>JBBGZY010000534.1:0-1362500 GCA_037952925.1 Lithobates clamitans
GAGGGGGTGACAGAAAGAGAAAGAGCGAGGTGGGAGGTGACACAGAGAGACGGGGTGACAGAGAGAGAGGGAGGGAGGTTACAGAGAGAGAGAGGGGTGACAGAGCGACAGAGAGAGAGGGGGTGACAGAAAGAGAGAGGGGCGGGGGGTGACAGAGAGAGAGGGGGAGTGAGAGGGTGACAGAGATAGAGAGAGGGGGTAGACAGAGAGAGAGAGAGGGGGTGACAAAGAGGGAGAGGGGTGACAGATAAAGGGAGAGAGGTGACAGAGAGAGAGGGGGTGACAGAGAGAGAGAGAGGGAGGTGACAGAAAGAGAGAGAGGGGGGTTGACAGAGAGAGAGAGAGAGAGAGAGAGAGAGAGAGGGGGACAAAGAGGGAAAGGGGTGACAGATAAAGGGAGAGCGGTGATGGATAAAGGGAGATTGGTGACACAGAGTGAGAGAGAGAGAGAGAGAGAGAGAGAGGGTGGACAGAGAGAGAGAGAGTGACAGAGAGAGAAAGAGGGTTAACAGAGTAAAAGAGAGGGGGGGCTGATAGAGAGGGAGGGGGTGACAGAGAGAGAGAGAGAAGAGGTGACAAAGAGGGGTAACGGATAAAGGGAGAGGGGTGACAGAGAGAGAGGGGGTTGACAGAGAGAGATAGGGGGTGACAGAGACATAGAGGGGGTGACAGAAAGAGAGAGAGAGGGGTGGGGGTGACAGAGAGAGAGGGGGAGGGGGGTTGACACAGAGAGAGGAGAAGGGGTGACAAAGAGAGAGATGGGTGACTGATAAAGGGAGAGGGGTGAGAGACAGAGAGAGGGGGGTGATATACAGAGGGGGGTGACAGAGAGAGAGATAGGGGGTGACAGAGAGAGAGGGAGAGGGGGAGGGAGAGAGAGGGGTTAACAGAGAGTGAGGGGGGTGACAGAGAGAGAGAGAGAGAGAGAGAGAGGGGGTGAAAAGGAGGGAGAGGGGTGACGGATAAAGGGAGAGGGGTGACAGAGAGTGAGAGAGAGGGGGGGTGACAGAGAGAGAGATAGGGGTGACAGAGAGACAGAGGGGGGGTGACAGAGAGAGAGAGAGGGAGGTTACAGAGAGAGAGATAGGGTTGACAGAGAGGAGGAGGTTACAGAGGAGAGAGGGAGGGGTGACAGCGCGACAGAGAGAGAGGGGGTGACAGAAAGAGAGAAATAGAGAGAGAGGTGTGGGGAGTGACAAAGAGAGGGGGGAGTGAGGGGCTGACAGAGATAGTGAGAGAGAGAGGGTGACAGAGAGAGAGGGAGAGGGGTCAGAGAGAGAGAGAGAGTGAGAGCGAGAGAAAAGGGGGTGACAGAGAGAGAGAGAGTGAGGGTGACAGAGATAGAGAGAAAGGGGGTGACATAGAGAGAGAGTGAGGGGGTGACAGAGAGAGAAGGGGTGACAAAGAGAGAGAGAGAGAGAGAGAGAGAGAGTGACAGAGAGAGAGAGGGTTAACAGAGTAAGAGAGAGGGGGGTGATAGAGAGAGAGGGGATTGACAGAGAGAGAGAGAGAGAGAGAGAGAGAAGAGGTGACAAAGAGGGGTGACGGATAAAGGGAGAGGGGTGACAGAGAGAGAGAGGGGGTGACGGAGAGAGAGAGGGGGTGACAGAGAGAGAGGGGGTGACAGAGAGAGAGAGAGGGGGGTGACAGAGAGAGAGGGAGGGAGGTTACAGAGAGAGAGAGGGGTGACAGAGCGACAGAGAGAGAGGGGGTGACAGAAAGAGAGAGAGGTGGGAGGTGACAGAGAGAGAGGGGGGTGGCAGAGAGAGAGAGGGAGGAAGGTTACAGAGAGAGAGAGAGGGGTGACAGAGTGACAGAGAGAGGGGGTGACAGAAAGAGAGAGAGGGGGGTGGGGGGTGACAGAGAGAGAGGGGGAGTGAGGGGGTGACAGAGATAGAGAGAGGGAGTAGAAAGAGAGAGAGGGGGGGGTGACAAAGAGGGAGAGGGGTGACAGAAAGAGAGAGAGAGGGGGTGACAGAGAGAGAGAGAGGGGGGTGACAGAAAGAGAGAGATAGGGGGTGACAGTGAGAGAGGGGGAGAGGGGTGAGAGAGAGAGAAAGAGTGACAGAGAGAGAGGGGGGTAAACAGAGAGAGAGAGGGGGGTTGACAGAGAGAGAGAGAGAAAGAGAGAGAGAGAGGGGGGTGACAAAGAGGGAGAGGGGTGACGGATAAAGGGAGAGCGGTGATGGATAAAGGGAGATTGGTGACAGAGAGAGAGGGTGACAGAGAGAGAGGGGGGGTGACAGAGAGAGAGGGGGTGACAGAGAGAGAGAGAGGGGTGACAGAGAGAGAGAGGGGGGGTGACAGAGAGAGAGGGAGGTTACAGAGAGAGAGGGGTGACAGGGACAGAGGGAGAGGGATAATAATAACAAGTATAGGCGCAATCACTCAGGATTCTCATAAGATCAGATCTGCATTTGCTGATAGATCAGTATCTAAAAAAAATTAAAAAACTATTCTCAAGGTGGGAAAGAGGGGGAAGGGATTATTGCGGTGCCACCAATAAGATAGAACAATTTTGTAATAAAATCATCTTGTTTATTTTATTTTATATCAAAAAAGGGCTAAAATAGTACATTAAAGGGGTTGTAAAGTTAATTTTTTTATTTTTTAAAAATAACAAACATGTTATACTTACCTTCACTGTGCAGCTCGTTCTGCACAGAGTGGCCCCGAACCTGGTCTTCTGGGGTCCCTCGGCGGCTGTTTCAGCTCCTCCCCGCAAGCATTTACCACCTTAATGCGAGCTCCCTCGCACGGTGGTGAGTGCTTGCGGGCGCGCTCCCGTGATACAGCCGGCGGCTATAGCCGCTCGCTGTATCACTCGGCCCCGCCCCCCGGCGCGCCGCGTCATCGGATGTGATTGACAGCAGCGCGAGCCAATGGCTGCGCTGCTTTCAATCCATCCACTGCAGCCAATCAGCGACCAGGCTGAGCTGCAATGAAGATGACGAGGACGTGCAGCGAAGATTCGAGGCGTCAGGTAAGTAAAACGGGGGGCCTGGGGGCGGCAGTACTGTCAAAAGTTTTTTCACCTTAATGCATAGAATGCATTAAGGTGAACAAATTTTTACCTTTACAACCCCTTTAAACATATAGAAAATTCACAAAAATTACAAAAAACAAAGACAAAAGTGCAATTCAGATAATAGACCGTCACCAATGATGTTGAGGGGTGATCGTAGTCTTTTGTTCCCAACTAGTTTCGCCAAAACATTGGCTTCATCAGGGGAGTGTGTAAATATAATGCAGAGAGTAAAATCACTAAAACAAAGAAAAATGTATTATTAAATCAACACACACTTGTAGCGCCAGAGGCAGGCCGTCATATCGCAGGGCGGTCATATTGCCGTTCATCCATATCCCCAATCCCCCCAACCAAGGCCCACACCCGGAACATACCATACAGAGATCTCAGGACACAAGAGAGACACCCCAAAGCACCGGGAACGGAAGTTACACTCAGCCCAGTAATTGGCTACAGGGGAATTAGAGGGCGCTAAAAAAGAAAGGTTTAGCATGTAAATATTGGGAAATTCATCAGTAATGTAATTCATTACTGATGATGTCACCCTCCTGCAGCCAGCTGTCTCTTGTGTTTCAAGTCTCGTCCTGAGGCCGTTCTTTCGCCTTCCGAAGCCGGCTTCCCAACACCCGGAAGAGCATTGACTACATCCACTACATAGACTGTCTATGGCACAGGACCAGGAGCGCCATCCGTGACTTCTGCTACCATGCTCGTTTTTATCTGTAATAATGTGAGTTTATCTAATTTTTATTAAAGTATTTTCTATATAAAAACGACTGCACCCAGAGGCGCCTCTCTACTTGTTGTCTTCACAGAGGGAGAGGGGGTGACAGAAAGAGAGAGAGAGGGGTGGGCGTGACAGAGAGCTAGGGGGGGTGAGGGGCTGACAGAGATAGTGAGAGAGAGGTGGTGACAGAGAGAGAGAGGGAGAGGGGTGACAGAGAGAGAGAGAGAGAAAGAGGTGACAGAAAGAGAGGGTGCGCAGAGAGAAAGAGAGAAAGGGGTGACAGAAAGAGAGGGTGCGCAGAGAGAAAGAGAGAGCGGGGTGACAGAGAGAGGGGGTGACAGAGAGAGAGGGGGTGAGGGGGGCTCAGAGAGAGAGGAGGGTGAGAGAGAGAGAGGGGGTGAGACGGAGACCCCTAGCCCTGTCTGTAGTCCCTCTTGTGCCCCCATGTACAAGTCTCTGTCTGCCGGAAGGTGTGTGTGATGCTCAATACAGTACCTTCCATGCCAGCAGGATGTTCAAGATGGCCAGCAGCAGGCAGGTGAGCAGACCCATTTTCGTGGTCACAGAAGTGCTCTGCTTCTTGTAGCAGATCTATGTGAGGTGGTGTGGTCCCTGGCTGCCTGCGTCTCCCGTCTGTCCTTATTCCCCGATCCCCAGGTCAGCCTATCCAGGGCCGTTTTTAAGGCAGGGCAAAAGGGGCAGCTGCCCTGGGCCCTGTCATTGTTGTGGGGCCCAAAGCAGCTACCTCATACTTGCCAACTATCCTGGTTTAAATTCCCACTTCCTTTGAGGTTTTAGTCCTGTGCTGTTTGCCAAATATCTCAGTGTGAAGTGCTGCTTCTAATTCTGCCCAGCTCCGCCCTATTGTTGTGTACAGATGACTCACCTGCAGACCCTGTGTTTACATGTAAATTACCGGCATTCATATGAAAATAGGGGCGGCCGGCGGTATTAATATGTATATCATGCCCCCCTGAGGTCATATCCACAGTAATCCCTAGCAGCCAATCAACAAGCAGAAATCATGTGCTGTAAACTCTAGCAACGAATCAGTGAGCCGTAAAGTGTGCTGTAACCTCTAGCAACCAGTCAGTGAGCCATAATGATACACTGTAACCTCTGGCAACCAATCACAATAGCTGCCTGATCTTATTCAGTAAACTGATTTTGAGTCTAGCTGCTATTTATCGTATGTCTCAGAGCAGGTGGAGAGCGAAACTGCATGGGGGGGGGCCCAAGAAAAGTTTTGCCCGGGGTCCAATCAATATTAAAGACGGCCCTGAGCCTATCCTTCAGGTCTAGGAGCAAAGAGGAGGTTGAAGGAGTCCAGGGGTTCCATGCTCTGACAAGGCTATCAATCCCCAGAAGCCTAAGATATAATTGGGGTGTTTCCCCACAAAGGCTTGGTTGACTCATTACCTACCAGTATATAGTCCACATCCTCTGGTAAGCGTACTGACTGACTCTATGGTGGTGGATCACAGCATGTTGGTGAAGCTTGATTACATCTTGCCTCTTCACTGGTGACTCTCACTTAACTTATGGGATTTTTGGACTGATACAGTTTGTTGGATTCACTACATCAATTTTGAATTTCTGGGATTCCAGTTATTTGTTAAATCTCAGATCATTAGGATTTTTTTGATCCATAGTTTGGGACTTATACATAATTTTATATTTAATATATTCCATATTTTTTAAATTTTGGTTATGCCACAGACATTAACTTCACCAGGTTATACTGCAGAATTTTTCAGTATTATCATGTTATACTGTAAATTCATGGTATTTTTATGTTATACTGAAAATTCACTGTTAATGACCAGTGTAGTCCAGATGTACCCCATCTTATCTCTTACTGTTAAGCCACCCATACTCCAAACCCCTTTTTACTTTCCTAAATAATGAGACCCCACCATGCTTCTGGAGTATAAATGGCCACAACAGCCTCTTTTATTAAACAAACTGTATAAATACCTCCAATATCAACTTAAAGTGGAGTTCCACCCACTTTTACAACTCTTCAGAATCCCTCACTAAACTGTGCACTTTAAACGAATTGGATATTTTTAAAAAAAAATTCTCAGCACCTACTGTATATCTACTGTATTCATTTTTCACGGCCTCCTGCCTGGCCGTGGCCCATCGCATCATTTCCTGTTTTCAATTCCTTCTGGGAAGGGGCGGCAACTTCCTCTGACACTGCCATTGTTATGGAAACCTGACCTGAAACCTATTACACTGCTTGTGCTGCACTGAGCATGTGCGATATCTGCAAGGATGAGATCCAGGAAGAAATACAGTCTGGCTTCAGATGCCAGCACTTAAGATGGCCACGGCCTGCTGTAAGTTTATAAAATAACAAACTACTGCTATAAACTAACAAAACAGACCTTAGTTTACAGACTAACTTTACTAGAATACATTAAGCTTGTGTATTATAGGGGTATTTTTATTTAAAAAGT
Source organism: Lithobates clamitans (assembly GCA_037952925.1). Classification (NCBI taxonomy): domain Eukaryota; kingdom Metazoa; phylum Chordata; class Amphibia; order Anura; family Ranidae; genus Lithobates; species Lithobates clamitans. The sequence goes on from JBBGZY010000534.1 coordinate 6,221, forward strand.
ATAATTTCGGCCGGAACACCACTTTAAATATATAAATAACATATAACCTCAGAGAAAACAACATGTTTTAATCCAAACTGTTGGTCAATGACGGAGCTACCCCCTTTTTCACCACATATCAAAAGCAGTACACTACGAGAACCATGTTTCAAACTGATAAGGCCTCCAGCTGTACCGCTCGGAGACAACCCCCTCCGGCAGTGGAACATACCGGTATTCCTTTTCAGGAATACACAGGAGGGGCCATACTATTGATGACCCCCCACCCCTTTTTCCACATTTTATTTACCGCTACCGTCATCGACCAACAGGAAAAACCGGCCAACACCCAGCTGTTATGACGACCAACTTCACCCGATCCTGAAAAGAAACACACACGTTAACAAGACCAACAACACATTACATAGGGAGGGAGGGTGGGAAATTCTGCCTCCTCGTGTCTCCTTCCCAGCACACTGCTCCGCTCTTACTCGGCCCCTTCCTTTTATATGGCCACTCCCCCCTCCTTTCCTGTTGTCTCCTCCCCCGCCTTTCCTTGAAACTTTAACCCTATGTGTGTCACTAGACACACTGTCATGCCCGGCCCTGCACTATTTTCTCTTCTTTTCACCATTCCGGGCCTCACTTGACCAGTGTAGTCCAGATGTACCCCATCTTATCTCTTACTGTTAAGCCACCCATACTCCAAACCCCTTTTTACCTTCCTAAATAATGAGACCACACCATGCTTCTGGAGTATAAATGGCCACAACAGCCTCTTTTATTAAACAAACTGTATAAATACCTCCAATATCAACTTAAATATATAAATAACATATAACCTCAGAGAAAACAACATGTTTTAATCCAATCTGTTGGTCAATGACGGAGCTACCCCCTTTTTCACCACATATCAAAAGCAGTACACTGCGAGAACCATGTTTCAAACTGATAAGGCCTCCAGCTGTACCGCTCGGAGACAACCCCCTCCCGCAGTGCAACATACGGTATTCCTTTTCAAGAATACACAGGAGGGGCCATACTATTGATGACCCCCCACCCCTTTTTCCACGTTTTATTTACCGCTACCGTCATCGACCAACAGCAAAAACCAGCCACAGCCTGAAAGGATGAAACCTTATCCTTAAGGGCCCCTCCATACCCGCAAGGCCCATGGAATTCCTTCCTGCAACCCCATGGTAAAAAGATCAGTCCCCACATCCGTGAGGTGAACCCCATCCCTTCGCAAATAGAGGCCTACATTTAGCTCCAACTCTCTATGCCGAATCACCATGCCCCCTTGCTGAACCAAAAACCTCCCCACCACCTTATTAACTCGTATACGAGCCTTGTTGAGTCACACCACCGACCTTGCATTGCGCCACGATGTTCGTGCCACAATATCAGACCATAACAGCAATGCAGTAGGAAAATTAGTACGTATGTTTAACAGATCGGCCTTTACATCTGATATCAATTCCCTGACCGTACACACTCCCAAGTCGTTACCTCCAGCGTGAATGACCAACACATCCGGTGGTCTGTCTAACCACGCATATCGTTCTACCTCTGTAACCACTCTACCCCACATCATTCCTGGTCTCCCCAGCCACTTAATATAAGCCTCTTTCCTCGATATGCCCAACTGCCACCCATCTGGTCTCGCATGACCTCTACTTGCCCCCCAACAAACGTAGGAGTGCCCCAGTATCCAGAGGAGGTGTTGAGACCCTCCATCTGAAACGAAAAGACAACAAGGCAAGGTGACATCATTAAAGCAACCAACCCCCACTACATGTGTGCAAACATCCAAAATTTTTACCCCTCTCCGTTCTCTTTTTTTTTTTTATTATTCCACTACCAATTGTGGGCGAATATATGTACTGAATCTCTTTGATTCCCATCTACCGATCCTCCGCACAGCTGCCTCATCCAACCCGCATCTGGCAGCTTCTGTAGCCGCCCCAATGCAGAAGGAGTATGAGGCGTATGCCTTCCCATCCAAACCTATCCCAGATAAGCATTTCCGAAACACTGCCACAAATTGAAACTTTGATACGTGAGAGCCGTCCGCATGACATAAAAATGGTCCCCCACCAACCGGTCTAACCTTCCCAAAATCGCCAACGGTTCTTACCGGACACACCGCTGATCCTGACAGGGCAAACAACCACACATCTACGCCTTTTCCTAATTGATCCGTTTTCGACCTCCTCAGCCGTAAACACACCCTATCAGTGTATGTCCGCACATCCTGTACCAAAATACCCCCCGCTTCCCGCCTGGAACGGCTAACCAACTCCCCTACCCGAAAAGCCCCAAAAAACGCCAGTGAAAAAGCCGCTGTAAACAGTAAGCACTCATAACTTGAGTTACACACAGACCCCAACTGCGCACAAATTGACGACAGGTTTTTGAAAGTGACAGGCCTGCGGTTATCCCTTTTCTTGTGACCTTTCCGGTACCCTTTTAAGGCCTGCCTCACCCAAAAATCCTTTATCTAATCCTCCCTCCCCGTAACTTAAAAAAAAATGACAACGCCGCCAACTTTTTACCAATAGACGATACCGCCACCCCGTTTTCCATGTTTCTTGACACAAAATACAAAACCAATAATCTCACCTCCCCGCCGTCTTCACCAGCCCCAGCTTCCCGGACAAGTCCCGACCATTCTTTCTATACCTTCACGTAGGTCGCCCATGTGGACTCACTCACAGACTGTTGTATCCATCCTGCGGCGACTCCAAGGCCAGCTCCCAGATCCACCCCGGGCAAGGAATTCCTTCCTTCTCTGCAGCCGGAGCTAATTCCCTGAACTTGTCCCACTGAAAGCGAGACAGGGAATCAGCCAGTGTGTTGTCAATCCCTGGTATATGTACAGCATATATGAAAATATTCAATTGTAAGCACCACAGTACCAACTGTCGTAGTAACCTTATAACCTTATGACAGGTTGGGAAGACGCTGACATGCGATTGATTACTTGCACCACTCCCATATTATCGCAGTTCAATCTCAACTTTAAATTCTGACAAGACCGTCCTCACAACACCATAGCCAATACTACCGGAAACAACTCCAGCAGTACCAAGTTACGAAGGAACCCCGCTTCCACCCAAGATTGTGGCCAAGGCTCCGCACTCCATTGCCCTTGAAAAAACGACCCGTATCCAGTAGACCCCACCGCGTCTGTAACCAACTCCACATCGAAATTACTTACCGGACCCGACATCCACACCGACTTTCCATTGTACTCCGTCAGAAAATGATACCATACCTTTAGGTCCTCTCGATGCTCCTTTTTAAGCCTAATGAAATGGGCCGGTGCTTTTACCCCAGCTGTAGCCGCCGACAGCCGTCAGCAAAAAACCCTACCCATTGGTATTATCTTACAAGCAAAGTTCAACTTCCCCAGCAAGGATTGAAGGGCCCGCAGTTGTATTTTCTTCATCCCATGGATCTCCCGGATTTCTTTCTGCAAATCCACCAATTTCTCCTGCAGTAACCTACATTCCATTGCCATGGAGTCAATAACAATACCCAAGAAACTAATTTCTGTCGTGGGGCCCTCCGTTTTTCTGCTGCCAGGGGCACTCCGAACCGTTCTGCAATGTGTTGCAACGTTGACAGTAAAATCCCACACACACTTGAAGAAGGGGGGCCTATACATAGGAAGTCATCCAAATAGTGGATCACAGATTCAAGCCCCGACACATCCCTTACCACCCACTCCAAAAGGAACTGAAAACCTCAAACATGGCGCAGGAAATGGAGCAACCCATGGGCAAGCATTTGTCCACGTAAAATTGTTCCTGCCAGTGGCAGCCCAACAGCCAGAAGCAATCCGGGTGCACCGGAAGTAGTCTAAATGCCGCCTCTATGTCAGATTTTGCCATCATTGCCTCCTTTCCATAACGCCTGACCCATCGAATTGCCGCATCAAACGAAGTGTATGACACGGTACATGTGTCCGGGTCAATGAAATAGTTAACCGAGCCCCCTTTTGGAAATGATAAGTGGTGAATCAGCCGAAAATTATTCGGCTCCTTCTTTGGCACCACACCCAGTGAAGACACCACCAAGTCCTTTAATGGTTTTGCCCCAAACAGCCCGCCCATGCGTCCCAATGCCACTTCCTTTGCCAATTTATCCCCCAGCACCCCTGGGTGTTGCAACGCAGATTTCAAATTCCGAGCTACTGGAGGAACCACCTCCAATGAACACAGTATTTTGAACCCCTTCCGAAACCCCGTGGTAATCAGTACCGCCGCTGCCCTATCTGGATACTTACTTAGGAAAGGCTGCATCCTTTCCACCTTCACCAGCGTCATCCCTCTTGTGAGCAGACTCCCTAGTACGCTTTCCTTTTTTGAAGCACCGACCCAGCGTGTGGGCTCCCCCACATCCTGAACACTCGTGCTTGAATTTGCACGATCCCCCGAACTTACAGGACCCTTCATTAAACTGCCAGCACAGTCCCCATTTCCTGCCGGCCGGTAGTACTGAGGAGTGAGTACCCCCGGCCCCCCCTGAAATAACTGAGGCGGGGCCCTAGTCGACGACATCAGTCTCATCCATAGGCTCATATCCTTATGGTCCCAACGCAGAGCCGGACGAACCGCTCTGCGTTGTCAAAACTGCTCGTCATAACGTAGCCAAGCAGTTCCCTCATAAACCCTGTGTGCCTCTCCTATAGCATCCATATAACAAAACAACCCAGAACAATGTTCGGGGTTCCTTTCGCCAATGACGCTGGCCGTGATAGCGAACGCCTGTAACCAGTTCACAAACGTCCGCGGTATCAATCTATATCTCCTCTTCTCCTCATCCTCCTTCTAGGAATCGTCGCGTTTAACCCTATCCAGGTTAAACTTTTCCAATGGCAACAAGGAGAAGATTTCCACATATTCCCCTTTGTAAATTTTCTCTCGAACCTCCTGTTTCAAATGCGCCCCCAGCGGGCCTTCGAAACAGACGTATATCTCGCATTTTGCCGCATCAGCCAGCCTAACCACATCAGTCCTGGCCTTAACTTCTCCGACCCCCTTCTCACCTGACGTTTCTTTGCTCGTCACCATCTCCGCCGTCTTGTTAGCTGGCACCACTGTAGCCGGAGCTACCTCAGCCCCCCCCCCCTGTTCACACCCCTGCCATCCCTTGCCGCTCCCTGGGCATCCCCCTGCACAACCTGCCCTTGTCCATCGCCAAAACGTCCTACCAGCACCCACAGACCCTCGAATAGCTCCTGAAGCTGTCCCCCGGACCCCGAACTGGCGGATGCCATACCCGCCAGTTGTTGGTCAGGAGCCTGTCCTATCAACCTCGGCAAAGGTGCCACCGCCCCTCCTGCACTCGTTGATACCACCCCAAACAAACCCTGCAACGCATTAGTAAATGATAAATTGTCACTTGACTTAGCGGACTGACCAGGAGTCTTCCCAACAGCCGCCGTGCCGCTCTCCCTCGCCGGTTCCTGATGCCTTGGCTCCTCCTCTTCTTCCGACACCTCCTCATCTGGCTGTTCCCCGTGTGCCGGGACTGACGACATAGGTAGCCCCCCAGGTGAAGCCCTCCTGGAGGCCGTAAGCACTCTCTGTTGTGGGGCCTGTAAACCTCTGCGAGTGGATGACGATCCACGCTGCCCTGAATTCCCTGAAACTGGGCCAGCCTGTTCCCTGCTCCGTCCGCCATCTTGGGAATCTTCCCCCTCGCCGGGTGAGCTCCGCCCACCCGCGGCGCAGTCCGACCCTCGTCTCCCAGCCGCGATGTCTCCAGCCGCTGATCTCACCCGTCTGTCCACCCCCCTCCGCTCGTGTAGAGCTGCTGGGGGGCGAATATGTTCTGCATAGCCTGGCCCAGCGTTCAGGGAAGCGGCGCCATTTTGGCCCGTGGCCCCGCCCACTGAGCTCTGACCGCGGCGTGTAACCTGCCTGGGCCCTGCTGCTTTCGACTTGTGACTTCTTTTTGCCGGCGGAATCGAGTGCTCCCCCCTCGGACTCCTTTCCATGCGGCCTGGTCTGTGTTCCGGCCCCGGCGAATAACGTTATTCGCCGGAGGCCGCGATCTCCGCGCACGCGCAGACGGCTCACCTTCCGTCTCATACGTGCTTGCTTTCCCACCGAGCATCGCCATGACCTGGCTGTGAAGTCAGTCTGATCCTCTCGACGCCGCCACCTGCCTTAAGCGAGCCAGGATCGCATCCACTTTAACCATTGTCGCTGAGGAGCAGAGAAATTCTACCTCCTCGTGTCTCCTTCCCAGCACACTGCTCCGCTCTTGCTCCGCCCTTTCCTTTTATATGGCCACTCCCCCCTCCTTTCCTGTTGTCTCCTCCCCCGCCTTTCCTTGAAACTTTAACCCTATGTGTGTCACTAGACACACTGTCATGCCCGGCCCTGCACTATTTTCTCTTCTTTCCACCGTTCCGGGCCTCACTCTTATATGCTTATACTGCTCTTTTTGCACATATCAATTTAAGCACTGCACTATTGTTTATTTACGCTATTTTTACACTGTATGTCCAATGAAGTGCTAGCAGCTATATTGAATCTCTGAGCGCAGTTTTAAATTTTACCTATACTCCTGCCTGCTTACCGTGACTGACCCTGGCTCTGATTCCCGACTATGCCTCCTGCTCATCCCAGCTGCTCAGACCCACCTGCACATCCAAAGAGTCACCTGGCCCAGCTGCCACTCAGTTCAGCTCTGTCTCCAGAAGGTGTGCCATTACAGCAAACCATTTTGCAACTATGCAGCTGGCAGCCCATGCTTCTTTGGGCGCAGCACCCCCTGTTACCACTTTCAGGGGAAGCCCTCTCATCACTTCGGCCTCTGACCAGGTATGTGACAGTCTGGTCTGTACGATTCCAGGGCCTTAAAGTGAGCACGAGCCAGGACATTCTGGGGGGGGGGATTGGACCCCCATATCCCCCTCATATCTATGCCACTGCAGTAAAATTATATATGCGTATTAAGTGCAGGGGTCTTATTATTGAAACAATAGACATGCAAAAAGAATTTTCATATGATGAAAAAAAGATAAAAAAGAAAAATCTTGATTTTTCTGTTGATATTCATTTTAAAAGATGCACGTTTCTTCAGATTGCTATCATATTTCAATGGATAGCCTAATTTCTGCCAGAAATGTATATTTCAGGGTTTTCAAAATTACAGTGCTACAAAATGTTTTTAATTATCGCAGCATTTTCAGATGTTTTTTCTAGATACATAACTATTTACATAATTAAAGGGTATAAAGGGAGGGTGAAGATAAAGAGGTTCTGTGTTGCTCATATAAATAATGTAACAATATAAAAAATGGAGTGGAATCTAAGTCAATATAAACACTTTCTCACAGCTATCATCCATATAGATAAAATCTCAAGAACATTTATCACACTATGACAGACTTTAAATGTACAAATGAGAAAGAAATGTATTAGCCCACATACGTCCTCAAGCTAAAAAGTATTTTCCAAAGCTTCATAAAAACATAAAGACTTAATACCACAATAAAATAATTCAATATAAAATCAAGCATCATGTGTATACAAATTCGAGTTCTATTTGATATATGTTTAAACATACTGATCAACGCGTTTTGTGTTGTTATACTGTTTCTTTAAGATCAGATTGTTGATATTGTGTACATAATACATCCATTGCTCCATCAGTAAAACACACACTGGAAAAAGTAATGTGTAACAAACTATATATTAAATAAATATATCCATACAATATGATCCCATAAATACTTAAATGCTTGTACAGAGGTAGAAATTGGCAAATACACACTTTAGCTCCAAGCTGTCCCACTGAGCCATTGAGGAACCTCACAGAAAGTATATGGGAAAGATAAAGAAAATATTGTAAAAAGATCAATTTAAAAATTGTAAAAAATGATAAAAAAAAAAAAAAATAGAATTAAAAAACTACTGACGCCGTAGACTGCCCTACTGACACTGTCCACTGCTCTACTGACACCATCCTCACCGAATACAGCTGCTAAAACAACGGTAAAGCGCCACTAAAAATAGCCGACGCTCCTCGCGCCCCAGTGTGAAAGGGGCCTAAATGACACCATTCACTGTCTAACTGATCCCAATCTCTGCACTACATACACACCCACTTCTCTGCTGAAACGTCCACTGCCCTACGGACACTGTCCATGTTTCAATACATTTTAAAATGTTCATTTACATTTATGTATAAGAGCGTGTATCAGTGTGTATATATACAGTAAATGGTTTTCAAAATTTTTTACAAATAAATATGTGAAAAGTGTGGCTTACATTTGTATTCAGCCCCCCCTGAGTCAATACTTTGTAGAACCACCTTTTGCTGCAATTACAGCTGCAAGTCTTTTTGGGGATGTCTCTACCAGCTTAGCACATCTAGAGAGTGACATTTTTGCCTACTCTACTTTGCTCAAGCTCTGTCTAGTGTCTGTGAACACCAAATGTTCAAGTCTTGCCACCGATTCTCAATTGGATTTAGGTCTGGACTTTGACTGGGCAATTCTAACACATGAATATGCTTTGATCTAAACCATTCTATTGTAGCTCTGACTGTATGTTTACAGTTGTTGTCCTGCTGGAAGGTGAACTTCCACCCCAGTCTCTCTCAAGTCTTTTGCAGACTCTAACAGGTTTTCTTCTAAGATTGCCCTGTATTTGGCTCCATCCATCTTCCCATTACCTCTGACCAGCTTCCCTGTCCATGCTGAAGAAAAGCATCCCTACAACATGATTCTGCCACCACCATGTTAGACGGTGGGCATGGTGTGTTCCAGGTGATGTACAAAAAAGTTCAATTTTGGTCTCATCTAACCAGAGCACCTTCTTTCACATGCTTCCTGTGTCCCCCACATTGCTTCTCGCAAACTGCAATTAGGATTTCTTTTGGCTTTCTTACAACAATGTCTTTCTTCTTGCCACTCTTCCATATAGGCCAGATTTGTAGAGTGCACGACTAAGGCTACATTCACACTGCAGTTCCCGGCCTTTAGTGCTAAAGCACTGCTCGTTATTGCAGCGCTTTTTGGCTGCTAGCGGGGCACTTTTTAACCCCTGCTAGCAACCGAAGAAGGGGTTAAAAGCTCCCATGCTGTGGCACATCCAAAGCGCTTTTTCAGGCGCTTTGGAAATGCTGCCCATTCATTTCAATGGGCAAAGCGTTTTGGGAAACCACCCTAAAGATGCTACTTGCACATCCCGCAAGTACACTGCCCCAGTGTGAAAAGTCACACTGAAATGAATAGGAGGCGGTTTTCAGGCGTTATTTAGAGGCTATTTCTAGCGCTAAAACACCTGAAAACTGCCTCAGTGTGAAACTGGCCTAATAGTTGTCCTTGTGGACAGATTCTTCCACCTGAGTTGTGGATCTCTGCTTCTCTGATTAATGCTCTTCTTGCCCGGCTGTCAGTTTAGGTGGACAGTCATGTCTTGGTAGGTTTGCAGTTGTGCCACACTCTTTCCATTTTTAAATAACGGATTGCACAATGCTCCGTGAGATGTTCAAAGCTTGGGATATTTTTTTTTAACCTCACCCTGCTAAACTTTTGCACAACTTTATCCCTGCCCTTTCTCATGTGTCCATTGGCCTTAATAATGCTGTTTGTTCACTTAAGTTCTCTAAGGGCTTCATAGAACAGCTGTACTTATACTGAGATTAAATTACACACAGGTGGACTCTATTTACTAATTAGGTGGCTTCTGAAGGCCATTGGTTCCACTAGATTTTAGTTAGGGGCATCAGAGTAAATACAAATTAATACAAATGAACGCCACACTTTTCACATATTTATTTGTATAAAATGTTGAAAACCATTTATCCATTTGGGTGATAAAATCGGTGATAAAATCCATGGCAATGTGAGACCAGGGCTCCTTAGGAATGGGCAAGGGCATGAGAAGACCAGCAGGAGCTTGTGTGGAGGATTTAGACTAAGCACAGACATGACAAGCCTTAACGTAGTCTTTGACATTTGAGAAGAGAGTAGGCCACCAGTAGTGGCGACTGATGAGCAGGAAGGATCGGAGAAACCCAGCATGACCTGCCACCTTGGAATCATGTCCCCAGTGAAGGATCTTAGCTCTTAGCTCAATGGGGACAAAGGTCTTTCCAGGAGGAATTTTTTCTTTTATAAATTCTTTATTTTAACAGAAATCGTGTTACAATTTACAGAAACAAGCATCTCACCAATATAGCATCACTTCTATTATAACGCCTGCCCATCTCCTAGCCAGTACAATTTACTATCATAGATATTGCCAGGCTACAATATCTTAAGCACTGTCATGGTTATGCAGTAATGTGTGTCTGTCAGCTGACCTTTCCTTCTGTGTTCACCTTTAGAGGCCAGCCACCCTCACCTGACTGTTTAAATAATCTTCCCTCAGCATAGCTCCACCCTGGTCTCTAATTAGGAACACTATATTAACCCGGGCGTTAGTGTTCCAGTAGACCTGCTTCCTGAACCTCCCAGGGTTCAATCTGCAGCAGTCAGTCCTAGGGTCCACTAGCTTGGCGGTGCACTCCTGACTCCACGGAGTGCATCTGTCACCTGGTCTCAGATGACCTGACAGTTTGATCAGCCATGGACTCAGCTGACGTGCAGCTTCCTGCAGATGATTCATTACAGGGCATAGTCAGCAGACTTGAGACCCAGGAATCACATCAGACCCACGTGATGCGATCTCTTCAGGATTTGGCCTTTCGTTTTGATCAGGTTCAGGCCTCATTAGGACCCCCCGGTTGAACAACCTCAACCGCTATCTGCTGCTGCACCTATCGCACCAGTCGTAGCCACACATTCATTGCAACTGCCAGCTCCGGCCCATTTCTCTGGGGACTCCAAGGCCTGCAGGGGGTTCCTTAGCCAGTGCACAATTCATTTTGAGCTTCAGCCCCAAAACTTCCTGTCCGATTGGGCAAAGGTAGCCTATATTATATCCCTCCTGTCCGGCGAGGCGGTAGCCTGGGCTGCCCCTCTGTGGGAACTGAATGATCCAGTGGTTTCTAGCCTGTCTGATTTCTTGAAACTTTTTAGGAATATCTTTGAGGAATTGGGTTGTGTCTCCTCAGCGGCCAGCGCTCTTCATTTTCGTACTTTGACTGCTGAGCTGAGCTGGAATAATGAGGCCCTAGTTGCAACCTTTTTACATGGCCTCTCTGATAGAGTGAAGGATGAATTAACAGGAAGATCCCTCCCTGCTGATCTGGACGGTGTCATCACCTTGTGTAACCAGATCGATATTCGCTTTCAGGAGAGGGCCCTGGAAAAAAGACCCCAGCACTCCCCGTTCTTTAGGCAGCCTGAGCTCCATGTCCCTTCTCTTCGTTCTGAGGAGCACCTCCTGCCTGCTGAGGAACCTATACAGCTGGGCCAGACCAAGTTATCTCCCGAAGAACGCGTTAGGTGCAGAACTCTGGGCCTGTGCCTCTACTGTGGCGTCAAAGGTAATTTTCGTGATACTTGTTCTCTTTGTCCGGAAAAACGCTTGGGGCTAATACATCTGGAAGGTGGAGTATTGGACCCTAAAATATCACCTTCACCTTCTCCTCTTCTTCTTTCTGTGTTCCTTCATGTCGGCGCTTCCCCCTCGTTCAGTCTCAGCATATCTGGATTCCGGAGCCGCTGGCAATTTCATGGACTGGGGAACTGCATCTTCCATGAGACTTACCCTTTTACTCCTAACAACGCCATTGGTGGTCTTGGCGATTGATGGCACTGTTCTTCCAGGGGGTCCTATCCGCTTCCAGACCCTCCCTGTTAAGATGTCGGTAGGGACACTCCACCAGGAGTGAATATCCTTCCTTGTCTTACCTAAGGCTTCATCTCCTATCATAATAGGTGTTCCTTGGTTACGGCTCCATTCTCCACATGTTGACTGGACTGCTGGACAGATCTTGACTTGGAGTTCCTCCTGTTCATCCTCCTGCCTACTCAAGTTTACCCCAAAAGAGAAACTTCCTGTTGCCACCATCCCAGTATCTTCTGCTCTTCCCGCTGCATATAGAGATTTCTGAAATGTCTCCTGCAATAGTCGGGCTGAGGCACTCTCTGGGTCGTGTGGCACTCTGGATGAGGTGCCCACCTGTGAACCTGAGCCTATCATTCACTCCAGTTTGCATGGCCATTTACCGTTGCCTGTTCCTGGATCCCCTTGGACGCACACCCAAGCTGACTCGTCCACCAGTTCCACAGTCGCTACGCCCTGCAATGCGATTCTGGTGGTCGCTGCACCTGGCAATGCTGTTCAGTCGGCCTCTGCACCAGTGGAGCCTATGCCCAGTGAGCTTCCTGCTTCTTGTTTAGGACCTTCTGTAACCTGGTCTCACCCTACTGCTACTACGTCCGTTCAAACCTGTTTAAGAGGCTCAATACATCCTTTAAATAGACTACCTCATTCGGCCAGGTGGGGTATTCAATCTTTTTTTCAGGGCTCTCTGCATTCTGTTTGTGTTTCAACTATCCAGCTTGACTCTTGTGACACGTCACCTTCTAACCAACCTGACCTCAGGGATCCACTGACCTCTGCCCAGTCTGATGGTCCTGTGTTGGATGTCCAGCTCATCTTTAAGGGTCTGGGGGACCCTGCTCAGACTCCTGATGGTCTTCTCATGCCCTTACCCATTCCTAAAAAGCCTTTAGTCAATAAGTCCTCTCGTCCTTTCCCTACCTCGGTTCCAGTCTCTGAGGATAATTAAAAGTACAAGGTTAGTCAAGTTTTGGATTTCCGGCTCAGTGAAGGCATTCTTCAGTACCTCGTACATTGGAAAGGGTTTGGTCCTGAGGAGAGGTCTTGGATCACTGCATCTGAGGTCTTTGCTCCTCGTCTGTTGAGGAGGTTCCATCTGGAGTTTCCCTTTAAGCCTGGGCCCAGGCGGGGGAGGGGGAGGCCTCGTAAGAGGGGGGTACTGTCATGGTTATGCAGTAATGTGTGTCTGTCAGCTCACTTTTCCTTCTGTGTTCACCTTTAGAGGCCAGCCACCCTCACCTGACTGTTTAAATAATTTTCCCTCAGCCTAGCTCCACCTTGGCCTCTAATTAGGAACACTATATTAACCTGGACATTGCAAGCCAACCTTGCTGATCAATCATTGTGTGTTAGCTTTCGTGTGAGGTAGGAGGCCTGCTGCCTCCTACCTCTTCTCCTGTAGTCTACCGTGAGCGTGAGCTGTGAGACCCTGGGGGCTGCGACCTGGAGCCAGACTGCAGCGCAGTCCATCCTCACCACTAGAGGCTCTGGTGAACACCTGCTGGCTCTTAGACTCAGCACCCTTGGGAATCTATGCTCTAGCTCCCAGTGGTATCTGTGTTAGTGTTCCAGTAGACCTGCTTCCTGAACCTCCCAGGGTTCAGGAAGCAGGTCCCCTCCCTCCGCAGCAGTCAGTCCTAGGGTCCACTACCTTAGCAGTGCACTCCTGACTTCCATGGAGTGCATCTGTCACCTGGTCTCAGGTGACCTGACAAGCACATATTCATTTATCAAACTTTTTTTGTAGTCAATAGAAAACAACACGATTTCTCTTTTTCTTCAACCGTGGGGATCCCAGGTTAACATCAGGAGATAACAAAACCAAAGGAAGTACAAACAAAACCAGTGGGGAAAAAAATGCGAGACAGAGAATGTGGTATGGATTTTATATCCTCCTTCCTGATACCTACTTGCCAAGACGCCTTGTGAGCAAACAGTAAAATCCTATCCTTCTGAACCTGAGAGAATGTAACCCCCAGATCTCTTTACCATGCTTGTAGGAAGGCAAGTTCTTGTGAGGCTTCCAATCTAATCAGTGAGGCATAGAGATATGAAAGTGAATGTCTCAGTGGTTCCCCTGTTAAGCATATCTGCTCAAACACGTAGGGTATCCGCACTGCAGTATATGTAGTTGACATCGAGCGAAGAAAAGCACTGAGCTGTGTCTGCCGAAGGAAATCTAGATCTAGTGAAAAATCACGCTCGATCCCCCTGCTTGTCATCAGGCATTTGTCTACTGAAAAATGTGTGAGCCTACTTTTACCCCGCCGCCGCAAAGTAGTAAAGCACGGATCTGTTAAATCCGGCTGAAAGGCCGGAGTGCCCAAAATTGGAATTATAGGGCTCGGGTGTAACGGCATAGCAGTATATTCAAAGATCTTTTTAGTAGATTGTAAGGTGGCACCCACCGTTGGGTGTCTCCTCACAGCCTGTGGGATGTCTGCCTCCAGAAGCCATATAAGCCCCTCTAAGGGTAAATGAATCGTCGCTTGTTCCATATGGACCCATGGTTTCTTCTTTTGAAACACACACCAGTCCACTATCCATGCCAGATGCAAGACTTCCTAATATTTAACCAGGTCGGGGAATTGAAGTAGAATAGTAAAGTATCGAACCAGGCAGAACTTCAGCAATGCAGGTTTATTAACAGCTGATAACATACAGGTTTATGTTCAAAGTATTACAAAATACAGATCTAATTTATACAGTTTCTTACAATGCAAGCATATTAGATATAAATATTCTTATCCTCTAACCAAATTTAAACAATTGTGAATTGTTCTCACCTTGAACCAGAATGGGTCTTTTCTGTCAATTCTTGGGAACCTCTCACCTGATAGGGACCAGCCGATCTGCCGGTGGTCTGGTCCCCTCACAGAGTGCTGGGTTCCAGCCCGACCAAGTTCTTGAGGGAAATTCACCTGAGACCACATTCTGGAACAAGTTAAGAAGTCTTCTCTGACTCGTACGAGGAGACAAGTTATGGACAGATACTTGCCCATTGGTTCTGACCTCTATGACCCGTGCAATAGGGCAGCATACATAGAGTTCAGCCTTATAAGCTCCTATCTGACTTGTCCGAGGGGACAAGTTAGGACAGATACTTGCCCATTGGTTCTGACCTCTATGACCCGTGCAATAGGGCAGCATACATAGAGTTCAGCCTTATGAGCTCCTATCTGACTTGTCTGTCTAACAATTACAGAGCTTGCATTTATATACCATTTCACAAGTCTTATCTCAACTATCTTGGTCGCTAAGATCTACGTCAAAGTAACTAACCATAAATCTGACACTTGTTCTACAACCAGATAAACTTAATTATTCCCAAAATTCCTATATGTTCATTAAAGTGATTTATAACTGGTTTTGTCCAATTAAAAACACCTGTATAGAGACAGTCTGGCACCCAGCTGTGTTATCCAACTCTCCTTATCTTCATAAGATTCAAGAATGACAGATTTATGACATTTGGGAAAATGAACTTTCAATAACCCCACCAGATGTGTTATATGTCTCACTATATGTATGTATTTTAACAGTTTTAATGAGGGCACAAGCAGACCTTTGTTTGACCTTGTCAAACTTAATTTAATGTACTGTACATAACTTTAATTATTTCTAAACCACCTGTTTTCATATCTTTAACTGTCTGATTTTTATGCATTTCAGACTTGAGACAATTCTATATTACTTGAATCTATTCTAATGAACTTTCACCCAGTAAACTATCTTAATACATTTTCGAAAACACCTGTATACAAGTACTTGTCATAAAGCAGAGGTCATTTAAAGTTCAACACTTATAAATGAAGACTTTCTAAATCTATGGAAAACACAGTATACATTATTAAAAGATTAATAATTGTTGCTTTACTTATTGAATAATAATATTGATAAAACCACTACTATATAATAATATGAATAATAATAATAATAATAATAATTATCAATAAAATATATGCAAATCAATATATATAATATGAAATACATTGGCTAATATGAGATTCCACAACAGAATCCAATCCCTCCTTTTTCCTTAGGGAGCATCAGGATAGCCCTGCACACCCTTGCTGGTTTCCCGGCCCAGATAAACCTCAGAAATCTCGATCCGAGATTTCTCAGAAAACCTAGGAAGATCTTAATAGGTAAGATCTGCAGTAAATACAAAAGCCTCACATTCATCTTTATGATGTTTGTCCTACTGAACCATGTAAAAACCTCCCTGTCCCAATGCTGAAAATCAAGTTTAAACTGTCTTGCCATTGGGGGAAAATTAAGTTCAAATATCCTATTTAGTTTATTCAGTATTTTGGTCCCTAGATAAGATATATAGTTACATAGTTAGTCAGGTTGAAAAAAGACACAAGTCCATCCAGTTCAACCAAAAAAAAAATAAATATCGCACAATCCAATATACCCAATTCTATACCTACAGTTGATCCAGAGGAAGGCAAAAAACCCCAGCAGAGCATGCTCCAATTTGCTACAGCAGGGGAAAAAATTCCTTCCTGATCCCCCAAGAGGCAATCGAATTTTCCCTGCATCAACTTTACCTATGAATGCTAGTACCCAGTTATATTATGTACATTTAGGAAAGTATCCAGGCCTTTCTTAAAGCAATCCCCCTCTGGCGGGAGTCTATTCCACATTTTCACAGCTCTTACTGTGAAGAAACCTTTCCGTATTTGGAGATGAAATCTCTTTTCCTCTAGGCGTAAAGAGTGCCCCCCTTGTCCTCTGTGATGACCTTAGAATGAATAACTCAACACCAAGTTCACTATATGGACCCCTTATGTATTTATAGATGGTGATCATATACCCCCTTAATCTCCTCTTCTCAAGAGAGAATAAATTCAGTTTCTCTAATCTTTCCTCATAGCTGATCTCCTCCATGCCTCTTATCAGTTTGGTTGCCCTTCTCTGCACTTTCTCCAGTTCCCCGGTATCCTTTTTGAGAACTGGAGCCAAAAACTGAACTGCATATTCCAATGAGGTCTTACTAATGATTTGAACAGGGGCAAAATGATATCTCTCTCTCTCTGGAGTCCATACCTCTCTTAATACAAGAAAGGACTATGCTCGCTTTGGAAACAGCAGCTTGGCAAAACCCCCAGATCCTTCTCCACTACGGATTCCCCCAGTTGTACTCCCCCTAGTATGCCACATAGCTGCCCAATTAGACAGTGCATTGAGGTTGGCTTGTAAATTGGAGACATCCTGTAAGGACGTTATTCCACTGCATAGCTTGGTGTCATCTGCAAAGACAGAAATGTTACTTTTGATCCCAGACCCAATATCATTTATAAAGATATTAAAGAGTAAGGGTCCCAGCGCTATACCTTGGGGTACACCCAGAGGCGTAACTATAACAATGTTACTGATAGGCTCAGTGAGCAGACCCTGAGCAGATCACCCATGACAGGAGAACCAACATACCTGTTGCCAACCCCAGGAATATGAGTTGCAGTGATGCAGGAGGAAAGCTATGACAGCAAGTGGCTCACATTGGGGACACTGATGGAGGTTGGAATGTCAGACTGGCAGCATTGGGCTAGCAGCGGTGGGGAGTGGTGGGGGGCCAAGTCAGGAGGTGGTGCTCAGTAAGACCCCTTTCACACTGGAGCATTTTGCAGGCGCTATAGCGTTAAAAATAGTGCCTGCAAAATGCCCCAAAACAGCTGCTACATTCATTCCAGTGTGAAACCCCAAGGGCTTTCACACTGGAGCGGTGCGCTGGCAGGGCGTCACCCAGGCGTCAGCAGTGTGAAAGGGGTCTAACAGAAGAGCCAGTGCAAGAATTTTTGTCTACATAGGCGAAGGTGCATTTCAATTTTTGATGCTCTTCCACTCCACCATCCACCTGCCACCCCTCTCCCCTCCACAATGCAACCCCACCACCCCTACTGTCCACAGTCGTGCTGGAACCTCCTTCACATTATGCCTGTGTTTGTGATGGGGTGCAAGGTGAAGGACGTCTCTTCAAATCCCCCCAGGACAAATCCATCCCCACTCAATCCCCCTCTCAGCAAAAATCCTCTCCCCACCTCTAGCACAGATCCTCTCCTCCAGGTCCTCCCTTCCAGAAGAACCTCCCCCCCTCATCCTGGGTCAAATCCGCTCCCCCCCATCCTCCCCAGCAGGAATCCTCTTTCCCCTATGCCAGCATAAGTACTCTCCCCAGTTCTGTCACAAATCCAAATCCATACTTCCCAATAGGGATGAGCCGAACACCCCCCGGTTCGGTTCGCACCAGAACCCGCGAACGGACCGCAAGTTCGCACGAACGTTAGAACCCCATTGACGTCTATGGGACTCGAACGTTCGAAATCAAAAGTGCTCATTTTAAAGGCTAATTTGCATGGTATTGTCCTAAAAAGGGTTTGGGGACCCGGGTCCTACCCCAGGGGACATGTATCAATGCAAAAAAAACTTTTAAAAACGGCCGTTTTTTCGGGAGCAGTGATTTTAATGATGCTTAAAGTAAAAAAAAAAAAGTGAAATATTCCTTTAAATATCGTACCTGGGGGGTGTCTATAGTATGCCTGTAAAGTGACGCGTGTTTCCCATGTTTAGAACAGTCCCTGCACCAAATGTCATTTTTAAAGGAAAAAATCTCATTTAAAACTGCTTGCGGGTTTAATGTCATGTCGGGTCATGGCAATATGGATGAAAATCAGTGAGACAAACGGCATGGGTACCCCCCAGTCCATTACCAGGCCCTTTGGGTCTTGTATGGATATTAAGGGGAACCCCGCACCCAAATTAAAATAAGGAAAGGTCCCTATATACTCTGAACAGCAGTATACAGGCGGTGCAAACAAGACAGGGACTGTAGGTTTGTTGTTAAGTAGAATCTGTTTGTAATTTTGAACATTTTTAATGTGTTTAGCTCCAGCCAAAAAATCTTTTCTAAGCTTTTTGGAAAACATAGGGAAGGGTTATCACCCCTGTGACATTTGTTTTGCGTCTTTCCTCCTCTTCAGAAGATTTCACCTCACTTTTTTGTCCCAATGAAAAATGTTTTTTGAAAATTTGGGTTTTTTTGTGGAACAAGGATTGGAAAGCATCAGTGGAAAGGAAAAATTGTTTTCCCATATTAACTCTTACAGGAGAGAATTTCCCTTCCTTAGGGGTAGATTTCATCTCACTTCCTGTTGTCTCCTTCCGTTTGCAAGTAGGAGTCGTTTGTAAGTTAGATGTTTGAAAGTAGGGTCCTGCCCTATATACTCAGCAGAAATTTGGGCCTTAGGTGTTGCTGTGGCCAAAACACTGTAAGCCCTCACAGGGCCCTGCTGTGAAATATTAGATCAAGAATTGTAATTACATGCCCCTGTTGAACAGGAGCTGAAAAATTAGGCCTTAGGCACTGGTGCTGGTGCCACAACACTGCAACCCCTCACAGACACTCTAGTTGGAACGCAGGAACGAGCCCTGCTGCAAAGTATTGCATCAAAAATTGTAATTACACGCCCCTGTTAGACAGGGGCAGAAAAATTGGGTCTTAGGCACTGGTGCTGGTGCCACAACACTGCAACCCCTCACAGACACTCTAGTTGAAACGCAGGAACAAGCCCTGCTGCAAAGTATTGCATCAAAAATTGTAATTACACGCCCCTGTTAGACAGGGGCTGAAAAATTGGGTCTTAGGCACTGGTGCTGGTGCCACAACACTGCAACCCCTCACAGACACTCTAGTTGGAATGCAGGAACGAGCCCTGCTGCAAAGTATTACATCAAAAATTGTAATTACACGCCCCTGTTAAACAGGGGCTGAAAAATTGTGCCTTAGGCACTGGTGGTGGCGCCCAGAACCAAAAATGTTCTTACAAGCTATCAGCGTGATGATTGAGGAGGAAGAGGATAATTACTCAGGGATAGTCACTCAGCATCAGCATAGGCAGTCTTTGAAGGGATCTGAGATTTCAAAAAAAATTATTCGGTTACATCTGCATCAGGTGCTTGGTAGCTGGTGGTGATCCAAGACTGATTCATTTTTATGAAGGTCAGCCGATCGACCGAGTCGGTGGACAGACGCACCCTGTGATCGGTTACCACGCCTCCAGCAGCACTGAATGTGCGTTCCGAAAGAACGCTGGATGCAGGACAGGCCAGTAGCTCAATTGCATACTGTGCAAGCTCTGGCCAGTGATCCATCCTCAAGACCCAGTAACCCAGAGGATTTTCGGTGGGAAAGGTGTCCAAGTCTGATCTTGCCCCTAGGTATTCCTGCACCATGTAAAACAGACGCTGGCGATGGTTGCTGGAACCGATCATACCTTGGGGCTGCGGACCAAAAAATTGTCTGAACGCATCGGTCAGACGGCCACCTTCTCCACCGCTCCTTCTTTGACTGACCGAAGCCTCAGCAACACGTTGTCCAGAAACAGGAGTTTGTAACCTCCCAGTCTCTGGGAACGCATTGCACAGACCTTTCTGCAAGGCCTCCCGAAGATGTTTCATCCTCTGCTCCCTCTGCGATGGCAAGATAAGGTCCGCAACCTTACCCTTGTAACGTGGATCAAGGAGGGTTGCCAGCCAGTATTGGTCCTTCTCCTTGATACCACGAATACGAGGATCCTTACGCAGGCTTTGCAGGATCAGGGAGGCCATGCAGCGTAGGTTTGCTGAGGCATTCGGTCCGGAGTCCTCTGGGTCACTAAGGACAACAACGTCCGCAGCCACCTCCTCCCAGCCACGTACAAGTCCATGTGTTCCTTGGGACTGATCCCTTAAAGACTGCTGATGCTGAGTGCCAGGCTCCACCTCCATACTGACACAATCTTCCTCCTCCTCCTCCTCCTCCTCCTCGTCCTCTTCCTGTGTGATCGGCGGGCACGCAGGAACACTGTCTGGATAAAGGGGGCCTTGAGAGCTAAGGAAGTCCTCCTCTTCCTGCCTCTGTTCTGCCTCAAGTGCCCTGTCCATTATTCCACGCAGCGTGTGCTCCAACAGGTGGACAAGGGGGACAGTGTCACTGATGCATGCACTGTCAGTGCTCACCATCCTCGTGGCCTCCTCGAATGGTGACAGGACAGTGCATGCATCCCTGATCATGGCCCACTGGCGTGGGGAAAAAAAACCAAGGTCCCCTGACCCTGTCCTGGTGCCATAGTCGCACAGGTACTCATTGATGGCCCTCTGCTGCGTGTGCAGCCGCTGCAGCATGGCCAACGTCGAGTTCCACCTGGTGGGCATGTCACAGATTAGGCGGTTCTTGGGCAGGTTAAACTCCTTTTGGAGGTCCGTCAGCCGAGCACTGGCATTATATGACCGGCGGAAATGCACACAGACTTTCCTGGCCTGCCTCAGGACATCCTGTAAGCCCGGGTACCTGCCCAAGAACCGCTGCACCACCAAGTTAAGGACGTGAGCCAAACAGGGCACATGGGTCAGTTGTCCCTGTCGGAGGGCAGAGAGGAGGTTGGTGCCATTGTCGCAAACCACCATTCCTGCCTTAAGTTGGCGTGGCGTCAACCACCTCTGAACCTGCCCCTGCAGAGCTGACAGAACCTCTGCCCCAGTGTGGCTCCTGTCCCCCAAGCACACCAGCTCAAGCACCGCATGGCATCTTTTGGCCTGCGTACTTGCGTAGCCCCTTGAACGCCTACGGAGCACCGCTGGTTCCGAGGAAGAGGCCATGGAGGAAGAAGAAGAGGAGGGGGTGGAGGAGAGAGGTGTGTCACAATCAGCATTTTGGAGGCGTGGTGGCGGAACAACCTCCAACACTACTGCACCTTGTCCTGCATCCTTCCCAGCTGCCAGCAGAGTCACCCAATGCGCCGTGAAACTTAAGTAACGTCCCTGTCCATGCCTGCTGGACCATGAGTCAGCGGTAATATGCACCTTACCGCTGACCGCCCTGTCCAGCGAGGCATGGACATTGCCTTCCACATGCCGGTAGAGAGCCGGAATCGCCTTCCGTGAGAAAAAGTGGCGTTTGGGTACCTGCCACTGAGGAACCGCACATTCCACAAACTCACGGAAGGGGGCAGAGTCTACCAACTGAAAAGGCAGCAGTTGAAGTGCTAGCAATTTTGCCAAGCTAGCATTCAACCGCTGGGCATGTGGATGGCTGGGAGCAAACTTCTTTCGGCGGTGCAGCAGCTGGGGCAGGGAAATTTGCCTGGTACAATCTGACGTCGGTGTACCAAAAGCAGATTGCCCATAAGTACTTGGCTGTGACACACCTAATTCTACACCTTCATTCCTCTCACTGCAGGTCGCAGAGAGGACTGAAGGTCTAGTGGGGTTGGAAATCTCAGCTGATGAGGAGCAAGGAGAGATCGTCTTTGTTCTTTGGTGTGGGTCTTTTAGATACGCTTGCCAACGAACTGCATGGCAGGTCAACATATGTCTGGTCAAGCATGTGGTACCCAAGCGGGAGATGTTTTGGCCACGCGAGATACGCTTGAGACATATATTGCAAATAGCAGCGGTGCGATCTGATGCACTCGTCTCAAAAAAGGCCCACACCAAAGAACTTTTTGAATAACGCGCAGAGACTGCAGCGCCCTGCACATGTGGAGCTTTGGGGTGTGATGCAGTCAATGTGCTGCCCTTAGGCTGGCCCCTGGAGGGCATCCTGCCTAGTTGGTGATGTGCCACCTCCTCCTCCTCCTCCTCCTCCTCCTCCTCCTCTCTCCTATCAGGCACCCACGTTGAGTCAGTGACCTCATCATCCCCTCCCTCCTCATCACTGGAGCAAACCTGGCAGTATGCTGCAGCAGGGGGAGCATGACTGCCAGATTGCTGTCCTTCTTGGGCACCCCCTCTGTCCGTGCTCATGTTACTGCCTTCATTGAGCTCAGTATCATCATCAGAGCCTTCCAAACGCTGGGCATCCTCCTGGAGCATGTACCCAACACTGTGGTCAAACAGTTCGAGGGAATCCTCATGAGGACATGGTGGAGCTAGGGAAGGAGTCACTGATGACATTGAGCTGAGGGAAGAGGCCGCTGCTTTGCCAGACAAAGCACCCTGGGCATGGGTGAGAGAGGATGAGGAGGATGAGGACGGCTTGGTCATCCACTCGACCAAGTCTTCCGCATGTTGCGGCTCAACACGGCCAGCTGCCGAAAAAAAGGCCAAGCGTGTCCCATGGCCACGTGCTGATGAGGATGCACCGTCTCCACGACCAGCACTAGACACAGAGCCTGCTTGCCCTCTCTTATTGGCTTGTGACTGTCTGCCTCTCCTTCTTGGCCTTCCAGACATACTAATGGCCTGTAGCTGCACTAAGCTGGGATAGAACACCTGTAATTTTCTTCAGGTAGCTTTATATACTGTAACCAGACAAGCCTGCCTGTCAGTAGGAAGATAACAGGAACGGATCTAGCTGAACACTGTGAGCAGGACGTACTGCACTAAATGTATATAGCAGGAACGGATCTAGCTGAACACTGTGAGCAGGACGCACTGCACTGAATGTAAATAGCAGGAACGGATCTAGCTGAACACTGTGAGCAGGACGCACTGCACTGAATGTAAACAGCAGGAACGGATGTAGCTAAACACTGTGAGCAGGACGCACTGCACTGAATGTAAATAGCAGGAACGGATCTAGCTGAACACTGTGAGCAGGACGCACTGCACTGAATGTAAATAGCAGGAACGGATCTAGCTGAACACTGTGAGCAGCACGCACTGCACTGAATGTAAATAGCAGGAACGGATCTAGCTGAACACTGTGAGCAGGACGCACTGCACTGAATGTAAATAGCAGGAACGGATCTAGCTGAACACTGTGAGCAGGACGCACTGCACTGAATGTAAACAGCAGGAACGGATGTAGCTAAACACTGTGAGCAGGACGCACTGCACTGAATGTAAATAGCAGGAACGGATCTAGCTGAACACTGTGAGCAGGACGCACTGCACTGAATGTAAATAGCAGGAACGGATCTAGCTGAACACTGTGAGCAGCACGCACTGCACTGAATGTAAATAGCAGGAACGGATGTAGCTAAACACTGTGAGCAGGACGCACTGCACTGAATGTAAATAGCAGGAACGGATCTAGCTGAACACTGTGAGCAGGACGCACTGCACTGAATGTAAATAGCAGGAACGGATCTAGCTGAACACTGTGAGCAGCACGCACTGCACTGAATGTAAATAGCAGGAACGGATCTAGCTGAACACTGTGAGCAGGACGCACTGCACTGAATGTAAATAGCAGGAACGGATCTAGCTGAACACTGTGAGCAGGACGCACTGCACTGAATGTAAATAGCAGGAACGGATCTAGCTGAACACTGTGAGCAGGACGCACTGCACTGAATGTAAATAACAGGAACGGATCTAGCTGAACACTGTGAGCAGGACACACTGTACTAAATGTAAATAGTCTAGCTGCCTGACCGTGGTACTAATAGGATCAAAAAGAACACCTGTAATTTTCTTCAGGTAGCTTTATATACTGTAACCAGACAAGCCTGCCTGTCAGTAGGAAGATAACAGGAACGGATCTAGCTGAACACTGTGAGCAGGACGTACTGCACTAAATGTATATAGCAGGAACGGATCTAGCTGAACACTGTGAGCAGGACGCACTGCACTGAATGTAAATAGCAGCAACGGATCTAGCTGAACACTGTGAGCAGGACGCACTGCACTGAATGTAAATAGCAGGAACGGATCTAGCTGAACACTGTGAGCAGGACGCACTGCACTGAATGTAAACAGCAGGAACGGATGTAGCTAAACACTGTGAGCAGGACGCACTGCACTGAATGTAAATAGCAGGAACGGATCTAGCTGAACACTGTGAGCAGGACGCACTGCACTGAATGTAAATAACAGGAACGGATCTAGCTGAACACTGTGAGCAGGACACACTGTACTAAATGTAAATAGTCTAGCTGCCTGACCGTGGTACTAATAGGATCAAAAAGAACACCTGTAATTTTCTTCAGGTAGCTTTATATACTGTAACCAGACAAGCCTGCCTGTCAGTAGGAAGATAACAGGAACGGATCTAGCTGAACACTGTGAGCAGGACGTACTGCACTAAATGTATATAGCAGGAACGGATCTAGCTGAACACTGTGAGCAGGACGCACTGCACTGAATGTTAATAGCAGGAACGGATCTAGCTGAACACTGTGAGCAGGACGCACTGCACTGAATGTAAATAGCAGGAACGGATCTAGCTGAACACTGTGAGCAGGACGCACTGCACTGAATGTAAACAGCAGGAACGGATGTAGCTAAACACTGTGAGCAGGACGCACTGCACTGAATGTAAATAGCAGGAACGGATCTAGCTGAACACTGTGAGCAGGACGCACTGCACTGAATGTAAATAGCAGGAACGGATCTAGCTGAACACTGTGAGCAGCACGCACTGCACTGAATGTAAATAGCAGGAACGGATCTAGCTGAACACTGTGAGCAGGACGCACTGCACTGAATGTAAATAGCAGGAACGGATCTAGCTGAACACTGTGAGCAGGACGCACTGCACTAAATGTAAATACCAGGAACGGATCTAGCTGAACACTGTGAGCAGGACGCACTGCACTGAATGTAAATAGCAGGAACGGATCTAGCTGAACACTGTGAGCAGGACGCACTGCACTGAATGTAAATAGCAGGAACGGATCTAGCTGAACACTGTGAGCAGCACGCACTGCACTGAATGTAAATAGCAGGAACGGATCTAGCTGAACACTGTGAGCAGGAAGCACTGTACTGAATGTAAATAGCAGGAACGGATCTAGCTGAACACTGTGAGCAGGACACACTGCACTGAATGTAAATAGTCTAGATAGAAGATAACAGGAACGGATCTAGCTAAACTGAATACAGTGTATATATATATATGCAACACCTGGGATGCATATATATACACAATACACTGTAAGTGCAGCTAACTGACTGACTGTTCTGCCTAATCTATCTAACTCAAATCAAATGACACTGTCTCTCTCTCTCTCTATCGCTCAGCACACCGGAACACACACTACACAGGGCCGCCGTGCAGGCGGCCTTATATAGTGTGGGGTGTGTACTAAATCCCCTGAGCCATAATTGGCCAAAGCCACCCTGGCTTTGGCCAATTACAGCTCTCTCTACTGACGGCGCTGTGATTGGCCAAGCATGCGGGTCATAGTGCATGCTTGGCCAATCATCAGCCAGCAATGCACTGCGATGCCGCAGTGAATTATGGGCCGTGACGCGCCACACGAATTTGGCGCGAACGGCCCATATCGTTCGCAATTCGACGGACGGTCGAACAGCCGATGTTCGAGTCGAACATGGGTTCGACTCGAACACGAAGCTCATCCCTACTTCCCAACTGTCCTGGTTTTGGTGGGACCTTCCTGAGATAGAAATGAAATCCTTTGTATCCGGATTAAGGGTCTGTGTATACCAGAATGCTGTGAGGGAAACCTGCGTTTTGTGTGCATTTCCCACAATGCATTCAAAATGCACTACCATAGCGATCTGTAATGGGTGTCAACTTAACCTCTTCACACTGTGCCTCCTGGCAGTCATGTGATCCAAAAACTCCTGATCGCTTGCAGTGATCG
This sequence comes from Lithobates clamitans, assembly GCA_037952925.1. Lineage (NCBI taxonomy): Eukaryota > Metazoa > Chordata > Amphibia > Anura > Ranidae > Lithobates > Lithobates clamitans. The sequence continues at coordinate 32,499 of JBBGZY010000534.1, forward strand.
GGAGCTTTCAGTTAGATGCCCGGTAACTGATAAAGGGGTGCTCAAGGCGTGCACATCGCTACTGATCACAATTCATGCCAATATGTGGCCTCTCTGTGCCAAGGCCCAGACGCCGAGAGGCTGCATATTTGTGTGTGGCAAGGGGTTAATAACAACCCAAATGCAGGTCGCAAAAGCAGTGTTTGCCTGCACTAGAATGTTTGATCAGCAGTACCATGCGATCCATTTGCTGTGCATTTTATAAAGCAGTGCATGCACAGCTCTTATTGCAGACCGACACGGTTGCAGCCCATTAAAATGAAAGGGCTGAAATCGCACAGCACCTGGAAGGCATGTGAATTGCAAAGGAACGCACAGAGCGTTCCTATGTGATTTGTGGTGTGAACCGGCCTTGAGTCTTGGGGCCCAGTGCCGAAAAAAGTTCAGGCACTTGGCTCCATTAACGTGCCTGACAGGGGGGCACTAGCATAGGTACCTGGAGCAATTGCCCTGAATCTCTAGCAAGGTGCCCAGGATCCCAGACACCATGATTGTCCCCTCAATAGCAGCCAGTTTGTCTTTTAGGAAGAGGGGAAGGGGACAAGTTGTCAAAGATGAATACATGCAGTGATTTCGGGGGATAAGAGGATGCTTTAAGTGTTAGGGGGCACTTTAAAAGGGGAGAGAAATTGTGCTGGAAGGGAGGTTAATTAAAATTTCTGACCCCCCCCCCCAAGTGCCCTCTAACACATAAAGCATCCTCCTATTCCCCCAAATCACTGCAAGTATTCTTCTTTAACAACTTGCCCTTTTACTGTGTCTCCTTCCCCTGCAAGTGCCAAGTATTAAGATTAAGTACAAACCTCAGATCAGCATGTCCCTTTCTCTTGATGCTGAGTGCTGTGTCCATTCTCCTCCCCCTCCTTCACCTGTCTCTGACATCCGAGCCGAGGAAAAGAGGGAGGGGACTTCAGTCCGTATGTTAGTGTGAGGTGGGCAAGAGGGGGGAGGAAGGGGGGAGAGAGAGGGAGAGATGCCTTACAGAGTAATCGCAGCGTGTGGGAACAGAAACACCCCGCACACGCTACGAGCCAATCACTGGAGCTGGAGGTGAGAGACACAGCAGCCCCTATACCAGGTGCCGGACCGGAAGTCTTTCATGCGGTCGTGGGGCCCCCTTACAGTGGCGGAGTTTGCCAGGGCCCAGTCGCAAGTGCGACTGTTGCGACCCTGGTAATTCCGCCACTGGGTACACCACTGATAACCTTAGACCATTCAGAGTAAGAATCATTAACCACTACTCTCTGAATTCTGTCTTTTAGCCAGTTTTCTATCCATTTACAAACTGATATTTCCAAGCCTGTAGACTTTACCTTACACATGAGCCGTGTGTGCGGAACTGTATCAAACGCTTTTGCAAAATCCAAGTATACCATATCCACAGCCACCCCTCTGTCCAAAGTTTTATTTACTTCTTCATAAAAAGAAATCAGGTTTGTCTGACAACTTCTGTCTTTCATGAATCCATGCTGTCTGTTGCTTAAAATGTTTTTTTCCAGCAAGAACTCGTCTATGTGGTCTTTTATTAAATGCTCCAGTATCTTCCCGACTATAGAAGTTAAACTAACAGGTCTATAGTTACTTGGTAAAGACTTTGATCCCTTTTTAAATATAGGCACCTCGTTCGCCCTGCGCCAATCCAGTGGTACTATTCCCATCATTAATGAGTCCCTAAAAATTAGATACAATGGCTTTGAAATTACAGAGCTCAATTCTTTAAGGATCCGTGGGTGGATGCCATCAGGTCCAGGTGCTTTATCCACCTTTATTCTGTATAAATATTTCTGGACCATATCACTTTTGAGCCATTGTGGATCATTCGGGGCTGTGTCAATACCACCCCTATTATGGACATGAGCTCCCCCATGCCTCTTTGGTATACACAGAGCTGAAGAAAGTATTAATAAATTAGCCTTCTCCTTGTCCCCAGTCACCCACTCTAGATTATTTTGTAAAGGGCCTACATGCTCAGACCTGACCTTTTTACTATTAATATATTTGAAGAATTTTTTGCAATCTGTCGTTCATTCTGAATTTGCATCCTTGATTTCCTTTTTACATATTCTGTTAAATCCTTTGTAACATTTAAACAAAACTAGTGTTCCCTCATTTTTTTTTTTTTTAAAAGCTCTTTTCTTATTGTTTATAGCTTTTCTAACTTTGACTGTGAGCCACATAAGTTTTATTTTTAGCCTTTTAAACTTATTGCCCAAGGGAATATACTTTGCAGTGAGGTCCCAAACAGTCTTTTTGAAGAATTCCCATTTCTGTTCTTTGTTTATCAATGTCAATATTCCCTCCCAGTCTAAATCCTGGAGAGCAGCCCTCATCCTTGGAAAATTTGTTCTCTTGAAGTTAAGTGTTTTTATCTTTCCCGTATGTATTTCTTGTTTACAGCTAACATCAAATGAAATCATGTTATGATCACTGCTACCCAGGTGTTCCTTTATCTGAACATTATTAATTAGCTCTGCATGGTTTGAGATTACCAGGTCCAACAGAGCTTCATTCCTAGTTGGGGCCTCAATAAACTGGACAATAAAATTGTCCTGTACTAGGTTTATAAATTTTTGCCCTTTAACTGTCCAAGCAGTGCCATTACTCCAGTCAATTTCTGGGTAGTTAAAATCCCCCAATATTATCACCGTCCCAGCCCTTGCAGCCCTTTCCATCTGTGCAAGGAGCTGAGTCTCCACCTCCTCGTTAACATTGGGTGGTCTATAACAAACTCCAATGATTAACTTTGAACTACGCACATCTATATGCAGTTCCACCCATAATGCTTCAGACTCATCACACTCCCCATCAATCAGGTCCTCTTTCACACTTACTTTGAGATCACATCTCACATAGAGACAGAGCCGCCTATTTTGCTTGGTACACTTCTGGCATTGGTGAACAAACACTTTAATGCATTCTTACATTTTGCTCTGGTGTTTTTCATATCATTTTTAGTAGTACAAATGGCACTAAAGTTTCCAATGGCTGTTTGCAACATGGGAACTTTCTTGTCACCTGCCATAACCCTCCCCCCCATCTATCCCCATTCTACCCTCCATTAATGTCTGACCCCTAACTGACCTGTCTTCCCGATGTAATTCTAGTTCATATATGAGAGTCTGTCCATCTAAATTCAAATTGAGTAGTTATCTGATGTTGCAGGGGTGCATTCATCTCCACCCCCATTGCCTCTGATTTACTATAATTCAGCTTAAAATTAGACAGTGCACTAAATGTGCGTAATTCCATCAGCAGGGATGGAAGGAATATGACTGGAGAGGTTATAAAAAAAATCAAATCATCAGCGTAAGCGGCAAGCTTATGTTCCTCACCTTTTGTTGGGATAACCCTGATATTTGGATTGGCACGGACAGTTCTTAAAAAGGGTTCTATCGTAAGAATAAAGATAATGGGTGAAAGTGGGCAACCCTGGCGCGTCCCATTACGTATGGAAAAGGGATGATATTCTGTTGCTGATTTTGACCCTTACACTCGGTGTGGAATATCAGCTTGTAAACCAGCTCTGCATTCCATTCCCCAAACCTATATGTTGTAAATGACTTTCAAAAATATCCAATCCACTCTATCAAATGCTTTCTCTGCATCCACGGATATAGGCACTAGGGGTTTATGATAACTTTGGGAGAAATGTATGGTACTCAGGACTCGCTGCCTATTCTCTCTGTCTTCACTATCAGGGGTAAAACCCACTTGATTGGGATGTATTAGGTAGGAAATATGGCTCAATAATCTGGTGGCGAGAATTTTCATAAAAATCTTAAGGTCCACATTTACCAGGGAGATTGGACGATAGCTAGAGCACTGGGAAGGGTCTTTCCCCTCTTTGGGGATTACTGTTATATGAGCTAATAATGTTTCCGCCCATCGTATAGTGCGTTAAAGACCGCTATAAATCTCTGTGCCAATTTATCAAAAAAAGTCTTGTAGTAAGACAGGGTATACCCGTCAGGACCAGGGGCCTTACCTGATTTCAGTTATTTTAAGGCTCCTAAAAACTTGTCAATTGTAATTGGTACATCCAAATCCCTGCCTCTAGGCCAGTAGAAGGAGCTGTGAGCCCAGAGCGCGTAGCCTGTACGTTCTTCACATTGTGTGTGGATGCCTGCTGATCACTGCTGACGTCACTTCCGCTTCCGCGTTCCAGGGTGGTTAGCGTGGAGGTTTCCACACCATGGACAATGCGACTCAGCCGCTGTAACCATGATTTCTACATCCCCACAGCCAGAGGACTGTCAGCGGAGCCTGCATCCCAGCAACAGCACACCCCTGGACACCCCAACCCCTCATGAGCACCACCACCTTGTGAATCTGTGCATCAATAAGTGTTACACTAATATTTAATATGTGACAGAACTATTGTAGTTGGCGCCTCCAAAAAACCCCCTTCTTTTTTCTTCACACTGAAGAAACCTGACCTGGTTCCTCAAAGATATTCCGAAAGAGCTTCCAAAAGTTAGACAGGCTAGAAACCACTGGATCATTCTTCTCCAACAGGGGGGCAGCCCAGGCTAAAGCCTTACCGGAGAGAAGGGAATTAATATAGGCTACCTTTGCCCGATCAGATGAGAAATTTTGACGCTGGAGTTCGAAGTGAATGGTGCACTGGCTGAGGAACCTTCTGAAGGCCTTGGAGTCCCCAGAGAAATGGGACGGAGCTGGTAGTTGTAGAAAATGTGTGACTGTGACCAGAATAGGTACAGCCGCCGATTGTGATTGGGGTTGCTAAACCACCTTGTGAATCTGTGCATCAATAAGTGTTACACTAATATTTAATATGTGACAGAACTATTGTAGTTGGCGCCTCCAAAAAACCCCCTTCTTTTTTCTTCACACTGAAGAAACCTGACCTGGTTCCTCAAAGATATTCCGAAAGAGCTTCCAAAAGTTAGACAGGCTAGAAACCACTGGATCATTCTTCTCCAACAGGGGGGCAGCCCAGGCCAAAGCCTTACCGGAGAGAAGGGAATTAATATAGGCTACCTTTGCCCGATCAGATGAGAAATTTTGACGCTGGAGTTCGAAGTGAATGGTGCACTGACTGAGGAACCTTCTGAAGGCCTTGGAGTCCCCAGAGAAACGGGACGGAGCTGGTAGTTGTAGAAAATGTGTGACTGTGACCAGAATAGGTATAGCCGCCGATTGTGATTGGGGTTGCTAAATTGGGGGTCCTAAGGAGGCCTGAAGCTATTGGAAGCGGGAAGCCATATCCTGGAGGAATCGCATCACCTGAGTCTGATTAGATTCCTGGGCCTCGAGTCGGCAGACTACGCCCTGCAGCGGATCATCTGCGGGTAGCGGCACATCAGTGACCCTGCCCCCCTCTGACAACACAGGGAAAGCCATGGGGAAGTCCCCATGCGTCAGAGGGGGCAGGGTCACCGGGTGGCCCCGCCCTCCGTTATACAAGAGCTGTCACCTGAACAGAAGCGTCACACAGCGGGAGACTTCCATTGAGGTGGATCGGAGGACGAAGCGGAGAAGAAGATGTCGGACGAGAAGACCGGAGGAAGAAGCAGAGGAAGATAGAGGAAGAAGCAGGGGGAAGAACAAGATGGAGGAAGAAGAAGAACACTGAAGGAAGACCAGAAGAAGATGGAAGAAGAAGTGGGGAAAGAAGGAGACATAAAATAATAAAGGAATTTTCAAAAACCGTCTATTGTCTTTTTTTAACCTTTTTGACACCCCGCCCGCAGACCCCAAACAACCACCAGGCAAGGGTTGTGGGGATGAGGCCCTTCTCCCCATCAACATGGGGACAAGGTGCTTTGGGGGGCTACCCTCCCAATATTGAGGGCATGTGGCCTGGTACAGTTCAGGAGGGGGGGCGCTCTCTCATCCCCCCTCTTTTCCTGTGGCCTGCCAGGTTGCGTGCTCGGATAAGGGTCTGGTATGGATTTTTGGGGGGACCCCACGCCATTTTTTTTTTAATGTTGGCGCGGGGCTCCCCTTAAAATCCATACCAGACCTGAAGGGTCTGGTATGGATCTTGAGGGGGACCCCCACGCCATTTTTTTAAAAGATTTTGGTGTGGGGTTCCCCTTAATATCCATACCAGACCTGAAGGGCCTTTTTTGCTGCCAGACTGTTCTGGGAAACATGTGCCACTTTACAGGCATGTTATAGACACCCCCAGGTACGAAATTTAAAGGAATATTACACTTTTATTGTTTCACTTTAAGCATTATTAAAATCACTGCTCCCGATAAAACGGCCGTTTTTAAAACTTTTTTTTGCATTGATACCTAAAGGAAAAAAAATGATTTAAAACTACTCACGGCTATAATGAATTGTCGGTCCCGGCAATAAACATAAAAGTTCATTGATAAAAAGGGCATGGGATTCCCCCAAAGGGGAACCCCGAACCAAAAGTCTTCAGGTCTGGTATGGATTTTAAGGGGAACCCCACGCCCAAATTTTTAAAAAATGGCGTGGGGTCCCCCCCAAAATCCATACCAGACCCTTATCTGAGCAAGCAATATGGCAGGCCACAGGAAAAGAGGGGGGATGAGACAGCGCCCCCCTCCTGAATCGTACCAGGCCACATGCCCTCAACATTGGGAGGGTGCTTTGGGGTAGCCCCCCAAAGCACCTTGTCCCCATGTTGATGGGGAGAAGGGCCTCATCCCCACAACCCTTGCCCGGTGGTTGTGGGGGTCTGTGGGTGGGGGGGCTTATCGGAATCTAGAAGCCCCCTTTAACTGGGGGACCCCCAGATCTCGGCCTCCCCCCTCTGTGAATTGGTAATGGGGTACAGATGTACCCCACCATTTCACAAAAAAAGTGTCAAAAATGTTAAAAACAGACAGTTTTTGGCAATTCCTTTATTAATGTCTTCTTCTTTCCATCGTCTTCTGGTCTTCCTTTGGTGTTCTTCTTCTTCCTCCATCTTGTTCTTCCCCCGCTTCTTCCTCTATCTTCCTCCGGTCTTCTCGTGTAGCATTTTCTCCGCTTCGTCCTCCAATCCGCCTTAATGGGAGTCTCCCGCTGTGTGACGCTTCTGTTCAGGTGACAACTCTTTTATAACGGAGGGACGATGACCCTGCCCCCCTCTGACGCACAGGGACTTACCTATGGCTTTCCCCATGTTATCAGAGGGGGGCGGGGTCACCAGTTTATGTAAATTTTTTGTAGATATTGAGGGAGACCTCCAACCCATTTTTTTTTTCATTTTGGCACGGGGTTCCCCTTAATATCCATACCAGACCTGAAGGGCCTGGTATAAAATTTGGGGGGGCCCCCATGGATTTTTTTTTTTTAATTTTGGTTTGGTTTTGAATCCCATGCAATGTTTACCAATGAACTTTTATGTATATTGCAGGGACCAACAATTCATTATAGCCGCGAGTAGTTTTAAATGACTTTTTTTTCCTTTAGAAATGTCATTTTGCTGTCAGACTGTTCTAAACATGGGAAACATGCTCCCCTTTACAGGCATACTATAGACACCCCCCAGGTACGAAATTTAAAGGAATATTACACTGTTATTGTTTCACTTTAAGCATTATTAAAATCACTGCTCCCGAAAAAACGTCAGTTTTTAAAACTTTTTTTGCATTGATACATGTCCCCTGGGGCAGGATCCAGGTCCCCAAACACTTTTTATGACAATAACTTGCATATTAACCTTTAAAATTAGCACTTTTGATTTCTCCCATAGGCTTTTAAAGGGTGTTCCGCGGCTTTCGAATTTGCTGCGAACACCCCAAATTGTTCGCTATTCGTCGAACGGGCGAACAGCCAATGTTTGAGTTGAACTCATGTTCGACATAAAGCCAATCACTAATCTCAAGGCAGTTGAGACCACAGTCACCAAAAAAACCATTGGTAACACAATGGTTGACGCCATGGGTTGAAATCCTGCAGCGCCCGCAAGGTCCTCCTCCTCAAGAAGGCACATGTACAGGCCCGTCTGAAGTTTGCCAATGAACATCTAAATGATTCAGAGAAGGATTGGGAGAAAGTGCTGTGGTCAGATGAGACCAAAATTTAGCTCTTTGGCATTAACTCGACTTGCCGTGTTTGGAGGAAGAAAAATGTTGACTACCCTAAGAACACCATCCCTACAGTCAAGCAAGGAGGGGGAAACATTATGCTTTGGGGCTGTTTCTCTGCTAAAGGTACAAGCCAACTTTGCTGCATTGAGAGGCCAATGGACGGGGCCATGTATTTCAAAATCTTGGATGAGAACCTTCTTTCCTCAGCCAGAACACGGAAGACGTGTCGTGGATCGGTCTTCCAGCATTACAATGACCCAAAACATACCACCAAAGCAGCAAAAGGAGTGGCTCAAGAACAAACAAATTAAGGTCATGGAGTGGCCTAGCCAGTCTCCAGACCTTAATCCTATAGAAAATTTATGGAGGGAGCTGAAACTTTGAGTTGCCAAGCGAGAGCCGAGAAACCTTAAGGAGTTAGGGAAGATCTGTAAAGAAGAGTGGACCAAAATCCCTCCTGAGATGTGTGCAAACCTGGTAACTAACTTTAAGAAACGTCTTACCTCTGTGCTTGCCAACAAGGGTTTCTCCACCAAGCATTAAGTCATGTTTTGCTTGGGGATTAAATACCTATTTTACTCACTGAACTGCAACTCAATTTATAACATTTGTATCATGTGTTTTTTTTCTGGATTTTTGGTTGATATTCTGTCTCTATCATTTAAAATACACCTATGATAAAAAATGATAGACCCTTAATTTCTTTGTGTTTGGGCAAACTTACAAAAACTGCAGGAGATCAAATAATTATTTTTGCCACTGTATATGACTGACAGGCAAAACACTGAAGCACTGATAAAAATCAAAGGAGGGGTTATATACCTTCCCAGCAGCCAGCTTTAGGTGGAGCCTGATTATTGGGATCTGCTAGCTGCTGGGAGGCTGGTGGCCACCCGAACTGCACCCTTCAGCTCCAGGAACCACAGTGCCACAAGCAGGTGATCCAGGTCCTGGCACCTACTTAAAGGAAAATTATACTTACCATCAGTAGGCCAGGGAGGGTTTGCTTATGGTGACAATAATAAACCATGCCTGCACATGAGAAGATACTGTTGAGTGTGTCTATTGTATAAAAAAATACAAGGATAAGATAGTCATTAATAAACTGGATACTAATGAACTGATTGAGTTTTTCATTTTCTGGCCCTGAGACTTGCGCATCTGTCAGTCTTATGAAAGTAGAAGTAGTTGGAATTAGCTAGATGTGGATGAGCTATAGCTAACTGATGGACTGAAGCTCAAGCACTCAGTGTATATATGTCATATTATATGTTATATATAGGGAAAAGCACGTGATATTTCCTATGTGTTACACTGACATCTATACACTGAGTGCTTTACCTAACACTGATATGTGTATGCTGAGAGCTATTCCTTATATACAACACTGATATCTGTACACTTCGGCGGAAATAACGATCAGCGGGAAGAATGTTCCTTACATTAGTGGTCAGCAGAAAGAATGTTCCTTACATTGGTGGTCAGCAGATATAATGTCCGTTACATTGGTGGTCAGCAGAAATAATGTTTGTTACATTGGTGGTCAGCTGAAAGAATGTTCCTTACATTGGTGGTCAGCAGAAAGAATGTTCCTTACATTGGTGGTCAGCAGAAAGAATGTTCGTTACATTGGTGGTCAGCTGAAAGAATGTTCCTTACATTGGTGGTCAGCAGAAAGAATGTTCCTTACATTGGTGGTCAGCAGAAAGAATGTTCCTTACATTGGTGGTCAGCAGAAAGAATATTCCTTACATTGGTGGTCAGCTGAAAGAATGTTCTTTACATTGGTGGTCAGCTGAAAGAATGTTCCTTACATTGGTGGTCAGTGAGAATAATGTTTCTTACATTAATGGTCAGTGAGAATAATGTTCCTTACATTGGTGGTCAGCAGAAAGAATGTCCCTTACATTAGTGGTCAGCGGGAAGAATGTTTGTTACATTGGTGGTCAGTGAGAATAATGTTTCTTACATTCGTGGTCAGTGAGAATAATGTTCCTTACATTGGTGGTCAGCAGAAACAATGTTCCTTACATTAGTGGACAGCAGAAAAATGTTCGTTACATTGGTGGTCAGCTGAAAGAATGTTTCTTACATTGGGGTCATCAGAATGTTCCTTATATTGGTGGTCAGCAGAATGTTCCTTACATTGGTGGTCAGCTGAAAGAATGTTTCTTACATTGGGGTCATCAGAATGTTCCTTATATTGGTGGTCAGCAGAATGTTCCTTACATTGGTGGTCAGCTGAAAGAATGTTTCTTACATTGGGGTCATCAGAATGTTCCTTACATTGGTGGTCATCAGAAAGAATGTTCCTTACATTGGTGGTCAGCAGAAAGAATGTTCCTTACATTGGTGATCAGCAGATTGTTCCTTACATTGGTGGTCAGTGAGAAGAATGTTCCTCACATTGGTGGTCAGCTGAAAGAATGTTTCTTACATTGGGGTCATCAGAATGTTCCTTATATTGGTGGTCAGCAGAATGTTCCTTACATTGGTGGTCAGCAGAAAGAATGTTCCTTACATTGGTGGTCAGCTGAAAGAATGGTGGTCAGCAGAATGTTCCTTACATTGGTGGTCAGTGAGATGAATGTTCCTTACATTGGTGGTCATCAGAAAGAATGTTCCTTACATTGGTGGTCAGCAGAAAGAATGTTCCTTACATTGGTGATCAGCAGATTGTTCCTTACATTGGTGGTCAGTGAGAAGAATGTTCCTTACATTGGTGGTCAGCTGAAAGAATGTTTCTTACATTGGGGTCATCAGAATGTTCCTTATATTGGTGGTCAGCAGAATGTTCCTTACATTGGTGGTCAGCAGAAAGAATGTTCCTTACATTGGTGGTCAGCTGAAAGAATGTTCCTAACATTGGGGGTCAGCAGAATGTTCCTTATATTGGTGGTCAGCAGAATGTTCCTTACATTGGTGGTCAGCAGAAAGAATGTTCCTTACAATGGTGGTCAGCAGAATGTTCCTTACATTGGTGGTCAGTGAGATGAATGTTCCTTACATTGGTGGTCATCAGAAAGAATGTTCCTTACATTGGTGGTCAGCAGAAAGAATGTTCCTTACATTGGTGATCAGCAGATTGTTCCTTACATTGGTGGTCAGTGAGAAGAATGTTCCTCACATTGGTGGTCAGAGAGAATAATGTTCCTTACATTGGTGGTCATCAGAAAGAATGTTCCTTACATTGGTGGTCAGTGGAAAGAATGTTCCTTACATTGGTGGTCAGAGAGAAGAATGTTTCTTACATTGGTGGTCAGTGGGAAAAATGTTCCTTAGTCCTTACATTGGTGGTCAGTGAAAATGATATAAAGTAAATACAAATTATTTTTAAAAAAATGTAAAGCACACCCATGGCCCCCGCACACGCTCTATATGAAAAGCTTTATGTAGGACGAGCGCATCTATGTAAACAATAATGGCGCCACACATGTATGGTATCGTCGGGAACGTTGGAGTAAGAGAAATTCTAGGGCCATAATTTTATAACATGCTGGACAGAGCTTTTTATTTTTTGTATATTTTTTATCAAACTGTTCAGCTAAGAAGACATTTGTTGTACCTGTTATAGTGTGTTAATTTATGAAATCCTTCATTTTGGAAATGTATCATTGTTGCACTTTCTTTAATGTAAGTTTATTTTTCCTTATATTCTATCATAAACATTTATTTTGAACATGCAGAGAAATTCTGTGACAAACGCATGTAGTGTGGGCAGTGCAATATGTAGGTGGGGATTTGTGTGGGTGTGGCTTGAGTGTGGGCGGGGACAGGGGGCCCCAGGATCTCCTATTGCCCAGGGGCCCGATAAGTTGTCAGTCTGCCCCTGTGTGAAGGTTATGGAGAGTCTACAACAAGCTATGTCTAAATTTTGGCAGCTAAGTTTTCTACTAAATTGTTAAAAAGCTTCAATTTCGTATCCACATACCGTAACTGTTATAATAAGGAATCTCTATAATACAGGGGAAGAAAAATAGGACTATTTTTAGGATTCTATCTATCTATCTATCTATCTATCTATCTATCTATCTATCTATCTATCTATCTATCTATCTACGTCTCTCCTTCTCTGCTTGTTTTGATGTTCCCTATATACATAATAAACTGCGTAATTAATTACAATTTTGAAGCCATACTGCAGTAGCAGCAGAATTCTGGCAAACTGCCTTGAATAACATAAAAATAATGCAAGTTATTCCTCATTATTCCAAGTGGCAGATGTTTCAGACTATTATTAAATCATCTGTAACTTTCCAATGTAATGTTTACACATTGTGATGCAGAATGGTTTCGTATTCAACATGGCAGTTTTCCCAGATTATTTCCATACCAACCAAAACCCGCACTGTACTCAAATTAAAGCATGAAATCAAGGGCATGATCAAGTAGTAAAGATGTGTGTGTAGCAATAACTCACGGTGGAGCTGCTGATTTGCTGTTACCGTCACCTTTTTACCTGTAGTTTCACCAATACCAGACTTTTAGAGTCCACGTTGAACTTATCATCTGACAATGTAGGCACCAGTTACTTTAGTACTTTTCCAATGCTTTAACAGAATATAACTGGAAGAAGTAGCAGGAAAGAGGTAGAAGAAGAGTTGCAGGGAAGTTCAAATACCTTTTCTTGGTGTAGCACTAAGGAATTGAAATCTCAGGGATGAACGTATCTTCAGTTCAGGATTTAATCTTTGCCTGCCCGTATAGGTCTTTCTCACTAACCTAGCAGCAGGTGCGTAGCACGAACAGAAAGTCTCTGCCACAGACTTGGGTAGAACAAAACTGTACGATCCTCTGCCACAGGACGTAGTAGTTTTAGATGAACAGCAACACAGTACCAGAACCTTTAAGCCGACCTGGCAGTACTATGTGGTAGGTTAACTTAAGATGCGTCCTCCAATTGAGTCACCAGACCCCTCTCCAGACCAGCGCTCCGCATGATCCTTCCATGAGGGGTCCTCCCCTGGATTCTTCTCAATTGTCCGGCTTCTTCCCACAGGACAGACAGCACAGGACCATATCTGCAGTAGTATAGTAGGCCCCAGACAGACTTCTAGGCCCACCCACATGCTGCAACAACGCAGTCCTCCCGCCCGGAGGACCACGAGGTAGGACTCCTAGCACATACCTGACGGCCAGGAGGGCCAGCAGGTGGAAAGAAAGAGACCAACAAAATTTGGCGTCTGTCCCTTAAATACCTCTTCCCAGAATGCACCGCAGGGGACAACCTCTGCCGAGTTACCTCCGAGAAAGAAGAGCACTCATATACTTCAGCCTGTTGCTTTCCAACACCGACCTACGGTGACAACGACACCTACAGGCACAATGTGGAACTGCACGCAACACAGCCAAACTGAAACAGAGGCTAATTTAAAGTGGAGCGCCGCCGAAAATTTTTTTTTTAAAGTCAGCAGCTACAAATAGTGCAGCTGCTGACTTTTAAAACATGGACACTTACCTGTCCAGGGCGCCCTGCTGCCTCTGGGACCCGTGTGTTTCCCAGCAGGCAGCGGGGAGGGAGCAGGAAGTGGCGTAAATAACCGCAGAGTCTGCAGCTATCTATGCCGGAAGTGGGTACAGATACCTGTAATATACAGGTATCTGTACCCCCCTCCCCCCTGAAAGGTGCCAACTGAGTCACCGGAGGGGGGGAGGAATCTGATGAGTGGAAGTTCCACTTTTGGGTGGAACTCCACTTTAACAATAGATTGAATCTGAACTATGTACAGAACAGATGACCCATTAAATTTACATATAAGCAGTAGATTAAAAAAATCTACCAGCACTACATATGTATTTCATGGTTTAGCTTTAAGGTATAATATCTTCACATGTTGTTATCTTTTACATGTCTGATGTAGCAACCATGTAAAATTTTGACTTTTGGCTAGAGATAAGCAAATCAATTTTTAATTCAGTTGAATAAGGCAAAGAAGATTTGTCAAGTATAAAGCGGAACTCTAAGGAAACTGCTAAATATACAATTAAAAACAATTGTCTTACAAGCAGTCTTACTTGACAAAAGATTTATTATTCCGATCAGCCAGTTTTGTGATCCAGACACCCCTACCAGATATTGTAGCCAAGGCAGTAACCTCACTCTACTCCTTTTCAAGCTCACCATTACAACTTAGTCACAGCTGACTTGAAATTGAGGATGTATCACACTAATGAGGTTATTTCTATACTAATTCCATTAGCAAGTGCCTGATATTAGTCTAGCACTACCCCCCGCAGGGCCTGCTGGTAACTGGTTCCCCTATTCCTGCACAGCCAGGCAGCATTTTCCACTTTCACCCGAACAAAAGAAAACAGTCTCTGAGCTTGGTTTTGTTGTTTTATTGAGGGTAATAACTTTGATGGGTATAGGGGTTATGGAATAGAGGTTGACCGATATATCGGCCGGCCAATATATCGGCCGATATTTGGTGTTTTTTACTTAATCTGCATTGGCCGATTGTGCTCATAAAAAAGGCCGATATAACTTCAGCACACTTGCAAATGACTTCTGCAATAGAAGTCAATACAAGTTGCCTGAAATCTTCTGTGAAGCGACTTCTCCCTCCTCTGGGCAGCCTGCCAAATCTGATAAAAAGAACCTGAAGGATACAATGTTTACACTTATGAATGAGCTGAACTCTGTGTGTAGAAGCTCTCAGTTTAACCATTTAAAGACTAAATCTTTTTTGACACTTGTTGCTTACAAGTAAAAATCCTGTATTTTCTGCTAGAAAATCACTTAGAACCCCCAAACATTATATATATATTTTTTAGCAGAGACCCTAGGGAATAAAATAGCGGTTGTTGCAATATTTTTTGTCACACGGTATTTGCGCAGCGGTCTTTCAAACGCAATTTTTTTTTAAAAAAATACATTAATACGGTAAATAAAAAAAAAAAACTAAGCAGTAAAGTTAGCCCATTTTTTTCGTCCAAAAGTTTTGATTACCTGTTTTTGTATATTTAATATTTAAGATATAGTTTTTTTTTTCTAAATTCTACATACAAGTGAACTGATTGGAGGTTTGTTTTGTTTAATAAATGTTTAACCACTTCAGCCCCGGAAGGATTTACCCCCTTCCTGACCAGAGCACTTTTTACAATTCGGCACTGCGTCGCTTTAACTGCTAATTGCGCGGTCATGCAATGCTGTACCCAAACTAAATTTGCGTCCTTTTCTTCCCACAAATAGAGCTTTCTTTTGATGGTTTTTGATCACCTCTGCCGTTTTTATTTTTTGCGCTATACACGGAAAAAGACCGAAAATTTTGAAAAAAAATGATATTTTCTACTTTTTGTTCTAAAAAAAATCCAATAAACTCAATTTTAGTCATACATTTAGGCCAAAATGTATTCGGCCACATGTCTTTGGTAAAAAAAATGTCAATAAGTGTATATTTATTGGTTTGCGCAAAAGTTATAGCGTCTACAAACTAGGGTACATTTTCTGGAATTTACACAGCCTTTAATTTATGACTGCCTATGTCGATTCTTGAGGTGCTAAAATGGCAGGGCAGTACAAAACCCCCACAAATGACCCCATTTTGGAAAGTAGACACCCCAAGGAATTTGCTGAGAGGCATGTTGAGCCCATTGAATATTCATTTTTTTTGTCCCAAGTGATTGAATAATGACAAAAAAAAAAAAAAAATTACAAAAAGTTGTCACTAAATGATATATTGCTCACACAGGCCATGGGCATATGTGGAATTGCACCCCAAAATACATTTAGCTGCTTCTCCTGAGTACGGGGATACCACATGTGTGGGACTTTTTGGGAGCCTAGCCGCGTACGGGGCCCCGAAAACCAAGCACCGCCTTCAGGATTTCTAAGGGCGTACATTTTTGATTTTACTCCTCACTACCTATCACGGTTTTGAAGGCCATAAAATGCCCAGATGACATAAACCCCCCCCAAATGACCCCATTTTGGAAAGTAGACACCCCAAGCTATTTGCTTTGAGGCATGTTGAGTCCATGGAATGTTTTATATTTTGACACAAGTTGCGGGAAAGTGACAATTTTTTTTTTTTTTTTTTTTCTTTGCACAAAGTTGTCACTAAATGATATATTGCTCACACAGGCCATGGGCATATGTGGAATTGCACCCCAAAATACATTTAGCTGCTTCTCCTGAGTACGGGGATACCACATGTGTGGGACTTTTTAGGAGCCTAGCCGCGTACGGGACCCCGAAAACCAAGCACCGCCTTCAGGATTTCTAAGGGCGTACATTTTTGATTTTACTCCTCACTGCCTATCACAGTTTCGGAGGCCATGGAATGCCCAGGTGGCACAAACCCCCCCCAAATGACCCCATTTTGGAAAGTAGACACCCCAAGCTATTTGCTGAGAGGCATGGTGAGTATTTTGCAGCTCTCATTTGTTTTTGAAAATAAAGAAAGACGAGAAAAAAAAATTTTTTTTTTCTTTTTTCAATTTTCAAAACTTTGTGACAAAAAGTGAGGTCTGCAAAATACTCACTATACCTCTCATCAAATAGCTTGGGGTGTCTACTTTCCAAAATGGGGTCATTTGGGGGGTTTTTTTGCCACCTGGGCATTCCATGGCCCCCGAAACTGTGAAAGGCGGTGAAGAGTGAAATCAAAAATTTACGGCCTTAGAAAGCCTGAAGGCGGTGCTTGGTTTTCGGGGTCCCGTACGCGGCTAGGCTCCCAAAAAGTCTCACACATGTGGTATCCCCGTACTCAGGAGAAGCAGCAGAATGTATTTTGGGGTGTAATTTCACATATTCCCATGGCATGTTTGAGCAATATATCATTTAGTGACAACTTTGCGCAAAAAAAAATAAAAAAAATAAAAAATTGTCTCTTTCCCGCAACTTGTGTCACAATATAAATTATTCCATGGACTCAACATGACTCTCAGCAAATAGCTTGGGGTGTCTACTTTCCAAAATGGGGTCATTTGGGGGGGGTTTGAACTGTCCTGGCATTTTATGCACAACATCTAGAAGCTTATGTCACACATCACCCACTCTTCTAACCACTTGAAGACAAAGCCCTTTCTGACACTTATTGTTTACATAAAAAAATAATTTTTTTTTGCAAGAAAATTACTTTGAACCCCCAAACATTATATATTTTTTTTAAAGCAAATGCCCTACAGATTAAAATGGTGGGTGTTTCATTTTTTTTTTTCACACAGTATTTGCGCAGCGATTTTTCAAACGCATTTTTTGGGGAAAAAACACACTTTTTTACATTTTAATGCACTAAAACACACTATATTGCCCAAATGTTTGATGAAATAAAAAAGATGATCTTAGGCCGAGTACATAGATACCAAACATGACATGCTTTAAAATTGCGCACAAACGTGCAGTGGCGACAAACTAAATACATTTTTAAAAGCCTTTAAAAGCCTTTACAGGTTACCACTTTAGATTTACAGAGGAGGTCTACTGCTAAAATTACTGCCCTCGATCTGACCTTCGCGGCGATACCTCACATGCATGGTGCAATTGCTGTTTACATTTGACGCCAGACCAACGCTTGCGTTCACCTTAGCGCGAGAGCAGGGGGGACAGGGGTGCTTTTTTTTTTTTTTTTTTTTTTTTTCTTTATTATTATTATTTTTTTATCTTATTTTTAAACTGTTCCTTTCATTTTTTTTTTTTTTAAATCATTTTTATTGTTATCTCAGGGAATGTAAATATCCCCTATGATAGCAATAGGTAGTGACAGGTACTCTTTTTTGCAAAAATTGGGGTCTATTAGACCCTAGATTTCTCCTCTGCCCTCAAAGCATCTGATCACACCAAGATCAGTGTGATAAAATGCTTTCCCAATTTCCCAATGGCGCTGTTTACATCCGGCGAAATCTACGTCATAAAATGCTCGTAGCTTCCGGTTTCTTAGGTCATAGAGATGTTTGGAGCCACTCTGGTCTCTGATCAGCTCTATGG
Source organism: Lithobates clamitans (assembly GCA_037952925.1). Taxonomy (NCBI): domain Eukaryota; kingdom Metazoa; phylum Chordata; class Amphibia; order Anura; family Ranidae; genus Lithobates; species Lithobates clamitans. The sequence goes on from JBBGZY010000534.1 coordinate 50,481, forward strand.
TCAGCTGGCTGAATCACCGGCTGCATTTTCAGGTTCCCTGTTGAGACAGGAGAGCCAGAGAAAAACACGGAAGATGTTGGGGGGGGGGGGCATTCCCTCCCACTGCTTGTAAAAGCAGTCTAGAGGCTAATTAGCCACTAGGATTGCTTTTACATGAAAGCCGACCGCTGGCTGAAAAGAATGATACCAAGATGATACCTAAACCTGCAGGCATCATTCTGGTATAACCACTCAAAGTCGTGAATGGCATACCTGAAGACAAAAAAATGGTTAACAATAAAGCACAGTAAACGGTAAGGTATAAAAAATTGCATACCTGAAAAGCAAACATGATAAAACATAATAACAATAAAACATTGCAGAATAGAATACAGTAAAAAAGAGCAGAACAATAGAGAGAGAATAGAGAGAGAGAGAACAATAAAACGACAACTATTTTTATTTTATATTTTTGTTTGTGTTTTTTTTTTTTTTACACTTTTTTTTGTAACTAACTATAATAACTGTAACCGGTTCCAGGTTCGGGTCTCTCAAAATGCGATGGCATCTCGGGAGACCCTGTGAAAGTGTGCCTAGTCTGTGCAATGCTGTACCCTACGCTAATACTCAACTAGTGCATGGTAGCGTTCAAAACATTCACCAATGCAAAGACCAGGATTGTCAGGACAGGAGGGACAATAATAGCGGGTGTCACGCCTATATCCGCGCTTGCTGCAGACACAACATCTATTTTGGGGGGGTTCGCTGGGTAGGGGTACTCGGGAGGACATAAAGAAAATGCCTCTCATGCAGCCGACTGCATTTGGTTGGGGATGTGAATGGGGGAAGTACGGGCGCTGCAGAAGCGGTGGGTTCCCAATTAGGATTGGCGAATGCAGCAGGAAGGGCACTATGGGCATGACGGGCCTGTGTTTGTCTTTTTGGTGGCAGCGGGACACTACTTGTGCTTGCCACCTCACCAGCTTGAACTGCACTTATGGGACTCGCCACGTCACCAAGTGTTACTGCAGTGCTGGTTTGACTACGACCGGGGTGTACTAGGCCTCTGGTGCTTGCCAGTTCACCAAGACGCTACAAAAAAAACTGTTAGCGATCGCAGGGATCAGGCCTGACTCTGCGAACGCTGCAGTTATGCGTTTAGAGTTTTGTAAGTGACAGTGATCGATCGATACTGCACTTGGGTGGGCTGGGCCGGGCCGGGCGGAGGGGCAAAACGCAGGTGCTAGCAGGTATCTGGGCTGATCCCGCTAACACTGCGTTTTTGGGAACCCTAAACTGCTGGGGACGCTAGTATAGATCTGATCGGATCAGATATTGATCTGTTCAGATACTATACCACTAAGGGAGGTGTACGCTGCGTGCGTGGGTGTTAGCGGTACTGGCGCTAACCTGACGCTGCCTGGGGCTGGTGCTTGCCAGTTCACCAAAATGCTACCAAAAAAACTGTTAGCGATCGCAGGGATCAGGCCTGACTCTGCGAACGCTGCAGTTATGCGTTTAGTGTTTTGTAAGTGACAGTGATCGATCGATACTGCACTTGGGTGGGCTGGGCTGGGCCGGGCGGAGGGGCAAAACGCAGGTGCTAGCAGGTATCTGGGCTGATCCCGCTAACACTGCGTTTTTGGGAACCCTAAACTGCTGGGGACGCTAGTATAGATCTGATCGGATCAGATATTGATCCGATCAGATACTATACCACTAAGGGAGGTGTATGGTGCGTGTACGGTGCGTGCGTGGGTGTTCGCGGTACTGGCGCTAATCTGACGCTGCCTGGGGCAACGCATATCACCGCCAGGCGATCGGGGGGCTAAACCTTTATTCGGTAATAAACGGCGGGTGCCCTGACACTATAAAAAATAAACTAACTAACCAGCGTCACCCGTAACAGTTATACGGTGATCAGTGGTGAAAGGGTTAACTAGGGGGCAATCAAGGGGTTAAAACATTTATTAGATAGTATATGGGGGTCCCTGTCGCTATAAAACACTGACGGCGAACCTAAATATTTACGTTCCTAACTAGCGTCACCAGTGACACTAATACAGCGATCAGAAAAATGATCGCTTAGCGACACTGGCGACAGGGGGTGATCAAGGGGTTAAAACTTTATTAGGGGGGGTACTGGCGCTAATCTGACGCTGCCTGGGGCGACGCATATCACCGCCGGGCGATCAGGGGGCTAAACCTTTATTCGGTAATAAACGGCGGGTGCCCTGACACTATAAAAAATAAACTAACTAACCAGCGTCAACCGTAACGGTTATACGGTGATCAGTGGTGAAAGGGTTAACTAGGGGGCAATCAAGGGGTTAAAACATTTATTAGATAGTATATGGGGGTCCCTGTCGCTATAAAACACTGACGGCGAACCTAAATATTTACGTCCCTAACTACCGTCACCAGCGACACTAATACAGCGATCAGAAAAATGATCGCTTAGCGACACTGGTGAGGGGGGGTGATCAAGGGGTTAAAACTTTATTAGGGGGGGTAAGGGGGGTACCCTAGACCTACAGGGGGGTTACAGTAACTGTCCTAACACTGCTAACTGTCACAAACTGACACTATGCAGTAATCAGGAAAAAAAAAAAAAAAAAAAAAAAATACCTGCTTGGTGTCAGTTTGTGACTGGGGGGGGGGGGTGATTGGGGGGGGATCGGGGGGCGATCGGGGGGGGATCGGGGGTGTAATGTATGCCTGGCATGTTCTACTGTGTGTGTTTGTGTTGTGCACTTACTTACATGTCATCTCTCCTCGGCGCTGGAACGGAAACTGACAGCCGAGGAGAGATGACATCACATCCTCTGCCTCTGTGTACTATACAGAGGCAGGGGATGTTTGTCAGTGGCTGGGAGCGATCGCGAGGGGGGGGCCACGATCGGATGGTCTCCCCCTCGTCTGTAATCGCTCCCAACCAAATGCCGACCGCAGCTGGCACAGGGGGGGGGTCCGATCGGACCCCCCACCCGCGGGAAGGCAATCACGTACTAGGTACGTGATTTTGCCTGCCCGTGCCGCTCTGCTCACGTATATAGGCGTGAGGCGGTCGGCAAGTGGTTAAATGTAAAAAAATTTCTGTATCACTTAAGGTTGCTCCCACACTGGAGCGGGCATACGTTGACGGTAAAACGCTGCTAGTTTTAGCGGCGCTTTACCGTCATTTTAGCGGCACTATTCGGCTGCTAGCGGGGAGCTTATAACCCAGCTAGCAGCCGAGGAAGGGGTTAAATGCGCCCCTGAAGCGCCGCTGCCGAAACGCTTTGCAGGCGCTTCGGCAGCGGTGCGCATTCATTTCAATGGGCAGGAGTGGTGGTATACACAGCTCCAAAGATGCTGCTTGCAGGACTTTTTTTTAACATCCTGCCAGCGCATTGCCCCAGTGTGAAAGCACTCGGGATCTCACACTGAGACTGCAGGGAAGCCGTTTTACAGGCACTTTACAGGCGCTATTTTTAGCCCAAAAGCGCCTGAAAAACGCCCTATTGTGAAAGGGGTCTAACTGTTAGATTTTATGAGATGAAGGGAAAAAAAAAAAAAAGAAGAAAAAAAAAAAAAATTGGCCTAATATATCGGCCCAAAAAAATCGGCATCACATATCGGCCATCGGCCACTGAGATTTCTAAATATCGGCATCGGCATCGGCCAGAGAAAAACCCATATTGGTCGACCTCTATTATGGAATGCCCATCTTGACTGAAACAATGAATGGGGACTACTTTCTTCCTGTGCACAAAATCCTGAACTGTCCTCCTTCCTGGACACCAACAGTCTTGAGGACTAGGAATTCTCAATCCCCTTTAGAAAATACTGTAGCACAATACATTGTAAGCTGCATACAGGAACATCTCCTCTCCTCTGTAGAACTGCTCCCAGCTCTACTGCCAGGGCCAGATTAAGAGCAACATGGGCCTGGGGCTAAGGATTTTGGTGGGCCTTTTTATGGAAATAAATAAAATGAAAAACGCAAACAATTTTTGTTAAATTTAAATTAAAGAGAGAGAGGGGTGTGAGAGAGTGGTTAAGAGAGAGGGGGAGGTGATAGCGAGATGGGGGGTTGAAAGAGAGGGGATGAGAGGGAGGGGGAAAGAGAGAGAAAGGGGGTGAATGAGAGAGAGAGAGGGGGTGAGAGAGGGGACAAGAGAGAGGGGGTGAGAAAAAGGGGAATAGAGAGAGAGGGGAATAGAGAGAGGGTGAAAGAGAGAGAGGGTGGTAAGGGGTGAAGGGGGTGAGAGAGAGAAAAGAGTGAAAGAGAGGGGATGAGAGAGAGAGGGGTCGAGGGGGGTGAAAGAGAGAGGGGGGTGGGAGTGAGGGGGTGAGTCTGTGGGGGGCACAGCATAGTACATAACACAGGGGGGGGGAATAGCACAGTACATTACATGGTTGGCACAACACATTACATGGTGGATACATGGATACAGCACATTTAATGGTAAGCAAAGCACAGTACATTACATGGTGGGCACAGCACATTACACAGTTGGCACTGCCTAATACAGCACATTACAAGGTAGGCACAGTTCATTATATGGTGGGCACAGCACATTATATGGTTGGTACTGCACAACACAGCACATTGCATGGTGGGCACAACACAGCACATGGTGGGCACAGGACCTTATATGATGGGCACAGCACATGACATGGCGGGCACAGCTGAGCACATTACATGGTGGGCACTGCACATTACAAGTGGGCACTGAACAGCACATTATATGGTGGGCACAGCATATTATATGGTGGGCACTGCACATTACACGGTTGGCACTGCCCAATACAGCACATTACAAGGTAGGCACAGTTCATTATATGGTGGACACAGCACATGACATGGTTGGTACTGCACAACACAGCACATTGCATGGTGGGCACAACACAGCACATGCACACGGTGGGCACAGGACCTTATATGATGGGCACAGCACATGACATCGCGGGCACAGCTGAGCACATTACATGGTGGGCACTGCACATTACAAGTGGGCACTGAACAGCACATAATATGGTGGGCACAGCATATTATATGGTGGGCACTGCACATGGCATGGTGGGCACTGCACAGCACATGACAAGGTGGGTACTGCATGACACCACATGACATGGTGGGCACTGTACGACACAGCACAGCACATTACATTGGGAGCACAGCACATTAAATGGTGGACACCACACATGACATGGTGAGCCCTGCACACCACATTATAATGGGCACATTGGTGGGCACTGCACGACACAGAACATTACATTGTTAGCACAGCCCATTAAATGGTGGACACAGCACATGACATGGTGAGCCCCACACAGCCCATTCCATTGTGGGTACTGCACGGCACATGCCATGGTGGACAATGTACAGCACATTACATGGTGAGTACAGCACATTAGATGGTAGGCACTGCATGGTGCAGCACAAGACATGGTGGGCATAACACAGCACATGACATGGTGGGCACTGCACAGCAATTTACATGGTGCGCACTGCACATGACATGGTGGGCACTGCATGGCACATCACATTACATGGTGGATACAGCGCATTACATGGTGGGCACTGCATGGCACAGTACATTACATGGTGGGTACAACAGCACATGACGTGGTGGGCACAGCGCATTACATGGTGGGCACAGCACATTACATGGTGGGCACAACACATTACATGGTGGGCACAACACATTACATGGTGGGCACAGCACATTACATGGTGGGCACAACACATTACATGGTGGGCACTGCATGGCATAGCAGATTTCATGGTGGGCAATGCAACTGCACATTACATGTTAGGAACTGCACATGACATAGTGGGCACTGCTGAACAGCACAGTACATTACATAGTGGGCACAACACACTACATGCTGGGCACAACACATGGCAGGGTGGGCACAGCACAGCACATGACATGGTGGGAACTGCACATGACATGGTTGGCACTGCATGGCACAGCGAGCGCATTACATGGTGGGCACTGCACATTACATGGTGGGATCACTGCATGGCACAGCACATGACATGGTGGACACTGCAAATTACATAGCGGGCATTGCAAGGCACAGCACATGACATGGTGGGCACTGCACATTACATGGGGGGCACTGAATGGCACAGCCCATGACATGGTGGGCATTGCACATGACATGGTGGGCACTGGATGGCACATCACATGATATGGTGGGCACTTAACATTACATGGTGGGCACTGCAAGGCACAGCACGACATAGGGGGCACTGCACATCACATGAAGGGCAATGCACAGCACATTACATGGTGGGCACTGCACATTACATAGTGAGCACTGCAATGTACAGCACATGACATGGTGGGCAGAAGAGAGCACATTACATGGGGGGGGAGCAGCAGTCTGTCCCCTAGCACAATAATTACACAACATCTCCCTAACAAATGTACTGACCTTATCATAACAGCATGTAAGATGTCCTTCCTCCCGGGCTCCTGCTGGTTAGGAGAACATCAGCGCCCCTCCCCCAGACAGCTCCCAGACACTGAGGATCTGTGTGAGTGTAACAGATCCTGTGATAGGAGTCAGGCAGACAGAGACAGGACTCGGCTGCACTAACACTTGTCTCCTCCATGTGTGCACAGAGGACTCCTCTTCCTTCAGGAAGGCACACAGATATCGCATAGTTGCCAACATTGCAAAAAAAAAATGTGGGACACTTTTTTGGCTGTAGGCAGAGCCGTACAATAATTAGGGGGTGGGGCATTCATTTGTAGGCGTGGTTTAGGGGAAAATACAATTGCGGCACGCGAAGCAGCTAAAAATGGGCGTGGTTTATGCGAAATAGTGGGCGTGGCTTAAATGGGTGTGGCTCAAGAGGGTGTGGTCAGAGTCTGAGATGAATGAGGGATGGAGGGGGAGAGGGGGAGAGGGGAATGACGGGACAGCAGCCCCAGATCCTACACAATAAAAATATGTGTATTCTAGAAAGTTTAACAATCAGCAGATAAAGATACTCCAAACACCTGGTGTTAGCACTTCAATCATCCCGACACCATGGTTGTTATGGTGTCAGGATGATTGAAGCGCATTATTTCTATTATTACATTGTAATATAAAATGAAATTATTTAACTCACCATAATGCAGAAATCAGTGGGATCCCTGAGCGTGTCACCTGCCACCAGATGCCATCAGGTGTCCCCAGCGGAGTCCCCCCTTACATCAGGCATTGCCAGCAGAGTCCCCCCTTACATCAGATATTGCCAGCAGAGTCCCCCCTTACATCAGACATTGCCAGCAGAGTCCCCCCTTACATCAGACATTGCCAGCAGAGTCCCCCCTTACATCAGGCATTGCCAGCAGAGTCCCACCTTACATCAGACATTGCCAGCAGAGTCCCCCCTTACATCAGGCATTGCCAGCAGAGTCCCACCTTACATCAGACATTGCCAGCAGAGTCCCCCCTTACATCAGGCATTGCCAGCAGAGTCCCACCTTACATCAGACATTGCCAGCAGAGTCCCCCCTTACATCAGGCATTGCCAGCAGAGTCCCACCTTACATCAGACATTGCCAGCAGAGTCCCCCCTTACATCAGGCATTGCCAGCAGAGTCCCCCCTTACATCAGACATTGCCAGCAGAGTCCCCCCTTACATCAGGCATTGCCAGCAGAGTCCCCCCTTACATCAGGCATTGCCAGCAGAGTCCCACCTTACATCAGACATTGCCAGCAGAGTCCCCCCTTACATCAGGCATTGCCAGCAGAGTCCCACCTTACATCAGACATTGCCAGCAGAGTCCCCCCTTACATCAGACATTGCCGCTGAGTCCCCCCTTACATCAGACATTACCAGCAGAGTCCCCCCTTACATCAGACATTGCCGCTGAGTCCCCCCTTACATCAGACATTGCCAGCAGAGTCCCCCCTTACATCAGACATTGCCAGCAGAGTCCCCCCTTACATCAGACATTGCAGCGGAGTCCCCCCTTACATCAGACATTGCAGCGGAGTCCCCCCTTACATCAGACATTGCAGCGGAGTCCCCCCTTACATCAGACATTGCAGCGGAGTCCCCCCTTACATCAGACTTTGCCAGCAGAGTCCCCCTTACATCAGACATTGCCAGCAGAGTCCCCCCTTACATCAGACATTGCCAGCAGAGTCCCCCCTTACATCAGACATTGCCAGCAGAGTCCCCCCTTACATCAGACATTGCCAGCAGAGTCCCCCCTTACATCAGACATTGCCAGCAGAGTCCCCTCTTACATCAGACATTGCAGCGGAGTCCCCCCTTACATCAGACATTGCCAGCAGAGTCCCCCCTTACATCAGACATTGCAGCAGAGTCCCCCCTTACATCAGACATTGCCAGCAAAGCCCCCCTTACATCAGACATTGCAGCGAAGTCCCCCCTTACATCAGACATTGCAGCGGAGTCCCCCCTTACATCAGACATTGCCAGCGGAGTCCCCCCTTACATCAGACATTGCAGCGGAGTCCCCCCTTACATCAGACATTGCAGCGGAGTCCCCCCTTACATCAGACATTGCAGCGGAGTCCCCCCTTACATCAGACATTGCAGCGGAGTCCCCCCTTACATCAGACATTGCAGCGGAGGGGAGGGAGAATTTTTTTTTTCCCCCCTCAAACAGAAGCTGGGAGCACTTTGACTTACCGAGTGACACACTAGCTCCCCCCACGTGGCGCCGACTGTTCCCTGGTGGTCCCGGCCTCGGGCTCCCCCGGACCTTTCAAGTTCTCCTCCTTGGTGCTGTGTAAACAGGAGGAGGCAAACTTCTTCCTCCTCCGAGTGAGAGTCCTGGCACTGACACAGCAGCAGTCAGCGTGACACAGCGGTGCGCACCTCCTCCCCCATCCATCCATGTGCTCCGACTGCGAAGTAGCCACGCCCCCGCTTGCCATACTTGGCAAATCAAGGCAGGCAGAAGGAGCAGGTGTCCTCCTTGTCCAATAGAGGACAAGGAGGACAAAATGAGCCGGGGGGAGGATACCGAACCTGCGGCGATAGTACTAATTAACTCAATAATGCCCAAAAAAATTTACGATCTCGGGACAAGCAAGGAAATTCGGGACAAATCCCCGGAAATAAAAAAATCGGGACGGGGTTCCCGAATTCGTGCATGTCCCGGGAAATTGGCAAGTATGATATCGATAAGCCACTGCCATGGGCCTATATTGAGGGAGGGGCCTGGAGCTGCAGCTCCACCAGCCCCTATGTTAATCCGGCCCTGTTTACTGCCTGTAGGAACCACCAGTCCACCTGGCTGCTCTAAGAGCCCTTGCACACTGGGGCGGGGGGCGGTGTCGGCGGTAAAACGCCGCTATTATTAGCGGCGTTTTACCATCGGTATGCGGCCGCTAGCGGGGCGGTTTTACCCCCCGCTAGCGGCCTAGAAAGGGTTAAATACCGCCGCAAAGCGCCTCTGCAGAGGCGCATTGCCGGCGGTATAGCCGCGCCGTCCCATTGATTTCAATGGGCAGGAGCGGTAAAGGAGCGGTATACACACCGCTCCTTCACCGCTCCGAAGATGCTGCTAGCAGGACTTTTTTTACCGTCCTGCCAGCGCATCGCTCCAGTGTGCAAGCCCTCGGGGCTTTCACACTGGGATGACAGCAGCGGCACTTTCGGGGCGGTTTGCAGGCGCTATTATTAGCGCAATAGCGCCTGCAAACCGCCCTAGTGTGCAAGGGCTCTAAAGATCTCCAGGAACAAGGGATAGGGAGGGTTAAGCACAGCTCTGTCCTCCTGAAAATTTACTACATGTGGCAATCTCTCCCCTTGTGAATCTCGGGGTGTGCTGAAGTACTCACTCTGTCCTTTTTGCTCCCTGCTGCTCCTTAGGCAAGATTCCTCCACAAACTGAGATACTGATAGGATCTTCCCAAGCCAGTTCAAGGCCAGCCTGGAGGCAGACCCAGGGGTTCCCTCCTAGGCCACTGACAGCCTCTTCAGCACTCCATCTTCTACCCGACTCCCCTGCTAGCATGGCTCCTCCATATCTAAAGGCTGACCTAGCCACCCTGCCAGAACATTCTGCCTGGGGAGTGGCCAAGTTCCCTCAAGTATACAGATCAGTCCCTCCTGGCCCCCGCCCGCTAACTTCTAGAAGCTTCTCCAAACTTCTAGATCCAGTGAGAGGTACCAGAGACCTGCCTCTATGGAGCCATGCAGCCTGACCAGCAGTATCCCTGACCCAATTTCGGACTCACAAACTAACCATGAGGCATAACTTAAATTTGCCTGCACTAATACTAGTAGCACACTAGCGGGTGCTACATTTAATTCACAGTACTTTGCGGCAGACTAGAGTAATGACCCTTCCTACTCAGGTATTAATAGATGCATTTAAAATGTATTTAAACCCTTACAATGAACTCCTCTTGTTTACTCCCTTTGGCTCTGTTAAATCAACCATTGAAAGCAAGTTGTCATATTTTTTTGATAAGCACAAAAAATACCTGTTGATTTTCCAGAAATCTTGTGAGCTGATATCTTCCTGTGTGCTCTGCTTGCGCACAAAGAGGGGTTATCGAGATGTGGAGAGAAGGGAGATGAGATGAGGTCTGAGTCCCTCGTAATCCATCAAAAATGAAGAAGGCAGGGCTGACACCATGTATGTGCTTAGAATTTCAGAGCCCAAGACATGGGGGGGGGGGGGGGTTAGAAGGCATATTGGTGGTGTGGTTGAAGTTGGAAGTCTTGTGCCAAATTTTTTTAAAAACCTAGTGATATTTTCATTATTAGTACGGATGTTTGCAACAATTTTGTTCTTGGATTCTGACACTTTTATTGTATGGTGCCATGCTTGTGGCAAATTAAAAAAGAAGTACAGTTGTATTGGTAAGAAGTGGAAGTAAAATGAGACAACGCTGCGACAAAATGTGTCTTTAAGTTCCTCTGGATCTGATATTTGACACATTTTCATTACTCACCCAGCTTCTCTAAATAGCTTCTCTACCTGTGAAACTATGCCACTTTGCAGAGAGATGACAGATTCATATACACCTTACCAACACATACATGAATCTGTTGCAAGTTCCACTATTTTTCATTCAACTGCAAGACAGATTGCTAAAGAGTATGGATGACACACCAGGAATTGTGCTGTCACGTCAAAAAGTAAGCACTCATTATTTCTGAAACATCAATAATTAGGGTCCTTTTACATGCTTGGTCAACTTTTCAGGAGGATCTGATTGGAAGCTCAATGTTAGTTTATGGGTGGGTGCATGTAAACAGATGTGCGTCTGTTTACATCCAATTGCTTGAGTCCATCTAGCTCCAACAAAAAAATAAAGTTTGCCTCCTTTTCCAATTTTTTGGACCTACATGTGAAGGATTGGCAGTGAAAGGGTGTAAACAGACAAACATCTGTTTACATCTGCCTGCCCATAGACCTAACTTGGATCCATCTGCCTCAGGTCACAAGGGGGAGGAATAAAATTGACATCCATTCTGTTCAGCTCCAGTTCAGCACCAAAAATTCCAGGACAATCCCAAATGGGCTGCCCCCTTCACTGCAGGGGTAAAATGCTTGTTTAGGTCCAGAGGCCACAAAAAGCAGTTTTACTTCACTGATCCTCCACTCCTGCAAACCCCTTCTAGACTGCAAAACCATTTTCGCAGCCTGTTCTCCCCTAGGCTCCAGCAGTCACAAGTCCCCTGATGTTATCAAGTCCAATAAAGAGCTTGCAGCCCTAGATTGGACATGAGGGCGCCAAGGCACAGTCCACTCTCAGAGTGTAGGGGAGTAGAGGAAAGCAGTGGGAGTGGGGCTTTGTGGCCTCATAGACCTAAATTAGCATTTAACCCTTTGAAATGCAGAAGTAGCCGCACTGTAAGGAAGATTTTTTCCTTTCCCCAAAGATTAGCTTTAAGGGCCCAGTCACGCCACAAAATGCAATCCAGATGCGTTTCTGCATGCTTGTTTTCGTCACATTTTTTATGCAATCCTGGTGCGTTTTTGATGTGTTTCTGGATGTGTTCCTGATGACTTTTTTTCATTTTTTTTTTTTCATTTTTTTTTTTACTGCACTGGGGTCTGGTGCATTTTTTATGCGTTCTGGTGCTTTCCAGTGCATTTTTGATGCTTTTTGTTGTGTTCGAGTACAGTTCTGTGAAGGAAAAATGCAACATGTTCTACTTGTTTACTAGAATGCACTGGAACTGCAAGCACTGGTGTGAATTATGTCATTGAAAACTATGTAACCTACTTTCTAATGCATTGTGATAGGGTGTGGGTTGAGTGACCTCAGAGGATCCGGAACTTCATCCCTTGTATTGATAGAATGTAAATGAAGGGATTGGAATTTGGGATTATAACGGTGCCCAACAATATATAAAAATACAGTTTTGTTCAAAATATAAAATATTTTTTTACATGAAAAAATCGGACAGGACAATCATAGGTGCATAAAACACGGAGTAAACATGTAATTGCTAATACTGGCCGGAGTATCCATATGCCTATGGTAATTATTGGTGGCGACCCCCTACATGTTTCGTCAAACATTAGCTTCTTCAGGGGAATGTGTAATTGCCAGTATTCGACAATGGCTCTAATAACAATAAATACAAAAGCAACGTTTTAATAATTGGCACAATAGATTAGTAATGAAATTGCACAGTATACATAAACACAAAAACACATGGAGCAAAATGATCGTGTGACATGGCTCATAATATCTCCCACCCAGCAGTCCCCAGCCCCACCTACCTAAAGATACCCCCACATACACAAGGCGTGCACCAAAGCGATCCAGCAACAGCAGGAAAGGCACCGTAAATGAGTGGTTACAGGGGCCATGCTAGAAGCAAAATAAGGGAGAAAAGAAAAAGAAGGCAATAAGTAATAATGGACGTGACAGTCCAGTGTTGTGGGCTAACATAGCCTCAATACTTACAAAAACTCTGTTGGAGAAAATCGCAGGTACAGGGGCGCCAAAGGAACTCACAATTTGACAAAACTAAGGATTGTAGCGTGGTCAAAGGGCCCTATACGGAGAAGAGAAAAAGGAGAAACAATGAAAGTTAGTGAATAAGAAAAGGAAAGGGTGTAAGAAAAGTTATAATCCATTAATGAATATGGATAAACAGATGTAGAGAGTTATAATGGAATAGGATACTTCTCACCATTCACCCAATTTGTCAGGTGTGTGGGTAGTTACAATTTCAATTTCAACCAAAAAAAGTTACAATCGCACAGTGCAATCGCAGTCGCATATAGTGACTATCAGCAGTTCAACAAAATATAGGATGTTAAATCGATACTTTAATGCAGGACTGGAGAGAGTAAACTTATTCAATTGATGCTAGGTCATTCAGGCTAAGTACCTGAAGTCAAGGGAGTAACAGCCTGGCCGCCATTGGGAACCAGCTGATAGAGAGCTGGAAGTGCCGGCCCTATATACCCCCCCACTCCGTCTGCGTCTCGGACGTCAGGGAGGTAGTACACACAGCCCATCCACTGGATACACACACAACACTATATTTGCAATCATCGCCACACATGTGGAATGTGTTGTGGTGATTGGGCATGCTATGTGGATGTTTTCTTGGCCGGGGCGGGGTTCCTTGCCTCAGCTCCAGAACGGACAACCAGTTTGGGGTTCCATCTTCCTCAATCCTAGCCAAGCACAGTGCTTTAGCCGACCCTTTATCTCTGTACCCAACTCCTGATGAATAGTATATAGCCATGAAACGCGTCGAGTTTCCATGCAGTGCTCAGTCAAGTCTAGTTCATTACCTATTCACTTGCTCATATATACCTTTTATACATTCAAATTTATTGAGTAATATGTAATTATTAATGTGTATGTGTATCTTCCTTTGTTTTTACAACAGCTCTGTTGCATATGATGTATCAATGCCTGTTAATAGGAAATATCTTGTACTATATCTACAATTAATCATGTTCAAGATTTATATCATTCATCTTATTGCCAAATGCCGTTTCTATGACATGTGTACATATATGTATTTATACCATTTTATTAATAATTATTTGTTACTTCTCATGTGCTGCCAAGCTGACATATATGTATCAATGTATCCATTATGTTCATGCCATGTGTGCATGTGTATGTATATATATGAAATTACTTTTTTACTTGTTTCATACTATTGTCACGAATAAATAATGTTTACTAACCACTCTACCTCCACAAGTCAATGGCCTCATTCAAAGCCCCACATTCCTTTCTTGTTATGCCTGAATCAAGAATGGAGGCACATTCATTGTGCCTCATTAAAAGCGGTTGTATAGTAAATTTTTTAACTTTTACCTACAGGTAAGCCTATAATAAGGCTTACCTGTAGGTAAAAAAAATATCTCCTAAACCTGTACGGTTTAGGAGATATTCCCCTTGCAATGAGCCGCTGACTGCAGCAGCGCATGCGCACAGGGGATTCTCGGCTGAAGGCCAGGCAGATGCCGGACTTTGCCGGAAAGAAATCTCCCGCGCGTATGCGCGGGAGTGACAACATCGCGGCTCCAGCCACTCACAGCGCTGGAGCCACGATACCTGGAAGACACGCCGAGGCAATATGTCAGTTACCTCGGCGTGGACCAGGTAAGATACCGACGCCTCGTTCTAAGGTAAGTATTTCATAATGAGCTAGTATGAGGTGCATACTAGCTCATTATGCCTTTTGCCTTACAGGGGTATAATAAAAAAAAGCGTCAGTGGGTATACAACCGCTTTAAAGTCCCAGAACTCCCCCCTCTCATTTATATTCACTGGAACTAAGGGGCCAAGCCCAACCCCTGAAAAACAACCTCGCACCATAATCCCCCCACCACCAAATGATTTGGACCAGTGCACAAAGCAAGGTCCATAAACACATGGATGAGAGAGTTTTGGGTGGAGGAGCTTGACTGGCCTGCACGGAGTCCTGATCTCAACCCAATAGAACACCTTTGGGGTGAATTAGAGCAGAGACTGTGAGCCAGGCCTTCTCCTCTACATCAGTGCCTGACCTCACAAATGTGCTTCTGGAAAAATGGTCAAACATTCCCATAGAAACACTCCTAAACATGTGGACAGCCTTCACAGAGTAGTTGAAGCTGTTATAACTGCAAATGGTGGGTCAACTCAATATTCAACCCTACGGACTAAGACTGGGGTGCCATTAAAGTTCATGTGTGTGTAAAGGCAGGCGTCCCAATACATTTGCTAATATAGTGTATCTTCTGTAAACTACAAAGCAACCTCCTTCTATGGAGACAATGAACGGGGGTTTGTAACCAACTTAGGAGAGCAGCCAAGGGCGACAATGCTGCTCCTTCATAGATACAGTTCAGTGATTGAGCACTATCATCCTAGGAAGGAAGTGTTGTACTGGCATTATCACCAGAAAACTAATGCAGTCACCACATCTAAAAACTGGTAAGCTGCAATATATTAATTTTTTTTGTTTTCAGATCTAGATATACTTTATGCGTGCTATGTATACAGTATGTATTTGCCATTTTCTGGTAGTTTGTAAACTGGCCAGAGGGATTGCTATGACACAGTTGATCAGCTTAAACCTGCAATGTGATCTAGCAATAGAGGGGTTCTAAAGCTGGAACCGTGTTAATCTAAAGGGAAATAGTATATGAGAAATATGCACACACACCAACCTCCTCTGAATTAAACATAAAGCAGAATGGGACCGTCTGCTTTGCTCTGCATGCAGCTGTGCACCATCCTGTCCGCTGAGATGACTTTGCCTGGAAAATAAATTTCTTCTCCGCTGCTATTGGAATTTTTCAGCCTTTTCTGTCCATGATGCCTTTGAAATACGGATTTCTGGTTTTAAAGGAATCAGGTTATTTGTTTTCCCATTACTTGCCCCTCAGGGGACAGGCCATCGACTCAGCCTTGTTAATTAACTTGCTTAGCAGCCATTGAATGTTATCCATCTACTAGAGAGCTTTCATAGGGGTTAAATCAACAAAGCAAATCATCTTTAAAGCTCCTGGATTGTTTCTGCTGGCAGCAGTGGGTTTAAAAATAGTACAAAAATACAATATTTGATTATAATACAGGACAGCGTGACTCCTGTGTGAGCCTGAGATTGTTTGCCTTTTGCTTTTCAGTATGAGAATCAGCTCCCACGTGCTTGACAGCTCCATTTTTCACCGGTAAACATGGAACGCACTGAAAGAATCTTGGCTTGGAAATAACTAAGGGCTTCATTATGGGAACTGTTAGAAGATGAATCTGGTTGTTCATAGCAACCAATAAAATTTCCTTTTTTTTATATTTCTTGTTCAGTGCTGGAGAACAAAAAAGAATATGTGAGTTATTGATGTACAAATACATGGATACAGTTATAACAGTCAGAACCTCTGAATGAGCAATGAAGTTGAAATTTACCAGGGTAGATCAGTAGTCACCTTCGGTTTAACTCACATCTGACTACCATCCCAACTCTACCTTTCCATAGCCCCCAAAAGAAGACACATTACTCTAAAGAGTGTCAATTGATATGTCAATAGCAGACTTTTATTAACCACTTCAATACCAGGCACTTAGACACCTTCCTGCCCAGCCCAATTTTCACTTTTCAGTGCTGTCGCAATTTGAATGACAATTGCGCAGTCTTGCTACACTGTACCCAAACAAATTTTTTATCATTTTGTTCCCACAAATAGAGCTTTCTTTTGGTGGTATTTGATCACCTCTGCGGTTTTTATTTTTTGCACAACAAATAAAAAAAGACCGAAAATTTTGAAAAAAAACAAGTTTTTCTTTGTTTCTGTTAAAACTTTTTGTAAATAAGTACGTTTTCTTCTTCAATGACGGGCACTGATATGGCTGCACTGACGGGCACTGATGAGGTGGCACTGATGAGGTGGCACTGACGAGCACTGATGATGGTCACTGATAGGCGGCACTGATGGGCACTGATAGGTGGCACTGGTATGAGGCTCACCCCTAGTCTTCTCCAAAAGCCCCTGCCCTGGTTGGGTCTGTCACAGTGGATAAGGTCCAGGCAGTGCAGGACTGGCACCCCTAAAGACTGTTACTGAGCTACGCTCCTTTCTGGAACTGGTGGGCTACTACCAAAGGTTTATCCGAAGTTCACCTAGATAGCCGCCCCACTTAGCCAGCTGCTGAGTGGTCACCTCACCCAGAAGAAAGGCGGCTCTTCACCCTCCATCGAAGTCCAATGGCATCCCCAACAACTGGCCCATGCAGACTACTTAAAATCCTTCCTGGTGTATATGGATGGGAGTTTACAAGGCCTGGGTGCCGTGCTGGCTTAGGTACAAGACAGCTGCGAATGGGTGATCGCCTATGCCAGCCGCAGCCTCCAACCTAACTAAATGAACCCCAAAAACTACAGCTCTTTCAAATTGAAGCTGCTAGATTTAGGGTGGGGCATCACCGAAAGGTTTGCAGAGTACCTCACCAGGGCAGACATAGAGGTTTACAGACAACAACCCTCTCGCCTACCTGGACACGGCTAAGCCAGGGGCGTTGGAGCAAAAGTGGTTCGCCCATCTGGCATAATTCAAGTACAGAATCCACTACAGTCCCAGCAAACTTAATGGGCACGCAGATGCTCTGTCCCACTATCCAGTGGAATGCCCAGGGTAGTAGGTGGACTTCTGCCAAGAAGACTTTGAGGTAGCTCCTGTGCTGCTCACGGCGGTCACCTCATGTTCGCTAAAAGAACAGGGGTGGTTGCCCAGGTGGGATCCACTGTCGAGACGAATGGGCACTGATTCAACAGAAGGATCCAAACCTTATGCGAGTGCAGCGCTTCTTCTCTCGGAAGAGTAAGCTCTCCTCCCGTGAGTGCCAGAGACTGTCTAACACAACTCAAGCAATTCTGAGGCAATGGGATCGACTCAAAATGTGCAACAACATGCAGGACTGATATGCAGCACTGATAGGCGGCACTGATAGGCAGCACTGATGGGCAATGATAGATGGCACTGATGGGCACTAATGGGCAGCCTTTATGGGCACTGATAGGTGGCACTGATGTGCACTGCTTGCGAGACACTTGTGCACTGATAGGCGGCACTGATGGCCACTGATAGACGGCACGGATAGGTGGCATTAAAGAGCTCTTATTGACATCACTAGTGGGCACTAGTGGGCATCACTAGTGGGCACTGGTGGGCATGGCTGATGGGGTTGCAATGATAATTACTGCATTGATTAGCAGTGCAGATCCTCCCTGTCAGGAGAGCCGCTTATCAGCTCTCCTCTACTCATGCCTTGTCAGCGTGAATAGAGGAATGCCGATAATTGGCACTTCCTAGTTACGCTATGATCAGCTGTGATTGGACACAGCTAATCACATGGTATGCCTAAGTCATAAACTCTTTACCATGAGCGGAGATGCAGTGTGTCGGAGTGTCACATCACACTACCAATCTCCGGGCTGTGTGCCCCCGGGGGCATGCACAAGCAGCTCATTTGGAAGGACGTCATATAGCAAAATGATGGTGGGGTGGGATGTGATTAAGGAGTAACTCCGCTTTTATCGAGAAAAAAAAGCAATCCAATCTGGGTGATCAGTGTACATTGCATTGTAACAAACTTTGTAGCAGATTCCAATGTTTGTTGCCGTGAAGAAACTTCTGTTTGTTTTACTATGTTCTCTGCAGGCTGACTCTAAATGGGATGGAAAGGTTTATTATAATCACCTGGTGCACTCTCAGTACTCTGAAGAGAAAAACTGAAGGGTTCGCATCCCTTTAGAAGTATTTAACCCTTAGCGAGTATCTCACTAAAACTGAAATTTCTTACGAAAAGGGTGCCTTAAATTTGACTTGTAACAATACTACTTCTATAAATTTCTTTGATCATATGTAGCAGTACCCTCGTAAGGGCTGCTGAGTTGGTTATAGCAATCCGCCAATCACCTTGCTGCCATCCCCTCATCCATCACCCAAAAGACAATAAACAGTCAGTTGCTTTGCTTTCTTGCTTTTCTTGCACATGGGGCCGCCCAGGACAGCACCTCCCTTACTCCATGCTGTCTTTCTTCGAACTCCAGAGCTCCCCCCTGGAAGCATGTGACCCCAGCTCATATAGGAGACCCGCCCCCTGCCAATGCAAGTTAATGATTGGTCAGGGCTCCTCACACGAGCTGCCTGCCACACAGGTCTCAAGTCCAGTCTCTTTTCCAGAACAATTCCTCTAGAAGCAGAGGAGGCATCTTTGAGCCAAAGTGTAGGTGGCCACCCCCCCCCTCCACTATACCAACACTCCCATTCCCAGATCAAAACAATCAGGCCCTAATTAAAACACAGGCCCGGCTTTTTGACAATACATTAATAAAATGTTCATATATGTCATGTCATTCAAATATTTTTAGGGTCCACCAGCATTCGTTTTATATATAAATGTTTATTGTATGGGTTACCCCGCCTTTGGTGAGTTTGTTGGGAGGTTGTAGGGAGGGAAACCTTTATTCTTTTGTGCAGAGAAAGTGGTTTCTCTTTTTTGTAAACCATGCAAACTTTCCAGGAAAAAAATATTTGAATTAAAAAAAAATTACTTGTATCTTAGTGCAAACTTCAGAGGAAATCAGTGAGCCAATCACACAAGCATGGGAATTACATTTTGGGGGGCATTCTGTATGCCAGCAGTGTACAGAACACCTCCTGGTTGCCATAAATTGCATTGAGTGTTACAGAAAATGACAGAGCTGCTGAATGAAATAGAAAGTACATTTTTAAAATCACTAAATTACAAAATGGCTTGTGATTTATTTTTTGCTATATTTTTTTCCATGAAAGTGGAGGTACTCTTTAAATGTGAACACAAGGTGTAAAGTAGGCTGAGCTTTCTGCCCAGCTTTCTAGAATAGCTGACCGTCATTTAACTGTCCAACTACAATTCATTTTATGGTGTCAGTTCTTACCTTACAAAATCATATTGCTCAAACACATGGAGAAATGCCCAGTAAAAGTCCCCAAGGTTAAAGAACTCAAGGGGTTTGATTTAGAGCCCTTTCACACTGGGGCGGTTTGCAGGCGCTATTGCGCTAATAATAGCGCCTGAAAACCGACCCGAAAGTGCCGCTGCCGAAATTCCAGTGTGAAAGCCCCGAGGGCTTTCACACTGGAGCGATGCGCTGGCAGGACGGTAAAAAAAGTCCTGCTAGCAGCATCTTCGGAGCGGTGAAGGAGCGGAGTGTATACCGCTCCTTTACCGCTCCTGCCCATTGAAATCAATGGGACGGCATGGCTATACCGCCGGCAAAGCGCCTCTGCAGAGGCGCTTTTTGGTGGTTTTTAACCATTTCTCGGCCGCTAGCGGGGGGTAAAACCGCCCCGCTAGTGGCCGCATACCGACGGTAAAGCGCCGCTTACAATAGCGGCGCTTTACCGCCGACGCCCGCCCCCGTGTGAAAGGGCTCTTACTAAAACTGGAGAGTGCAAATCTGGTGCAGCTCTGCATATTCAGCTTCCAGGTTTTATTGTCAAAGCTTAATTGATCATGCTGAAGTTAGAAGCTGATTGGCTACTATGCTCAGCTAAACCAGATTTTGCACTCTCCAGTTTTAGTAAATCAATCCAAGGTGTCACAGATGTGCCAGACCTCCTGCTAAGCATTTCGAGGCAGGTTTTCTTAAATTGTACATGTGAAGTCAAAAAAAGAAGTTCTTTGTGCAAGTTGAATGTTCAATTGCAGAACCCCAAAACCGGTAAAGGTAAATTATCCAGGGGATGTTTTCTTAACCTTATATTTCCTGGACTGAGATGATGACGATCTTGGTGCCTGTACAATTGCTGGCATTTTCACAATTGCATAACACAGATCAGCTTCAGCTCAGCTGCAGGCTGCAGCTTCTCATTGTGTGACTTGCTGCCAAGTTACAGTGTACTGTTTAAAGTACACACTGAGGGAGAGGAGACTGAGGAAATTATTTCTCCTGTCGACAGTAAACTAATGGGCACTTGCACACGGTACTGATCTGTGAACATCAGATATTCCTGGAAGAAAAAATATGAGGAAGGACTGTATAGCGCATATTCACACTTAGACACGCAGACTAATGACATAATCTCAGCCTAGGCACAGTCAATGCTTCCTCCTACCTACAGCAGACTAATGACATAATCTCAGCCTAGGCACAGTCAATGCTTCCTCCTACCTACAGCAGACTAATGACATAATCTCAGCCTAGGCACAGTCAATGCAAACATTGGGTTAATATGGCGCAATCTGGATAAGGCTGTACAAAATAGAGATAGGAGTGGGGTCAATGAAAAGGGTAATTAATCAAGTCCGTGACAAATTGTCCATGTAAAGATATTGAATATGCTTATCTCAAGAACGCTGCCAGCTTATAGCTAGAAGAGACTCTGGAACAAAAACAAAAGCAGCGCCTTCTAAGTGTAGCAATTCGGACATTCATTAAAGCGGGGGTCCACCTACACCGCCAAAAAAAAAAAATATTAAAAGCCAGCAGCTACAAATACTGCAGCTGCTGACTTTTAATACATGGCCACTTACCTGTCCCAGTTTCCAGCGATGTCGGCAGGCGACGCCAAGAACCCGCTTGGTTCTCGGCAGCTGCCGCCGCCATCCTAGGTGAGGGAATCAGGAAGTGAAGCGTTGCGGCTTCACTTCCCGGTTCCCTACTGCGCATGCGCGAGTCACGCTGCGCATCGTAACTGGTCCCCACTATCTCCTGGGAGCTGTGTGTTTCCCAGGAGACAGTGCGGAGGGACAGGAAGAGGCATAGACTCCCATGGGAGTCTATGCCGGAAGCGGGTGCAAATACCTGTC
This sequence comes from Lithobates clamitans, assembly GCA_037952925.1. Lineage (NCBI taxonomy): Eukaryota > Metazoa > Chordata > Amphibia > Anura > Ranidae > Lithobates > Lithobates clamitans. The sequence goes on from JBBGZY010000534.1 coordinate 72,211, forward strand.
TTAGACAGGTATCTGCACCCCCCTCCCCCCTGAAAGGTGCCAAATGTGACACCGGAGGGGGGGGAGGGTTTCGAAAAGCGGAAGTTCCATTTTTGTGTGGAACTCCGCTTTAAATTAAAATAGTGATGGAAACACTCGCAAACAAGCGGTATAAACCAGCATAAATAGTAGGGTCATCCGCGCTGTCCCAGAAGCTGCCTGGTGCCTAATGTCGCTGGCTGGAATAGCTGCTGTGGCTGTCGGTTATCCAGTCACACTGGTGGTGCCCAGCACTCCCGGAAGGCTGGGACGGAGATCAGAGATGCACTGTGTACGAAGTACAGGGACAGTGCAAGGTGACATCACTTCCGGGTACAGGGTCAGATGACCCCCCGCTGACCCTGTACCCGGAAGTGACGTCACCTTGCACTGTCCCTGTACTTCGTACACAGTGCATCTCTGATCTCCGTCCCAGCCTTCCGGGAGTGCTGGGCACCACCAGTGTGACTGGATAACCGACAGCCACAGCAGCTATTCCAGCTAGCGACATTAGGCACCAGACAGCTTCTGGGACAGCGCGGATGACCCTACTATTTATGCTGGTTTATACCGCTCGTTTGTGAGTGTTTTCATTACTATTTTAATTTAATAAATGTCCAAATTGCTACACTTAGAAGGCGCTGCTTTTGTTTTTGTTTTTAGGCACAGTCAATGTTTCCTCCTGCATGCAGCAGACTGATGACATAATCTCAGCCTAGGCATAGTCAATGCTTCCTCCTGCATACAGCAGACTAATGACATAATCTCAGCCTAGGCACAGTCAATGTTTCCTTCTACATACAGCAGACTAATGACATAATCTCAGCCTAGGCACAGTCAATGTTTCCTTCTACATACAGCAGACTAATGACATAATCTCAGCCTAGGCACAGTCAATGTTTCCTCCTACCTACAGCAGACTAATGACATAATCTCTGCCTAGGCACAGTCAATGCTTCCTCTTACCTACAGCAGACTAATGACATAATCTCAGCCTAGGTACAGTCAATGTTTCCTCCTGCATACAGCAGACTAATGACATAATCTCAGCCTAGGCACAGTCAATGTTTCTTCCTGCATACAGCAGACAAATGACATAATCTCAGCCTAGGCACAAACAAACAATGATACCTCCTGCATACAGCAGACTAATGACATAATGTCAGCCTAGGCGCAGTCACTGCTTTCTCCTACATACAGCAGACTGATGACAAAATCTCAGTTTAGGCACAGTCAATGTTTCAATGTTTCCACTTGCCCACAGCAGACTAACGACAGCCTAGGCACCAGACTTGACTGGAGCTCAAGACCTGTTTTTTTATAGTTTAAGGTCATGTCTATGTAGAAAGAAAAAATGTTGCCCTGTCATTAAGGGTGCTATAAATGCTTATATTAAAATCATACAAAAATAAAATTGAGTGTTATCATGACACCAATAACCAGAAAGTGCATAAATGTGCTTGAAAAATGCATAACTAATTCATAAAAAACAATCAATTACATACAGTATATATACCACAAAAACTCAAATCAAATTAATAAATAAGGTATAAATAATTAAAAAACAAAAATTCATAACGTTTGTGCTATCATGCAAAAAATATTGTGCAAAAACATAAAATCCCAACTGCAATAATGATGTTGAAATGGTGCTCCACACGTGCGCGTCCTATTTCATTGGTGCTCCAGGTGCTTACCCAATCATGCTCCTCGCCAATATAATAACTTTTCTTTTACCAAACATGAAGACCTTATTACAGGGTCTTACCTCGCTTCTCACTATGGGTATGGAACATAACTCCCCTCAGAAAGGCCCATGTGGTGATTAGTCTCTTAGTCGGGATCTCCATATTCCTTGACAGATGAATTGTCATACCCAACCATACAGAACAAGGCACGTGTAAAGAGAAGGAGAAAAACACTCATTGACATCTCATAAAAGAGAGTACTTTATTAAAAATTAGATATATACTCACAAGTCTGATAAGACAAAAAGTACATAATGTCGTCCTACACCCCGGCGGGCGTACTGACATCACCGCTTCATCCTCTGCCCGACGTAGGTTTCATTGTAGGAGACGTTGTCACTGACGCAACGGAGATAGCAGTGCTCACAGATGGCAAAGATATATACAGTGCCTTGCAAAAGTATTCACCCCCTTGGCATTTTTCGGGTTTTGTTGCCTCACAACCTGAAATTAACATGGATTGTTTGAGGATTTGCATTATTTAATTTACAGAACATGTCCACAACTTTGAAGATGTTTTTTTTTTTTATTGTGACACAAACAACAAATAGGACAAAATAACAGAAAAAGTCAAAATGCATCACTTTAAAGTCAATACTTTGTAGAGCCACCTTTTTCGGCTATCACAGCTCCAAGTCACTTTGGATAAGTCTCTATGAGCTTGCCACATCTTACCATTGGGATTTTTGCCCATTCCTCCTTGCCAAACTCCAGCTCCTTCAAGTTGGACGGTTTGCTCTTGTAAACAGCAATCTTTAAGTCTGACCACAGATTTTCTATTGGATTGAGGTCTAGGCCATTCAACCACATTTACATGTTTCCCCTTAAACCACTCATGTGTTGCTTTAGCAGTGTGTTTGGGGTCATTGTCCTGCTGGAAGGTGAACCTCCACCCTAGCCTCAAATCACACACAGAGTGGTACAGATTTTGCTCAAGAATATCCCTATATTTAGCACCATCCATCTTTCCCTCAACTCTGACCAGTTTCCCAGTCCCGACTGCTGAAAAACATCCCCACAGCATGATGCTGCCACCACCATCTTTCACTGTGGGGATGGTGTTCTTTGGGTGATGTTATGTGTTGGGTTTGCGCCAGACAAAGTGTTTTCTTTGATGGCCAAAAAGTTCAATTTTAGTCTCATCAGACGAGAGCACCTTCCTCCATACATTTTGGGAGTCTCCCACATGCCTTTTCGCAAACTCAAAACGTGCCATTTTGGTTTTTGCTGAAAGTAATGGCTTCCTTCTGGCCACTCTGCCATAAAGCCCAACTCTATGGAGCGTACGGCTTATTGTCATCCTATGTACAGATACTCCAGTCTCTGCTGTGGAACTCTGAAGCTCCTCCAGGGTTACTTTAGGTCTCTGTGCTGCTTTTCTGATTAATGCCCTCCTTGCCCGGTCTGTGAGTTTTGGTGTACGGCCATCTCTTGGCAGGTTTGCTGTTGTGCCATGTTCTTTCCATTTGGTTATGATAGATTTGATGGTGCTCCTAGGGATCATCAAAGATTTGGATATTTTTTTATAACCTAACCCTGACTTGTACTTCTCAAAAACATTGTCCCTTACTTGTCTGGAGAGTTCCTTGGTCTTCATGGCAGTGTTTGGTTAGTGGTGCCTCTTGTTTAGGTGTTGCAGCCTCTGGGGCCTTTCAAAAAAGGTGTGTATATGTAATGACAGATCATGTGACACTTAGATTGCACACAGGTGGACATGATTTCACTAATTATGTGACTTCTGAAGTTAATTGGTTGCACCGGAGCTTTTTATGGGCTTCATAGCAAAGGGGGTGAATAGATACGCACATGCCAATATCAGTTTTTTATTTCTGAAAAATAGTTTTATGTTTAAATTTTCCAATTTTACTTCACCAACTTAGACTATTGTGTTCTTATCTAGCACATATAATTCAGATTAAAAAAACATTGAACTAAAGGCTGTAATGTAACAAAATAGATAAAAAGCCAATGGGGGTTGAATACATTTGCAAGGCACTGTAGCTGTAAAGTCAACATGCACTAGAGGTCACTGCCACCGCCCCAGTGTTTGGATATCAATAAAAAACAGTCGCCATATTACCGGAGTTCTAGAAAGAAACCTCCTGTATATGTATTGGAATACTATCCTTTGCTTACATGCATAAAAGTGGTATTAAGGGTATACACCTAATATCAAAATACATACAACACCTAATATATTAGAAAATATCTAGTATAAAAAATATATATATACTTTTATTTAATAAAAAAGTAAGAGAAAATTAGCTGCTCCATTTTATAATATATGCCATACTCTTATGCCGCATACACACGGTTGGAAATTTCCGACAACAAATGTTCGATGTTAGCTTGTTGTCAGAAATTCCGACTGTGTGTAGGCTCCATCGGACATTTGCTGTCGGAATTTCCGACAACAAAAATTTGAGAGCTGGATCTCAAATTTTCCGACAACATAATCCGTTGTCGGAAATTCCGATCGTGTGTACACAATTCCGACACACAAAATTCCACGCATGCTCGGAATCAAGCAGAAGAGCCGCAGTGACTATTGAACTTAATTTTTCTCGGCTCGTCGTACGTGTTGTACGTCACCACGTTCTTGACGTTCGGAATTTCCGACAACATTTGTGTGACCGTGTGTATGCAAGACAAGTTTGAGCCAACATCCGTCGGAAATAAAGTCACGGTTTTGTTGTCGAAATGTCCGGCATATGGGAATAGCGAACCCCACAAAATAACCAATGGCCTCATGTCTATGGCCTGCTCTAAACTTCAAAATAAAAGAGCAATAATAAACTGTACATGAGTAGTGCAATGATAGAGCCAAGAGCTATCCGCCACGAAAATGTTTAATATTCTTTAAGGTGAGCCTGTATTCTACCCCTTCAGGTCAAAATACCAAGTTGGCTTGATAACCCACTTCCTCTACCATTGATATATACTTGCCCCAATCTCCCCTGATATCTTGGTCATCCTCAGGAACTCATCCTTTTTTTTTTAATGTTTATAAAATTGTTTTTTATTCAACCTCAGTGAACTATTTATTTCTCTTCTCTTAAAACTATTATTTTCCTTCTATTTTTTTCTCTTTTTCTTAGCAACTAAACCCCCTGTTTTGACATACGCTCTTAGACGGAGCTAATTTGTTTTTGTTTTTTGCAGGCTAGCTGGTAAGTGTGCTTTGAAGTATCTGCAATGACCTATCAAGTGAACCAGTTACTTTGCCCTAAATTGGTCAAATACAGGTTCACTTCAAGTTCAGAGCCGATGTGTTTCAATGCAAAAAAACAACTTTCACACATTCTGAAAATTCATAATAATCATATATTGTATATATCTATAAGGCTGAGAGGGTTTGATCTTCATGCTAAGCAACAACACTTCAGTTGCCAAGAAACAGTATTTTGATGTGTAGTAGGGTGATGCTGGGCAAGTCCCTAGACCAGCCATTCCTCTCTTGAAGAGCTCTCTATCTTCTATCGGCAACTACTTCTATCAGGGCAGGGTCTGCTTCTAAATGGTTTACCGCCTGGGGCAGAACACACTGCGAAAGTGTAGGCAAAATCCTGCACAAACAACTGCTAAACACAAGGAGAGATCCCTTAGCGCACAGTGGGATGGAGAGAGAAGCTTCATCCTCCTAATTGAAAGCCTCTGTCAGACGGGAAATATGTTAGAGAGAAGAAGAAGAGCGAACGATGGGAAAGATGTATAGTCTCACAGCTGGCAGCAGTCAGCATACACTATGCCTTCCCTTTTTACTGCTCAACATGTCATGGCTACTCTGATATAGAAATACAATGAAGAAAAAGGCTCAGAAACTCCAAAGTCTTAGTTGCTCTTCTGCTTTATGTCCTAACTCTATGGTGTCTATACTGATCAGTCTATATTGTGTATTATTATATTACCTGCTGACATTTATATCTAAGCAGTCTATATATATGGATTTGCTAGCCTAAGGGTTCTGTCAATGGGAAAATATTGTTTGCTTTCAGGTGTATTCTGCTGCAGTTGTCATCAGTTAGAGATGCTTCTGAGATAAATCACAGTTGATTGATCTGTACAATAAACCTGCAGTTGACCCTCTGAGCTGCTTTTGCATTCCCGTTGACATGTAATGTACAGTCAGAGAAGAAGCATGGACACAGGCCCTTAGTGTAGGCAGGTGGTGGACTACAGCATATCTGCTAACCTAAATGTGCCACTGTGCTGTTCCTTCAGGTAGGTTGGCAGAAGACCATAGAGGACTATTTATGAGTTCTACAAGGCTATCTTGGAGAGGCCTGCATCCCTTATTGGGTGCTGAAATCCTGCAAGGTTAAAGTGGCCATCTTGACTCAGAACTGCCTAAATAGCAGGTTCTATACCATTTTGGAAGCCCACAGTGTGAGACCAAGTATGGGACAGAGTATTACTGATTAGGGAGAGAGTAGGAGCAGCATTAGGGGGAGTTGAACAATCAATACATTTTAACAAACAGTGAATAACTATAATATCATAAGAAATCCTTAAAAGTTCATAAGCATGTGAAAAGTCCAAATTCACACATAATCATCCAAGTGCTTTGAAAGTGCTCAGTGTTCAAATGTAAACATACTCATGCTTCAGTGTTCAAGGTGCTGCTTATAAAGGCTAAGCCTTGTACCAGACAGGAATGATCTCAAATATAAGAGATCACAAGGGAATTTTATCCAAAGGAGATCCGATGCTCTCACCATCAGACTTCCAATTGTATTTGTGATCCCACCAGCAGGATGCAGCCATGATGTCCCCACTGCAAGAATATGTGGCTAAACCCTCAAGCCACCAAACTCATGCCAACCCTGGCCTCAATTAAAGGCTAATTTAAAGTTAAAACAATCCAGACTGCATGCCCGCAGGTCCCACCTGCGTGCCCATGCTTGTTGACATCGCAGATCTAGTTCTGTCTGATGCGTTTCCTCCTAATAGATGGCCTCTGGGATAGGAGGCTGATCTGGGACATCACTAGCTCTCTACTTATAGCGGAAGTAACAACGGAAGCTGATGTTAAAAACAATGGAAAAATATATAAATAAATAATAAATAAGAATTAAAAATGAATAGTAAAATTTACTCCAAATCATTATAAATACAGAAGAAAACCTAACTGTTATTAATAAAGGAATTGACATCCCACACCACATTGAGGCCCCAAGGCTCAAATGTTTTTAAATAAAAAATCCATTGAGTCTCTCAGCGAGAAATATGCCTTTTCAAATTACTGCCTCACCAATGGGGAGTGCATTTCTCAATTCCAATAACTTACAGAGAAGCAGAATCCTTATTGTGGAAATTTTTTTTCAGGCTCCATAAGTTCTATACAACTCAAGTTAAAGATGCCCTCTAGTTAAGAGCCATTCCGAAATGACAATTTCAGCGTATCCATAGGAATTGTTTCTACAAAGAAGATTTTCTTGTCCAGGCGAATGTCCTGAAGGAAAGATTCCGCCAGAAGGGATATCAACAAGAGATGTTAGAAAAGGATTTACAAAAGGTCTCTGATTTACAAGGTGATTGTTTTTTTGTCCTTAGAGATGGAACAGTAGGGGAATCCAATATACATGAATGGTCTTTTTTGACAACTTTTTCGACACAGCCCCGTTGGGTAAATAAAATATTAAGAAAGCACTGGCAGATTTTGAAGGCAGATAAAATTCTGGCACCTGCACTATTATGTGTGGATAAGCCACACATAATTTTCAGAAAAGCCTGTTCCCTTAGGGATATGATTGCCTCTAACATAATGGAACAGCCTCTCAAAATAAGAATGTTTGGGAATTTAAAGGGTTTCTACCCATGTAAAAAATGTAATGCTTGCAGGAACCCCCAAACTGTCCACACTACATCCTTTATGTCTAGTGTTACATCTAAGCAGTATACTATACAGGAATGTACAGTATGTGGCAGGATCATTATCTGTTACTTTATTGAAAGCTGAACATTTAAAAGTATTGAAAATGACAAAACAAGCTTTTAGGAAGTTTTAGTGATTGGGTTTTGGTCTACTAATTCTGTAACACAGTCAATGGTTTATTTCATTTATTATAAATGATCTGCTCATAATATAATAAGACATTAGAAAAATATTACAAGCCAAGAACCTCTACATAAGAATATTTCATTAAACAAGCTAAGAATATTCTCTACTTCTGTATCCTGACCAGAATAAATTTAGTGGTAAAAACACTTTTATTATCATGGACGGAGTGCCATCTAGTGTTCATAATAATAACTTCTATTCCAAGGAAGGTGCAATATTTTACTTGGGGGAACATTTACTAAAATGACAGTTTCTGACAATTGTATCAGTTTAAACTTACACATAAACTGCAAAGATATTATTATTATTTGTACTTAAGTACAGTAACCACGTATACCATGATGTTTATTCAATGCAATTGTTTAAACACTTCAGCCCCGGAAGATTTGCCCCTTTAATGACCAGGCCATTTTTTGCGATTCGGCACTGCGTCGTTTTAACTGACAATTGCGCAGGCGTGCAAATTTGTACAAAAACAACATTGATGTCCTTTTTTCCTCACAAATAGAGTTTTCTTTTGGTGGTAATTAATCACCTCTGCGATTTTTATTTTTTGCGATATAAACAAAAAAAGAGCAACAATTTTGAAAAAGAAAAAAAAACAATATTTTTTACTATTTGCTATAATAAATATCCCCAAAAAATTGTAAAAAAACAAATTTCTGACTCAGTTTAGGCCAATATGTATACTTCTACATATTTTTGGTAAAAAAAAAAAAAAAAAGTGCAATAAGGGTATATTGATTGGTTTGCGCAAAGGTTATAGCGTCTACAAAATAGGGGCTATATTTATGGCATTTTTATTATAATTTTTTTTTTTACTAGTAATGGCAGTGATCTGCGATTTTTATCAGGACTGCGACATTGTGGGGGACAAATCAGACACTTTTGACACTTTTTTGGTACCAATGACATTTATACAGCGATCAGTGCTATAAAAATGCACTGATTACTGTATAAATGACACTGGCAGGGAAGGGGTTAACAGTAGGGGGTGATCAAGGGGTTAAGTCTGTCCTAGGAAGTGATGCTAACTGTGGGGATATGGGACGTCCTGGGTGAGCAGACTGATCGTTGCTCTTACAGATTAGTCTCCTCTCCCCTGACAGCAAGGAGATCTGCCTGTTTACATTGACAGATCTCTGTCCTGTCTCTGTGTGGAGCGATCGCAGGTGCCCGGCGATCGGCACACGCACAGGCTCCAGCGGTGCTCGCATGCCCCCTAGTGGTCTGAAAGCAAGCCAACGTATAGCTACGACGGTTCGCCCAGGGGAGCCAGCCTGCCGCAGTATAACTGAAGCAGCTGGACAGGAAGTGGTTAATATTACTATACAGGATATAATATTACATTATGATTTTACTATATAGGAGTTATTTTTGCGCAGGGCTTTACAATTCAATACAATTTCTTACTTGTGAGAGCTTACAATCTAAAAGGGAGGATCAGGTGATACAAAGGTAGTAACTGCTAGGGATGAGTTGATGCAGAAAGCTTTATTAGGTGATGGTGGAGGATAGGGCTTCCTGCAGATATGGGTTTAGGGGATCGCGTAAAGGTGGGCAGAGTAGGAAACAGCTGAACAGATTGGGATAGGGAGTTGGAGAGGATGGGAGAAGCTCTCGAGAAGTATTGGGTGCAAATATGTAAGGAGCTGAAGGGGGAGCTGGAGAGCGAGAGGTCTTCAGAGGAGCAAAAAAACTTAGAATCTCCTATCAAATACTTACCGTATATATAATTTCCTGATGGACGCCATGGCAGAATATGTGTGGGTTAACCCCGCCTCCTCTCCACTCCTATAGGACCCCACTACCATAGGCCGCCTTCCATAATTAGTCTACTCATGACACTGGGTGGAAACTCCTGCTGCCATGGAGTCCATCAGGAAAGGAAAATTACGGTAAGTATATGATAGGAAATTTTCCGTTTTCCTGACAGACTCCATGACAGCATTTGTATGGGAACTAAGTAGCCTATGGGCGGGCAATGCTGAACCAAAGGCTTTAATTTGTACCATCAACAGACAGGACCTTTAAGCCAAAATAAACAGAGGATAAAGAAGCAGGCTCTACACAATAATGAGCCATAAATCTATTGAGGACCACAAGGCCGCCTTACAGATTACATTGGGAACCACATGCTGCGAAGCTGCCCAAGATGTAGACACACTCCTGGTCGAGTGAGTGATCACTACCTCCAAAAGAGCCAAGCCCTTTGCTCTGTGAGCCTGTTGGATGGCCTGGACAATCCATGCCACAATCATCCTAGTTGAGGCACATTTCCCTTTATGAACAGGTGTATTAAAACATCTGAAGGAAGCTGTATTAAGGAAGCTGTAGATTCTAGATATAACTTCACAATATCTGAGAGATTCCCAGAACCAAAGGAAAGGCAATCTTATACACAGTTCATGTGGGTACACTATAGGGGTAAAGCAGCAACCTCATATACTCTTGGACACAGGTGTCTTTTTTTTAATTGTATTTTCACATTTGTTTTACACTTGCTAAGTCACTCATAGTTGTGCAGAAGTCAGATCACAATTTTGTAAAAGAAATGGCACTGCTAAGAGGCAAACTCAGGATTCCCTGTTTACTAGACAGGCGCTTTAACCAAATAAGCCACAACGTGACTTCTCCCACGTCTGAAGGACACATGTTAGTTCTCTAAAGATTGGTAAAACAGCTTCTTGGTTCCCATGAAAGACTGATGTGTCCTTGGTATTTGATTCAAGCAAAGGTAATAGCACCACTCGATCTGTGTTAAGAAAGGTTCTCCATGACCAATGCTTCAGTTTCTGAGGCTTTTTATGCCAAAGTGATAGCCACAAGAAAAGCGAACTTGACAGAGGTCTTTAACAGAGACAGCCCTAGAACACTCCGCCCCAGTTCCCAAGAGGGAGTCAAGAACAAGAGGGAAAGACCAATTGGAAGTCTCTTCGTATAGACCGATATCACTGCTGTGTTCAGATGCCAAGATTGTCGCAAGGGTGTTGGCAACCAGACTAAATAAATGTATTGCAAAACTTGTGCATATGGACCAATCGGGGTTCATCCCTGGTCGGTCTACCAGCACTAATATTAGAAGGGCCTACATGAATCTTCAGGTACAAACAGAGAATTCAGGATCTAAAGCCATACTGTCTTTGGACACTGCCAAGGCCTTTGATAGCCTGGAGTGGGAGTATCTCTGGTGGGTGTTAGAGAGGTTTGGATTCGGCCCCGTACTTATCAGCTGGTTAAAAACCCTATACAACCACCCAAGGGCAAGGCTCAGGATAAATAACGAATACTCGGAAAGTTTCCCCCTCGAAAGAGGGACAAGACAGGGGTGCCCCTTGTCTCCTCTGATGTTTGTTTTGGCCATGGAGCCACTGGCGGGAGCAGTGAGATCATCATCCGAACTGCAGGGATTCCGTAGAAAAGGGGTGGAAGAGAGAATAGCGCTTTTCGCGGACGATGTCCTATTTTTCCTGGGGGACACGACCTCCTCATTAAGGAAAGTGATGCAATTAGTTGAGGACTTTGGAAAGTTCTCAGGATTGGCTATCAACTGGGAGAAATCATCGCTCCTGCCGGTTGACCCACTGCCCAACCCTATTTTGATGTGTCTGCCCCAACTGAAAGTCATTGGGAAAATGAAGTATCTCGGTGTTGTCTAAGAACCCTGGAGCATTTATTGAGGACAACTTGGTCCCTCTCTTATTAAAATTTAAGAGAAAAAGCGATATCTGGAGTAGACTCCCCTTATCTGTGGCGGGTCGAGCCAATCTGATTAAAATGGTATGGATGCCTCAGTTGCTATACTTGCTCCACAACTCCCCAGTTTGCATCGGGGAGAAGTGGTTTCAAAAAATCCAATCCCTCTTCAGGGGGTTAATATGGAGAAAAGGGCAGGCCAGGATCGGACTACAAAAACTGCAGTGCCCCGCCACGGAGGGGGGACTGGGGGTTCCCCACCCGTTTATCTACTTCCTGGCAGCCCAGTTACAACAACTAGGGGGATGTGCCACCGAGGGAGGGGGAAGCAAGAGTGTCAAAATTATCTTACAGGGGAACCCACACAGCTCAATAGTGGAAGCACTGGAGGCAGACTCACTGCAAGGAGAGATCCTGACACTTAAAATGATTACTAGGGTCTGGCAGACAACCAAGAGAATAATGGGATACAAAGGAATCTCAGAATATTCGCCAATCTGGAACAACAAACATATGCATGAACTACTATCCGTTGACAGGAATAAGATGTGGGAAAGGTGTGGGATAAGCCGACTGATACAGTTATACGAGGGGGATACCCTGAAATCTTTTGAGGAATTGAGGCACGAGTACGGGTTACCAAATCGAGCATTCTATAGCTAACTACAGATTAGGCATGCCTTGAGCAAGCAGCTTAGTAGACAACCCCCTACATGGTGTAGGATTCCACGATTACAAACAATAATTAAATCAGAGACCACCAAGGGGTTAATCACAGAGATATACACCCAACTAACAAAGAGAATAAACACGGAGGTAGGCCCTCCTGGGGGTAGGGACAGATGGGCGGCTGATGTGGGGGAGATAACTGACGAGCAGTGGAAAAGGATACTGGAATTTGGATCAGAGGTGTCGGTCTCTCCATCACAAAAAGCCTCCCACCTGATGTTGCTGCATAGAACTTACTACACACCAAAAAAGTTGTTTATGTTTGGTCGTAGAACCAATGACGAGTGCCCTAGATGCAGGGGAACAGGCGATTTAATCCATATGGTCTGGAGGTGCCCAAAACTAGTTAGGTACTGGTCTGAGATCTTAAAGAAAATAAACACCACGTTTAAAACCAACTTAGAGTTTAATCCCAAGACCTGTGTGCTGGGGTATGTCAATAATGGGGTGAGTGACAGGAGCACAGCTGTAGCGGTAGCAAGATGCTTGTTTCGAGCTAGAAAACTAATTGCACAGTCTTGGCAATCAAGAACACCCCCGACCCCGGAGGTTTGGGCTGGAACTGTCAACTCTACAGTGTGGAGCGAAAGGACATTCTACACTAGGTCAGGCAATTACAATAACTTTGTGAGACTATGGAATTTGCGGGTTCAAGCAATGCCATGTCCTTTACCAGTGCTACTTTAGCGATGAGAGCATTCGCCTTCCGACTAAGTAAGAGAGGCTGAGTTAGGTGCAGCTTAGAGCTTAAAAGCCAAGAGAGAACAACGCATAGAACCGCAGTCCGATATTAGGTGTGCCTTGGAATTATGGGGGCTCAACCAGGGAGGGTCACTGGGGGGTGGGGGGGTGGTTTTAATAGAGAGAAAAACAGTAACATACAATCACGCATAATAATAAGAGGATATGTGCAAACTGGTCTTGTTGCATAAGTTGTGTGTTGTATGTCTTATATTATGGTATTATTGTAACTAACTCTAAATATGAAAACACATAGCGAAAAGGGAGAAAAAAAAAAAAGTGAAAGCTTGAATGGCCACAATGATGTGACTGGGTTAGAGACATTTATGAGTATCAATCTGAAAGCTGTCTCTGGATTGAGTTAACTGAAGTGGCAAAAGAAAAAAAAAAAGGGAGGTTCCATATGGGAAACCTCTGCTTACTCCAAGGTCTGAGACTAGTTGCTTCAAATAGAAATGTGAGGATAACTGGAACTGGAAGAACCGCACAGGTCCCGCTGCATTTCCAATGATCCAGAGGAAAAGCAATGGTCCTCTTGATTATATAATGGAGCCCAAGGTACAAGAGAGGCTGAGTGAGCTCCAGGTGTCTCTTTTCTAGATTTGAGGAGCATTGAAAAGACCTGAGCTCTGGGCTCCTGCAGCTGCCCTCTGTCTTGGGGCAGTAGGAGAAGGTCATTCAAGTAACGATGCAGGCTTATGCCCCTTGTTTTGATACAGACTATGACAACCAATAAGACTCTGAAAAACGTGCAGGGCAATGTTGTTCAACAATGTTGAAAGCCCGAATGGTAGGCAAGTGAGCTGGAGAGAGCTAGGTCTTGACCTACTGCAAACCGAAGGAACTTGTGGAAGACTTCTACAATGGGCACATGCAAAAAAGCATCTTTGGGTCTATGAAAGCGAGCCAGTCACCTGGATGGACCCCCTTATGAATCAAGGACAATGTCTCCATCTTGAACTTCTTTTTGATGAAAATTGTTTTAGGTGCTTGAGGTCTATAACCAGCCTCTGCAAGCCGTTCTTCTTCATGACCATAAAGAGGAGCAAGGAAATGCCCTGAAATCTTCCGCATTCTGGGACTGGCACAGCAACACTTTGCAACACCAGACACTTTACGTAATAAAAGAGTATATGCTTCTTTACCTCGAAGTGAGGCAAATCTGTGGAAACGACTTTGAGATGAGGAGGACATCTGAAGGAGCATGGATGTCCTGAAGCGACCACTTTTATGTTCCAATAGTCTGAGGCCCAAAATCAGCTTCTCGGATACCCGAGCTCAAGTTTTTTAGCATATGTTTGAGGGGATATCTGGCCTCTTCACCAGCTCTTCTTAAAATCCTGACTGGGTCTGTAAAAGCATGTGACCCTCGCACTCTCTGAACTTTGTCTTCTAGACTGTGTTGTCTTCCGGCCTAGCCGGCGTGGGTCCTGAGGCAAAACCCCGACGTGTCAACTGTGGCCAGGGTTATGGTGCTATTCAGCTTATTGCCAAAAGATGGCACTCCCTCAAGGGGATCTTACACCACGCCTGCTAGAGGCTGGATCAACAAGCCAAAGTCGTAGCCATAGCGCTCACTAAGCCGTAAATAACGAGAGCATAACCACTATTCGGATGATGTCAATTGAAGACTCACCATGGAAACTGCCGCCAGCTCTGGCTCCTGAACTACCGAGTTTCTGGCTGCTTCATCTGAAAACGCTCTTGAAAACTGCACCCACATTCTCCTTCCACATTTCATCTCTTTAAACATGGCCACAAGAGCCCAGGCTGACTTTCAGGCCATTTACTGCATCTTCCAAGGAAGAGCCACATGCTTGCTTGCCTCATCAGGGCCTCAGCAAATAGAGAGGCAACCTTTGCTTCACATCCTTATCCCTGAATGGATAGAGCTTGGCCATCTTGCTCAGAAGGGAGGTATATGTTCCACTCATCCAAAATGATGTCCCTTAGAACGCTCTCTCTAGAGGTGCTTATAGCGGAACTTCAGTCATTTTTTATTAACTATACATCTATTAAATCTTCTGCCCTTGTTGTTTTAACTTTGGATAGTAAAACATTTTTTTTTCTGCCAGTAAATACCTTATACAGCCCACTTCCTGTTTCTTGTCTGGTAAAAAGCCTAGGCTTATGACCATGCACAGCTCTCTCTCTCACTCTAGAGAGAGTTTGCCAGGAAGGGAGGTGGGTGAGTCATAAGAGGGCCAATGAGAGATGCAGAGCTGGAGATGTGCCTTTGTGTGCCTGTGTAAATCCAGGAAGTGAACAGGCAGCAGCTTCAGCTGCCCACATTTAAAATAGTTACAAGCAGACTTAGTGGAGGGGGATTTCTGCAGCATATTTGGCAAGTGCAGAATCACAGTATAAATAAAATAATAGTGGTTGGAGGGAAGCTTCAGCATGGCAACAATGTTTTTATTACAAATTATGTGAGCAGACTGCAGTTCCTCTTTAAGGAACTTCATCTTTTTTTGCAGGAGACTCTACAGGTTCTACCCATGTAAATGCCCCCTTCAATGTCTTGACCAAAGGCATCACAAGGGCAAAGTGGCTCTCATCTCCCTCTGCCTCACTGTCTTCATAGATGGATGGCTTGGTTAGGGCGGTTCGATTTCTTCCTGGCTGTTCTAGTGGAAGAACATGCTGTAACATGGCTGTTGGACTTGGCGTGTAGCTTGTACCTCACTCTTTAAGGGACTCTTGTACCACGCGCCTCACCAGAGATTACATTTGCTGGAAATCACCATCCCCCTTTCCAACCGCCTGGGTTTAGCATGGCTCACACCAGGGGTGTCGCTAGGGGGTGGCTTTTGGGGCTATATAGCCCCGTATCTTGGGCCAATAGCCCCGAGTCTCTGTAGGGGTCCCCAAGGGGAGGGGAGGCTCTCTGGGGACCCTGATGCAAGGGAGAGGGTCTCTGGGGATCCTAATGTAAGGGGGCTCTCTGGGAACCCTGATGTAAGTGGGGGCCCTCTGGGAACCCTGATGAAAGGGGGAGGCTCTCTGAGGACTGTGATGTAAGGAGGAGGCTCTCTGAGGACTCTGATGTAAGGAGGAGGCTCTCTGGAGAACCTGATATAAGGGGGGCTCTCTGGGGACCCTGATGTAAGGGGGCTCTCTGGGGACCCTGATGTAAGTGGGGGGCTCTCTGGGGATATATATACACACACACGTATATTACTGTATATACATGTGTATGACTTTCTTTACTTTCTTTACTACGCTGCTATGGGCTCTAGCCCCAGATCTTTTGTAGACCTAGCAACGCCCCTGGCTCACACAGAGACTTGCTCTCTGGGACCTGAGTCCCGCATCCCCAGCAGGCTCCTTCCTTGACATAACGATGGGTGCAGTACCTAGAGGAGGACTAAGAGCTTCTGCTATGAAGGCTGGACCTTGATGGTGACCTATGAGGACTAAATTTGGAAGAAGAATGTTGTTGTTGTGATCTAATGAGGTCTTTATCATCTTGTGCCCTGGATTGTCAATCGGACCTAGAAAACAAAAACAAACAAAATAGGGTAGAAAGGAAAGGGTTTAAACCCAAAAAGAGTGCCCAGGCAAGCGAGGAAAGGAAAGGGTTAAAAACACCCTCTCAAACCTGCTACACAAGGGCTGGCCACAAGGGGGGGGGCGTGAAACATCAATAGTGTGGAATTGTACAGACAGCCAACCTGCACAGGTGATAGATCACACACACAGAGCATATACCTGTGATGACTGCACAGCATTTAGGGAAACTGCTGCAAGCTTCCCGCAGAGAAATCCCAAATTCAACAGTACTGACTGCTGATTAAATTTCTCCACTGTAATGATGCCACCGCCGCTCACAGCGCACATGGGCAGGAGTAACCCAAGGACACCTGGGCAGAAGAGAGGATGGCGGCTTGGAACGCAAATGCGCTCCAGCCACCATAGGCTGGAAGACACTAGAGCCAGGGAAGAAAACAGACAAAAACGGCTTCCATGGAATATGCAATATAAAAGTATACATCACCATACACTGCATCCGCCACGACCATGCCTGGATTCAGAAGACACTGCTGCACGGTTTAATTGTATCAAGTTGGTGCAGTGCTTACTGTGACCCAGTAAAAATAAATAAAAATATTAAATAGAGAAAAGGTAAAAAAAAACTGCTAGATCAATAAAGTGCCATCATATAAGTGCCATAATATAAACTGCAATATGCAAACATCATACATGAATTCAATATATCTAACCCTCTGTGTAAACAAATGAATAAATCAAATGAGAATATAACTGTTGCTTACAGGCTCATTACAAAACATAAAGTGCAATTATATAGTGCCATCACACATAAATCTAAAGTGCCATATATTATTGTTATATTATTATACATGATTTATATAGCTCCAACAGTTTTTGCAGCTCTTTACAGCGTGAGGGCAGACAGTACAGTTACAATAGAAACCAATACAGGAGAAATCAGAGGGCCCTGCTCATTAGAGTGTAGCACCCCCCTGGGTCTACTGGGAGCGGGGAGGTACCTCCAGAGGCAGGGGGCAAGCTTACATTCACCCCAGGGGTGAGTCCATGACTATAATGGGAAGTTAGAACAGAATTTAGGTACCAGTCACTTTAAGTATTTTTTAATGCTTTATTGAGAACTTGAGAAAAGTAGTAGGAGAGGGGTTTAGGGGAGGTTTCAGATAACCTTTTTTGCAGCTCACTTAGACTCCTCCAATCAAAAGGCAAAACCACTTTCTTTTGTAAGATCTTGGATACCTGGATAGGTCTCTTACACAGACCTAGCAGCCGGTAGAATGTCTGGACAAGCCTCTCTCACAGATATAGCAGCCAGTAGAACTCCTGAATAAGTCTCTCTCACATACTTAGCAGCCAATAGAACTCCTGGATAAATCTCTCTCACAGACTTAGCAACCAGGAGCTAGTTACCTTGTTTAGATTGTAGAACAGCTTGACAGTACCAGAACCTTTTAAGCCGAACTGGCGATACTGTAAGGGTAGTTTAGATATAGGTGCGTTCTCCAAACGAGTCACCAGGCCCTCCTGAGGGACCAGCCTTCATCCTGGCTCTCTCCAGCAAGGGTCCTCCCCTGGATCTCCTCAGCTTGGCTCGGCTTCTTCCACACAGGCAAGACAGCCTAAGGACAGCCTCAGAATTAGTAGGCCCCAGACAGGCTTCTGTGCCTACTTGCAGCAGCACACCCTCGGGCCAGGAAGACCCCGAGGTAACGAATGACTAAGAGAACATGGCCCCGTGCAATAAATACTCCTTCCCAGAATGCACAGCGACCAGGAACCTCCTACTGGGCTGTTTCCGGAAAAAGAATATTCATTACAGCTCAACCTAGTTGTAATTCTCGTTCTGTCCTGTGGTACCAGTGACACCTTCTGGCAATGGTGAGAAATGCAAAACTCAGACAAGTTTAGAACAGGACCAAATATACAATCAAATCTGAGCTGTTTACAGCTCAGCCAAAAACGAAATTTACACTATAGCCCCATTTTTAGGAACAGGGGGCTACAAGAGCTTACAATCTAAAAGTATATACTGTAAACATCATTCATAAAAGCTATATATTGAGTGCAAATAAATGCAAAAGTCCTGATATGAAAGTCACCATATACAATGTAGAAATCCACTTGTGCAAAATAGAATGACTGGTGCTCAAACTTTTTTCAGTGTTCAATGTGTGCAACACACTCTGTGCTCCTCTACTTGTTCAGCACACTCACCAGAATATGGTGACTTATGCACCATAAGTGGGTCTCAAGCACTTTGGAATTAAGTATTGTCTCCTCCACATCCCAGTGGAGGACAGTTTTTTTTTTTAAATAAAGGACTTGTCCCAATTGTCTACTGTCATTTTTAACATTTTGACTTTTTTGGTGAATATGTAGGGGTACAATGTACCCAATACCCATTCACATAGGGGGGCTGGATCTGGGGTCCCCTTGTTAAAGGGGGCTTCTAGATTCCGATAAGCTCCCCGCCCTCAGACCCCTACAACCACCAGGCAAGGGTTGTGGGGATGGGGCCCTTGTCCTCATCAATATGGGGACAAGGTGTTTTAGGGGGGACTCCAAAGTATCCTCCCCATGTTGAGGGCATGTGGCCTGGTACGATTCAGGAGGGAAGGGGGGGCGCTCTCTTGCCTCCCCTTTTCCTTCAAGCTGCCAGGTTGCGTGCTCGGATAAGGGTCTGGTATGGATTTTGGGGGGGACTCCTACGCCATTTTTCTTTTACATTTTGGCTCAGGGTTCCCCTTAAAATCCATACCAGACCTGAAGGGCCTGGTATGGATTTTGGGGGGCCCTACACCATTTTTTTTAAATTTCGGCGCAGGGTTCCCCTTAATATCCATACCAGACCTGGAGGGCCTGGTATGGATTTTGGGTGAACCCCTACGCATTTTTTTTTTTTAAATTTGGGTGTGGGGCAGACTGGGGGGAACCCATGCCGTTTTTTTCAATGATTTTTATCTATATTGCTAGGGTCCAACAATACATTACAGCCACGAGCAGTTTTAAATTACTTTTTTTTCCTATAGAAATGTCATTTTGCTGTGGTACTGTTATAAACACGGGAAAACGCGCTACTTTACAGGCATACTAAGGACACCCCCAGGCACGATATTTAAAGGAATATTTAATTTTTATTGTTTCACTTTAAGCATTATTAAAATCACTGCTCCTGAAAAAACTGACGTTTTTAAAACTTTTTTCGCATTAAAACATATTCCCTGGGGCAGGATCCAGGTCCCCAAACACTTTTTATGGCAATAACTCGCATATAAGCCTTTAAAATGAGCAATTTTATTTTTCTTGTTCATGTCCCATAGACTTTAATGGTGTTCCAGTGTTCGTACTAATTTTTTTCCTGTTCGCAAGTTCTGGTGCGAACCGAACCGGGGGGGTGTTCAGCTCATCCCTATATTTAATAAATTTGCCTTCTTTTTGTCCCCAGTCACCCACTCTAGATTATTTTGTAAAGAGCCTACATGCTCAGACGTGACCTTTTTACTATTAATATATCTGATGAGGCTGCACTGATGGGCACTAATAGGGTGCACTGATGGGCACTGATGAGGTGGCACTGAAGGGCACTAATGAGGTGGCACCGATGAGGAGGCCTTAATATGCAGCACTGATGGGCACTTATAGGCGGCATTGATGAGCATTGATAGGTGGCACTGATAGGCGGCACAGATAGGCAGCACTGTTGGACGGCACTAATGGGCACTGAAAGGCTGCAATTACTGGCATAATTGCTGGTCACTGATTGGCACCACTGCTGGGGACTGTTGGGGCAGCACTGATAATCTGTACCCTGATTATCTGTGCAGATCTCCCACGTGAGGAAATGCCGTTGATCAGCTCTCCTCTCCTCACACTGATGCTGTCAGTGTGAGGAAAGGAATGCTGATAACCAGCATTTCCTTGTGGACATGTGATCAGCTGTGTTAGGACACAGCTGATCACATGGGTAAAGAGCCTCGTCATCAGCTTTTTACCGGGACCGGTGCTGCGCCATGTCCCAGGAACAGAGCGCACCACAGATCACTGTGCCATGGGCGCATAAGTGCTGCGAGAGTGGGATGAAGTCATATGACATCGTCCCAGAACGAGAAAGCCACTGGCCACCCGTCATTTGACAATACAGCGGGCGGGACATCGTTAACTAAGTTAATCCAAGAGAATACAGTAGGGGGAGCAAGTGATTTCCAATAGATAGCTATGGATAAGGGTCTGGTATGGATTTTGGGAGGGGAACCCACACCATTTTTTCGGCGTAGGGGTTCCCCTCAAAATCCATACCAGATCGAAGGGCCTGTATGCTCTTGGAGGGGGAACCCATGCTGTTTTAATTTCCAATTTTTTTTCAAATTTGGCGTGGAGTTCCCCCTAAAGATTCATACTAGAAGCAAAGTGCCTGCATTGTCAGGATCAAAGTCAGATCCCCATTCATTGAAGTCGGACTTTAAGTAGCAGGGCAAAGTTGTCCAATTGTCCTGTCGTACCAGTGTGAACCCGGCCTAATACCATGTGTGGAAACTCCTAGTAGGGGGTCAATGGGCAATCCAGGCTCCCTCCTGAACATCAGGAAATAGGGGGAGAATCCTTTACTCTCATGCCTTGTGCTGTTATAAGCATGGACCATGGCTTCAGCCCTATGGTTCCAGGTACATCTGTCATCAGTAGGTAGGGTACTTAGCATATCAAGAGGGATTCTGTTGAATCTTTCAGAGAGAGCATCTGCTTCAGGGTGATAAGGGGTGGTTCAACTTTTGTTAATGTTCAGCAGTTGATGTGGCTCTTTAACCACCTCAATACAGGGCACTTACACCCCCTTCCTGCCCAAGCCATTTTTCAGTTTTCAGCGCTGTCGCACTTTGATTGACAATTGCGCGGTCATGTTACACTGCACCTTAATTAAATTTTTATCATTTTTTTCCCACAAATAGAGCTTTCTTTTGGTGGTATTTGATCACCTCTGCGGTTTTTATTTATTGCGCTATAAACAAAAGAAGAGGGACAATTTTGAAAAAACACAATATTTTTTACTTTTTGCTATAATAAATATCCAATTTTTTTTTTTTTTTTAACAAATTTTTTCCTCAGTTTAGGCTGATACGTATTCTTCTACATATTTTTGGTAAAAAAAAATTGCGATAAGCGTATATTGATTGGTTTGCGCAAAAGTTATAGCGTCTACAAAATACGGGATAGATTTATAGTATTTTTATTATTTATTTATTTTTTACTAGTAATGGCGGCGATCTGCAATTTTTATTGTGACTACGATATTGCGGCGGACACATCGGACACTTTTGACACATTTTTGGGACCATTCACATTTATACAGCGATCAATGCTATAAAATTGCATTGATTACTGTGTAAATGTGACTGGCAGGGAAGGGGTTAACACTAGGGGGCGCTCGAGGGGTTAATGTATGACCTAAGGAGGTGATTCTAACTGTGGGGGGAGGGGACTGACTGGGGGAGGTGACTGATCGCTGTCCCTATGTACAAGGGACACGCCATCGGTCTCCTCTCCTCTCTGACAGGACGTGGATCTGTGTTTACATTGCATAGGAGGAATCTCCCATGGTTGAGACATGGGTACTTTCATTCTATTACTAGGGTAGGACCCACTAATTCTGGGTACTTTGTCGCAGTAAGTAGGCTTAGCACTATATGACCATATAGTGTGACCAAACCCCCATATTTTTGAATATGTTCAGGTGTTTTTAACTAGCCTTGCAGGATAAATGTCATTTTTGTATGTGCACGCTGTAATCTATTTTGTGCCTAACCAGCGGGTCACGACTGCGGCTGCGGCTGCTGCGGGCGGGCGGCATTAGAGGTGGAGGAGAGAGACAAGCGGGCGGACGAGCAGAGATGACATCATTTCTCTCTGCCCACACGTCACCACTCTTCCACCCTCACAGTCAGGCCACTTCAATGTGGGAGCGATATGCGGCGGGGTGCAGAGAGATGACATTATCTCTCACTGCCCGCCACACATCAGCGCTGTTCAGCCCTCACAGCGCGGGCCTCTTAAATGTCAGAGGTGCGGCGGGGAGCAGAGAGATTACATCATCTCTCACTGGCCACGGCCACCCCACATCTCCGTCACCACAGATCCACGCTCCTGCTCTGTTACCCGGCAATCGCGGGTGCCCGGCGGACATCGCGGCCGCCGGGCACGCGCACCGGGTCCCGAGTGACGCAGCGGGCGCGCGCGCGCCCCCTAGTGGCTCGGGAGGGCGAGGACGTCATATGACGTCCTCCCAGAACAATAGAAGCCTCGTCCAGCCGTCGTATGACGGTGGGCGGTGGCTTAGTGGTTAATTAGCTTCAAAATCTCTCCCCTGATCTGAGTTTAACCTGTGGAGTAGGGTTAGTAGAGCCGTAATTGATGAAGTACTTCTCCCAAAGCAATCTTGCGACTGTAACTGCCCCTTGATCTTTAGTAGGAAAAGCTTGGGCATCGGATGTACAATTCAAGTGGGTCTCACTCAGAGTTATGCTTAGGAGCAGGGGCGTTGCTAGGTCTGCAAAAGATCTGGGGCTAGAGCCCATAGCAGCGGTCACCAACCTTTTTGCAGGTCCTGGGGGGGGGGCACGCCAGTGGTAAGCAATTTCTCGCGGGCAAGGGCGTTTCGATCATCATGGCACCATGGTTGATATGGTGTCAGGGTAATTGAAGCACATTGTTTCTATTGTTACATTCTAATATATAATGAAGTGGTTCAACTCACCATAATGCAGAACCAGTGGGAGCCCTGGGCGTGTCACTTCACTTGCCACATCTCCTGCAACCAGATGCATCATGTCACTTGCCACCGTCGCCTGTCACCAGATACAGCTTTTTAACTTGCCACCGTCACCTGCCACTAGATGTGGATTGTCACTTGCCACATCACCTGCCACCATTTGCAGATTGCCACGTCACCTGCCACCATTTGCAGATTGTCACTTGCTATGTCACCTGCCACCATTTATAGATTGTCACTTGCCACCATTTGCAGATTGTCACTTGCCACGTCACCTGCCACCATTTGTTGTCACTTGCCACGTCACTTGTCACATCACCTGCCACTATTTGCAGATTGTCAATTGCCACCATTTGCAGATTTTCACTTGTCACATTCACCTGCCACCATTTGCAGATTTTCACTTGCCACGTCACCTGCCACCATTTGCAGATTGTCACTTGCCATGTCACTTGTTACGTCACCTGCCACCATTTGCAGATTGTCACTTGCCACGTCACTTGCAACCATTTGCAGATTGTCACTTGCCACCATTTGCAGATTGTCACTTGCCACGTCACTTGCCACCATTTGCAAATTGTCACTTGCCACCATTTGCAGATTGGCACTTGCCACCATTAGCAGATTGTCACGTGCCACATCACCTGCTACTAGATGTGGGTTGTCACTTGCCATGCCGGCCAGTGCCACCAAATGTGCATTGTCGCTGCATTGTTGGCAGGCTGGCAGCACTGGTCCATTTAGTGAGGGTAGGAGAGCGGAGATGTGGGGTGGCCAGTGAGAGATGATGTAATCTCTCTGCTCCCCGCCGCACCTCTGACATTTAAGAGGCCCGCGCTGTGAGGGCTGAACAGCGCTGATGTGTGGCGGGCAGTGAGAGATAATGTCATCTCTCTGCACCCCGCCGCATATCGCTCCCACATTGAAGTGGCCTGGCTGTGAGGGTGGAAGAGTGGTGACGTGTGGGCAGAGAGAAATGATGTCATCTCTGCTCGTCCGCCCACTTGTCTCTCTCCTCCACCTCTAATGCCGCCCGCCCGCAGCAGCCGCAGCCGCAGTCGTGACCCGCTGGTTAGGCACAAAACAGATTACAGCGCACACATACAAAAATGACATTTATCCTGCAAGGCTAGTTAAAAACACCTGAACATATTCAAAAATATGGGGGTTTGGTCACACTATATGGTCATATAGTGCTAAGCCTACTTACTGCGACAAAGTACCCAGAATTAGTGGGTCCTACCCTAGTAATAGAATGAAAGTACCCGTGTCTCAACCATGGGAGATTCCTCCTATGCAATGGTGGCCACTAATAAGAGATAATGAAGAGGGGGAGGGGTGCTCCACTGGTTAGGCAGGGACACAAGAGACTCGGGGCTATGGGCTCCAGATTTGGGGTTCCAGCCTCGATAGCTACCCCCTGGTGATGCCTATGCTTAGGAGACTCCGTCTTGTATCAGTTATATACATAGAGTCCCCTTTTAAACATTCTTTGTCCAGCTGCGTTCTCAGAAGAGAAAATAAAAGATAAGGTGTACTTCTAGACATATAGGGGGAGATTTACTAAAACTGGAGCACTCAGAATCTGGCACAGCTGTGCATGGTGATCAGATTCTACTTCAGCTTGTTCAATTAAGCCTTGTACACATGGTACAATTGTTGGCAGGGGATTGTCTGTTGACAGGACAGTCCTAAAATCTTACCGTTAGTGCGCTCCTTTTGACCACGTTCGGCCAACAAATGTTGGATGACAGGCTAGTAAATTTTCGGCGAGCAAAGGTTTGATGTCAGATTTTTGTATGGTCAGTACACAAATCCGTCACACAAAAGTCAAAAGTACAAACAGGCATGCTCGGAATCAATGCTCACCAAACACAAAATTAGCAGAAGGGACCCAAAGGGTGGCACTCAAGAGCTGAAATTCCTCTTGGTATGTCACTACCTTCGTGTTTGTGGCACGACAATTGTGTACTGTTAGTATGCAAAACTAGATCCTGGCAAACGCTTTTTTGACAAAAAACAGACGCTCGGTTGGCCAACAATCGTACCGTGTGTAAGAGGCTTTAAGCTTTGACAAGAAAACCTTGAAGCTGATTGGATACTATGCACAGCTGCATCACATTCAGTGTGCACCAATTTTAGTAAATCTCCCCCATAGCCAATGCTGACCTTAGAAGTTTTGCTAGATAGACATTAAATTGTATTGTTTAAGGCAATAGACCTATTATTCTTCTCTCATGGCTGTACAAAAGCCACTGTATGTTTTTCAATTCTGGCACTGATTCTGTATTTGTGTTTTTCTCTGCCTGTGCACCGTACTTTATCAGTAGAGCAGAGGGCAGTGTCAGTGGGGCAAAAGTTGGTGTCAGTAAGGCAGTGGATGGTGTCATTCAGTAGACTATTGGACGGTGTCAGTAGAGCAGTGGACAGTGTCAGTAGTTTTAATTTTGATTATTATTATTTTTTATTATGTAGCGCTACCCCTGCAGGAGCCACTTAAGTATGTTTGTTGTGTACTCTGCCTCTCAACCCCAATAACAGTCTCAGTCCCCTCTGGCACACCTGGCAATAGTGTAAGTGCAATGACCAACGAGAAACACACACCTTATGATAAAACACAGAAAGTGTCTTTACAGCAATATTTCTGTGAAAAAGAGTAACAAACAGTAACAATATATATTCAAGTAATGCAATTGGATACTATATTCAGGCTACTTTCAGGGGATTCAAAACCTGAGAATGTCCCCAAGAGCAGAGGCACACTTAAATGGCAAATAAATCTTAATATGACACTTCATATTGGATGGGTTGAATAGATAAAGGATAATCCGCAACTCCATACATGCTTTTTAAATCAGTCCAAATTTATTGTATCTCCATAAAAGGTAATAGTACAGCAGAGGTTGACGCATTTCAGCCGCAACAGCCTTTATATTGGATTGGTTACCTCTATTTGAATTTGGCTCTATGAGTCCAGGCAGGAGGAGAGCAGAAGACTGACCCTCTTTATGTCAGACCTCTCTCCCCTGTCTCCTGACACCACAGGCCCATCGACAAACACTGTATATTCAAATCAATATTTAATGGCTTAGCTTCCCAGATAAACTGTCCCGTACACCCACTGCATATACAGAGCCCTGAGTATGTGTGTGCGGGCCCATATGGCACTAGTAGCTTCAGTCCTTTTGAAGAAAGATGAGGCTTTGTATCTTCAGCTAGCCACTCTCATTAGTGCACAAAAAAACTCCTGAAAAGTTTACTGACCCAGATTATCAAGTAAAGAATGCAGGATCTTCCTCAGCAAGGTGAAAGGACAATGGTGTCTGTATACAGTGTCTCTGTATCTGAATAGCCTTGTGTCCTGTGGCAAGGTGAATAAGAGCAATGATGTCTGTATACAGTGTCCATGCAACTCTTTGTGCAGTGTCCTTGTTTCCTGCAAATGGACAAAAGCCCTCTTACCCAATCCTGCGGTCAAGGCCCAAACGAACGTCCTGGAACAGGCAGGCTCTTCTAGTGACCCAACTGGTCACTTCACACTGAAAAGCTTCACACCGTCAGTGCAGGTGCGTCTGGATATGAACCTGGGATCCCCCTCTCTCAGACTGAATGTCCTGAAATCACGTGATGGACTGACCTGGGGGGCAGCCCCTCTCCCCTAGGTCTAATCTCTTCCTCCGCCTCGTGTAGTCTGCCTTCCCTCAGATAAGCAAGATGGAGTCTTTAGTTTCCTGATTCCTAGAGCAGGCTGCTTCTTGTAGTTCCACCTCTATACAAGGCTATGGGGCCGTTTGGTAAGGGGACTACACATTCCAGTATCCTTTTCAGAAGCTCCTGTTAAAAGTCCCTCTGATTGGCTCCTGTACTGGCTTCTATAATTAGCTCTCCTACTCCTGCCAATAAAGACACAGGGAGAGGGAGCAGTGTGATAGGGAGGTCGCACAGGCTCCCTGGAGCATGGGGAGCCACAGTTATCCAAACCAAAATTATCTGTAAAGTAATGGAGATTACAAGTACCATACACCTCACTTTTATGAAGCGTTGGTCACATTGTACTTAACCACTTAAAGACTAGCCTCGTTTTGAGATTTTCATGTTTACAAGTTTAAAACAGTTTTTTTTTGCTAGAAAATTACTTAGAACCCCCAAACATTATATATTGTTTTTTTTCTGACACCCTAGAGAATAAAAGGGCGGTCGTTGCAATACTTTTTTTCACACCGTATCAGCGGTCTTATAAGTGCACTTTTTTTGGAAAAAAATTCACTTTTTTGAATAAAAAAATAAGACAACAGTAAAGTTAGCCTATTTTTTTTATATTGTGAAAGATAATGTTATGCCAAGTAAATTGATACCCAACATGTCCAGCTCGTGGAATGGCGTCAAACTTTTACCCTTAAAAATCTCCATAGGCGAAGTTTAAAAAATTCTACAGGTTGCATGTTTTGCGTTACAGAGGAGGTCTAGGGCTAGAATTATTGCTCTCGCTCTAACGATCGCGGCAATACCTCACATGTGTGGTTTGACCACCGTTTTCATATGTGGGCGCTACTCGTGTATGCTTTCGCTTCTGCGCGCAAGCTCGTCGGGACAGGGCGCTTTAAAACATTTTTTTTTCTTATTTATTTTACTTGATTTTATTTATTTTTTCACTGTTTTTTTTTTAAAAAATGGGTCACTTTTTTTCCTATTACAAGGAATGTAAACATCCCTTGTAAAAGAAAAAATCATGACAGGTCCTCTTAAATATGAGATCTGGGGTCAAAAAGTCCTCAGATCTCATATTTGGACTAAAATGCAATAAAAAAAAAATTGTCATTTGAAAAAATGACATTGAAAAAATGTGCCTTTAAGATGTATGGGCGAAAGTGACGTTATGACGTCGGTTCCGCCCTGCTATGGTATAGAGACAGGTGGGGGCCATCTTAGCCTCACTCTTCATACCCAGCCACGACAAGGACCAATCGCCTCCGCTGCTGCCGACGGCTCCAGTAAGTGGCGCCGATAACGGTGATCTTGCAGCGAATCCGCCGCAGAGACCACCATTATCATAAACATGACCGACTCCTGAAGAGATGGATACCGCAGTTGTGGCAGCAGCTGCTGCCGTTACCGAGATATCTATCTTCAAAGTGCCGACGTATAAGTACAGAAGCCGGTCGGCAAGTGGGGTCCATGTATAAAGCATTTACTGGCCAAATGTCACCGTGCAAGCTGAATTAAATTTTCTCAAAATTTTTTATGTATTTATTCTTATTATCCATCTTGTGGAAAAAAATGTGGTATAGTTAAAAAAAAAACAATTTTGGCCACTAGATGGAGCTGATGATACAGGAATGACCCTATAAGAAAATAGTGATATTTTGGTCAGTTTGCACAAATGTTTCTGACATTCGCACAAATGTTTTATTACTAGGCCTCTAAGACTTATGCGAGAGTCAAGACCAGATCAGGTCATTTGGACAAAGCGGTAATTTCATCTAAACAAAGTATAACATTTGCTTTGATTGTACAGTTTTGATATGATGTTCTCAGTGACAACGTGCAAACGCAATGTCAGTTCATGTGGGGTAATATACGGTCTGTAAATGTCACAAACATCACCATTGTTCCAGGGACATGCAGTCAGGTGAGGCAAGTGGTGAACCTCCCTGCCATGAACATAAAAAAAAAAAACAACGATCGAGCTTCAAGGGTCGTAGCTTGGCGACCTGGGAGGTATGTAGCTAAAGTCCTACACCACTGGTCAGAATGTGGGGCTCCTGCCCCCTATAGTTCCAGAGATATGGGGCTTTTATATGCAGCCTGTCAGAAGCTACATACAGAGCAGTCAGTTTAAATACAAGTGTAGCACCCTCTACCATAAGTAGGTGCTAGAGTGAGGATTTTTGGTAGGTTCTGTCAGTACAGGTAAATTTAAACAGGCCTATGCTGCAAGCTAGGCCTATTTGTTTTGATCTGGGGACAGGGAGTGGTTAGTGTAGCAGTGGGTGTGACCACCTGTACTTTAGTTCCGAGGCGCCTCCTCTGCTTCCAGGGAGAATGTTCTGGAAGAGGGGCAGGGCCTAGAACTGGAGTAGCAGGCAGCTCATGTGAGGAGCCCTGACCAATCCCCAACTGGAATTGGCAGGGGCAGGCCTCCCATATAAGCTGAGGTTACAGGCCACTGGGGGGAGTTGTCGGCAGGGAGAAGTAAAGAATGGAGTACTAGACAGCAGCAGGAGGGCACCCCCATCTGGGGGGGGGGGGGGTGCCAATCACGGGAGGAGGCCTGGGAGAGCTGTGAGGGAACTTCACCCTTACATAGTCATGGGTGAAGTCTTCATCATTACATTGTCATTGATGAGGAATTTCCGGAGCAGAGGGGCAGGAGAAGCTGTTGAAATGTACAGTCCGGTTAAGTTCTTCACCATGGACACGGGGCAGAAGAAGGTCGGTGAGTGTACCACAGTGGAGTGCTGGATGTGGAGACATGCCAGGGAGCCTGTGAGGGAACTTCATCCTTACACAGTAATGGATGAAGTCCTCATCATTATACGTTCATTGATGAGGAGTCCTGGATCAGAAGAGAGCCTGTGGGGAATAGTGTCAAATCAATTCGGCCCGAGGGCGCAGTATTTGCAAGCTGGGCTAGCTAGGAACAGTATTCAACCGTTCAGCACATGCTATTAATCTACTAGGCCTCTGGGAGAGGTACTGCAGGCCTCTGCCCTAGTAGCAGCAACTAATCAGAGTCAGCATTAAGAGACTATTCAGAGTGGGTTCTTTTGCATATAGAAGAATATGTGACAAGAAACATAATGTTCTACAGTATAAGTTTGTGCTGGAGGGAAGGATTCCTGGGAGCAATAGTCTGCAGGAGTTATGCAGAGGAGGAGCAATAATCTGCATGGCGATGCAGGGAAGAGACTGTGGATGTTATATATGTGCATCATTTCTTCAAGGCTCAACCAACGTTCTAATATATAAATATGATGGCAAAGGGATTTGATCTATGGGCATCCCATATACCCCTTTCCCCAACCAAGATATATCCCCCCAATAAACAAAAACAAAACAAAGCAAATGCCTGTTCATTGTCTTAGAGGTGATATATGAAGGTCTGGCAGCAGGGTGATATGGTGGATGTTAGTACTAGTGGCAACACACCGCTACACAAGCTGGCAAGCTGGCACACTCTGTTTGCAGCAGACTGAGGGGATAAGCTCACAGTGTCTCTCCTCTCTTCTTGTCAGAGACACTGAGCTTAATGCACAGCTTGAAGCCTTGGACCAATGGTAAAGCACCATTGGAACAAGCTGTCCAATAAAAATACTGCAGTGGAGGCTGTCCTCTCACTGCAGTGTCATAGAAGGGGCGTGTGTCTAAAAGACAAATTCTCCCTTCCAGCCCAGCCCTCCTAACTAGAAGGAAAAAGCATGGGTTTGTGGGTATAAGATTTACCCACAATCCCATGTTTTTCTCAAACAGTTAAGAGGGAGAAAGAGAATCTGCTGTCTGCTGAAAAGGTATTGTTTTAATCAAATATTATTATGCCATACTGTATGTTATGACATAATAATTTATTATTTATCTATTTACTGTGGAATTACTGTTTTGAAGTTAAAACTTCAGTAATTTGTCTGTTAAGCCCCCTGCTTGAATACAGATTTTGAAAATATAGTAAATTACCTTAAAAACAATATATAATAAATATTTGTATATTACTTATAGTAATTAACCCCTTGCCACTCAGGCCAATTCTGACACTTCTCTCCTACATGTAAAAATCATACTTTTTTTGCTAGAAAATTACTCAGAACCCCCAAACATTATATGTATTTTTTTTTAGCAGACACATAGGGAATAAAATGGTGGTCGTTGCAACTTTTTATGTTACACTGTAGTTGCGCAGCTATTTTTTAAACTCATTTTTTTTTTAAACTTGCATGAATATATATAAAAAAAAAAAATAAAGTTAGCCCGATTTTTTTTTGTAAATAATAAAAGATACGCTGAGTAAATAGATATCTAACATGTCTTGCTTTAAAATTACGTAGACTTGTGGAATGGTGCCAAACTTCAGTACTTAAAAATCTCCATAGGCGACGCTTTAAACATTTTTACAGGTTACCAGTTAAGAGTTACAGAGGAGGTCTAGTGCTAGAATTATTGCTCTCGCTCTAACGATCGCGGTGTATGTAACCTGTGTGTATCTGGCTCTGATGCTAGCCGGTGCCTCAGCAGCCACTGACCTCACTGCACCTCCCTGCATTGTACAGTATGTGTCATGATTACTTGAAATGCCTTGTATGCATATTTACATACCTCCCAACTTTTTGAGATGGCAACGAGGGATACCTATTAACAAAAGTATGTAGGCATAGGACACACCCCTTGCCACGCCCCCTTAAAGGAGGACAAAAAAATGATTGATTAACCCCTTCCAGACCAGCCACCACAGTTGTACTGCAGCAGGTTGGCTCCCCTGGGCGAACGACGTAACTGTACGTCGGTTCGCCTTTTGACCACTAGGGGCCACGCCGGAGCCGGTGTGAGTGCCCGGCAATCGCAATGACTGCCGGGCACCCGCAATCGCTCGTGGCAGAGCGAGAACCGGGATCTGATCCCAGTTCTCTCAGGGGAGAGGAGAAAGATTGTGTGCTCATACCAAGTATGAATGCCGATCTCGCTCCTCCCCTAGTCAGTCCCCCCCCCAGTTAGAACACATCTAGGGAACACAGTTAACCCCTTGATCACCCCTAGTGTAAACCCCTTCCCCGCCAGTGACATTTATACAGTAATCAGTGCATTTTTATAGCACTGATCGCTGTATAATTGTAAATAGTCCCAAAAATGTGTCAAAAGTGTCCAAATTGTCCACCGCAATATCGCAGTCCCGATAAAAATCACCGCCATTGCTAGTAAAAAAAATAAAACAATAATAAAAATGCCATAAATCTATTCCCTATTTTGTAGACGCTATAACTTTTGCGCAAACCAATCAATATACGCTTATTGCATTTTTTTTTACTAAAAGTATGTAGAATAATATATATCGGCCTAAACTGAGGGAAAAAAAATGTTTTTTTTTAAAAAATTTGGGATATTTATTATAGCAAAAAAGTAACAGATATTGAGTTTTTTTCAAAACTGTCGCTCTTCTTTTGTTTATAGCGCAGAAAATAAAAACCGCAGAGGTGACTAAATACCATCAAAAGAAAGCTCTATTTATGGGAAAAAAAGGACGTCGATTTTGTTTGGGTACAACGTCACACGACCGCGCAATTGTTAGTTAAAGCGGCGCAGTGCCGCATCGCAAAAAATGGAGTTGCGCTATTGGCTTCTCTTCTTTGCTCCTATGTCTGTAATTTAGGTTGTGGCAACCCCCTCCCTCTCCATGTATGCCTGCGGCATATTGCCTGAGTGATGTCCTGATGCTGGGTGGTTATCTGGATTCAAGGTCCTGCATATACCTGGTTTGCCTGCCATCTGCCACGCTAACAGAGGGATGCTCCAATACCTGCTGGTTATCAGGTCCTTGGTTTATTTACGAGCTTGTTGAGCTTACTATCTGGTAAGCATGTATTCTTAAAGGTGGAGGATCACTGCAAGGGGTGTTTTTCCCACTTTCCACTTTCATTCACTGATCCCTCCTATTCCTATGAAGAGCTAATTGGGGACTCTTCCCATCTCTTTAGAAGATTTCCTTTCCGGTCCTGGGACTTTTGTTGCTTATAAATTTATTCTTCACTATTTTGTGCTTTTGGCACCTTTTTGACTCATATGCACTTATTATGGACTGTTTATAATTGGTTTTGTTGTGATAATCCATTTTTGTAGGATCTATATATATTTTCAGATTCAATTTGATGTCCCTTCACATACACCCTATCACACGTCATGAGGGGTTAGCGCAGTTTTTTCTTTGTTTTTTCCCATTGTTGTGTATATTGCACATTTGAACTGCAGCTCTTGTTGGTTTTTTCTAGTGCTGTGTTTTTTTTTTGTTTAATAAAATCGCAAAAAATGGCCTGGTCATTGAGCAGCCAAATCTTCTGGGGCTGAAATGGTTAAACACGCAAGTGCTTTTTTTTTACCACTACTATTCCTTTATATTGACTTTTGGAATTTACAAATGCAGCAATTTAGAAATCAGATGAAAGGTTTAGCGCTGGGAAACACTTTTTGATAAAAAGTGCATTTTATATACATCTATATAGATCAGACCAAAATGAGGGATAAACGAGAAGGAAAGAGAGCAGTGTTGCCAACCGTCAGTATTTTTACTGGCAGCCAGTAAAAAAACAGGCATTTTTCTCCTGCCAGTAAATGCCAGTAAAAAGCAAAGGTTGCCAGTAAAAAAATATGGCTGTGACGCTTGGCCCGGAGCCAGCCGAAACCATACGAGTGCCTGCTACAGTGTGTTCGGGCAGCTCTGGTGGATGTGGTGCCTGAGCATGTCCTGTGATGTCATGGTGCAAGGGAGCCAAGCAGAGGGGCCAGAGCCTTGTGTGCAGGTCTGCGGGGTGGGAGCAAGGCAGGCCGGGAGTGGGACCATCAGTGCTGTTTGGACTGGAGGGACCACCTGGCTTGGAGAGAGACTGTCACTGTGACTCTGGAGGGGACATGTCGTGTCGGTAATCTGTACTGCTGCACACTGCTATCAGTATCACCGTGAGAGTCAATTTCATGTGTGTGCTGCCCATTTTAATTTCTTGCCCTCCTGAGTCCTGTCCCTGTCCCTGAGCTACTTACTTACTATATCGAAAATAAAATAAGAAATATGTTTTTTGCCTTATTATCTACCTTAAATCACATTGCTAATTACATATTGTACTTGTTTGTAGCCTAAATAGTGAAATTTGTACTTAAAACTGTAGTTTTGTAACTTTGCCAGTAAAAACTTGGCTGTGCCAGTAAATTTTGGGTGTCGTGTCAGTAAATTTCAATCTGTTAGGTTGGCAACACTGAAAGAGAGACAGAGGGACTTTGTTGTAAGTTAGGGAGAGTCCCTCAAAATCAGGGACAGTTGGGAGCTATGTATATATTTTATAATCCAAACACAAGAATATTGTCCTCGGAATTTAATTATATAGAAGGTGACGCCTCGTTCACTGGGAACTGTTATCAGTTCTGCAGAAGCCGACGTTGTATGTCAAAATAGAACACTAGATGGCGCTGTTGGCTACAGAGCTCAGAGATCACTCCTCACAGTGCAGCAAAACATCCGGTGTTTCGTAAGCAGGTGGCTCAAACAATGGGTTTTATATATCACATCACATGACCTGCCAGTGGCTCGTAGGTCCCATATCAGAACGAGGCGTGAATAATACACATCCGGAGCACGTGCTAGCCACTTCCGCCTACCTGGGCTTTTGTTTTGATTGGTTTTGGAGGAGAAGGCGGCTATATAAGAGGAGTGATCCGGTGTGGGGCGGTAGTGAGTTGCAGGCACAGGTGGTGGCAATGTATGGGGTACAGGCTATAATGACAGCACGCAGTATGTGTGAGGTGAACACTGGGATTTCATGCATTTGCTAATACAGATGGATTTTTTATTTATTATAAAATATGTTTTACAGGAGGTGGGATATAACTAGAGCTGAAGTGGGTGGAAGCACTACTTAAAGGAGTACTAAACCCCACAGCATTATATTGTAGCTTACCAATTCTTAGATGTGATGATTTTTTTTTCTGTTTTCATCTGGTGATCCTGTAAGTCTGCTGTTTTTCTACAGAATTGGCTGTATTGTAAATGTATCAGTTAGAGCAGAGGGTCTTCAAACTTTCTAAACCAAGGGCCAGTTTAATGTCCTTCAAACTTTAGGGGGGCTGGACTGTGGCCCGTGGGAGTAGAAAATGCTCCTACATCAGTGGGGAAAAGTAAAGCCCTGTTTTCATTGAGAGTAATTGTGCCCCATCATTGGTTGGAGTAATTGTGCCCCATTGTTGGTGTCACTGGTTAGAATTGTGCCGCACCATTAATGTCATAGGGTCCCATTATTGGTGTCAGTAGGAGAAATTGTGCCTCGTTGTTGGTATTAGTGGGAGGAATTGTGCCCCTTTGTTGGTGTCAGTGGGAAGGGGGGGATTATGGCCCCAAGGGCTGAATAAAAGCAAGAAGGGCCGCATCTGGCCCCCAGGCTGCAGATTGTAGACCACTGAGTTATGGGGTTGAGGCAAACAGTTTACCACTGAAAGGGTTGCTTGCAATGATCAGATTTTAGTAATGTGAAACCTTTATCCCAAAAGGAACAAAACTGTAACTGCCTGTGTAAAGCCCCTTTCACACTGTTGTGCTGTGGTGTGGGTGCAGCACAGTGTGCCTGTGGTTTTTGTGTGGACTACCTGCGGTTTGTCACACTTCTATTATGTCGCATGCTTTTTTTTGTGCATTTTCTGAATGTGCACCAAAGATGCAGCATGCAGGACTTTTGGTGCACTTCCAGAAAATGTACAAGCTAGCAGAAGGCTTTTGCCTTATGCCCCTTTCACAATGGGGCAGTTTGCAGGCGCTATTGCGCTAAAAATAGCACCTGCAAACCAACCCGAAAGTGCCGCTGGCTTTCACACTGGAGCGGTGCGCTAGCAGAATGAGAAAAAAGTCCTGCCAGCAGCATCTTTGGAGCGGGGAAGGAGCGGTGTATACACCGCTCCTTCCCCCACTCCTGCCCATTGAAATCAATGGGACAGCGCGGCTATACCGCCGGCAAAGCGCCTCTGCAGAGGTGCTTTGTGGTGGTTTTAAACCCTTTCTCGGCCGCTAATGGGGTAAAATCTCCCCGCTAGTAGGCGAATAACAACGGTAAAGCGCCGCTAACAATAGCGGCACTTTACCGCCGACCCGCCCCAGTGTGAAAGGGGCCTTAATGCAGAAATTGCCTTAAGGTAAAAAAAAAAACCTTCTGCCTCTACAACTACTTTAAAGGGGTTGTAAAGGTAAGTTTTTTTTTTTTTTTTTTTTGTTTTTTTTGTTTTTTTTTTTTCACCTTTAATGCATTCTATGCATTAAGGTGAAAAAACATCCGACAATACTGCCCCCCATTTTACTTACCGGACCCCTCGAAAGTCCCGCACTCGCCCCCGACATCCTCTTTGCCGCACAGCCTGGCCGTTGATTGGCTAGGGTGGATGGATTGAAAGCAGCGCAGCCATTGGCTTGTGCTGCTGTCAATCACCTCCAATGACGCGGAATGCCGGGGGGCAGGGCCGAGTGATACCGTGAGCGGCTATGGCCGCTGGCTGTATCACAGGAGCGCGCCCGCAAGCGCTGAACACCATGCAAGGGAGCTCACATGAAGATGTTGAGTCCTTGCGGGGGAGAGCCGAAA
Organism: Lithobates clamitans; assembly: GCA_037952925.1. Lineage (NCBI taxonomy): Eukaryota > Metazoa > Chordata > Amphibia > Anura > Ranidae > Lithobates > Lithobates clamitans. The sequence goes on from JBBGZY010000534.1 coordinate 108,787, forward strand.
AAAGCCGCCGAGGGACCGCAGAAGACCAGGTTTGGGGCCACTCTGCAAAACGAGCTGCACAGTGGAGGTAAGTATAACATGTTTGTTATTTTAAAAAAAAAAATAGCTTTAGTGATCCTTTAATGTGCCTTCACACCTACAAATGTACTGTCTCCGGTTAAATGCAAGAGCCCCAGTGGAGGTTCTTGTGATTAGCTGTGAAAGGCAGCCCCATTGAAAGTGATGGGGGAGGCTGCCGGCTCTCAGCTAATCGCAGCCACTTGGCCCTGGCTGGAGGCAGTCCCTGTCAAGGGCCTTTCAGCGCGTAGGCAATTATGTGGAAGTGGTTGAGAGCAAGCAGCCTCTCATTGCTTTCAATGAAGCTGCCCCTTGCAGCTAATCGCAGCAACCCCCTCTGGGGCTCACATCTCACCTGCAGGTGTGAATGTACAAGTGATGGAAATTGTAGTAGGTATTGGTGGAAACCCTGCAGTTTAAAGTGGTCCTTTAATTTTATTATGTATTCTGGATCACCAAATCATAAACAGTTGACACCAAATGTGGCTTATTGAGAACTAAAAAATTGCCTCTGAGACCAGCTTTATGTTGGCCATACTGACTAATGTTTTGGGTGAGTTGACCAATATGACACTGGAACTTTTAGTCACTGCCCACTTTTTCTGTTGCAGTGATGCATTCTACTATAGCGACGAAAAGGGCTCTCACAGCTTGAATGGTCTGGGCTATGACTCTAGGTTGGTGTATCTGGTGCCTTTGCCATGACCAAGAGTAATCACCAGGTATGACCCTTTGCTGGGCCAGCCTGAGCAGTAACAGGTGTTGGCATCTAACAGCAGCTTGATGCTCATGTATAATACTGCACACAGTTCTATAAGTTCTGGGAATGATTTATGCAGGCTGGAGCAAGGGCAAAATCAGTGCCTGAAGTATGATTGCTTATTTTATTGTATGGTGGATGCAGCTTACATGTTTTTCTTTCAGTTGCAGCTGTTTACTTCTATTGTCACACCTACTCGACATGATGTTGCCCCTTTGCCTGATGGCGAGATCAATCTATCCTAGGTAAGAAAGGCTTAAAGTGGTATTAAACACAAATGTAATATTGCAGCATACCAATACCTAAATGTGATGGCTGCATTCGTTTTCTTTAGGTGCTTTTATTTCTTTTCCTGGTTATCTGCCCAGTAACAATTCTTGTCTTGTGGTGTCTCCTCTGGTGGAGACGGGTTTGATTGATCCAAAGGAAACTGTACAAGTATTGTGTAGTGAGGTTTAGCCCTCGTTCACATTGAATGCAGCTTTTAATGCATGTGACTTCATCTGAAATTGCACAATTTAAAAGCCGCATGTCAATGCAACTTCAGGTGTCTTGGGAGACATCTGTGTGGCTTCATGCATAGATGTCAATGCATGTTGCACCTGAAATCGCCAAAAGTAGTGCAGGAACTACTTTTTCAAATCGTTGCGGCACTGCCAAGTCAGCGTCGCACCAATTTGAACAGTGCCATTGCATGGCAAGTCACTCCAGTGTAAACAGGGGCTCAAGGTGTGTGTGTGTGTGTGTGTGTGTGTGTGTGTGTGTGTGTGTGTCCCCGTCACTACAACAGAGTAGAAGCTATAAAAGCTGCCATCAGCTTTCAACCTTGCAAAATACATTGCCCTGTTTTGATTTGTTTTCTAGCCTAAAGTAATTGTAAAGCTTTGGATATAATTATTTTTTTTAATTAAAATAACAAACGTGTTATACTTCCTCTTCTCAGATCCCCTTCCAGTGCTCGTGGCTCCTCCCCATGCTTAATACCCCCATAGCAAACCACTGGCTATGGGGGAACTTGTGCTTGCTACTGAGCCCTTCTTGGCTCCACCCCTGCTCCCTCACTGGCTATGATTAACAGCGGCAGGAGCCAATAGCTCCCTCTGCAGTCTGAGTCGACGCAGAAGGGGAAGAGAGGCGAAAGCCCTTGCGCACATCGCTGGATTGAGCTCGGGGAGGGGCTGGGGAGGGCTGTTAGCAGAAGGTTTTTGTCTTAAAGCAGAGATTGCATTAAGGTAAAAAACGTTCTGCCTCTACAACTACTTTAAGAATGGTTTCCCACCTGGGAATGCACCCTGCCTCTGGTTAAATGCAAGAACCCCAGCAAAGGTTCTTGTGATTAGCTGCAATGGGGGGGGGCTGCCGGCTCACAGCTAATCGCAGCCACTTGCATGTAATCTCTTATGCAGTGATTGGCCCTGGGTGCAGGCAGTGTTTTCCAGGGCCTTTTCAATGCATAAGCAATTATATGAACATGGGTGTGAGAGCGAGCAGCCTCCCATTTAATGAAGCTGCCTCTTGCAGTTAATTGTGGCAGCCCCCTCTGGGGCTCTCGCATCTAATCTGCAGGTGTGAGTGTACCCTAAATGGGGGGGGGGGGGGGAGAGAGTGATTAATTCTAGTAGGTATATAGTCATGGAGGACCTCTTTGTCCTTGCATGCCTGACGAAGGGGTGCTGCATGACTCAAACATACCACTGCTGTGATCATGCAATAAATAAAATCAGTTTGGACGCTACCTTGTTGATCCATGGTGTGCTGGCAAATATCCCCATTGTGACATTCTGAACCACTCAGCTGGTTGTTGCTGTAGCACCCAAATCCTTGAGCTTATCCAGGAAGGTGTGCGATGGGAATATGGAGTATTTAAACTGAAATTGCGCAATTTTTAAAAGCTGCATGTCAATGCAACATCAGGTGTGACTTAGAAGACATCTGTGTGGCTTCATGCACAGATGTCTATGCAAGTTGCACCTGAAATTTACGAAAGTAGTGCAGGAACTACTTTTTACAGTTGATGCGGCACTGCCAAGTCGGCATTGCACTGGTTTTAACAGTGCCATTGCCGACAAGGTGCAACTTGTCATGCGATTTGACCTGTCAAATCACATGAAAAGTCGCTCTGGTGCAAACAGGGGCTCAGGATTTTCCTTCTCTGTAAACACAACAGTGAGTAAAAGCTATCAAAGCTGCCATCACCTTTCAACCACACAATACATTGCCCTGTTTGATTTGTTCTCTAGCTTAAAGTGATTGTAAAGCAAAAGGTGTCTTTTTTGTTAAATTTAAAAAACCTGTTCTACTTTTTCCTTTTCAGATCTCCTGCTAGTGCTTGTGGCTTTTCCCCACACCCTATAGCATGGCACTAGCTATGGGGGCACTTGTGCTGCTTGCACCTGAGCCCTGCTCATCTCCACCCCTCTGCTCCCTCCTCCTCACTGGCTGTGATTGACAGTGGTAGGAGCCAATGCTCTCCTGTAGGACTGAAACAACTAATCGACATAATTAATAACTTTCATGACTAAGCCTATTTTTGACATTTGGTGTTCACAAGGTAAAATTCATATTTTTTGCTAGAAAATTACTTAAAGCCCCCAAACATTATATCTATATCTATATCTATTTTAGCAGGGAATCTAGAGAATAAATTGGCGATTGTTGCAATATTTTATATCACACGGTATTTGTGCAGCGGTGTTTTAAACGCAAGTTTTTTTGGGAAAAGGGACACTTTCATGAATTTAAAAAAAAAAAAAACACAAACAGTAAAGTTAGCCCAATTTTTTTGTATAATGTGAAAGATGTTGTGCTGAGTAAATGGATACCAAACATGTCATGCTTTATAATTGCACGCACTCGTGGAATGGCGATAAACTACGGTACCTAAAAATCTCCATAGGCGACGCTTTAATTTTTTTTACGGTTACCAGGTTAGTTACAGAGGAGGTCTAGTACTAGAATTATTTCTCTCGCTCCGATCGCGGCGATACCTAACATGTGTGATTTGAACACCATTTAGATATGCGGGCATGACTTCCGTATGCGTTTTCTTTGCTACGCAAGCTTGCGGGACTGGGGTGCTTTAAACTTTTTTTTTTTTTCTTTATTTTTATATTTATAAATTGTGTTCAAATTTATTTTTTTTAATCACTTTTATTGCTGTCACAAGGAATGTAAACATCCCTTGTGACAGTAATAGGTGGTGACAGGTACGCTTTATGGAGGGATTGGGGGTCTAAAAGACCCCCGATCCCTCCTTTGCACTTCAAAGTATTCAGATCGACATTTTTGGCGATTCTGAATACTGTATATTTTTTTTTTAAAACCATCGCCATTGGCAGCAGAGTAAATGGGAAGTGATGCCATGACGTCTCTTCTGTGTTTTAATATTGGGAGGCTGGAATGAAGCTGTCACTTGCCGCCGGAGGCGGCGGATTGGTGACCGGGCCTCCCGATAGATCGGGAGGCCCGGTAAGAGCAGCAGGAGGTTGTTATACCTGGAAAGCCGATTGCCGGCTCTAAAAAAAAAAAAAAGTATCGGGATGATGCCTGGAGCTGCGGGCATCATCCCGGTATAACCCCCGAAAGCAGAGTACGCACATCTGTGTATGCTCGGTGGGAAGGAGTTGAAATAGTTGTCAACTATTTTCATAACCGGCTCACGCAGATATACTGCGGAAGAATGGCTCCCCTGGGCGAAATCCCATACGGGTATGTCCTACATGTTTTTGGCCACTAGTGGGCGTTCTGCCACTGCACTGCAGGGGACCTGATGCATGTGGCCAGCGGGCATGATCGCCGCCGGCCACGCATGATCGCATGCAAGAGCGCCAGCAAGCCATATCGTTTGTGCCTACTAAGTAGGAAACATTATGTCTCCTTTCCTAGACACTCCCATCCCCATACAGTTAGAACACACTGAGGGAACAGTTAACCCCTTGATTGCCTCCTAGTGTTAACCCCTTCCCTGCCACTGATATTTGCACAGTAATCCATGCATTTTTATAGCACTGATCGCTGTATAATTGTCAATGGTCCCAAAAGTGTCCGCTCTGTCTGCCATAATGTTGCAGTCCCGATTAAAAACCGCTGATCACTGCCATTACTAGTAAAAAATAAAAAAAAAAACATAAATCTTTCCCATAGTTTGTAGACGCGATAACTTTTACGCAAACCAATCAATATACGCTTGCGATATTTTTGGCATATTTTTGGATTTTGGGGATATTTATTGTTTGGGTACAGCATTGCATGACTGTGCAATTGTCAGTTAAAGCGATGCAGTGCCAAATTGTAAAGTGCTCTGGTCAGGAAGGGGGTAAAATCTTCTGGGCCTGAAGTGGATAATCAATTAGTTGGCCTGCATACAGAATGCATTATTTACATAACTTAACATACAGTGTAACACACAGCCCAGTACACCATCAATACATGTCAGGAAGTGCCTGAACTTGTGTAAGGAGCAATGCCTCATGGGACATGTAGTCCTGAGCAGGAGGAGAAAGGGAGCGATTCTAGAGGAAGGTTTTTTTTTTTTTTTTTTTTGTTTTTTTACCTTGCTACAGGGGTACTTAAGGCAGGAGCAGCCAGAAGTACATGCAGTGGATCCCAGAAGAGAATTGGGGATGCTTTTTTTTTTTTTTTTTTTTTTTTTTTAAAGGTTTTTATTTGCCAGATGTACATACATAGAATAACACACTGCATGTAAGGTATATTGTCGGTTGCAACCGTCAAAATATAATTAACATTCAAGGGTAGTTTCGGATAAACATCCTATGATAAACGACATATCAGTACAGGTAGCAATTTTTTTAACTCTAAAATACCAGTTATTTTCTTTAATCGTAATGCAAATTATCAGCAATCCAATATCTGGTATAAAACATAAAATAAAGTAAAAAAATATAAAAGTATATATATATAAAGTTAAAGAACTAAACCAAAGAGGTATATACCTCCTAAACCAATTGTGCTGTGCACTGTCATCTCTCCAGTCCCCTGGAACATGTTCTCACAATATCATCCTACCCAGTCTATCATTTGGCTATATTTTATAATAAAATAATTTTAGATGTCACATGGTGTAGTTTCTTTTGTGTTTATCCATCTGCCCCATACTCTATTAAATTTTTTCTTACTTCCTCTTGCTTCATATGTCATTTTATACAGTATAATATTTGCATTAATTAATCTTTTCCAAGCTCCTAAGGTAAGATGATCCCTCTTTATCCAATTCAAGACAATCAGCTTCCTGACATAGTAAAACAATAATCTTAAAAACATTCTAGTATTGTTGCTCATTACATCGTCCTCTATCACCCCTAAGATACCCAACAGTGGGCTACATATATTCGGAAGATCAAAGGTTTCTGCAACAAACTGGGTTACCTGTGACCATAAAGGTCGTACCCTACTACAGTCCCAAACCATGTGCATAAAAGTACCTTCTGCCACCAGGCATTTATGACAAATAGGGTCTGCTCTCCTGCCCATCTTATATAGTCTGTATGGGGTGTAATACATTTGATGTAGGTATCTTAGTTGGATCAGTTTATCCCTCGCAGAGATGACCGTGGACATATAGGAGGTTAAAACCTCATTCCAATGAGCCTCAGTCAACTCTGGTATAATGTCTGTCCATCTCTCTCTCATTTTCTTCTCCCTCGGCTGTGTTTTTTCCATAAGTACCGCATAATAAGTGGAAATACGTTTCGTATGGTCAGGTTCTGCAAGCATTGATTCAAGTTTTGTGTTTTCTAACAGAACCATCCCCGTTCCAAATTGTGCATGCGCAGCATGCCGCAGCCTGGAATAATGGAACGCCCATGTGTCAGGGACACCCATTTCCCTCTTCAATTGTGCAAATGTTTTAAATTCACCCCTCTCAAATAGTTGATGCACATACGTAAGACCAAATTTGGCCCACCTATATCCATCCTCCAAGCGAGAAAGGTCCTTTAGACGAGGATTGAACCATAGTGGTGTATTTGGTGATAGGCGTGGAGGTCCGTCTTGTATATGTTTTATAGAAATCTCAAGTACCCGCTTAGCTGATTGAAGTACAGTTACCCCGTCTTGAGTAGGCACCATCCCTCTAAAAAAGAAATTCAAAAGTGCTTCGTATGAGGTCGCGACAGCTGCCTCCACTGCAGTGGCAGCGTTATTCAGCTGTGGAAACATGCGCCAGTGGGCCTGAACTAGTTGAGACGCCAAGTAGTACAAGTGAAGGTCGGGTATCGCCAGACCACCCCTTCCTACTGGTAGCTGTAGAACAGCCAGCGACACACGAGCTGCCTTGTCTCCCCACAAAAAGGAGGTCAACAGGGAGTCAATGTATCGGAACGTCTTTTTAGGGATATATAGTGGGGCGTTAGAGAGTATATATAAAAATTTCGGGAGAAAAATCATTTTAAATAAGTTAGCTCTCCCCAACAATGTGAGTGGAAGATCTTTCCACTTCTGTACTCTATCCTTGAAGGCGTTGATTACAGGCCATAGGTTCATTTTTGTGAATGATTGCACTGGCAATTGGATCTGTATTCCTAAGTACTTAAACTGGTTTGTTATCGCTAGAGGGCATTGGGTGGGAAGTACTAAGTTCGGCTGAGGATCTAGAGGAAACAGTGATGATTTGGACCAGTTAATTCGGAAACCAGAGAAATTACCGAATTCCTGAATTACATTGAATGCATTAGATAATGAGAGTTCCGGATCTCCTAAATATAGGAGCATATCATCCGCATATAATGATACTCGTTCCTCCAGATCCCCAACCAAGAGCCCCCTGATGTCATCCCGACTCCTAAGTTTAACCGCAAGGGGTTCTATAGCTAGGGCGAAGAGGAGCGGAGACAAGGGGCATCCCTGTCTCGTCCCCCTACCTATCTTAAATGTATTTGAGATGAGCCCATTCACTCTAACACATGCCCGGGGATCGTTATACAGTAACTTAACCCAGTTCACAAATCTAGGTCCAAAGCCCAATTTACTAAGCAGGGAAAACAGATAATTCCATTCGACCGAGTCAAATGCTTTTTTTGTGTCGAGCGACGCCACCACTCTTTTACCTATATTTGTGTGTGAAATTTGTAAATTTACATAGAGCCTTCTAAGATTCATGTGGGTACAACGGCCCGGGATAAACCCAGTTTGATCTGAGTTGATCAATTTAAGGATTACTGACTGCAATCTACCAGCCAAGATTTTGGCCAATATTTTGACGTCAGTATTGATCAAGGAGATCGGTCTATATGATTCACATTCGCTTGGGTCTTTACCAGGTTTTGGTATCACAACAATAAGGGCCTCACGCATGGATTCCGGTAGTATACCTTCTTTTTCTGCATTTACAAACACTTTTTGGAGTCGCGGGATTAAGCTTTCTTTGTGTAGCTGATACCATTCCGCCGGGAAGCCATCAAGTCCAGGTGACTTACCCGGCCTAAAGGAGGAAATAGCACCAGCTATCTCTTCTGAGGTAATGGAATGTTCCAATGCTACACTATCTTCTGGTGCCAAAGATGGAAGGTTCAGGTCCCCCAAATAGGAGGAAAGCTCCTGATCAGTACATCTTGATTGGGACTGGTATAGGGTGTCATAAAAGTCTACAAATGTGTTCAGAATATCTCGTGAATCCCTCACCAAGTCGCCCCCTGGTTGTTTAAGGTGCAGTACCGACGTGGGGGCATATAGAGGACGTGCCAAAAAGGCCAACAGGCGGCCACTTTTGTCGCCAAATTCAAATATGGATCTAGCTTGTTGTAGTTGTTTCTTCATAGTCTGGTCAGTCAGAAGTAATTTAAATTGCCTTGTCAAGTCTTGCCAAAACTGATAAGTCTGAGGTGAGGGGTTTTGTATATATTCCTGTTCAGCCGCTGCAGCATCACATTCAACCTGTTTAATATCTGAGTTTAAAGCATTTGCAAAGGCTCTCGTCTCTTTATTGAACACCCCCCTCATGGTGGCTTTAAAAGCCTCCCATTGATTATGTATCGAGGTTTCAGCACCGTTCTCCCTCCAGTAATGATTAATAGCCGTCTTGCAGCCAAGTGTCACGTATTCCTCCTGTAACCATTGTGTTTTTAGGCGCCATTGTCGTCTTCCAATGGGCACATTCAAATTTAATGTGACTTCCATTGGAGAGTGATCCGACAGAGCTCTAGGAAGATACCTGACCCCGGATATAATTTGCAGACCATCCATGGAGGACAGGAGCATATCTATTCTAGTCAGTGTCTTATGAGTTTCCGAGTGGCATGAATACGTTCTGACTCCTGGGTTATTGCGACGCCATACATCAATAAGTGCATAACTATCGAGCCAGGATGAAAGGGTGTGGCGCACGCCAGAGGCACATCCATGCCTGTCAAGATCCCCATCCGACACTACATTAAAATCGCCCATTAACAATAGCGGGCCCTGTGCTATCTTCACAGTTTCATTTAGAATGCTTTCTAGTACTTGGAAGGAGAACGGTGGTGGAACATACACACACACCAAAGTTAAACATATACCAAACATTTGACACACTAATATGGCATATCTACCATTAGGGTCTGATTTGACCTGTATAATTTGTGCCGCTGCTTTCTTAGTAACCAGGATGGCCACTCCCCGAGAATACGTTGAATATTCGGCATGTATGACCCTCATAATGTTAGCTTTCTTTAAAGCCATGACTTTGGACCCCTGTAGGTGTGTCTCTTGTAACAGGACAATATGGGGTTTATATCTTCGGATAAAGTCAAAGACAAGAGACCTCTTTATCTTTGAGTTCATACCACGGACATTCCATGATAATATATTTATCTTACCCGCCATTGAAAGAGGAGTGATACCAGGACTCGCTTCCTAGGAGAGCATCGGCTAACCAGCTTTTGGCCAGCCACTTCAATCTGTGAGGACTAAAACAGAGAGAGACAACAGCACACAGCACGAACCAACAGAGCATAACTTCCCTTCCCTTCCCACCCTGCACACAGCCCCAACATGCCGTGCGCCCATATCCCATAACTATAACAATAATAGATGACCTCAGAGGGTCATAGGTTGTGGTCAACTTCTGAAGTTATAGTTCTTCAGCGGGGGGACCCACTGCTTACCAGTTTGTAGTGAATCTTGCGGTGGTAAGGGGAAAAACAAAAAGAGTGAACCACCGCCCCCTGCCCTCCCTGTATGTATTAGGGAAATAATTTCTGTAGCCAATACCGGCGACAAAAAAAACAGAAAAGAAGAAAAAGAGAAAAAAAAACACCTCCTCTTCTTCTGTATAAAAGGATCTTAAAAGTACAAGTTCCCGGCAATACACAGTTCAGTAATATACTCAGGGGAGTAGATAATAAAGTTCCCCCCCAAAAAAAAAAATAATAATAAAAATTTAAAATAATAAAAGGAAGGAGAAAAAAACCTCTTGTATCCAAGAGAAATTTAGTAGAATGAACTTTGAACCAACATGTAGAACCGAGCAGGACAAGCACGGTGTAGTTGAGGTGTCAGAGCTGAAGGACACTATTTTGAGTCTCATGACTGATAAGCAAAAGAAGATTGGAGAGGTATGCTGCAGTGGCATCCATCAAAAGGATGTGTGTCTTTCTTTCAGCGTCTATCTTCAGGGCTATTGCGCCCCCTAGTGTCCAGCCAGCGAGAGGCTTCAATGGGAGAGCTAAAGAAGGAAACTTTTCCCCTATCCACCACTCTCAGTTTTGCAGGATACAACATGCTATAGGCCAGCTGGAGATCTCTGAGTCTTTTCTTGACATGCACAAAACTGGCTCTCTGTTTCTGCGTAGCAGCAGAAAAGTCAGGGTAGATTGAAATTCGGTTACCATTAAATTGCAAGTCTCCTATAGTACGGGCAGCGCGAAGGATATTTTCACGGTCTCTAAAATGTAGAATCCGGGCTATCATTGGACGCGGGTGAGACCCAGGAGAGGGAGGTTTAGATGGCACCCTATGAGCCCTCTCTATGGCGAATAAGCGTGAAAAGGTATCGTTCGCCATATTTTCCTTAAGCCACATTTCAAGGAAGTCTTCAGGTTGTTTGCCCTCTGCCTTCTCAGGGAAACCAACCAGGCGAATATTGTTCCTCCTTTGGCGGTCTTCCATATCACTGAGCTTATCTGTGTGAGCATTCACTTCAAGGTGGATGTGTTGAACTTTATTCTCCAAAGGGCGGACTACATCTTCCAGGTCACTAATTCTGTGTTCAGCTTCAGTGGCCCTTTCTCTAATATTCTGTACATCATTCTTTAAAAACGACATCTCAGCCCTTATGCCATCAATGTGTTCAGTCAGTGTGGCCTGGCAGGTACATATAGCTTCCATAATCTGTTTCAGAGATGGCTCCCCCTCCCCCTCCTCTGGCATTATATCTCCCATTTCTTCCTGTGGTAACCCATCCAGGGAGAGTCCTTTCCTCATTCCCTTAGTTCTAGGAGGCAGTGGGCTTACCTTGCCAGAGTGAGAAGGGGATTTATCTGGTCCGCTCTGCTGTGTATTGCTGTGGTGTCTTTCCTCTGCCTCATGGCCGCGGCCATCTTGAGATCCCCAGGCATACTGAGAGAGACGGTCTGCTGAGGATTCCATGGGTGCTCGCCCATATTTAACCATACTGCCGTGTTCAGCCAGGTCCAGAGAGGGTATTGAAGGCTTTGGTGTGGAGAATCTGTGTCTCTGACACCCAGGATGTCTGAAGGATTAGTTGTCCTGCAGGGAGCTCTGTCTCAGTGCTGCTCACATATCAGCTGCTCGAATTGGGGATGCTTTGTGCAAAACCCTTACACAGAGCAGGGGAGTATGACAAGTTTGCTTAAAAGCCAACGTTTTCCATCAGTTTAAGGGCTCTGTGCGTGGAAGATCAGCATCTGAACCCAGAGAAGCTGTTGGACTGGAGGTAATATAAGGCAGTAGCCTCCCTGGCGGTTTTCCCGAGTGTGGCTCGGGGTTAAAATTCAGGACCATTAGCGGTAACCCCGAGCCACACTCGGGATTGCATCGCAGGATCCTGGTGCCTCCTTACTTACCTTGTCCCTGGGATCCTGCGATGTCCCCTGCAGTGTCCACGGGCTGTGTCCTGTTCCGAAGCCTCTCTGTGCCAGGCTCCGTTCCCTGCGAGCGTTGCGACGCACGGGGGCAGAGCCTGGCGGCAAATTCAAAATGTAAAAAGCATAACACATTACTGTAATCTTACAGATTAGAGTACTGTATGAAATTATTTCACATCCCATTTGTCCCCAGTGCTCTGGCCTATGCCCTGCATGCAGTTTTATATTGCATATACTGTTCTTTCTGCCTGGAAACTGGAGATTGTCCATAGCAACCAAAAAGTGTCCCTTTACGTCAAAAATGGCTTTAGACCAGCTAGAAAACAGCGATAGTAAATTAGAACACTTGCAGAATTGAGCGATAGTGAATCGTGTGGAAATTTATTTTATTACTATTTATTTTTATTTTTTTTAATTTTTTTTTTTATTATATTATAATTTATGTTTTTGTGTTTCAAACTTTATCATACCCGGGATATCTACTAGACTCTTGTTTGGACAGATTTAAGTGTGTTATTGTTAAGAATTACAGGCCTACAATATAAAACGCCAAATTTCCATGCAAAATAATTGTACCGCTTTCAGCACCTAAAATCATAAAGAATCATACCGCCAGGGAGGTTAAAGTTACATTTAAAGTAAATGTTTACCAGTATTGTGCATTATATATAAAACTATTATATCCATGCTAAAAAGTCTTGGCCTTTAGTGCTACTTTAATATAAGATTTATATTCCCCTTCCACCCTTCATAGAGCCTCATGTCTGTTTTTAAATACCCTGTCGGTTTTTCACTTATATTGGTGATTATCTGCAGTTTTTGTACTATAAAGTGTGTGTGTGTGTGTGTGGTCCGTCCCCCCCCCCCCCCCATGACAGGTGGTAAAAAAAACATGCTGCAGCTACTAAATGTTTTTATGCTGGCCAAACCCTTCCGAGGCAACACCATTTCAAAAAACATTAATTCTTATTCTCCCTGGCTTCGGCATCTTTCACGTAGTCGCATGCTACTCCAATGAGAACCATTCGTGTATTTAGGAATGAGAATATATAGGTGTGAGCAATACTCGCCATTGGCCTCTTGGGCTTCATTGTCTGAGCCCACCACATTCACCAGCGATGACCTAAATGTAGACCCACGGGCATACTTTACACCCAACCACAATCCATGCTATTCCAACAGGTGTTAAAGTCTTTGGTTGACTGGCCACAATGTACAGGGGAATTATTAAATGAGATGCCCCAATACTAGGAGCCCTCAAGTTTATATTATTTAAAGTCGGGGGGACTCACCGGCATTGTCCCAGCCAATTCCTCAATTGACATTGTGCTCCATGACACCCACTACTACATAGTTGACCACTTCCATGATGTCCTATCCAGTTACGCTGGATGTAGCTTTTGGCAATCCCGGCGAGCGATGTATTCTATTAATGAATACAAAGTCTGCTCAGATTGGCAGAGGCTGTAACATCAGCCCATGCCTCTCTGATTCTCAAAGCCAATCCGAGGAGGCTACTATATGTAGCCTTCTCGGATTGGCAGAGGTTGTTGTTCCAATCTGAGCAGGCTTTGTATTCATCAATAGAATACATCGCTCGCTGAGATTGGCTCAGTGGTGTATACTGTATGTAGCTGAGGCTACATCCAGCGGGCGGCATTTTATACCTGGCATATAAGATGACACCTGATTTTTGTGCTTTTAAGTGTAAAAGGTCATCTTATATGCTGGAAAATACAATAATCCATTTTTGGACTAGAATATTTGTACGAATATGCGTAAAGTCTTTGTAAATTCAATAAATGTTTGAAAATGTCATTGCTTGTAACATTCAATTTTGAAATGAATGTCATTTCTGAACAAAAACCACATACAGTGTTAGAAAATCAGTTCAATCGAAACGTTTTCTATTCTACTCCTTTCAAATGTTTGTCACTGTGGTTAAAAACAATTTACCCAACTATTAGAAAATCAGCGCTTTTTTTATTTATATTTTTTGAACTAACATTTTCAAAGGAAAAAAATTGTTTTGTGTGGTCAGCAGTTACCTGCCTGATAAGGGATTGTCATTCACAATATTATATTACAATCCTGACTGAAAATCAGCAAAACCCTTTTTAGGTCTTTTTAAAAAAAAAAAAAATAAATAAAAATTCTTTAACCTTTTTAGCCCCTTAATGGACAGGCCATTTTTTTGCGTTTACAGCACTGCGTTACTTTAACTGACACATGCGCAGTCGTACGACTCTGTACCCAAAGTAAATTTTTTTTTTTTTTTTTTTTTTTTTTTTTTTTTTTTTCCCACGCAAATGGCTTTCTTTTGGTAGTATTTGGACACCTCTACAGTTATATTTTTGCGTTATAAAAGAGTGACAATTTTGAGAAACTATTTTTTTACTTTCTGCTATTAAAAAAATTTAAATCTAATTTCTTACATTTTTAGGCCAATATGTATTCGGCTACATATTTTTGGTAGAATCCCAATAAGCGTATATTGATTGGTTTACGCAAAAGTTATCGCGTCCACAAACGTGTGTATCAGACACCTGACTGACTTTTTTTTTTTGGGACCATTGCTAAAAATTATGCACTGTTACTGTACTATTGACACTGACAGGGAAGGGTTAGCATAAAAGGTTTAAGTGTGCTCTTAGCTGGTGCTTGCTAACTGGGGGGGGGGTCTGACTGAATGGAGACAGAAAGGTGTTCCTGCTTGGCAAGATCTCCATCCCTGTCAGAATGGTGATCTGCCTTGTTTAAATAGGCAGATTGCTGTTCTGCCTCTCTGGGGAACGATCGCGGGTGGCTGGACAGTGGGTCTGCCGGACCCACGATTGGCATCCCCTGTGTCCATTAGCACACGGTCGCGCCTGCAGCGCACGCGCCACCCAGTGGCTATTGCATGAAATCACGTACAGGTATGTGATTTTGCACAATAGAGCCAACCTGCGGCAGTAAATATGCAGTAGGCGGTCGGCAAGTGGATAAATAAAAATTGTTTTTTAACCAAATAGCTGTTGGCATTTACCACTGCATATAGATATTTACAAATTTGTCATTTTTAAACTTTACATATTAAATTATACCACACTTTTTTTTTTTTTTTTCTCTGAGGTTTATACCCGATTAATTGAAGAAATTGGCCAACGAGTCGCTTTTGAAAATGGTTAGTTGCAGCCCTACTCGCGCACGTCGTTTGAGATCTGGCTCTGGTAAGGGAGGGGGGTGCGGCTGTGGAGGGGGATAGCTGCTAGCAGATTGCATTAAAGTAAAAAACCTTCTGCCTTTACAACTACTAAGCGGAGTTTTTTATTTATTTATTTTTTTTAAAGATTCTAGCATTATTACTAATGAAATAGAGTATACAAAGATCACGATCGATTTATGTAAAAAAAAAAAATTCTGTGCCTCCATTTGTGGCCGTTGCCATCATGATTGTGGGCATGTGAAGCCCAATCCAGATCGCTTCCTGGAATAGCTTTGGAGAAGTGCATGCTGGGTAACCAGCATGCACCTCTCGCACATGCGCGATTCACCGGCGGCTGTACAGTACTGCCCACAGACTCCTGGGAAATGTCTCATCATTTCCCAGGAGCATAGGCGAGGGAAAGTCACAAGGAGCTCCGCGGACCACGAAGTGGCAGATTATGAGGACTACATAGCAACAGGGTGTTTATGAGAAGTATAAAAAAAAAAAATTCCTCCGAATCTTTAGAGGTTAAAAGGAGTCTTAATGGAAATTTTTTTTTTTTGTTTTTTTTTTTTTTTGTGGAACGGAAGGGTGCATTCGCACTTGCAAATGCACCCTGCCTCCTGTTAAATGCAAGAAGCCCAGCGAAGGTTCTTGTGATTAGTTGCAATAGGGGGTTGCCGGCTCACAGCTAATCGCAGCCACTCGCATGTAATCTTTCATGCAGTGATCAGCGCTGGACGCAGGGAGTCTGTCCAGGGCCTTTCAGTGCGTAAGCAATTATATTTAAGTGGTTGTGAGAGCAAGCAGCCCTACATTGCTTTCACTAAAGCTGCCCCTTGCAGCTAATTGCTGCAACCCCCTCTGGGGCTCACTTCTAATCTGCAGATGTGAATGTTCCCTAAATGTACAAGTGATGGAAATTGTAGTAGGTATTGGTGGAAACCCTGCAGTTGAAAGTTGTCTTTAAATTTATTTCTAGATCACCAAATCATGAAAACAGTTGAAACCAAATGTGGCCTATTGGGAACTAAAAAATTGCCTCTGAGACCAGCTTTATGCTGGCCATACATTGGTTTGTTGGCCATACTGAATGATAAAGAAAAGTCTGAAGGGATCATAGCATGCTATTGCATAGTACTGTATATGACCAGGATTTGAGTGAGTTGACCAATATGACACTGGTACTTTTAGTTTCTCAAGTCAGTCCACTTTGTTGCAGTGATGCATTCTACTATGGCGACAAAGGGCTCTCGCAGCTTGAATGGTCTGGGCTATGACTCTAGGTTGGTGTATCTGGTGCCTTTGCCATGACCAAGAGTAATCACCAGGTATGACCCTTAGCTGGGCCAGCCTGAGCAGTAACAGGTGTGGGCATCTAACAGCAGCTTGATGCTCATGTATAATACTGCACACAGTTCTATGTAGGCTCTGGGAATGACTTATGCAGGCTGGAGCAAGGGCCAAATCAGTGCCTGAAGTGTGATTGCTTATTTTATTGTATGGTGGATGCAGCTTACATGTTTTTCTTTCAGTTGCAGCTATTTACTACTTTTGTCACACCTACATGACATGATGTTGCCCCTTTGCCTGATGGTGAGACCAATCTATTCTAGGTAAGAGGCTTAAAGTGGTAATAAAAACAAATGTAATATAGTGCAGCTTAACAATCCTTAAATGTGGGGGCACAGGTGAAGGGCTTAAAGACTATTAAAGTTTGGGTTCTGTTTTTTGTCTCCTTAGAACCCAGTGCATCTGCTCAAGGGGCCCACAAGGTTAAGGGCAACCCCCCCCCCAGAACAAAAAGGTGTGGGAATTGCATTGAAAAGCTCCCACAAGATCATGTAAAGCCTTTTTGTTACAGGTGCATACATAAGCTGTCGGATAAGGAAACCTCACAGGTTATGAGGGACTTCCTTACAGTACAATCAGAGATGCTTTTTACGCTCTAGAGAAGGCACTTCCTCTCAGGAAGGTATTTCTGACAGAGGTCAAAAAACCCCGCAGAGACCCCCATCCTCTGTTGCGTCGGGAGTAGAGGAGTTTGAGGACCTGGAGGAGTCAGATGAAGACTCAGAGGAGGGGGAAAACTCAGACTGAGAGCCAGGATAGTGACAGCCCTAGAGGTAATAGATACTTTTTTTTTTTTTTTCCTGTGGAGGACATGGGGCAGTTACTCAGAGCAATCTATGCTTCTGAGGATATCCCAGAACTTCCGGTTCAGGCAACAGCCTGGGATAAGATGTCCAGGGTATTCCCAGTCCATCACACTTAGAGGTCGACCGATATATCGGCCTATATTTGGTATTTTTTTACTTAATCGGCATCGGCCGATTGTGCTGATAAAAAAAGCCGATATAGCTTCAGTGCAAGTTGCCTGTGTGAAGCAACTTCTCCCCCTCTCTGGGCAGCCTGCCAAATCTGATAAAAAGAACCTGAAGGATACAATGTTTACAATTATGAATGAGCTGAGCTCCATGTGGAGGAGTTCTCAGTTTAACCATTTAAAGACTAAATCTTTTCTGACATTTGTTGCTTACAAGTAAAAATCATGTATTTTCTGCTAGAAAATCACTTAGAACCCCCAAACTTTATATATATTTTTTTAGCAGAGACCCTAGGGAATAAAATAGCGGTTGTTGCAATATTTTATGTCACACGGTATTTGCGCAGCGGTCTTTCAAATGCAATTTTTTTTAAAAAATACACTAATTAAAAAAAAAACTAAGCAGTAAAGTTAGCCCATTTTTTTTTTTTTTTCATCCAGAAGTTTTGATTACCTGTTCTTGTGTATTTAATATTTAAGAGGTGTTTTTTTTATATTTTTTTTATCTAAATTCTAAATACAAGTGAACTGATTGGAGGTTTGTTTTGTTTAATAAATGTTTAAATGTAAAAAATTTTCCGTATCACTGAAGGTTGCTTTCATACTGGAGCGGGCATGCATTGACGGTAAAACGCTGCTAGTTTTAGCGGCTCTTTACCATCATTTTAGTGCCGCTATTCGGCTGCTAGCAGGGCGCTTAAAACCCAGCTAGCGGCCGAGGAAGGGGTTAAATGCGCCCCTGAAGCGCTTTGCAGGCGCTTCGGCAGTGGTGCGCATTCATTTCAATGGGCAGGAGTGGCGGAGGAGGGGTATACACTGCTCCAAAGATGCTGCTTGCAGGACTTTTTTTTAACATCCTGCCAGCGCATCGCCTCAGTGCGAAAGCACTCGGGATATCACACTGAGACTGCAGGGGAGCCGTTTAACAGGCACTTTACAGGTGCTATTTTTAGCCCAAAAGCGCCTGAAAAACGCCCCAGTGTGAAAGGGGTCTAACTGTTAGATTTTATGAGATGAAGGTAAAAAAAAAAAAAGAATCGGCCTAATATATCGGCCCAAAAAAAATTGGCATCACATATCGGCCACCGCGATTTGTAAATATCTGCATCGGCCAGAGAAAAACCCATATCGGTCGACCTCTAATCACACTCCGAAGGAGGTAATTTTGAGAGCGTGGAAGGACCCAGAGAGAAAGGTCCTTAAACTCAAAACTTGAAGAGGTTTCCCTTTGGGGAAGAAAAGTTTTTCAAGACCCCCAAGTTAGACGCAGCCCTGTCACAGGTCTCTAAAAATCCAATTTGTTGTTTGAGGACTTGGGTAATCTAAAAGACTAAATGGACAGAAGGGCTGAGACGCTACTTCGAAGAGCGTGGGATGCCAATGTGGTAGCCATGGCTCCTGCTTTGGTGTCGGCGTGCGTGGCAAATATGGATGCATGGTTGGGCAGGCTCTCCAACCTTGTTGCTAGAGGGATTAACTCCAAAGAAGTCAGGCTCTCTAGAGATAATGGGCAAGGCTGTGGCATATTTAGCAGATGCTGCAGTGGAAACTGTCAGGAACACTGCCAAATCAGCGGCCCTCCTTGACTCCGCAAGAAGGGCTGTGTGGGTCAAGTCGTGGGAAGGGGACCATATGTCCAGGTCACGGCTCTGCGGTTTGCCCTTTTGAGGGTTCCCAGCTTTTTGGACCTGGCTTGGATCAGGTCTTGTCATGGTCAGCGGAAAAGGGGAAAAAGTTTCCAGTAAACACCAGGAGAGAGAAGGGTAGGAAGTACCCCCCCCCCCCCAACCAGGGCCATTTCAAGGCCAAGAAGGACGCGAATAGGAGGTGGGGGAAGGGAAAGAGCGGACAAAGGTGGCCTGCTCTTTACTGGACCTAAAGATACCACCAAGCAGTTAAAGTGGCGCCAGTGTCAGGGGGGCTTTCTCGCTTGCTCCCTCAGTGGAACAAGATCTCCAAAAGCCCCTATATCTTACAGATCTTGACAGAGGGATATCGGCTGTAACATCTCTCCCCTCCCCCTCAAAACTTTATTCTGACCCATCTCCCCAAGGATACTTCGAGGGCAGCAGGGTTGTTGGACAACTTGCAAGGATTGGCATACCAGGAGGTGATCGTCCCCGTTCCACCGGAAGAACTTTACCAGGGATTTTACTCCCGTGTTTTTGTTGTTCAAAAACCATCAGGGGAAATTTTGCCTGATATTAAACCTCAGAAAGGTGAACAGGTTTTGCGACAAAAAAGCTTCCAGATAGAGTATATACACTGTGCGCAGGCATCTATTAAAAGATACCTTTTTGGCCATAATAGATCTGAGGGATGTGTATCTTCATATCCTGATTGCCCGGGAACACCAATCCCTGTTAAGATTTGCTGTCCTTACGAGCAAGGGGATTCAACACTGGCAATTCTGAGCTCTTCCCTTTGGGTTAACTGCAAGCCCAAGGGTTTTCACAAAGGTCCTGGCAGAGGTTGTAGCTTACCTGCATCTACAGGAGGTATCCCTTATACCCTACCTAGACGACCTCCTGGTCTATGGGCACTCTCTAGAACAGGTGGGAGTAGACGTAGGCAGAGTGATCCTCACTCTGGAGTCCTTGGGCTGGATAGTTAACCGAGAGAAATCTTCTCTGGTACCATCCCAAATAAAAACCTTCCTGGGATATCTGGTGGATACAGGGTCTCGGAAGCTTTTTCTCCCAGAGGAAAAAACGGTTAAAGGTGATTACAGCAGTCTCCACTTTAATGGAACCCAAGGATTGCTCTCGCAGGCAGATTATGAGGGTATTAGGTTTGATGACCTCATGTATTCCAGCGGTTCCCTGGGCTCAGCTCCATTCCAGGGAGCTGCAGTTTTTCCTTCTATCCTCCTGGGACAAAGAGGGAGGCGGATGAAATTGTCCATTTCAACAAATGTAAGGGCCTCCCTAAATTGGTGGCTGGGTCAGGACAGGCTCACGCTGGGTTTCCCCTGGGCCCAGTGGAATCCTATAAGGGGCGCTTGGGGCGCTCACTTGGGGGACCTCCAGGCACAGGGAGCCTGCACTCCAACCCAGGTGAGGGCCTCCTCCAACCACAGAGAGCTCCTTGCGGTGGGTCGGGCGTTAAAGGCCTTCAGAGGCAGAATTCAGGGACCAGAGGTCCAAGTCCTGTTGGACAACTTGACAGCTGTCTCTTACCTGAACCATCAGGGTGGCACCAGGTCCTGGAAGCTACTGAATCTAGCCTTGGATGTTCTAAATTGGGCCGAGGGAAACTGTCAGTCCATATCGGCGACCCACATAAAAGGGACCGCCAATGTGGTGGCAGATTTCTTAAGCCGACAGCCCATTCACCAGGGGGAATGGGAATTAAACCAGGACATTTTTCTCCAGATAGGTCAGATGTTTGGGATGCCGGACATAGATCTTTTTGCCCACAGAGGGAACAAAAAGGTGAAGCATTTTTTTCTGTCTCAACAGAGGGGGGATCAGAGAGTGGATGCTCTGTTTCAGGACTGGGATTGCCACCTAGCATATGCTTTCCCTCCACTAGCCTTAATTCCTCGGGTTCTACAGACGCTGGCCCACTCAAAATAGAAGCTGATCCTGGTGGCCAAAGAGGACATGGTTTGCTACACTAAAAATGGTTGGTTTCTCCTCTGTTACATCTTTCGCCCAGGTGGCAAGTCCTCCACCCCGATCTGGGGTTCTTCAAACTGACGGCATGGCTCTTGAGAAGGAGCTTCTCAGAGATGAGGGATGTTCTGATAGGGTAATTGAGACCCTCCTAGGCAGCTGGAAACCGGTCACCAGGAGGATCTACTAAAAGATTTGGAATCGTTTCTCACACTAGTGCCAGGATAGAGGTTTCCAATCCCTCGGTACCAGTGGTGCTTGAATTTTTGCAAGCGGGAGTGGATCAGGGTATTGCCCTGAACACCCTGAAGGTACAGATAGCAGTCTTGTCTGTATTTTTGGACCAGAGGCTCACGCTAGAGCCCCTGATTAAGAAATTTCTACTAGCAAGGGAGAGGTTAACCGCTGTTAGGATTAATAGATTCCCACCATGGAATCTAACACTGGTCCTGGAGGCGTTGACGAAAGCGCCTTTCAAACCAGCTCAGGAGATTTCAGTTAAATTTTTGATGTTTAAGTTAGCATTTTTACTGGCCATCACTACAGCCAGAAGGGTAAGCGACCTGCAGGCCCTGTCAATTAAGGAGCCTTTTTGTTGGTACTGGAAGATAGTGGTTCTGAGACGAGACCCATTATATCTTGCCAAGGTCGCATCAGTTTCATAGATCTCAGGAGATCATTTTGCCCTCCTTTTTGTGAAAACCCAAAAAATGAGAGAGGAAAAATATTTAATTTATTAGATGTCAGGAAGTGTTTGCTGACAAACTTGGATAGAGTGAAGGACTTCAGGAAGTCGAATCACCTTTTTAGTTCTATTTAGCGGCCCTAGAAAGGGTGGGCAGGCATCTAGATCTACTGTGGAAAGGTGGATTAGACAGGCCATAGGAATGGCCTTTGTACAGACAGGCTCCCCTGTACCAGTTAACCTTAAAGCCCATTCAACGAGATCCTTGGCGGCCTCCTTGGCAGAAAGAGCTGGGGCCTCAATAGAACAGATCTGTCGAACAGCCACATGGGCGAAGCAGGACACCTACTTGAAGCATTATAGAGTGGAACTGCTATCTCCTCAGGATCTGACATTTGGAAGAAAGGTCTCACTAGCAGTGGTCCCGCCCTAAGGTAGGCCTTGAACTCCTTGTCCATCCTCAGGTTGTGCCGTCCTGGAAGATGACTAGAGAAAATTAAGTTACTTACCAATAACTGCTTTTCTAGGATATCTTCCAGGATGGCAGGCCTACTTCCCACCCCTGGCCTAATATAAGTACTACGGGAAGAGTTTGTCATCTGGACAACCTATTACTTTAGGAGAACTGAGGTGCAGGGAGGGGCCTTTTAACCTCGTGTGTTTGTCTCCTGTCAGGTGGTCCAGTCATCTCTTAGGTTGTGGAACTTCTCTCAGGTTGTGCCGTCTTGGAAGATATCCTAGAAAAGCAGTTATCGATAAGTAACTGTCAATTTTCCCAATCGCTGCAGCACCAGCAAGTCAGCATCGCACCGATTTTAACAGTGCCATTGCCGACAAGGTGCGACTTGTCATGCGATTATGACAGGTGAAATCGCATAAGTCGCACCGGTGTGAACGGGGGCTCAGGATGATTTTTCCTTTTGTGTAAACACAACTGTGAGTAGAAGCTATCAAAGCTGCCATCTGCTTTCAACCATGCAAAATACATTGCCCTGTGATTTTGTTCTCTAGCTTAAAGTTTGTAAAGCTTTGAATTTTTTTTTTTTTTTTTATTAAAATGACAAACGTGTTTAAAGAGGGAGTCCACCCAAAACCGCGAAAAAATATTAAAAGCCAGCAGCTACAAATGCTGTAGCTGCTGACTTTTAATAAATGGGCACTTACCTGTCCCAGGGTCCAGCGATGTCAGCAGGCGACGCCGAGAACCCACTCGGTTCTCGGCAGCTGCCGCCGCCATCCTAGGTGAGGGAATCAGGAAGTGAAGCGTCGCGGCTTCACTTCCCAGTTCCCCACTGCGCATGCGCGAGTCGCGCTGCGCATCGTAAGTGGTCCCCTCTATCTCCGGGGAGCTGTGTGTTTCCCAGGAGACAGCGCGAAGGGACAGGAAGAGGCATAGACTCCCATGGGAGACAGGTATCTGCACCCCCCTCCCCCCTGAAAGGTGCCAAATGTGACACCGGAGGGGGGAGGGTTCCGAAAAGCGGAAGTTCCATTTTTGTGTGGAACTCCGCTTTAATTCCTCATCAGATCCCATGTCAGTGCTCGTGGCTCCTCCCCATGCACAGTGCCCCCATAGCAAGCCACTGGCTATGGTGGCACTTGGGCATGCTCGCTCCTGAGCCCCACATGGCTCCACCTCCTGCTCCCTCTTCACCGGCTAAGCTTGACAGCAGCAGGAGCCAATGGCTCCTACTGCTGTCTGAGTCAGAGCAGAAGGGAAGAGACAAAAGCCATTGCGCTTATTGCTGGATTGAGATCGGGCTCAGGTAAGTAGGATAGGAGGGGCTGGGGAGGGGGATAGCTGCTAGCAGGTTTCTTGCCTTAGAGCCATTTCGCACTGCCTTGCAACCAGGTGTTAGCGGTGCTTTACTGTCGTTTTTTGGGGTGCTTTTAACCCTGCTAGCGGCTGAATAAAGGGTTAAACGTGCTGCTGCCAAGGTGCTTTGCAGGCGCTTCGGCAGTGCTGCTCATTGATTTCAATGGGCAGGGGCGCTTTATGAGCGGTGTATACACCGCCTCAAAGAAGCTGTCTGCAGGACTTTTTTTTTTTTTTTTTTTTTTTTTTTTTTGGACGTCCTGCCAGCGCAGTGCCCCAGTGTGAAAGCATTTGGGCATTCACACTGGGATTGCAGATGAGGCTTTTTAAAGGCGCTATTTTTAACGCTACAGCCCCTGAAAAACTCCTCCCAGTGTGAAAGTGGTCTTAATGTAATGAGTGCCTTAAGGTAAAAAAAAAACCTGCCTACAACTACTTTTAAGAATGCATTCACACCTGGGAATGCACCCTGCCTCCGGTTAAATGCAAGAACCCCAGCGGAGGTTCTTGTGATTAGCTGCAAAAGGCAGCCCAATGGAAAGCCATGGGGGGGCTGCCGGCTCACAGCTAATCGCAGCCCCTGCATGTAATCTCTTATGCAGTGATCAGCCCTGGACGCAGGCAGTGTCTGTCCAGGGCCTTTCAATGCGTAACCAAGTATATTTGTGTGTGAGAGCAAGCAGCCTCCCATTACTTTCAATGAAGCTGCCTCTTGCAGTTAATTGCAGCAACCCCCTCTGGGGCTCTTGCATCTAATCTGCAGGTGTGACTGTACCCTAAATATACAAGTGATGGAAATTGTAGTAGGTATTGGTGGAAACCCTGCAGTTGACAGTGGTCTTAATTTATTGTTTCTGGATCACCAAATCATGAACAGTTGAAACCAAAGATGGCTTATTGAGAACTAAAAAATTGCCTCTGAGACCAGCTTTATATGCTGGTCATACATTGGTTTGTTGGCCATACTGATGAAAAATGTCTGAAGGGATCATAGCATGCTATTGCATAGTATATGACCAGGATTTGGCTGAGTTGACCACTAGGACACAAACTTTTACTTTCTCAAGTCAGTCCACTTTTTTTCTGTTGCAGTGATGAATTCCTACTATATGGTGACAAAGGGCTCTCACAGCTTGAATGGTCTGGGCTATGGCTCTAGGTTGGTGTATCTGGTGCCTTTGCCATGACCAAGAGAAATCGCCAGGTATGACCCATAGCTGGGCCTGCCTGAGCAGTAACAGGTGTGGGCATCTAACAGCAGCTTGATGCCCATGTATAATACTGCACACAGTTCTATGTAGGATCTGGGAATGATTTATTCAGGCTGCAGCAAGGTAAAAATCAGTGCCCAAAGTGTGATTGCTTATTTTATTGTATGGTTGATGCAGCTTACATGGTTTCTCAAATCGCCTTTTCAGGACAGCCTTGGGGAAAGTGTAGCTCCACTCATTTTCCAGGAAATGCATGCAGATTTAAAATTCTCCCCCTTTCTACCATGGCCTCAGTTATTGTGTTTCCTCCACCATGGTGGAAGCTTTACAGGAACACGGGGGAGCTGCGCTCTCCAAGGTGGAGGGGTTTTAGGCTCACTTCAAGGCCTTGTTTTTCTTCCAGTGACCAGCCCAGCTCCCGCCCCCCAGTACTGGCGGGGGCTGCTCCGGTCTCCCCAGCTCAGAGGAGCAATGGCCCACAGGAAGCGGTGCATCCTGGGGTCCGGTGTATGGGCTCAGGTGGCCGGGTGGCTTGCTGCAGGTTAATGGCTTGTTCCGCATGACGGTCCCGGCTGGCGGGTGAAGTAATGTCCAGCAGCGCATCTTCCTGTCGGGCGGGGCGACAGTGGTTCCAGTTGCCTGGAGCGCAGAGGTCAGGGGGTGGGTCTTCTGACCGGTGGTTCAGACCCTCGTGGATGATGCTGGAACTGGGAAATTTAAAAAAAAAAAGTTTTTCTCCAGTCCCCGCTGCGCTCTATGCAAGATAGATGAGAGGCTCGCAGCCTTGGTGGAAGCAGGTGCCCCAAGCATCGGTCAGGCCCAGATAAGAGGGGTACAGTGGTGCCTCTATCTTCTCATGGGCCTATGTTTTTCTGTTTGTACCTCCCTGAGGGGAGCCTGCGGCTGCAGGGCCTGAGGTTACTCTGCTTGGAGGGAGGGGGCTATTTGTAAGGGTCTGGCACCTTTTGGGGGCACACAGATTTCCTTTTTGTCCTGGTGGAGGGCTGTCTCACTAAGGAGATGGTGGTATATTGCTACAGTGAGGACACTTGGGTGATTGTGGTTTTTGTCTTCTTAGGTCAAAGCGTCAGCAAAATCTAAACCTCCTTAAACCCCCTCCACCAGCTCAGAGGAAATGTCTGTCTTGCAAGAATCCTCAGATTCATGGCAAAAACCAATGTGCAGAACCTGTATAGTGGAACTTGTTGAGGAGACATCCCAACAATGCAAGGATCTGTTTTCCTGTGCGAGAACTAATTCCCTAAGCTCTGTCTGATCTCTGGTCAGAAGTTTGGCAAGCCAAGCTGAACCCCTCCGTCCAGACCCTGTGAATCCACCTTCAAGGCAGAGGCTATTGACTATTGAAAAGGGATGGGGGGGACAAGTACTCTTCTTTCCCTCAAGGATTCGGAGGAAGATAGCTGGGCGTCCAGGTACAAGCCATCACTAGAAGCCATCACTTTTAAAAGCAATCTACATCACTCTAGAAATCCAGGAAGAAAAAATACAATTGTCGGTACATAACAAAATGTACCAGGGCTTGGATGAAACTAAACACTGGGTGTTTCTAGTCCACAGGGTCCTCTCGGATTCAGTTAAGAGTGGAAGAACCCATAGAGGGCCTTTCTTTTCCAAGACCCTCAGGAGAAGTTTCCACTTTGAAGAAAAGGAGACTGAGGTCTGAAACAAAAAACCCAGATTGGACGCAACATTCTCACAGGTATCTCGCTGCATGGACCTTTTTGTTCAAAGATATGGGGGTACTAAAGGACATAATGGACAAGAGGGCACATTCCCTCCTGAAGAAAGCATGGGATTCCACCTCATCCAGTCTCAAGCCTGCAATGGCTTCCACGGTAGTAGCCAACCTGGAATGGTGCATTGAAAAACTCAAAAGTCAAGTGGAGGTGGGTACATCACGAAAGAAAATGCTGGAATCCTTCCCCCTGATGCTTAAGGCTGTAAAATACATGGCTGATGCGTCAGCAGAATCGGTGAAGATGTCGACAAGATCTTCAGCTCTAGTGAACTCGGCTAGATGCGCTATCTGGCTGAACTTGGACTGGAGATACAGCACCCAAAATAAAGTTGTGTGGGTTACCTTTTTCAGGTGACTTACTGGTTTGGTCCAGACCTTAAGACCAACTGACAAGGAGTTTCCTTCCAAAAAGAAACCACTCAAAGAAAATTTTGTGCTGTTCAATGGCCCCACAAAAGTAGGGATCAGGATCAGAAGAATCATTGGTCCCAAAGAGGCAGGGGAAAAGGAGTTCTCTTCAGACCCCCCCCCCCCAGCCCCCTAAAAACAAATGACAATCTCAGGATTTTTTTTTTTTTTTCATCCGCAATGAGAAAAGACAACTACAAGCCCGTTCATTAAAAAAGTTATCATTTAGGGGTACAGTCTGGGGTTTTCAGAAACCCCTCAGAGCAGGTTCTATATCACCAATCCTTCTAAAAGAAAAGAAACTTCAGCAATGACGAGCCCGCTTCAGGATCTGCTAAAACAGGAAGTCATTATCCAAGTCCCAAAACATCAGGAAGGTCAGGGTTTCTATTCGCACATCTTCGTGAATAAACCCTCAAAGTATTGGTTGATACTAAACTTGAAGATTCTGAACAAGTCAATCCGCTACAAACCTTTCCGGATGGACACAATCTATACGATAACTAAGCTATTGACCCCAAGTTGCTTTATAGCATCCCTGGATCTAAGGGATACCTATCTGCACGTCCCGATAGCCCAAGATTCCCAGCGGTTAGCTCTCAACCAGGGAGTTCAATATAGCATCTCCAGTTCAGAGCTCTGCCTTTCGGACTATCCTCCCCCAGGATCTTTACAAAAGTAATGGCGGAAGCTCTAGAGCCTCTGAAGCCAAGAGGGATATCTATCATACCTTATCTGGACAATCTGTTGCTTTTTTGCAGACTCCAAAAGCCAAGTTCTGACCTGCAGACAACTCTGGCTCACCTCAAGAGCCTCGGCGGCTAAATCTAGAAAAATCACAGATTAAGTCCCTGGGTTATACAATAAACTCAGTACTTCAGAGTCTTCCTCCCACAGGAGATGAGGTAGTCTGTGGTAAGACGGATTCAAACCAATCTGTCAGTTCAGGCAGCTTTGGAACTTCTTAGTGTCCCTTCCAGCCATACAGTGGGCCAGTCTACATTCCTGGTTGCTTCAGATGAACATACTTTAAAAATGGTCACACCAGGAGCCTCTAGCAAAACCAATCGGGCTCACCTCAAGCGTAAAACACACTCTGGTGGGATTTGACCAACCTAACACGAGGTCTCTCTATCGCAATCCATCTAAAGGGGTTCCAGAATCTGCTAGCAGACCTACTGAGCAGGAGAGTGGTAGATGCAGAATGGAGTCTCAATCAAGAGGTTGTCTTGATGGTCAGCGAAGGGTGGGGACAACCTCAAATAGATCTGTTCGAGCCCGAAGAACTCAAAAGTGCAGATGGTTTTTCTCACTCCACTGGGAAGATCATTCCATAGGCATAGTTGCTTTCACCCATCCCTGGCATTACCAGCTGTGCTATACCCCCCCAGCTAATACCGCTGGTGCTCAGGAAGTTCAGAGAGGAAAACTCCTATCTGATCCTGGTCACTCCCTTCTGGCCGAGGAGGCCCTGGATCGTGGCTCTACTAAATCTAGCTGTAAAACCTCCCTGGAAGTTGCCATCCAGAAAGGCTCTGCTAACACAGGACCCTGAACCATCCGAAAGTAGACTGGCTGCAACTGACCGCTTGGTTTCTGAAGACCTCCTAAGAGCCAAGGGCCTATCAGAAAAGCTAGTGAAGACCCTACTCTACAGTAAGAAAGTGACATGGGCCATATACCTGAAAGTATGGAAAGTTACATTCCTGGTACTTTTCTAAGGGTTTCCAGGTCAAAAGTATAGTTTCAGTGTTAGAATTCTTCCATGATGGAATAGAGAAGGAGCTGGCAGCCAGCCCCCTTAAAACCCAGGTGGGTTGTTTAAAAAAAAAAAAAAAATTTTATTTTCCCCCCAGTTGGTATCTATTTTGCGGGGTCTCACGGAAGCTCTTTTTGAACCCTTGCAGGAAGCATCCTTAAAAGATTTAGTTCTTAAAACAATTTTTTAGTAGCGATCATGTTAGCCAGAAGGATCAGTGAGCTTCAGGCCTTGGCGATTACAAAACCCATTGCTGGCTTTTTCAGATCGGGTAATTCTCAGAACAGATCTGACATTTCTACCCAAGGTTGCCTTTTCACCGCTCACAAGAGGTCGTATTTCCCACTTTCTCCTTAGCTCCAGCCAATCAAGGAGAAGCTTTTCATACGCTAGATGTAAGGAGATGCCTGCTGCATTACCTAACAATCACCAAAGCATTTAGGAAATCAAATGCTCTCTACATAATCTTCTCAGGACCCTGTAAAGGGGAAAAAGCTTCCAAGAGTACTCTAGGTAGGTGGCTTAAATGGGCAATCATGGACGCTTACAATGTTAGGGGAGAAGTACCCCCTTCAGGTATAGCTGCCCACTCTACAAGATCAACAGCAGTTTCTTGGGCTGAAAGGGCCAGTGCTACGCCTCAACAAATATGCAAGGCTGCTACCTGCTCCAGCTTCTCTATGTTCCTCTGGCACTATTCTTTGGACTTGCTGTCCTCCCCAGATCAAGCCTTCGGCAGGAAGGTGCTGCAAGCAGTGGTCCCATCTAGGCTACCGTATATACTCGAGTATAAGTCAATTTTTCAGCACTTTTTTTTTTTTTTCTGCTGAAAGTGCCCCCCTCGACTTATACTCGAGTCAAGCACTTTTCTGCAGCAAAAAATTTCATTTTCCGAACCGACTTTGGGGCCCCGTATCTCAGGGCCACTTGGGGCTAGGAATCCCACATTTGGTGTGCAAACCCAGCCAAACTGGTACCACAAAATATCCAAAGCTGAAGTTCCTAGCACTAAGTGGCCCCGAGATACGGGGCCCCAAAATTGGTTCGGAAAATGTCATTCTCTGCTGCAGAAAAGTGCTTGACATTTTCTGAGCTGATTTTTGGGGCCCTGTATCTCAGGGCCACTTGGTGCTAGAAACCCCAGCTTTGGAAATTTTATGGTGCTAGTTCCACTGGCTTTGCACACCAAATTTGAGGTTCTTAGCACTAAGTGGCCCCGAGATACGGGGCCCCAAATTTGGTCAACTGTCCATCTGCAGCAATGTCATTTCGGGACCCTTTGGGTTCAGAGACCCCAAATTTTGGCTGCAGCTAGGGGGCATCTAGGAACCCTTAACTACTGAGTTTGAAGTTCAGGGGACCTATGGCTGCAAATGGGCACAGTGATGCTGCAAATGGGCATTGTTGACCCTCTTTTCCACTTACAGTAGCTGTGCATTTCTCACCTCGTCTTATACTCGGGTCAAATAAGTTTTTTTCTTTTTTTTTTTTTTGTGGTAAATTAGGGCCTCGACTTATACTCGGAACGACTTGTACTCGGGTATATACGGTAAGTTTCTCGGTTATCCTCTCCAAGGCTGTTCTGAAAGGCATTTTGAGAAAAACTTAGACTTGCCAGTGATGGTATTTAGAAGAGCCTTTCAGGACAGCAGTTGCTACCCTCCCTGTTTGTCTTAGAAATGTTTTAAGCATCTGGCATGGTTTTCTCTGCTTTGTTTTCCAGCATGTCAGACCACAATAACTGAGGCCATGGTGGAAGAGGGATTTTAAAGCTGCATGTGTTTCCTGGAAAATGGGCAGAGCTACAATCTCTCCACGGCTGTCCTGAAAGGCTTTTAGAAATACCGTCGCCGGTAAGTCTTAACTTTATTTTTTTTTTTTTTTTCAGCTGTTTATGTTGTTGGTCACACCTACATGACATGTGGCCCTCTGCCTGATGCGTTCATACTGTCCTAGGTAAGAAAGGCTTAAAGTGGATGTAAAACCTCACACATATCCAGTGAAGTGAACCGCCTCAGATAATGAACAGGGATGAAACCAATCTCTCTACATGAGTTTTACATGTATATCTTCAGCTCTATATCCTTTAGAAAGTGTTCTTTGTGATAACGTTTCTTCCCCCCCCCCCCAATAGGCAAAGGAAGAAAGGAATGTGCAGATCTCTGCTCTTAGCAAGCTGACTGCTAATCTGTTTATAGCAACCTCCCCAACACACTTCTATCTCCCATCTCAGAATGTGTGAGGTTATCAGGCTAACAGAGCTACTGAGGAAGAGTCAGCTACAGGACATAGTGCTTTGGAGAGAGATGAAAACTCTACAGATATGTGCCCAGCTCAAATTTCATGAATTGGGTTTACATCCACTTTAACTGCTTCAGCCCCGGAAGATCTTACCCCCTTCCTGACCAGAGCACTTTTTGCGATTCGGCACTGCATTGCTTTAACTGACAATTGCGCAGTTGTGCAATGTTGCACCCAAACAAAATTGACTTTTTTTTTTTTTCTTTTCCCACAAATGGCTTTCTTTTGGGGGCATTTGATCACCTCTGCTGCTTTTATTTTTTGCGCTATAAATAAAAAAAGCGTCAATTTTGAAAAACGCATTATTTTTTACTTTTTGCTATTCTATCCCCCAAAAATATATAGAATTTTTTTTTTTTTTTCCTCAGTTTAGGCTGATATGTATTTTTTTGTAAAAAAAAATCAATGTGTATATATTGATTTGTTTGCGTCTAAACAAAATAGGGGATAGTTTTAGTGCAATTATTTTTTTTACTAGTAATGACGGCGATATAATTATATTATATTTATATTTATTTTTTCTATCATTCATTTGGGACTGCGACATGGCGGACACATCGGACAATTTTGACACATTTTTGGGACCTATGGCATTAATACAATGTAAATGTCACTTCCAGTGAAGGGGTTAATACTAGGGGGCGATCAAGGGGTTAATGTGTTCCCTAATGTGTGTTCTAACAGAAGGGGACTGTGCAGGGGAGAGGACAGATCGCTATTCATACTCTGTATGAACAGACAATCTGTCTGTTCTCCCCTCAGAGAACCAGAAACTGTATACACATGGATCCCGGTTCTCCGTGTGTCAGCGGCGATTGCGGGAGCCCGGCGGTGATCGTGGGCGCTCGCAATGGCACGGGGGGGGGGGGGGGTTGTGCACGTGCCCCTAGTGGCCACAGGGCAAAGCAACATCGTTTCACCCAGCCGTGCCATTCTGCCGCAGTGCAACTCGCATTAGAGTAGTGCAACATTTCGGAGTCACGCAGGACCCCTTCGTTGTCACATGCCTGATGAAGGGGTCCTGCGTGACTCAAACTGATTACTGCTCTGTGATCATGCAATACAAAAATCATTTTGGACGCTACCTTGTTGATCCATGGTGTTCTGGCAAATATCTCCATTGTGACTTTTGGAACCAGTCTCAGCTGGTTGTTGCACCACCTAATCCAGGAACGTGTGCGATGAGAATATGGAGTATTTAAACTGAAATCGCGCAATTTTTAAAAGCCGCATGTCAATACAACTTTGAAGACATTTGTGTGGCTTCATGCACAGATGTCTATGCAAGTTGCACCTGAAATTGCCGAAAGTAGTGCAGGAACTACTTTTTCAAATCTATGCGGCACTGCCAAGTCAGCGTCACACCGGTTTGAACCTTATCCAAGCACACAACCTGGCAGGCTGCAGGAAGAGGCGGGGGGGCGAGAGCGCCCCCCCCCCCCCCTCCTGAACCGTACCAGGCCACAAACCCATAACATGGGGAGGGTGCATTGGGGTAGGACAAGGGCCTCATCCCCACAACCATTGCCCTGTGGTTATGGGGGTATGCGGGCGGAGGGCTTACCGGAATCTGGTAGCCCCCTTTAACAAGGGACCCCCAGATCCCACCCCCCCTGTGTGAATTGGTAATGGGATACAAATGTACCCCTACCATTTCACAAAAAAAGTTAGATAATAGCCTTTTTTGACAATTCCTTTATTAATGTCGTCTTCCCCCCCCCCCTTCCATCTTCTTCTGGTCTTCCTTCGGTTTTCTTCTTCCTCCATCTTGTTCTTCCCCTGCTTCTTCCTCCGGTCTTCTCCTCTGGCATCTTCGTCCGGCTTCTCCTTCCCTGCTTCGTCCTCCGGACGATCTGCCTCAATGGGGAGTCTCCTGCTGTGTGATGCTTCGGTTCTGTTGCGACAGCTCTTGTATAACTGGGGGCGAGGTCACCCATTTACATAAAGAGGGTGTGGGGTCACCACTTTTTCATAAACGGGTGACCCTGCCCCCTCTGTCACCACGGGGAAAGTCATAGGGAAGTCCCCGTGCATCAGAGGGGCGCGGGGTCACCGGGTGGCCCCGCCCTCAGTTATATAAGAGCTGTCACAAGAACAGAAGCGTCACACAGTGGGAGACTCCCATTTGAGGCGGATCGGCTAGAGGAAGAAGCGGGGGAAGAACAAGATGGAGGAAGAAGAAAACTGAAGGAAGACCAGAAGAAGCGGGGAAAGAAGAGGGCATTAATAAAGGAATTGTCAAAAACCGGCTATTGTCTTAACCTCTTTGACACTTTTTTTGTATGTGAAATGGTAAGGGTACATTTGTACCCCATTACCAATTCACACGGGGGACAACCGGGATCTGGGGGTCCCCTTGTTAAAGGGGCTTCCAGATTCCGATAAGCACCCTCCCCATGTTGAGGGCATGTGGCCTGGTACACTTCAGGGGGGGCCCGCTAATATTCATACCAGACCTAAAGGGCCTGGTAATGGACTGGGGGGATCCCATGCCGTTTTTTTCAATTACTTTTATGTGTATTGCCTGGACCGATAATTCATTATAGCCCAGAGTAGTTCTAAATGGTGTGTTTTTGTTTTGTTTTTTTCCCCCTTTAGCAATGTCATTTTGCTCTCAGACTTGCACCACTTTACAGGCATACTATAGACACCCCCAGGTACGAAATTTAAAGGAATATTTCACTTTTATTATTTTACTTTAAGCATTAATAAAATCACTGCTCCCGAAAAAACGGATGTTTTTTTAACCACTTCAAGACTAGCCTCGTTTTGGATTTTAGGTGTTTACAAGTTTAAAACAGGTTTTTTTGCTAGAAAATTACTTAGAAAAAAAAACATATATAATGTTTGGGGGTTCTAACATCCTAGAGAATACAATAGCGGTCATTGCAATACTTTTTTTTGCATCGTATTTGCGCAGCGGTCTTCTAAGCGCACTTTTTTTTGGAAAAAATTCACTTTTTTGAGAAAAAAAAAAATAAGACAACAGTAAAGTTAGCCCAATTTTTTTTTTTATATTGTGAAATATAATGTTACGCCAAGTAAATTGATACCCATCATGTCACGCTTCAAAATTGTGCCCGCTCGTGGAATAGCGTCAAACTTTTACCCTTAAAAATCTCCATAGGCGACGTTTAAAAAATTCTACAGATTGCATGTTTTGCGTTACAGAGGAGGTCTAGGGCTAGAATTATTGCTCTCGCTCTACCAATCGCGGCGAAATCTCACATGTCTGGTTTAAACACTGTCTTCATACGCAGGCGCTACTCACGTATGCGTTCGCTTCTGCACGCGAGCTTGGCCGGACGGGGTGCGTTTTAAAAATTGTGGGGTTTTTTTTCTAATTTATTTTACCTTTTATTTTTACACTGTTCTTTAAAAAAAAAAAAAAAAATTGTGTCACTTTTATTCCTATGACAAGGAATGTAAACATCCCTTGTAATAGAAAAAAGCATGACAGGTCCTCTTAAATATGAGATCTGGGGTCAAAAAGTCCTCAGATCTCATATTTAGACTGAAATGCAAAAAAAAAAAAAAAAAAGTCGTTTAAAAAAAAAGACACAAAAAAAATTTGTGCCTTTTTAAGGGAGTGGGCGGAGCCGTCGTAATGACGTCGCTCCGGCCGTCACATGGTATGGAGACGGGTGGGCGCCATCTTGGCCTCACTCGTCTCTATACCTCAGCAGGGAAAAGACCCGATCGCCTCCGCCGCTACCGACGGCTCCGGTAAGCGGCGGAGGGTGCGGGAGAGCAGCGGGAGGGGGGGTGGCACCTTTCCCGCTGCCGATAACGGTGATCTCGCGGCGAACCCGACGCTGAGACCACCATTATCGTGTACAGAACCGCTCACTGTAAAGATGGATATCTCGGTTGTGGCAGCAGCTGCTGCCGTTACCGAGATATCCATCTTTAAAAAAATGACGTGTGTATATATACAGTGAGCGGGGCTGAAGTGGTTAAAACTTTTTTTTTTTTTTGCATTGATACGTGTCCCCTGCGGCAGGACCCGGGTCCCAAAACCCTTTTTATGACAATAACTTGCATATTAACCTTTAAAATTGGCACTTTTGATTTCACCCATAGACTTTTAAAATTGTTCGCTATTCGGCAAACAGGCGAACAGCCAATGTTCGAGTCGAACTCATGTTTGACCATAACATAAAGCTCATCCCTACTAATGACACTGGCAGGGAAGGGGGTTAACATCAAAGCGTTAAGTGTGCTCCTAGCTGGTGCTTGCTAACTGTGGGGGATAATCTGACTGGATGAAGACAAAGTTGTTCTTGCTTAGCAAGATCTCCATCCCTATCAGAATGGCGATCTACCTTGTTTACTACAATCGCGGGTGGCTAGGAACGATCGCGGGTGGCTGGTAGACATCGGGTCCGCCGAACCCGCAACTGGCATCCGTGTCCAATCAGCACGCATACGCCAACCAGTGGCTGTTGCAGGAAATGACATACAGGTACATGATTTCCTGTAATAGTGCTGACCTGCTGCAGGAAATATGCGGTAGGCGGTCGACAAATGATAAAAAAAAATGTTCCCTCGCCAAATAGCTGGTTATTTGCATTTACCACTGCATATAGATATTTACAAATTTTGTCACTTTTAAACTTTACATATTAAATTATATACCACAGTTTTCTGAGGTTTATACCAGTTTGAGAAAATTGTCAACAAATCGATTTTGAAAATGATTGTTGCAGCCCTACACTCATGCACATCAGTGGATTGAGATCTGGCTCTGGTAAGTAAGGGAGGGGGGTGCGGCTGGGGAGGGGGATGGCTGCTAGCAGAAGGTTTTTGCCTTCATGCAGAAATTGCATTTAAGGTAAAAACATTCTGCCTTTACAGCTACTTAAACTGCTTGCTGACCACTGCACACAGATATACATGGTCAGAATGGCACAGGCAGGCAAATGGGTGTACAGGTACGTCCTTTTAAATTTGCTGCCTATCGGGCAGAAAATTTGCGGTGTGGAGAGGTAGAACAGGGAGATGCCTATGTAAAGGAGGCATTTTTGCGTTCTGCCTAGTGACATGACAGGGATCTAGTGATCCCTGTCATGTCCTAGGTAACCCAACCCCCCCCCCCCCCCCCCACAGTTAGGATCACTCCTTAGGACACGCTTAACCCCTTGATCGCCCCCTATTTAACCCCTTCCCTGCCAGTGTCATTTACACCGTAATCGGTGCATTTTTATAGCACTTTTCGCTGTATAAAGGACAATGGTCCCAAAATGGTGTCAAAAGTGTCCGATGTGTTTGCCATAATGTTGCAGTCACGATAAAAATCATAGATCGCCACCATTACTAATAAAAAAATTAATAAAAATGCCATAAAACTATCCCCTATTTTGTAGACGCTATAACTTTTGCGCAAACCAATCAATATATGCTTATTGCAATTTTATATTGGGGGGATAGTATAGCAAAAAGTAAACATTGCGTTTTTTTTTTTTTTCTTTTCAAAATTGTTGTTTTTTGTTTAACGCAAAAAATAAAAACCAGAGGTGATCAAATACCACCAAAAGAAAGATCTATTTGTGGGGGGAAAAAAGGACTTCAATTTTGTTTTGGTACATTGTCGTGCAATTGTCAGCTAAAGCGATGCAGTGCCGAATTGCAAAAAATACTCTGGTCAGGAAGGGGGGAAAATCTTCCGGGGCTGAAGTGGTAAAGGGTGCATTCACATCTGTAAATGCAAAAACCCCAGCGAATGTTTGAAGGGATCATAGCATGCTATCACCTGCTATTGCATAGTATATGACCAGGATTTGGGTGAGTTGACCACTGACACTGGTACTTTTCAATTCTCAAGTCACCACCCACTTTTTCTGTTGCAGCGCTGCATTCTGGCGGCAAAAAGGCTCTCACAGCTTGAATGGTCTGGGCTATGACTCTAGATTGGTGTATCTGGTGCCTTTGCCATGACCAAGAGTAATAACCTGGTATGACCCTTCGCTGGGCCAGCCTGAGCAGTAACAGGTGTGGGCATCTAACAGCAGCTTGATGCTCATGTATAATACTGCACACAGTTCTGTGTAGGCTCTGGGAATAATGCATGCAGGCTGGAGCAAGGGAAGAGCAGAGGCGAAAGCCATTGCGCTTGCGCACATCGCTGGATCAGGCTTCGGTAAGTGAGGGGCTGGGGGGGGGGGGGGGATAGCTGCTAGGTTTTTGCCTTAATGCAGAGATTGCATTAAGGTAAAAATACCTTCTGCCTCTACAACTAGAAGAATGGATTCACACCTGGAAATGCACCCTGCCTCCGGTTAAATGCAAGAACCCCAACAAAGCTTCTTGTGATTGGCTGCAAAAGGCAGCCCCATTGAAGGCAATGGGGGTCTGCCGGCTCACAGCTAATCGCAGCCACTTGCACGTAATTTCTCATGCAGTGCTCAGCCCTGGATGCAGGGAGTCTCTGTCCAGGGCCTTTTAGTGTGTAAGCAATTTTATTTAATTGGGTGTAAGCGAGCAGCCTTGCATTGCTTTAAATGAAGCTGCCCCTTGCAGCTAATCGCGGCAACACCCTCCTAGGGCTCTCGCATCTAATCTGCAGGTGTGAATGTACCCTAAATGTACAAGTGATGTAAACTGTAGGCATTGGTGGAAACCCTGCAGTTGAAAGTTGTCTTAAATTTTTCCCTTAACGTCTTTCAGGACAGCACCTTGAGAGCGTGGCTCCACCCACTTGACAGGAAACACACCTCCACCAAACTTTAAAAGGAGGCTCCTTCCCACTTATCATCAGTTTATGTGTTTCCTCCGGCGGGAACACATGTGGGGGTTTGGAGCTCTCAAGGTTCTGTCCTGAGAGAACAGGCTCCCTACTCCACTATTTTTACCTACCTCAGGAGAGCCGATTCCTCCCATTTTCCACAGGCTTACGGGTGCCGGGTGGATGGGCTCCTTCTCCCTCGTCAGTGCTCGGGGAGAGCCAGGACTGCTCCGGGTATTGCTGCTCCCAGGCAGGGGCGTCAGGCATGTCAGGCACTTCTGTTTGTCTTTTTCTTGCCTGTACATGTTTTTTCCCTGACGCCGCCGCCATCTTGGGAAGGGCAGTCAGAGGACTGCATCCGCCGGATGTGAGGTATCCGGAAGTGGGGCGGCATCCATGGAGCAGGCGCCAGGCGTCACTTCCGCCGGAAGCGCAGGGGGAGGAGGGAGGAATAGGTCTGGTGCCTATTTATTGCCGGTTCCGGTCCGGCGCACAGGTGCTATTGGAGTCCGGAACCGGCGTTTTCGCCACAAGCATCACGCTGCTGCCTCAGCATGGATTCAGGAACCGCAGCGAGTGGAACAGGCACAGGCACCAGCAAGGCCCAGGTAAGGAGCAGACTGTAGTTTCTGCTCAGCTTTACTGTGGGGTCTCTCTCTAGCCCTCTTCTCTCTAAATGTTAGTGAAGTTTGAGGGTATTTTTTCCCCCTGGTGGCGGAGGGGCCTGTCAGGGCACATGAGTCTGATAGCTTTTCTCACTGTGCACCTGTGGTGAGCAACCTTGAGTAATCAGGCTGACTCTAAAAGATGGTTTGTCTTTTTT
The DNA here is from genome assembly GCA_037952925.1 of Lithobates clamitans. Lineage (NCBI taxonomy): Eukaryota > Metazoa > Chordata > Amphibia > Anura > Ranidae > Lithobates > Lithobates clamitans. The sequence goes on from JBBGZY010000534.1 coordinate 147,262, forward strand.
CTCTCTCTTTTTTCCCTTATGGCAGGCCAAGAGCTCTGACCCTGGGATTAGAAAGAAATGTCCTTCATGCAAAATTAAGTTAAATGAAGGCTGGAAAAAGGCTTTATGTCAAGCATGTATTGACTCCTTGGTGAGGGAAGAAACCACTTCCGCATGCAGTGATCTAATCGCATCTGCCAAAAAGGAATTGGATGCTACCATTCAATCCTTCAGATCCTCACTCACCTATCCATCTGCAAGTCAGCCCACTACCTCACAGTCCTCTCAAGGCTCACTGTTAGTCCCGGCAGTAGAGGCGGAAATGGGTCCTCTGAACCGGGAAGGGCTTTCCCCATCCCATTCTAATGAATCGAATGAGGATAGTGATGAGCTGGAAAATATGTCTTCCAAGTATAAATTGTCTTTGGATCAGGTGGATGGCCTTTTAAAGGCTATTTATGCTACTCTAGGCCTTGAGGAAGAGCATAAGGAGATGTCTTTACATGACAAGATGTATGCAGGGCTTAGTGAGTCTAAGTCCCGTACCTTTCCAGTCCATGCAGTGATTTCTGAAACAATCAGAAAAGAATGGGCTGACCCTGATAGGAAACCATTTTTCTCTAGGGCTCATAAGAGAAGGTTCCCTTTTGATGAAGACCCAGCAGCTCTTTGGAATAAGGTTCCAAAACTTGATGCAGCCTTTTCTCAGGTGTCAAGATCTACTGATCTAGCATTTGAGGACATGGGGATCTTAAAAGACCCCATGGATAAAAAAATGGATCAACAGCTCAAGCGGACTTGGCAATCCATTATGGGCAACCTTAAGCCAGCAATGGCAACTACTTGCATCTCCAGGAACTTGGAGTATTGGGTAAATCAGCTTAAAGCTCATATAATAGCAGATTCCCCTAAGCAAGAAATCCTTGACTCCTTTTCTACCCTCTCAGCAGCCGTAGCCTATGTCTCTGATGCCTCAGCAGAGTCTATCAGGATGACAGCTAAGGCGGCAGCCCTTGCTAATTCGGTTAGACGGGCTTTATGGCTAAAGACTTGGCAAGGGGACACAGCATCTAAAAACAAATTATGCGGGGTCCCTTTTCTGGGAGACTTACTGTTCGGCCCTGATTTGGATTCAGTTCTGGACAGGACTGCAGATAAAAAGAAATCTTTTCCTGTCAAGAAGAAGAAACAACCAGTCAAACGGTTTTTTCGTCCTCAAAGGGCTCAGGAACAGAACAAGTCTCAAGAGAAAAAGAAAAGCTGGTCAGGGCAGAGGGGTAAGGGCAGAGGAAATGTCCTTTTCCATCCTCCTGCGTCAGCCAGCAAGACGCAATGACAGTCGGTTACAGGTAGGGGGAAGACTACAAGACTTTCTCCCCTATTGGGCAAGCATAACAGAAAACCAGTACATTCTGAATATGCTAGCCAAGGGTTACAATATAGAATTTTCAGATCTCCCCCTAGAAAGGTACTTGGTGACAAATCTTCCAAGAGATGTAACAAAATCCCTGGCAATGAAGAGCCTATTAAAGGATCTGATAGATCAGGGGGTTATGACTTACGTCCCACAGGGGGAGCTTTATCAGGGATTTTATTCCCGTATATTCCTGATAAAGAAACCATCCGGAGATTTTCGGTTAATCCTAAACCTGAAACCGCTGAACAGATCAGTCCAATACAAAAGGTTTCGTATGGACTCCATCTTCACGGTCAAGAATCTATTGACGAGGGAATGCTTTATGGCATCAATAGACCTTCGAGATGCCTATCTGCATATCCCTATAGCCCCGCAGTCCCAAAGATTCCTAAGATTGGCGATAAATTTGGGAAAAGAGGTTCTGCACTTGCAATTCAGGGCCCTCCCCTTTGGCCTGTCTTCTGCCCCACGAGTATTCACAAAAATAATGGCAGAAGCGCTTGCACCTCTTCGCATGCAGGGGATTGCGGTAATTCCGTACTTGGACGACCTACTCCTTTTTGCCCCCTCCAGGGAAAGACTGCTAGACAACCTCGGAAAGACCCGAGGTCATCTAGAAACCCTGGGTTGGATCATAAATATGCAGAAGTCAAATTTCGTTCCAGCCCAGAAAATACTATTCCTGGGGTATCAGATCTGTTCAAGGGAACAAAAGATTTTTCTCCCAGAAGAGAAGAAGGGGAAAGTCCAGAAGGTGGTAGCGTCCTTGCAGGCAAGCCAGCAATTATCAGTCCGACAAGTGATGTCATCCCTAGGAACCCTAACCGCAACCATACCAGCCATTCAATGGGCAAGGTTACATTTCAGGCCTCTCCAGAGCTTTCTCCTGAGAATATGGAATCACAGGTCAGAATCTCTGGAAGCAAAAGTAAAGATACCCACCAAAGTCAAGAGATCACTTTGGTGGTGGAGAAGACAGGAGAATCTGGCAGAAGGCCTACTCTGGTCATTTCCAATAGAAAAAGTGGTAACGACAGATGCCAGTGTATGGGGTTGGGGAGCTCACTTAGACCAAGACTTCGCGCAAGGAATGTGGTCTCGGACAGAGGCAAAGAGGTCCTCAAATTGGAGGGAACTAAAGGCAGTCGCCTTAGCTTTAAATGCCTTCTCTCCTATCCTTCAAGGTTCTCATGTCCGGGTCCTCTCAGACAACGCCACTACCATAGCCTACCTAAACAAACAGGGGGGTACAAGAAGCAAAACACTTCAGTTGCTAGCTTCAAAGATCCTGGTTTGGGCAGAAAAGCATGTTCGGTCCTTATCAGCAGTCCACCTCAAAGGCACCTTAAATGTAGTGGCAGATTATCTAAGCAGAAGGCGGATTCAGGAGTCAGAATGGAGCCTGAATCCGGAAATCTTTGCAATGATTACCAGGGCCTGGGGTCAACCGCAAATAGACCTATTTGCGTCACAGGAAAATACACAACTCCCAGTGTTTTTCTCGATTCACAGAAACGACAAGGCCCAGGGGACAGATGCGTTAATCCAGCCCTGGATCTTCCATCTGGGTTATGCATTTCCTCCTTTCCAACTTATCCCGTTGGTGTTAAGGAAGATACAGAGGGAGAAGGTGGCAGTAATCCTAATTACTCCATTTTGGCCAAAGAGGGCATGGTTTTCCACCATTCTACAGATGGCAGTCAAACCATTTTGGCGGCTGCCTCTCCGGCAGGACCTGCTCCTACAGGGTCCAATACAGCATCCGGGAGTGGCCAGTCTAAGCCTCACGGCCTGGTTTCTGAGGAGCAGTTGTTAAGAAACAAAGGTCTGTCACAACCCTTGGTAACTACCTTACTTTCCAGTAGGAAGATAGTGACCAGAAAAATCTATGCTAAATATTGGAAGGTCTTCAACTCTTTTTGTCATTTGACTAAGAGAGAAGTAAAAAATTTAGTGTCAATTTTGGAATTTCTTCAAGAGGGGGCAGACAAGGGATTGTCAGTCAGCACCCTTAAAGTTCAAGTAGCTGCTTTGGGAGTATTTCTAGAAAGACCAATCTCTTCTGAGCCCTTGGTTATAAGATTTTTCAAGGCACTTACCAGATCTAGACCAGCTCCGGCTAAGCACTTTCCCAATTGGGATCTATCAGTGGTCCTGCAAGCCCTTACAAAGGAACCTTTTGAACCACTACAAGGAATCTCTCTAAGGAATCTTACTCTTAAGACCTTGTTCTTAGTTGCAATAACATCAGCAAGGAGAATTGGTGAGCTGCACGCCCTATCTGTTAAGAGACCCTTTTTAACTATCTACACAGATAGGATTGTACTTAAAACCGATCCGGGTTTTTTGCCAAAGGTAGCGTCAGCACACAATAGGTCGCAGGAGATCATCCTGCCAACCTTTTGCTCTAACCCTTCGGGGGAAAAAGAAGGCAAATTCCACAATTTGGATGTAAGAAGGACCTTATTACAGTATCTGGAGGTAACAAGTAACTTTAGATCCTCGGATTCTCTATTTATACTTTTTTCGGGTAAAAAGAAGGGCCAACAAGCTTCTAAGGGGTCTATAGCTAGATGGCTTAAATCAGCTATTCTAGCAGCCTACTCTCAGTCGGGGCTCTCTCCCCCGCTGGGAATTAAAGCACATTCTACCAGGGCTCAGGCCACTACATGGGCAGAAATGGCTGGTGCCACCCCAGATCAGATTTGTAGGGCGGCTACGTGGTCAAGTTACCTTACGTTTGTCCGTCATTACAGGCTGGATCTTCTGTCAGCCAGTGAACAGGCTTTTGGCAGAAAGGTCTTGCAGGCTGTGGTCCCTCCCTAAGTGGGTAAGTCTCTGTTATCCTCTCAAGGTGCTGTCCTGAAAGACGTTAAGGGAAAAATCAAGTTAGACTTACCGGTAACTTGTTTTCCAGGAGTCTTTCAGGACAGCAGCAACCCGCCCTTATTGTATTAAATTACTATGCTGTGACTAACCATATTCTGATTATGTGTTCCAGCTTGGGCCAGAGGTTCTCTACTACTACTGATAAGTGGGAAGGAGCCTCCTTTTAAAGTTTGGTGGAGGTGTGTTTCCTGTCAAGTGGGTGGAGCCACGCTCTCAAGGTGCTGTCCTGAAAGACTCCTGGAAAACAAGTTACCGGTAAGTTTTTTTTTTTTTTTTTTTTTTTTTTTTTTTTTTTATGGTTTCTGGATCACCAAATCAAACAGTTGAAATCAAAGGTAGCTTATTGGGGAAATCTAAATTTTCCTCTGAGACCAGCTTTATGCTGGCCGTACATTGGTTTGTTGGGCATACTGACTGATGTGAGTCTGAAGGGATCATGGCATGCTATTACCTGCTATTGCATAGTATATGACCAGGATTTGGGTGGGTCTGGACGCTGGTACTTTTCATTTCTCAAGTCACAATCCACTTTTGTTGCAGTGATGCATTCTATTATGGCAACGAAAAGGGCTCTCGCAGCTTGAATGGTCTGGGCTATGGCTCTAGGTTGGTGTATCTGGTGCCTTTGCCATGACCAAGTATGACCCTTAGCTGGGCCAGCCTGAGTAGTAACAGGTGTGGGCATCTGACAGCAGCTTGATTCTCATGTATAATACTGCACACAGTTCTATGTAGGATCTGGAAATTATTTATGCAGGCTTGAGCAAGGGAAACATTGGTGCCTAAAGTGTGGATGCAGCTTACAATTTTTTTTTTTTTTCTTTCAGTTGCAGCTGTTTACTTCTATTGTCACACCTTCATGACATGTGGCCCCTTTGCCTGATGGGGTTGAAACTGTCCTAGGTAAGAAAGGCTTAAAGTGGTATTAAGCACAAAAACACAAATGTAATATATTGCTGTTTACCCATCCTTAAACCACTTCCAGCCCAAGGATAACATATGATGTCCTGGACTTTGAGTGGGGATATCTGAATGATGCCTGCAGCTACAGCCATTATTCAGATATCCTTTTCGGCCGACCGAGTCTGTGCACCGTAAGAACAATCATAGTGGCAGTTCAGCCGCTTAATCATTCTTACAGGCAGTGGGAGGGGACATGCACCGCCCTCTGGTGCTTCTCCGGCTCACCCGTGCAATCAGCGAGCCAGAGAATGAAACAGTCGCTGCCAGAAGTTGATCATAGAGATTTCTAGTGAGCAGATGGTCCCCAGTCATCTCTGACCCTCTGAGGCCTGGGCGCGACGTTATGAAATCATGTCCGGGCCGGTAGATGTAAACCATGCCAGGGACTCGGCTGGAAAAGCCAAGACAGTTCATTGTGGTTTTCCCTCCGCGTCTTTCAGGACAGCCTCAATGAGACCTTGGCTACTCCCCTTCCTAGGAAACGCCTGCACCAGCCCAAATTTCCGCCTCTCCTCCTGCCAGATTTCAGTTATTTGTTTCCTCCAGACACTGTTTTGGAACCTGGTCAGACTGTGGCTTGTAAAGGCCGGGGCACTCCCAGGAATGCGGTGAGGTACATACCCGACCGCACTGTTCGCCACCCCATCTTCACCGAGTGCGGGCGGAAGATCCGGGGGCCCACCATCGCATTCACAAGGATGAAGCGGGGAGACAACTCTGCTCTCCCTGTACATGGGTGCAGGCCGCATTTGGAACCAGGCAGGCCGGGTGATGTAATTTCCGGTGGAGGGTGAATGTTTCCCTTTGATCCGCGACTTCCGGGTCGCGGTGCTGATAGTGGGCAGCATGCAGTCTGGAGAGGAGTCTAACGCGGCACAGGCAGCGTGAGGCTCCACAGCAGCAACCACCAATGCGGCTATGTCTGAAGCGGATGCCCATCGATGCTAGCTCCAGCCATCCAAAGGTGGTTCCTGGTGGGGGGCGCTCGGGTCCTTACACCATTAAAAAAAAAAAAGCCTAGAACACTCCCAGTTGTAACTTGTATGCAAGGGGGAAAGGTGATATTTCTCAAAGTCTTCCAGGACGGCACCCTGAGAGATGACTGGTCCACCTGACAGGAAACCCGATCAATCAAAGAGGTTAAAAGCCCCCGCTCCTCAGTTTTTGATTATTTTATCTATAGACCTGGGGCTGGTGGTCTCCCCCTGGGAGCTGAACCGAATGCCTGGGAAGCCTCTGGGTCCGGACGGATGCTTTTATCCTTCCTAGGTGGGGTTTCCCCTATCCTTTCCTCAGGGGGGCAGCGCAAACTGAAGAACCCCCCCTGAGCGCTGAAGGTCCCTGGGTACAGTGGTGTACCCAGAACTTCAGGGGCCTATCTTCCTGTCTCCTCACCTGTACGGTGGCCGTGCAGAAAAGGAGCCTCGTTCTCCTCCCATCAGGGCGGTGAGTTGCTTGCAAGAGGCGAGTCTGACTTTACCTTTTCTGTATCCGTTAGTGCAGATGTGCTGGTCAGGATGGGTGTCTTTTTGATCAGCAGTGGGATGAGGAGGGTGAGCTGACTTGATGCTCCACGGCGTCTACCTCTCACCACCCCCCAACCCCCCCCAGCACTCGCGAAGTGAGCTCAGCGCGGCCCGCGTCATTTCCGGTTTACGGCAAAATGGCGTCAGCGCGGTGGAGAGGGAAAAAGCACAGCTTCACTCATCATAGGAGATATCCAGCTGGAGATAATCCAGCTGGAGCAGGCGCCCTTTTCTCCTAGGGACCAGGCTAATTGTGCAGCATGGAACATGAGGAGAGACCCGCAGGGTCCACGGCCATAGAGGAGACCACAGGGGGTCAGTCTGACTGGCCGACAGAGGTTTTGGTGGGGGAGGGTACCCCAACTCTTCTCCTCTGGGTGTTACAGTGCTATATTTATGCCTGTGTATTTTGTTTCAGGGGACGATGCCACTACCCGTGAGGTTGCCAGCCGTCCCGTTAAATCTACCTGTTCTAAAAGATGCGGGAACTGTAAGGATACCCCCAAATCATCCTAACCCTTTCTGTTTTTAAATGTATACAGAAGCTAACAGGGAAAGGGACATCTCAGATCATGAAGGATTTTCTTACAGTTCAAACTGAGATGCTGTCCACTTTAAAAGCTTTTCAATCCTCTAAGTCTAGGGAGTCAGAGGCCCATGCCAGTAAGGACGCCTCCTCCCAGGAGGGCTCCGCTTCCTCTAGGGGATCTAAATGTATCAGAGGATCAGGATAACCCATAGTACTCCCTTTCTCAGGATTTGGATGAGGAACTAGAATCCAAATTGGCCAGCCAGGAGGGGGAGGACTTCAGGTCTAGTAGGCATATTTTTTCAGCCGACGACATGGAGGGCCTCCTGAGGGCCATTTATGCTTCCGAAGAGATTCAGGAGCCCACTGAGCAGGTCTCTGCCCAGGATAAAATGTATAGAGGCTTAATTAAGCCAGGGTTCTTCCGGTACATTTTGCCCTTAAAGATGTTATCTTGAGGGAGTGGAAGGAACCAGAGAAGAGGCTTCTGAAACACAAAAGTGGAAGCGTAAATGCCCCTTTACGGAAGAATATGAGGAAAAGTTTAAGCCCCCCAGATTAGACGCTTCCTTAGCTCAAGTGTCTAAGCAGTTCGATCTCTCCTTTGAAGACATGGGCAATATAAAGGACCAAATGGATTGGAAGGCAGAAACCAGTTTACGCAGGGCCTGGGTGGGTATGTAAGCTGATGGACCATGTGTCCCGAACCTCCAAATCTAAGGGGGTTTTAGATTTCTTGGAGGTCATAGGCAGTGCAGTTGCGTAGCTAGCGGATGCTGCGGTTGAGACAGTGCGTGCCACTGCTAAATCTGGTGCCCTATTGAACTCAGCCAGGCAAGCCCTCTGGGTTAAGACCTGGGATGGGGATAGTTCATCCAAGACCCGGCTTTGTGGCCTCCTCTCTGAGGATTCACTCCTTTTTGGTACTGGGTTAGATCAAGCCCTGGCTAGGTCTACTGAAAAGGGGGAAAAAATTCCCCGTTAAACCGAGAAGGGAAAGGAAGAGGTTTTTTTCGTGGCCCCAAGCAAAGAACCTCTTCTCAGAGAAAAAGGTTTCCCCTAATAGGCGCATGGGCGTCCGCAGAACTTTTTTCAGGGGGGGCATAATTTTAGGGTTACCCATGCACCGCCCCTTTTCAACAATGTCCTTATCACATTATCATGGTCAGACTGCTGACGTAGTACAGTCCCTAGGATAAGTAATGGATAATGGCCAACAGGCCCTTTTACCAGACCCAGCGAAACGACAGCAGCGATTCCTCCAGCTGGACAATCGCTCACTCTGGGTTCCCCAGTGTAGTGTAGCATGTCTGTACCCTGGTAGTGGCTCATGAATCAGAAAAGGGCTGGCGACTCGGATGCTCTTGAATAAAAGTCCTTTATTGGCTTACATGGGTACACGCTATGTTGATGCGTTTCGGCTAAGAAGCCTTCATCAAAACCTTTGATGAAGGCTTCTTAGCCGAAACGCGTAAGCGTAGCCTGTACCCATGTACCAATCTAAGCCAATAAAACTTATATTCAAGAGCATCCAAGTCGCCAGCCCTTTTCTGATTCAAGCACTGCATTTTGGGGCCTGAACGTCCTGGCTAGAGCACCGGATCAGTTCATAGATCATCATATTGGCAGTGGAGCTGGGGTATCATTTTGCTTCTCTGGTAGTGGCTCGGTCTTTCTCTCTGGTGGCGCTGGGCAGCACACTCCTCCATTCTTTGTCCTGTAACACTCTCTCCCTCAGCTTTTTTTCCAGGCTGCAGTCTCTCTTGATCAAGTTGTAGCCTCCTCCCTGTGGAAAATGGGGCCGCCAATCTTTGGGACTACATGTCCCATGATGCTCTCCTTGTATCCTTTGCTTGGCCCTCAGTTATGGCCAATAGGGAAGGAACGGAGCAGGCAGGAAGCTGGGTGGGGAACCTGGTCTCTTCTCCCTGACAGGAGAAAGGGGGGTGAGCGGGGAAAATCTTTAACAGCCCGTAGCTCGCCTTTCTCCTGTCACAGCACCGCAGTGTTCTCTGCTGGCCTGAGCAGGGAAAAGAGCCGAAGTCAGATTACACTGATGGGTGGGCTTAACACCTTGATGGTGGCACCCGAGTGCGGGCTGGCCGCATCCCGATAGCGACACAACTTTACTGAATTTAAGACCCGATTCCGGGGGGGGGGCAATTGACCCCCCTTGCCCCTACCTGCAGACGCCCATGAATAGCCGTTGGGGAGCTGGAAAGGATAAGCAAAAATCAGGCATTCTCTTTTCCAGCCAGAAGTCGGGTGACAAGACCACCAAATGACTTGCCAGTAGGGGAAAGGCTTTCCCACTTTGTCCCTCAGTAGGAAAGAGTCACACAGAGCCCCCACATTCTCTAGATAGTAAGAGGATTGCAAGTTAGTTTCTCTCACCTCCTCCCCCCCAAGTTTCTTTTAACCCACCTTCCCAAGGATCCCTGCAAGGCAGAAGGAATCCTACGGGACATATAAGAGCTGGCCAGTCAGGAGGTCATAGTGCCTGTCCCCGGGGACCAACAGGGTCGGGTTTTACTCCCATGTATTTGTGGTGCCCAAGCCCTCAGGAAAATATTGTCTTAAATAAATTTAAGGAACCTCAATGTTTTCTTGCTGTAAAAGAAGTTCCGCATGGGTAGTGTGTACTCCCTCAGAAGACACCTCCTCAAGGATGTGTTCATGGTAACCTTAGATTTAAAGGATGCTTACCTCCACGTCCCTATATTTCAGGGTCATCAGATTTTCCTAAGATTCGCAATTGCCTCCCCACAGGGAATTCAGCATTGGCAGTTTGCGGCCCTCCCCTTTGGACTAGCATCCAGTCCAAGGGTCTTCACGAAGGTGCTGGCAGAAGTAGTGGCCTTCCTACATCTCCAGGAAATAACATTGATCCCCTATTTAGACGACATTCTGATTTTACAATCAGAATCGGGACCAGCTGCTTCTGAATCTAGCCAAGGTGATGGAGACCTTAGAAGCTTTGGGATGGATCATCAGCAAGGAAAAATCCTCGCTGGTTCCAGCCCAAAACTAAAATGTACCTAGGATTCCTGGTGGATTCAGCGGAACAAAAGTTAATTCTTCCTCAGAGCAAGGTAGAGGCCCTAATTTCAGCTGCCACTTCTCTGCTAGAGGCAAGGATGGCCTCAAACAGGGGTATTATGAGGGTTTTGGGCCTAATGACTGCATCTATCCCTGCAGTTCCTTGGGCACGGCTACATTCCAGGACCCTCCAGCACTTCCTCCTATCCTCTTGGGACAAGAAAAGGAGTTCTCTAGACCTAAAAAGTCATCATTCCGGTCGAAGTGAGAGAATCTCTTCATTGGTGGCTTCTTCCTCAGAGGCTTCGGGGGTGTCTTCTTTGGAGTCGGCTTCAGCCCCTCAGAATAACGACAGACGCAAGTTCCTGGGGGTGGGGGGCACACCTAGAGGATCTAAGAGCTCAGGGGTCCTGGGACTCAAGACAGAGGGTCCTCTTCCAACTTTTGAGAGCTTTTGGCTGTCGGAGAAGCGTTAAAAGCGTTCGAGGGAAGAATCAAGAACCAGGAAGTTCAGATGCTTTTAGACAATGCCACAGCAGTGGATTTTCTGAATCAAGGGGGCACCAGATCCACGTCTCTCCTGGCCCTGTCACTAGAGATCCTGGGTTGGGCGGAGCACAGGGTTCTGTGTCCGCAGTTCACATAAAGGGAACTCTAAATATAGAGGCAGATTATCTCAGTCGCCAGCCAATTCTGCAGGGAGAATGGATGCTGAATCCAGAGGTTTTCTCCCTGGTATGCCAGCAATACGGCGTTCCAGAAGTAGATCTCCGCAGGAAGAACAGAAGGGTAAAGAGATTCTTTTCCCTTGCTCGAGAAATGGGCTCCGAGGGGATAGATGCATTGGCCCAGGTGTGGAAGTTCCAGTTGGCTTATGCTTCCCCCCCCCCCCCCCGGGGCTTATCCCGAGAGTTCTGCAAAAGTTATTTTCTCTCGGAAGGCAATCTGATTCTGATAGCCCCGCGGTGGCCCAAGAGCTTGGTTTCCAACCCTACAGGGTTGGTCCATAGCTCCGCCTCTTCACCTTCCTGTTTGGAGCGACCTTCTCCATCAGGGTCCGGTCTGCCACCCAGACCCCAGCTTCTTCAGGCTGACGGCCTGGCTCTTGAAAGGTGGAACTGCGGGAGAAGGGCCTGTCGAACAGAGTAGTGGATACTCTTCTTAGCAGGAAGCAGGTCACAAGGTGTATTTATGCTAAGACCTGGGGGGTTTTCTCTCGCTGGTGTCAAGCAAGAGGAACCTCTCAACAAGAGATCCCTGCCATTCTGGAATTTCTCCAGGATGGAGCAGACCAGGGTTTAGCAACCAAGACACTTGAGGTACAGGTCGCAGCCCTATCCTGTTTTTTGGAAAGACTCTTGGCATTGGATCCCCTGATCATTCCTTTTGGTCAGAGGTTGTCCCCTGTCAAGATGTCTAGCTTTCCACCTTGGGACCTTACCTTGGTGTTGGAAAGTCTAACTAATGCTGCGTACACACAAGCGAACTTTACAGCAGACTTTGCCCGGCGGGCTGGATTTCGTCAGACAATTCGATTTGTGTGGGCTCCAGTGGACTTTGTTTTCTCAAAAGTTGGACGGACTTAGATTTGAAACATGTTTTAAATTAATCCGTCAATCGAGTCCGGTCGAAAAGTCTGCTCGTCTGTATGCTAGTTCGATGGACAAAAGGCCACGCTAGGGCAGCTATTGGCTACTGGCTATGAACTTCCTTGTTTTAGTCCGGTCGTACATCATCACATACGAATTCGACAGACTTGGTGGATTGTGTGTAGGCAAGTCCGTTTATTCAGAAAGTCCGTCGTAAAGTACGTCAAAGTCTGCCACAAAGTCCGACTGTGTGTATGCGGCATAAGGCTCCCTTTGAACCAATAGATCAAATCCCTCTTGGGATCCTCACCTTTTTAAGTTGACTTTTCTACTAGCAATCACTTCTGCCAGGAGAGTAGGTAAGATTCAGGCCTTCTCTATTAAGGAGCCATTCTTTCGTTTATAAGAGGACAGGGTGATACTTAGGCAGGACCCCCTGTACCTCCCTAAGGTAGCATCTAAGTTCCACAGAACTCAGGCAGTAGTGCTGCCTTCCTTTTGCAACAATCCCAAAAATGAAAGGGAAGTTTCTTATCACTGTCTGGACTTCAGACGTTGTTTGTTATCCTACTTAGGAGTTTAGAAAGTCCAGCCATCTTTTAGTTTTTCCGGGTAAAAAAAGGGCCAACAAGCAAGTAAAGCATCCATAGCTAGATGGATTAAGCACACTATTTCTTTGGCCTATGAGCATTCCGGTAAGGCAGCCCCTAGGAACCTCAAGGCACATTCCACGCGATCTCTGGCATCCTCTTGGACGGAAAGGGCTGGAGCTTCAGTGGAGCAGATATGTAAAGCCACTACTTGGACAAGCCGGAACACCTTCCTGAAGCATTACAGGGTGGAGTTCCTGCCAAACACCAGATCTTGAGGAGACAGTAAGGTCCTGCAAGTGGTTGTCCCGCCCTAAGGTAGGCCTGAGCTACTTGCTCCTCTCTCAGGGTGCCGTCCTGGAAGACGACTTGAGAAAATGACCAGTTACACTTACCGGTAACTGTTTGTGGGAAGTCTTCTAGGGCGGCAGGTCTACTTCCCACCCGTTCTGTTTAGGTATGGTCTAATATAGAGTGTGGTGGTGTTGGTCGTTTTTTTTCTTCACTCTCCTGCACTCGTGTGGGTCAATACTTTGTCACAACTAAGGAGCACGGGGAGGGGCGAGGGCTTTTAACCTCTTTGATTGTTTCCTGTCAGGTGGACCAGTCATCTCTCGGGGTGCCGCCCTGGAAGACTTCCCAGAAAGTTACTGGTAAGTGTAACTGGTCATTTTTATATTCTTGCATGTATTTCAGAAAGCTACTGAAAAATCAAGATCATCACATAGTTCTAGGAGAGTGCGCCTCAAAAACCTGGGAATCAACCATAGGAAATCTTAAACCAGAAATGGCTGTCAGTGGTGGGCAGTACACCTGAACCAATGGCTTTCCCAAATTGAGTCTCCTATTGAAGCGGGAACAGCCAAGGAAACTATATTGTCTTTTCCTACTATTCTGTGTGTAGTGGCATATTTAGTGGATGTGTCTGCGGAGTCTGTCCGCATGTCTGCCAGAACTGTGGCTCTAGCCAACTTGGCCAGAAGAGCCCTCTGGCTAAAAATGTGGCCGGGCGATAGTGCCTCTAAAGTTAAACTGCAGGATCAAATTGACGGGAGATTTACTTTTCGGCCTCGGTCTAGAAGCTGTGCTAGACGAAAAGAACTCTTTCCCGGTTAAGTGCAAACCCTCAATTCGGACAAAGTGTTTCGTCCACAAACTAAGGGGGGGGGGGGGCAAGCCTGAGGGGTGAAAAGAGAACTTGGGGCCAAAGGGGCGAGAGCAGAGGAGGTGCGTTTGTTTGTTTTTTATTTTTATTTTTTTTTTTTTTCTTCTCTCATGACACCACCTATCATGGTGGGAGGAAGACTGGAGGCCTTCTCCCACGGTGGGAGGCGGTCTCCTCCAGTCAATTTATCTTGGATTGTAAGGAGGGGATACTGCCTGGAATTTACAAAACCTCCCCACGAAGTCTCCTCGTCACACACCTTCACAGGTGTGTGGGGCATTCAGCTGCTACTTAATAGCAGGCTGGAGTGATGGATCATTAGTGCTGTGGGCTTGGACAAAGCTATACACCAGTGCTATTGAGCATCCCAGCTAAACTTAATTTTTGACAACTTTTGCTCCTATCTATGGATGCGGTTGACAATGGGATCTGTCTATTTGACATCCCCTCTTTTTCTGCCTACCTTGTTTGATATTGGCTGTTTATTCCACTCTATCTGTCATTTGCAGATCGTGTTCCCCTTAGGATAAGCCTCTATGGGCCAGGGCCCTACTGGGTTTGTTGGAATTGGAGGAACAAAATGTAATATGCAGAGTTCCAAAGGGGAGGAAGGTGGAGGTTTGTACTCGCACATTTATTGTGCAAAAACCCTCAAAAAATACAAACTGATCCTGAACCTAAAACCCTGAACTAGTCTGTATCCTACAAGAGGTTCTGTATGGAATCGATCTTTACGGTCAGAGCCTTGCTTCCCCCAAAATTGCTACACGGTGTCGCTAAATCCCAAGGACGCCTACCTCCATGTCCCTATCACAGAAACTTTCCAGAAGTTTCTCCATCTATCGGTGAACATAAAAGAAGAAACTACCCATCTACAGTTTCAAGCGCTTCCATTCGGCCTATCGTCATCACCCTAAATCTTCACGAAGGTCATGGCAGAAGCCATGGCTTTTCTGCGACGTCTTAATAGCATATCTGGACAACCTACTCTTCGCAGCATCTCCAGAACAGTTGACCAGAAAGCTGGAACGGACGATGAAAATCCTGACAGGTCTAAGGTAGCTGCTGAACCTGGAAAAGTCCAGCTTGATTTAATCTCGGCGCATTACCTACAATACCTGCTAGACTCCACTCAGTTGAGGGTTTTTCTCCCGGCAGAAAAATTACAGAAATTGGACAAGACAGTTGCCTCTCTCCAAAACAACCAGCAGGTCTCTAAGAGCAGCAATGTCAACTCTGGGTCTACTAACGTCAACCATCCCAGCAGTTCAGTGGGCAGGGCTACATTTTTGTCGTTCCCCCCCCCAAGCCTTTGTCCTAAAAACATGTGACCACACCCAGAAGTCGTTAGACACCTTAGTATACATTCCACCCCAGGTAAAAATATCCACCTGGTGGTGGAGGAAAATGGTGAACCTGTCGCAGGGTCATCTGTGGCTCATCCCAGTCTCAAGGGTGGTAACCATGGATCCAAAGGTTGGGGCGCATACTTAGGAACCCTACTGGAACCGGGCACCTGTAGGGACGAGGAGCTCAAAAGGTCATCCAATTGGAAGGAACTGAAAGCTGTCGGATTGACACTCGGGTCCTTCAGGAGGGAACTACAAGGGCACCACATTCAAGTGCGCTCAGACAACTCCTCGGTGGTCGCATATGCAAGGCGGCACGAGGAGCAGAATCCTGTTGGGCCGAGACCAATGCACTTTCCCTATTGGCAGTTTTTCTGAAAGCGGGGAAAAGAATGTGGTGGCGGACTTTCTCAGCAGAAAGCAGCTGCGAGGTTGTTAAAATATTAATATAGCTGTGAAGACTCTTCTGCTTTTTCCTAGATTGTGTGACAAATTTCTTAGTTGTATAACTGAGTCATCAGCTTAAATCAAACCGTGTGATTTATTTCCACACAAGTTACAAAAATACTTACAAAAGTTGTACATTTCAAATTCAAAATGTTGCTTCCAATAAGATCAAAGATATGAGATAAAGTTGTTTGTTTCAAAAAAATAAGTTCAAGACATGCTTAAAAATGTCTTCTGTTTCCTTTTTTTCTGAGAGCAGCTGTAAAAATATTCTGTATGCTGGGTTTCTATAGTTGTGAATAGTAGAAGGAAATTTTATAAGAAGCGAGCTTCCAGCATGTAGCTCTTCACTTAACCACTTCAATAGTGGGCACTTATACACATTCCTGCCCAAGCCAATTTTCAGCTTTCAGCGCTGTCGCAAGTTGACAATTGCACTGTCGTGCTACACTGTACCCAAACAATTTTTTTTTTTAAGCATTTTTGTTCCACAAATAGAGCCTTCTTTTGGTGGTATTCTTTGTTTCTGTTTAAATATATATTTTTTTTTTTTGTAAAGTCCATTTTCTTTAATGATGGGCACCAGTGAGGCGGCACTGATGGGCACCAGTGAGGCGGCACTGATGGGCACCAGTGAGGCGGCACTGATGGGCACCAGTGAGGCGGCACTGATGGGCACCAGTGAGGCGGCACTGATGGGCACCAGTGAGGCGGCACTGATGGGCACCAGTGAGGCGGCACTGATGGGCACCAGTGAGGCGGCACTGATGGGCACCAGTGAGGCGGCACTGATGGGCACCAGTGAGGCGGCACTGATTTTTTTTTTTTTGTGCCAGTCAGTGCCCATTTGTGGACACTAGCATTCATTTTCACAAGTGGTTGGCCATGGGGGATGTACCTGGCCATCCACATGTTAGGAGCTTCCCTGGTGGTCAGGTGTGGGCATCCAAGGGGGGGCAGGGCTGATGAACAATCAGCGATGAACTGTCAGACGCAAGTGAGGAAAAGCCGATCAACGGCTCTTCCTGTTTACAACGTGATCAGCCGTGATTGGACACTGCTGATCACGTGGTAAAGAGCCTCCGCTGGAGGCTCTTTACTGAGAGCGGTGTCAGACCGACACACCGCATCGCCACGATGCGCGGCCCCTGTTATCCTGCAGGATGTCATATGATGCCCAGTCAGGATAACTGAACCACTGCCCGGCCATCATTCTGCTATAGGCCAGCGGGAAGTGGTTAAATAAACCTGATCCAATTGTTTAAATTTTGCGCCAAACTAACCACTCCACATTATGCCCATTATCACCTCCCATCCACTCCCCACACTGGTGGGGGCTAGGAGTAAGAATTCCATTCGACCAGCATGTCTAACCACTTGCCGACCGCCACACACAGATATACGTACAGGCAAATGGGCGTACCTGTACGTCTCTGAATTTGCTGCCTTGCGGGCGTGCACGTGCTGCTGCTATAACTTTTGTGAAAACCAATCAATTATTGCGGGTTTTTTTTTTTTTTTATAGCGCAAAAAATAAAAACTGCAGAGGTGTTCAAATACCACCAAAAGAAAGCTCTATTTGTGGGGAAAAGAAAAGGGCGTCAATTTTGTTTGGGTACGTCGCATGACCGCAATTGTCAGCTAAAGCGACGCAGTGCCGAATCGCAAAAAATGCTCTAGTCAGGAAAGTGGGTAAATCCGGGGCTGAAGTGGTTAGATCCAGAAGTAAGTTTGAGAGACAACTTGGCTCAGAGTAATTAGAAACAGTTTCTCAAACAAGATATCTGTTACATACCTTTATGAAAATATAACCAGAAATCGCAATCAAATCTTGACGGCTTCTTGAAATTGAGAACTTGGTTCGAATGTCACATCTGTAAGTTATTATTTCAAAAGACCCTTCATACATAGTTACAGGGTATTTCATAACCTGTTTCAAATATCTAAATTTTTATTTGGTCCCATAAGTATATAACAGAGGGCGATTGAAGACTTCCTGGTTGCGGACTCAATCTCATATCCAAATGAGGTGGACCTCTTCGCATCAAGGGACAACGCAAAAACCCCTGTTCTCAAACAGGTGGGAAGACGTGCTAGGGGTGGATGCACTAACAGAGCTGGCATTTTTTTAAAAAATGCTATGCCTTCTCACCACTGATCTTGCTACCGGCAGTGCTGAGAATTTCAAGCAGAACACCTTTGATATTGGTGGCACCACATTGGCCCAGAAGGTCCTGGTTCTCGGTCCTCCAAACAGTTAACAGTAGAACCTCCATGGTTACTACCACTCCGGGAGGATCTCCTTTCATAGGGCCCGGGTCCTTTGTCCCCAGGTACATCGATGGAACCTAGCGGTCTGGCTACTGAGTTAGGCTTATTAAAAACCCAAGGGTTTTTCAGAGGCTGATATCCACTCCCCTCAATATCAGAGAGGAGATGCGCCAAATCGACAAAGGTCTGGGTACGCTTTAACAAATGGTACGCAGGTTACTCCATAGCAGTTTTGGAGATTTTGCAGTGCGGGGCAGATAAAGGGTAGCTATGAGTACCCTAAAGAGCCAGGTATCAGCACTTCGTGCATATTTGGAAAAACCTCTGGCCGCCAACCCTTGGGTGGTCAGATTTTTCCGAGCACTAACAAGGCTGAGACCAGTGCAAGGCCCACCCTTCCCTAAGTGGGACCTATCTTTGGTCTTACAGGCCCTAACGGAGCTATAATTTGAACCTTTAGAAAATTGTTCACTAAAGGAGATTTGGTTGCAGTGACAACTGCTAGGAGGGTCAGTGAAATAGAAGCTTGATCAGTCAGACCCCCTTTTTGTGTTTTCTCGGATAGTTTTCAAAACTGATTCGGCATTCTTACTGAAAGTGGCTTTGAAGTTTCATTAGAAGCCAGGAGGTAGTTTTACCCACTTTTTGCCCTAATCCCTCAGGAGAAAGGGAGTCTAAATTTCACACCTTTTTAGATGTTAGGAGATGTATCCTGCAGTAAAAATCAGATTCTTTATATCCCTTTCTTGCCCCAGAAAAAAACAAAGCGTTGCGACACACTATTGCCAGATGGCTCAGGGTCACCATTGACCAGGCCTATACGTTGGCAAGAAAAAGTTACTGTTGGTATAAAAGCACACTACTAGGGTTATGGCAGCTTCTCAAGCGGAAAGGGCTGCAATGAAGCCAGTTGCAAAGCAGCAATGTGGTCCAGTTTTGCCACCTTTTTGTAAAGCATTACAGGGTGGCCCTGGTGTCGGCAAATGAGCAAGCCTTTGGGCGAAAAGATTTTGCAAGCCAAAGTCCCACCCTAAGTGGTAAGTGCTCATCTATCCTCTCATTGTGGCTGTCCTGAAAGACGGGAAGGGAAAATTTAAGTTACGCTTACAGCAGTTCACGTCTTTACCAGTAGTCTTTCAGGACAGCACTAGTTACCCACCCGAATTTATGGGGGGGGGGGGGTTCTTGAAGACCTCAACACAGGCATGGTAGTAATATGTGATGGTATGTTATTAATGTTTGTCTCCCCAGCAGACCAGGGGTACTCTTAAAGTTTTTTTTTTTTAAGTCTGACGGGGGGGGTGCTGGTGCAGTGTTTCAAAGGAAGGAGGAGCCAAGGTCACTCATTGTCTGGAAAAGATGTTACTGGTAAGCGTAACTTTAAAATTTTTTTTTTTTTTTTTCCTCCGGTCTTTCTAGCCTGGAGGAGAGATGTGGGGACCTTTAGACCACGCCTCTCCATAAAGAGGACCTGCCGCACACTATTCCTGTCACAAGGGATGTTTACATCTTGTAGGCATAAAAGTGATTAATTTTTTTTTGTCTTTTTTAACACAAAAAAAAAAAAAGTGAAGTGCTCGCGTACAGATACGCATACGTAACTCGCGCCCACATATGTAAATTGTGTTCAAATCGCACATGTGAGGTATCGTCCACGTGCATTAGATCAAGAGCAACAATTCTAGCCAAAGACCACTAAAAAAAATTTACAGGTTACCAGTTTAGAGTTAAATCTCCTCCCTAGGTGGCGCTTTGTAAATACCAAGTTTGGTGCCATTCCACAAGTGTGTGCAATTTTAAAGAATGACGTGCTAGGTATCTATTTACTCGGCATATCATCTTTCACATTATACACAAAAATTGGGCTAATTTTACTTTTATGGGGAGAAGTGGTTTTTTTTTTTTCCCCCAAAAAAAGTGTTTGAAAAATTCCTGCGCAAATAACGTGATGTAAAAAGTTGCAACAATCGCCATTTTATTCCCTAGAGTCTCTGCTAAAAAAAAGTTTGGTGGTTCGGAGTAATTTTCTAGCAAAAAAAATTATAATTTGTTACATTTAGGAGAGGAGTGCCAGAATAGGCCTGGTATGGAAGTGGTTAAATGTGGTGGCTGCACTAGTTTACGTGTTAGGCACTTATTTTCTGGCCAGTAACACTTGTCTTGGGGTATCTCCACTCTTCCTGGAGGAGCAATGGAGACAGGTTTGGACAGCAACATTGTCAATCTGGGCACAGGTAGAGGGTAATGTTAGGACTAGCTGATGCAAATGGACTTGACTATCAAACTTCAGCAAAACCAACCCCCCCCCCCCCCTTTTAAGAACTGATTTACATGAAAAGAAGCTGACCATCATAAACACAACTTTGACAAAATGGCCTGCATTGTTGTCAGGGCAACAGTTTTCCTGTCTTGGATGATTTTCCCTCTACTCCATCCATGGAGTTGTCAATAGCGACACAGACCATAATAAACGCCCAAGGAAGGTCGTACAAAGTGCACAACCGTGGGTTGCAGGAAAGTTGTACAATTCCCCCCCATCAACAGGGGAATCTCCTCCTTTTGAGCAATTGTCTACTCTCCAGCGGGGAAAGCCATCCCCGCCAGGAGAAGACAGATTATCGCTAGCAACTCTAGCAGCCGCTGGTGATCGCAAGAGAATCTGGGAGGCTGGTTGTGCCCAAGTTGGTTGATCAACTTGGTACATTCAGTCTGCCCGTTAGGCTGGCTGAGATTCGAACAGTTAACAGATTCTAACCCTTCACTGCTCCCATCCAAAACTAAAAGTCCTTTAGATCCTGTGGTTCTAAAGGTTGAAGGCTTTTTACCTTCATGCATTCCTCCCTTTTTTCTTTTTTTTTTTTTCTTTTTTCTTTTCCCTCTCTTCTCTAAACTGAAGATTCTGTCTGTGCCAGTCTTGGTAATTTTTTTTCTCCCCAGTATTTGCATATGGCAAACATAAACCCACACTGACAGTTGCTGCTAATTGCAATATAATAAATACAAGCAAGCGGGTTATTTTTAGTTTGGTAACCACTGATGAGACTTGCTTTAGCGCTGGCTCACACCAGAATTGCTCAGGAATGTCAGCCTCCTGAGTTATTCATCTTTAGTCTGCTGTGATGAGATGGATAGTGAACTCATCCGCCAAGTAAAACCAGTTTTGACCTTCTGTGACTTGCCAGTCCCCCTCCTGCACACGGAGTCCTGCATAAATCTTTCCTTTCTGATGTCATTGGGAGCCTGCAGCAGGCTCCCGATGACACACATACAAAGGTGTAAATTATTATTATTTAAGGTACTTGTATAGCACCGTCAATTTACGCAGCGCTTTACATATACATTGTACATTCACATCAGTCCCTACCTTCAAGGAGCTTACAATCTAAGGTCCCTAACTCGCATTCTTATACTAGGGCCAATTTAGACAGAAGCCAATTAACCTACCAGCATGTTTTTGGAGTGTGGGAGGAAACCAGAGTACGCGGAGGAAATCCACGCAGGCACAGAGAGAACATGCAAGCTCCAGGCAGGTAGTGTCGTGGTTGGGATTTGAACCAGCGACCCCTTTTACTGCTAGGCAAGAGTGCTACCCCCTACCCCACTGTAAATGGCCCATATGTACAGAACGCCTCATCTAGCCATATTGGATTTCATTTTACAGACAATTACTTGCAAGTGTATACACTATTACATTTTATTTGCAAATATTTTTTCCTAGGAAAGGGGCGGTTACCCTCTAATTGGTTTTACACTTTAAACAGCTAGTTGTCAGTCAAGTGGGAAGATCTCTACCAATGCATCAGTCCTGTTGAGCAGGTTTTCACTTCTGAGTTAAAGTGGGAAACGCCTGCAATAAAGTACTGTCCAACCAGTATGAATTGCATAAGTTAATTTTAGGGCACCCTGTACTAGTATACATCATTGGCATTTTGCTTTTAAAGCAAATCCAATATAGGTGACATTTATTGTAACCAATATATAATTTTTTATATTGCAGAATATTGATAAGCTTTGTCAACATCTGTACACTGTACAGATATCAGATTCTCAAGTCATGAACAAACCTAGCCCAATACTTTACTAAGCAAATTGAAGATGGGTGTTCATGGTCAATATGTGATGGTGGACCCAAACTGATTGTCTACTCAGCGCTCTGTTCAGTTAGTCTCTACATCTTGAACTTATGATTCAAGTTATAAAGTACAGTTTAGAAAGCAAACTAGTTTGTAGTGTATGTGGGTTTTTTTTATAGTTGATTTTGACAATCTAACTTTGTTTTTTTGTTTTTTTTTTTGTTCCCCAGGAAACAAAGCAGCTGTGTCTGTAATACTTGCCTTCGAGCTGAAGCTGTGCTTTGCTGTACCTCCTTTTCAGCCCCCCGATGTTTCCAACCTGAGGACTTTATTGTATAATGACCCTGCATCACAACAACTGTGCCCTTTATTCACAAATTCCAGTGCAGGGGGAAGTCACTGTGTCAGCTCTGTTCATCAATGAGGAATGACCAGCCCGAAGAGCCTAAATTTGCAAGGGTGGCACTTGTGGGGAATGTGTTGACTACTTTTGCGGTTTAGAGTAAATATTAAAGCATTTTGCGTTAAGTATTTCTGATGTTAAATGTATAGATACAAAGTACACATTTTTATCCTGTTGTCTTATGGCCATAAAAAAATTCTGCTACAGGTAAAATGTATGGTGGCGTTTTTGTTTTGCACACACTAAAGGGCATGAATGGTAAAAAACAAAGGGAGCCAAAGAGTTGAGTGGAAGGGAATTACACATCCTAACTGCTTTTACAGTAAAGAACCCTCTACACAGTTTAAGGTTAAACTGCTTTTCTTCTAATTCTAGTGAATGGCCGAGTGTCTTATTAAATTCCCTTTCGTGAAAAAGTTTTATCCCTATTGTGGGGTCACCAGTACGGTATTTGCAGGGCTCAAAATTTAAAGTCCTGAGCTACTAGTCAGGCCTTGAGGGTTACTCGCACCAGTTGCCCCACCAATCCCTACCCTGCACCACCCCTAAACATGCCATCATAAATTATCTCATGAAATGACACTTAAATGTTTTATGCAGAATTAAGTTACAAAAATAACTATCAGTGCAGCCTCACCTCACCTGTGTCGGGGATCATCACAGGAAGAGACTGGAGGAAGAGGAGAGCTGCCGGAGTACAGAGCGGGATAGCCTGTTACAGCTTACATTAGAATTGCCATCTGCTCGTGATTACACACAGTCCTCCCGACCCTTTGGCTGTGATAGACAGAACACATCCCAGCATTGGACCGGCGTTCTGTCTATCACAGGTGCAGGTCAGGAGGTAGGGCTGTGTGTAACCACGAGCAGATGGCAATTCTAATGTAAGCTGTAACAGCGGCTATCCTGCTCTGTGATCCAGCAGCTTTCCTCTTCCTCCATGCTCTCGCTCCTCGCCAGAAACAATTTTCCACTCGCAAAATGCGAGTAGGCGAGTAGAAAATTTGAGGATTTGTATTTGTACATTTAAATCCCGCGCGCCCCCCTAAACCCCCCCCCCCCCCCCCCCAAGCGTCTCCTCTTCTCCAGAGAGAATAACTTGGTGCTTGTAACCTTTCCTCATAACTAAGGTCCTCCAGTCCCTTTTTTATTGAATTTTTTTTTTTTTTTTTTTGCCCTTCTCTGGACTCTCTCCAGTTCCAGCACATCCTTCCTGAGGACTGGTGCCCAGAACTGGACAGCATACTCAAGGTGTGGCCAGAGCAGAGTCCTGTAGAGTGGGAGAATTATTTTATCTCTGGAGTTAATCCCCTTTTTAATGCATGCCAATATTCTGTTTGCTTTGCTTGCAGCAGCTTGGCATTGCATGCCATTGCTGAGCCTGTCATCTACTAGGACTCGCAGGTCCTTTTGCATCCTAGATTCCCCTAGAGGATCTCCCCCAGTGAGTAGGTTGCATTCACATTTTTGTTACCCAAATGCACTTTACATTTTTCTACATTAAACCTTGTTTGCCATGTAGTTGCCCACCCCATTAATTTGTTCAGATCTTGCAAAGTTTCCACATCCTGCGGAGAAGTTATTGCCCTACTTAGCTTGGTATCGTCTGCAAATTCAGAGAGAGAACTGTTTATCCCATCCTCCAGGATTGGTCCCAGGACAAAACCCTGGGAACCCCACGTTCCACCCCGGACCATTCCCCATTTATCACTACTCTGAACTCACCCCGTAGCCAGTTTTCAATCCGTGTACTCGCCCTATGGTCCATGCCAACGGACCTTAGTTTGTACAGTAAACATTTATGGGGAACTGTGTCAAATGCTTTTGCACAATCCAGATGCACCATGTCTACGGGACTTCCTTTATCCAGATGGCAGCTCACCTCCTCATAGAAAGTTAATAGATTGGTTTGGCAAGAACAATTCTTCATGAATCCATGCTGATTACAGCTAATGATACTGTTGTAGTTACTAAAATCTTGTATATAGTCCCTTATCACCCCCCCCCCCCCCCCCCAACAGCTTGCATACAATTGATGTTGGGCTAACTGGTCTGTAATTCCCCGGGATGCATCTTGGTGCTACATTGGCTTTTCTGCAATCAGCTGGTACCATTCCAGTCAGACTGTAAAAAGAAAAATTAGGAACAATTGTCTTGCAATTACTTGACTGAGTTCCTTAAGGACCCTTGGGTGCAAGCCATCTGGTCCTGGTGACTTATTACGTTTTTCAAGTCTATTTCTAATTTTGTCCTCTTAGTCATGAGGGTGCTTCCTGTGACATGTCATGAGGATAAACATTGCAGTTTTGGTTACTGAAGCCCCCCGATTCCTTCAAAGACTGAGAAGAATAAATTCAATACCTTCACCATCTCTCCATCCTTAGCAACCAGATTCCCTCATCACTCCTTATGGGACCAATATGATCTGTCCTTCCTTTCTTACTATTTATGTACTTAAAGAATTTCCTGGTATTTTTTTTACTCTCCTCCGCTATGTGCCTTTCGTGTTCTATCTTAGCCACTCCGATTGCACCCCTACATTTCTTGCATTCTTTGTAAAGTTGGAATGCTGATGATTCCCTAGCCTTGTATTTTTTGAAGGTCTTATCCTTTGCTTTTATATGCATTTTTGTGTTGGAGTTAAGACACCCAGAACTTTTATTAGCTCTTTTAAATGTATTTCCCATTGGGATGCACTGGCTAATGCCCTTATTTAATATGCTCTTAAAGCATACCCATTTTTTCCCTCCGTGTGCTATGTTCCTAAGATTTTATCTGAATTATTATCTTCTAGCAAGGATCGTAGTTTAGGAAAGTTGGCGCTTTTGAAATTCAGTGTCTTTGTATTCCCCTTATGTTTCTGATTTGTGTGATTTATACTAAAACTAACTTTCCTAAATTGCCCTGTATTTCCACATCCGTGATCAGGTCTGTGTTATTGGTAATCAGTAGGTCTAGTTGGTGCATTTACCATCTGACCCATGAAATTGTCCTTAAAGACATTTAGAAACTGGCTAGCCTTAGATGAATGCGTGGTTCCTTCCACCCAGTCTGTTTGGATTAGGGCTGCAACTAACGATTATTTTCATAATCGATTAGTTGGCTGATTATTGTTTCGATTAATCGGTTAATAACCTTAAATTGTGGTGTATAATTTGGTTAATGTGTAAAATATTTTTCATACATTTTATGTAAAATAAATATTTTAAAAAAAGGCAATTTATTCTTAAATATCTCTATGCAGTGGTAAATATAAATAACCAACTATATGGTTAGGTAGCAAAATATCTAATCCATTCTGAGAATAACAGACAGAAGAGATATACTGTATATACTATTAGAGGAGAGAGATATACACTGTCTATACTATTAAAGGGTGATTCTGGTAAATATCAGACTCAGAGATCACATTATTTATTTTTTTTTTATTTAAAAAAAAAAAAAAAAAAACTGTCTTCCTTCAAAAAAAAAAAATATGTCATTTTAAGAAAGTTCGTTTGATTTTTCTAATCGTTAGAGGGGTCAAATCGACACTCCTTTTCAATCACAGTGACGGGAAAATTTGGAAATAGAAAACTTCTTGGTCAAAGGAATTTTCAGACAGTGTATGTGGTTTTCGTTCAAATTACATTCATTTTAAAAACAAGTGAAAATTTCAAACAACATTCTTTCATTCAGCGAATGTACAAAGATTTTTCATCTGAATATTCTTGTCTGAAAATTGATCCGTGTGGCCAGCATAAGGCTCGGTACACACTTTTGCAGTTTGCTTTTGATCTGTTTCTGCAGTCCTTTTTGCTGTGTGTTTTTGATTTTTGCGCACCTGATTTTACTGCGATTTGCGTTTTTTGCATTTTTTTTGGCCAATTTGTTGTTGGGCAGATTAAAAAACACAAATTGCTGCAAAAATGCATTACATGCTTTTCTTCAGTTTCTCCATTAAAGTATATTAAACCAAAAAAAGCACAGTTTTGTGTTTTTTTAAAGTCCCTGACCCTTTCCAAATATGCTGCGGCTGAAAAAAAGCATAGATGTGAACGATCCCATAGGAAACCATGTAAATGAACTGTAGTGTGTTTCTGCAAAAAGCACATATATATGAACCAGGTCTAAGATGTTTAACATAATGGGGTTAAAAAAAAACTACAATTGGCCCTTTTTATAGTACAAAAAAAAGCAAATCGCTACTGTAAAGGGTTCATATTTTTTTTTGTTTTTTTAAGTAATATTTACAGTAGCGATTAATCTATTAGTTGTTTCAGTCCTAGTTTGGATAATTTAAAATCCCCCATTATGACACTTCCCATTCCTGCTGCTAATCCTAATTGTGATAGGTCTGCCTCTTCCTCTGGTTGGGGGGCCTATAGCATACTCCTAGTATTACTTTCCCCTTTAGCTTCCTCCCTTTTGTTGCTCTACCCATAAGGATTCTACCTCCTTCCTTAGAGATAGCGAGAAGAAGTGGGATGGTGGTGTGTGTATGTACTGGTCTGGCCAATCCGGTAAATAAGCAAATGGAAAAAAGCCTAGTGCTCAAGGCACAGCATACCCCTCAGGATTTTGAGGACAGACCAGAAGTTTATTAAAAAGGTTTTCTTTATTAATACAAAAATTAGTTACACAATAAAGATATAAAATCAATAATGTACAAAATTGTAAGCATAATAACTGCCCAATGGAGCAACAACAAAACAATGCAAATGACTGTATAGAATGACGCCTGACATGTTTCAGACTATCTGTTCTTCTTCAAAGGCTATTGTGTCATCTATAGCAAGCATGTTCTATAAAGTAAGCATAATTAGATATCAGTATAATAATGCAATCAAATTGAAATCGCTTTATACAGAGATTGAATAATCATCTGATCAATAAACATGGCAAAGGAAAAACACATATTGTTGTGCATACCTGAGCTGATCAGCGCCAGACATGGGGGGAGGCAGAATGGATACAGCCTAATGCAGTAAGTATTTTGCAGTGTAGAAATTAGGATATCTGGCTGGATGTAATAAAGCCAAACTTAAGCATGAAAGGCAAGGGCTGAATGAACCCAACAGTTGCTGCAGGAATTCCCACTGACTGGAGATCACTCCAGTCAGTATAAGGTCAGCCAGCAGTTTGCTTGATATCTTCCTATAAGGGAGATACAATTAGGAATAGTAAGTATGTTGATATAATAAAGTAGATAATAGAGATGTCATGTAAAGTGCTTAATATAAACTTGCCTTGACAAAGATAGATGCAAATTAGTGGGTCCAAGCAGCAAAACAAACACCAGCAATATGGGTGCTGTTGCTGATAAAGGCCTATAAATAGCCAGTATGGTCATTAATGAACAGCTGTGTATGGGCTGCAACTAGCGCCCAACCCAGCTGAGGCTGATGAGGCAGAGCATTGCGCCAGGGGTGGCTGCAACGATCTGCCTCAGAATTCCCTGGCAGGGCGGCACGCGGCATGACCAAGTCCCTAGGGGCGGGACCTCGTCATCCCGCCACCGGCGCGCGTGGAACCCGCCCATCTGCGCTCCGGTGTGGAATGCAAACAGGAAGGAGCGCAGTACAGAGGCTGAGCTCCAAAGGGTGAAGAGAGCTAGATCCCGGCGCAAAGGAAGGCAGTCGGGCATCTCTCACGCGCCGGGCAGCAAAAGGGGGTGTCCAGTGCCCCATGCAATAAAAAAATCAGTGTGTGGCCCACATGGAAAGAGAGAAAAGGGACAAAAATAAATGAACTGCAGAGATAGGGGGAGGATGCGCGCCCTCATGGTAGGAGATGGTCGGCTCAGGCAAAAGAACCCTCATTGTACTCCATCCTTGGAGATTGTGGAAAGTATCTGGAACAAAAGGACACAAACAATTAAAGAAATATATGATATACATATGGCAATGTAGATTATATTAGAGTTACAACAAAGATATACAAATATCAACAAGAATAGTATGGTGCTAAAAATAGACTAGATAAATGACCCAGATAAGAAATAGAACAGAATATGTGTGAAGTTGTATAGGGATGAAAGATCAATAAAATAATAATGTATAAACCGGAGAGGGCAGACTCCAGCAAGGGCCAGTCAGAGGTCCAATTCACAGACCCCTGACTGGAATCCCTCCAAAAAAAGGCTTAAAATTAAAGGCCCCATTCAGGCCAGGGGGTGGCAGTGGCGTTGAGGTGGAAGATCCACCTCAGATCACTTTGTAGAAGTGCTTTGTTGCCCCCTCTGGGGTTCGTAGGAATGTGATCTAAGGCAAGGAAACGCACTTTGGGAGTGTGATCGGGATGCACGAAATGACAATGTCGTCCAACGGGGAGATCAGGATCTTTTTTGTTTTTAGTGACGGTAGATCTGTTGCCAAAAGGGTAGTTTGGTCTTGCCTACATAGAAGCAGGTACATTCACACTGCATTAGGTATACCACCCCCCCAGTGCGGCAATTCACAAAATGTTTGGATCGAAATGACTCCGTTAGGCAGCATCACCGACTTGGTGGTATTCATGTACTGGCAATAGTTGCAATTGCCACATCTGAATGTACCTGTGAGTTTCTTGTGGTCTCGCGTACTTGCTTTGAATTCACTGCGGACCAATTTGTCACGTAGGGAAGGGGCCCTTTTGTAGGTGATAAGAGGCTGGGTAGGTACAAAGGGTGCCAATGTGGCATCCATGCTGAGTAGGTGCCAATACTTTTGTAGTATCTCTCTAATCTGTCAATGCTGTTGGCAGCACTTCATATTAACCCGTGTAGGAGGTGAATCACTGGTTCGTTTGTTGGAAAAGAGCAGATCCTTCCTACATCTGTCTCTGGCCTTTTTATAAGCTTTTTTCAAAATGCCATTGGAATAACCCCTGGCGCGGAGTCTCTGTCTGAGTATCGCTGCCTCTTGGTCAAAGAGGGCATCATTGGAGCAATTGCGCCTCGCCCTAATGTACTGAACAAAAGGGATAGAGGCCAAAAGCGGTTTAGGGTGAATACTAGACGCAGCCAATATCATATTGCCCGCAGTTGGTTTTCTGTAAAGTTCGCTCTGAAAGGAACCATCACTGTCCTTTATGATAGTCAAATCCAAAAAAGGAATTCTGGATCTGTTGTATGTCATAGTAAATTGGAGGTTAAAAGCGTTGCTGGAGTTGATATACTCCAGAAACTCCAACAGTAATGTGATTGAACCATCCCAAATGAGCATGACATCATCTATGTAGCGATGCCATGCTGTGACCTGTTCCGTAAAAATCGCTGCCTGAGCATCCACTGCAAAGTACTTACTGTGTTAGGCTGTATCCATTCTGCCTCCCCCCCATGTCTGGTGCTGATCAGCTCAGGTATGCACAACTTGTGTTTTTCCTTTGCCATGTTTATTGATCAGATGATTATTCAATCTCTGTATAAAGCGATTTCAAGTTGATTGCATTATCATACTGGTATCTAATTATGCTTACTTTATAGAACATGCTTGCTATAGATGACACAATAGCCTTTGAAGAAGGACAGATAGTCTGAAACATGTCAGGCATCATTCTATACAGTCATTTGCATTGTTTAGTTGCTGCTCCATTGGGCAGTTATTATGCTTAGAATTTTGTACATTATTATTGATTTTATTTTTTATTGTGTAACTAATTTTTGTATTAATAAAGAAAACCTTTTTAAATACCTCCTGATCTGTCCTCAAAATCCCGAGGGGTATGCTGTGCCTTGAGCACTGGGCTTTTTTCCGTTTGCTCCTTCCTTAGTGATGTAATCTCTCACATTCACTTGTACATCATTTGATATACAGGCATGCCCCTCCCCCTTTTTTTAACCCTCTCTATCCCTGCAATATAGTGAACAGGGCCGCTGATAAGCCAGTACAACTAGCCCTGTTGGACTGGGCAATCTGAACAGAGTGCAGAAGAAGAAAAAAGGATTTTTCCTGTAGTTTGAGTGGGCGGGAGGGGGTGTGGCCAGCTTCAAGGATGATCATTCCCAGGTTCTTCTGGTGTGCACACATGAGCTGCCTTAACAATATGGTGGCAGTGAATTTGGATTCTCATGGGACTGCAGGTTAGCCCAGTCACATTAACTGCAATGTAAAGTCTAATGTAAAGTCTAATGTCTGCTTTTTTCATGTAGCACAGCTGTCCTGACTGGGAGAAATTGGGTTTTAAACTGCACTGCCATGTTTCTCACAGAAGTGCTACATGAAAAAGGAGATGTCAGCAAACCCCACTTTTTATTACTTCTACCTAAATTTTTAGATCATTGGTTCATACCATGCCTGGAGCTGAATCACACAGGAACGTACTGTACGTTCCTGTGCAATTCACATGAGGGTCTGTTCAGTGCAATTACAAGCTCATTCATTTTGAATGGGCTAAAATTACAGTGCACCAAAGGAGTGTACGCACTACTTTTTAAAATGCACTGCAACCAGATCACATGGTGCTGCAGGGCAAACACTACGTTTGCGACCTGCATTTAAGGTGTCATTAACTTTTTATTGACACCTGCTGCAGATCGCAAAAGCATTGCGTTTTGCATGCAGGTTGAATTGTACAGGAATTCACAGCACATATCTATATACCCATAGACATAATATTACTTATTAAAAGTTTAGAAATTTTATTTTTTTATTTTTTTAACCACTTGCCGACCAGCCGCCGTAATTATACAGCGGCAGGTTGGCACGATCCCGCGTCGTAGCTGTACGTCGGCTTTTTCAAACGGGATTGTAGGCGTGCGCCCGCTGCTGAGATGCAGATTGGGAGTTCCTAATAGCTAGGAACCACGATCTGCAGATCGCAAAAGCATTGCGTTTTGCATGCAGGTTGAATTGTACAGGAATTCACAGCACATATCTTCACAATTCAGATGCAGGCATGGTGTGAACCAGCCCATAGACATAATATTACTTATTAAAAGTTTAGAAATTTTTTATTTTTTTTTAACCACTTGCCGACCAGCCGCCGCCATTATACTGCGGCAGGTTGGCACGATCCCGCGAACTGTCGTAGCTGTACGTCGGCTTTTTTAAACGGGATTGCAGGCGTGCGCCCGCTGCTGAGATGCAGATTGTGAGTTCCTAATAGCTAGGAACCACGATCTGTCATCTTCTATAGTCAGTCCCCTCCCCCCACCGTTAGAACACAAACTAGGGAACACAGTTAACCCCTTGATAGCCCCCTAGTGTTAACCCCTTCCCTGCCAGTGACATTTTTACAGTAGTCAGTGCATTTTTATAGCACTGATCGCTGTATAATTGTCAATCGTCCCAAAAAAGTGCCTGCCATAATGTCGCAGTCTCGATAAAAATCACACATCGCCGCCATTACTAGTAAAAAAATAAATACAATTGCCATAAATCTATCCCCTATTTTAAACTGAGAAAAAGGAAAATTTATTATCAAATACTTACCGTAATTTTCCTTTCCTGATGGACTCCATGGCAGCCTACGTGTGGGTTTACCCTGCCTCCTCTCCAATGCTATAGGACCCCATTCCCATAAATGAGTACTCACCACTAGCTACTGCGTTCCGTAACTAGCCTACTCTTTGACCAATGGGTGGGAACTCCGTCTGCCATGGAGTCCATCAAGAAAGGAAAATTACGGTAAGTATTTGATAATAAATTTTCCTTTTTCCTGACAGACTCCATGGCAGCCTACGTGTGGGAAATAACTAGCCAACCACACGGGTGGGTATACTGAATCAAACAAAAATTTTAATTTGTCCTATCAACCGATAGGATTCTCAAACCAAAGTCTACAGAGGATAATGAAGCAGGCTCAATACAGTAATGAGACATGAAAGTGCTAATAGAGGCCCACGAGGCTGCTTTGCAAATGGTGTCTGGGGCCACATGTCGAGCTGCCGCCCATGAAGCTGCCATTCCTCTGGTGGAGTGAGCTGTCACCGCCTGTGGAGGAGCCAAGCCCTTCGCCCTGTATGCTTGTTGAATAGTGAGGCTTTCTTTCCTTTGTTACTTCCCGAGTGTAGGATGAAAAGATGGTCAGAACGCCTGAAGGGAGAAGTCATTGTCAGATATTCTTTAATTGCTTCCCCTACATCCAGAGGATGAATCTCAGAGGACTCCAGAGACCTAAACGTGGGCAAGACTATCTCTTGATTATCATGGAACACAGAGGACACTTTTGGGTTAGAACCCAGCATTGGGATAAGTACCACCCGATCCGGGAAGAATGTTAAGAAGGGTTCTTCACAACCCAGAGAGCAAATCTCAGAAACTCTTTTTGCAGATGTGATAGCTACTAGAAAGACTACCTTAGCTGAGAAGTCCTTGATAGAGAGCGGGGAAGGCCCCGAAGTACTGAGTCCGGAGATTGAGTCTAAGACAAGTGGCAGGTCCCATTTGGGGAACCTGGATTTCTTTTGAGGCTTGAGCCTTGAAGCGCCACGAAAAAATTGTCGAATTAGTGGATTAGTTGCCCAGGAGGACCCAGAGAAGGCCGACAGTGCAGAGACCTGAACCCTAAGCGAGCTGATGGATAATGGTAGATCTAAGCCTGTTTGCAGGAAGCTGAGTATATCTTGCACCCCCGGGTGTCTAAAAGACCTGCCGCTAGAGGAGCAAAAATCCACAAATTTAGACCAGATTCTGCTGTAAACTCTATTTGTGCTGGATCTTCTTGAACTCATGAGAGTTGATATTACTGTAGGAGCGCAACCAAGCGAGATTAGCCTCTCCCTCTCCAGAACAAGACCATCAGTCTCAGCACTGCTGGGCACGGGTGTAGGACTGACCCCTGGGAAAGAAGGTCCGGCCTGAGAGGGAGAGGCACCGAGTCCCTGAAGCTGAGTTGGACAAGGAGAGGGAACCAGGGTCTGTTCGGCCAGTATGGAGCTATCATCAACACTTCGGCCGTCTCTGAACGGAGTCTCTGCAGGAATCTCAGGATGACTGGAAGCGGCGGGAAGGCGTATGCCTTGCTGAACCTCCAAAGGTCCGTCAGTGCATCTGACCCGAGAGCCTGACTGCAACAGCCTCTGGTGTAAAATTTCTCCAGTTTGAAGTTGTGGCGTGAGGCGAACAGATCTACCTCGGGGTTGAGGAGACCCATCTGAACGTCTCCATATGAAGAGACCACTCGTTGTTGTCCAGATCGGTGCGTGAAAGGAAGTCCGCTTGAGCATTCTGGACTCCTGGGATGAACACTGCCGAGATATTGCAAAGATTCTTCTGTGCCCATGAAAGGATGGGCTCGACTTCTCGAAGGAGAGTGGGACTCCGGGTACCCCCTTGCCTCTTCACGTAGGCGACAGCCACTGTGTTGTCCATTCTTAATAGTATTGACTTCCCTTTCAGTAGATGAGAGAAGGCCTGTAGAGCACACCAGGCCGCCCTGAGTTCTAGAACGTTCGAACCTGGGACTGCACGGCAGGAGTCCCACTTGCCTTGGGCGAGGTTCGAGCCGCAGAGGGCCCCCCAACCCGTCCCGCTGGCGTCGGTCGTCACCGTGACCCAGGAGATGGGAACGATGGAATGACATGCCAGGAGATTCTTGCGTTGAAGCCACCAAAAGAGGCTGTTCCTCATTGACAAGGTCACCCGGATGACTTGACTCTTGTC
The DNA here is from genome assembly GCA_037952925.1 of Lithobates clamitans. Taxonomy (NCBI): domain Eukaryota; kingdom Metazoa; phylum Chordata; class Amphibia; order Anura; family Ranidae; genus Lithobates; species Lithobates clamitans. Next base: position 181,055 of record JBBGZY010000534.1, read on the forward strand.
CCCTGTTCTCCATTGCTGCAGAAACCCCGACTGGAAGGGACGTAACCTCCACAAGGCCCACTTGACCATGGGCGTCGTAGAAACCCCTGTACCGATAATTTCCAGACACTGAGAGGCTTTTAGGTGTGAGGCATGTACAGCCCGAGGAATCCTGTCTCGTACCACCGGAATTTTCTGTAGTGGAAGGGAAATGGTGCCTCTTACAGTGTCGAACTGAGCTCCTAGGTATATTAGGCATTGCGTTGGTTTTAGATGACTTTTTGCCAAGTTCAGGAGCCACCCAAAACCGGAAAGGGTGGAGATCACCTGTTCTCGCTGGGCCAGCAGCTGTTCCCTGCTTTGCGACAACACCAGGAGGTCGTCGAGGTAGTGGTAAAGACGTACCCCCTTCAGTCTTATGTGAGCTACCGTGGCCAGAAGGATTTTTGAGAAGACCCGGGGGGACGTTGTCAATCCGAAGGGGAGGCAGATAAACTGAAGATGATCTTGCCCTACTTGGAAGCGGAGGTATTTGTGAAACCCTTCCTCTATCGGGACGTGAAAATAAGCGTCCTTTAGGTCGATGGAAATCATCCAATCGCCTGGCTGAATAGCTTGCTGAATAGTCGACAGCGTTTCCATCTTGAATTTCCCTGGCTCTATAAACTCGTTGAGGTAGGTCAGGTCTATAACCGGGCACCAAGAGCCACTCTTCTTTTGAACCAGGAAGAGAGGGGAGTATATTCCCTGAAACCACTTGTCCCTCGGAACGCACACCACTGCTCCTTGAGACTTCAGGAGATCCACATAGGACAATAGCACTTGCTTTTGATCTTCCGACCGGGGCAGAAGAGTGGGGACAAATCTGGGGGGCGGAGCACTGGAGAAGGTCCATCTGTGACCTGTCGAGACCGTCTTTTTACCCAAAAGTCCGAGATCGAGGCCACCCAAACTTGCCGGAAGAGGCGCAGCCGTGCCCCCACCCGACCCGCCTGGGCGGGCGCAATCTCAAAAAGACCTCGCCTGTTCACAGCCGCTGGATGCCTGGCCTTTAGTGGATTTGCGAAAAGATGTCTGGCCCCTGCTCCAATTCTTTCTGAAGTCCCTACCGGGCTTGTAGGAGCGAGCTTCCCTAGAGCGCTCCGGAGAGCGTCTTCTGAACTGCGGCTTCTTCCGACCAAGAAGGCGCCTGTCCTGGGGAAAAACCCCGACTTGCCACCCGTGGCTCGTGTTATGGCATCGTCTAGCTTATTGCCAAACAGCGAAGATCCCTCGAAGGGAATTTTACACCAAGCTTGTTTGGAAACAGGGTCAGCAAGCCAAGGACGTAACCATAAGGCCCGTTTGGCCGTGACCGATGACAGCATAATTCGCGCCAATAGGCGAATCAAGTCAATGGATGCCTCCCCCAAGAACACCTCCGCTAGCTTCAATTCTGCAGCTGCTGAACTTCCCGCTAGCTCCTCTGAAACCCCTTTAAGGAAGGAATCCACATTCTCCGTCCAGGCCTCCATGGCTTTTGACATGGCTGCCAGAGCAAAAGCAGGTTTGCAGGCCGTTCCGGCCAACCCGTAAATCCTCTTCAAGTCTTGGTCGATCCTTCTTTCAAGACCATCCTTGAAGGACACTGCATCTTCCAAGGGAAGTGTAATATGCTTACCTAGACGTATTAGAGCTGCGTCTACAAGGGGAGCATTCTCCAGATACTTCACCTCTTCTGACTTGAAGGGAGATAATATGGAGGTCTTATTTGTCATAGAGGACTTCCTGTCCGTCTTACTCCATTCCTCATCAATGATTTCTTTTAGCTCAGAAAGGAGCGGGAAACTTGCGCGTTCTTTCCCCAAATGCTTGAAGAATTTTTTCTGCTTGGCCGGGGGAGTAAAGGGGTCCTCCCATTTAAGAGCCTCCTTGATTGCCTTAATTAAAGGTGACACCATACTGAAATCAAAACCTCCGACTTCCTCTTCTTCCTGAGGATCATCATCTGAGGAGTCAAGGGAGGCCACGTACGGCTGTGAAGTGCCCGGGTCTTCACGGGATTCATCAGCCGGGGGGCCAGATAGTGTAGTAGACTGGCTCAATGTGTGGGGAGGATCCAGGTCCTTCAGGGACTGCTGTACCACGCGTTTGATGAGAGTTTCCAGACGCTGGTTCTCCGATTCTTTCTCCCTGGTCGCCCGGGCATAGCAACGGTCACACAGTGACTTGCCCTCCGGAACTCGTGTTCCACATCCCCAGCAGGCTCTACGGTCAGAGCGGCTGTCGTGGCGTTGGGAGTGGTGTCTGGAGGAGGAATGAGAGCGTCTCCCCTGGTGGTGGTTTCCAGACGTACAGTCATGCCTGGATCTTGAAGGTCTCTGTCATTCTGGACCACAATTTGAGGGTCCGATCTGGAAGGGCTGGGAGAAAAAACACAGTAGGGAGGGGAAAAAAAGGCGAGACCAACATCAGATAATGCAATTCACAATGCGACTGACTCTCAACCCCTCCCCTCATAAGCACATACCTTGTGCGTGAGGGCTGGCCACTTAAAGGCGGTGAATTGTCCAAGACTTCCATATGAAGAGCGACATAGTACGGTTAGTCTGCAGAAAAGGGCGGCCTGAAATACCGAAAAAACCCTTCTTATAACTGGACGTAAACATATAACTTATTCAATCTTTTACAGAAAAAAAATTTTTCTTTTTCTTTTTTTTTTTTTTTTTAAAAGGTAAACATATATATATGGCATTTTAACTCCCCTTTTTCCTTCTTTATCTTTTTTTTTTTTTTAAATACAAAGTTTAAACAGGCACTCACCTAAAGCAGACCAGGGCTGGAGATGGGGAAGAAAAACCGCTCTACTCCTACTCACTGTGAGGCATTCCCACTGTGAAGGAGTTCATGAGCTGAATTTAAATCCCCCGCCCATGACGTCACCGCCCGACCTCGCGCCTGCGCCGTCGGACGGTGACCGTAATGCGCATGTGCGGATTGCCGAGCGTTCCGCCGATCCAAGCCTCGGACCCGAGGAGGCTACCGCGCATGCGCGAGCAGTGTGGACGGCCGAACCCGGAAGAGCTGAGGCGAGCTGGAACGCACAAGCGCTCCAGCCGCCATGAGGGGGAAAACGGTCCCAACAGAGACCGCAACGGTCATAGCCAGAGCCAGGAGACCTAGGGGAAAACGGACAGAACACAGAAAAACCTGCCATGGAGAAAAACACTTTAAGCTTCCGACCTTGCCAGCCGCTGATGTCCCTGGACGTCCGGCATACAGAGGCGACCATCCTTCCACCAAAAGGGAAAACATCAGCCTCTACCTGCTACTCGCCCGCCCGTGGCTGGGCCCTGAGCTGCACCGCAAAAGGTATGCCATGATCCTGGATCCGTCCGACCGGACGCGAACAACTTGTGTAGGTCCATTGGAGGAGGACAAAAAAGGAACGCAGTAGCTAGTGGTGAGTACTCATTTATGGGAATGGGGTCCTATAGCATTGGAGAGGAGGCGGGGTAAACCCACACGTAGGCTGCCATGGAGTCTGTCAGGAAAAAAAAAAAAAATTAGCTTTTTTTTTTTTTTTAAATTGGATATTTATTATAGTAAAAAATACAAAATATTGTTTTTTGTTTTTTTTTATTTCTTTCAAAATTGTCGCTCTTTTTTTTTGTGTTTAGCACAAAAAATGAAAACCGCAGAGATGAAATACCATGAAAAAGAAAGCTCTATTTGTGGGGGAAAAAAAGGATGTCAATTTTGTTTGGGTACAACGTCGCACGACCGCGCAATTGTCAGTTAAAACAATGCTGTGCCATATTGCAAAAAATGGCCTGGTCATTGAGCAGCCAAATCTTCCAGGGCTCAAGTGGTTAAAAAGTGGGCTTAGCTGACAATAAATAGCATCTACATGAAAAAAAGAGAACTGTTTTGACTGTGAGAAATCGGGCAGTTTTGAACGCAGCACAGTGTCATCTGCATCCTACACAGTCATCTTAGACTCTGACCACACCCCTTTATACCATGCCCAATAATTAAGCGTAATTTAAACCATGTCCGTTTTTCAGCACCGTGTGGAGCGTATTTTTAGAGAGCTCTGATGAAATCCGATCTACGGATGAAACGCGTCAGCATGACGCCATCACGCTGTCTGTAGCGTACCTGCTGACTAACAGACCCGCCCACCAGCTCCGATCACACTGACCCGCGAATCAAGCGGTTGTTTGTACCCTCACGCAGAAACCATACGAGGGGAAACCTGCGGCACTAGCCATCCGGACTTTACCCGCAGCAACTACCTGAATCTACCTCTCCTCACTGTCCATTTGCGACCAACTATGGAGGCACACTTTGGATGATCCTCTGCAGGATTGAACTACCAGCAACATGGCACTCTACAAGTAGGAGACGGTGACAGCTCTCACATCATTTCCAGACGTGGACGGCAGTCAACACTGGGTGAGATCTTTCTATTTTGCATCCCTGACCCGGGACTGTTATCCTCAGCAATCCCCAGTGTTCACCATCCGGCATCCGTTCCACATAGTCAGCTACACTACCCTGTCCCGCTCCTCCAACATTAGTTGCCTGCATCTTCCACCTACAACTTCCAGCCTCCAGTCTTGTGAGCCATTCCCGGCCTAGAAAGACCTCGATCCCCCAGTCAGCACACACCTGTGCTTGGTGGCTGCTACTGAGTCATCCGTGCATCCCTGCATCTAGGGCCTTTTCACCGTGGCCCTTCATTACTCTCTTCCCCTCCTTGGTTAATTCTGCCCTCCCAATTATTTCATAGTGCCGATCGGTTCTGTTGTCACAACCACCCATCATCAAACCCAATTTTTACAATTTATCATCTGCTGCCCTTCCTTTTTATCATAAGGACTTCCAGCAACGTTTTGTACTCTTCACTTTGGAATCATTCATGTTCATTTATTTTGAATGTCTTCATATGTTACATGCGAGTGGTTGATGTGATAGGTGGCCATCTGTGTCTGCACATGACTGTCTTGTCTTTTTAATGGTGATGGTACCTGAGTTTTCAGGATATTTTTGGATTGGTGTTTATAGTGAGCTTTTTTCAATAAACAGCATTTAATTATTTAATTCGACTCTTGCCAGTCCCTCATTCATGAATTCACTTTTTCTTTGGTTTTTTTGTTATATGCGCATGAATTCAGAGGAACACACCCACCATTGATTGGTGTTAGCAATTGTCACTAACTCTACACAGACGTGGTTAAACTACACCTTCAGTCTGTCACTATTATACTTAACTACAGGCTGTTTAGGTTCTTTTATTACCTGCTTTTTTGATTAAAAATGAAACCTATGTGGCTCATGGCCAAAGTTTAAAAAAAAAGCTATAAATAATAAGAGCTTTTAAAAAAAAAAAAATATATATATATATATATATATATATATATATATATATATATATACAGGGGATCCCCGGGTTACAAACAAGTTAGGGACTGTAGGTTTGTTCTTAAGTTGAATCTGTTTGTAGGTTGGAACAGGTACATTTTTTAAGTGTAGCTCCAGCCAAAAAAAATATTTTTAAGCTTTTTTGATAGCATAGGGAGAGGTTAACACCCCTGTAACATTTGTTTTGCTGTGTGTGCTCCTGTTCAGAAGATTTTACCTCACTTTCTGTCCCATTGACAATTGGATTTTGAAAATTTTGGGTTGTTGTGGAAACAAGCCTTGGTGATAAAGCTTCAGTGGAGATACCTTTTCCCCATAATAGCTCTTACAGGAGTGAATTTCCCTTTATAAGGGTAGATTTCCTCTCACTTCCTGTTGTCTCCCTCCATTTGTAAGTAGGAGTCGTTTGTAAGTCGGATGTTTGTAACTAGGGGACCCCCTATATATATATATATATATATATATATATATATATATATAGGAACACTATCATTGTTTAAATGTTAAAAAGAATATAACAGAATATGCAAAAAGGAAATAAAGAATGCAAAAAATTCAACATGAACGACAGATTGCAAAAGATAATTGGACAAACCCCAAAAAATCTTCAAATACAATAATAGTGAAAAGGCCAGGTCTGAGCATGAAGGCCCTTTACAACATAATCTGGAGTGGGTGACTGGGGAGAAAGAGAACGCAAATTTATTAAATCATTTCTTCAGTTCTGTGTATAAAAAGGAGCATGAGAGAGCTTGAGTCCATAATTGGGGTGGTAGTGACACAACCCCTAAATGATCCACAATGGCTCAAAAGTGATATGGTCCAGAAATATTTAGACAGAAAGAAGGTAGATAAAGCACCTGGACCAGATGGCATCCACCCAGGGATCCTAAAAGACTTGAGCTCTGTCATTTCAAAGCAATTGTATCTAATTTTTAGGGGGTTGTAAACCCTCACCGTTTTTCACCTTAATGAATTCTATACATTAAAGTGAAAAAATTTTTTTTAATGCAGCAGTGCCCCCGAGCCCCCCTTATACTTACCTGAGCCCTGAAATTTGCACGACAGGAATGAGCACACCAGCTTCGGCCGGTGTCTCGTGTCCTGATTGGATAGATTGATAGCAGCACAGCCATTGGCTCCCGCTGCTGTCAAATCCAATAGCGTGGGGGCCGAGTCATACATGTGGCAGCTATGGCTGCTGAATGACTGATTCGGGAGCGCGCCTGCAAAGTAACAACCCCCCCTGGGAGAGCGTTTCTCCTAGGGGGTCACCTGATGTGGGGAGCAGCAATGAGAGCCGCCAGGGGCCCCAGAAGAAGAGGTTCGGGGCCACTCTGTGCAAAATGAGCTGCACAGTGGAGGTAAGTATGATATGTTTGTTATTTAAATAAAAATATAATACAAACCCTTACAATCACTTTAATATCTGGAATAGCACCACTGGATTGGCATAAGGTCAATGTGGTGCCCATATTTAAAAAGGGAACAAAGTCTTTACCAAGTAAATATAGACCTGTTAGTTTAAAGTGGAGTTCCACCCACTTTCACAACTCTTCAGCATCCCTCACTAAACTGTGCACTGTAAACGAATTGGATATATATTTTTTTTTTCTCAACACCTACTGTATATCTGCTGTATTCATTTTTCACTTCCTCCTCCCTGGCCGTGGCCCATCGCATCATTTCCTGTTTGCAATGCCTTCTGGGAAGGAGTGGCAACTTCCTCTGACACTGCCGTTGCTATGGAAACCTGACCTGAAACCTATTGTGCTGCACTTAGCATGTGCGAGATCTGCAAGGATGAGATCCAGGAAGAAATCCAGTCTGGCTTCAGATGCCCACACTTAAGATGGCCACGGCCTGCTGTAAGTTTATAAAATAACAAACTACTGCTATAAACTAACAAAACAGACCTTAGTTTACAGACTAACTTTACTAGAATACATTAAGCTTGTGTATTATAGGGGTATTTTTATTTAAAAAGTATAATTTCGGCCGGAACACCACTTTAACTTCTATAGTTGGGAAGATACTGGAGAGTTTAATAGAAGACCACATAGATGAGTTCTTGCTGGAAAAAAATATTTTAGGCAACAGACAGCATGGGTTTATGAAAGACATAAGTTGTCAAACAAATCTGATATCTTTTTATGAAGAGGTGAGTAAAACCTTGAACAGAGGGGTGGTGGTGGACGTGGTATACTTGGATTTTGCAAAAGCGTTCCATACAGTTCCCCACATACGGCTCATGTGTAAGGTAAAGTCTACAGTCTTGGAAATATCAGTTTGTAAATGGATAGAAAACTGACTAAAAGACAGAATTCAGAGAGTAGTGGTTAATGATTCATACGCTGAATGGTCTAAGGTTATCAGTGGTGTACACCAAGGTTCAGTGTTGGGATCCTTACTTTTTAATAGGTAAAGTTGATCCATAGAAAATCTGATTGCCTCTGGGCATCAGGAAGGAATTTTTTCCCCTGCTGTAGCAAATTGGATAATGCTTTACTGAGGTTTTTCACCTTCCTCTGGATCAACTGTGTATAGGATTGTGTATATCGGATTGTATGATATTATTTTTTATTTATTTATTTTTATGGTTGAACCAGATGGACTAGTGTCTTTTTTTTCCAACCTGATTGCAACCAATATTGCCACTTAGACAAGACACAGATGAAGCTCTCCACTCTTGACATGTGCTAAGGTAATGGCTGAGCTTTGCAGTTCTTTCATCTACTCATGCTGGTGTGAGAGATGATGAAACCCGTACCGCTTCAAACACTAATAAAAAAAAGTCCATTAATATAGGGTTGCACATATTGATGACTAGGTTAAGCACAAGACAAATTTAACAGGTAAACTACAAACACCATAAACTGTATGCTTGAGGCATGACAAAAATTGTTCAAAAGTACTTTAAAATGAAATGGTAAAAGAAAAATGATAGTTGGAGTAAAGACTTTCCTGAACAAAAATCATATTCACTATTAGAAATGTAAAAAAACATTATTCAAGGAAATTTTTCCATCATGCTTCTTCAAATTTTCACGTTGTGTTTTCGCTGTGGTCGAAAACGATAGCCAATTTGAACCAACTAACGATTAGAAAATCAAATGAACTTTTTAATAATTAAAATTAAAAAAAAAATTATACTATTTTTAGTTGATTGACATCATATTTTGTGTATGTTTCTTCAAAAAGTACATTTTAAATTTGTGTATTGTATTTGAAATGAAACAATATATAACTTTTTGCTTTCTTTGAGCCTAGGTTCACATATGCGTTGTGGAAAACGTAATGAATGCTAAATGGTTTTCAAATTTTTGTACAAATAAATATGTGAAAAGTGTGGCGCGCATTTGTATTCAGCCCCCCTCAAAACTTTGTAGAGCCACCTTTCAGGTATGTCTCTACCAGACATTTTTGCCCATTCTTCTTTGCAAAATAGCTCAAGCTCTGTCAGATTGGATGGAGAGCGTCTGTGAGCAGCAATTTTCAAATTTTGCCACAGATTCTCAATTGGATTTAGGTCTGGACTTTGACTGGGCTAGCACATGAATATGCTTTGATCTACACCATTCCATTGTAGCTCTCGCTGTATGTTTAGGGTCGTTGTCCTGCTGGAAGGTAAACCTCAGTCCCAGTCTCAAGTCTTTTGCAGACTCTAATAAGTTTTCTTCTAAGATTGCCCTGTATTTAGCTCCATCCATCTTCCCATCAACTCTGACCAGCTTCCCTGTCCTTGCTGAAGAAAAGCATCACCACAGCACGATGCTGCCACCACCATGTTTCACCGTGGGGAATGGTGTGTTCAAAGTGATGTGCAGTGCTGGTTTTCCGACCACACATAGCATTTGCTTTTAGGCCAAAAAGTTCAATTTTTGTCTCATCTGACCAGAGCAACTTCTACAAGTTTGCTGTGTCCCCCTCATGGCTTATCGCAAGCTGCAAACAGGACTTCTTATGGCTTTCTTTCAACAATGGGTTTCTTTTTGGCACTATTTCATAGAGGCCAGATTTGTGGAGTGCATGACTAAGGCTTTCTTTCTTTCTTTCTTTCTTTCTTTCTTTCTTTCTTTCTTTCTTTCTTTCTTTCTTTCTTTCTTTCTTTCTTTCTTTCCTCTCTGCCCTGTGTGCCTCCACCACCTCATGGATTTCGTTGGCCGTTGGGGGCTTTTCACAATGGGGGACACCAGTATTATGAAATAATGTTGAAATAAGTGAAATTTTCACATACGCCAGTACCAAATTAAGGATTATTTATCTGTTTCGCCCACTTGATGTCCCAGCATATACTTTGCAAAGCTTTTGTTGGAGGCATTACTATGTGATTTTGAACAATAGCTACATCCCTCCCTAGGAGAGATCTGGCTACTTTTGGACCGAAGCGGGGTCAAGAAATACTTACCTGCCTGGGAGAACCACTAAACCACCACTTCAACACACTCTCATGCCCATCAAGCTGAGAAAAATGTGTTTTTATGGTTACCAAATAAAGTGTCACGTCCCTTTCCTGATGAAGCCACACCGGCGAAACATGTTGAAATTTCTGAACGTAATAGTTATTTCTATGTGACTACAGTTTGTTTTACTGTCTTTAATAGGCAAATGTGTATGTACCTATGACTGTGTTCTACACTTTATTCTCTACCTTTTATCAATTTTTTGTAATAAACAATTTAATTTTTTTATATCTATGTATATTTACTTTTTTCACACAAAATGTACCGTAATAAGTCCCTTATCTCCTATTTGTTATCTGTTATTCAATTTTCTTGTTCAACTTTCCTTTAGATTTACCAAAACCATATAATATGAGGTCAAACCTAAACCCTTTCAATTTGTATGCAATAAGGCAGGCCCTTGCACTACATAGTTGAAGGTAAATCTAAAGGAAATTGAATAAGAAAATTTTATTTTGTATGGCCAGCCTATTCGTTGTCCTGTGGATAGATTCTCCCACCTTAGCTGTGGATCTCTGCAGCTCCTCCATAGTTACCATGGGCCTCTTGGCTGCTTCTCTGATTAATGCTCTCCTTGCCCGGCCTGTCAGTTTAAGTGGACAGCCATGTCTTGGTAGGTTTGCAGTTGGGCCATACTCTTTCCACTTTTGGATGATGGATTGAACAGTGCTCCTGTGAGATGTTCAAAGCTTGGGATATTTTTTTATAACCTAACCCTGCTTAAAACTTCTCCACAACTTTATCCCTGACCTGTCTGGTGTGTTCCTTGGCCTTCATGATGCTTTTTGTTCACTAAGGTTCTCTAACAAACCTCTGAGGGCTTCACAGAAGAGCTGTATTTATACTGAGATTAAATTACACACAGGTGGACTCTATTTACTAATTAGATGACTTCGGAAGGCAATTGGTTCCACGAGATTTTAGTTAGGGCAGGCACGTCCAAAGTCCGGCCCGCGGTTCAATCGCAGCCCTTGTTTCGCTTTTGAATGGCCTGCCTGGTTATTTGGACATATATATCTTTTATAGCCCCCCAATGATCTTCCAGCGCCAGGGCCACAAATGATATATATATATATATATATATATATATATATATATATATATATATATCCTGGCTGCCTTGGAGGGGACAGGGAGAAGGCAGGATGAGTGCCATACACACAGGAAAATTTCCTGTTTACACAGCAGCCTCTGTAATAGGAAGTCCTGTCTCCTGCGCTGCCATTGGACGACTGTTCTGTCTAACATAGGAGGCGGGACTTTGTATTAAAGAGGCCTCCGAGAAAACAGGAGTTTTTCCTGTATTTAATCTTTTGGCGCTCGTCCCGTCCCCCTCCCTGTCCCCTCCAAGGCTGCATTTGGATGGGCATCAATCAGGCTGCACTGATGGCAATGTTGAGTCTGCATTCCGGGCAATGGTGGGTGTTGCATTCATGGCAATGGGGGTGCTGGACTGATGGCATTGGTAGGGCTGCATTCATGGCAATGGGGGTGCTGAATTCATGGCGCTTGTGAGGCTGCAGATGGGCACTGACCCTTATTCTGCTTCATACTTCTTTATTTAAAATTTAAGTTGTTTTTTTTTTCCCTGAAACTTAAAGTGAAGGTGCATGTTATACGCCAATAAATACGGTATATCCAAATAACACACCCAAGCTCATCTCTTTACGCCCACACAGCCACAAAGGCAAGAGAATGCTTGTTGGGCAGTGTATCAGTGCTCAAATGAACACACTAATGCCCCCGTACACAAAATCCATGGATTTTTTTCAGACGGATGTTGGCTCAAACTTGTCTTGCATACACACGGTCACGCAAATCTTGTCAGAAATTCCGAAAGTCAAGAACGCGGTGACGTACAACACGTACGACGAGCCGAGAAAAATGAAGTTCAATAGCCAGTGCGCCTCTTCTGCTTTGATTCCGAGCATGCGTGGAACTTTGTGCATCGGAATTGTGTACACACGATCGGAATTTACGACAACGGATTTTGTTGTCGGAAAATTTGAGATCCAGATCTCAAATTTTGTGTGACAGAAATTCCGATGAAAAATGTCCGATGGAGCCTACACACAGTTGAAATATCTGACAACAAGCTCCCATCGAACATTTGTCGTCGGAAAATCCGACCCTGTGTACGGGGCATTAGACCGAATTTTAATGGTTCAAAGAATGTCAGGCAAAATGGTCGGCCCTCACGCATGTTCACTTCATCAAATCTGGCCCCCCTGTTCGGACACCCCTGAGTTAAGGATATCAGAGTAAAGGGGGCTGAATACAAATGCACGCCACACTTTTCACATATTTAGTTTTGAAAACCATTTATCATTAATAAAAAGAAGAACAGTTGGGACTTTATATGAGGCGGTGACCTGGTAAGATCAATTGCCTCCATCCCTATCTATATGTCAAAAAAGAGGGAAACATTTATCATTTTCCTTCAACTTCAATTATGTGCCACTTTGTGTTGGTCTATCACATAAAATCCCAATAAAATACATTTGCGTTTTTTTGTTGTAACATGACAAAATGTGGAAAATTTCAAGGGGTATGAATTTTCTTTTCAAGGCACTGTATGTAGCTAAATCAGTTTTGCAATCTGTTTAACTAAGCCTTTTGCTTACAGGTTGGGTAAGGCTATATGCTCGGCATCATATCCCGGTATTTTCCCGGGGACCCATGTGGCACAGATATGCGTATTGGAATGTATGCCCCTAATGCAGGAATTTTGTGCTCAGGGTGCATATATCTAAATGCATATGACCCTAAATCGCTCCTTATAGCACCATTTCATAGATTTATACATCACCAAAGTGCTCCTTCATGAATGTCTGCATTAGTTGCAGTCACGTGCACTGCTCTATACACCCTACTCATCGCATAGTCCCTAGTCCATCTCATAGTCCCTAGTCCCTAGTCCATCTCATATCTACATACCAGCAAGGGATGAAGTTTTATAGGAAATATAGCAAAAGCGCAGTGCAATTTAAAATAAAACATGCTGTTGGCGTATTTCCACTGGTGCATCGCTGTATAAGAGATTGGAGAGAAGAAAAGTGTGGAAGAACATCAGCAAGAGGGGAGGGATTCTTTCAGGAGCAGGCTTCGCTGGCAGAATAATGGAGGGAACTGCCATCTTATTCAACCGAATGGCACTGCCCCATAGAATGCATCTGCTCCTGAGGAAGGGGAATGTTTTTCACTAAACGCGTCAAGCCAGATGGATGCAATTTCTTTGCTACATCACGCTCATATATGTTTGACTTTATATATGATCCATTGCCAACTATGAACCAATGTTTTTACTGTATATTGAGATATATCTACACAATCAGCTTTTTAACCTATGTCCATAAATTCTCAATGTGTTATGATCCAGCCTAATCATGATGAATATGTTTTAATATTTGAATGAATTTATGCAATAATGGAATACAATGTTTTTATACCACATTGTTGATGAGGCTCTTGAATAATAAATCTTGCTGTCGACATTATGGTGTTATATTGCATTATGTTACTATTTCCAGTACGGTATGTCCATATATGAATTATTGATGTGTTTACTTTACTACCTATCACTGACATTTATTACGCACCTTATTTAAAGTCCCAACGCATTTTTAATTTTCACTGAACAGGGATGGAGGCACTTGGTTGCTATACTTTGTGCCTAATTTCAAGTCCCAAAACTTCCCCCCTTTAATACTAGTCCATCTCAGGAGCGAGCAAAAGGTGGTTACTTCCCAACATATAGTGGAATCATGGAGAAGCAACATATCCAAGCTCAATCAAGAAGATGTATCACAGCAGCAGAAAAAGGAATTTGGAAGAGGCAATAGAAGGAAACACATACTTGAATATATGAATACTATAATAGTATCTCTCTATAGCCTTTTCTTGTTTTATTTTGTGGCCAGAGTTCAGTTTTTTTTTAAATGAGTGGACCTGTTATGCACCCTTTTTTTTATCGTTTATAATTTTATTGGATCACCGTTATCTATGGGAGAGAAGGCATTTGGTTATCCAAGATTCTACAATTGTTACCTGAACAGAAAGTGAGGTTAATACTTATAATGTGGAGAACTGTCCCAATGACAAGTGGCTACCTACAGCAGTGGGGACCTGCTCATTTTGGAAAGGTTCCCTCTCACTGGTATCCCTGGGACAGGAAGTAAACGGAAATCTCCCTAGTGGGAAACAACACAAAAATAGCCTGTGTCTAATATCCTGGCAAAATCAGAGTCATCCTTCCTCTCTCCATCACAATGTTCATGCAGACGGCACGTCTAGTTCAGTGCATGCCATAACATGTACTATATTTTATATTTTTTGAGGGTGGTGGATGGTGCTAAGAAAAGGCAGGCAAATTATTGTATGGAGCTGAACTTCAGACATTCTCTGAAATACATACTGTACATGTCAAATATCCATCCTTCAAGTTCTGAGATCTGCACAGCCGTGCCACATAGCACAACCCTACCTAGCAGGGAAGGGGACTTGATCTTTCTCTTCGGCAGCTTCACTTACAGGACTCCTTCCCACCCCCGCTCTATGACTGTAAAATAAAATGAAAAACAGCACAGTGGTGAGCCCATCTCTCTGTCACTTTTCTCCCTTCTCCTATTAGCATGCTTCTTGCACCCCCTGGGTCCTCCAGTGCTGGATCGTCCATGCCTGCACAATAACATCCAATAGAATTGAATTAGGATGCAGTATGAGTATATAACATTCAAGCCTTAGGACATTACTGCATGGACATCCCTGTAATAAATAAAGCTATTATAGGAGGTAAGTTAGGACCTGCAGGTTGAGGTGGGAAGTGTAAATTGAATGGGCCACAGCAGGTGAGCAGCATTAGAAACAGCCACTTTTCTTTCCAGAATTCTAAGGCTCCATTCACACTTGTATGACTCCAATGTTGCGCTGACTTTGCATGGGTGCAACTTGGATACAAGTTTGGCTTTGAGCAGTGATAATGGACAACTGTTCCATTGTATAACATTCAGATGCGACTTTTGAGGGTTAACATTGAAGTCTATGGCCCTCATTAAAGTCAGAAAGTAGTGCATGAACTACCGTATTTATCGGCGTATAACACGCACTTGTTTCCCCTTAAAATCAGGGGAAAATCACGGGTGCGTGTTATACGCCGATCCCCGCCAATCCCCCGCTGACTGTGAGCGGAGGAGCGATCGCCGCCGACATTCATACATAGCCGAGTGTACTCGGGTAGGTTCGGCTAGCTCCGCTCACAGTCACGCCCAGTCCCGCTCTATGATGGACATAACACAGGGACTGGGCGTGACTGTGAGCGGAGCGGAGCTAGCCGAACCTAGCCGAGTACACTCGGCTATGTATGAATGTCGGCGGCTCTCGGCTCCGCCCACAGGGCTATGAGAGAAGCTGAAAAGCAGCCAAGAGCCACTGAGAGACACGTGACTGGCTCTGTGTCTCTCGGCGGCGCCATATTTAAAAACGCCAGTGACACTACAAGGCTGCAGTGTCACGTGGCCTCGCAGTGCTTGCCATCACGTGTTCTTTGTCTGCACGGGCGTTCAGCCTTTGTTTTTATGCCGGCTTTTTAGATTTAATGATTTTTATACTGGAACTTTTGTATACATACCTTCGGTTTATTTACCTAATAAATCCTTAATAGTATTACTACACCATTGGAGTTTTCCCCTTCTTTTTTTAATTATGGATCCTCCGAACCCTGAGTCTCCCTTCTGATGCTGCAGCAGTCGGATCAGCCCGGAGTTGGTGGTGCTCGCAAACAAGACCCGGACATCAATATTCTATCTGTCCCTGCAGAGGGTTATATCTGCAAGCCCGTATGACCTCGCCATAGAGGAGGTCCAACAAATGGGGTAAGGGCACATCCATTACTCCTCTCCTGCAATCAATGGTGGCTTGGAAGTGTTTTTGCATCTTTTCACCTTTCTGCTTTGATGTGATACACCAAAGGAACGTCTTTTTTTTTCTTCTTCACTTATTTTGGTTTTTGCTAATTTGGTTTTCATGGACTGAATGTGGTGTCCTTTAAATGATTGAGCGATCAATTTTCATTTTCAGAACTTTCACCTCTTTTCAAATATTTTTTCATATTTCTTTATTTTTTATTTTCCATGGAGATATTATTTAATGCACAATTTGTATTTGTTGTTTTGTTATTTCTCTGTGTTGGGATTTAAACACATTGTAGCTCCGGGTATTACCCCAAGGAGCTTTCTAATTGTACTACCTCATTATATTTTGCTAGCGCACACATTTTAATTTATATGCTTTTTTACTTTATGGATATTTGGAGTAATTTGTTGCAGCTGCATTTTGTGAATTTAAGCAATTTTTATTTACTGTGTCTTGCTCATTAGCGCAGGTTTTCTTTACCATTTTTTAGTGCAAATGACACAAGGCTGCAGATGACACAAGGCTGCAGATCACACAAGGCTGCAAATGACACAAGGCTGCAGATAACACAAGGCTGTAGATGACACAAGGCTGCAGATAACACAAGGCTGTAGATGACACAAGGCTGCAAATGACACTGGACAAGGATGCAAATGACACTACAAGGCTGCAGATGGACACTGATAAGGCTGCATTGATGGGCATTTAAATGTAAGTTTTTTTTCCTTAAAAAGTTTTTTTCCTTAAAATTCCCTCCTAAACTTGGGGCGCGTGTTATACGCCAATAAATACAGTACTTTGAAGTTGCTGCAACTTTAGGTCGCACATATATGAATGGTTATTATTGGAAAGCATGGGGGACGACTTGTCATACGACTTTGATGTCCAAAGTTGCATGACAATTCACACAAGTGTGAATAGAGCCATAAGGCCTAATGCACACTGAGTGTAAAAATGCCGCTTTTAGAGGCGTTTGGCGTTTTTTTTTTTTTTCCTACCTGTGAGCGCTCCTCCATGTTAGCCTGTGTGTCCATGCACACATTGGCATTTACAGGTGTATTTGAAGATGAGCATTTAGAGGCAAAAAAACAAACCAACATTACTTGCACATTCAGGAGAGGAGCGCTTGAGCGTTCATTTCAATGGCCAGAATAAATTACCAATCAGCCCATCGGAATGAACGCTGAAATGCTTTACAGGCCTAAACATGTTTGCAAAACACAGCTTTAGGTGTGTTTTTTTTTTCTTAAGCTGCTTTTCTCCTGCCAGAAGAGTTGGGCAGCGGTAAGGTGAACTTACCAATACTTGTTAAGTAAGAGGCAGCAGTTGCTTATATTTCTTGATTTAGAACAAGTAACAATTCAGGACTTTTGATTTTACTCTGACATTCCTGATCTGCATACTTATTCCAGGACAAGTCTCAAAGTACTAAAACATGACTTTCTTCAATAAATGCTAATAGATCTCAGGGGCATAGGCTGCAACAAAGTGATGTAGGGGAGGTCAAAAAAGAAGTTGACCTTTGTGCTAATTATAGTTCCAGGCTGTGGGACTTAGCCCCCGTTCACATCGATGCGATTTGACAGGTCAAATCGGAGCCTATTGCCGGCAATAGACGCGTCCCAATCAGTGCGACGCCGACTTTACAGGACCCTTTTTCTCAAACCTGGTCTCTTAATAGGTGGAGTTTGAGAAAGAGTCTTGTCACATTGATTACAGCGGGATGTAGGCTAGGCACTGTGTCCCTGGAATACAGAAGTGTGAAAAGGGTCTGAAATTGGGCCTCAGGTAACTGCTATATTTTTACTATGGTTAAACCTGAAGTTTAGCTTAAAAAAAAAATGTTTTTTTTGCTATAGCTTTAGTTACATTACTTACCTGTAATGAAGGCTGTCCTGGGATGTGCAGTCTATTGGATTCTGTAAAAATCTTCACTGCAGGGCTGCCCTGTCCTCTTCCTGCCACTAAAATTCCAGCACTCTGGGGGTCAACAATGTTAGGTCTCTGGGCTCATCTGCATTAAAGATGATCTGAAGTAGACACACCCTCTTCTGCTCTCTCCTCCATTGAGAAGTACTCTTTAATTGATGCTCCACTGATGCAGAGCGGACACGGACACCACCCGCTATTCTCTATGGCAGGAGTGGGCAACCTTAAAGCTCTGCCCGCCCCTAAAAATTAAAAGTCAGCAGCTACACATACTTTAGCTGCTGACTTTCAACATTAGGACACTTACCTGTCCTGGAGTCCAGCGATAATGCCACCGCAGCCAATGTTTACGTTGGCTGGGCGGGTGTTGCCACCGCCATTGCGGATAAGGGAACCCAGCAGTGTAACCTTTCGGCTTCACAGCCGGGTCCCTACTGCGTATGCGCAAAGCATGCTGCGCTCTCTCACTGGCCCAGCAGAAGGGGAGGGAGGAGGAGAAGGGCCAAGATGCTGATGTAATTCACCGCGGCCCAGTCTCCCGGTAGTGGGGACAGGGTACCTGTAAAAAACAGGTACCCGCTCCCGCCCTTCCCCCCAAAAGGTGCCAAATGTGGCATCGGGGGGGCTAACCAGATAACAGAAGTTCCACTTTTGGCTGGAACTCCGCTTTAAAGAGGTGGAGTTCTACCTGAACAACATGGGAGAAGTCAAAGATCACCGGGCACAGTTTTGCCTCCTCACACTTGATTTAAACCTTTAATTGCTGTACTATCATGTAGCAATCACGTGCAGTGCGCAGCAATCATGGGTTTAAATCAGGTGAGGCTGAGGCAGCA
This sequence comes from Lithobates clamitans, assembly GCA_037952925.1. Taxonomy (NCBI): domain Eukaryota; kingdom Metazoa; phylum Chordata; class Amphibia; order Anura; family Ranidae; genus Lithobates; species Lithobates clamitans. The sequence continues at coordinate 199,578 of JBBGZY010000534.1, forward strand.
GCCAAAGATGTCCACATGCTGCATTAGGGATTAAACCCCCCTGTTGCTTTGCTGGGTGCTACTGCCTGCCAATAGTGACCCATTCAAGTAAATGTACCTATGGGATCAACTTTAGTAAAGCTGAAGCTGTTAATCCCAACAGTGCTGGAAATTCAGCAGTAGGGAGAGGACTGAGCAGCTCTGCAGTGAAGACTTCTATAGAATCCAGCAGCCTGCACATCATGCAATGTACTTTATTACAGGTAAGTAATGTAAGTAAAGCTGTAGAAAAAAAAATTAAGCTAAACTTCACCTTTAAACCAGCCCTGGTTGTCATGCTATCTATCTTTATTACTTGTCCTTGACAAGCATGTAGTAAATAATGTGAGAAGCATTCATGCCAGAGGCTCAGCATGACACCCACTAAGTTATCATGTTTTAATGGGAGATCAGGAATGGCAGCTTCCATATCTCCATCATGGCAGATTTCCTCTAAATCTAACTACTGGCCAGTGAGACTTCTCATCAAGATAGTGGACTAATAAGAAGGCATAGAGGTTTAAAGAGGAAGTCCAAGTTTTGTCCCACCCAATTCAATCTGATACTCACCAGACCATTCGGGTATCTGGGGCTCCCAGATGACTTAACAGAGGTGCCTTCTGTGTGGCACCAAGAACAGCCCAGGATTTGTCATGTGAGCTTTCAAAGCAATCTGTTAGACAGAAATATGGAAGCTGATACAGCTAACTTGTACTTGTACCATACACTATGGCTGTTATCTTTTCTTTATCACCTAAAGAGTATAAAGAACTAGAAATAAAGTGCCACACCATAAGGCTAAAGTCCAGATATAAGTTTATTTCAGTTTTAAAAATGTACGCAAAACCAATGAGTTTGGGGGCCCAAAATGCGGCCAATAATGTACAAGAATCCAACATGTTTCAGGGGCCAAGACAGTGAAAAAAACCTATACAAAAGCCAATGTTTTTCAGAGGCCCACCAAATATTGCATACTAATTCAACTTCCTTTGGGAGCCAAGACGTGGCCAATTAATGTACATAAAGTCGATGTGTGTTCAGGGGCCAAACCACAGCCAAAATGTGTACATCCAATGTTATGTTGGAGGCAAGATGCAGCCAAAAAATATACACAAAGCCATTGTGTTTCAGGAGCCACAATACAGCCAAAAAATGCAAAAAAAGCCAATATATTTAGGACAGCAAGGTGCGGCCAGAAATTGTACACAAAGCAAATGTGTTTCAGGGGCTAGGGCATGCCCTCGGGGGCCAAGAAACATACATAAAGTAACCACCCTATGAGGGCCCAAGGTGTGGTCAAAAAATTGCCAAAATAAGTCATATTAGGGAATCAGGGGCTATGAAGGATGCTTTCATATTATGTTTGTTGGGCTGTGTAGGCAGGTGCAGTTTGCATCTTGCACTGCAGGTGACACTCAACCACAGTGGCTCTTCAGTTGAAGAGGCAGTCAGGAGGAACCTGGTTCCTCTATAGTTTCCTGGGTCACTGGGGAAGTGATCTGGTTGGATGCTGTTGCCCCATGTGACTCTGGGAGCCATCTTGGGTCAGGCAGACTTTATTTAAGGCCCTGGCTCCTGGGATTGGCACGCTTTATGCGCATGGGTAGTGCAGGGAAAAGTACCCCACCTGTTAGGGACAGCACCGGTGATAAGGAAGGGTTCCTGATGAGGAGGGAAAGCTAAGGGTCCCATTTCTTCAGGACATCTTCACAATTAGGCACCCGGGCCACATTCTGCCCCTCTCTACAGATGCTGTCATTCTAGCTGGGACCTGCTCTGTTTACGTTGCTGTAACCATGAGTGCACCTGGTTGGGCAGACTTCCCACCAAGATTGCATCGCTTGAAGTGGTTGTAAAGGCAATAAAAAAAAAAAAATAACAAACATGTCTATACTTACCTGCTTTGTATAAAAAAAATTGCACAAAGCGGCCCCAATCCTCCTCTTCTCTGGTTCCCCTCCAGTGCTCCTGGCTCCCCCCCTCTTGCTGGTGCCCCCAATAGGAAACTGATTACCATAGGGACACCTGTTTTGGGCTCATTCCTGAGCCCCCTGCTGCATCCATGTGTCCATTGAGACAGCCAGCAGGTCTCGACCCTGCCTCCCGCTCCCTTGTCATTGGAGTTGAAGGCTTCCGCTAGTATTAATCTGCCCAATGAGGAGGAAAGACAGCAGCGAGAGCCACTGCTCTCGTGCATGTCACTGGATCGGATCGGGCTCAGGTAAGAATAAGGGGGGAAGCTGGGGGGATCCTGCAGCAGAGAAGGTTTTTTACCTTAATGCATAGCATGCATTAAGGTAAAGAACCTTGAGGCTTTAGAACCACGTTCAATAAACGTTTATTATTACAGCTGACTGTGTGGATTATTGCTGCCACACTATGCTACACCCCACCTGCACTTAGCGCAGTCGTCAGGATATAACCTGGGCAGCGGGTATGGAAGGAGGACTGGGCTCCAGCATGGCTCTGCTAGGATCATCCTTAGCCCTAATACCAATGTTCAATGGCTCTTCCATCAGAAGATGATATCTCTTGAGTACATCTTAAAGAGGAGTTTATCTAAAGCTTTTCCCGACTCTGGTAGGTTAAAGTGTTGTGGAAAACGTAGTTTTGAGGCTTCTGTTGGTCAAGAGAAGAGCGGTGGAGAAGGGGGCCACCCAAGTGATGCATTTCACAATTTGTTAGTTCTCACCCCCCAGGGCTGTCAGCTTCCACATCCCATCGGCAGCATCTGCATCATATGGTGGACGATTATCTAGGGGCAAAAACAGAGATAGAGAGCTTTCCAGCTGACGATCCACTGGTTTTCTGGGTCATGACAATAGACCACTGGCCAGAACTTGCCCAGTATGCAATTGGGCTGCCCTGCATCCAGTGTGCTTTCCGAACGGGCATTCAGTGCTATTGGAGGTTTTGTTACTGATAATAGAGCATGTCTGGCATCAGTTAACAGTTTGCGTATTGTATAAACTGAAAGGGGAGGTAGGTAAAGGGACGTCCGTGGCTGCGCAAATATCGCTGGTTCAGACAACATATTGAGGGACCAATTCATTACTCGTCTGAAGATAGACCCAAAAACACCACTGCAGGAAAAAGCAGCAGTGATGCAAACAAGGAGGTGGGAGTTTATATGAAGCTCATGATGAAAAAATGAATAGAGTGGTAGAAAAAAATAAATGATTTAATGATACATAAAAAGATGTTTAAATACATTGAATTCCATGTACAAAGAAATGCACCCATAACATGGTGCCAATTTCTAACCTGGTAATCATTAGTAATAACATGTTTACAAACATTTGTATTCATGGTAAAATAAAGGGGTCCACCGTATTCACCATAGTCATAGATATATATGTTAACCACTTCAGCCCCGGAAGGTTTTACCCCCTTCCTGACCAGAGCACTTTTTACAATTTGGCACTGTGTCACTTTAACTGCTAATTGCGCGGTCATGCAATGTTGTACCCAAACGAAATTTGCATCCTTTTTTCCCCACAAATAGAGCTTTCTTTGGATGGTATTTGATTGTCTCTGGAGTTTTTATTTTTTTGCGATATACATGGAAAAAGACCGAAAATTTTGAAAAAAAAATTATATTTTCTACTTTTTGTTATAAGAAAAATCCAATAAACTCAATTTTAGTCATACATTTAGGCCAAAATGTATTCAGCCACATGTCTTTGGTAAAAAAAATGTCAATAAGCGTATATTTATTGGTTTGCGCAAAAGTTATAGTGTCTACAAATTAGGGTACATTTTCTGGAATTTACACAGCTTTTAGTTTATGACTGCCTATGTCATTTCTTGAGGTGCTAAAATGGCAGGGCAGTACAACCCCCCCCCCCCCAATGACTCCATTTTGGAAAGTAGACACCCCAAGGAAATTGCTGAGAGGCATGTTGAGCCCATTGAATATTTAATTTTTTTGTCCCAAGTGATTGAATAATGACAAAAAAAAAAAATAAATACATTTTTTTACAAAAAGTTGTCACTAAATGATATATTGCTCACACAGGCCATGGGCATATGTGGAATTACACCCCAAAATACATTCAGCTGCTTTCCTGAGTACGGGGATACCACGTGTGGGACTTTTTAGGAGCCTAGCCGCGTACGGGGCCCCGAAAACCCATCACCATCCTTCAGGATTTCTAAGGGCGTAAATTTTTTATTTCACTCCTCACTACCTATCACAGTTTTGAAGGCCATAAAATGCCCAGATGGCACAAATGATCCCATTTTGGAAAGTAGACACCCCAAGCTATTTTCTGAGAGGCATGTTGAGTCCATGGAATATTTTATATTTTGCCACAAGTTGCGGGAAGATTACAAACTTTTTTTTTTGCACAAAGTTGTCACTAAATGATATATTGCTCAAACATTCCATGGGCATATGTGGAATTGCACCCCAAAATACATTCTGCTGCTTCTCCTGAGTACGGGGATACCACATGTGTGGGACTTTTTGGGAGCCTCACAAGAGTTGGTCTGGTCCCTCCCAGTGGGGGCCCGCTTCACACACATACACAGCCACCCCCCCTCACTTGTACAACAGCCCTTACTTATAAGGTGGTCCTCCTAGTCCCAGCTCTTGTTTCCACATGTGGCTGAGACACAGATAGGAGCTACATTCCAGCATACAGTACACTGAGTACAGGCAGTACACACGAGGGGTGCACATGCAGGAGGTGGCAGCAAAGAGCCCGATGTGAGCTCAATGACACAGAGCAGTAGCTGCCGATTCACACACATACAGAAGCATTCACGGAGCTCCTCTGCACCCGCCCCTGCCTTCTCATATCCCTGCCAGTTGGCTGGGCCCATCCAGACACTCGGGCCCCTTACAAGTGTATGGCCTGTACCCCTCTGATGGCGGCCCTGTGTGCAATTGTCATTCCAAGTGTGACAGCATTGAAAGCTGAAATTGGCCTGGGCAGGAAGGGGGTAAAGGGCCCAGTAAGCAAGTGGTTAATATGTGAAAATATTACCATCTGCATTTACACAGTGCAATGCACTACCACGCAGCACAGCGCACTGCAATCAAAGTATTTTGGGTTTTGCTGGGGAAAAAAATGGACATCAACCCAACGCTTAGGAAAAAAAATGCATATCAACATTGGAGCAATTCGCATGACAAGTCACAGCCTGTTGCCGGCAATGGCACCGTTTTAATCAGTGTAATGCCGACTTTGCGATTCGGAAAAGTAGTTCATGTTCTACTTTTGGCGATTTCGGATGTGACTTCAATAGACATTTGTGCATGGAGCCGCACTGTTGTCTCTTAAGTCGCACTGAACTTTCAGATGAAGTCGCATGATTTCAAAGCCGTGTTCAATGTGAAGGAGGGCGAACACGTGCTACATGTAACATTTCAGCCTGGGTCACGCTTTCCTGCAGGGTAAACCAGTGTCTTACCGCGCAGGCTGGTGTGGTGTCCGCTACGCCAGGGTCCTGTGCCATGTATGTTTTAGCCCATCGCAAAGCTTGTGTTTTTTTTTGCTATTCAACTTTATTTGAAGCGTAACAGTGACAATTCATTCATTTTTCCACACATTGCACATCACAGCAGCATTGCAATGTGAGGGAGTCAACCTAGCCTAGAGTTCCAGCTCCATCCATCCACAGACCACACCCCTAAGCAAGAATAAGGATGACAGCCCAGGGTCATGCAGCTTCAAAAAAAAAAAAACACCTCAGCGATAGCATGACCCGTGCTGACAAGCAGCCACTGTCACCCAGTTTACATGTTTACACCTCTGACGTCCCCCCGGCTTAGTCACTTTGACGTCGCCCTGAACATCCCACTAGCTCCTCCCCTTGCCTCTGTGGCTCGGTGCCCGGGACATCACGTGATCCGCTCATGGAATGCAGCGAGCAGCTGACAGAGCGGAGGCGTGGTGTGCTGGGCATTGACGTCACGCTCCGGGCCGCTTGGCGCATGCGCAGCGCGGAGCCGTCGGCGGCCGGTTACACTGGCTGGGGGGGAGACTGGAGTCCGGGGAAGCGGTCGGGGGAGCCAGAGGAGAAGCTCAAGGTGAGAGGAAGGCTGAGTGTGGCGGCCTGTGTGATCGTGTGCGCTGTCTGTGACCTGAGCTGTGTGTGTGTGAGGGAGTTATATAATGGAGGGACACTGAGGTGACAGTATATGGGGTGTATTGTGTACAGTGCCAGAGGGCTGTGTTTACACACATAAAGATATTAGATTGTAAGCTCTTCTGAACAGAGCCCTCCTAACCCTATTGTATTATAACTGTACTGTCTCCCTTTTATATTGTAAGGCACTGTGTAAACTGTTGGTGCTATATAAATCCTGTATAATAATAATTTACACAGTTTTGCTGGGTTTGGTGACCCGGCTTTTCCTCACCACAGTTAGGCACTACAGCTAACGGCGGCTGGTGCTCAATATTTCGGGGGGCGGCAAACTAACACCACCCCCTAGCGGGAGACGGACGGCAATCCCCCAATTCCCCGCCAACCCCCCCCCCCCCCCCGTTGTAGCTGCTGACTTTTAATAAACACATGACTGGAACTCCGCTTTAAAGTGTTACCAAACCCACAACAGTATAATCAGGCTGTATATGCAGTAAAGCATGCTTGTTATATTCACTGTGGAACCTAAGAGGTTAATCCTCTGCATTATGTAAAAAGGCTGTCTGATCCTGTCTTCTCTGATCCACCCCTTCTTCCACTGTCCCCAATCCATCTCCTGACAGTACAGAGCCCTAGGATGCACTCTGCATATGTTTAGTTTGGTGTGTTTCTTTTTTTTTTTCTTGGGAGGGTGCATGTGATCAGCACAGGGCCAATCAGCACTGTCCAGACAGAGGGTTAGGGGTCCTGCAGCCTCATAGGACAGTCAGAGGAGATTAAAAACTCCTCCTACAAGCTTTAAAGTGTTCCTAAACCCACAACAGTAAAACCAGTCTGTATATGCAGTAGAGCTGCACGATTCTGGCTAAAATGAGAATCGCGATTTTTGCTTAGAATAAAGATCACGATTTTCTCAGTGTAACATCATCTTCTTTCACATTTTTAATTCATTAACCACTTAAGCCCCGGACCATTTGGCTGGCCAAAGACCGGAGCACTTTTTGCGATTCGCCACTGCATAGTTAAACTGACAATTTGCGCGGTCATGCGACGTGGCTCCCAAACAAAATTTACGTCCTTTTTTTTCCCCACAAATAGAGCTTTCTTTTGGTGGTATTTGATCACCTCTGTGGTCTTTACCTTTTGCGCTATAAACAAAAAAGAGCAACAATTTTAAAATAAAAAGCTATATTTTTTACTTTTTGCTAAAATAAATATCCCCAAAAAATATATTAAAAAAACGTTTTTTTTCCCTCAGTTTAGGCCGATGCGTATTCTTCTACATATTTTTGGTAAAAAAAATCGCAATAAGCGTATATTTGGTTTTGCGCAAAATAGGGGATAGTTTTATGGCATTTTTATTAATTTTTTTTTTACTAGTAATGGCGGTGATCTGCGATTTATTTTCTTTTTTTATCGTGACTGCGACATTATGGCGGACAGATTGGACACTTTTGGCTCTTATTTTGGGACCATTCACATTTATACAGCGATCAGTGCGATTAAAAATGCATTGATTACTGTGTAAATGTGACTGGCAGTGAAGGGGTTAACCACTAGGTGGCGCTGTAGGGGTTAAGCGTGTCCTAGGGAGTGATTCTAACTGTGGGGGGGAGGGGCTATGTGTGACACGACACTGATCACCGCTCCCGATTACAGGGAGCTGTGATCAGTGTCCTGTCATTAGGCAGAATGAGGAAATGCTTGTTTACATTAGCATCTTCCAGTTCTTCCTCACCATGAGAGGATCGCGGGTATCCCCATGGACATCGAGTCCGCGGGATCTGCGATCACGGAGCTCCCAGCGGGTGTGCGCCCGCAAGCCGCCCCCTAAAGGGGCAAGTACAGGTACGTTAATCTGCCTGTACGTGCCCTTCTGCCGCAGTATATCTGCGTGAGGCAGTCGGGAAGTGGTTAAAGTGTATAAGTGTATTTTTTTTTTTTAATTGTGTTTGAAAAACCGCTACGCAAATACAGTGTGACATAAAATTTTGCAACAACCGCCATTTTATTCTCTAGGGTCTCTGCTTAAAAAAAAATATATCATGTTTGGGTGTTCCAAGTAATTTTCTAGCAGAAAATAATGATTTTTAATTGTAATCAACAAATGTCAGAAAAAGTTTGGTTTTTAAATGGTTAAACTTCCTTCCTTTACATGCGGAGTTCTTTCCTTTTGATAAAAGAACGAAAAGATACTTTGTTCCTACTTATTTGTTGTAATAAAACTTGGCAGGCTGCCTGGATTTTTTTTTTTTCCAGCTGTAAGAACTCTCTGCACTTGTTTAAAAGAATGGTGACATGCTATTTTAAAGCGGAGTTCCACACAAAAATGGAACGTCTGCTTTTCGGAACCCTCCCCCCCTCCGGTGTCACATTTGGCACCTTTCAGGGGGGAGGGGGGTGCAGGTACCTGTCAAAGACAGGTATTTGCACCCACTTCCAGCATAGACTCCCATGGGAGTCTATGCCTCTTCCTGTCCCTCCGAGCTGTCTCCTGGGAAACGCACAAGTCCCAGGGGTAGTGGGGACCAGTTACGACGCGCAGCTCGACTTGTGCATGCGCAGTAGGGAACCGGGAAGTGAAGCCGCAACGCTTCACTTCCTGATTCCCTCACTTAGGGTGGCTGTGGCAGCTGCCGAGAGTCGAGCGAGCGATCGGCGTCGGCTGCCGATATCGCTGGACCCTGGGACAGGTAAGTGTCCATTTATTAAAAGTCAGCAGCTGCAGTATTTGTAGCTGTTGGCTTTTAATATTTTTTTTTTTTTTTTTTTTTTTTAGGTGGACTACCGCTTTAAAGATCGGGAAGAGAAAAAGATTGATTTAGATGCTTAACGATGAATCGTGCAGCTCTAATATACAGTAAAGCATGCTTGCTATACTCGCTGTGGAACCTAAGGGGTTAAACCTCTGCATTGTGTAAAAAGGCTGTTTGATCCTGTCTTCTCTGATCCTCCCCTTCTTCCTCTGTCCCCAATCCCAGCATGGCTAAGGGCACACTAGGTGTATTGGCACTGCCCAACGCCATCCCTACTCAAAAATCCTTGTTCCCACCACTGTGTCACAGTAGTGTGCGCTGAAAATCAGTGCAGCGTGCACTACTTTTTTAAAAATTTTTTAGCGCAGACCAATCCACATTACACCGTGTCCTGGCCAAAGGCACTTTGTGAATTGTCACTTTGTGACATTTCAAAAAAAGGTAAACAATGCGATGTGTCGTCTGCAGTGCCACCTCTGTCATTGTATTGTAACTCAGCTGCAGGTGTGAACTGGCCCTGAAACTGCACCCGGCCCTTTTTTAGGAGCGTGACTTTAGTGATTAATGTGTTTGCTGCAGTGCAGGTGTGTTCCCTCAAGGTAAATGGCAGCACTGCGCACCCCTTGTGTTCTCATAGCCAGACCCCCTTCCAGAATGAGTAATCAACTGAACTAATTGGTGGCATTTTCTAATCTGCCCGGAGTTTAGTTTTCAATATTGGCCAGGTGTTGGGGCTCGTTCACACTAGAAGGAGGTGCGGGAAACCCTTGTTCGGTGTGCGTTTCCTGCATACACGCTTAAAGTGCTCTCCAAATGAAGGAGAACACCCCTCTGAAGAACACATACACATGGAAAGTTTTAAAAGAAAATAAAGTTCCGCCTCTCCTCCTTGGCATTGTATGGCTATCACTTGTACACCTTCCACTGACTTTCAGGAAAAGCTCAAATAATGAGTTGTTCTGGTTTAGGGAATCCATTGATTTGAATATTATCAGGCATGGTCTCTTTAGGCTTTTAATTGTAACTGGGTTAAATTTAGAAACCCAAACAGCCTCGTCATTAGGAATAATAAAAGGCAAGTTGGTCTAAAAAGAATTCTTTAATCAATTGTGGAGACTGTGTGCGTATTATACACATTCAAAAAACAGTGAAGTACATAGAGTTTATGGAGTATGCCCAGTCCACCTGCTCTTCTACCGCTACCCCCACATTTGCCGGAATTTCCTGACTTTCAAAATGATAGCCAGGAGTTGTTGTGTAAATAAATCACCTGTAATAGCTGCTGCTGTCAAAAAACAAATGTCTGACACTTTTATAAACGCTGTGCTAGAGGAGTGACTGAGATATAAAGTAACATTGTTTATAAATACTATATAGAGAGGTGATAGAGATACAAAGTAACATTGTTTATAACTGCTTGCTGATCGCCCTATAGCAGATTTACTGCTACAGGGCGGCTGCATTGTGAAAAATCATGTGTATATATACGTTATTCTGCACTTCCAGATAGGGGGCGAGCCACTTCTAAGATGTGTCACAGCAGAAGCCGATCAGCGGGTGCCAACCAATGGATGTCCGCCGGCACCCACTGATTGCAGAGCTCCATCCTGATGGGAGACATGATAGTACACAGGATGTCTAGGCACACATTTAACCCTTTGATCACCCTAGCTGTTTAACCCATTCCCAGCCAGTGTCATTAGTACAGTGACAGTGCATATTTTTAGCACTGATCACTGTATTAGTGTTGCTGGTTCCCACAAAGTGTCAGAATGTCTGCCTCAGTATTGCAGTTGCACTATAAGTCACTGATCGCCACCATTACTAGCAGTGGCAGCTGGTGCTCAAATTTCTTGGGGGATCGGCGCTACCCCCAGCTCCCCCCCCTCCCCCCGTCGATCACCCTTTGCTCGCCCATCACCTGCCAGCCCTGCATTTGCCTTCATCCCTGCGTCTCTCTCCCCGTGTCCCAGCAGTCTCATCCCAGCCAATTAGGAGTCCTGGAATCTAGCCAATGGGGTCTTAGTTCCTGCTTCCTCATTGGGCGGGAGAAAAAATAGGAAGACATTAGCGAATATTAATTTGCTAAAGTCACACAACTGGGTGGGCTCTGGGAACAGTGCTCTGCGGCCCGAGCCCACCTTTTTTTGAAGCCAATTAGAGCCAATCATGTGCTGCCAAAAAAAAAAAACCTGTTGAAACCCGTGCGTCCGGCGTACTGCATGTAGATTGGGGGGGGGGGTGCAGTGACCGTGCGCCACTGATTACTAGTATTAACATTTTTTTTTTTTTTAAATCAATAAAATTCCAGTATATAGCCCGTAGGTTGTAGACGCTATAACTTTTGCACAAAACCAATTAATATCCCCTTTTTGAGATTTTTTTTTACCAAAAATATGTAGCAGAATACATATTGGCCTGAATGTATGAAAAAAAATCGATATATTTTTTTTTTTTCTTATTGGCCATGTTTTTTTAGCAGAAAGTAAATAATATTGTGTTTTTTTTTTTTTTTTTGTCTTTTTTTTTTTTTCTTTATAGAGCAAAAAATAAAAAAATGTGGTGCTGATCAAATCCACCAAAAGAGCTCTATTTGTGGGAGAAACTGATATAAGTTGTATTTGGGTGCACTGTTGCGTGACCGAGTCATTGTCAGTTAAAGTAACGCAGTGCCGTATGGCAGAAAATGGCCTGGTCATTAAGGCTCGGTTCACACGGCAGAGATGCGGGAACCCTGCAAATCCACTGCGGGTTCCCACATCGCATGTCTCCCGGTGACAGTTCACACTGCCCTATGCGAACTGCTGGGAGTGTCAATTAAAAGTTAATGACACCCCCAAATCAGTTTGCAGATCGCAGTGCTATCTGCAAATTTGGACATAAATCGAATCGCATGGGTGTGAATGCCATGCGATCCGATTCTGCTGCGGACCAAAAAAAAAGGTCCTGTGCGAGTGTGGTCCGAACGCGATGCAAATGCAGCCATGCTATCTGTATGGCTGAAATCGCATTGCTCAGACATTGAATGTGATTTGCAGTGCGGTGCAAATTACAACCGATCTCGGACATCGCACTAGTGGGAATCGGCCCTTGGAGGGGTAAATCTTCTGGAGGTCAAGTGAATAAACGCTATTTAGAGGAGTGATAGAGATGCAAAGTAACATTATTTATAAACCCTATCCAGTGGAACAATCAGCATACAATATAACATTGTTACATTTGTATCTATTCTGTTTTATTCTTGTGCAGATCAAAGGGATGAGCTTGCATATGATGTTAGTTAAAGCAGCCCCCCAAAAAAGATATAATGATATAATTCCTATTGAACCCCATTATTAACACATAGTTTACCCTATTGGCCCTAATTACTTCTGGCACCTACAACAGCTCCCCTTTACCGTATGTGTATTTTAGCTGTCTTAGAGTTTAGCCTTAACTTTTAACCATTTCATCTCTTACCCCTGTTCCAGAGCAAGTTTTGCATTTCTACTATGGGTCTGAAAGGGTAAAAATAGTGTTTTATGTTAACAACATGGCATTTGTTTGATAAACGTCATTCATTCAGGGTTTACATCTACTTTTCCAACCTCAAATCCTCAGGTAAATAATATCTATTAACATGCATTCAAGATGATCTGTACTTTACTCATAACACAGACACGTAAGTTATCACTCATACACACGCACATGTATGGACATAAATCCTTGAACTGAGAAGTCTCCTGTTAAGGGAAATACACCCAAAAACACATATACCCACATACAGCATATTGTTTAATACATTTCCATAGGCAGAATTATGTTGCATATGTAGATTCCAGGTGCTGCAAATACAGGCGTTTTTTATGATGTATGGCTATAGGCTCTACAGTATGCCCAGGTGCATGAGCCCGAATACTACCAAAAGTTCTTCATCCTTCTCTGGTGTTCACACTATCATGTCTTCGACAAAGGAGCTGACAAGCAATGTTTGCTCATGTGACAAATTTGTGGATACAGCTGCCACCATCGATTTTTAAAGAGGGATTTGCGATGTTAAATGTGTGTCATTGTGATGCTGACTTCCAACAGACTGACTTTTTAAAGTGGTTGTAAACCCCAGCAAAAACAAAAAATCAAAAAAAACAAAAAAAAACAATACCTGCAAGACAAAGGCATAATGAGCTAGTATGCATAGCATACTAGCTCGTTATCTATTACTTACCTTGGATCAAAGACCCCGCAGTGGTCCTCGTTCACTGCTCTGGCCGGCGACATCTCTCCCAGAGTTAATTCCGGGTATCGCGGGCTCTGGCGTTGTGACTGGCCGGAGCCGTGATGATGTCACTCCCGCGCGTGTGCGCGGGAGCCAGTCTAACTGAAGCAAGGGCACGTACGTGCCCTTGCTTCAGTTTGCTTCAGTTTGCTTTAGTTTGCTTCAGTGCGCATGTGCCGATGACGTCGGCACATGCAAATACAGGGGATATCTCCTAAACCGTTCAGGTTTAGGAGATATCCTGGATAGCTACAGGTAAGCCTTATTATAGGCTTTCCTGTAGCAAAAAGTGTGTTGTAAGGGTTTACAACCACTTTAAGCAAGGCTATACATTATACATTTTCTTTCGTTCAATCAGCAGGTTAAATGGGGGAAAAAAAGTGCAGATTCACCCATTGACATATTCGAGGTGTATGAGGGAATCCCTCCATCTTCACCAGGTCTACCAGGTTTGTGGGCTCCAGCTCTTTGAATGGCGCCCCGAGCTCTGAAGGTACTGCACGGGTATCCCGTCCCCTCAGAGCGCATACACCAGTGATGTCACTGGCTGCATCCTGTGGGAATATCTCCTAAGTTGTACAGGTTTAGGAGATATTCCCTATACCTTACATATAGGCTTATTATAGGCTTGCCTGTAGGTACAAGTTAAAAAGTTGACTTCCACTTTAAGTTTTTTTTGTTTTTGTTAAAGCAGCTGTTTTTTGGGGTTTTTTTTTTGTTTTTTATGGTTCTCTTCTGCTTTTTGAGTTACAGCATAAAATTAGATCAGCGTCTAGAAATGTTTCTGTTGTAATAAAATGGGAAGTTTTGAGTAAGGCCCTTTTCACACACACGGACCGTCTATCTTTTTTTCTTCCATCCGTCAACGGAAGAAAATGCATTCCTATGGTCAAACAGATGACCATCCGTTACCATCCGTTAATCTCCGCTTCTGATTTTATCATTTTTTTCTTTTACATACAAGGCTATGAGATCTGTGAAAATGGATATTAACTGACAATGTCCGTCAACGTCTGTTCCATTAAGATCCGTTTTGAAGAAATCATTTTTTTTTTGTATTTGTTTATCTGTGGACAATAGGAGGTACATTGGAAGTACATCCCCCAAGGAGAACCATGGCCAGAGATGTCTCCCAAGAGCAGCTCCCAGTCACAATCTGCTTTTTCTTGTGCTCCTTTCTCCACATATAGGCAAATATGACAAACCATGTCATGCTGTCTCAAAAAATTTTGGAATCCATCAAACAAAGCGGATAGCACAGACAAGGACAAAGGAAGGACACAGCAAGGACAAGTCACTCACTGAAAACTGCAATGCAGCATGGGAAGAGCATTGCTTTCTGGGTAATGTCATCAAAGCCACAGAAACTGCTGTAAACGGATCGAAGCAGATGCAAAAACAGATGTAAACGGGTTAATTATGTTAATGTTAAGAGATATTAATGGAAGATGGATGAAAACGGATGAAGCAACGGATATGGCTAAACTGATGGTGCCCGTGTGAATGAGGCCTAAGCGGCAAGTTTGTGGTTATGTTGTTACTGAAAGCTGTTTCTGTTTCAGTAAGTTTGTATCAACATTTTGAAAAGGTGAACAACAGATGTCAGATGGGCAATTCTGCTGCTAGAGACAAATAGCCAGCAACAGGATCAGCAGGAAGCTACTTGTATATCCCTATAAAATCGCTTCTTCTGTAGCCAGAAGTAGTGGGAGCTCGCTCTGCCGCTGGCGGGAATCCGGCTAAATCTCAAACTTTAGTGGTAGGAGTGATATCTTTCGTGCCTCAGCTACAGAGGCTACAATTTCCTACGGACAAATGGGCAGCTTCTTTGCAAACTTGTCACTAGTGATTTTGACAAAATTAGCCAGCGGCAGAGTCACCCATCTGACATTATTCCTTTTTGCCCCCTAACCTGACCTAAGCCACCCTCCCTTTCCACAGATGCATACTTATCTCAATCACATGGCCACAGTTCGCACCTGCACATTACAGCCCCATAGACTTTTAGGGTGGTGTCCTGATGTGGTAGATGATCGGAGAAGGTTCCAAAGAAGTCTGCTTGGCTGTAATGCTGAGACAGGGCTAGGAAAATGAAAACTTAAATGAGTTGTAAACCCTCATTCTTTGTCACCTTAATGCATTCTATGCATTAGGGTGAAAAACCTTCTTCTCTGCTGCTGTCAATCAAATCCACTGACACAGGAGTCAGGGGGCGGGGTCAAACCCTGCTGTCTGTGTCAATGGACGCAGCAGCAGGACACAGGTGCCCCCAGGGAAAGTGCTTCCTATGCACAGAGGAGGTAAGTAAAACATGTTTGTTATTTTTATTTTATTTTTTTTTAAGCAAAGCTTTACAATAACTTTAAAGTCATGGATGTAAACAAATAGTGGAACCAAGGTCATTGGATCAAGGTAAGTGTGCACCTGTAGAAGGGAAGGTGGGAAAGGTAAGGTCAGTAAAGCTAAAAGCCATTGTTGTAAAGAAGAATGTTGAGCAAATATCTGTTTACAAACCGCTGTTGTCTTCCTTTGTTTAAAGTGATACTAAAGGATTTTTTATTTTAAACAACAAACATGTTATACTTGGTTGCTCTGTGTAATGGTTTTGCACAGAGCAGCCCCAATCCCCCTCCTCTTGGTTCCCCCCGCTGGCACTTTTCGGCTCCTCCCCCTGCTAAATGGGGGGGGGGGGATTCTTGACATCTGATGTAATGGGAATGGGGTGCTCTGGACATCCTCTTACGGATGCAACCGGCCCTTTGAGGGCAACCATAATGCTGATGCGGTCCGTGATAAAATTGAGTTTGACACTCCTGCTCTAGAGTTTTAATTTAAGCACTAAAGAAGAGTTTTTTTGAACACACTCGCACTATATTACAAAATAATGTCCAATATCAATGTAGGAGTGATGCCTTAGATTGGTCCCCGGGCATAGAGATGACCCCTTAGATTGGTCCCCGGGCGTAGAGGTGACCCCTTAGATTGGTCCCCGGGCGTAGAGGTGACCCCTTAGATTGGTCCCCAGGCGTAGAGGTGACCCCTTAGATTGGTCCCCGGGCGTAGAGGTGACCCCTTAGATTGGTCCCCGGGCGTAGAGGTGACCCCTTAGATTGGTCCCCGGGCCCAGAGGTGACCCCTTAGATTGGTCCCCGGGCCTAGAGGTGACCCCTTAGATTGGTCCCCGGGCCTAGAGGTGACCTCTTACATTGCTGGTCAGTGTGGACAGTGGAAATGGTAAGTGCTTACTGTCATCTTTTACAGGGGAGCTTTGTTGAGTAGGTTTTGTATAAGGAACTGGGTCACTTTAACACTTTTGTATTGGAAGCAAAGGTAATGTGCAGGGAGCTAATGCTCTAAATTATTTAGTTTGTTCTCCCCTCCTCTCTGTGATATAAGTTACACAGAGCCAAACAGGAGAAGCTTACATAATGGCCTCTGGCTCAAATTTGCTGTTAAATGGCACAGATATTTTGGTGAACAGCAGTGTTGTTTTTCTATGTTTGTGAAGTCACTATATCTTACTTTAGGTTCTTGGTCAGTACATGACACAATCACTTTTCTTTTTCTGTAGAGTTTCCGTTAAAATGTGCAATTCTGTTTCCTTCCTACTGTACAGAAATAAAGGGAATTGTAACAATGAAACCTTGTATCGGAGCCAACTGGTCACTCATGGAATAGTTGGGTGTGCAGTATGAATCTGCTGGTTTTTGGAAGATGGCTTATATAGTCAACATCTACAGGGTGTCCCAAAAGTCTGCATCCAATGACTAGATAGTATTTGAAAGTTTTTTAGTACAATAAATGCTCAAATTGACCTTTGCAACACCTTTGTGTATATGACAAATACAAGAATGCTGCACGTTTCTTAAAGTGGTTGTAAATCCTTACATATACCCAGTGAAGGGACTATCCTCAGGTGATGCACAGAAATAAAACGAATCCTCCTACATAAGTTGTATCTGCAGTCTTCTCTTCTCTACATCCGTTCAAGTGCTGAATTTATAAGCCTGTCTGAGGGTTCAGAAAAAAGGGGGTGGAGAGCTGAAGTTAGACTCTGCAGAGCTCAGTGAGGTGAACTGATTGAAAGGAAAAGGCAAGTTAAGATTGCTGACTTCAGAAGACCCCCCCCCCCCCCAAAAAAAAATGTCTAGTGGTATTACTTGGACTTTAAGGCTCAGTCAGTAAACCAGAGCAAGCATACAGGCAATGAAGTGATGACTCCTGACTTGTGATATTGTTCCAGATCAGTAACAAATGATTGACGCCATTGGATCACCTTGACAGCTACTTAACCATAACCTTCATAACACCTCGACATAGGTGTATGAATAACCTTCCCTTTTTTTTTTAGCATTACGAAATGTCTGAGGTTTTCCTTCCTGACTGTGACCTGCCTTCTTCTAGTGAAAGTATGCCGTTTCTGGCTTTCTGTAGGAACATCAACATGTGTAGGCATCACCTAGTAACCCTGGTTTGGCTTGGTACTTTGTTACTGCTCACTAAGTACAGTATGTGGAATTTTGGCTGCATCTCAGGCATTCCTCTTCAGCAGAATATTATTTCCAGCAGATCTGTGTGTGTAATGGGGGTGGGAAAGAGCAGCTGTGTGTATAATCTGGGTGGGACGAATGTTTGTAAAATATGTAAGTACATTACAGTTAGACTGCAGTATAGAAGATCTAGACATGCCCCTACCTGATTGCTTGTATATGAATGTGTAGCTTGAGTGCACTCTATTCCAAACAAACGTTTATAATATTGAACCTTGTTATTCTTCACGTTGTGACTTTACTAATCCTTTCCCTAATCTGCTTTCCCTGTAGATGTGTTACATTGAACCTTGTATTTCAAGAGCACTGCCAACTGCCTCTATATAGCCGGGACTCAACTTTATTTTTTCCTATTTAGGTAAAGTATATTGTGTGTACAATAATAAATCTTTTGAGACATGACTTCATTGGGTTGCTAAAATGTATAGTGTATACTGTATACAAAAGGTGGTGGTTAGTCTATAGACCAGGTTGTAAATGGTTGTCGCTGTCATCTGTTTTTGTCAAATACTGCAGCATGTACAATTGAGACACTCCTACAACAGCCTTTCTAACCCGGAGGAGCCCTTTAAATAACTTTTTGGTTTCTGGGGACCCCTGCTAATAATTACTATATCTGTGGCTCACATTACATTAGCGTGGTGGTCACTGGAAAGAATGTTCACTTCATTGATGGTCAGTAGAAAGCATTCCCTTTAATGATAGCTAAAAAGGTCACTGGTGTCAGTGGGAACTTATCTGAGAGACAGAAATTGCTCGAGGAACCCCTAGGGTTCCATGGACCCCGGTTGATAAAGGATGCTGTAGATTTGAATAATTATAAAATTCCTGTTTGACAATTTTGGGATGTGTAAATTGTTTTCCAAAGGAACAGTCGAGGTTTAAGGAGACACAAACTGTGATTGGAAGATGAATTCAGTGTTAAAGTATGACTAATAGCAAAACTTAACTTTGTTGTTGTTGTTATGGAGAGGTATTAGAACATCTGTCAGGTTTTTATTGCTGTCTCTGTCCCAGTTAGAGAGATTCATCCTCTGTTTTTGTTGTGTTTACTGATATTTATTGTTATTTATTACAGGTACTTATATAGTGCTGCCAATTTTCACAGCTCTTTACATATATATTGCACATTCAGTCTCTGCCCTTAAGAAGCTCCTAACTCACATTTAGCCTAGGTTCACACTGCCGCAGGATTGAAATTGTGCGAGTTTAGCTGAACTTGCACGATTTCATAAGCGCATGTCAGTCTGACTTCGGGGGGCAGTTTCAGAGACATCTGTGTGGGTTCCTGCACAGATGTCTCTTGAAATTGCACCCGAAGTCGCCAAAAGTAGTACAGAAACTACTCTTGGGAATTGGTGCGGCGCCGCAAAGTCGGTTCCGCACTGATTCGGACAGTGCCATTGCCGGCAATAGCTGTCGATTTGGCATGCGATTTGACATGTTAAATCGCATGCCAAATTGCTCCAATGTGAACCTAGGCCTATACATACACATACTAGGCTCAATTTAGACAGGAACCAATTAACCCACCAGCATGTCTATGGAGTGTGGGAGGAAACCAGAGTACCCAGAGGAAACCCGTACAGGCACAGGGAGAACATGCAAACTCCCAGGCAGGTAGTGCTGTGGTTGGGATTAGAACCGACTGGTACAACGCAGTGCCACTTAGTCACTGTGCTGCCTACCTAAGTGTGAAAATGAAAGAAAATGTTGGATTGTCAACAGAACAGGAATAGAGATGAAATCTTCCAATGGAGACATTAGTTCTGGTGACTGCCTGGAATTCCCTCTAACTTCCTGTTTTGGGACAGGAAATGAAAGTAAATCTCCCCAATGGGACACAGAAAAGAAAGAAACACGGGGGTTGTAACCTTCTCTTACTATATCCAAAATTAAATAAAAAACATTTTGACTTTAGTTCTTCTTTAAAGGTTTAGCTCCAGACAAAAGAACTTGTGTGAGACTCTAGCAGCCTGCAAGTGGCCGCTTTCATGCATGTGATCCGCTGCTACCTAAAATGTAAAATGGCAGTAAAACAGAGCACAGTAACCAGTTCTTACTTACAGTAGGAGACGGTCTATAATGTAGTACAGGGTTGACTTTTTGTTTGTTCTGTGACCAATCCCTCCAGTACATTGTATCGTCAGTATAGCTTTCATGGTTTCCTGGTTTGTGGTTTTCCCTCACCACCATGCTGGGAGGGAATAGAACTTCAAACATTGATGGATTTTTGACAGTTACACTTATATAAATATACAAAGTAGCTCTGCTTTTTCTAGAAGGGAAGGTTTGTTTTTCTAATATTGCATTGCGTTTCTAAATTGCACCATCAGTTTAGTAATGAGAAGTGCTGAATGATGTGTTTTCTTTTGTTTTTTTATATCCTTTAGTATTGCATTAGATATATTCTTTTATTAGTATTGTGGTGCTTTTAGACATTTCAGAATATGACATAAACTTGCCTGGCTGTCAGTTGTGTACTCCCCTCTCCCTGGACACTCACATATTCTACTTGGACAACCTGAGAATCGTGCTAAATAGTAAAGCACAGCTGTCATTCGCTCAGCTCATTCCTGAGGCATCTGGTGGCTGATGCATGGCCAGCTATAAATGCAGGACAATGTTTGTTCACAAGTAACAATGTATTCATTCCTGTAAGTGTAGCTGTATGTACATAAACAAACATTGCCCTGCAGATTCATAGCTGACCGTTATGTATCAGCTGGGAAATGCCTCAGGAATGGATGAATGACAGCTGTGTTTTATTATTTGGCAAGATCCTTAGGTTGTCCAAGTAAAAAATGTCTAGGGAAGAGGTGTACACAACTGACAGCCAGGCACTTGCTCATCTTCCCTAGGCGCATACATCTCATAGTATAAAAAGGCGGTTCCATGCCTAAAACTAATGAAAACACATAAAATGTAACTCCGTGAAGGTACTGCAGGTTATAAAAAAAAAAAAAAAAAAAAGCTCCCATTAACTACTTGCCACCCAAGCCAATTCTGACACTTCTCACCTACATCTAAAAATCATAATTTTTTTTTTTGCTAGAAATTTACTCGAAATCCCAGAGACCCTAGGGAATAAAATGGCGGTCGTTGAAATTCTTTATGTCGCATGGTATTTGCGCAGCAATTTTTCTAACGCGTCATTTTTTTTCTAAAAAAAAAAAACTTTCCTGAATTAAAAACAAAACAAAAAACAAAACAATATTTACCCCAATTTTTTTGTATAATGTGCAAGATGATTTTTTTTTTTTTTTCAAATAAAATATATTTATTGAAGCCCACAACAGGCGAAAACAGGTCACTACAGACATTATGTGAAATCAGGTATAACATCAGATAATGCATTGACATAAAGATCATAAAACGATTAAAATAGCGTAATGTAGATATTCTGAACAGAACCTCTAATAATGGCAAGATGATTTAATGCAAATGTATTCATTGTTAGTAATATATAAAAAAAAAGGTAAAAAATTAATAGTGAGGTAGGATCCGAATTTGTCTCTTACCTATTTTGTCTTATTTAATAAAACAAAAAACAATTAGATGGAGAGGGGAGACAGGAAGAGAAAGGAAAAGGGGGTGAGGGGGGGTGGGGGAGTGGGTCAGGGTTACATTAGCTCTGGACAACCAAGGAGAACAGGTTCTGAAACTCATTCATGACATTGTGTTCCAAAGAGGGCTGCACACTCTCTAGAGGACAAACTGATTCCAAAGCCCACACGTTTTAGAGTATTTTTCTTGTTGATGTTGCGCGGTGAGAACCAGATCCTCCATTCTATTAATATTCTCCACTTTATGGAGCCAGTCAGCAGTAGTGCAAGATGATGTTTTACGTCAAGGAAATAGATCCCTAACATGTAATGCTTTAAAATTGCGCACACTTGTGCAATGGCGCCGAACTTCAGTACTTAAAAATCTCCATAGGCCACACTTTAAATTTTTTTTACAGGTTACCAGTTTAGAGTAAGGCTGGCCATACATTATACAATTTTCTCGTACAACTTTCCTTTAGATTGACCAAAACCATATAATATGAGGTCAAACCTAAACACTTTCAATTTGTATGCAATCAGGCAGGCTCTTGTACTACATAGTTGAAGGTAAATCTAAAGAAAATTGAATAAGAAAATTGCATGGTGTATGGCCAGCTTTAGAGTAGGTCTAGTGCTAGAAATATTGCTCTCACTCTAACGATCGCTGCGGTACCTCACCCGTGTGGCTTGAATTCCGTTTACATATGCTAACATGACCTACATACGTATTTACTTCTGTGTGCAAACACAAGGGTACGGGGATGCTTTAAAAAATTTTATTTATTTTTTACACGTACCTTTTTTTTTATTTTATTTTAATTTTTTTTTTTATTGCTTTTATTCTTTTACAAGAAATGTAAACCTTCCTTGTAATAGGAATAGGGCATGGCAGGTCCTCTTTACAGAGAGATCTGGGGTCTAAAAGTCCCCAGATCTCTCCCCTATGCTGGAAAGCCTGAGATAAAAAAAAAATCGATCTGGGGCTTCCCAGCAAAAAAAAAAACGGTAGTGTTTACATCTGCCGGAAGTGATGCCATGACTTCATGGGCGAGACCAGAGGATGGCGGGGGGGGGGGGGGGGTGGGGGACGTCCCCTGCTCTAGAAAATTGATTGCTTTTACAGGCTAAACAGCCACTATGATGGATTTTACATTGCAGGGAATCGCCTGCTGAAAAAAAGTAGTAGTAAACCGCCAAAAAAAAAAAAATTGGGCCCCTGCATGATAATCGCATAATGTACTAGTATGCATCGCATACTAGCACATTATGAAATACTTACCTTACAAATAATCCCTTCAGTGGTGCACTGTCACAGCTCCCCAGCGCTTCTATCTTCACCTGCTTTTCCTTCCAGGTTCATGGGCTTTGTCACGATGACATCACTGGATGGCATGCCATCCATTAAGAGCGCAGTGCGCCAGTGAAATCACCGGCTGCTACTACCCTGTTTCCTGGAAAATGGGCCCTACCCTGAAAATAAGACCTAGCGTGATTTTTGGAGATGGCTGCACTATAAGCCCTACCCCGAAAATAGTTAAAGTCCTTGTAAAAACATGTAGTCTGTTTTGTAAAAAGATTATACAATGTGCAGTGTGTAACTTTATTGTGGAAAATACCTTATTTACAGCGCCGCTGGGCGCTCACGTGACCCGCTGGAGATCTTGCTCGTGCTCGGAGTGGGGCTGACGTCAGCGGGGATCTCGGCCTCTCCCTCTGCAATATTCAGGGCGGAGAAGAAGAGCTGCAGGGGGTCAAGTGAGTGCCCAGCGGCGTTGTTAATAAGGTATTTTCCACAATAAAGTTACACAAGGAGACACCACTGCACATTATAATCTTTTTTACAGAACGGATTAAATAATTTTACGGACTTTTAACCAAGGTTTCAGGATTAAAGCATTTCATAATGCTGACTCCTGAGCTGAGAGGGGGAGAAAAAACGGGACACAGAAACTTTAAAAAAAAAAAAAACATTTTATTGTTTTATTCCAGGTTTTTTAGAACATAGAGAGGGGTAAATGACACGGCACAAGCACTGTGCTGATCATGCTTTAAAGATTCAGGATATTTTTATTTTTTTGTCCAGAAGATGATGACAGAACTGTGTTTTGAATAAATGTAGATTATTTTACATACCATAAATAAATAAGACATCCTCTGAAAATAAGCCCTAGTGTGTTTTTTTTTTTTTGTAGCCAAAATTAATATAACAACCAGTCTTATTTTCACGGTTAGGAGACATTTACTATACCTACACGTAAGCCTTATTTTAGGTTAACCCTTGGAGACTTTATTACCTAATGCTAAACCCCCAATAATAAAGATATAAAAAGTACTATTTCCACTTTTTGCTGTGAAATCTGAAAAACAACCACATGTTATGTGTTCACATTCACACAGCATACCAAAAAGATTTATACATAGGGCAGCAAGCTATTGTGAACAATTTCAAAGTATGGGAAAAAGTGAGGGAAAGTGTATTTTATTGTACCACCCAAAGCTGAGTGCTTTAAAGGATAAGTTCACCTTGTCACAAAAAAATGAAAAGGTGAACTTAAAGTGTTTGTTAACCCCAAAAAAAAATTACAGATCCTGGTCCCTTAAAACAGATTAAACAGCACAGTGCTTGTGCTGTGCTATCTGCCCCTCTCTAAACTGTAAAAAACCTCCCTGAACCTACCACTTCCTGCATTCCCCTCTCTGTGCTGACCATGAAGAGTGGTCAGTGTACGTCCCTCCGTCATCCGCTGCCCTGCTCTCCTCTTATCCCTCTCTCCCCCTCACCCCCTCCTCCCTGCCTGTCAGCTCCATGTCTATGTATCCACCCCCCAATCCCCACCACTATTAGTACAAATAAGAGTTTACAAAATGACAATGCCAGCCCCTCTAATATAGTTACTAATATAGTTAGACATAGCACACTGTATAAGTATTTTGTAAAAAACGAGCATTGTAAAAACAGTTTTAGCGCAATCTTCAGGCCGGTCATGTCAATCGCGGCTGGTCTCCAGGGCTACTGCAGGATGGGCTGAGCGGCCATGTGATATCCCCAGCTGACGTCAGAGGGAGATCTCGGCCTCTCCTGCAGAAGCCATATATTGGATGTATACAGTGGCCACGCGTCATGTGACCGGCCTGAAGATCACCCTAAATAGGTATTTACAACGCTTGTTTTTTTAAAAGACTTAAAGCAGGGGTGCCCAACCTTTTGAGGAGCGAGGGCCACTTTAGCAACTTGGTAACCCGTCGCGGGCCACAATGAGCATAAAGGGCGGATGGTACATCTGTGTCTACTCTGTATATGTAGACAGGGACACAGCCCGCTCTACCTTAAGGGCCCTCCGATCCGCCCAGACAGAAGGGGACAGAGCCCCTTCTGTGTTTTTTTTTTTTTTTTTTAAGCATATCGGATTAGAGATAGGCGGGTGTAAATGGACACAAGTCCATTTACATCTGTCGCTCTATAGACGTAAATGGAGAGCTAGTTTGAGTCCACCTGAAAAACAGACAGGTGGACCCGATCGGACTGATCGCGTGAAAGAGGCTTAAGGCTTTAGGCTGCTTTCACACTAATGCACTTCGGTTTACCTGTGCCTTAACTGACTTCAATCGTTACTTCTTCCTCAGGATTCCTGCAGCTGGCTGCTGCTGTCCCCCAGGCAGTTATGGCTGGTGGCTGCTGCTGGCTGTCCTCCAGGGCTGGCACTGCCGGTGGGTACTGCTGACAGGTGCTGGTGGGGACTGGTACTGATGGTGGGTGCTAGTACTGGTACTGCTGACAGGTACTCATGGCGTGTACTGGTACTCATGGCGGGTACTCATGGCTGGTACTGCTGGGTACTGGTACTGATGACTGGTACTGATACTGGTCCTGCTGGCTGGTACTGATGGCTGCTGTCCTAGATCGCGTGTTCCCGTGTCCCGACCCGCCACCCCAAGCATCAGTGTGACAGAAGCATGCCGCTGCAGTAGAGAGCAGGGCCGATGCTTCCTGACACAGGCGGAGTACATTTGGTATCACTCCGCCTGTGAAGGAGCCTACGCTATACAGGAAGCATCGGCTCTGCTTCCTCTAGCGGAGGCTCTGTTCTTCGCACTGATGCTCTGAGATGGCGGGTCGGGAACCTGCGATTTGGGCTTGCCGACCTGCCATCTCAGAGCAAGACGTGGCGAGCCACATCAGAGGGTGCCATTGGTTGGGCACCCCTGACTTGGTGTGCTATGCCAGGTTCTAAAAGAGGGGGGCTGGCAATGATTTGCACATGTGGGTTAACAAACCCTTTAAACACAAACACTCTCTTCGCTTTCCCGGTCCTTGCTGCACTAGCTGTTGTAAATGATATCTCCAGACCCCCACACCAGCCAGTATAATGGACCACACAGTTAAAACCTCACCATGCTGCCCTGGAGGCTGCTTACAATGGCCATCAATCATTGGTTAGCGTGGCCACATGACCGTGCTGACCAATGACAACCTTTTCTTACTCCTGGGATGCCATCCTGGAAAAAAGTCTTGGGAAGCCAATAAATCAGTCCTTTATTTTTCCGTTCAACCAGAAGGTTGAATGGAGAAAAAATTACCCAATTCCACCATCCACACACACACACACACACACACACAGTGTGGATGGAGGAATCCTCCTTGCTGAGCCTCTGTATACTAAAAGCGGGGAGACTTCCTCACCATTAAAATACACTCATCAGTGTTGCTGACTATAGCTGGCAACACTGATCGATTGAGAAAAACCTGACAGGGTGTTTGTACAGAAGTCGATTGATTTCCTGGTGAACAACTGCTTACCTTTTTATTTGCTTAAGTTATGCTATGTGAATAGAAATGTATGATAATCTTTCTTTTAAATTATTTTTTTTTTTTTTTTTTTTTTTTTATGGTATATTTTTTGATTTCATAATACCTTTACTGTCTTATTTATATATTTTTTATTTTCATATTTTCCAATCAACAGTCTCTTTAAAACTGTTAAGGTTGTAATAAAAGTCTATTACTAATACAATAGTATATAATATCTTGAACAAGGTTTATGCATTATCATTAACATTTTAATTTGTTCTTGATATTTAATATATTGTTTCTATGGAAGCAATATTTGATTACTTATGTAATTATACTTAACCATCTTCTATAAGACTGTATTATAACTATTATATGTCAATTGTACAATGTTATTTCCATACTACAATATATAATAAAATATTTGGACAAGGAGAAATGTATGATAAAGTAAATGTTCTCCCAGTTTGGCTGCAAAAGTGTAAATACAATTTTAAACCCTCACAAATGCACTCCACCCTTCCTGTCGGTGCCTGCTTTTATTTCATCAGCTCAGGCTTTATCACACCTACTTTGATGAAACCGACACATTCATAGCAGCAACTCAGTGCTGTAGAGAATCAACACGGCTCATCAGACGTGCGTTGTTTGGTGATCTGCATTAAATAGCCTAACCTGGCTACATGTTACATACAGATCTGAACTCTGGTGAGAATAGCTCATAAGGCTAGTGGCCCCCCATTTACAGCGATGTAGAGTCTCCCCCACAAATATCAGAGTGCATGAGCCTCTGATGGACTCCCCTTCCATTGACCACTCAGAACAAAGCATTGAGGCAGCTATCAAATAGTTTCCTGTATATTTACAGAGAAACTGAAGGGTCTAAATTCTTGGCTTCTGAAGTTACAGTAGTTATGTTTTGACTAGTGACATTAGCTATTACTGGGGAGACACAGTACAGAAACACTTTAAGTAGACCAATCTTTACAAATGACACATTATATTAATCAATAGGGCATATGTCGCTATAACCAAGTCACTGTTTTCCGATTTGGAAGACCTAAAATTTTATTTTATTTTTTCTTTTTTTTTTTTCTTTTTGTTTTTGTTTTTTGGGCACATTTTCCTCCTTCTTTTTTTTTTTTTTTTCTTATTTCTGTCACACCAGTACAAGAAGGAAAGGCAGGAACAGGAAAGGAACAGCAATAAAAATCTGTTGCTTCTAACCCTTCACCTCTCTACTACAAATGTGTTTTTCTTCGCATTGGTAAAATTAGTTGCTCTGAGCTTCATTATGTCACTTAATGGTGCACCCCCCCCCCCCCCCCTCCGCAGGGATACCTGCGATAAACTGTAAAAGGCAGCCTCACTGAAAGTAGTAGGAGGCATGTAATCTCTCATGCAGTGGTCACATGCAAGTGATCAGCCCTGGACACAGGTGAGGTTTTTTCCTGCTTCATGTTGGACACAGGTAAGTCGGTGTATGATCGCTGCATGGGTGATTGCATGCAAGAGGCAACAGCATCCTATTGCTTTCAGTGGGGCTGCCTCTCTCAGCTAATTTCAGGAACTCCCCCTGCGGTTCTCACATTGGAGGCAGGGTGCATTTGCAGGTGAGAATGTTTCCTAAAAGTTCAGCTTGGGTTAAAAATAAAAAAATACTCCATAGCAATGTTGCTGCTGGATTTCAATTGAGTTGGTCTGAATGTGTCTTAGGCTAGTCGTTGACGGAGCAAATTTCATTTCTGCAACAATGGGTTGCAGGAAAGAAATTTGTTTGATTTCCCCCATCAACACAGACAGTAATGATGTGGGAATCCCTCCTGCCGGGCCATTGTCTCCCCCCCCCCTCCCCCCGTGAGAACACAGTGATTATTGCTAATAATAACAATCACAGGTAAAACCCGGCATGCTGATTGTACCCAAGTTGATCGATCAACTTGGTACATTCAGCCTGCCCATACAGTTAGAATCTGGGCCGGTTCAGAAGGAATTTAAACTGGGTGGCCTGCCTAAGCCTTGTATTTTTATCACTGAATACAAGGCTTGACCCAAACAAATAGTAAAGCTGGAATTCCACTTTATTTGACAGTCTCTTACTTCCAGGTGCATTTTGGGTGTTAGACATCGTTAGAGAGCTATTGTTTTCACTCAATAAGCTTTATCTTTACAGCAGTCAGTAGGAAGCAAAACATCATTTTTAATGAGCAAATATGGCTGTTCTATGTACAAATGTTTAATTACATTACCAACTTTACATCAAAAAACACAAGAATATTTACACACATTGTCCCTTTTTCACATATACATCTTAAAGACATTCAAAAGACAATGGGTCCTGTTTAAACTTTCTTTCCTTGTTCAACAAAGACTATGGACTTTGTTCTCAAGGGAGAAGTAACCTCACAGTACAGTCATGGTGTACGTTGATGAAAAACACTTTATGGTTCTATGCAGATCTGTTTTAATTCCTCAGTCTGCAGTATGACATAATGCATAGGCTTTATGCTAACCATGAAAGGTTAGTCCAGTGATCTCCCCCACTGAGCTGTTGTGTTTTGACAGGGGAAAGGCCTCCCTGCCGGAACACTCCGATCGGCAATCTCAGCCAATGGCAGTAGGTCGGCTGCTGGTTTTCCAGCATGCATGTCCGACAGACTGACATACACACGGGCAGAATGTCGGAAGTTTTTTTTTTTTGAACCGACAAATGTCTGCCCATGTGTACGGGGAGACTTTACTGTCCTGTATAGTTCCCCCTCCCAACAGACGTTCTAACGTTTTCCCCATTATTCAAAACAAAATCTAAAAAAAGAAAAATTGTTGCAGGATATATACTTAAGCAGGCAGATGTGATGAGATTAAGTCAAATACAGAGCTCCCTAATTTAGAAATCTCTGTATTTAAAAATGAAAATACTGTATTGAAGAATACACTTTTTAAAATGTGGAGGTTTTATAGAAAAAAAAATGACTAGTGCAATAATGACTCAAAAAGTTAAAGCCACTAAAGTTACACCATATTCTCCGGAGGGTTGTTAGGGGTTCCTTGAGCAATGAGCAACTTCTACCTCTCAGAAGAGTAGCCACTGATATCAGTGATCCTTTTTAGATCTTTGTAAGGGGTTTTACTCCTAATGAACATGAATGCCTGGACTTTTAATTTCTGTCTGTGGCTGTTGTAGGTTTTTCTCTTACTTTCTGTCTGGTAAAACTGTTGTCACTGTGAGAGTAAGTTGAGGAAAATCTCCTGCCAACTGTCCGCTGTCAGATAGAAGTGATCCGGCGGCACTTCCACACATTCCATTAAACAATCTGCACTGCATTAGATTCATTGGAGGAAAGGGGTCTACGGCCCCTTTCACACGAGGCGGACTCCACTTCCACGGAGCCCGCCTCGGTCCGCCGGCTCAGCGGGAGATCTCTCCGTTGATATCCGCTGAGCTGGCGGATGACAGGTCCCTCTCTGCTCACTGAGCGGGGAGGGGCTTGTCAGGCGCCGCTGCCACCTATGGAGGGAATGGATGAAAAGGGACAGCATGTCCGTTTTCATCAGATCTCACCCGATCCGCCAGCGACAGACCTGGACGTAGGGCCATCCGTCTGCTTTTAGCGGATCGGACGGGGTCGGATGTCAGCGGACATGTCTCCTCTGACATCCGTCGCTCCATAGGCTTACATGGAGCGCCCGTTCAGGTCCGCCGTCAAAACTGAAAGGTGGACCTGAACGGTCCGATCATGTAAAAGGGGCCTAAATGATCCCTGATGTCTCATTATAGATAAGAATGCATGCTGTTAGGCTTGAGTCATACTGGCACTACTGTATTTAGTGTAAAAGCAGGAGAAGGTATCTGGGAAGTGTTAACAATGTGTGTTTTACATGTTACTGCTTTAAACTGGGTGTAGATGTTCTAATCATCCTGGGCGCAAAATATTCTCTAAACGCAGCTAAACTGAACACACCCAAACGCTGTGTGAATGGTACTTTTTAATATTTCGTTTAGATTTGCGCTCTCAAATTATCCATTAACACTAATGACCCTGGTAATGACAGTGAGGGGTAATTTCAAAATTTTGAGTTGATACCAGAAGAAAAAATAAGGGGAAATCTTCAATGGGGAGACTTGTTCCAGTAACAATCTACGGAGATTTCCCACAGATTGGAATCTTATCCTCTCGCTTACTGTTGAGCCTACAGGTAAGGATGTAAAGGCAAATCTAATGAGACAGATTGCAAACAACTGACAGTGGTTTAAAATCTCTTAATATATCCAAAACAGGAAAAAAGTTCTGACATTAGTTATACATTCAAATTCACTCAATATCCAACATATACTTATGTATTTTTAAGTTAATATGGATATTAATTTTTGTGTAGATTCATCCCTGAACATTTTTTTTTATTTTTTTTTTTAGGTTTTGAAAGTGCCAAGTAACCAGTCACCATGGTGCAGAAATACCAGTCACCCGTCCGGGTGTACAAATACAGCTTTGAAATGATTATGGCTGTAAGTATTTGAAAAATGTTTGTTTCTTTTCTTTTATTAAAAGGGGTTGCCTTCTGATCAATGCAGTACCCTGTAGAAGCACTTGGCACTCACAAATATATGAAAAAAGAAATAGAGTTTCCGCGCAAAGGACTAAGTGTCAGCTTAAGGTTTGGAACTGATTGCTGGAACTGTTGCCTCTACCGGTTACTACAACTAGGTGGAGTAAATAAAAAAGTGAAAGGAAAACAAAGTAGATATGGCGCTGTTCTTGTTAATAATAATTTCCTGATAACAGATATTTTTTGGAGGATTGCCAAGAAATACTAGTAGACCCACTTCCACTACCAATTAGTGGGAAAAAATATTGGGAAGAAAGGAAGATGAATACAATTGAAGCTGTGAGTATGTTTTATTAACTATTAATAAAACCCCAATTGGACATGAAATAAAAAATAAAATATCTGCTAAACCAGTTTTATATGATGATTCTTGTGTATTAAAATATGTGTATGTGACAAAACATGAAAGTGGTGTTTGAATGTGATTTAAATAATTTACATGCTAAAAAAAACTTAATCCATTATACCATAACCGATTGATAGGTGAAAAGATTATATAAAGCTGGATAGATCCCCCAGCATAAGGAATTTACCATAAATGCCTATACTGTCACAATAGTGCAAAAATATGTAAATCAACATGCTATAAATCACCTGCACTCACCAGATCCTTCTCCCCTTCCTGGGGTCTAAGGCGCCCACAGTATGTGCCACTGTGTAGCAATATAGGGTTTAGAATCGTCCTTATTGTTGGTAGTGAGGAAATTCCATTATATGTTGAACATCATGAAAAGAGAGAGGGAGCCCAATAGCGTAATACTGTACCAATTGTTTATTAAACAAACACGTGAAAAGGTACTCACATTCAGTAGAGATAACATAAGCATTTGTTGCTGACACCAGCGCCTGTAGCCGGAAATGATGATGCAAGGACGTATGCTGACTCCGCCCTACGTGTTTCATCTCTCTGACGTCACAGCTTCAATTGTATCCATCTTCCTTTCTTCCCAATGTTTTTTCCCACTAATTGGTAGTGGAAGTGGGTCTACTAGTATTTCTTGGTAATCCTCCAAAAAATATCTGTTATCAGGAAATTATTATTAACAAGAACAGCGCCATATCTACTTTGTTTTCCTTTCACTCACAAATATATGCCGTGCCTTGCACTATAAAGGTTTTCAAGCTGACTCCCCTAACAGTTAAAGTGTGTGTACACCCAAATAAACTTCAGAGCAGAGCATTGCAACCTCCTTTAGATCTTTGAGTTCAACAGCACAAAAACTGGTTGTCACACACCGCAACAATAATTCAGAATTGTTGGATTGTAGAGGAATTATACGTTTAGAAAGGATCATGCTAGGAAAAGTGGCTTCAAGGTCCCTGTCATTTAATTCATCTACACATGGTACAGTGCCATCACATTAAAGGAGAAGTATAGCCAAAGCTTGTTTGGCTGGGCTTTTCCTATGGATCACAGGAGTGCAATTTGTTTTGCACTCCTGTGAACCGTTTTCAGCAGAGAGGTGGCTGAAGTCCGCTTTCTGCTGACGTTGCGCATTTCAGTCCAGGCGCTGCATTATCCCGACAATGGAAGTCTGGATCTGCCAGGTGCCTGGAATGATACCCGTCTCAGCGAGCTGCTGAGAGCCTAAGATGTCCCACTCTGCCCCTCCACAGCCCAGCGCTCCATAGAGTGCAGAGGGAGAAGAGCAGAAAGCTGTGACTCAGTCTACAGCTCTATGCTCACAGAGCTCTGAAAACCAAGTGTTCGATTGCTCGGTTTTCAGTGCAGAGCCAACAGGGGGCAGATGCAGCATCGGACCCATGCTACATCCACCTAGGTAAGTATGATGGGGGGGGGGGAGAAACCCATTTTTTTCTCTTAACTTCACTGACCATCAGAATCCACCTGGTCTGTCCTGGAAGTGCTGACCGACAAAAGAGGGAACAGCAGGGATTTCAAATCCTCGGACTACTGGAATGGTTGCGGGGATGCTAACAGCTTGGCAACCATGGAGGTTAGTACAGTGGGGAGGGTGTCCTGTGTTAGTTCACCTTCACATCTCTGTAAAGATGAACAAACGCTTTAACGCTGAAGTTTAGCTAAAATACTTTTTACCCTACAGCTTTAGTTACATTACTTGTCTGTAATAATGTATGTCCATTGATGTGCAGGCTGCTGTATTCTGTACAAATCTTCACTGCAGGGCTGCCCTGTCCTCTTCCTGCTGTGTCTGGAGCTGTGGAGGTTAACAGCTTCAGGTCCCAGCTGCACTAAAGAGGGTCCAGCTAGGACACGCCCCCCCCCCCCCCCCACCTCTTCTTTATTGAAAAGGTATTTTATTGAAGATGCTGCAAATAACACGATCTGTGAATGTGGGAGAGCCTGATCAGGATTCTCTTCCCCCTTTCACAGATCGTGTTATAGGCAGTGTAATTGGTGAAGGAACTTCTCTCAATGAAGGAGAGAACAGGAAGGGGGTTTGTCCCAGACAGATCCTCTTTAGTGCAGCTAACCATGGAGACCCGTATATTTCTACAGAATTCAGCAGCCTAAGTATTGTGAGACCTACTTCATTACCGGTAAGCAGGGCCGAGACAAGGAGTGGGCAGGAGGGGCAGCTGCCCTGGGCACTGTGGCATCATATGAGGTGCAGGGGCGGGCACCATAAAGAATAAAATTGTGTTGGGATGGGGAATTTGGGGGGCGGCAGGAGGTAAGAATTGTTCTAGGAGGGCAAATTTGGGGAGGTGTGCTAGGAGATTTGCCGGTGATTTTTGTTGAGAGAAAGGAAGAGGATTTGTGCTAGGAGGGGGGGTATTATGGGGTTTTGTGCTAGAAAAGGTAATGTGGTAGTTGGAATATTTTTTTGGGAGGGGAATTTGTGCTAGAAGTGGAAATTTGAGGGGAGGGCATTTGTGCTAGATTTGAGGATTCGGAATGGGGAATTTGTGCTGGGAGGGGGTATTTGGAGTTAGGGGATTTGTGCTTAGAGGTGAAACAAGAGGAGTAGAGGATTTGTGCAAGAAAGTGATCATTTTTTGGGGGGGGGGGATTGTGCTGGGAGCATATGTGGAAGGAGAGAATTTGAGCTGGGGGGATTTGGGGGGGGGGGGGTTGGGCTGGGAGGGGGAATTCAGCAGGGAGTGAATTTGTACTGGGAGGAGGGGGACTTTATACCTGGGGGGGGGGGGGCCAATTAATGGTCTTTTTTTTTTCTGGAGAGTGGGGATTTTTGCTGACACATAATGCTCATACATCTTGGGGGGGGGGGGGGGGGGAGGGGGTGTTACAGTTTGGCATGTTCGCCCTGGGCTCTAGGTGACCTTGTGCCGGTAAGTAATGCAACTAAGGCCTCTTTCACACGGGGCAGATCAGTCATGATCCGCCCCATGAACATCCGCTTGCTCAGCGGGGATAGCTCCGCCGATCCCCGCTGAGCAGGAAGATGACAGGTGCATCGCTGCGACGGACCTGTCAGAGCGCCGCTCTCCCCTATGGGGGGATCGGATGATGACGGTCCGTAGTCATCCGATCCGATCCGAAAACGGATGGAAAAGTAGGTTTTTCCTCCGTTACACTTTTCGGATCGGAGCGGGTCGGATGTCAGCGGACATGTCACCGCTGACATCCGACGCTCCATAGGGATAAATGTATGTCCGTTTTTCATCCGAAAACGGAAGGATGAAAAACGGACATACGGATCTTCCGTGTGAAAGAGGCCTAAAGCTGTAGAGAAAAAAATGTTAAACTTCAGCTTTAAAGTGATTGTCTTGTTGTTTTTTTTTTTTCTATAAAAATAACAAACATGTTATACTTGCCTGCCCTGTGCAGTGGATTTGCACAGAGCAGCCTGGATCCTCCTCTTCTCGGGTCCCTCTTCTGTGCCCCCACAGCAAGCAGCTTGATATAGGGGCACCCGAGCTGAGTCACAGCTCCATGTTTCCATTCAGACACAAAGCCGCAGCCTGCCCCTCTCTCTCCTGATTGGCTAACTAACTTTGATTGACAGCAGCGGGAGCCAGTGGCCCCGCTGCTGTGTCTCAGCCAATCAGGAGGGAGAGTCTCGGCCGGCCAAAGCACTCATGGACATCGCTGGACAGAGATGGGGCTCAGGTAAGTATGAGGGGGGCTGCTACACACAGAAGGCTTTTTATCTTACTGCATAGAATGCAGTGAGATAAAAAAAACCTTCTGACTTTACAACTCCCTTAAAGCCAAACTGAAGGCACATATGAAAGATACACATTAATACACTATTAAAGTGATTGTAAAGTTGTTTTTTTTTTTTAACTAACAAACATGTTATACTTACCTGCCCAGATTCTCCTTTTCTGGGGTCCCCCAGCGGCGCTCCTGCCTCCTCCTCCTCCTCATTATCAGATTTGCCCCCTTGGGGAAGTGCTTTCCCTCGGGGCACCCATGCGGGCGTGCTCCTGAGTCATGCTGCTGCATCAACTCTGCCCCGCCTCCTGTGTCGCTGGATTTGATTGACAGCAGCGAGAGCCAATGGCTCCCACTGCTATCAATCTATCCAATGAGGACCCGAGACTGCTGTGCTGGTCCCTGATGCTGGAACGATCAAGTTCAGGTAAGTAAAAGGGGGGTTCTGGGAGGCTGCTGCAGTACAGGAGGTTTTTAACCTTAATGCATATAATGCATTAAGGTTGAAAAACCTAGAGACTTGACAACTCCTTTAAAGGTTGTTGGGATTTATGTTTTTAATCAAACCTTGTAAGTACCTGAATTCGACTAGCTACTTCAGTCCCTGTACAGTACAGACTGGTTGGGGGAGGAGGATCCAATTGGTTGTGCTTGAGATCACCAGTCATCACATGCTTTTTGACGGACAACTTTTCTGCAGCTTAAAAAAAATAAGGTCTCCTGCCCCATCAAACAGGGCGGTTCGGTGTGGCAGAGCTGTGTTAATCTCAGAACTGGATGGAGAAATCCAAATCCTTTTTGCATGTATAATGGATCCCATTTACAGTATATAATTCAAGCTTTACATTTAGCTTCTTGCCTGGAGTTTAGCTTTAATGCTTTTGTGATGTTTGAATACCAGATGGAATTTCCCTTAATTCAGTGCTTATGTGATGAACTTTGCGAGCTGTGCACGTACCTATGTTCTAGCTGCTCTTTTCACAGAGAAATATGGTTATTAAAGGACTATGCCTAAGCATGTCTATTAATATAAACTCTTGTGTGGGCATGCCTAATTCCTACTGTTCTTTTCAGCGATGAGGATTTTCGTAACTCCTATAGCTGAGTTATTTCTGTCCTGGCTGAAAATATTACAGGCCTTTAGGGTCTTCGCCCAAGATCCTCGCGCTTTGATGTCATATAAATCCTTGATGCAGCCAGGAAAGTAGATTTACAAAGATTTTCAGTTGGTTTTCAGGCTGCAAGGCTTTTTGCTGTAATGATTTGCCATGTAATCTCTTCAGCTTTGGTGATGCAAATTTCATCTATGTTCAGTTTTTGGACGTCTGAGTAATTTTTTTAGCCTTCTTTATGGAAAGTGATCTAGTTTTCTGGATGTTGAAGTACAATATCGTTTAATTCTCGTGTTTTCTATGACCTACAAATTTCTGCAGCTAAAAAAAAATATGAATTGCCATCTGATATTATATTTATAGAAAGTGCTTTCTTTTTTATAATAATCCTAAGAATGTAACTAATTCATCCAATACAAAAAATTTGGAGCAATGGTTAGGATATAGCCCTGAGGATTTAATCCCTGGAAGAATATATGAAACATTTCAGGACTGTTGGGCCTCATTCACAAAGGTGGACCTATTAATACAGATGTGCTTCTGTGTGTGCAGGCAGTTCAATCTATGTCTATTGGGACACAATGGCTGCACGGACACAGCCGCTGGCCCCATTTTGGCAGCGTGTCCTGAACGCAGACAGTGCATATGCGGGGTCACGCACCCACATGGCTGTCAAATTGGGACCAGCAGCTGTGTTTGTGCAGCCATTGTGTCCAAATACAAATTTTAATTTTATTTATTTTAGGTACTTGTATAGCGCCGTCAATTTACGCAGCGCTTTACATATACATTGTACATTCACATCAGTCCCTACCCTCAAGGAGCTTACAACCTAAGGTCCCTAACTTACATTCATACACATACTAGGGCCAATTTAGACAGGATCTGATTAACCTACCAGCATTTCTTTGGAGTGTGGGAGGAAACCGGAGTACCTGTAGGAAACCCACGCACTGGGAGAACATGCAAACTCCAGGCAGATGGTGTCGTGGTCGGAATTCGAACCAGTGACCCTTTTTTGCTACTAGGTGAAAGTGCTAACCACTATGGGGCTGCCTGCACACGGATGCAGGGAACACCTGTGCATCCCATGAGGGACAACGCAGGTGTATCAATAGGTACACTTATGTGAATAATGCCTCAGAGCATACACTTTGCATTGTTATTACATTGCTGATGTTATAAAATGAAATAGTTATATTTGACAATCCAATATAAGCTTACTAGAAAAAACTCCTTTTATTTTGTGAGTTCTGCCTGTCTGCTGGCCCACTTTCCACAACTTCCTCGATTCCCTACATGCTTTGCAGCATCTCCTCTGCTGTTTAATTTTGATTTGCAAGAACTATTGTGTGTATTGGGTAGAGGTGGACCGATATGGGTTTTTCTCTGGCCGATGCGATATTTAGAAATCTCAGTGGCCGATGGCCAATATATTAGGCCGATTTTTTTTTTTTTTTTTTTTTTTTTTTTCCTTCATCTCATAAAATTTAACAGTTAGACCCCTTCCACACTGTGGCGTTTTTGCAGGCGCTTTTGGGCTAAAAATAGCGCCTGTAAAGTGCCTGTAAAACGGCTGCTCTGCAGTGTCAGTGTGAGATCCCGAGTGGTTTCACACTGAGGCGATGCGCTGGCAGGATGTTAAAAAAAAGTCCTGCAAGCAGCATCTTTGGAGCGGTGTATACCACCACTCCTGCCCATTGAAATGAATGCGCACCGCTGCCAAAACGCCTGCAAAGCGTTTCGGCAGCGGCGCTTCAGGGGCACATTTAACCCCTTCCTCGCCTACTAGATGGGTTATAAGCGCCCCGCTAGCAGCCGAATAGCGCCGCTAAAACTAGCAGCGTTTTACCGTCAACGCATGCCCGCTGCAGTGTGAAAGCAGCCTTAAGTGATGCAGAAAATTTTTTACATTTAAACATTTATTAAACAAAACAAACCTCCAAGCAGTTCACTTGTATGTAGAATTTAGATTTAAAAAAAAAATTAAAAAAAACTATATCTTGAAAACAAATACACAAAAACAGGTAATCAAAACTTTTGGACGAAAAAAAATGGGCTAACTTTACTGCTTAGTTTTAAAAATTTATTAGTGTATTTAAAAAAAAAAAAAATTGCATTTGAAAGACCGCTGCGCAAATGCCGTGTGACATAAAATATTGCAGCAACCGCTATTTTATTCCCTAGGGTCTCTGCTAAAAAAATATATATAATGTTTGGTGGTTGAAGTGATTTTCTCGCAGAAAATACTGGATTTTTACTTGTAAGCAACAAATGTCAGAAAAGATTTAGTCTTTAAATGGTTAAACTGAGAGCTTCTACATATGGAGCTCAGTTCATTCAGAAGTGTAAACATTGTATCAATTCAGGTTCTTTTTACCAGATTTGGCAGGCTGCCCAGAGGAGGGAGAAGTTGCTTCACATTATAATACAGGCAACTTGTATTGACTTCTATTACAGAAGTCATTTGCAAGTCGCGCTTATATCGGCCTTTTTTTATCAGCACAATCGGCCGATGCCGACTAAGTAAAAAACACCAACTATTGGCCGATATATAGGCCGGCCGATATATCGGTCGACCTCTAGTATTGGGCTCACTATACTATATTGGATGAATTTTTTTTTTTTTTGTTGTGGTAGTGCTCTGTGTCTTTTACTTAAAGCTGGACTCTGGGTATGGGCTTTATTGCAAACTTACATTGGTCAGTGCCTCTACAGAGATATCCACAATCCTGCACAGATGGTCGCTGTACTGCCTACGTACCACAGGGGGTCGCTGGCTCGGCACTGTCACCATTCTATAAAGTCCTGTTTTTTTCAGTGAATAGACATTCTCTGATTGGAAGAAGTGGAGATTTTTTATGTCACTGCCCCTTCTCGTCGCCTCGTCCAATTGGAGAAAACTTTGACAAAAATACCTTGGATTGACTTCCAATGTACACTGGGGAAGATGCTCAGCACAGGACCCAGGAGATCGCTGCTATCACTGGATGTAGTGCTGACTACCACATTTTCACTTTTTTCACTTTTTACTTTCACTTTAAATAGTTTGTTCATACCAAGCCTCAGCTACAAACAGTATACAGTACTGTGTTTCGGGTGTGAGACAAGACCTTCCTGTTTCACACTTGAAACAAAATAGCATCGGGCTGAGTGGCACTCAGCCATTCATAGCCACCTTTTGTAATCTAACCTTTCACACTGAGCCACGGGCAGCGTTAGCGGTAAAGCGCCGCTCCATTTAGCTGCACTTTACCATCGTTTTAGCAGCGCTGTTCGCTTTTAACCCCTCCTAGCAGCTGAAGAAAGGGTTAGATGTGCCCGTGTAGCACCGCTGCCGAAGCGCTTCCCATTTATTTCGGTGGGCACACCGCTCCTCCATTGCCTGATGCTGCTTGCAGGACTTTTTTTTTTTTTTTTTTTTTTAACATCCCGCAAGCGCACGGCTCCAGTGTGAAAGCACTCAGGCTTTCACATTAAGGTAGCAGGGGAGGCGTTTTTCAGGCACTATTTTTAGCCCTTTAGCGCCTGAAAAACACCTCAGTGTGAACAGGGTCTATATGAAGAGAAAGCTTCCTCTGATTAGCTGAGTCTGAGAGGTGGACTGATGGCATCATGGTCTCCAACTCGGCCAATCAGACGAAGCTTTGTAATCCTTGATAGAATACAAAGCTGCATATGAATGCCTGAGTGCTACTCAGCTCGATGCTATTTTTGTTCCAGGTGTCAGGTTTTTATTGCTGTTTATGTCCGTGATGGGTAGATCCTTCCTTTTATTTTTCCTGGTGATTAATGTATCAATTGTGGAAGGTTAAATCCAAAAATTGGAACGCTCACAGGAATAGAGTAAAATTCTTCCCATAGGATAATATGTTATAGTGACAACTGTCTAACTGGGATTTCCCTTCCTTTAGAAAGATCTCTCACTTGCCGTTGAGTCTGGAGACTGAAAGTGTCTCTGTCTCCAGGATAGTAAACCCACATTAACAGATCGCTGGCATCCAGT
Organism: Lithobates clamitans; assembly: GCA_037952925.1. Taxonomy (NCBI): domain Eukaryota; kingdom Metazoa; phylum Chordata; class Amphibia; order Anura; family Ranidae; genus Lithobates; species Lithobates clamitans. The sequence goes on from JBBGZY010000534.1 coordinate 239,421, forward strand.
GGGGTCCTTCCAGTGATCTTAAAGAGGAACTGCAGTCTGCTCACATAGTTTGTAACAAAAACATCTTTGCCATCCTGAAGTTTCCCTCCAAGCACTATTATTTTATATATACTGTGATTCTGTACTTTCAAATATGCTGCAGAAATCTCCCTCCACTAAGTCTGGCTGCAGCAATTTTAACTGTGGGCAGCTGAAGCTGCTGCCTGTTCACTTCCTGGATTTACACAGACACACACCTCCAGCTCTGCAGCTTTCATTGGCCTTCATCCCCCCTCCCTTCCAGGCAAACTTTCACGAGAGAGAGCGCTGTGCATGATGTCATAAGCCTAGGCTAATCAGACAAGAAAGTGACTGGTATAAGGTATTTACTGGCAGATAAAAAAATGTTTTACGATCCAAAGTTAAAACAACAAGGGCAGAAGATTTAATAGATGGAAAGTTGAAAAAATGACGGTCCACTTTAAAGTCAAATTTTTTTGTGTTTAAAAATATCAAACATGTTAGGCCTCATGTACACTGCTGCTGGTAAACAGACATTCAGAGGCAGTTGGATGCTTTTTTCAGCTGCCCCTGAACTCATCCAATGTTATCTTATGTGTACATGTACACAGGTTCATTTAATGTCGTTTTTAGGCAGTTGCCTTTAGAGGCTTTTCTTTGAAGGCAAAAAAATGAGTTCAGACGCCGAAGTTTCTGACGCAAAAAGCCGCTAAGCGCGGTACCGGCATTTAGCCACATTTCATTTATAGGCATTTTTCAATTATTGGTTATTTAAAAAAAAAATAATAATCTCTTTTCAAAGGCCTCTAAACGAAAATGCTGCTAAATGCGGTAAAACGGACGTTTTGAATGTGAGTTTTTATCTGTCAAGTTAAATCATTCAGGAGAGGTTGTAAAAATGTCCCGTGTACATTAAGCCTTATACTTGCCTGCTCTGTGCAGTGGTTTTGCACAAAGTAGCCCAGGTCCTCCTCTTATTGGGTCTCCTCTTATCAGTGATGTAACTGGCGCATGCGTTCTGAAGGAGCGACATACCTGTGCCGTTCCTTCAGAGCCCTGTACCGTGAGCAGCTGCTCCCACGCGGTTTACTACCACTTTAATCGTTTGAGACCCCCTGTGCTTTTTCCAAATCAATGTTCTTCATTTACGGGTTACATCTGCTTTGAAGCTGAACTCCGGGATAAGCAAATATATTGTCTGTGTCACGTGTATTTTTTTTGAATCTTGGAGTGCTTTGTGTATATTTTCCAGATCTGCGCAGTAATTCAGTGTCCAAATTTGCCTTTGTTCAGGAGTTTCCTGTAATGATCGGTGGTGTTCTCCCTCCTTGTGCAGGGTGACTGGTCCTGTCTCCGCCCCCCTCCTGTAGTTTTCTGCAGGCAGCCTATAGTGGGTGGGGTTTGCTGTGCTGCTCTCGCAGTTCTGCTCTTTGTACAGCACAGTGATCATGTCACTGAACCTTTGTATAATATCTGGATTTGTAAAGGCATTTGTTGCACACAAAATAAATGTATATCCTTTGTGCCTATTGAGAAATAGATGAACTTTCGTGCCTGGAGTTGAGCTTTAAGAAATATGTACTGTGAATGAATTGTCATTGCTAGACCTGTCTGTAGTATGACCAGCTGTACAGTTGTGACAAATGATCTTGCGTGCTAGCTGTAGGAATTCCTTAAAACTGCATTCCTAAATGATTCTAATTTAACACAGCATTCAAATGTGCGCAGTGGTGACTGGAAAGTCTTTGCAGTCTGGAAATGCTTGTGGGTGGTTCCGGAAGTGGAATGTGGGAGGCCAGCTTTATCTTTGCAAGACTGTGCTGAACAGTGTGTTCCGAAAACACTTGTGTGCTTCCTGAGAGCAGGAACATAAAGATCCCCTTTACAATGGTCAGAATCGCATGAAACCGCTGCTAATCAGAATATTCAATGTGACCCAGGCTGGGCTATAGATCTTTCTGTAGAAATTATTTCTGTTGCTGATTATTTTTCAAACGATAGTCAAATCCTCTACATATTTATGATACAAATATATAATATAAATAAATATATAAATATACATATAAATAATTTTTTGTGATGCTGCACTGCGTTGATTTAACTGACACACTGCTACACTGTACCCAAATACAATTTTGGTCCCCCCCCCCCCATAAATAGAGCTTTCTTTTGGTGGGATTTGATCATCTCTGCTGTTTTAATTTTTTGTGCCATAAACAAAAAAAGACCGACAATTTAAAAAAAAAAAAAAACAATGTTTTTTGCTTTCTGCTATAAAATGCATCCAATAAATAAAATGAAAAAAAAAATTTCTTCATCAATTTAGGCCAATATGTATTCTGATACATGTTTTTGGTTAAAAAAAAAATCCCAATAAGCGTATATTGATTGGTTTGCGCGAAATTTATGACGTCTATAAACTATGGGATAGATTTATTGGACTTTTTTTTAGTAAATAGTTTTAACTAGTAATTTTTATTTATTTATTTATTTTTTCGGGACTGCGACATTGCGGCAGACAAATCTGACACCAAGTGACACTTTTTGGGGACCAGTGACACCAATAGTGATCAGTGCTAAAAAAAATGTGCTGTCACTGTATAATTGACACTGGCAAGGAAGGGGTTAACATAAGTGTGCTCCTAGCGAGGGCTTGCTAACTTGGGGGGGGGGGGTTGCTGTGACTGGAGGAAAACCGAGTACTGTGTTTCTACTTGGCAGAAACACAAGAGCTCCATTTTCCTGCCTCTCCTGTAAACGATCGCAGGTAGCTGGCAGCCCCGCTAATTGGCTACCACTGTCCAATCACAGCAGAAGCAGGGCTCCGGCAGCGCGCCCCAGAGTTAAGAGAAATTACGTAGAGGTACGTGATTTTGCACTTAAAGTGGGGGTCCACCAATCTATCGTTTTTTGTTTTTGTTTTTTGAGTTCATTCACAAACTTTTCTTCTCAGCATTACATACTCACATATTGTGTGTAATATGTCCGCCTGAGTGTTGAACGCGCAGTAACGCACAGAAAATGGGGGCGTGACCGGATGTGGGAGTGAGAGGGTGTGCGAGATCTCCTCTCCCTCCGCTCTGACCAGCTAAGCCACGGGCTGAGGAGACTACCGGTGTGTGCAGCAGTACAAGCGGCAGTGTAAGCAGCGGTGTCCGGCCAACTACAGCACTACAGCACTACTGAGCAGATCGCTCCCTGGCGCAGACGCGGTGGACGGAGCTGAGGTGGGGTGTGAGAGACCCCTGTGGCGTGCCGGTGGCCGGGTAAAGGGACGCTTCGGTGGCGGCTATAGCAGCACCAGCAGTGGCGGCGTCAGTGAGTGTGGCGGTGGAGAGCCAGGAAGATGGAGCTATAGGGGTGGCGTGAGAGGCCCCCCCCTTGGGTTATCAGCAGCAACCAAATCTGGTCGAACACAGTAGCAGCAGCGGGGCAATGAACAAAGTAAGCTATCAGAATTAACATCGCAACGCTGGGAATCCGGAGAGCTGCTAAGAAGACCCCAGACATAGGTGAAAACTTTCCTACTTTTCTTTTTATATAATATGTTTGTGGCGGATGACTTTTTTTTCCCTGGTTCCTGGTTAAAGAGCTGGCCTGTGAGTTGGCCTTTGATTGATTTGGTTCCTGAAGAAACCTAATTGAGTCTGTAATGTGAAACCTGGGTTAACTAGAAACATGCTGCCTTATTACTTTTTGAGCCTATTTACCCTATTGAAGTAATATCTTACATAGAGGAAATTAGCAACCCCAGTCCGAAGTGGGAGACGGACGGGGGTACTGGCGTATGAGGTTTCACCTTTTTGTTTCTCAAAACAATAAAAGAACCAGTGGAACTGTGTGATGTAAGCTGCTTATCATAAACATCAGCTGCAAGTGAAACGGCGTTGCACAAGTACTTGTTTATTGCCCCAAGAGTCACTGATCTGACGCTGGCAGAGTTATATGGAGGACTATCTTTGTGATACCTCTTTTTTCTTTTTTTCTATGCAAAACTAGTAGTCCGGGACTGTAACAATTTTATATCTCAATTTGCTAAAAGGAAAAGAATTTTTTTTTTTTTTTCCTTTTTTTCTTTTTTTTTCTCCTTTCCTACCCCCCCCCTCCTCCCTTTTTTTTTTTTTTTCTCCTCCCCCCTCATGGCATAATAGCATGGCTGGGAAGCGGGCAGCAGAGGAAAAATTAAACCAGCACCAGTTACAAAATCAGCCGCACCAAGCAGGAGGTCAGGTTACACGCTCGGCTAGAAACCAGACAAACCAAGCGAAAGTCGCAGCAGCAGCTGCAGTAGCGGCAGCAACAAAATTAGAGCGTTTTTCCAGGACATCCCTATCACCAGTAAAATCCCAACAGCTAACCCAAGCGAGTACCCAGGCGAGTAGGAAAAGTCACAGCCAAAGCAGCGGGCCAATATTGGCCGCAACAAGCCCACTTGCAGTGCCCTCAATAAGTCACGGAATAGGAAAACTTCCCCCTATAAGCGGTGACACAGATCCTAAAAGGCTACCCAATACAACTGAGCCCGGGATGGAGAGTGGCCAAAGTGGAGGAGCGGAAGAGCCAACAATGAGGGACCTCATGTATGCGATTACTGCATGTAAGGAATCAATTTTTGGTTTGGGTGCTCAGCTAAAAAGCATAAGAGAAGAACTGATAGCGCTGGGTAGTAGATTGAAAGAAACGGAGGGAAGAACAACAGCCCTAGAGGAAAGATTAAGCTTGGTGGAAGATATACTATCCCCGCTCAGACAAGATATGACTGACATGAAGAAACGCATAGAAAATCAATCCGCCAAAATAGATGAACTAGAAAATAGAAATCGAAGAAACAACATAAGAGTAATAGGCATGCCGGAACGGAGCGAGGGACCTGACCCTATTGAATTTTTGATGGGGAGGGGTGGGTGGTAAAGTCACAACCCAAATAATTAATGAAAAACACCACAAACATAAAACCATATACAAATCCCTCCTACGCTCCACCAAGGATGGTAAGGGGATTAGGAGGAATGCTGATTGTTATGTATTACTCACTGAGGGGACCCAAGGGGCAGGTAAAATTCTGAGGGACAATTGTATTCCTATTCCCTGCTCACGTTGTTGTCTCTTGCTATATAGTTATTTGAATTGGTATGATCCCCTATATGAGTAAAGAAATTGGGAAAAGGAAAGACCTACTCTTGATGACATGGAATGTGAGAGGGCTGGGGGATAGCGACAAGAGAAGGGCAATGTTTAGATATTTTGATATAATGAAACCTCAGATAATCTGTTTACAGGAAACACACTTGTGTTCCAACTCTGTCCACCTGCTGCGCTCAAGGAGATACCCGACTCAGTTCCACTCCATGCACACTTCACATTCAAGAGGAGTCAGTATAGTGATCTCCTCGGGTGTCTCCTTTGAGTGCATGGAACAGAGGGTGGACAGGGAGGGAAAATTTGTCTTCTTGCTATGTAAAATTAACGGTTTAACGTGCATAATTGCATCAATATACATTCCACCACCATTCTCACCAGCTTCACTCGGGTGTCTATCACAATTCATAGCCTCATACCCGGAAGTCCCGGTACTAGCATTGGGTGACTACAATAATATCTTAGACAACTCCCAGGATAGAATGTCTCTGACATCTAGAACTATGAAACAGACAACTGGCAGGACTGCTTTTGCAGCCCTGCTTATGGAAATAGGACTCCGGGATGTATGGAGAGAGAGACACAAAGAGGACAGATGTTATTCATGTTATTCTGCAACACATGAGGTCCTCTCCCGTATCGACCTGGGTTTAGGAAATGAGGCACTCCTGCAGTTAGTGGAGGACTCAGCGTATGAGCCACGCCTATTATCTGACCACTCCCCATTCTGGGTGCGGTTAGGCACCACTGGAAAGCTGGGGCGACAATTATGGAAGGTGAACCCCTACTGGTTGTCTCTGTTTCCCCAAATAGATAATATAAGAGAGGCGCTACGGGAGTTCCTGCAATTTAATAGGGGGTCTGCTAGCGCCATGGTAATATGGGATACACTTAAGGCATTCTTGAGGGGATGTCTTATTAAAGAAATTGCGGGAATTAAAACACGCTCCAGGGAATGGGAAAACAAGGTACGGGAAGAACTGATAGAAAGGGAACAGGTTTTGATAAGAGACCCATCAAAATCTAATCAAGAATCCTGGAGAGAGGTACAAGCGATATATAGCTCGGTTTGGTTATCAGCAGCAGAGAAGAGAAGATACTTTCAACAACAGAGTTATTTTGAAGAGGGGGAAAATACTGGCCGCCTTCTAGCCCTTATAGCCAGAGAGCAAAGAGATCCCACTACTATCCTGGCTGTGAGGGCTAAATCCGGGGAGAGGCAGACCCGTAGTTCAGACATCTTGAGCAGCTTCCAGCAGTTCTACGGGGACTTGTATTCTAGCAAAACTAGATACAACCCGCTTGAGCTGATGCAGTTTTTGCAGTCCTGTCCGCTCCCGCAATTGTCGGAGGCGGACAGGGAACTGTTGAACTGCCCAATCACATTAGTGGAATTAAGAGAAGCACTGGAGGGGACAGGTCGCCATAAATCACCAGGCCCAGATGGGATTCCGGCAGAGGTATACTCCCACTATAGAGAGGACCTCTTACCATCACTACTGCAGGCTATAAGGGAGGCTGAGGAACTGGGTTATCTACCGGATAGTATGCGTGAGGCAATAATAACAGTAATTTTAAAGCCTGGGAAAGATAATCTTCTATTAGACTCATATCGTCCAATCTCGCTATTAAACGCGGATGTTAAACTGTTCGCAAGTGTCCTGGCCAATAGGCTATCTCGAGTGATTAGCAGGTTGGTCCATCGTCATCAGTCTGGCTTTATACCTACCCGATCTACATCAGATAATATAAGGAGGCTCTACATGAACCTTCAGATGCCAGTGGACAATCCGGGGAGTAGGGCCATTCTATCTCTCGACGCCTCAAAAGCGTTCGACAGTGTGGAGTGGCCCTACCTCATGGAAACACTGAAAAGATTCGGGTTGGGAAGTAGGTTTGTAACTTGGGTAGAGATACTCTATTTTAAACCTAGAGCCAGAATACGTATTAATGGTGACCTTTCGCCTCCATTTGAATTGCATAGGGGGACGAGACAGGGTTGCCCATTGTCTCCATTACTGTTTGCCCTGGCAATAGAGCCTCTAGCTATAAAGATCCGGAATTCAATGGAGGTGGTGGGGTTCCGTAGACATCAGAGAGAAGAAAAAATATCTTTATATGCAGACGATGCACTTATATATCTGGGCGACATGACCTCATCCTTGCGGGCAGTAATGGAGATAGTGAGAGAATATGGCACCTTCTCAGGCTTTGTCATTAACTGGTCAAAATCAACGCTAATGCCCATAGACCAGCAGAGGGACCGACTACCAGTGGGAACGGAACAAATAACAATAGTTGACAGTTTTAAGTACCTGGGAGTGATGGTGTCCCCAAACCCGGCCGAGTACCTCCGGCTGAACCTGGAACCACTGCTCTCTAGGCAGAAACAAAAAAGCAACAGCTGGTGTAGGCTCCCCCTATCAGTTATAGGACGAGCAAACCTAATAAAAATGGTATGGGCACCCCAACAATTATACGTTTTCCACAACTCTCCGACATGGATACCAAAAAAATGGTTTAAGCAAATTGACACACTAATGAGGGAATTGATATGGAAAAAAAAGACACCTAGAATTAGCCTAGAAACATTGCAATACGAAAAGGATAGAGGAGGGCTTGCAATACCCAATTCTAGGCTATATTTCTTGGCATCACAATTTCAACAAATGGCAGGATGGGGTCGAAAGGGCAATGAGGACCCTACATACCAATTGGTGACCATGACGGAACCCACACTAGAAGCGGCCTCTCACCTGGAAATGGACTTGCCAAGTATGAAGGGGGTAGACCCAATAAGTACGCTTTTTAAAAAAGTATGGGGTGAGGTTCGGAAAATCTTAAAGATAACAGGCGTGCTTTCATTTACGCCGATCTGGCACAATAGTAGATACTCTGAGATCCAGGGACTACAGGGGTTCACACAATGGCAAGAAAAGGGGATTCAGTTCTTCCCACAACTATATGAGGGAGAGGTGCTGAAGACATACGAACAATTATGTAGGGAATTCCACTTGAACCCGAGGGGCTTTTTCCAGTACCTCCAATTGCGCCATGCGATACAGGCACAACAAATAACGCACTCCCAGACAACACCGGCAGCTTCACTTTTGAATGAGATCTTTTTGGCAGATACAAGGAAAGGGTTAATATCCAAAATATATAAGGAGTTGCTGAAGTCAACCCAGGTTCATACACTGTTAAAGTGCCGAAATAAATGGGTAGAGGACATAGGAGAAATAGATGAAAAACAATGGGAAATGGCGCTCGAGGCTATTCCAGTGGTGTCACTCTCCGCAACCCAAAGACTGTCACAATTATTCATTCTTCATAGGGCCTATAGGACATCAGTACAGCTTTATAAATGGGGTCGAGGAGACTCCCCACTGTGCCCCAAGTGTAAGGTACACAGAGGGGACTTTATTCATTTAATTTGGAGGTGCCCAAAGCTGCATAGGTACTGGGATGAGGTTTCCCAACATATTTCCAGGGTGGCGCGGGTCCACATCCCCCTTAATCCGACCGTATACCTGCTCGGAGCTATAAGTGGAAAGATGTACCCGGGAGGAAAGTACTTCATGTTATCTAGACTGATGTATCTCGCCAGGAAACTTATTGCAAAGTACTGGATGGCTCCAACTGTCCCTACAGTTAAGCAATGGATTGCCTACGTTAACTCGTTTCTCCCTAGAGAACGACTGGCGTACGCCCGTAGAAGCGATCGGAGTAAATTTAACAAGATATGGCACTCATGGCTGGGGGATGCGGACCTGGCCCCACATCAATTGATAGTAGAAAGGCTTCAGATGTAGTGATCAGGGGGGGGTGACGTAGAGAGGAAGAACGAGACTGAGATACCCGAGGGGAAGGAAAGCGAGAGTAAGTACACAGGGGGGGGAGAAGGAGGAATAGGAAGTTGGCTTGTAAAATTAATGACAACAAAATCAGATAAATAAGAACATTGGATAGGAGGGAAACCTGCGGTAGTTGTACAGGTGGTGCAAGAACCATCAAAGGTAATATGAAAGGTCTGCTGTGACGGAGGGGAGGTGGGGTGGGGAGGGGTGGAGGGGAGGGTTGGAACAAAGTGAAGGGAAATGGAGGAATGAACTAGCAATAGAGATATGATTTTGTATGGAGGAAGGGCGGGAACACGAGAATAGGACTACATAAACCACACACTTTATACCATGTTTTGCTGTACAATATAATGTGAATGATTGAAACTATGCTCCTCCTTTCTTGCCAGACATAGCCCCTGTGTGGGTCGACCTGGCTTTTGCCTTGCATTGTTATAATTTTATTGGCATATGTGCAATAAAAAAATGATTGAGATAAAAAAAAAAAATATGTCCGCCTGCATCAGATTTCGTCGGAAAGAATAACTTATATTATTCACTGCAGGTGGTTTCCATCTTCATTGTGGGCATTTGAAGCCCACAAGCATTTATTTCCTGGATGTGGTGAATGCTGTGCTCCCAGCATTCACTGCTCATTCCCGCACATGCTCAGTGGCATCCTGGGAAGCCTGAGACTAGCTCCCAGGAGTCTGGGAGAGGCTAGAAACACGCCTACTCCCATGGGAGGAGAACCAGGAAGTGCAAAGAATAGAAAAATAAAAGGTAATTACGGCGATTTAAAATTTTTTAAACGGCATGTCAGCATCTAGGCAAGGAAGAGAATACATACAGATATTGTTCAAAATTTGGGTGGAACCCCACTTTAAGGGTCGTCCTGCTACAGTATGTGTACGTGGGGCGGTCCTTAAGCGGTTAAATCACTCCTGTCCATGGGAGTACCTTCATCAGGACACAAAGTAGCTCAGATATACAGTGGGTATAGAAAAAAATCCCCTATCTAAAATGATCACATTTTGCGTGTGCTGCATTGTTAAATTTTTTTATCCTAAATGTTATTTAACTTACGCTTCATTTAACTCTTTGCGCAGCATTACATTGCGTTATAGTGTGTTCGAATGCTCTGTACAAAAATGAAATGTGCTTTTTTTTTTTTTTTTTTTTTTTCAATACACACCAACACAAGGCAATGGTGTGACCTGAAGCAGTAGGACCTAGGGCAGATTGCTTTGTACGTGCATTATAACTGTTGGGCAATGCAACTCAATGGGGCAGGTGTAAACGAGCCCTAAAAGTGCAGTCCCGTACATTACCACATGAAGATATACACTTCTAACCTTCTATTGTATACATTGTATTTTTTGTCTGTGGTTTACTCTTTGTTTTATGAGAGATCATGATGGTAAAATTTGCTTCTGTGTGACTTGGAAAAACTCTGACGGTGAATCAAGCTGAGGGGGAAGCTTAGCTGGGTTTCTGACAACACAAGTGGAATAATTTGGCTTCCTGAGTCAGATCCTCTGAGAGGCCTATTGTGAGACATAATGCAGTACATACTGTTCAGTCTATATACGGTATAGGAAATAAGCAGCCTGCTTAACCCTGTCTACTCCCCAAGGAGATGTGGGCTGGCTGAGGACCTGTTAATGCCTTTTGCCAGTTCTTGACTTGATTTTATGTATGTTGCTATTATTGACCAGCAGTGGGTTTGTTGGAAAAACAAACTGATAGACCTCCACTTGTCAGGACTGAGCATTGGAAAAAAAGGACTGCATATAGCCCATATTAGTGCTACTTTTGTACCATGGTCTAAAGCTGAACTATTTGGCAAATATAAAGATGCACAGAATTGCAGAACAATTTTCTTTTTGTTTTGTTTTTTTTTGTTTTGTTTTTTAGCACAAGCAATGTAAGTAGGGCCAATTTAGACATAAATGTCTAGCATGTGTATGTATGAATATGAGTTAGGAACTTTAGATTGTGAGCTCCTTGATTCATAGAGTGCTGGAATACTTTTTATCCAGCTGGGTCTGCTGTAGCTGCTGACATCACATTCAAGATGGTGCCAATCAGCAGTCTTAGGGCTGTAATGTCATCACTGGGTCTCTGTGCTTCTCTATTTACTGCAGACAGATCATGACTTGCGGGAGGTGCCAGCAGGGTGCAGTATTTGGTTTCCTGAAAAATCACAGCACCCTGCCTCAGTACACCTCAGGAGCCCTCAGTACTCAGGGGCCCTCGGTACTCCTCAGGGGCCCTCGGTACTCCTCAGGGGCCCTCGGTACTCCTCAGGGGCCCTCGGTACTCCTCAGGGGCCCTCAGTACTCCTCAGGAGCCCTCAGTCCTTTGAAATCCAATAAATGAGAAGATTGGGCCAGGGGCAGTAGGGCTAGGGAGAGAATAGCTTAGATGATCCTGTATGTCCTCCAGCCTGGAAATGAGGCAAGCTCTATCTGACTCTATCTGACTTGCTCCAGCCTCCAATGCATACTATGAGAAACTCGGTGTGCAGTCAAATCGCAGTAAGTAATTTCAGTACAGGAGAGGAGCCTGTAAAACTGTACAAGACAGAAGGTACAGCCTTAACTGAAATGGTAATGTATTATAATCTGATAGGTTTTTTTTTTTTTTATTACTTTTGCTTTTCTGTTGGGAAGATTAAAACATAGAAAATTAGAGAAATAATGTGAAATAACACCATTGCTTCTGTTTATGACTTTCAATTTGTACTGAACTTGCTTCCCCTGCCAAAGCAGCAGAACTGCATTCTTTTAATGTGACCCCATTCAGTCAAGGAGGATAAGTGCCCAGAGTGACGTGCAGCATAGCCAAGTGAGCAGTGGAAGAGAGAAAATAAGCTGCATGGGTAAAAGAGCTCCGAATAACAGCTTCTGAACGATACACCAGTCTGTACCGAGCATGATGCCAGAAGGGCCACTGACAACATTTGACAGCTCTGTGTGGATGGCAGGAAAAAAAAAAACAGCAGAGCTTTAGCCAACTCTTAATTTAGCTGGAATAAAAGTAATGAAATGCTTACATTGCCTGTGCCAGTAGAGCACACTTTGTTTTAATATGGCTGCAGGCTTTCTATTGACACCAAAGGCTTCCTTTTGTGTAGACTTTCTCTGATGTGGTTATTGGGCATCGTCATGCCTTGGTCTCTTCCCAGGGCCACAACTGTGTACAAAACCGCTCCTGGAAGGGATGGTGGTTCAGGGCAGAACAACCATTTGCCGTATCTCGCACACCAGCACTGCTCTGTGGAGTGGGCATTGCTACCTCCAGCATTGGTTTGGAGCTTAAATAACTATTTCCTTTAGGGCATCCTTTTAAAAATAGAAAAGAGGGATTCTTCTCTTAAATAAGCCTTTGAAAATTTTAAAGCTAAAGTTGAACTCCAGGCTGAATCGGCCCCTTTACGATAGCAATACAGTTAAAGTCCAAATCTGGGCGACAAAAATTATCCTTTGCAGTGGATCTGCGCCCTACACTGCAAAGGTTAATTACTCATTTTTGTCTAGGGGAAACAAAGAATGTATTAAAGGCAGAATGTGTGTTTTTCTTAATGCATTCAGATAAAAAAGCTCTGTCTAGCAGCCTCCCCAGCACCCCCTAATTACTTACCTGAGCCCCATCTCTCTCCAGCAATGTTTATGATTGTCTTAGCCATCTGGGACACTCCTTCTGATTGGCTGAGACACAGCAGTGGTGCCATTGGCTCCCGTGGCTGTCAATCAAAGTCATTTAGACAATTAGAAGGGAGAGGGGGTGGGGCCAGGTTGGGGCTCCATGTCTGAATGGACACACAGAGCTGTGACTCGGCTCGGGTGCCCCCATAGCTAGCTGCTTGCTGTGGGGGCACTTGACAGGAGGGAGGGGCCAGGAGCACAGAAGAGAGACCCGAGAAGAGGAGGATCCAGGCTGCTCTGTGCAAAACCACTACACAGAGCAAGTAAATATAACATGTTTTTTATTTTTTTTTAAACGAGACTTTACAATCACTTTAAATATAAGTAGCATGCATATTCTTGAATAGAGAACCAATTATTTTCTCCTTCCAGATCTGTGCACCATTCCAGCATGACGCTTTTCCAGTACTTTGCCTCTATGCAGAAATTTCCTGTGATGAAGACCAGTTAGTGCTGCGCTCTCCTCTTGTGCAGGGTGACTGTTCTTGTATCGCCCACTTCTGTAGTTCTCTGCAGGCTGTCAGTAGTGGGATGACCTGCTGGGTCCCTCCCACAGCTCTGCTGTCTATAAAGGGTATGTACAGAGCAGGAATGATGTCCCGCTACTATTACAATACATTATCTATCTGGGTTTTCAAAGGCGTTTCATCCCCACAAATATCCTTTGTATCCATTCAGGAATACATTTGAAAGAGCAGCATTGGATTAATAAAAAAATAAACACGTGCTCACCTCAATTCTCCAGCATCTGTCCCACGTCGGCTGTGGAATCAAGAACTGAGTGATCTCATGCCCGCTGATTGCTCAGTTCTCAGATAATAGTCCCTGCTCTCCACTCTGCCTCTCCAGCACTCACTGGAGCACTGGGTTGGGAAGGGGGAGGGAGCGGCTGGCTCCAGCTCCCAGCCACGTGCTGAAAGGTGAAGCAAGCTGTCAGCTAGGCAGCAGGGTGGATCAGGATACTTCCAGAGCCTGGAGCCGCTCCAACCTGTCAGCTGATAGCGAGCAATAGCCCACTACCAGCTGCTGTGGGTCATAGGAGGACAAAAGTAGTTGTACTCCTGTGACCCACAAGAGAAGTATGGCCAAAAAAGCTTTGGCTGTACTTCCTTTTAAAGTCGCACTGTCCAGTCCATCGTTTTTTAATGGATAACATATTGTAACACAATCGCATTGATGTTCTACTGGCCTTATTTTTGTGCCTTATGTGTCCTAAAATAAAGCAAACGTGTGGAATGCAGTTTCAAATCTCTATTATCAGCCGGTTGTTAGTTGCTTTAAAAATTGCATGTATCTGCAATCAGTGAGAAGCCTATGATCTCTGAGCTGTGCAGAAAGAGGAGCTGAAACTCAGCAGTAAGCCCCTTCCATATGAGCAATCTGATCAGGTGCTCCTGGAAAGCTCCATGTTGGTCTATGGGCTTGCATCTGTTTACATCTGATTACCTCCAGGTCTGTCCACGTTCAGGAAAAAACATTTAGGAAAGGTCTGCGTTCTCTTCACTTTTATTCAGACCTAAACATGACAGATAAGAGGGAATTAGATGTAAACGTACACAAGTCTGTTTATATCCTGTCACCCATAGATCTGGTATTGGTCAGGAAAACACCAGGTTTTTAATGCAGCAAAAACATGAATGGACACTAATCTGTTCCATTCTGATCGATTCAGCAGAGGATCTGTTCATGGATCCCCTGCTGATCAGACTTGACACAGCCCGTGTGAAAGGTGCCTCCGTGTATTATATAATTGTACGTCATTCATGCAAATGTTATAAAAAGGATTTTGCAGCAGTAAAAATGAAGTCCTATTTCCTGTACAGTATCCTTCTGGTTTCATTTGAATGTTCTTTTGTAACACCCAGCTAACCATTATTCTTTCTGTGGGCCATACACTACAACAGATAAATAAATGGTATTATACATTCTGTTAGTTCAGGGATTTAGTAGGAGTGTCACTTGTAAGTGTTGCAAAGGTTGCTCTTGTATACTAGCTGCACTTCAGAGGAAACTACACACACCAGTTATACTAAGGGCTAGCTCACACCAGATGCGGTGGGAATGTGTTGGGCGGCTATCCTATCACAAAATGCCTTGCCTCCTGCGGTGATGTGCAAGCATAATGCGCTGAAATAAGTACTGCATGTAGTACTTTTTATAGCGCACTGTGAGGCAATCCATTGCCTCACACTGCGCAGCTGGTGATTTAACTTTGAGATGTCTGTGTGACATACGCTCATTTAAAATAAAAAAGAGGAAACGGTAACTGCGCTTAGCTCAATCGGATCGCACTGCACAGCAGCCGCATCACTGTTGGTGTGGACTAGCCCTAAATGCAGAAGTATACACACCAGAAGATTGAGGTCAGCAGTAGCCATGGCAAGACATCCCTCTAAGCATACTAAAACCCAAGAACTAAAATGTATTCTTTTGCATCTTACCATTCTTAGATGCTTCCTTAGATGTGTTGGCTGTGTTTCTTTTAGGCATTTTTTTTTTCACCTGGTGATCAGCTAGTATTCGTGTCCTAGGGTGATGACGTTCATTCATTGTACTGTATCTATGGAAGGAGCAGCATTCTCACCCTTGGAGTGAAAGTGTTTTAGGACTACAGAACATCACGCCCTCACCTCTTCTCCATAACATAACAGGAGAATTGTTCTGTAGTCCACAGAAGAGAGCTGACCAGGTCTGATGATGACATTGAAGATAAGGTTGCAGAGATCACAGCTCTCGATTTTTTTTTTTTTTTTTTGCAAGATCAACCAGTATTTTTGCGCACTTACTGAAGACATATTTCAAAACATTTCTTATGGTACATTTATCAGACCGAAAAAGAAGCAAAAAAAAAGAGTTCATTGGGTTTATTTATGTGTGAGGTCTTTATGGGTCAGTGTACTCGCTGCATGCGCTGCTAAACTACCTAGTTAAAGGTGAAGTTACATGTTAAAGTGTTACAAGTCTGACTAGAGCACTGTTAGCCAGCTAAAACTTGATCTGTGTTGTGTACTAAATACTGGGCTGCACTCCCAGGTTCTGCTCAGTCCAGGTTTACAGGCAGTCAGTTTAAGGCTATCATTATTGGATAGTACAAAATAAAACCGGTAATATAAAAATGTTGCAATATGTGCCAGTGCTGACCTACTGAGAATACTGCCTTTCATGCTAATGCATTTGCATTTGAATCTCTGAGGATGCTCAATCGTGTAAATTGGAAGTTTTGAACTGTGCTCTGTTGCATGCTTGTCCAGTATTTCTCAGAGGTTACAGATAAAAGTGTCACTAGACCATTCATTTCAGCAAAAATCTTTCCTTAAAGTGTTACTTAACTTAAAAGCATTTTTTACCTTAAAGGGGTTGTAAAGGTCTGTTATTTGTTTAAAAAAACGCCATACTTGCCTCCTCTGTGCAAGTGTTTTGCACAGAGTGGCCTGATCCTCCTCTTCTGGGGTCCCTCAGCGGCACTCCTGGCTCCTCCTCTTCTCGAGTGCCCCCACGGAGAGCCGCATTTCATGGGGGCACCAGTGTGAGCATGCTCTCCAGTTCTACTGCTGCGTCCATTGAGGCAGACAGCCCCCGCCTCCTGTGTCAATGGTTTTGATTAACAGCAGCGGGAGCCAATGGCTCCTGCTGCTATCAATCTATCCAATGAGGACCCGAGACAGCGGCTGGAGCGGCTGTGCTCGTCCCCGTCACTGCAACGATCGGGTACAGGTAAGTAAAAGGGGGTCTCTGGGGAGCTGCTGCACTATAGAAGGTTTTTCACCTGAATGCATAGAATGCATTCAGGTGAAAAACCTTGAGGGTTTACAACCCCTTTTAATGCATTGTTTGCATTAAGATAAAACAAGTTTTCAGTTTCTCTGTGCCCCCCCCCCCCCTTTGTGAAGGGAACGAGAGGGGAGAAATCAGTGCTGTTCAGGGCTGCATCTTTTCTCGCCTTACTTCCTCTTTACACTGCATTGGAGCAGCAGCAGGGGCCATTGGCTCTTGCTGCTGTCAATCAGAGGAAGTGGGGGGCAGCCTAAGTTTTGCTGTGTAAGTCTGTGGAATGCGGCTCCATAGACACAGCTTGGAAGAGCGGGGGGTCTACCTCTCCCCGTAGCCAGCGGCTGGCTATTTTAGTCCCACAGAAGGAATGGAGGAGCAAAGATCTCTGCTAGGGACCCCAGAAGAGGAGGATCGGAGCCGCTATGATCAATACTACTGCATAGATGCAGATAAGTATAACATGTTTGTTATTTTAATTAAAAATGATTTGACTTTAGTAACACTTTAAAACTGTTTGCATTCCCCATAAAAAACCTCCCTCGTGTAGACACCCAAAAGCTCTGAGACTGCTGCTGGGTGGCACCATCTTGGATATGATGTCAGCAGACTCAGAGCCCACACTCAAGTGAAACTGTATACCATTCCCCTTCACTCTTCTCCTGGTAGTTAGATGAAATGTTATGTGGAGGAGCTGGGTCAGCACAGACAGTAATTAGACACTCCCAGAAGAGGGGGAGGGCTATGGAGGAAGGCACAGGGACTATGTAGGGTACTTGACTCTTCCTGGAGTACGAGGGGTATTAACCCTTCTATATTCTTTCCAAAAACAAAAAAGGTTTGACTATCCATACACTTACACTGCTGGATCAGGCTGTGTGAGCGTGTGGTTATCTGGAATATAGAAGCACTGAGAACACAATGGAAAGGCTTTTAGTTTTTGTAACATAATGTGATTATATTGTGTGGGTGTTTTAGACACACAATGCTTTCTAGAATTCTCTTAAATGGAAAAATAATGGATGTGAAAATTGCTGGAAGGGCATAAGTCATCTAATATAGTTCTTACATGATCAGCAATGTTTATTTCAAATTATACTGCACTGCCTGTGATTACTCTGCATGCCAAAGTAGCACAGCTGTTTTCTCTGTTTTGACCCCATTTAGTCAAGGAGAATAAGTGCCCGGAGTGACATGCAGCATAGCCAAGTGAACAGTTGAAGGAAGGAAAAAGCTGCATGGGTAATGGTCCCCCCAGAATAACGTCTGCTGACATACACTAGCAAGTCTGTACTGAACACAATGCCAGAGGGGCCAGTGACAGCATTGGACAGCGCTGTGAGGATGGCAGAAATTACAGCACAGCTTTAGCTCAGATAAAATAATGAACCACTTACATTTCTTGTTTGCCTAGATATACCAGTAGAGCTCGCTGAATTGAATGTATTTATATCTTGTAATAAATAAAGTAATACCCTTTTTGTTAGCTCGGCTGTACTCCAACACCTGCAATAGTCTTATCTGGGGAGGTTATAGGGCATCTCACATGCTCTTATGAGAACGCTGGTCACAGTCTTAGGCTAGGTTCACATACAGTGTGTGTGTTTTCAGGTGCAGGAAATCACATGGTTTGAAAGCACCATGCCACTTTCTCTGCGGCTGTGATTTTGAAAATGTGCAAGGACCTTCTTCCTGTGTTTTCTCACAGGTACAGCAGCCCATTCAAA
The DNA here is from genome assembly GCA_037952925.1 of Lithobates clamitans. NCBI lineage: Eukaryota > Metazoa > Chordata > Amphibia > Anura > Ranidae > Lithobates > Lithobates clamitans. The sequence continues at coordinate 257,604 of JBBGZY010000534.1, forward strand.
TGAACAGGCCAATGCGCTTGTGCAAATGCAACATGCGGAACCTGCACTTATGTGAACCTATTCTTACACAAGGATCAATAAGCTTAAAGGGGTTGTAAAGGTGGTGTTTTTTTTTAAATAACAAACCTGTCATACTTGCCTCCTCTGTGCAAGGGTTTTGCACAGAGGGATTCCGATCCTTCTCTTCTGTAGTCCCCCAGCAGCGCTCCTGGCTCCTCCTCTTCTCAAGTGCCCCTACGGAGACCCACATTCCCTGGGGGCACTCGTGCAGGCACGTTCCCGGGTCCTGCTGCTGTGTCCATCGACACAGACAACAGGACTCGGCCCCACCTCCCTCGACTCACTGGCTTTGATTGACAGCAGCAAGAGCCAATGCTCCTACTGCTATCAATCCAGCCAATGAGGACCTAAGATAGCGGCTGGAGCTACTCTGCTTGTCCCCGTCGCAGGTTCAGGTAAGTCAAATGGGGGCTCTGGGGGGCTGCTGCACTACAAAAGGTTTTTCATCTTAATGCATAGAATGCATTAAGGTGAAAAACCTTGAGGGTTTACAACCCCCTTTAATTTACAAATCTTTAAGCCGAAAGGCTGAATTCCTAGTTAAAGCATCCCAAATCTAAAATCCCAAAAATAAAAATGTTATGTTGCAGCTCATTGGTTCCTAAATGTTGTGACTGCATTTGTTTTCTTTTCAGACCAATACAATTTTCAGCAAATACAGAAAACCCATATTGATCTTGCCAGAAATGCAGTGTCCTTGCCACTACCAATGACTGCTTTTCTCAACCAGTGTTCTTCAGTGGTGCCTTGACAAAATGCCTAAAAAATTGCCCAAAAATTGAATACAAGCCATCGAGTGAATCAAGCCCACCCATTAGTTACACAAAGGCACAGGTTTCATTGTGTCCTAGCAACCAGTGACATCAGCATCCCTTTTTTGCCCTTCTGCGTCATTGCTGAGGAAAAAGAAACCTTACATTACTAGTCAATAGAAGTGTGCAAAGGTGTATTTACAAATCACCTCTAATGTTGGGTGTCTTACTGATAGATGTTGCTGCGTTATGTAAAACTAGTTTTAGTTTTTTTATATTTTTAGAATGGGATGTCTTGGGATTGTGCAGATTTTTAAAGGGTGTGTTGACTAAAAAAAGGTTTGAAAAATACTGATCTGTGAGCTGAACTGAAAGCACATGCTCCCTTTTATTCAGTAAACTACTAATCCCATGAGCCCCCATATAATGGAGATGAAAATCAGTGGACGTGGTCAGTCTGGGTGAAAGTCATGGCTCCTAATGAATAACGTGGGTGAGAACTATAGTACCTGAATTGCTGATCACTTTGCTTCAGAGGTTGTAGTTTTTTGTAATTACAAGAAAACAGATCACAGGTGAGGATGGTTACCTTTAATAGCCATTCAAACCCCCTTTTGTCAACTTGTGTGCATATTATCAGGCCAAAATTGTCAGGGTCATTTAGGTAGTTTCCGCACGCCGATATACGTCCTAATTTTGAGGAGGAATATCGTTGTTATGGCAGCAGCTAGCTGCCATAACCCTGGTATCCTCTTTTTCGTCCGGCGGGCCGGTTTCCGATAATAGTGGTCTCTACGGCGGAATCGCCGCGAGATCACTTTTTTCAGCGTATGGAGAGGGCCCCCCTCCCGGAGCCGTCGGTAGCGGCAGAGGCGATCGGATCCTCATGTCAGTGGCATGGAGACGAGTGAGGGGAAGATGGCCCCCACCCGTCTCAATACCATTGCAGGGCGGAAGCAACGTCAAAACGTCACTTCCGCCCATAGGTCCTAAAGGGCCATTTTTAAAAAAAAAAAATTTAAATGACAAAAATTATTATTTTTTATTGTATTTTAGTGTAAATATGAGATATGAGGTCTTTTTGACCCCAGATCTCATATTTAAGAGGTCCTGTCATGCTTTTTTCTATTACAAGGGATGTTTACATTCCTTGTCATAGGAATAAAAGTGACACAATTTTTTTTTTTTTTTTTTAAAGAACAGTGTAAAAATAAAAGGTAAAATAAATTAGAAAAAAAAAAACACAATTTTTAAAACGCACCCCGTCCGGCCAAGCTCGCGTGCAGAAGCGAACGCATACGTGAATAGCGCCTTCGTATGAAGACAGTGTTTAAACCACACATGTGAGATTTCGCTGCGATTGGTAGAGCGAGAGCAATAATTCTAGCCCTACATCTCCTCTGTAACTCAAAACGTGCAACCTGTAGAATTTTTTAAACATCACCTATGGAAATTTTTAAGGGAAAAAGTTTGTCGCCATTCCACGAGCGGGTGGAATTTTGAAGCGTGACATGTTGGGTATCAATTTACTCGGCGTAACATCATCTTTCACAATATAAAACAAAAATTGGGCTAACTTTTACTGTTTTATTTTTTAATTCAAAAAAGTGTATTTTTTTTTTTTAAAGTGCGCTTGTAAGACCGCTGCGCAAATACGGTGTGACAAAGTATTGGAACGACCGCCATTTTATTCTCTAGGGTGTTAGAAAAAAAAATGTATAATGTTTGGGGGTTTTCTAGCAAAAAAAACTGTTTTTAACTTGTAAACAACAAATCTCAAAAAGAGGCTTGGTCCTTAAGTGGCTAAAAATAGTAAACACAATTGAGTGATAATAAATGGCTTCACCCAAACACTAACCATGAGTGAAAGAAAAGTTTCTGTGTTATCAATCATTCTCTGAAAAATGGCCAAGAAATCATAAATTCTACCAGAGTATGTGAAGATTTTAGGCTGTCTTACACTTTAAGTTTACACCAAGTATGCAAAATATACCCCTGCAAGGGCTTGCTAGCTATGTAAAGTTATATTGTTATGCCTATGAAGAACATTGTGCTTGTTACGTATATAACCCTCTTTTCTATTATCAATAAATCTTTGTTTGGTACCAGAAAACTATGCAACACTTACATTCTGAGAGCAGCATTTGACTACATGTGTTGGTGTGTAAAATTGCCATTTACACAGTAAGCAATGATTGCAGGTAAAAGTGCAGATATCGAGTTTATTCCTTTTTATACAGTTGTATGTATACAAGTAGTCATGTTTATGGCTTAGAGCAGGGATTAAATAGTCTCTGAATATGTGTCATGTGCTAATCATTGGTATGGATAGCTTTTCACATTCTTCCAAAAACCTTTTTTGCACTTTTGCAATTAAAACACAATTTTTAAATTTGTGGATTTCACTCGGTTCATGACTTCATGTAGCTAAACCTAAAATTTGGAAATCAGCAATTTTGTGAAGGATTAGCACTATTTTCTCAGTAAATAAAGTAATGTTGTTGCTTCTCTTTCTCAGGCCTATGAGCGTCGTTTCCCCACGTGTCACCTCATCCCCATGTTTGTGGGCAGCGATATCATGAATGAGTTCCTCAGCGAGGATGGAGCTGTGCATGCAGTGGAGAGACGGTGCAAACTGGATGTAGATGCTCCCCGGCTGCTTAAAAAGGTGAGGCTTCCTTTCTAAAATAATCATGAATGTTCGCTGTAATAAACCTGATTCGATTCGATTTAAAACTTAGGGCTGGAACACACAGGCCAAATATCTGCTGGTATCGGCACAGTTTAACAGAAAATGGATGACAAGTGTGTACAGCAGCCGGTCTTCTGTCTGGCTTGTCAAACAGGCATGCTGGAAAACCAATGGCTGCGAGCGATGACTGGTGTGTTCTGGGGGGAGGGCAGGGAAATCGCTTTACTAAGATTGCTTAGTACAGCGAGCTCCTCGGTTTTTTTTTTGTTTTTTTTGTTGTTTTTTTTACGAAGAAAAAAACCTGTGTGTACCAAGCTTTAATGATCCTTAGCACTGTCACATGGGAGGGCGGGGGAGGGGAAAACTTAACCACTTGCCCACTGGGCACTTAAACCCCCTTCCTAACCAGACCAATTTTCAGCTTTTGGTGCTCTCACACTTTGAATGACAATTACCGTATATACTCGAGTATAAGTCGTTCCGAGTATAAGTTGAGGCCCTAATTTACCACAAAAAAATGGGAAAAACTTATTGACCTGAGTATAAGACGAGGGTGAGAAATGTAGAAGCTACTGTAAGTGGAAAAAGAGGGTCAACAATGCCCATCTGCAGATGTATACCTCCCTGTGTCCTGTGCATGTGTCATGTGTCCTGTGCATATGTGTCATGTACCTGTGTCCTGTGTATATGTGCATGTGTCCTGTGTATATGTGCATGTGTCCTGTGTATATGTGCATGTGTCCTGTGTATATGTACCTGTGTCCTGTGTATGTGTCATGTGTATATGTACCTGTGTCTGTGTGTGTGTGTGTGCACCCTACCTGTGCCCTGTGCATGCCTCCGTGCACCGATCTGCACTGATCAGCATGTAGTATTCGGCGGCCATTCACTGTTCAAGAGCCGCGCCGCCTCCTCGTCCATGGTAGGCAGAAAACTCCATTTCCTAGCAGTCAGCGGTCAGCCTATCATGGACATTATCTCATCCTCATACCACGGACGAGGATGAGAGAATGTCCTTGATAGGCTGTACACTGACTGCCTATCACAGACGAGGAGGCGTGGCTTTTGAACAGTGAGAGCCGCTGCCGAGTGCTATGTAGCACACGCTGGCCGCCGTCTGCTTGCATGACACGCTGATCATGTAGGCAGACGCCGGTGACTCGTGTATAAGTCGAGGGGGGCACTTTTATCCCCAAAAAGGGGCTGAAAAATTCGACTTATACACGAGTATATACAGTACTCAGCCATGCAACATTGTACCCATATGACATTTTGGTCCTTTTTTTCACACAAATAGAGCTTTCTTTTGGTGGTATTTGATCACCTCCTGGGTTTTTTCTATTTTATTGTGCTATTAATGAAAAAAGACAGAAAATTTTGTAAAAAAATTGCATTTTTCTTTGTTTCGGTTATAAAATTTTGCAAATTTGTAATTTTTCTTCATAAATTCTGGCTAAAGTTTTTATACTGCTACATATCTTTGGTAAAAATAACCAAAATAAGTGTATATTATTTGGTCTTTGTGAAAGTCTACAAACTATGGTGCCAATCTCTGAAAATTGATCACACCTGATGTATTGACGGCCTCATTTCTTGAGACTCTAACAAGCCAGGAAAGTACAAATACTCCCCAAATGACCCCTTTTTGGAAAGTAGACATTCCAAGGTATTTAGCATGAGGCATGGCGAGTTTTTTTTTTTTTAAGTGAGTTTTTTTGCTACCTTTTAAACTATTGAAGGCCCTGGAGCACCAGGACAATGGAAACGCCCAGAAAACGACCCCATTTTGTAAAGCAAACACCCCAACCTATATTCTATGAGGCATAATGAATCTTTTGAACATGTCATTTTTTTTCCACAAGTTTTTGGAAAATGTGGAAAGAAAATGAAAACACATTTTTTTTTTTTTTTAACACACAATTGCCCTGTATAAGAGATGTCTAAAACAGCATGTTAATAGCAAAAATTGCACCCTAAAATACATTCTGCTACTGCTCCTGAGTATGGCGATACCACATATGAGACTTTTACACAGCCAGGCCACATACAGAGGCCCAACATGCAGGGAGCACCGTCAGGTGTTTTAGTAGCATAATTTATACATCTAATTTGACTACCTATTACACTTGTGAGACACTGATGGGCACTGTAGTGGCACTGATGTGGTGTGGTGTGGATGAGCACTGATGGGCACGGATGAGTATGGCTGGGCATGGGCAGGAATGGGCAGAGATCAGCGTTGTGGCCACCTCACATCCAGCCCACAGTGCTGCTGCACCCAGCTCCTTCGTTTTCTCGCACACTGTACTGATCGGTGCAAGGAGAGGGAAGGAGGTGAACCTGACATGCTCTGGTCTGTTGACAACTGATCGCTCCGTCATTGGATAGGGCGATCACATGGTAATGGGCCACTGTCATTGGCCCTTTACTCCGTTCCGTGACGCACCGGGTCCGCAGGACACGAGCATTCCTGGGTACGCGCCCGATTCTAAGAAGAGGTCATAAGACAGCCTCCCAGAGTTATCCGACCGCGCTGTAGCTGTCGTTCGACTATGGCCCTGTCGGCAACTGGTTAAAGTGATTGTAAAGGATCACTTTGTAAAACAACCTATTCAGTTTAAAACAGAAATGAAAGGCAAACCATTTTTGTATAGATATTAAAAAAAAAGTATACCCTTTTTTCCCTTTTTTTATTAGTGATCTCATTCCCTCTGTTCTCAGCAGCATAAGAGCTGAGGGGAGGAGAAGCAGCAGCACACTGAGCTTCCCAGTAAATGGCTGTGCAGCAGGGGCGTGTCAGGATAAGTCTGATTATTGGAGGAGAGCATATTGAGTTCCCAGCATAGCTAGAGAACTGACCACGGTGTGCTCTCCTGCTTAGTGTGATCAGTTTTTAATAGGAAAGCAGAGGGACTGTCAGGATCACTAGGTATTTCACATAAATGAATTAATACATAAAGAACAGGATACTTTATTATACAAGTACATGGTACAGCAAGCACATATCAGGAAGTGTAGGGGTAACAATTATTTTAAACCTTCAGGTTTTTTTTGTTTAACTAAAATAGCAAACATGTTCTACTTACCAGCTCTGTGCAATGGTTTTGCACAGAGCAGCCATGATCCTCATTTTCTGGGGTCCCCCACTGGTGCTCCAGGCCCCTCCTCGGCGAGTGCCCCCATGGAAAGTCAGTTTCCATGGGGCACCCATGCGGGCACACTCCCGAGCCGCTCAGTATGCATCTATTGACATAGACCGGGCGACTCTGCACCGCTCCCTCGTCACAGCATTAGGTTGACAATGGCTGCTCATGCTATCAATCTGCCCAGTGAGGAGGGAGACGGCGGCGATTGGGCTCAGGTAAGAATAAGAGGGGGGGGCTCCTGCAGCTCAGAAGGTTTTTTTTTTACCTTAATGCATTAAAGTGCCTGTTAAGCCACTGATATAAAATGCTCCCATCCCCTCTGTATTATAACAAGAAGTTCCCCTGTGCCTATGTTCTATAATTATGCTTATCTGTACCGAAAACACATCGGCTCCCAGGGCTCAGATGCCTCCTCTCCCCGGATGACAGTTCCAGTGGGCGGGGCCGAGCACTGCCGCTGACGTCAGCCGGTGAGGAGAGAGCCGAGGAGTCACGTGATCGCAGGGAGCTGCTGTGTTATCAGTACAGATAAGTTCCCCTGTGTCTGTGTTATATAATAAATATGCTTATCTGTACCGATATCAGTGGCTCCCTGTGATCACGTGACTCTTCGGCTCTCTCTCTCCTTCCCGGCTGATGTCAGCAGCAGTGCTCGGCCCCGCCCACTGGAACTGTCAACCGAGGAGAGGAGGCACCTGAGCGCTGGGAGCTGATGTGTTTTCGGTACAGATAAGCATAATTATTATAGAACACAGGCACAGGGGAACTTATTGTTACAATACAGAGGGGATGGGAGCATTTTAGATTTAATATGAGAGCAGCAGGAGTGGAGGGGGCGGGCGCTGACAGGAGCAGACAGGCAGGGAGGGGAAAGAGGACACAGGAGACAGAGAGCAGGGCTGCGGATGTCAGAGGTATGTAATCTGACCACAGTTTCAGGGCTCAGCAGCCATGATACACTGTGGTCAGTTTACAGAGGGGAGGGTATAGCCAGGCAGGATCAGCCAGGTTTTTTAGGTGTTACGTGGTGTTATACTGTGCTGTATAACATGATCTGTGTGTGTGTGTGTGTGTGTTTGTTTTTTGGGGTTAACAAATAGCTGATGTAAGGACAAACCTTGAGGCTTTAAATACTTTTTATTCTGCTACAGATAGTCTCTGTAGTTTGATCCCCTGCTATTCAGTACTATTTAAAATACATAAATATGGGTTTCCAGTTAGAGCTGTCAATAAGCAAGCAGGTATTTCTGGACTTTATTGTTAGGGAGCACCCATTCAATTTTTAAATAAAGTAATAAAAACATGGTATAAATTATCACTTTAAAACAATAAAAAATGGAAACACATTTTTACCAAAACCTTTTCTAATTTCCCTGAATGGAAATCTTTGAAATGCTAAGTAGGAAGAGGCAATTCATAAGAACAAACTTGTCTACTTCCTCCATCTGCTTTTCCTTGGAAGTTAAGGAAATGCGTCTTGCCTTTCTTATATGCCACAAGTGTTTGAGTTTTTGCACAGCGGGATTGCAGAATGTGTATTTGCTGTTTTGTAGATTAGGTTTGTCTGCCTACATTCCTGGGAAAAAGTTTAGAACCCCCCCCCCTAGCTTTTATATTGATTTCTGCACAAATGGCCAGTAAAATACCACCTGATCTTTGTGAGTTATAACAATAAACCAAATGAATTAAACACTTATACAGCTTTTTATATACCGTATATACTCGAGTATAAGTCGAATTTTTCAGCACATTTTTTTGTGCTGAAAGTGCCCCCTCGACTTATACTCGAGTCAAGCACTTTTCTGCAGCAAAAAATTTTATTTTCCGAACCGACTTTGGGGCCCCGTATCTCAGGGCCACTTGGTGCTAGGAACCCCAAATTTGGTGTGCAAACCCAGTGGAACTGGTACCACAACATATCCAAAGCTGGGGTTCCTAGCACCAAGTAGCCCTGAGATACGGGGCCCCAAATCTGGTTCAGAAAATGTCATTCTCTGCTGCAGAAAAGTGCTTGACATTTTCTGAACTGATTTTTGGGGCCCTCTATCTCAGGGCCACTTGGTGCTAGAAACCCCAGCTTTAGAAATTTTATGGTGCTAGTTCCACTGGGTTTGCACACCAAATTTGGGGTTCTTAGCACTAAGTGGCCCTGAGATGTGGGGCCCCAAATTCGGTCAACTGTGTCCATCTGCAGCAAAGTCATTTCGGGACCCTTTGGGTTCAGAGACCCCAAATTTTGGCTGCAGCTAGGGGGCATCTAGGAACCCTTAACTACCGAGTTTGAAGTTCAGGGGACCTGTGGCTGCAAATGGGCACAGAGAGGCATGCAAATGGGCACAGTGAGGCATGCAAATGGGCACAGTGATGCTGCAAATGGGCATTGTTGACCCTCTTTTCCACTTACAGTAGCTGTGCATTTCTCACCCTCGTCTTATACTCGGGTCAATAAGTTTTCCCATTTTTTTTGTGATAAATTAGGCCTTCGACTTATACTCGGAACGACTTATACTCGAGTATATACGGTAATATCTTTCTTGATTGATGCGACTAAAGTTGTTGATTTAAAAGGTATTGAAACTGCCTTTGGTGGCAGATATGTCAATGAAAAGCTTTTAGTAGCTTGAGGTTAACATGTTCGGTGATTTGGTATTAAATCCATAAGGACAGGACTCCTAATTGCGCATTGAGGGGATTTTTTTTTATTTTTTAAATACAATAACAAATAGGATGCTTTCATTCTTGAGTGTAGTAACCATATCTTCAGATATAAAAATCTCACAGCAGCCAGCTGAGGGTTTTTCTCCTGATTCATCCAAAGTAAAGAATATGTAATCTATCTACAACACTATAAATAATGTGCAAAAGCACTTTTTTTTTTTTTCTTTTTAGCTATTCTGTTGGCCGCCTTCTTTCCTTTTGACCGTTGTCATGGTGCATAAACAACTTCCTCCCAGTGTTTGATCATCAACCCTGGCATTTTGCTAAAGGACTTTATAATACAACTTAACATGATTGGTGCCTCTAACACTGGGGTCTCCAAACTTTCTGAATAAAGGGCCAATAAAGGGTTTATTCTCCTTCAAACTTTAGGAGTGCCGAACTGTGGCCAGCGGGAGTAGAACATATCTTGGTGTCAGTGGGAGTAGTGTCCCCCTTGTTTGATATTGGGTGAAGGAATAGTGCCCCATTATTGGTGTCAGTGGGAGGAATAGTATTCCATCACTGCTGTCAGCGGGGGGAAAAGTGCTCCATCTTTGGTGTCAGTGGGATAAATAGTGCCCCATCATTCAATGGTGTCAGTAGAAGGAACAGTGCCTCATTGATGGTGTCAGTGGGAGGAATAGTGACCCACCATTGGTATCAGTGGGAGGAATAGTGACCCACCATTGGTATCAGTGGGAAGAATAGTGCCCCTTCGTTGGTGTCAGTTGGGGGAATAGTGACCCACCATTGGTATCAGTGGGAGGAATAGTGACCCACCATTGGTATCAGTGGGAGGAATAGTGACCCACCATTGGTATCAGTGGGAAGAATAGTGCCCCATCGTTGGTGTCAGTTGGGGGAATAGTGACCCACCATTGGTATCAGTGGGAGGAATAGTGACCCACCATTGGTATCAGTGGGAGGAATAGTGCCCCATCATTGGTGTCAATGGAAGGAGTAGTGCCCCATCATTGGTGTCGGTGGAGGGAATAGTGCCCCATCATTGGTGTCAGTGGGAGGAATAGTGCCCCATCATTGGTGTCAGTGGGAGGAATAGTGCCCCATCATTGGTGTCAGTGGGAGGAATAGTGCCCCATTATTGGTGTCAGTGGGAGGAATAGTGCCCCATCATTGGTGTCAGTGGCAGGAATAGTGCCCCATCATTGGTGTCAGTGGGAGGAATAGTGCCCCATCATTGGTGTCAGTGGGAGGAATAGTGCCCAGTTGTCAGTGTCAGGAATTATGCTGCTGACAGTGGGGGGGGCAATAATGGCCCAAGGGCCAGATAAAAGCAAGCAAAGGGTCGCATCTGGCCCTTGGGGCCGCAGTTTGGAGACCCCTACACATTTACATAAGCTATTTGCAAAACCGTTAATGGGTGAACTAATTTGGATGTTTTTCTTGTGCAGTGTGTGTGTGTGTGTGTGTGTGTTTTTTGTTTTGTTTTTCTCCGGGTTTCTCAGTATCACAGCAGAGAAGTGCTGGTTGTAAGTTCCTTTCCCAGAAAATGTAGAATTCTATATGGTGCATCTGTATGTATTTTTTCTGTTTTTCTAGATCGCAGGAGTAGACTATGTCTACTTCATCCAGAAAAATTCCTTGAACAGGCGAGAACGGACTCTGCAAATAGAAGCTCATAATGAAACTTTTGCCAGTCGTATTGTGGTCCATGAGTATTGCTGTTACACTGTAAGTTTTTAGTTCTCATCGTATTCAGTTGATTATTCCGTACGCACCAAAGCGGAGTTCAGATATAAATCTGTTTAAGAGTGATATCATTGCAGTTTAGTTTTGCTATGTTTTTCCTGACTTATAGGAGGATATATTGCTCATAACAGCTACATTTTTTTCAGGTGCAGTTTTGCAAAATGTGAAGTAAATTCTTGATTGCTGTGAGCAATGCAGCTACTTTATGGTTGAGCACATAAAGTTTTTGATTTGGCTTGGTTTCAGCATAGATGCCAGGAGTAAAATGCTGTGCCGAAGACTTTCACACTTAGTGTTACTAAACCCACAACACTAAAATCAGTTAATATGCAGTAAAGCATGCTGCTTGTTCTCCGATTAGAAAAAAAGGAGAATCGAAATATAGAGGCCAAATATGGAGAGTTAAAACTATATGTAAAATCATGACATTTTATTATACTTCATATTTTAGATGAGAAACCTACACATGTATGCACCTTAATGATGAAAGTGTAACCCCAGTTTTGTTATGAAAAAAACATTCCCCTCTGGGTGATCTATGTACATTGCAAGAAGTATAACAAACTTTGTTGCAGATTCCTACCTTTTGTTATTCTGAAGAAATCCATGTGTGTTTGTCTCTGCCTCTGTTCTGAGTGGGTCTAATGGGAATGGTTTCATAATTAACTGTCAGGTGTGCAGCTGCAGGGCAGTAATGAGGATATCTCTTCAAAAATGACATTTTTGTTGCAGGGGATGCCTAAAAAGCAGCCTGCACTATTTTTTCATGCATTGAGGCTCTTTGCAGCCCATTTAGTTTTAATAGCTATTTAACACAGCGCATTTTAATGCATGGAAATTCATGCTTTGTTTACAGGGCATTGTGGTATAAGTGGGTGCTCAGAGTTTAGCGCACTCCTGAGGTAAAAATGAGTTTCCTAGCAAAGCCACTTTGCTTTCCCATTACTGATAAAAAAAATTAAAAAAAGTCATTGGATTTAATTATTTAAGTGCTTATGTAAATTACTGTAGTTTTACTAAATGTAGTTTGAATAAATGACTGTATAATATTAGGCTGTATCTGTGTTGTGAGCCAGTGGTTCTGAATGCACAATTAGTCCAGGGGCATAAAGGAATGATTTGCAGGGGTCTGTTCACAATCCCAAAATGAATAGTGAGCCTGTTTTTTTTTTTTTTAATAGAATTAATGTAGAACTGTAGGCAATTTTTTTTTTCATTTTTGATAGAGTAAGGGAGGGTTATTACCCCTGGCAATTTGATTTTTGCCATCTGTGTCCCATTGGGGTGATTTACCTTTTTACTTCCTGTCTCTTAGCCAAACAAGAAGTGAGCGATTAATCCCCCCAGTTTAGGGGAATTCTTTGAGGACCCCAGGTGTCCCCATTGGAAAATTTCCCCTCCTATTACTTCTCTGGGGACAACCCAAAATGTAGGATTTTTTTTTAAACTTTCAATGATAATATTAAACAGGACAACTAGAGAGGGTAATTCTCCCTAGTGGGGGGCACAGGCAGCAATAAAGGCCTAATAGGTATTCTAATCCATCTCCACTATCCAAAAACATAAAAAAAAAGTTATGCCCCGTACACACGATCGGACTTTCCAACAACAAAATCCATGGATTTCCGACGGATGTTGGCTCAGAACTTGTCTTGCATACACACGGTCACACAAAGTTGGTCGGAAATTCCAAACGTCAAGAACACGGTGACGTTACAACACATACGACGAGCAGAGAAAAATGAAGTTCAAAAGCCAGTGCTGTTCTTCTGCTTGATCCCGAGCATGCGTGGAACTTTGTGCGTCGGAATTGTGTTGCTGTGCAAATCCGACTAAAGGATTTTCACATAGAACACACTTTCAGGAGTCTTTGATGCCTGGGACCTCCTTCTCAGTCTATGGTTCCTCCTTCCAGACCCTATGTCACTACAGGACACAAGTAGGGACTGTCCGGAGGAACCATGATGTACAGCACTGGTGTGTTGGATGTAAATATCCTTCAGGCTGCTTTGGATAGCAACAGAGCAAAGACTCAGTGAACAGGCTTTAGGACAGATAGATGTAAGATGTCATTTATAGTATCTCTTTATTTTTTTATTTTTTTCAGTGATGGATTTGATTTAACATGTCAGAAATTTGCAGCTTGCTTGGTTTTAGTTGAAAAGTGGAAGTATAAAACATTTTTGGTAAAAATAAAATTCCTTTTTATTCCAGGTACACCCCGACAATGAAGAATGGACGTGCTTTGAGCAATCGGCAAGCTTAGACATCAAGTCGTTCTTTGGATTTGAAAGCACAGTGGAAAAGATTGCCATGAAGCAGTATACCAGCAATATAAAGAAGGTATATATTCCTGATTTCCCAGTGAAAATGCTCTGAAGATATTTTTCATTCTGTCATTTAATAATTATTTTTTTCCAGGGTAAGGAAATAATTGAGTATTACTTGAAGCAAATGGAGGAGGAAGGCATAACAAGCATGCCTCGATGGACTCCTACCACCAAGCAGCAGGAGTGTCTAACCTCTACCTCAAGCCATTCCACATCTCCTGCTCTGAACATACCAATTGTAAATTCTACTGATGGGCACAACAGCAGGGATGGTCACCCCGTTTCATCCAGTCCTCCTGAGCCTCTCAGCAGCACTCCTGATGGTACGTCCCTGATATCTTAAACTACAAGTCTAGTGCTGGGAGAGATTTTTTTCTTTTTCCCTCCAACAAAAAGTAAATTCCAAAGTTCTATTGTCATTAACAACTTTAAAGTTGAACTCTGTAATAAGCAGATATTGTCATTAACGACTTTAAAATTGAACTCTACAATAAGCAGATCTTGTCTAAATACAAAAGGGATGTGTATTCTTGAGTCTTCGGGTATTTCAAATCTGTGCAGTAATCAAATGTGAACCTTTGCAGGATATTCCTGTAATAAAGACCCGTCACCGCTGCTCTTTCCTTGTTTAGGGTGACTGGTCTTGTATCCACCCCCTCCTCCCTTATTTTCTGGCAGGCAGCCTGTAGTGGGTGTGGCCTGCTAGGTCTCTCCCACAGCTCTGCTCTCTGCACAGACTATGTGCTGCATAATGATGATGTCACTAATATTTTTATGGGATAATATCTGGGTTTGTATAGGCATTTGATGCACACAAAGTGGTTTTATGTTTGTGGCTTTTGAAGAATGTTTGTATGAAAGTTTTCCGTGCCCAGGGTTCAGTTTTTAAAGCAAATATTTAGTTTTTGTTTTTTTTATATATTTTCTTTATTATATTTGTGACTAAGACACAGCATCCTGTAACTCCAAGCAGGATGGAGGCAATGCTGTGTGTGATGTTCACCCGACACCCACAGACATGCCTACCTGCTATAGGGAACAGTGAGGAATGGAGGCTGCGTGATTATGTGACTGCCATGTAAAGCATTTAATTAAGGTATTGTTGTTTTTTTAATAAATACAGTTTGTTGTTAATTGATTTCTAACGGGTAAAAGTTTCCTATGATAGTGAGGTGTTCACAAATACTTTATAGATTGCCAAAATCAAACAATGCCTGGTTTTCTCTAATGGAAAGTCCAGCATGCTTTGCAAACCATGTCATGAATAGATTCCATTTATGGCCAGCATTTGGGATTTAATCTTAGCAGAGTTGAAGGCTTGTAGTGAGACAGACCACGTTATCTGTGTCGGTCAGTCTCTCAGCATTTTTGGGTTACATTTCTTTTTGTTTTACAGACAAGCTGGACTCAGATTATATTAAACGTTACCTGGGAGACCTCACACCTTTGCAGGAGAGCTGCCTTATCCGCCTGCGACAATGGTTGCAGGAAACCCACAAAGGCAAAGTAAGTTCTCTCTATTCCTAAGATGTATCAAACTTTTGGGTTCTTGGGTGGGGTTTGTTAAGGGACCAAATGTCCAGATCGCCAGATTCATACCGCATTCCCTGGTTCATAAAGAACATCTGTGTAATGTGCTGACACATTTTGCCCTTTTTTGTATTTTCTTGTAAAATTATGTTTTCTGTAACAATCGGTCACATTTAAAAAGGGCCAGATTTTGATATTCTCTAAGAAGATTTGCCCATTTTTATTTTTGTCATGATGTACCAGAAACTCTACTAGTTTTCTTTAGAGCTTTGTGCTGCTCTATGTCACAAGCATCTCCATGCCATGCAATTATGCTTGGATTGAGCAGCTGTAAACCTTGCAACTCCCAAACATGCGGGACATTTTCTAACATACACTATTGGCATGTTGTATGTAAAAAATATTACTTTTTGTCTACTTTTTCATTTACTTTGACTTTTATTGAAGTTTTCAAATGCAAAGAGCTCCATTGGGCAACGTAGGTAAAGTTGTCGCCCAGGGCATGACAATCAGTAGTTGGACAAAATATGGAGGAGAACATCTGTTATTGAGCAAGTAATGATTAAAATAGAGTCGCAGCTTGAAGTATGGTGCTAATGGCATTCTGGCAACACACTGAGGGTGGGCTACCCCTGAAAGTATTCTCTATTCAGGAGTATACTTTTATCATATTGAGAGCAGCCTGATTCGGTTGTGAGAAGGAGATTGAGGAGTTAAATCAGAAACTTCACCCATGAAGGCAAGTTTTGGGTTTCATCCCCCCTTCAACTTTTTTTCTAGAGAGCAGGTACCTGGTTTTGACAGGTACCCGCTCCCATTTCCACCTGGATCTTCTCTCTGCCCGCAGCCACTTGGGACACCTCACGATTCCCAGAAGGCTGTGGGACCATTCACAGGGCACAGCTCAGCAGGGACCTGGCTGTAAAGCAAAGAGTCACAGCCAGCTTCCCACAGTTAGCATGGCGGCACCAGGGACCCCAAAGACTGCTGAAGAACCAGCTCGGGGGACTGAAGAACCTATTTAAGGAGAATATGTAGGAAGGGAGCAGTAGAAAAAGAGGAAAAGATGGGAAAAAAGTTTTTAGGGAGCGAGAGGTCTCCACCCAGGGGAACCCTGTCAATGTCAAGTTTGAGTTCAAGGGTTAAAGGGATAAAAGTGTGCTGCCAAAGGTGGTAGCGTAGGTGTGGTCAATCTAGGGTTTCCGGATATTCAAGATGTTTTCATGTTGATATGAAAGGATAGCATTAAGTTTCTCATCTAGAAATATCTTGACTTCGCTGAAATGGATGGGCATGGCCCTGCGGTAAAAAAAGGGGAAGCTGGCAGGCATTCTATGTTGCAGCACATCTGCTTGTAGTCTTCCTGCAGGAACACATACAAAATTGATTATGCTACCTCTACAATGGGAGTTGGTGGTTAGTTTGCACCCTATGACCATGCTTACACCACTGTACCTGAGCAGTTGAATAGGGAGTGGAAAAAGCTAGTGGAACTAAATCCTCCTCTCCTATACAGCCGTGGAAGCTACCATCTTAGCCTTTGTTTGATTTGTAGTTGCCATGTTGATACACATGTGATCAGTTATGACACCAGCCATTTTAAGGCTTAACAGTTTGGTTGATAGCACAAGCAAATGTGACCGTTCTCATTCCCGGTTTTCCTTGGATGTAACTGCTTTGGGAAACCGTTAAATGATGGGGTTTAGTTCTGTTTTAAGATTTACCTGTTGAATTTATATACACTTTTTTAACCTACCATTGCTGAGAGACACACAACTATTTTTTGGTTTAGCATTTGAAACAGCTGTGACCTTGAGTGTAATTTGTTTTTAGATCCCCAAAGATGAACACATCCTGAGATTCTTGCGTGCCCGGGACTTTAACATTGACAAATCCAGGGAAATCCTTTGTCAGTCTCTCACCTGGCGTAAGCAGCACCAAGTTGACTACCTGCTGAGCACCTGGAACCCCCCACAAGTTCTTCAGGATTTTTATGCTGGAGGCTGGCACCATCATGACAAAGGTTACTGTGTTCCTTATTTATGGATTATACTTTGTATTCACTCCAGCAGGACGTTTTCATTTTTACAGATGTATTGTGCAGTGGCTGAAGCTAATTTTCTGTTTTGTCTGTAAACATTTAATAAGGTACAGTGACTTTTGAGGTTGTTGAGCAATTAGGCTATGGTAAAAAAAAGGGACTGGTGAGATTACAATTTCCAATACGATTCTTTTTTTTTTCTTTCTTTATTTTTCTTTTCTTTACCCAAGGCTGGGAATTCTGTTCAATTGAATCACTGTAATATTTGTATCACCTTGTAGATGGCCGACCTCTATACATGCTTAGGCTTGGACAGATGGACACTAAAGGACTGGTCAGAGCTCTAGGTGAAGAGTCTCTCCTGAGACATGTAAGTTGTCCTCCTTTTTGTTAAATGTAGTGTAGTTACAGAAATAGATATACAGTCCGATAGACATTGTTCAAATGCCCCTATTTCATTAGTGTTCATTCCACTTTCCTTTTATGGCAATTGTGCAGGAACTCCACATATGACTGCAGTCCAGTAAGCACCAGAGGTTGAGTCTGTATTGATGGGCTTTTGTTCGCTTCAAATGGGGTTTGCATTACCAAGTCTATAGGAATGTTGACCCGCACGTCAAATGGAGGTCAATTAATTCAGAAGCATCTCAAACTGATGCCATTGTCACACACCCAAAGCTTATCAGCACAGGTCCTTTCGTCATGCTGACAGACTAGACACACTCTTTCCTTCCTTTGCTATACAAGTGTGGTGTCAACAGAAAAAAAGTCAAAGGGTACAGTGGTTGGAAGTAGGTTGGAACCCTCAGTCAAGCTTTTATTGTCGTCTGTGTCACTATTTGGGAGACTTCCCATACCACCATCACTCAGGAACTAAGGGGAAATCTATTTAAATAAAATATATTGGCTAGAATTCTACTTTACCCACTTCAGCCCTTTAAGATTTGGCTGCTCAATAACCAAACCATTTTTTGCAATACAGCACTGCGTCACTTTAACTGACAATTGCGCCATCGTGCGATGCTGTATGCAAAAAAAATTGACATCCTTTTTTTCCCCACAAATAGAGCTTTTTTTTAGTGGGATTTGATCACCTCTGCGGTTTTTATTTTTTGCGCTATAAACAAAAAAACAGCAACAATATCCCACATTTTTTCCTCCGTTTAGGCCGATATGTATTCTTCTACATATTTTTGGTAAAAAAATCGCAACAAGCTTATATTAAATGGTTTGGGCAAAAGTTATAGCGTCTACAAAATAGGGGATAGATTTATGGCATTTTTATTAATTTTTTTTTTTTTTTTACTAGTAATGGCGGCGATCTCTGATTTTTATCGGGACTGCGATATTGCGGCGGACAAATTGGACACTTTTTTAACACATTTTTGGGACCACTGACAATTATGCAGTGATCAGTGCTATAAAAATGCACTGATTACTGTATAAATGTCACTGTGAAGGGAGTGGGTTAACACTAGGGGGCGATCAAGGGGTTAACTGTGTTCCCTAGGTGTGTTCTAACTGCAGGGGGGATGTGACTGACTAGGGGAAGAGACAGATCGGTGTTCATACTTAGTATGAACACATGATCTGTCTCCTCTCCCCTGAGAGAACCGGGATCTGTGTGTGTACACACACAGATCGCAGGTGCCCGGCGATCATCGCGCCTGCCGGGCACTCGCATTGGCTCCAGGCACACACTGCGGGCGCCCCTAGTGGCCAAAAGGCGAAGCAACGTAAGGCAACATCAATTTGCCCAGCCGAGCCAACCTGCCGCAGTAAAACTGTGGAGGTTGGTCGGGAAGTGGTTAAATTATATACTGTACATGCCTAGGGCTGGGCCTGAGGGGTGGATCGAAGAGGCTCCTGGGTGGTTCAGCTAGAGGGGGTACAAAAAGGTCAGCAGCTGCATTCTATACTTTTAAAGTAGTTTATAGCTGATCGTGGGGGGCACATTTTGATCTTTATTTTTAACTCTCGATCCCTTGACAGGTGCTCTCCATTAATGAGGAAGGACTAAGACGCTGTGAAGAAAATACCAAAATATTTGGACGACCGATCAGGTAAGGTTTGTTCAGTGGCTTACACACTGTGGACTAAATTCTATTTCACAAAAATTTGCTTTGGTGTTTTCAAAGCTGCAGCAGTGACATTGTTTTATAGAGTTAGTTCACCTTTATTGCCTTTTGCCAAAACATCCCCAAACATTACAGCATCCTCAGTACATTTAACAGCAAAGGTCCATTTTGTAAAAATGCTTCCTATCTTAATTGTACAGTACTTCATAGACTATGGGTTATATGCAGGCTACCTTCAGGTGATTGGAGACTGGCAACAATTTTGCTGAGGCTGCCCCAAGGGGCACACTCATATAAACCCTGCCCACTCAGTGAGACTCCAGGGTTTGCTAGTATCCTTAGATGATGGACTTTGCCTTTTAGAGAAGTTTGTTCTTTTTTTAACCATTTCTTTTTCTCCAGACACTTCTATAAATCTTGATCTGACTGATTGCCTATGGCTACCTAATGGTTTCTGGATTGATATTTTTCAGTGTCTACCTTGGGGGACCATATCTGGACCCCACTGTTTTCATTGCACTCCCTGCTCTGTCTTGCAGATGGTAAGACATACTGAGCATTGGATGTACAGCCACGAAAACTCACGAACGAGCACTTGGCTTTGTTCCCTAACCATGCATCCGCAGTCCACTCTCTATTGCAGCTGAGCATTCTGCAAGAGTGAAAGAGTGGACTGTACATGCAAGGATAGGGAATGAAGCCAAGTGTTCTTAAGTTTAATTTGCAGGACGGAGAGGGAAGGGCAAAAAAAATTATCATCTTAAAAGGAAGTATTCTTTTACTAAATAAAGCACTGCGTGTTAATGTACTGAGGATGCTGTAATGTTTGGAAATGTTTTTTGGCTAAAGATAGTAAATGTGAACTGGCCCTTTAATCCCTTAAAAGCCATGATGTGTGGTACATGTCATTGTCAGTACAAGTGTTAAAGTTCCTCCAATAAAACCCCAAGCTTGTGGTATCTAAAATTGCCACCCCGGTTGGCTTACCCCAAATTAACTGGCTAAGCAAGTACAAATTTGCCGTGAACATGACTGCTAGCAAACGTTCTATACTTTCTCTCCTTTTTTATTTATTTTGCTTCTTCACATAAAGGGTTGTCATTTTTCCAAATAACATTACAGGCATGTTATATTCCTGTTATGTTTATTGCTCAATTGGATTGATTTAAGAATGGCATGTCAGGTGTCTAGCAGGATAATGACGTAAAAATATAAACAGTACATCTTTTTAGGAAGCATCGTGGATGGAATTCCACCCACTTTTGAAAGGTGGTCTTAAACTAAAGACCACCCCTCGTTTTTGGATATTTTTAATCATATATTTATTTATTTTTTTACATTTTTTCATACCTTTTTTGAAGTACTAAGTGTACTTCCGTCCTAGGTTGCCTGTGGCCCAGAGTGTCATGTCCTCTTCTGCGGCGAGCCCTCCTTCTCCCCCGCTGTTTTCTGGGACCTGTGTGTGTCCCAGAAGACAAAGTTGCCATTCACAAAGCGCCTCGTGCATGAGCAGTAGGAAGCCGGCTGTGAAGCCGCAAAGTTCCACTACCGGTTTTCCTTAGTTGCAATGGCAGCGCCTGCGCCCGATCCAATGGATGGATCAGCTTTGGGGGGGGGGCGACATTATGGGCTCCGTGGACAGGCAAGTGTCCTTATTAAAAGTCAGCAGCTGCAGTGTTTGTAGCTGCTGACTTTAAAAAAAAAAAAAAAGTTTATGGCTGGAACTCCTGCTTTAAAGGGGTAAGTTTGGCATATATATATTGTCTCAAGGAATAATTAATTTGCCCATTTTGCATTACAGGCAAGTGCTTGTGGATGCTGTATTATTATTATACAGGATTTATATATAGTGCCAATAGTTTGTGCAGCACTTTACAACGTTAGGGCAAACAGTACAGTTATGATACAATTCAGTACAGGAGGAATCGTAGAGCCCTGACCGTTGGAGCTTACAATCTAAAAGGGAGGGTCAAGTGATACAAAAGGTAGTAACTGTGGGGGATGAATACGGTTTGTTGGGTGGAGGTAGGATTGGCTTCTCTCAAGAGAATTTTTTTTTAGGGATTGCCTAAAAGTGGATAGAGTAGGAGATAGTCGGACAGGTTGGGGTAGGAAAATCAAAAGAATGGGAGATGCTCGGGAGAAGTCCTGAAGGCGATGATAGCAGAAGGTCTTGGGAGGAACAAAGGCCTGTAAGGGGTTTGAGAAGCCATTGGGTATAGAAAAGAAAAGGGTGAAATTAAACAAGCACATGTCATATGGTTTTTGGTTTTAGATTGCATAGGAAATTAATTAACTTTGCACGATATTGCAAAAAAATAATTTGTTACCTTGGGTATCCTAAGTAATGCCAAAATGAATTCTCAATCAGTAGGCACATCACTGAAAAATGAAAATGACTCTGGTCAATAACGACTGGAGGATGGTTAAAACACTTTTTGTGAATACAGCATTTTTATTATGGATACTCGATTGGACACCTGAAGTGTAATAAGGGTTAGATGTAAATCGCTGTAGTGGTAATCAACAGCTGATACCACTAGGTGGCTCATAAGCATCTGCAGCCGAAAGGAGTTTGTTTTATGGACTGGCCATAATTCAGAGATATTTGGAGGAAGAAAAAATGTATATAAAATCTGATTGCTTTACTGTTGTAAATTACAAATGTAGATTTTGTTGTAAAATGTGTACTTTAACCATGTTTACTTTCACTGCAGATTGATTTTTTTGACAGACTAAAGAATATTTATAGGAGAAGACTTTTTTCAAAGGTTTTTTATTTGCCATTCACGTATTCAAAACAGTCATTGTCGTAACTGAATAAGTACATACCATAATATCACATCACAGGAAGAGTACATTACATTCAGGTCCCCAGAATGATGCTTAAAAGAGGTTAAGTCGTACAGGAACACAACTACACTCTTCCACCACAATTGATGACATAGAAAATGTAAATGCATGACCTACTCTTATGGCAACCTTTTATATAAAGAGTAAAGTAACAGGAATATATATATATATATATTTTCTTTTTTTTTTTTAAATCTTGGTCAACGAAACCAAAAACATAAACATGAAAAACTAAAGTGTGGAGTGCACTAAATTTCAGAAAAAGGCAGTTTGCGGTATGATCCCTGTGGTATAGAACCCCTGGTATATCCAGAAACCAGCTAAACCAAATGACGTGTGTGTGCCCCCCCCCCCCCCCCCAAGCTCATTGTTCTGAATTGGCTTCCAGAGTATCCTGTGAGTCTATCCACCTAGACCAAATTTTATTAAATTTTTGGGGTATAAGAGAAAACTTTAATCCAATAAAGGTTAAACCTGTATAAAATGTTTTCCACTCATATAAAGTGACTAAAGAATAAAAGCTCATAGTCTTAGCCATGGTTGCCCATTAGACTGTATCCAGCTCCTCTTGAAACCATGGTCCTTTTGTATCGTAGAGTGCAGGCATGCATGTCTGCAACTTTGTAAAAAGTGCATGCCACCTCCTTATATCTATCCTTTACATCTGACAAATTTTTGTATGCCCGGGGGATGCACTCAGGGGTTGTGCGAGGAGAGGCACACAGAGCAGCTATGCCTACCCCTCCCCTCTGCTGCCCATTCACAGAAGCCTTTGTATTTTGTGAATGAGTTCACGTAATACAAAGGCTTCTGTGATTAGGCAGGAGGAGGGGAGAGGCAGGCATATCAGCTGCATCGACTCTACACTTGAAGGAACTGAGACCAGAGCATCCAGTGTTAGTGCTGCAGAAACTATCTTCCAGGAGCACAGTTAAACACGTTAGATGTAAATAAGTCCAGACAGTGGAATGCACCTCATTGGACTTAACTCATAGCATACCTACACTTTTTACAAAGTTGTTGAATTCCTGGAGTTCAGCTTAAAGGTGGCATCAGCACATCAGCTGGTAGTCCATATCGGGAGCAAGCATATTCTAGGGTGACAGAACAAGTAGCTTGCATTGTGACCCTAGGAGAGGCAGTTGATGTAATGTCTCCTACTGGCAGGTTCAAGTCACTAAAAAGCATTACTACAGAAATTTTTTGGGGGGGTTTACAAACGCATGTGATTTTCATACAGATGGTTCTGTTGCATCCATTATAGCTGTAGAAGATTGGTTTAGGTGCTAGATATCCAGTTGTTAGAGCATTTGACCCTGGCACGTATATAGCTAAATTTGGTAGTGATCAGCTAATCTCAGATGCATTATAAAAAAGTCAACTGTTATAACTTCAGAATTATAATTATTTATTCAGTAGTTATGTTAACTCCAATTTATTTTGCTGTAAATTGCAGCTCCTGGACCTGCCTTGTGGATTTGGAAGGACTCAATATGAGGCATTTGTGGAGGCCAGGGGTCAAGGCTTTATTGCGCATTATTGAAGTGGTGGAAGCGAACTATCCAGAGACTTTAGGACGGCTGTTGATCTTGCGGGCTCCCAGAGTATTTCCTGTTCTGTGGACATTGGTATGTTTGGTTTTTTTTTTGTTTTTTTTCCTCTTTGGAGCTTCATCATATACTCAGTACAGTAATTAAATCAAATACCTTTAAAGTGGTTGTAAACCTAGTTACACCACTTGTACCTACAGGTAAGCCTATAATAAGGCTTACCTGTTGCTACTGTAAATATCTCCTAAACCTGCATTGTTTAGGAGATATTTACTATATACGCTTGTATCAACTTCATCGGTGCATGTGCTGTGAAGAAATGGCTCTCCGTGTCGTTTCTTCACTAGCAAGTAGTGTGACTGACTGCTTCCGTGCACATGCGCGGGAGTGACGTCAAGCGACTCCGGACAATCAGAGCCGGAGTCCGCAGCCCCGGAAGGAAGAGGGGCGAAGATGGATGCGGCCAAAAGCAGGAACTACACGGGCTTCGTTTGCATATAAGTGCCATATAATGGGCTAGTATGTGATGCATACTAGCCCATTATGCTTTTACTTTGCAGGGAAAAGCAGGGGAAAAAATAGGAAGTAAAACCCGTCAGGGTTTACCTCCTCTTTAATTGTGATTGAATTGAATTACTATACAATTCACAAAGCTTGCTTACTGCAGAATATTGATCTTAATTTTTGCTCTGTCATGTTCCAGGTCAGTCCTTTTATTGATGAGAACACAAGGAAGAAGTTCCTTATCTATGCTGGTAATGACTATCAAGGCCCAGGAGGACTTGTGGATTACATTGACAAAGAAGTGATTCCAGATTTCCTTGGTGGGGAGTGCCTGGTAAGTAGCCTAAAAATGGCTGTGGTCAAAGCTGACTTCTGGTATGAATGCCTTCTGCTTAACTGCCATAATCAGTGTAGGAAAGAATTGGCCCATAAACCCTGCTAAGCAAATGTCTCAAGATGCCTGGAACTCCCAACAAGATTCTAGTGGTACCCATGTAGACAGCAAGAGAGAGAACAAGTAAACACTTAAAGTACATGTAAACCCAAATTTTTTTTTATATATATACTGTAGAGTATACGATTTCCTATGATTTGAGCCCAGTCTTGCCACACAGAGTTATTCCATCTCTGAGCAATCCTCTTTTATTGTTCAGTGAGAAAAATCTTGACAAACTGAGAAAAACTTTGTCAAATACTCCCCCTTGCTGTGAGTGACAGCCTAAGACACATGCATTATTTTTTAATTCCCTCCCCCACTCCTTTGTTCAGCAGCTCTGCAAGGATTGGCTGTTCCACACCTCAGCATGATTTGGCATGCTGAAGTCATGTGGTTACTTTCCTGTCTTTTCACTGGATGTTAGAGATCATAGCAGAAGTTCAGTGTTAGAAATACACAGGGGAGTGTAGAGGTGGGCGGGGAGTCTACTGACATCACGACTCCACCCACAGAGCTCCAGACAACAGACCCACCCACAGAATATGCAGTTTTTCGGGTCTAATAGCAGACAGAGGGGAGACATTTGACAGGTAAAGATACATACAGGAGGCATGTATACCCTTATAGATAACCCCCATGGCAGTAGTTTAGAAAGGATGACATTGGGTTTACATCCACTTTAAGGTGGTTCTAAAGGCAGAAGTTTTTTTTCCTTAATGCATTTTCTAAGGTAAAAAAACATTTTGCATGCAGCTCCCCCTTATACTTACATAAGCCTGATCTCGATCCAGTGATGTGCATGAGAGCAGAGGCTCTCTCTTTTCTCATTGGCTCAGAGACAGCAGCAAGGAGTAGGCGGGGCTGAGACGCACTCTGTGTGTCAATGGACATACAAAGTGGGGCTTGGGAGCTAGCATGCCCAAATGGTTTGCTATGGGGGCACTCGACAGGGGGACGGAGCCAGGAGCACTGGTGGAGGAGAGGAGGATCGGGGCTGCTTTTACAAAACTACTGCACAGAGCAGGTAAGTGTGACATGTTTGTTTATCCAATCATTTTAAGCTCACCACACACGTTCGATTCTGACTGTTCTATCATCTTTAAATCTGACAACAACTATCTAACTCAGAGCCCTGCCTGAGTGGCTATGAGTTAATTGAATAGTTTCGGTATGTCTTTCTCTTAAATAATAATAATCTGAAGAAAGTTATTCAAAGTTTGAACAGTTGTAATGTGTATGGCAAGCTTTATGATCATCCCCTCAGAATTCATAGTGTTTGCCAGTAGGAGAAAAATCAAAGTGAAAAGGTCAGCAAAATCAACCTGTAATGAAAGAAATACACAGGGCTGCTGTTGCTGGCCTCATTCTGAAAAAGGTTTTTTTTTTTTTTTTGTTTTTTTTTTGCTTCAGTTCTCCCCTTGTTTTCATATTTTTCTGTGTTTAGAATCAGGAGTTTTATCCGGTAAAGCGAATGATTAAAGGTCTTGGGGCCGAAACGATCTCAACCTATTCTCAAATCTTTTCATTCATATAACACAGAAGGTCTCAATCTTCCCCATTATCAAACAAGAAACAAATGTTTTGGGCACTTTTCAGTGCTGTGATAGTTTAACTTAATTACTCATTCATGCAACACTATACCCAAATTAATTTTATATCATTTTTTAGATAGAGCTTTCTTTTGGTGGCATTTAAAGCCACTGGAGCTGCACGATTCTGGTCTAAATGAGAATCACGATTTTTTTGCTTAGAATAAAGATCACGATTCTCGTGGGGTAAAATCTTTCGCATTATAAAAAAACAATTGGGCTAACTTTACATTTTTTTTTTTTTTTTTTTTTTAATTCATTAAAGTGTATTTTTTTCCAAAAAAATTGCATTTAAAAGACCGCTGTGCAAATACAGTGTGACATAAAATATTGAAACGACCACCATTTTATTCTCTAGGTTCTCTACTAAAAATATATATATATATATATATATATATATATATATATATATATATATATAAGTCTGGGGGTTCTAAGTAATATTCTAGCAAAAAAAATTATTTTAACTTAAAACCAACAAACGTCAGAAAAAGGTTAAGTGGTTAAACTTCCCTCATTTACACATTTACACACTGAAGTGTATTCCTTTTGATCTAAAGAACAAATCGTTACAATGTTTATACTAAGTTCCGCTGCTAAAGAATGTTCTGATACTTGGCAGACTGCCCGTTTTTTGTTTTTTTTTCCTTTCATTTGACAGCTTTTGGCTTCAGCAGAGCAGAGAGAATTCTCTGCATAGAAAGAATCGGGAAATACTTTAAGATCGCAAGGGGGAAAAAATTGCGATAACGAAACTTAACGATTAATCGTGCAGCTCTAATAACCACTGTTTTAATTTTTACTATATAAAAAAAAAAAAAAAAAAAAAAACAATCTGTGGAAAAACTGTTTATCCAACGTGAAGATATATCAGATAATGATGCAACGATGATACAAATACCCCCAAAATGACCCCTTTTTGGAAAACATACACCACAAGGTGATCTAATTTTGCCACCATGTTTTGGAAAGGAAAATATAAAATGCTGATATTGAGATGGTTAAAACTTGGAGCATTTGTTTCAATGTATTATTCATGTACAGGTCATACACAGAGGGGGAAGGATGTGAAAGGGGTCATGTGCTGGATAAGGGAGGTTAAGGTGTTAATATACAGGTCAGAGACTGCATGAGAAAAAGATGTACAGCTCACCCTCAGAGTAGAAACATTAATTCAAACCCCCCACCTTGAATCTGCTGCCTGCGATCCCTTATTTCATTCATTGTACTTTTCTTCCTCCAATGTGAGAGGTAGAAAAGGGCTTTTGAATGTAAACAGTAGTAGTGTTTACATTTGTGTTTAGCTCATCAAAAGGCACAGTTGCCCCCTGATTGGCTGAGCAATTTGCCAGTGATCTGAGCTAGCGGACAGCTTAATCATCGGCATTGGTGCACGCACCTGGCGCATGAACAACTAATAAGCACGGCACAGCTTTAAAGCTAAGCTCGAGAAAGGCCCTCAGTCTACCAAGTCAGACCTTTCAACAGTAGTAAAGTGGTTAATGATGCTTTACCTTGTTTTAAACAAATAAATAGAAGCAGACATTGTAGATTTTGAAGGGTGCATTTATTATTAACAAAATCGCGTTGTACCATTGACACATGGTTTGGTTGTGTGTAGTATAACCAATAAACCATTGAGAAAAAGTGTACACAGTATGTGGGAGTGGGTATGTATTTAATGCTAATATAATGTATGTATTTAATGTAGTTAAATGCTGCCTTTTGTTAAGTGTCTGAAGAAAGAAAACGTCTCTCTTATAATACTGTCAATACATGGGCACATTGCAGCATCCTTACATGTATTGGTTTGTGTACTGTGTTTCAGTGCGAGGTTCCAGAGGGTGGGATGGTTCCCAAAGCTCTGTACCGGACTCCAGAGGAACTGGAAAGTGAGGACATCAGACTGTGGACCGAGACTATCTACCAGTCAGCCAGCGTGTTTAAGGGTGCCCCACATGAGGTATGATCAGTGAAAGCTTTCTACTAATATACAGTGCCTTGAAAAAGTATTCATACTCCTTGAAATTGTCCACATTTTGATATGTTGGGATTTTATGTGATAGACCAACACAAAGTGGCACATAACTGTGAAGTGGAAGGAAAATTATAAATGGTTTTCAAAATCTTTCACAAATATGTGAAAAGTGTGGTGTGCAATTGTATTCAAATTTTGCTGCAAGTCTTTTTGGGGATGTCTCTACCAGCTTTGCACATCTAGAGAGTGACCTTTTTGTCCATTCTTTGCAAAATAGCCCAAGCTCTGTCAGATTGGATGGAGAGCATCTGTGAACAGCAATTTTCAAGTCTTGCCACAAATTCTCAATTGGATCTAGGTCTGGACATTGACTGGGCCATTCTAACATATGAATGTGCTTTGATCTAATTCTAAACCATTCCATTGTAGCTCTGGCTGTATGTTTAGGGATACATAGGTGAGGTTGAAAAAAGACTCAAGTCCAACCTGTGTGTATGTTTATATATCATTGCATATGCCTGTATGTTTCGGTCGTTCAGGTACTTATCTAATATTTTTTTTAAACTAAATGATGCCGTTTTTATTACTAAAATCTTGTATATAGTCCCCTATCATCCCCTCCAAGAGCTTGCATACTATTGATGTTAGGCTAACTGGTCTGTAATTCCCAGGGATGTATTTTGGCCCTTTTTTTAAATATTGGTGCTACATTGGCTTTTCTCCAGTCAGACTGTCACTAAAAATTAGGAACAATGGTCTGGCAATTACTTGACTGAGTTCCCCAAGTACCCTCGAGTGCAAGCCATCTGGTCCCGATGATATATTAATTTTAAGTTTCCCAAGTCTAATTCTGTCCTCTGTTAGCCATGAGGGTGCTTCCTGGGATGTTCTATTCCCTTTTGAAGACTGAGGAGAAGAATACATTCAATACCTTCGCCATCTCCCCATCCTTTGTAACCAGATGTCCTTCCTCATTCTTTATGGGGTCAATATTAGAGGTTGACCGATATGGGTTTTTCTCTAGCCGATGCTGATATTTAGAAATTGTGGTGGCCGATGGCCGATATATGATGCCGATTTTTTTTTTGGACCGATATATTAGGCTGATTTTTTTTTTTTTTTTTCCCTTCATCTCATAAAATCTAACAGTTAGACCCCTTTCACACTGGGGCGTTTTTCAGACGCTTTTGGGCTAAAAATAGCACCTGTAAAGTGCCTGCAAAACGGGTCCCCTGCAGTCTCAGTGTGAAAGCCTGAGTGCTTTCACACTGAGGCGATGCGCTGGCAGGATGTTAAAAAAAAGTCCTGCGAGCAGCATCTTTGGAACTGTGTATACCGCTCCTCCACCACTCCTGCCCATTGAAATGAATGCGCACTGCTGCCGAAGCGCCTGCAAAGCATTTCGGCAGCGGCGCTTCAGGGGCGCATTTAACCACTTCCTCGGCCGCTAGCTGGGTTATAGCTCCCCGCTAGCAGCCGAATAGCGCCGCTAAAATGACGGTAAAGCGCCGCTAAAACTAGCAGCGCTTTACCGTCCACACATGCCCGCTCCAGTGTGTAAGCAACTTTAAGTAATAAGTTATACAGAAATTTTTTTTACATTTAAACAGTTATTAAACAAAACAAACCTCAAATCAGTTCACTTGTATGTATCATTTAGATTAAAAAAAAAACTATATCTTAAAAAAAACAGGTCATCAAAACTTTTGGACGAAAAAAAATGGGCTAACTTTACTGCTTAGTTTTTTTTTTTTAATTCAGTGTATTTTTTTAAAAAAAATTGCGTTTGAAAGACCACTGCGCAAATACCGCGTGACATAAAATATTGCAACAACCGCTATTTTATTCCCTAGGGTCTCTGCTAAAAAATATATATATATATAATGTTTGGGGGTTCTAAGTGATTTTCTAGCAGAAAATACAGGATTTTTACTTGTAAGCAACAAGTGTCAGAAAAGATTGTCTTTAAATGGTTAAACTGGTCTACACACAGAATTCAGCTCATTGATAAGTGTAAACATTGTATCTCATCAGGTTCTTTTATCAGACTTGGCAGGCTGCCCAGAGAGGAGAGAAGCAATCCACAGAATACTTCAGGCAACTTGCATTGACTTCTATTACAGAAGTCATTTGCAAGTCGCGCTGAAGTTATAATCGGCCTTTTTTATCAGCACAGTCGGCCGATGCCAATTAAGTAAAAAACGGCAAATATCGGCCGATATATTGGTCGACCTCTAGTCAATATGGTCTGTCCTCCCTTTTTTACTGTTTATATACTTAAAGAATTTTTGGGGATTTTTTTTTTGCTCTCCTCCGCTATGTGTCTTTCGTGTTCTATCTCAGCCGCCCTAATTGCACCCTTACAAATCTTCTTGCATTCTTTGTAAAGTCAAAATGCTGATGATGATCCGTCAGCTTTGTGTTTTTTGAAGGCCTTCTCCTTTGCTTTTATTTGAATTTTTACATTAGTGTTAATCCATCTAGGATTTTTGTTCGCTCTTTTAAATGTATTTCCCAATGGAATGCACTGGCTAATGCTCTTAAAGCAAACCCATCTCTCCTCCGCGTTCTTTGTTTCTAAGATTTTATCCCAATTTATCTCTTCTAGCAAGGTTTGTAGTTTAGGGAAGTTGGCTCTTTTGAAATTCAGTGTCTTCGTGTTCCCTTTGTTTCCTATTTGTGTGATTTTATACTGAAGCAAATTGTCCTGTGATCGCTGTTTCCTAAATTGCCTCGTATTTCCACATTCGTGATCAGTAGATCTAGTAACGCCTTGTTTCTAGTTGGCGCATCTACCATTTGACCTATGAAATTGTCCTGCAAGACATTTAGGAACCGGCGAGCCTTAGACAAATGCGCGGTTCCCTCCGCCCAGTCTATGTTTGGATAATTAAAATCCCCCATTATGATAACACTTCCCATCTTTGCTGATAATCCAAATTGTGATAGGAGGTCCCTCTCCCTCTCCTCCCTCAGATTAAGGGGTCTATAGCATACTCCCAGTATTATATTCCCCTTAGCTTCATCCCTTTGTTGTTCTACCCATAAGGATTCCACCTTCTCCCTAGCTCTCTTATTGATGTCATTTCTCACATTCACTTGTACATTATTCTTGATATATAGGCATTCCCCACCCCCTTTTTTACCCTCTGTATCCCTGCGATAAAGGGAATACCCTTGAATGTTTGCCAGCCAATCATGAGAGCTGTTGAACCAGGTCTCTGAAATATCCACAAAATCTAAATCCTCCTCATTTGTTGTTGTCCTGCTGGAAGGTGAACCTCCGCCCCAAGTCTTTTGCAGACTCTAACAGGTTTTCTTCTAAGATTGCCCTGTGTTTGGCTTCATTCATCTTCCCATTAACTCTGACCATCTTCCCTGTCCCTTCTAAAGAAAAGCATCCCCACAACATGATGCTGCCACCACCAAGTTTCACATTGGGAGATGGTGTGTTCAGGATGATGTGCAGTGTTCGTTTTCCGCCACACATAGCGTTTACTTTTAGGCCAAAAAGTAAAATTTTGGTCTCATCTGACCAGAGCACCCTCCCCCACATGGCTTCTTGCAAACTGCAAACGGGACTTCTTCTGACTTTTTTAACAATGGCTTTCTTCTTGCTACTCTTCCATTAAGGCCAGATTTGTGGAATGCACAACTATAAAGTCCTGTGGACTGATTCTCCCACCTGAGCCGTGGATCTCTGCAGCACCTCCAGAGTTACCATGGGCCTCTTGGCTGCTTCTCTGATTAATTCTCTCATTGCCTGGCCTGTCAGTTTAGGTGGACGGCCATGTCTTGGTAGGTTTGCAGTTGTGCCATACTCTTTCCATTTTCGGATGGTGGATTGAACAGTGCTCCATGAGATGTTCAAAGCTTGGGATATTTTTTTTTAAACTTCTCCACAACTTTATGCCTGACCTGTCTGGTGTGTTCCTTGGCCTTCATGATGCTGTTTGTTCACTAAACAAACCTTTGAGGGCTTCACAGAACAGAGTATTTATACTGAGACTAAATTACACACAGGTGGACTCTATTTGCTAGTTAGGTCAGGGCTCAAAATTTGAAGTCCTAAGCTTCTAGGGTTTCTCGCCACCAGTTGCCCCACCCAACCCCGCCCGCCCCTAATTCTGCCCCTAAACAAGCCCTCATAAAATGACTCTTAAATGTTTTATGCAGAATTAAGTTATAAAAATAAATATTAACACCAACTTTTTCCGTGCCCACCAATGCAGCCTGCCTGTGCCCACCAATGCAGCCTCATGCAGCCTGTGCCCACCATGCAGCCTACCTGTGCAGGGGGAGAGGAACAGGAGAGCCACCCAGATGATGGAACACAGCGATAACAGCTTCCATTTCAATTGCTGTGTTCCCTCCGCTCTTCGTCACATATAGCCCCGCCCACTGGCCGGGGAACTTTGATTGACAGATCGCCTGTCCCGGGATTGGTCGGGTGATCTGTCTGTCAAAATCCCGGGACCAGGAGGAGGGGCAGTATGTGACACAGCAATTGAAATTAAAGCTGTTATTGCTGTGTCATCCAGGCGGCTCTCCTTTCTTTTCCCCTCCGCGATCGCTGGACTCCCATTCAACCCAGGCTGCCAGCGGTGCCCTGAGTTTGCACGTGCCGCCCTGTCTCAGTATATCTGCAGAAGTGGGTCGGCAAGTGGTTAATATACCAGGCCAAAATATTATTGCCAAGTGATGTTTTGTCAGGCGGTGCAGCATGTAATTATTTGTAAAGCATCCCAAAAATCCTATTTTGCAAGACATCTTGGCATTTTATAATGTAGTTGTATTTGTAGTAATTTGCACTTGGTTTTTGTATGAACGTTCTTTACATTTTGTATGTAACATGGGTAAGATGCTCATTTTACTGCATTATCATAGTCCATTTTTAATACATGGTTTGTGATCTGTATTGTGGCGCTATTCATTTAGAATGTTAACCCAATGCTGCCACGGTATTGGGCACTGCACTATGCATATGCTGTGTGCTTTGGTGCTCTGCATTTCATAGTGGCCATTGGGATGTGTTTGTAGCTCATTCCAAATAAATTGCTGGGTAAAATACCACAATGGCCCAGACAGGTCTAAAGGGATCCTAAAAGTGACAGCGATGGAGCACAGCCTTTGCCTTTGGATCGCTTTTCAGAGGGCAATTGATAGGCAGCTGGGAGGCCTCCTTAATGCAAGATTTTTTTTAAATTAAAACAGGCACCACCGTGCCGCGTCCACTTACCTTGTATGTGGTTGTGATGCAGTTATGGCATAGCCCCCATTTACTTAAATCGATCATGACCGGTGGTAATACTGCCCACTGAATGCAGTTGGTTATAATTTTTACTGCCATATGTATAACCCCCTCCGGCTGCTGTGTTTAGGTTAAGGGGGGAGGTAAAACCACAGGTCAACCATCTATTTTACCACCTCACTTGCTGCATGTGTGAACGAGCCCTTAAACATTTTGGATACCTTGTGCCAGATCAACTTTTAAATCAAAAGACCAGACCTGCTGGTCACACTTTATTGCCCAACCAAGGCCAGCACCCTTGACTAGCTTCTAGGATCAGCACCTGCTTTTCACCACCTATGATGTAATTGAAGCTGGCTCCTCCCATGGTATGGCTTCCTTTTTGGGTATTCTACTTTGCATGATGTATAATTTTCCTCTGTGGCTACAACAGCAACCTTTTCTTTCTGCAGCTAAAAAAGTAAACTGCTTCCATTGCAGAAACTTAAGAGGAATATTCCAGTTTTTACAATATGTATGGCTAGCTGCTATTGGCCCATGCTCACATGATTTAACAGCTGATCTTGGGTGAGGTGTTTCATGTGGCTAGGCTGATGGGGGAACCCCCCTTCCTATCCTTATTACAAGCTCTATTGCTGTCCCTTTCAATAAAATCTAAAGCACAATTAAGAAATGAATAAACTATAAATACTTTGTAATAGCATAGTGTATATTTTCTTGAAAATTGGGTGATTATTATTTAAACTTTCATTTTACCTTTGCAGATATTCATCCAAATAGTGGATGCCTCTTCTGTTATCACTTGGGACTTTGACGTTTGTAAAGGGGACATTGTTTTTAACATTTACCACTCAAAGAGGGCGCCACAAGTGCCCAAACGAGATACTCTTGGAGCTCACGGCATTACATCTCCTGTGTGCAACAATGTGCAGTTAATTGACAAGGCTTGGCAGCTGGGCCGAGATTACAGTATGGTGGAGTCTTCGCTGACCTGCAAGGAGGGAGAGAGTGTGCAGGTAACAGTCTTTATTAAAGGATAACTAAACCCAAGGACAAACAGATTGCAGTTTACCAGTCCAAAGGTATGGTGGCTTCACTCATTTTCTTTATTTAATGGCATTGATCTTGACAGAAATGCTGTGTTTTTGTCACCTCCTGTGAGATGAACTGGAAGCCAAAACATTGTTATCCGCCTTGTGTACTACAAATCCCCCCCCCCCCCCCATCCTGTAATGGAGATGAGCAAAAAGCAGACATGTTTGAAGCCCAGCCCCGGTGACCACCATGGCTTCTTCTATAGATCTAGTGGAGGAGTATGTCTAGCCGCCACGGGACAGGGAGCATATTATTCACAGGGTTACCAGGTGATAGTAAAGGAAAACGGTCTAAAAAATAATACGAATGCAGACACCACATCTAAGAGACTGGTAAGCTGCAATATATTATATTTCTTATTTATTTCTTTTTTTTGGGGGGGGATTATATACACTATAAACGTGGGTGTCATTTACTTATTGTGTGTGTTGTTGCCACAGTTTCAAATGCATTTTTTTTTCAACAGGGTTCTCATGTGACCCGCTGGCCGGGTTTCTACATCCTGCAATGGAAATTCCACAGCATGCCAGCTTGTGCCACCAGCAGCCTGCCACGTGTGGATGATGTTCTTGCATCCTTACAAGTCTCCTCCCACAAATGCAAAGTAATGTACTACACCGAGATCATTGGCTCTGAGGATTTCAGGTACAGTTCAAGGCTGCATTTTGAAGCTTATTACTTTTAAAGTACTGTGTATAATAAACATTGCCCTTTTTAATATATGATAACCCGATTACTAAAAGGACATATACACTTTCACATTAATTAATTTTCAAGTAATTTTTAATATTTTGAAATCTGCAGCTTTCAATAAAATAACACCGGGTTATCCTGCATAAAAGTCTTTTGTTCAGGCAATCCCTTGATGGGGTGAAAACACTGTGTCTGTCTCCCAATGTGTCTTCTGCGTTGTAATGCGTATACCCAGCGTGCTGAATGCAGAGAAAATCGTACAGATCGTCCTAACAAATGTGATGATAGTAGTGCGATGTCTCCGCTGAGCTGTTGGGTTCTGACAAGTGGACTTCCCCCACCAGCACCACCAGAACGCACTGGCAGCCATTGGCCAGCGCTGATAGGATGCTGGTTTTTCAGCATGCCCATTTGACAGAAGCTGTACGTGAGACCAGCTTCCGTTGGACAGGCAACTATACACGCTGTCTGAATGTCGGCCGGTTTCTGCTGAACCAGTTGATATTCGGATTGTCTGTTCCCATGTGCCTGTCACACGTTCTGCCAATGGAGATTACAAGCAGCTGTTAAAACACAGATTATGCAGGCCTGGTCCTCTTTTTTGTTAGTCAAAAAACAGTCTGAGAAATGCCATGCAGCCATCGCTGCTGGATTGCATGAATGTAGACAGGAATGGCTGTAGGAGATCAGCAACACTGTGATTCAACAAATAATAGAAGCAGCTGAAAACATTTTATCAAAAAAGACAACCATTTGATACACCATGCTTTAGAAATTGATTTTTACTTGTACAGTACTCCTAGATAAAATTTAGTTTTTACCTTTTTTTTTTTTTTATGTATTTATTTTTTTTCTCCCATACTGCGTTGCATTGCTGTAATACTGATCCCTCTTTGCTGCCACTTACTGCCTGGCTTTTCTCGGGTGGGGGTGGTTCTTAATAATAAAAATGAAACATACCTGTGTAATGAGTGGTAAAATGGCTACTGGTAGTTGCCATTGAGCGAGTTTATGACAGGGTGACAACACCAGAGAGAGGCACAGGAAGTGCCTGAACAAGGATCTTCATCGAAGGACCACCCACCTGGTATTATTTTAATGGAAACGGCAGATTAAAAAACCTTGAAAATTAACTTTAACATGTTTAAAACCTGGTCTGAGGTTTAAGTAATTTGGTTTACATCTACTTTAATGCCACATGAATAAACAGCCATCTTTTCTTTGCTGATTTTAATCTTTTCTCTATGCTTGTCTTCTTTAGGGGTTCCATGACTAGCCTGGAATCAAGCCACAGTGGATTCTCCCAACTCAGTGCTGCCACCACATCCTCGAGCCAGTCTCATTCCAGTTCCATGGTGTCCAGGTAGCTGGTTCTTGAACTTTTATCTGCATCAGTACAGCTGACAAAGCAGATACTTCACCTTCCCTCAACTGATAGACTTAATCCCACTTGTGTATTAAATTCTAAATCATTTACCATTTATTATTCTGCCTCCTTGATAAGTTTCAAGTATTCACCCTTTAAAACTCTCTGAGACCATGTCCGATAGCATGTGCAAAAAAAAATTAATTTAGAGCTGTGCTCTCATAAGTCACCTTCTTGATGGCAAACTGTCTGCTTGAGTGATTATATATTAAGCATAGCCACTTATATCGGAGGTAAAGCTAGTAAATTGGGTGTTTTGAAAAATTTAATAATAAAAGCAGCCAGGACCTTATGCCCATTTTTAATCGTGTAGTCAAATCAATGTCACCTGTGCTGCAGTGTATTTCTGTGTTTATCTTGCTGCCATCCTTTATGATTTAGGGAACTAATACTCTCTTTATGTTCTCTTTCCAAACATCACTTATGCCTTCATTTAACCACGTCACAGTCCATCCTGTGTGTCTGTCCATGGTCATTTGAGTTCTTGCATTTCCATTTTTAAGCATTAATTTCCCATCTCCATTTTATCCCCTACTATTGAAAACCTGTATAACTTTTTTAATTTTTCTTTGTTCCCCCCTCCCATTTTTTTTAATTCCCTTTCGTTCCTTTTGGTTGTTACAGAGAACCCCTCCCTCTGTCCGAGTCTGTGCTCCCCTCTTTCACTCACCCCCAAGACCTTAAGGCTAATCCAGATGGGCTCCTGCGACTCTCCCCATCCTTCTGGGGCCAGCACTTTTCCACACTCTACACTCTCAGACCCCCCGTCTTCCTGCGATGGCCCACATCCTGGCGCCTCCCATTCATCCGGGAGGCTGTGGGAACAGCTGCTATTGAGACAGAGAGCACCGACTCCTCCTGAGGGCATGCATAAAGCGATAGGGTGTTGGATGGTTTGCGATAGATTACAGGTAGCGTTGGCATCCATGGCATTCTGCTCCCTGCCAGCTCGGACAACACCACGTTAAAGCACTTGGCCTTGGACATCTGTACTTGTGGAAGAGTTGGCATGTGTCGCTCGCACAACTGTTTCAGTATATATTTCCCAGTGCAATAGGAACTGTGATATTCATACGCAATAGGCACATGAAATCTTGCAACCACCTGCTGGAGAGGTTGGGTCAGCAAAACTAAGTTGTACATTTACATGCCCATGAGAGTCTATTTTGATTAGATATTGCAAAGTGGCTGGCTTTGTGGTATTGGGAGTGCTTTGCTTAACGTTATCTACAGGACTAGCCATATACTTCTCTTAGCCATGCCCTTCCACTGTTATCACTGTCAGATGGGACTGGGATTTAAAACTTTTTTTTTTTTTTTTTTTTTTTTTACACAAGAAGCAGAAATTACACTTTTTTATCATGCAAACTGCATCACCTGGATTTTTAGCTATTGTATATGAAATGATAAAAATCGACAATGGTGTTCTTTCATGATACAACTGCATGAGCTAGTGGACTTTATGCATATAACTACATGCTGAAATCTCACAGCGACTTTGTGTGGTCTAATAAACAACCGCTTAAAGGACCACTAGACTGAAAATTCAAGTTACCTTATGAGAAAGACCAAACACTCACAACTTTGCATGTAAGAATCCCTCGTATCATGGAGAGCTTTGATATTTATGGGACCCTGTGTTTCCCTTTTGCTCTAAGCTAGCTATCATGTTAGACCAAAACAGGCACCAACATGGTAATTGACAGAAGTCATCTGTATATTTAAAAACATTACTTCTTACTCTAATACATGAAGGTTAAATAACTGAAACCTTTAGAATCTCCATTTACATATTTATCAGTTCAAGTCCTTTACATCGGGCTATAATAGAGCAATCCTCTAAGACCACTTTAGTTGAGGAAAATTAACAAGATCATTATCCCTTCATGTTTAGACAGGTTCTCTTGCTTATGAAACCTAGTTGACTGCATATTGGTCCCCATTTGCTTAGTGAAATGTTAAGGCTCTAAAGTCTGTGATTTAGAAATAGGACTAGATCAAGACAGGAATCAAAACAAAAATATTAATCCATTCAATGCCTGAAGAGAGAAAACGCTACACCATTAATTGGGAGTCTAAAATGTACTTTCTCCATACAAAGCCAATGAATTTTGGGCTGCATACATCTTCCTTCATCAGGCTGCAACAACCAGCTGCAGAAGCCTATATCTCAATAGAATCAATTGCTTGTTCCTGATGAAGGGGGCGATTTAAAACGCCTCAAACATGTTGGATTATCTTCTATGAGAACATAAACCCATTTTGGACCCTAAATCAGTGCTGTGGCACTTTGTCTTTTCTGTGCAGCTTGGATCCCAGCCGAAGCTCCCTATCCTTGGACATGTCAGTGCAAGGGAGCTCAAGCCACCTACAGACCTTGCACGCTATATTATAGATCCAACTTTGTACAGAGAGACCTTCAGAATTGCAAGTAACACAGGACCTTGACTTCTATTTCACTGAATTAAACGACCACATAAATGTTTTGTGTTTTTAGAAGATATCTTGTACTAATTATTGCATATCAGGGGAGGAAATTCCTTAGTAAAACAATTTTCAAACTCTATAACTTATCACTTACCTACAGTGCTGGCATTCGGTTAGTAAATCTATTGTGGAGACATGCGATGCATAGGCTGGGAGGCAGGCCACTGGGCACCAGACACCCTCCTGGCAGCTTATAGTTTTAGCTATACGTGCAGGAAATTGTCACTTTAGCTGTTGGCTATAGCAACTCGTCTGTCATTTTTTTTTTTTTTTTTTAGCATATTTTAATACAATAGCTGATTGGATGCTATGGCCAACATACCCCTGCCATATAAAACGTTTAAGTGTGTGTAAGGAGCATTACAAGAGCAGGAAACCTAATTGTAGTGGGGTAGGATGCAGATCTGATACTTCACATAATCTCCTGCCTGCTTTGCCAAAGTCTTTGCATGCACTGAGCTAGTTGCTGATAACTACAGCCTTGCAGATAAGACGGGTCTGCATACCTATAGAGGTTAGATCTTAGAACGATATGCCATTTGCACCAAAGAGAACATTTACTCACATCTAGTATTTCATCTTTACATTCAAGTGTAAATGATCCCTGTCCAGGTAAAGATAGTAGTGTAGACTGGCTACTATTTGTAATGAAAACTTCTACTTTGACATACAAGGGGACAAATTTGCACAGGACAAACGATTGCCAGTAGGGCCATGGTCCTAGGAGACATAGATTTTATTTGTTATAAACGTGTTTTGTAAGTGTGACAGAACTGATGGGACAGAAATGCACAATTCCATATTTTTATTCCAGATTATCACTGCACGTTCATTATTTTTTAATTTCTTGGACTGTCATTGCGTGGTCTGTTATTTGTATGCATGTAAATATGAATGAAAACCCCTTCACCTGTTCTTTTTTTTTCCACTCCTTTTACGATTATGAGGCTTCCCTAATCTTCTAGAAATAAGGGCTGATTTCCCAGGTGGCAGGGCTGTGCCTTGTTACTTGGATACTGTGTAGACCCCCCCCCATCCCCCACTTTTTCATACCACCAGGCATTAGGACTGGCATCTGTGTCAAAGCACACATTGGTGACAGCTTTGCAGGCTAGTGTTAGACCTAGCATTCTTAGGACGTGTCCTGCTTCAGTGCCAGAGGTAGCTCATCTTATAGGTCAAAACCTTGCAAAGTTCATTTGCACTCATTTTTCTCTCTGATATATCCCATTTGTGTTTTCTCTATTGCGCCAATATTCTGCATTGTCTTAAACATATCAGTTCTGAGTTTATTCTTCTTGCAGGGGAGGGTGTGAATGTGTGTGACCATAGTATTTTGGAATAACATGACCTCAGAATATGTTCTAACAGTTAATTTAACATACATGTATGTAGCTTTTCAAAGCATTTTTTAAAATGTTAACTATAATAAACATTGCAGTAAAACAGCCATGTGTGGTGTCTTTTTATTTTACATTGCCAGCTCATGTGTGTGATGGAGAAAACGTACCCTAGTTTATTAAATAACTTCAGTGTATTCTGCCATTGTAAACGTGCTAAAGCTGAATTTTCGGTATGAATATTTTTTCATAATTGCATGCAGCTTTGGACCAAAGTTAAGTATGTATGTGTCATACCTGGTTGATCCCTGTGGAAGCTGGAAATCAATGTAATAAACACTCCTACTATAGTGATCTCCACCCACCCGCAATGTACTGCAGATGGGTGGCCTGTGCAGGCAAAACAAGGCACTGGTATGTCGCTGCTTGGTTTTTACCCACCAACACCCACTGTAATTGTACACAGCAGGAGTCTGTCAGCAAGTCCCGGCCAATGATTCATGGCCGGGACCTGTTGATTGGCTGTGTCCATTCATAGCCCAGCCTCTGTACAGAGGCAACAATCTGTTTCTTCTCCCTGGGAGATATTTAGCAGTGCACATATTACACACACTACACATTTAACCCCTTGATCGCCCTAGATGTTAACCCCTTCCCGGCCAATGTCATTAGTACAGTGACAGTGTATAGTATCTGATCACTGTAT
The DNA here is from genome assembly GCA_037952925.1 of Lithobates clamitans. Taxonomy (NCBI): domain Eukaryota; kingdom Metazoa; phylum Chordata; class Amphibia; order Anura; family Ranidae; genus Lithobates; species Lithobates clamitans. Next base: position 298,551 of record JBBGZY010000534.1, read on the forward strand.
TTGTGTCACTGGTGATGGCAGTGGCAGTTAGTGAGTTCCCCCCCGCGTCAGTTAGTGTCAGATTGCCTACCGCAAGTCCCACTGCTGATAACCACCATTAGTAGTATAAAAAAAAATCCAGTATATACAGTTTCCCCGAAAATAAGACCTAGCGTGATTGTCGGTGATGGCTGCAATATAAGCCCTACCCCCCAAATAAGCCCTAGTTAAAGTCCTTGTAGGTCTTATTTTCAGGGTAGGGGTTATTTTTGGGGAAACAGGGTAGGGCTTATTTGGGGGGTAGGGCTTATATTGCAGCCATCACCGACAATCACGCTAGGTCTTATTTTCAGGGAAACAGGGTATACCATAGTTTGTAGACGCTATAACTTTCACACCAGCCAATAAATATACACTCATGCGTTTTTTTTTGTTTTTTTTTTACCAAAGACATGTAGCGGAATATATTTTGGCCAAAATTTATTAAGAAATTTTGATTCATTTATTTTGTTTTAATTGGATATATGTTGTATAGCAGAAAAGAAATATATTTTTTGTTTTTTCAAAATTGGCGCTCTTTTTTCGTTCTATATTGTAAAAAATAAATTACCCAGTAGGGATTCAATCGCACAAAGCTAGCATTAATTGGTGTTAAGAAATCATACATTTTGTTTGGGTACAACATTGCATGACCACGCAATTACCAGTTGAGTGCCGAATAGCAAAAAATGGCCTGGTCATGAAGGAGGAAAACCACCTGGAGCTGAAGTGGCACTCTCAGGAATTTAGTACTGCTGACTCTCTCCACAGCCAAGCTGTTAATGGTCAGTGGGGGGGGTGATCAACAGAGTTTCTCCTGAAATCCATCACAACCTGCTTGGTTTTGCTTAATTAAGGGACAGGTTGTACACCATTTAACCAGTTGTGCCACTTCCTCTCTGTAGAGTGTTTCATCATTGTTGCTGATGAGACCTACCACAGTTGTGTCATCCACAAACTTGATAATATGGTTGGAGCTGAACTTGGCAGTACAGTTGTGGGTCAGCAGTGTTAAGAGCAGCGGGCCGGGGCTGCAGGGGGATGCAGACGTGAACGTGTACGTCTGATGGAGGGAGGGGCCTGAAGGTGGCGCCGGAGTGCGGACGAAGGTGTGCAGGACAATGCGGGTCGGTGTATGGAGAGGAAGCGGCGAGGAGAGAGACTGAAGCCGCCGTCCCCGGGACACTAGAGAGGACGCGGAACCGCACAGAGGACCTACAGTAACTGGAGGAGGAACAGACGGGTGCACTGTGGGCGGGCGGCGTGGTGGGAGATCGATGCCGCTCCGTCTGTGCATGTAAGGACGCGGCCGGCAGAAACAGAAGGAGGAACAGCTCCCCACGTGTAGACCCTGGTTGCTAGTATAACGCAAGTATGGAGGGGGGTTTGACCCTTCCCTGAGACGGAATCCAGGGCAAACAAAACGGAATCACAGTCAAGCAACATTTTCCCCTGTCCCACCTCACCTCACACCAGTCCCATAGTGGAACAGAGAGCGTGGAAACAATATAACACAACATATTGCTCAATAAGGAGTTGGTGAGTTTGAGTGTTGAAGAAGATCTCCTCTCCAGGTATGATTTATTTTTTCTTGTTGTTCTCAATATTTCCCTCTATTATGTGATGCTAAAGATAATGGACTGACAATGCAGGAGGTATAAATACAGGCGGAGGAAGGCGGGAGTAAATGAGACTTTGCTCCCATATCCCTGTGCTCCAATCCTGGGAATCACCCACCGAAGCCCTGCAGGTTTCTTTAGAAGGATGGTCATGTAGGAAGAAGAGGGGAAGCTTGAAATCAAACTTAGAACTTTAAACGTATGGTTCGCTCGCCATATACCAGCTTAACAGTGGTGATATAAAAAGCCGTTCGGATAGACCGAAGGGTGGGGTGGAACCCGGACACTCTGACAGGTCAAGGGTTTGGGTATACGGTTAACAACCTTGCTGAAGTATGAGAGGGCGTAACCAGAGAACAGCTGAACCAAAAACTCCTAGAGAGAGTCTTAACACAAGCACAATACAGAAATATTTGAAGGAAGTAAATGCCAAAAGTCCGGTTACTGAAATGAAGCAAGCAGGAACAAAGGAGAAAAAAACACAGCTGAAACAAAAAGGGGGACAGGGGAAGAAGGCTAGAGAAGAGATGGAGTTTGAGGGCGCTGCTGCATTGAGTGATCCTGAGGAGATAAGGAATATAACATCTACCATAAGTAAAGAGGAGATGACAGAAATGTTCATGAGGTTAGAAAACGTTATTAGAACAGAAATCTCAAGTGTACGATTAGATATGAGTCATCTACTTCACAGAGTGGAAGAAATAGAAGAAACGGTCAACTCACAGGCAAAAGAGATACAAGACCTAACAGAGCAAATGAAGAAAATGCAATATGATAATCGCCTCATGATGTATAAATTAGAAGAACAGGAAAACCAAAGCAGAAGACAAAATTTGCGTATAAGATCCCTCCCAGAACAACAAAACGAGGATCTGAGAGATAAGATGCAGAAATTATTCAATCCAATCCTGGGAAGAAGAGAGGATGAGGCCCTGAGGATAGACAGGGTCCACAGGGTCAGAAAACCATCAAATATGAGTCAAGAAATCCCAAGAGACGTAATAGTTAAGTTTCATGCATATGAGGATAAGGAGAAGATATGGTCAAATCTCAGGGGGGCTCCACCCCTCAGATACGATAACAAAGAGCTAAAAATCTTTTCAGATTTATCAGCGGGAACATTCGCAAGAAGAAGGCAACTAAAACCCCTTTTGGATCAACTGAAAACGGCTAACCTTAAATATAGCTGGGGGTTCCCAACATCCCTACTAGTGATTAAAGAAGGTAGAGCTTTCAAAATGAGGTTTCCGGAAGAAATTCGGGACTTTTGTGTGAATCTGGGGATTACACCACCGGATATGCCTACATGAGGAAAATTGGAGAGGAGATGTGCAAACAAGGAGAAGAATAAAAGAAGAATAAGGGACTCTGAGGACTTTTTTTTTTTTTTGCCCCCCTTTCTCTCTCTCCCCCCTACTCAAGCCTGTGGGTGGAGCGGAGAGACAGAACGGAGTTGGCATCCTCGAGACCTTGAGCTTGCTGTTAGGTGAGGTGGGGGATGTGGGGTGAAGGGATAGGGGGATACAAAAGTATTAAATATAACACGGCTGGAATAACAAGGGAGCAATTTACGACCCGATGGGACTGCACGCTTGGGTCCAGCTTGCCCCTTCTCCCCGCTAATTTCAGGTAGTAGGGAGGGGGCTCCGGCAGCCACCGGGGTGAACCACCCCCGGGAAAGTGGCTCGGGATATGGGACCTAGGTGGTCCTATTTGCTCAGGCCAACGGCTGTTAGGGCCGAGGGGGGGGGGGGGGCGGGAGGAAGGGTTGGGGGGAGGGAGGGGGAAGGGAACTGCAGGACAGGAGTATACCGAATTAGTCAGAGGTAATAAGATGGTGTATAGATATGGCTGATTTAAACTTTTTGTCTTACAATGTCAAGGGATTGAACTCCCCAGGTAAAAGATATAAAATTCTCAGGGAGATACAGCACTATGGAGCGGATGTGGTATTCATACAGGAAACTCACCTGATGCAGGGCTCAAATATAAAATTGTTTGCTTCATAGATGCCTAACTGGATTTATAGTGACACTCCAATAAGTAGATCTAAGGGGGTTGCAATAGGGCTTTCCGGCTCCGTGAAATTCCTAGAATCGGGGAGATTGTCGGACCCGGAGGGCCGTTTTTTATTTCTTAAGGGTACGATCAATAAAAAAAAGCTCACATTGGTGAACGTTTATTGCCCCAATAAAAATCCAACAACATTTTTGAAGGGTTTGCACACCAAGTTGACGGAATTTAGGGAGGGAGAGGTAGTTATGGCGGGAGATTTTAATTCCTGTTTAGACCCCGAATACGATAGCACGTCCCGGGCACAGGGGACAAGTAAGGCTCAACTAAACACGATAAAGAAACGGTTAAAGGAAAATCAGTTGATGGATGTGTGGAGGTTGAAGCATCAAAAAATCAAGGACTACACCTTCTTCTCCCCTGTGCACGGGACGTACTCGAGGCTAGATTACATAATGTTGGATCATAGTTTGATGGACTCTGTGGAGGAGTCTAGAATTGGGGTGATTTCCCTCTCAGACCACGCTCCAGTAATATTAAGATTGAAGATTACAGAAAGACAAAAACAATCCTATTCGTGGAAATTAAATGAAAATTTGCTATTGGACCCTAGAGTGGTAGAAAAGATAAATGAAGAACTAAAATTTTTTTTCAGCATTAACGATACAGAAGGAACCTCACCCGGGGTGCTGTGGGAGGCGCACAAAGCATTTTTAAGAGGGGTATTTATATCTATAGGCGCTGGGTTGAAAAGAAAAAGAAGAGAAGGAAAAACTTATGGAGGAAATTCAGAAATTGGAACAGGTACACAAAAAATCTAAAGGCCAGTGTCAGCATAGCTATCGTCGGTTATTAGCAAAAAGAGAAGAGTTGAGAGACAGTTTTGAACAGGATTCAAGTAGAGCCCTCAACAAATTATCAAAGGAGAGATATACCCGGGGAAACAAAATAAGTAAACATCTAGCAAATATATTGAGGAAGAAAAGAGAGAGAAACTATATCATGCAAATACAAAATAAAAAAGGAGAAAAGGTAGGCTCAAGCAGGGAAATAGCAGAAGAATTTAGAAAGTACTATGAAGATCTGTACTCCATTAAACAAATAGGAGCAGGTGAAGGTAATAAGGAGGAAAAAATGGAGGAATTCCTAAAAGGAGCAGTGGTGGCAAGGATTTCTGAAGAGGGGAGAGATATCCTAGACAGACCAATAGAAGAGGCAGAAATACTGGAGGCCCTCAATAGTAGTCCCAAGGGGAAAAGTCCAGGCCCAGATGGGTTCACCTCATTATATTTTTCTAAATTTAAACAAATATTGATACCCAGATTAAGAAATTATTGGAACAAATTAGGCCCAGAATGTAAAATGGGGGAGATGCGCTAGTGGCGGCTATAACCCTAATCCATAAAGAAGGTAGAAACGGAGAGCTGTGCTCGAGTTATAGACCCATTTCCCTGCTAAATGCTAACGTAAAGTTATTTGCCAAACTTTTGGCAGGGAGGCTAAAAAGTAAAATGACCGCCCTGGTGCACCCAGACCAGGTGGGGTTTGTACCGGGAAAGCAGTGCAGGGATAATGGAGTAAGGTCGGTACTCTTAACAGAGTCTATCAAACAAGGCGGGCCCCCAGTTCTATTCCTGTCAACGGATGCAGAAAAAGCGTTTGAGAGGGTAGACTGGGTGTGGATGTTTAAAACATTGGAAACAATGGGGGTGGGCCAGAGATTTATTGAGTGGGTAAAAATACTATACTCCGACCCAACGGCATATGTGAAAGTTAATGGGGTGACTTCTAGGTCCTTTCGGATGGACAACACTACAAGGCAAGGTTGTCCATTGTCCCCTCTTTTGTTTGTTCTAACATTGGAACCTCTGCTATCGTCCATCCGTGGGGACCCAGACTGCAGTGGGGTTAAAATAGGATCTGATGAGCATAAAGTAGCTGCTTTTGCAGATGATATATTGTTTTATATTACAAACCCTAGAATTACTATCCCGAACATACTCAAAAACCTGAAAAAATTTGGGGAGATATCCAATTTTAAAATTAATCTCGGGAAGTCGGAGATCCTTAATTTAAATGTTAGAAAGGAGGAGGAGGAGTGTCTGTCAAAATCCTTCCCCTTCCCTTGGAGGAAAAAAATCGGCTATTTGGGGGTCAAGCTTTCAAATAATTTGAAGGATCTGTATGTCAACAATTATATGCCCCTACTAGATGATATCAGATGAGAGATCGGAAATCTGATCTATCGACCCCTTTCGTGGTTTGGGCGCATAAATGCGGTAAAAATGACTCTACTGCCCAAAATTCTATATAGATTCCAGATGCTACCTATCCCCCTCCCCCAGGTGCTCTTCCGAGCTTTAAAAGGCCTGGTACTGAGGCTTGTCTGGTGTGGCAAAAAGCCTAGAATCTCTTGCTCGGTCCTGAGTAGGAGGAAAGAAAAAGGGGGACTGTCACTGCCTGATTTTTATAAATACTACAAAGCGGTGGTTCTGACACGAGTTATTGAGTGGTCAAAGGGGGGTCTAGAAAGGAGATGGGTAAATATTGAGCACAGCATTAGTAATAAGGCACTAGGTCACATAATTTGGAACCCACCTGAATACAGAGCACTAGACACAGAATGGATGCCGACATTAACACAAAATGCTTTAAAGATATGGGATCAGATTCATATGCAAAATAAGTGGACATATAATTCACCTCTGATATCACTGAAAGAAAATAATTTTTTGCACCGGGGATAAGGGAGATGGGAGGGAATTGGATTAAAAGGGATAATTTGCAAATAAAAGACGTTATAAGAGATGGGAAAATATGCACGTATACTGAATTAAAAGATAGGAAGATGGATCTGATATTGGATCCTTGGAGGTATCTCCAGCTGTCTATATTCATAGGGAAACTGCCAAAACCCCTGAGGGGGGTAGAAGGATATAGACCTCTGGAAAAGCTCTGTGAGGGGGAGCACCAGAGGGGCATAATATCAAAAGTCTATAAAATTCTAAGTGAGAGAGAGGAAGCGGAGGTACCTCATTATATTAAGGCTTGGGAAAGGGAATTGGGATCACGTTGTGACAAACACATTTGTTTAAAGATATGGAAATTAATACATAAATCAGCAGTGGACAGCAAGAGGACCGAGACGAATTATAAATGCCTGGCAAGGTGGTATGCCACACCAGACAAGTTAAGAAAGTTCTCTCCAGAGAAATCTGGAGAATGTTGGAGAGGATGCGGGGAAGTGGGGACGATGGCGCGCATCTGGTGGGAGTGTGCGACCATCAAAACATACTGGAAAAGGATAATGGAATTGACTGGAATTATTATGGGCAAAAGTGTGGTAGAAGACCCATGGGTATGTCTGTTTCACGGTACAGAGGAGCCAATCAAGCAATATCAAAACTCCGTAGTTCCCATATTGTTGGTTGTGGCTAAGATACAGATAGCAAGGAATTGGCTTGAACCAGGGATTCCGAATGTTCGTGATTGGCTCTTCTGTATAAACGAGATATACAACATGGAGGTTGGGAAAGAAGAAGGACCGAAATCAGAGGACGGGGAAACCCGGGGAGATAAATGGTCAGGGTGGCGGATCTATAAAAATTCATGGAGCTACCTGGAGGAGGTGACAAGAGGTGATAGATCTTGAGGTTTAGCGGAAAACCCAGTTAGATCAGGCATACTCCAAGCCTGCAGTGGGGTGGGGGGGGGAGTAGAGGGCAAGGATGGGGTAGGGGGGGAAAGGTTGGGAGTGGTAACAGGATTGCTTGACATTTAAAAGGAGATTGTTTCTCTCTGTTGGAAGAGAGATACTTATGTTTGTAATTTTGTATTGGAAAATTTATATAAATAAAGAATTGAAAAAAAAAAAAAAAAAGAGCAGCGGGCCGAGTACACATTACTGTGGGGCACCCGTGCTCAGTGTGTTAGTGCTCGAGGTGCTGCAGCCGACACTTCCTCTGTTCTATTTTTTGTATATTTATAAATATGTTCAATTAGTATGTAGCACCGTGGTCCTGCAAGATACGACATTTCATTTTACCGTATGTCCTCGTGTGTAGTAGAATGACAATACAGCTTGATTTGAAATACTGGGGGTTACTCGTTTAGCAAAAATGCTCATTCAGAGAATGCATTCTCTGATTGGAGTGGTGGTGACCTTTCCACTTCAGAAAATGCTTTGCATTCAGGACCTGGAATCTAGCTTAAGTATCTATCTGTGTTTACTATAATGATTTCCAGCTTCCATGGAGATTGGCCACTTATGGTCCACACACACTTACATTAGGAAGTTGGACCAATGTATTATGCACAAATATCGAAACTGCAGCTTTAAAGTTGAGCTACATTTAAAAACAAAAAATGTTATATATTGCAGCTTACCAGTCTCTAGATGTGGTGTCTGCCTTTTTTCCTTTTATGCCTGGTGATCCTGCCAGTAACACACATTCCACCCTAACTCACTCAGTGTTCTGTATCTATTAACCACCAAAAAGTTTTACCCCCTTCATGACCAAGGCATTTTTTTGATTTTCAGCACCGTGCTACTTCTAACTGGCCATTGTGTGGTCATGCAACACTGTACACAAATTATATTTTTGTGATGCTGTAATTGACTCACAGCTATCATTTGGTACTTGGGCCAATCTGAGCACCCTGTACCATGTGATTAGCTGTAGTCAATTACAGATCACAATAGTGAGCAAGAGCCATTCATGAATTCATGACAGCTAAAACTATTGCTTATAACAGTGATCATCACTGTTATAACCAATAATAGTGTAGGGAAAAAAAAAAAAAACCTGATCAGCCAGAGTAGTATGGTGTCATTATTGTGACTCTGAACTAATCTGGTGAAAGTAAGTAAAAAAAAAAAAAATATATATAACCTTTTTCTTGTGTAACACTAGGTTAAGTGTACACACCATTCGTTCTTTTTTGGGTTGAACGAAAAATGACTGCTCCAATGACAATCCGATGTTAGTACAGCGAATGCATCCGCTGAGCTATTGTGTGTCTTCTGTGAGAAGTTACTTTCTAGCCTTCAAGAGGGTAGGAATGACCAAATCTGATAGGCGATGGGCTTCAAAAGCCATGCCATTAAAGCAAGCAAAAAAGTAGCAGGATGGTGCACCAGGATCTAAAGCCCCATACACACAATCGGATTTACGGCAGGGAATTGTGTGATGACAAACTGCCTAAAATCTTGTTGCCTAAAACAATTGCTGTCCAACTTTCCGCCAACAAATGTTGGATGGCAGGCTAGTAAATTTTCGGCGGACAACGGTCTGTCTGTCAGATTTTCCGTATCATGTGTACACAAGTCTGTCACATAAGTCCAAAGTACAAACACGCATGCTCGGAATCAATGCTCACCAAACACATTAGCAGAAGGTACCCAAAGGGTGGTGCTCAAGAGCTGAAATTCCACGTAGTACGTCACTACATTCATGTTTGTTGGCCGACAATTGTGTACCGTTAGTATGCAAGACAAGTTCAAGTCCTCCTGGGCCAGTTTGGTGCGAGGAGAATCACTGAAATGTCTTTCATCTTGATCCTGCGGAGCAGATAAAGGGATAGGCTGGAGAGGTGTAGATCCGGTGAAACTGATCCCATGGGATCTCCAGAGCAATCCACCTGAGGACCTAGCAACAAACCTATCCAATTAGGTAAATCTGGATGTCAGGAGATCCACGTCCAGTGTTCCCCACCTTTGACAAAGGGCTTGGAACACCTCAAGATGGAGAGCCCATTTCCTAGAGCTAGACGCCAGTGACTGAGATAGTCCATCTGCCCATTTTCAATACCTGGGATGGGGAGGGTTGACGGGGCCGAAACATGCAGCAGTGCAATTTCTGGTGTGTTCTTGACTCTTAATGTGGGCCACAGCCTTTAAAAATTTCTGGCTGGATTGTTGTCAGGTGACCATCAACAGGATTTAACATTTAAGTCTAAATTCTCCAAATCTTAAGCAGGATTTGCCAAATCGCCATCAAATAAAATCAACAGATTTATTTTTTCCTTCCCTTTCATGCATAATCCTAGTTGGACTACAAGTTGGCACACAGCGGGCTGGCACATTGTAGCTGGAGCATGTCCACGGGAAGTTCATGCAAAGCGTTGAGGAGGTGCAAGGCACAAGAATAGGAAAAAAAAATAAAATTTAAGAGAGACTTTTTTTGTAACAAAAAAAAATAATGCAATCCAGTTGTACTCATAGCATGCTCTACAATACAAATTATATTATTTTGTGAGTTTTAAATTCTACCTTAAGACCTAATGCACATTGCACATAAAAAAAAAAAACTTTTACAGATTTTTTTTTTTTTTCTGCCTGTTAAATGCATCTTTGTTAGCCTATGTCCATGCACACATAGGCATTTGGAGGCATATTAGAGGAGGGACATTTACAAGGCTGAAAAAAATAAACATAATCAGTGCATTCAGGAGAGGAGATCTTGGGCAAAAAAAAAATGCATTACGTGTCTAAATGCATGTAAAACGTGCCTAAATACTGGACACATTTAGTGCTTGAGCGTTCATTCATTCCAGTGGCAAGAATAAATAAATTAATATTCTGGCCAGTGAAATACATATAAGTGCAAACACTTGATGTGCCTAAACACGGTTTTAGTAGTGTTTTTTAAGCAGCTTTTCTCCTGCCAGGAGAAAAGGTGTTCAGTGTGCATGAGGGCTTAAAGGGATTTCTGCAACCAAAGTTGACACAGACTTTTTTTTTTTTTTATGTGACAACTGCTTTTCTTCCTTTACAAAATGTAATGAATGTAAAAGCAGCTTGAAACAGGTCAGAAGGTCAATTGTAGGTCATATTTTAAATTACCTCATTAAATGTGTAGATTTGTAGATCATTTGCTAAGGACAGAGTAGATTAGCTAGTAAATGACTACTGATGACTAATTGCTTAACAGCAGTTAAGATGAACTGACACATTGGGATGCATTTTTTTTAATGAGTCAGCAAACACATAGGTGTCTATTTATGAAACAGTCATTGTACAAATGTCAAAAACATTTGTGTAAACTGGACTAAATTTCTGATCAACTTATTGAGAAATTATACAGATTTTCGCAACTAGATGGAACTGATGATGCAAGAATTAATCTAATGGAAAACAAAAAATTAAATTGTGTTCAGTTTGCAGGGATGTTTCTGACATTGGTGCAACAAATGTTTTATAAAAAGCCCCCATAGATTGCATTGTGAGGTGAAGCAGTTAAGCACAAGCAGTGCATTGCACAGAGACCAAAAGGAAACCTAAGTATGAAATAAGTAAATATCACTGCCACTGTGTACATATGTATAATCGAACCTTACATAAAAACAACTTTTTATATATATATATATATATATATATATATATATATATATATATATATATATATATATATATATATATATAGAGATATATAGAGATATATAGATATATATATAGATATAGAGAGAGAGAGAGATCGATAAACATTGAAAAAATTGTAACCAATTGATTAGGAATTTTGCATGTACAGTATCTCTAAAAGAAAAGTAATTGTGTATTGTACCAGTTTAGCCAGCAAGTAATTTAGAAACTTTGGAGTCTGAGTAGTTAAACTCCAAACATTGGAAATAAAAAGAATATATATAGGGCGCACAAGACTGACGTAATCAAAACAATGTCTCTATATAAAAGGGCAGTCCAAAATAAAGAGGGGGTGCTGGTAGAGATGGTAAAAGTCGTGGAATGATATTCTTCAGCACAAAGGGCTGCAGCTTTTAAAGACTGAAGCAGGATCTATAGGAACATAAAAAACAAACAAAGGCGCCTCTAAGTGCAGAAGAAAAACAAGTTTAATGCCCCAACTGGGTTCAAAAACACTTACAGGATGGAAAGTGTAATCAGGCACTTCATAACTAAGGCTGCATTGGAAGGGGTCACGGTGGGAGAACGCCTTCAGAGGGGATGGATGTAGTCACTGGCAGCAGCAGGGTGAAACCCCGTAAGCCGCTGTGAAGCCGGCGTCGTCAGCGTGGAGAGACGGCGTACCCGGAAGTGATGTCATCCACTGAGCGGCTCCGTAACCAGCCTGGACCGCAAACAAACAGCCAGAAGGGGGATGTGATGTCATCAAAGAGGGACGCGTTTCGGAACCGTCAATCGTTCCTTTATCAACCTGTGGCTATAGTGATGACTGGGAGTAATATATATACACACTAGCAGTGGGTTGGCCGGGGGGCGGGGACAGCAATACAAAGTTTGATTCGTGGCAATGAATACATTTAAATACATTTAAATACATAAATACACATGTAGCAGCATTCTTAGAAAGGAGGCAATATTAGCCTTAAAGAGGAGAATATGAGAAGAAAGGAAAATCATAAAATTTAGGCAATAGAAAGTTTGAAAAACAGAATGTCTAATAATCAAAATGTCTGATAATCACGGGCCAAAGACCATGCATGCACGAGAACATAATATGGATAATTAGAACAAGCAGGCATATGTATATGACAATATAGGTAGGATATTAAAATTAAAATTGGAGCAAAGGGGACATGTATGTCACCAATAAAAAACATTATAATATTAAAATATTATAATATTCAACTACCATAAATGAAAACTATTGTCATAAGAAATTGTTATAATAATAATAAGAAGAAAGTGGGCCTAGGTTAATATCTATAAAAAGAAATATAATATCAAAGTATGGCACTAACTTCCTCGTTTAACCCTCCAGGGGCTAAAACATTTAATAAGAAAATCCAGTACATTTCTCTGTGGCATAATCGGCGATAGCGTTCAGCTGGGGGAAGGTCTTTTGTCATTGCCTCAATAACCCATACTCTGAGGCCATCAGTGGACTTATCATGAACGTGGAGGTAGTGTCTAGGGACACTATGGTTGTCTAATCCACCTGTGATGAACCGGCGATGTTCGCCGAAACGTTTACGTAATGGCCGAATGGTGCGTCCTACGTAAAATAGACCGCAGGGACATGTGAGACAATATATAACATGGTCGGATGAACATGTATGAAAATCCTTTATTGGGTATGTTTTACCTTTAACGTGAAAGTCTTTCTGGCCATGTACCACAAAACTACAGGTCTTGCAGAGAGGCTTACGGCACTGGTACATCCCAGAAATGGCTAGGAACGTGGGTATATGGTAGCCCGAAGGCAAAGGTGTGGCCTTAAGTTTACTGGTCGCAACCTTACTTTTAATGTTAGGTGCCTTTCTATAGGCAAATTGAGGTCTGTTAGACAGAGTGGGAAGAAGGTGTTCATCTTGCAGTAATAGAGGCCAGTGTTTTTTTACAATATTTTCCATTTGCTTATGTTGAGTGTGGAATTGGGTATTGTTGATAAGCTGTATCTACAAGATCAACAGGAAAACCCTTTTCGAGAGATTTTTCTTTCAAAATTTTGCCTTCAGTGTCATAGTCATTCTTCAAGGTACAGTTCTTTTTTAGCCTACAGAACTGACTTTTAGGTACATTGTTTAGCCATAGGGGGTGATGACAGCTGTTGTAGTGGAGGAACGAATTTCCAGCTGTTGGCTTGGTGTAATTTTTGGCATGTATCTCCTTACCTATCCAGAAAAGTTCAAGATCCAGGAAAGCTAGTCTATTTGGATCAATAACAGAGGTAAAAGTCAGGCCCATGTTATTAGTGTTACAGTATGTGAAGCCTACACAGGAGGCGCATGTAACCTCCATTAACACTGCACCCAATGTGCTTCAAAATGCCCCTCCTGTGATTCCTTGCTCAACTACTACTACAGATAGTCAACATAACACTGTTGTATACAATACATGTATTCCATCTAGAGTATCCCCTGTTTCTTCAGTCTCTTTTGGTCCCAATTCCTCACTTATGACACCTCTTGCCACTATTCAATCCTCAGAGCCAACTGCGGTCCCTTTTTTAGTATTCGACCCTCCCCGGGCAAAACCACAAAAAAGAAAACGCGTAGAAGAGGATGTCGAGGTAGAGGAGGCAACCTTCAGTCCAGACCCCAGCAAAAAGAGAGTACTGTTAAAATCTTCAACCTCTCCACTCATGTCTTAACCAAAGATGAAATCTCCTTACTTAGTTGAGGCCTAAATTTTGCTCCATCTGCTGCACCCAATCCCTTTCTTCTCTTCAAGGACTTGAACAAATTTGTTCGCCTCCTTACTTTAAAGAGATTTTTTAACATTCAATCTACAAAACACCGGTTACACACTGACCCCAATAAACCTGATGTGTCACCCAACACAACTGATGTCCATATAGAAAGTGATCCCCTCTCCATTTTGGAAGAACTATATAGTCATCCCCTTACTCCATCTTCTCCTCCAGCAGATTATGAGAATGATTACTCGTTATACACACAACACTTAATAACTTCTCCGCCTATCCAAAACACCACCTTCAAACCCACTTCGGTTTTTTACCCAACTCAGTCCAAAGGTTCATGTATTGATGCCTTTTACCGCATTGTCCATGCAGAAATACAGGAACTTTGTAATAACAACAAAAATAAAAAAGTTATTTCCAATCTTACTCACTGTGAAAAAAGAGCCCTTGACACACTGACCAACAATTTGGATCTGGTTATTAAGAGTGCCGACAAAGGAGGAGGTATAGTGATACAAAATAGAGCTGACTATGTCTCCGAAGCCATCCGATTGCTATCTGTTTCAAAGTATTTTATTGAGGGTTATAAAGTCTTTACAGAAAACGTTTTACATTTATCAATGCTTATAAATTATAACATTTTGCAAAGTATAGGGTATGTTCCAAAACAAAAGTCCCAGCTGATATTGATAATCACTTCCATACTTGACTGGTTGTGAGAGGGGTATCAACCCAACATATATTCTCAAGTGAGTCTTAAGTACTTTTTATCTGTTACTCCACTAACATATATTCTATATACAGTACGGGAGCCCATGTGTACGCTTTAAATAAGAATTTTATTGGAGATGTGCTATGTTTATCTTTCAATGTGTATGGGGTTGCATATTAAGCTGACTGGGCAGCTTCGTAAATTTCTGAAATGTTTTTCGAGTGTTGGGTGGTTAATTGGTATGTGAAGAGGATAGACTATGTGTTTATGCGGGTGTTTAGATGGTGATTGTGGAAAAGGAGAAGAGGAGGTGGGAGGTGGGTAGAGGGAGGGTGGGGGGGGAGGGGGGGTGGGAAGGGGGGGGGGTAGGAGAATAGGTCTCTGACTTCCCTCTGTGAATGGTATCTAACCCGGGTATTTTGGCTTCAATGTTATTGGGGAATATTTTTAGGTTATATATAGGTTATGGCATTCGGTGTATTTTAACCTTTATGTGTGAGAATTTAGTATGTCTTGGTATTCAGGTAAGGTCTGGTAGTGTATCCAACAGGCCCATTTACGGCTGAATTTCGCCGGCGAGTCTCTTGCGGTAAATATTAGTTTTTCCATTTCTGCTACTTTTTCTATTCTGACGAACCATTCTTTCAGTGTGGGTATCTTTGATGAGTTCCAGTGTACAGGGATGCATTGTTTTGCTGCATTGATCAAGTGCATCATCAGTGATTTATGATACGTTTTGTGTGGTAGGGGGGAGTGGTGTAGGAGAAATTGGGCTGGGGTGAATTCTGGGATGTAGGTGGTAATTTGCGTGACTATACGGTGGACTTCTGACCAAAAGGTTTGTAATGGGGTACACGTCCACCAGACATGAAGGAGGGTACCTCTGTCTTGACGGCACCTCCAGCAAGTTTCGGGAATGTCGGCTTTAAATTTGTGTAACAGTGTTGGAGTGTGGTACCATCTCGCCTGAATTTTGAACCCGTTCTCCTGCGTATAGACATTAGTGGAGCCCTTGTGTATGTTTAAAAAGATATGTTCCCAGCTTTCTTCCGAAAGTTGGATGGATAAGTCAGCTTCCCATTTTCTACAAAACTGGCTGTCTTTCGCTTTAATATTAGTGAAGAGGAGGTTGTGTATGCGAGAGATAAGATGGGCTTGTGCTGTTGTTTCGGTACATAATAGTTCATATGGTGTCAGCTGTCTAGAACATTGACCTGCTTTATCCAAGGTTTTTAGGTAATGGGCTATCATTATGTATGACCATGGAGGGATGGGCGTTTTTCCAAAGCCAGTTGCGATTTGCATTGCAGTGAGTAGCTTGCCCTGTGTGTAGAATTGATGGGCTCTAATTTGTCCTTGTGGTAGATTTTCAGCGAGGAATTGGTGGTGCATGCCTGGAGGGAAATCTGGGTTCAATTTTATTGGAGTCAGTGGGCCAGGGGTAGAGGAGATAGCAGTCTTCATGCACGATCGGTGAAAGCATCGTAGGGTGGGGCCTATAGTCGGATGTGTTTGAATGTCTGGTGGAATTTGTTTAGGGGAGATCCATGGGAGTGAATTTAGGGATAGGCCCGTGAAAGCAGCCTCTAGGGAGACCCAATCTTTCTGTTGGGTATGTATATTCCAGTCCACTATCCTAGATAGATGGGTGGCAGTATGGTAGTGAGAGATATTCGGAAGGCCTATGCCTCCTATATTTTTCGGCCGGGTAAGCAGGTCGTAACTGATCCTGTGTCTATGTTTTCCCCATAGGAAGTTAGTGCATAGTTGTCTGTAAGTTTTAAAGAAGGAGGGAGGGATCTGTATCGGTATTGTCTGTAGGAGGTATAGAATTCTTGGAAGGGCATTCATCTTCAGTATGGCTGCTCTGCCAAACCAAGAAAATGTCGGTTTGTTCCACTTTTTAAGGTCAGAGTTTAGTCTGTTTAGGAGGGGGAGGAAATTTCTGGTATATAGGTCTGACAGTTTAGCTGGAATTTGGATGCCTAAGTATGTTATTGATTCTTGTTTCCATTGAAATGGAAAGTTGTCCATACACTGATTTACCTGACTGTGGGTTAAGGAGATATTGAGAGCAAAAGATTTAGTAAGGTTGATCTTCAAATTAGAGAGGGTTTGGAAGTGTTTGAATTCAGCTAATAATACTGGCAAAGTAGTTATCGGTTGTGTAAGGAACATTAGGATGTCGTCTGCGTATGCAGCATATTTGTATTCCTTCTCTAGAGATTTAATTCCCTTAATGTCTGGGTTACGTTTGAGTTTGTGGAGGAAGGGTTCGAGTGTAAGTACAAAAAGGATAGGTGACAGGGGACATCCCTGTCTCGTTCCGTTGCGGATTGGGAAGGCGTTTGACAGAGTACCATTGACCCTCACTTTCGCAGAGGGACTGCTATATAATGACATAATGAGTCCGATTATACGGGGTCCGAGTCCCAACGCTTGTAGAACTGCTGTCATGTAATCCCAGGATACTCTGTCAAACGCCTTCTCCGCATCTAATGATAGGAAGAAACCGTTTTGCTTAGTTTGGGTTGTCAGGTAGTGTAGGTTGATTGCTTTGTTTGTGTTATCCCTAGCTTCACGGCCAGGGATAAAACCTACTTGGTCTGGAGAGATGATGGAGGGAAGAAGGGTTAAGAGTCTGTTGGCCAGTATTTTGGAGAATATCTTTATGTCTACATTCAACAGAGAGATTGGTCGGTAGTTACTTGTGTGGGAGGGGTCTCTACCTTCTTTGGGAATGACTACTATATGAGCTTCTAGCATTCCCCTCGTCAGGGGGTTTGTGGGGGAGATAGAGTTAAAGGTTTTGAGAAATGGGGTTTGTAGTATATCTGAAAAGGTCTTGTAATATACCGCTGGAAGACCATCTGGGCCAGCCGATTGCTATCTGATACTAATACATATATCAGACTTAACAAAGACCCATTACCCCCATTTACCCTTGAAGCTTCCTCTCTCGTTAAGAGAGCATTGCATGACAACATCATCGCTCAACAAGAAGCCTCCTTTCTGGTCAAAGAAATACATTTTACACCCTATTTCTATCATCTGCCCAAGGTGCACAAAGACCTAAAAACACCACCTGGGCGACCAATTGTGGCGTCAATGGACAGTATTAGAAGCGGACTCTCACAATATATAGACCAGTTCCTTCAACCATTGGCCCAATCCCTCCAGTCTCACATCAGCGATGGTGCCCATCTGTTGGAGATTCTAACCATGTACTCTTGAGAAAACAACTACTACTGGGCCTCTCTAGTTGTCCAATCTTTATATACATCCATACCCCATGAAGTGGGCCTCAATGCCCTACAGTTTTTTTTTTTTGTCAAGACCCCATGCTAAATCCGAGACAAGCCTCCTTCATTGTTGAAGCCACTTCCTTTTGCCTCACACATAATTATTTTAAGTTTGAGGATAATTTTTTTCTGCAGATACAAGGGACAGCTATGGGGGCGCATTTTGCACCCTCATATGCGAACCTTACCATGGGGCACTGGGAACACCAATATATATGGAACAACAACCCGTTTTTTTTCCCACATCGTTTTCTATGGCCGGTATATAGATGATTATCATATGGGATGGCAGTGCATCAGTCTTTTCTGACTTTGTCACATACTGTAACACTAATAACATGGGCCTGACTTTTACCTCTGTTATTGATCCAAATAGACTAGCTTTCTTGGATCTTGAACTTTTCTGGATAGGTAAGGAGATACATGCCAAAAATTACACCAAGCCAACAGCTGGAAATTCGTTCCTCCACTACAACAGCTGTCATCACCCCCTATGGCTAAACAATGTACCTAAAAGTCAGTTCTGTAGGCTAAAAAAGAACTGTACCTTGAAGAATGACTATGACACTGAAGGCGAAATTTTGAAAGAAAAATTTCTCGAAAAGGGTTTTCCTGTTGATCTTGTAGATACAGCTTATCAACAATATAAAAGTACACCTTCCATTGAGAATCCCCGTCCACGTCCCAATACCCAGAAGAGTAATTTACGTTTCATTACCCAATTCCACACTCAACATAAGCAAATGGAAAATATTGTAAAAAAACACTGGCCTCTATTACTGCAAGATGAACACCTTCTTCCCACTCTGTCTAACAGACCTCAATTTTCCTATAGAAAGGCACCTAACATTAAAAGTAAGGTTGCGACCAGTAAACTTAAGGCCACACCTTTGCCTCCGGGCTACCATATACCCACGTTCCTAGCCATTTCTGGGATGTACCAGTGCCGTAAGCCTCTCTGCTAGACCTGTAGTTTTGTGGTACATGGCCAGAAAGACTTTCACGTTAAAGGTAAAACATACCCAATAAAGGGTTTTCATACATGTTCATCCGACCATGTTATATATTGTCTCACATGTCCCTGCGGTCTATTTTACGTAGGACGCACCATTCGGCCATTACGTAAACGTTTCGGCGAACATCGCCGGTTTATCACAGGTGGATTAGACAACCATCGTGTCCCTAGACACTACCTCCACGTTCATGATAAGTCCACTGATGGCCTCAGAGTATGGGTTATTGAGGCAATGACAAAAGACCTTCCCCCAGCTGAACACTATCGCCGATTATGCCACAGAGAAATGTACTGGATTTTCTTATTAAATGTTTTAGCCCCTGGAGGGTTAAACGAGGATTTTGAAGTTAGTGCCATACTCTGATATTATATTTCTTTTTATAGATATTAACCTAGGCCCCCTTTCTTCTTATTATTATTATAACAATTTCTTATGACAATAGTTTTCATTTATGGTAGTTGAATATTATAATATTTTAATATTATAATGTTTTTTATTGGTGACATACATGTCCCCTTTGCTCCAATTTTAATTTTAATATCCTACCTATATTGTCATATACATATGCCTGCCTGCTTGTTCTAATTATCCATATTATGTTCTCATGCATGCATGGTCTTTGGCCCATGATTATCAGACATTTTGATTATTAGACATTCTGTTTTTCAAACTTTCTATTGCCTAAATTTTATGATTTTCCTTTCTTCTCATATTCTCCTCTTTAAGGCTAATATTGCCTCCTTTCTAAGAATGCTGCTACATGTGTATTTATGTATTTAAATGTATTTAAATGTATTCATTGCCACGAATCAAACTTTGTATTGCTGTCCTCGCCCCCCGGCCAACCCACTGCTAGTGTGTATATATATTACTCCCAGTCATCACTATAGCCACAGGTTGATAAAGGAACGATTGACGGTTCCGAAACGCGTCCCTCTTTGATGACATCACATCCCCCTTCTGGCTGTGTGTTTGCGGTCCAGGCTGGTTACGGAGCCGCTCAGTGGATGACATCACTTCCGGGTACGCCGTCTCTCCACGCTGACGACGCCGGCTTCACAGCGGCTTACAGTGTTTCACCCTGCTGCTGCCAGTGACTACATCCATCCCCTCTGAAGGCGTTCTCCCACCGTGACCCCTTCCAATGCAGCCTTAGTTATGATGTGCCTGATTACACCTTCCATCCTGTAAGTGTTTTTGAACCCAGTTGGGGCATTAAACTTGTTTTTCTTCTGCACTTAGAGGCGCCTTTGTTTGTTTTTTAAACTCCAAACATTCTTTACTAAAAGATATTGAAAAGACTATACTCTACTACCTTTAAACTGTCTTGATAAAACACGCCATGGGGAATTTTTTCTTTAAAGTTACATAATTAATCTGGTTGAAAAAGACACAAGTCTATCTAGTTATAAAAGGGGAAAAAATAAATAAATCATACCAGCCTATACTCACAATAGTATACACAATCCTATAGCCGCAGTTGATCCAGAGGAAGGCAAAAAACCCAAACAAAGCATTGAGCAATTTGCTCCAGCAGGGGGAAAAAATTCCTTCCTGATCCTCCAAGAGGCAAACGGATATTCCCTGAATCAAGTTTACCTATAAATGTTAAAGTGTATGTAAAGACAATTTTTAAAAAAATATTTTAGATAAAGTAAAGGGAAAGGTTAGACTAGGGGTCAGGAAACCCCCAGCACACATGCCAGGCACTTTTTACAAGTAGCAGTGACAGATGGAGCCCTCAGTACTAACCCCTGCAACACTAGAAGATTTCAGCTGCTGGGGGATCTGGGGCCAAGAGCGATGAAGATTTCAAGACACAGAGCAGCCCCCTGTACATAGGACAAATTCATAGTTACATATTAGGTGAGGTTGAAAAAATACACAAGCCCAACCTATGTGTGCAATTATAGGTCAGTATTACATTGGATATCCCTGTATGTCGTGGTCGTTCAGGTGCTTATCTAATAGTTTTTTGAAACTATCGATGCCCCCCGCTGAGACCACCGCCTGTGGAAGGGAATTCCACATCCGTGCCACTCTTACAGTGAAGAACCCTCTACATAGTTTAAGGTTAAACCTCTTTTCTTTGTATTTCATTGAGTGACCACGTGTCTTGTTAAACTCCCTTCCGCGAAAACGTTTTATCCCTATTGTGGGTTCACCAGTATGGTATTTGTAAGTTTAAATCCTATCCCCTCTCAAGCGTCTCTTCTCCAGAGAGAATAAGTTCAGTGCTCGCAACCTTTCTTCATAACTAATGTCCTCCAGACCCTTTATTAGCTTTGTTGCCCTTCTTTGTACTCGCTCCATTTCCAGTACATCCCTCCTGAGGACTGGTGCCCAGAACTGGACAGCATATTCCAGGTGCGGCCAGACCAGAGTCTTGTAGAGTGGGAGAAATATTGCTTTATTCCTGGGGTTAATCCCTTTTTTTAATGCATGACAATATTCTGTTTGCTTTGTTAGCAGCAGCTTGGCATTGCATTCCATTGCTGAGCCTATTATCTACTAGGACCCACAGATCCTTTTCCATCCTAGAATCCCCCAGAGGTTCTCCCCCCAGTGTATAGATTGCATTCATATTTTTGCCCCCCAATTGCATTATTTTACATTTCTGTACATTGAACCTCATTTGCCATGTAGTTGCCCACCCCATTAATTTGTTCAGGTTTTTTTGCAAGGTTTCCACATCCTGCGGAGAAGTTATTGCCCTGCTTACCTTAGTATCGACTGCAAATACAGAGATTGAACTGTTTACCCCATCCTCCAGGTCATTTATGAACAAAGTTAATAGGATTGGTCCCAGCACAGAAACCTGGGGGACCCCACTACCCACCCCTGGCCATTCCGAGTACTCATCATTTATCACCACCCTCTGAACTCATTGTAGCCAGTTTTCAATCCATGTACTCACCCTATGGTCCATGCCAATGGGACTTATTTTGTACAGTAAACATTTATGGGGAACTGTGTCAAATGCTTTTGCAAAATCTATATACACCAGGTCTACGGGCCTTCCTTCATCTAGATGGCAACTCACCTCCTCATAGAAGGTTAGATTGGTTTGGCAAGAACGATTCTTCATGAATCCATGCTGATTATTGCTAATGATACTGTTTTCATTACTAAAATCTTGCATATAGTCCCTTATCCTCCCCTCCAAGAGCTTGCATACTATTGATGTTAGGCTAACTGGTCTGTAATTCCCAGGGATGTATTTTGTGCCCTTTTTAAATATTGGTGCTACATTGGCTTTTCTCCAATCCGCTGGTACCATTCCAGTCAGTAGACTGTCAGATTTTTACTGACAAATACTTGACTGCGTTCCCTAAGTACTCTTGGGTGCAAGTTATCCGGTCCCGGTGCTTTATTAATGTTAAAGGGGTTGTAAAGGTACACCTGGCAGTCACCGGCCCCCTAGCCCCCCTGTTTTACTTACCTGAACCCCTTTCATTCAGTCGGCGGGGACACGCTGGCTCCTTCTCCATGGGCTCCCGACTCTTGATTGGATAGATTGATAGCAGCATAGCCATTGGCTCCCGCTGCTGTCAATCAAATCCAATGACGCGGGGGCGGGGCCGAGTCTGGCATTCTGTGTCTATAGACGCAAATGCTGGACTCGGGTAACCCCCTTGGGGAAGCGCTTCTCAGAGGGGGTTATCAGGTGTGGGGAGGAGCTGCGAGAGCCGCCAGGGGATACCAGAGGAGCAGGTTCGGGGCCACTCTGTGCAAAACAAGCTGCACAGTGGAGGTAAGTATGACATGTTTGTTATTTAAAAAAAAAAAAATACCCTTACGATCAGTTTAAGTTTCCCAAGTCCAATTCAAATTATGTCCTCTGTTAGCCATGAGGGTGCTTCGTGTGATGTGTCATGTGGATAAACACTGCAGGTTTGGTTACTGAAGCCCCCCGTTTCCCTTGTGAAGACTGAAGAGAAGAATAAATTCAATACTTTCGCCATCTCCCCATCCTTTGTAACCAGATGTCCTTCCTCATTCTTTATGGGGCCAATATGGTCTGTCCTCCCTTTTTTACAGTTTACATACTTAAAGAATTTCTTGGGATTTTATTTTTGCTTTCCTCTCCTTGTCTTTTCTTGTTCCATGTTAGCCGCCCTGATTGCACCCTTTCATTTCTTGTTGCATTCTTTATAAAGTTTGAATGCTGATGATGATCCCTCAACCTTGTATTTTTGGAAGGCCATCTCTTTTCCTTTTATATGCATTTTTATATTGGTGCTAAGCCTTCCAGGACTTTTGTTCACTCTTTAAAATGAATTACCCAATGGGATGCACTGGTTAATGCCCTTATTTATTATGCTCTTAAAGCGAACCCATCTCTCCTCCGTGTTCTTTGTTCCTAAGATTTTACCCAAATTTATATCTTCTAGCAAGGTTCGTCGTTTAGGGAAGTTGGCTCTTTGAAAATTCAGTGTCTTTGTATTTCCCTTATGTTTCCTATTTGTGCGATTTATACTGAAGCTAATTAACCTGTGATCGCTGTTTTACTAAATTTCCCCATATTTCCACATCTGTGATCAGGTCCGTATTGTTGGTAATCAGTAGATCTAGTAACGCTTTATTTCTAGTTGGTGCGTCTACCATCTAATCCATGAAATTGTCCTGCAAGAAATTTAGGAGCTGGCGAGACTTAGACGAATGTGTGGTTCCCTACACTCAGTCTGTCTGGATAATTAAAATCCCCCATTATGGTAAGTACCATCCCTGGTATTAATTTAAAAAGAAAATGCATCATTACATTTTAGCTTTAGGTAGCAGCTTACAAAAAACAGAGATATAGCATGACTGCAGAAAACAAATCTAGTGATCCATCTTTGAGTCTGCCCTCTTTTTCGTTTGTTTCAGTTTTTTAGTTTTTTTTTTACTTTTTGTATAGTTGTAGGACTGCTCTACCTCTCTATTCAGTTGGCAGCCATTCAGGTTACGGCCCCCTGGTAGTCAGTTGACAGTGCTGATGCCCTTCCATCATTGCTTCCTATAGTGCAGGGGTCTCTAACTTTCTAAACAAAGGGCCAATTTACTGTCCACCAGACTTTTGGGGAGCCAGACTGTGGCCAGCGGGAGTAGAACATTTTTCTGGTATCAGTGGGAGTAAACAGCGCCACATCTTTGGTAGGGGGAGGAATAGTGCCCCATCGTTGGTGTCAGTGAGAGAAATAGCACCCTATTGTTGTCAGGTGCAGGAATTATTCCCCATCGCTGGTGTCAATGAGCAGAATAGCGACTCGAGGGCCGCATCTGGCCCCTCGGGCCACAGTTTGGAGACTCCTGCTATAGTCAAAGCATGAATACATCCATGGAATAGGATGGTAGGATGCTTCTTTTCAGCATCCGGTCAATATAGACCTAGATTCAGTAAAATATTGTGTAACCAGTCTCAGAAATAAGATATTTCAAACACTTTAGTTTTTACTGTACATATGGAGAGGAGGTTAATAAGTGGAGACATGGTTAATCCTGGAGTTTGCAGGCTTTTGGGTTGGGTTTTACTGTCTATATTTACTTTGTTACTCAAATTCATTTACAGAGATCACCTTGGACATTTCCTTTTAACCAGACATTACTAAATCATTGGAAAAACTGACTCCATTAATGTTTTTGCAGCAAAAATCATTATAGCCAGTTCCTGGAATCTATAATGGCCTTCAAGTTTGTAAAATTAAAGTTATAGTGAACCATATTTCATGTGAAATGATCACATCTATTCCATCTATGGTAAGTCTGTGCTTATTGGATCTTATATTGTGGACGTCCTCAAAGTATTGAGTATGAAAACTGTGCCTGGTAGGATGGCTAGCTTCCAAGTGCCCCCAGCCACAAGCGGACACAGTTAAACTTTATCCTCACATTTTGTACTGTTCTCAGTCTACAACTTACCTGGTCAAGACAGATCTATTATTAGGATTCTTTTGTGTCATCTACAACGATCAAACTTTACTATGATTGCACTAAAGTAAATGTATCTTAGACAATAATCATGTTTTTTTTTTTCTAAGGGGGTTCCAGGTGGTGATGACAGTATAAAAACCTGTGCAATGCATGTCAGCACTACTACTTACAGGTGAATTCGACAGGTAATGCAGAAGAAAAAAATGCTGCCTGCTATTTTGTAGGGGCCCAAACTTTGTGTTGGTGCACTTAAAATAATGTCCTATTAAGGATTCTGCATGCAGTGGTACACTGTTCCTAAATAACAGTATCACCCTGATAGCAGCGGTAGTGTAAAGTCAGCCAGCGGCTGCTCACCAGTACTGTGTTCACAGCAA
Source organism: Lithobates clamitans (assembly GCA_037952925.1). Classification (NCBI taxonomy): domain Eukaryota; kingdom Metazoa; phylum Chordata; class Amphibia; order Anura; family Ranidae; genus Lithobates; species Lithobates clamitans. Next base: position 323,642 of record JBBGZY010000534.1, read on the forward strand.
CCTCCACTCAAGATGTTTGGCAACAAGGGAGTTTCTCTGTCAATATCCTCAGCACACAACAGTCTAGGTTGCAGAAAGAGTGAATTTTTCCTTTCTTAGCTGGGAAAAACTATATCTGCTCCTCCCCTTTATGTCCCACCGTTGGGAACTCTAGTCCTTCAGCCCATCTGCAGGAACAGCCAAATCCTTCCTGTGAACTCAACTTCCCACAATCCATCATGATCTTGCATCAGCCTCTCTGGTACTTTATGTCACACAAGCTCCCTCTGGTGGATGGAAGGGGAACAGCACTGGCTAGATCAGCATAGAGGTCCCATGTGGACACATTGAGCAACAGCAGCACAGTGTTTCTGAATCTGTTCCTTCTTTGCCAGCCAAACACTGGGCTACATTATTTACCCTATCCCCTTGCTCCAGGTGACTCCTGTGCTGTCCTCCTTCTCCCCACATATTTAGTCTGGGGGTGATCCTTTGATGTCATCTTGTACAATGCAGGCCTTTTAACCCTTCATTGTACATGGTAGGGGTGAGCATGCAACCGTTGTCTGTAGCAACTTAGAGATGAGGCTGCAGGGAACTGATTGCAGCAGGATCAGGTTAGTATTTCTTATTCTGGCACCACTATGCATAACAAGCATTTAACTGTTGCAGTGCAGTTTTTTTGGTGGGGGTTTAAATGAAATTTGTTGGACGGTTTCTATTATGCAGATAATACATGGGTACTGTTTTCTCAGCCAAGTCCAAATTTTTTTTAGTATGTTTTTTGTTGTCTGTGCCTGTGTGCTGTCTGCATGGGAGATTCACCCTATTTGTCCTGAAAGTAAACGAAAACCCCATCGTTTGGCCTGACATCAGAACAGTAATAGAGAAAATCTTCCAATGGGGATACTAGTTCTGGTTACACACAAGGATTCCCTCACTTTGGAAGGATTTTTTCTCTCGCTTCCTGTTTTGGCTATGGGACAGCAAGTGAAGGGAAATCTCTCTAATGGGACGCAGATGGCAAAAAAAAAAAAAACTGACTGGGGTCATAACCCTCCATTACTCTATCCAAAATTAATAAAGTTTTTCCCTTAGTTCTACGTTAAGGAATGGAAAAGCCTGATTATTTGCTATAGGCGGCAATTCAACACATATCTGTATCAGGCTTCGTAGATATACAGTAATGGTTACAGATAAACATAGCTAGGAATGTTAGGTTTAAAGGATACCTGTACTGAAGTAACAACCAAGCTGCCATGGCTGACCCTTCCTTTTGAAAATGCTAGTTCCCTGGCTGTCATGATTCAGTAGCGTCCAAGCCTAGTCTTTGATCTGGAACAAGTTCTGACCTCTGGTGTACTTGCTTTATCGGAGTTCTTGTTCTAGGCCAGTGACTCTGAACGTATTGAAGCCAGAGACAGGCAGGCAACCAGCCATTTCAGAAGGTGGTCAGCAGTGACTGCCTACATATATCTATCTCATGAGAGATTTCTTTAAAAATGAAAAAAAAAAAATTGTCTGGTATTCCTACTTGTTATTACTGAAATGAAGATATAATTGGTTACCATGGAAACTGCATTTACCTCGAGGCTGGACACAGCATTTTGTGCAGGGATAGCTTTAGATACTATAAAGCACTGTGTAAAATGTTGATATGGTGATACTAATCAGGAAAATTATTATTGTAATGAGTTAATAATGAGTTTTGCGTTGTCCCAGAGGACAGCACACTGTATGGCACGTACTCCCTGGAATTCATAAAGAATAAAAATACTTATTAGAAATCTCTCTCCAGTCCGTGCAACAAACGACGCAACCTGCAACAGTATCGTGCACATGTCGGTAAGGTGTATAAGAATATGTTGTAGAATTGTGCCAGATTAAGTATTGTGTCTGAGACCAAATTTTCACATGCAACACAATTTTACGCCAACATGGAAGAGGTCTTAATTTTTCTTAAGAACAATATGGTGGGATTTCTTCATTTATTTGTTGTAGCCATAGCACCAGAATGTAAAAGTGACAATACCTGTAAGAACTACCAGAATTTTTCACACATATCAGAAATAACAAAGAAAACTGTTGCGCAGCTTTCATGAATTTGGTGCAGGACATTCTAATACGCCCATATAGCTAGAAGTGTTGCAAATACTTCATTAAATCGCTCCTACTGTATCTATGGCCAACTATAGATTTAAAGTGTAAGTTCACATTTACCAGAAAACACACTGTACCATATGGGTATAGCAGGGGCTCACTTTCAACTTTCAACTTAAACAGTGAAGTCCACAACCACATTTAGAAGAAACTCCTTCCACCCCTCTGTAGCCAGCGATAGCTCTGTCCCAAATTATTGTAGGGCTGGAGCAGCCATTGGGACCAGCAACCCCTACTGCCATGGGTGAAAGCTCCATCCTGTTCTTTTGGATCACACATGTTCAGTATGTACTTTCTTCTATCACCTATGAACTCATTTGGCTGCAACAGGAGAGGGTACACACTGCGCATGTAAGCCAAAAAGAACAGTACTCCCCTCCCATGTCACTAGGGGGCACTGGTTCCAATGGCTGGTCCATCCCTACAATAACTCATGGTGGAGCCTCCGCTGGCTGCAGAGGATTTGAAGAAGCTTCTATATTCGGTTGTGGACTTTTTTCCTTTACATAGGGCTTTTTTTTTTTTTTTTTTTTAATCTTTGAAATTCCCACATCTCTGTGGACTCTCTCCATGTAACACACTGGTGATGGGACCGGCTCTGTTACCTTGTATAGGTTACATGTTCCCAAAGTACTGGGTATTTTCTATACTTTCAGAAGCTGTAACAAACTGCAAAGAAAAAGATAAGTATATGCTGGGGTTAAAGGAAACCTGTTGCTTTGCTTTGTGTGGACAGCACAGGATTGCTTTAGGGCCAGCGTTGATGGGCGTTTGTTCACATCAGAACTGTTTTTCTATATGGATGCAAAAGTAGCTTGAAGCATGTTGATGCAGGACAGAACGCGGTCAACTACAGTTGAAATGCACCTGTCAATCAATTCTAAATGGTCTCAGAAGTGTCTCAAACTCAGCTCAAGTTCATGCAGAATGCACCTGAAAGCAAGCGTCCCATCTACACAACAATCTCAATAAGTATACTTCCAGTTGTGCAGTCAAATTTGATGAAACCCCACAATATGTTTATGTGTTCATATTCACACGGCGTGCCTAAAAATAATTAAAACATAGGTTGAAAAAAGACACAAGTCCATCTAGTTCAACCAATAAAAAAAAAAAGTGCGTTTGTTAGAAGTATAATGTACAACATAGTAAATGTAGAGAATGGTTAAGTATAATGTACCATATAGTGCATGTGTAGCGCTCACTGCCGTAGGAGCCACTGGATTTTTTGGGATCTTTCCTTTTCACACAGCCAGGCAACAGGCATTTCCACACGTTCTCAAAGGCTCAATAAACAGTCCAGAGGATGTTGTTTTTTTTATTTATTTAAAGAGGAGTTCAGTACAAATAATGTAGCTGCTGACTTTTAATATTAGGACACTTACCTGTCCTAGAATCCAGCAATGTCAGCACCGCAGCCAATGTTTCCATCGGCTCTCTGGTGCTGCTGCCGCCATTGCCTCTAAGGGAAACCGGCAGTGAACCCTTGCGGCTTCACAGCTGCTTCCCTACTGCGCATGCCTGAAGCGTGCTGTGCTTTGTGATTGGCCCAACGGTGGGGGGGAAGGAGGAGGGGGCCGAACTTCTGGGGGACCTTTCTGCAGCCGTTGGGGGGGGGGGGGGACCCCAGCCAGCTACCTGTTCCCCCTCCCCCTGAAAGGTGCAGATAAGTGAGCTTCCCCTTTTGGGTGGAGCTCCACTTTAAGGGATAACTTGGATAGGGAATAGTGATGGTGCAGCAAGTAAAATTTCCAAAACTGGAGGTGGAGGGGCTGCAGGGATGTCAAAACACCTGGCTACTGTTGTCCCAAGCTAGAGAAATAGGGTTGCTTCTGGCTGCTTGCACTAAGCTGTCCCCTGGACCTGGACACGTACGGTATTGCAGGCTTACTGTCCTCTCTATACAGACCTGGAGTAGGTAGAAGTAAGAGTTACTCAATCCCTTTAAATAAATCGTGGAATCCAAGAGGCTGCTGTAAAGGCACACTGCTGTACAGGCCTGGAGTTGATTTTAGGGTGTCTTCAGCTAAGCCAAGCTGAGGATGGTGAAGGGTGTGAGGCTTCCAGCTGCTCCTTCTCTCTTCCTCTCTCTCACTCGGTTCTCCTGGCTCCCCCCTCATCCCACAGGGGTTGCCTCCAGGTGACTGGACCCTGCACTCTGCTCCTCAACTGCCAGGCCTCTCACTATTTATGGGACTGATCCTCCACCTACTGAGCCTTGCCTCCTAAGGGATTGGTGGGAACTCCATAGGTTTTCAGGCTGCAACCTCTGTTTGTCCGCCTTCTAAGTTCTAGAACTATCCCATGAGTTCTGGATGCCAGGGGAGGTAACGGAGCCACAGCCTTAAAGCACCGCGCTGTCAAAAACCAACTAATCCCTGCTCCTCTCCCAACAGAGGAGCCAGCAAAATTTACTTCGCCTAGCAACTAGGAGGGTGCTACACATGCAATGCAGGGGTGGGTAGAATAATACACGACATGGCATATGCAGTGTAGAGTGAGGAATATAAAGTACAACAAAGCATATACAGTGTAGTCAGCAAGTGAAAGCAGTGCAAGAAACAGTACAATGTACACATAGTGTATGCAGTGCAGGGGTCAGGAGTATAAATGCATAATGTGACATATATAGTGCAGCGTTTGATATATTGTGTGTGTAATATATATAATTTCCTAATACAGCATACAACATTGTGAATGCAGTGCAGGAGTCTGGAAAGTAATGTACAACATAACAAACAGTGCAGGAGTGAGGGGTATATTGAACAACATAGTAAATGCAGTGCAGGGGTCAGGAGTATAATGTAAAAAATAGTGAATGCAGCGTCAGAAGTACACTATAGTACCAAAAGTATTGGGACGTCTGCCTTTACACGCACCTGAACTTTAATGGCATCCCATGGTCCCGTAGGGTTCAATTTTGAGTTGGCCCACCCTTTGCAGCTGTAACAGTTTTCAACTCTTCTGGGAAGGATGTCCACAAGGTTTAGGAGTGTGTCTATGGGAATGTTTGACCATTCTTACAGATGCGCATTTGTGAGGTCAGGTATTAATGTAGACGAGAAGGCCTGGCTCGCAGTCTCCGCTCTAATTCATCCTAAAGGTGTTCTATCAGGTTGAGGTCAGGACTCTGTGCAGGCCAGTCCAGTTCCTCCACCCCAAACTCTCTTATCCATGTCTTTATAGACCTTGCTTTGTGCACTGGTCCAAATCATTAGGTGGAGCAGGGATAAATTGTGTGGGGTTGTTTTTCAGGGGTTTGGCTTGGCCCCTTAGTTCCAGTGGAGGGAACTCTTAAGGCGTCAGCATACTAAGCCATTTTGGACTATTAAATGGTCCCAACTTTGTGGGAACAGTTTGGGGATGGCCCTTTCCTGCTCTAACATAACTGTGCACCAGTGCAGAAACAAGGTCCATAAAGACATGGATGAGTGAGTTTGGGGTGGAGGAAATTGACTGGCCTGCACAGAGTCCTGACCTCAACCTGATAGAACACCTTTGGAATGAATTACAGTGGACACTGCAAGCCAGGCCTTCTTGTCCACATCAGTGCCTGACCTCACAAATGCACTTCTGGAAAAATGGTTAAATATTCCCATAGACACACTCCTAAACCCTGTGGACATCCTTCCCAGAAAAGTTGAAGCTGTTATAGCTGCAAAGGGTGGGCCAACTCAATATTGAACCCTGCGGAATAAGACTGGGATACCATTAAAGTTCATGTGCAAGCAGCGGTCCCAATACTTTTGGTAATATAGTGTATAACGTACAACATGGTGTATACAGTGCAGGGGTCAGGGGTATAAAGTACAATGTAGCATATACAGTGCAATCAGGAGTATAATATGCACATAGTGGAAGCAGTGCTGGAGTGAGGAGTACAATGTGCATATACAATGCAGGGGTCAGGAGGATAACGTACAACATAGTGAATGCAATGGAGGGAGTTAGAAATATAACATACAACACAACGTATACAGTGCAGGGGTCAGGAGTATAACATACTTTATAGCATATAAAGCATAGGGTCTGGAGCATAATGTACAACGTACTGTATACAGTGCAGGGGGTGGTCTTTTATTAAACTCTCCATTATCTTCCGGACTATGGAAGTTAAACTAACAGGTCTATAGTTACTTGGTAAAGTCAGCACTTCACCCTAGAGACTATTCCTTTATATGAACTTGCATTTTAGAGAATGATTGCCCATGCTCTTTCCATCCGGCTAACAGTGCGCTCATGAGTGTTCTGACTTTTTCTGGTTTAACCACATGAACGAGCCACAGGATTCACACATAAATGTTCATTCATATATTATTTTAATTACATGCATCATTGAGAAAATCATTTTTTGTTTCTGCATCATGCGTACTGATTTCTGTTCTGTAAATCAGTACAAGATGAGCGTATGTCAACTAACAAGTTGACTTCAGTTGCAGAAGATCTATTATATAACTTACATGGTCGTAGATAGAACAGCTCCAGATATATTACTGCTGGTGCCTCAGTTTTGTACCTTGACACGCACAGAAGGCAAGAAACAGAGAAGGTCTCACAAAACGAGAACTGTATTCAAAATACCCAGGAAAACATCTACTATTCAGTTGCTATGGTAACATTTTTCCCAATTCCATTGCAAGAAGAGGTCCTTCACATATCTATTAACCCACTTACCATAAATGTCTCATGCATTTCTCTAGAAGGGAGATCTAAGTGATATATAAAAAATTGATTTTTTTTTTTTACATTTGGAATTTGCTCATTTATGAAGTCACCTCTGGGCAACCAGAAACACAATATGTCCCAGAAGACTGGAGCCAGCTCTGGGAACACAGAGAGTTAGCACACCAAATATACATTACGAATTCCCTTTGAGGATATTTCATGTATCAATAGTGTAGAAGTTCTTTAATGACATGAGAGCGGAAAAAAAAGTGCAAGAATTAAAAATCCACTGTGTTCTTGACGAATCACAAATTTTCTGTATGTAATAAATTCACATGGTGAATAGAGGTATGATATGCATATTTCTTGTGTGTTTTCTCAAAATAAAAAAGTTTAGGTATTTTTTTTCAAATCAGCACAAGGGACATAACTTACATTGACTGAAAAATGACCTTGTGTTGGTGACTGCGATCCTAGTTAAAATCTTTTCTCCTCTGCACCCTCGTACCACTGCATACCCCCACAGCATTAATCTTCGGTGCTGCAGGGGTTATTACAGCCACTGGACCTGGCATAGGCACTCATCAAGAGTGCCGACTATGTCCACCCTTTCTTGCCCCCCTCCTCCGTTCAAACAAGCTGTACTATAGCTTCCATCACTGGAATGTGCTCTATAAATGGAGGATGGGTGGAGGAATGATAGGTTTGCCTTCCCCTTTCTTAGAGCACTTTTTTATTGATGGAAGCTACAGTATGCCTTCTATGAATAGGGGAAGTGTTGGAAAGGGGCTTTTGGAGGAGACTGCAGGCTGGTCTCTTGCTGACTGACAATGGGCCTTGGCGTTTGAGGGGGCTCTATTCTTTGGGAGGTCTGTGCCTGGGGGACCTTTGGAGTAGTTTTACTTTGGATTCAAGTACAGGTCTCCCCGAAACACACAGACTCTGAGAAAAGGAAGACCCCCGATACAGATTTGGGACCTGTTTTTTTGGGGTATAGACTGAACAGCCCAAACCAGCATTGACTGCTTCAACCCCCTCCTAGACTCAAAGCAGAAGATTGTAAACGGCTCAAAACAACCTGATGCTGAGGTCTCCTGCTGTAATGTGTATTCTGTTTATTAAGGTGTTACAGTGGGTGTAGAAAAGAATCACCCCCCGTAAAATAATCATGTTTTGTTGCTTTGCAGCCTGAAATGAAGACAGAAGCCATTTTTGTTGTATCCAGCTGTATTTACTCAAAGCAACTTATAACATCCAAGTGAAATATATACAGTGCCTTGCAAAAGTATTCACCCGCCTTGGCTTTTTACCTATTTTTTACATTACAGCTTTTAGTTCAATTTTTTTTTAATCTGAATTATATGTGATGGATAAGAACACAATAGTCTAAGTTGGTGAAGTAAAATTAGCAAAATATATACATAAAACTATTTTTCAGAAATAAGAAACGGATAATTGGCATGTGCGTATGTATTCACCCCCTTTGTTATGAAGCCCATAAAAAGCTCTGGTGCAACCAATTACCTTCAGAAGTCACATAATTAGTGAAATGATGTCCACCTGTGTGCAATCTAAGTGTCCCATTATCTGTTATTACATATACACACCTTTTTGAAAGGCCCCAGAGGCTGCAACACCTAAGCAAGAGGCACCACTAACCAAACACTGCCATGAAGACCAACAATGTTGTTGAGAAGTACAAGTCACGGTTAGGTTATAAAAAAATATCCAAATCTTTGATGATCCCTACGATCACCATCAAATCTATTATAACCAAATGGAAGAACATGGCACAACAGCAAACCTGCCAAGAGACAGCTGCACACCAAAACTCACGGACCGGGCAAGGAGGGCATTAATCAGAGAGGCAGCACAGAGACCTAAGGCAACCCTGGAGGAGCTGCAGAGTTCCACAGCAGAGACTGGAGTATCTGTACATAGGACGACAATAAGCCGTACGCTCCATAGAGTTGGGCTTTATAGCAGAGTGGCCAGAAGAAAGCCATTACTTTCAGCAAAAACAAAATGGCACGTTTTGAGTTTGCGAAAAGGCATGTGGGAGACTCCCAAAATGTATGGAGGAAGGTGCTCTGGTCTGACGAGACTAAAATTTAACTTTTTGGCCAGCAAAAAAAATGCTATGTCTGGTGCAAACCCAACACATCACATCACCCAAAGAACACCATCCCCACAGTGAAACATGGTGGTGGCAGCATCATAATGTAGGGATGTTTGTCAGCAGTCGGGACTGGGAAACTGGTCAGGGTTGAGGGAAATATGAATGGTGCTAAATACAGGGATATTCTGGAGCAAAACCTGTACCACTCTGTGTGTGATTTGAGGCTAGGACGGAGGTTTACCTTCCAGCAGGACAATGACCCCAAACCCACTGCTAAAGCAACAGGTTTAAGAGGAAACATGTAAATGTGTTGGAATGGCCTAGTCAAAGCCCAGACCTCAATCCAATGGAAAATCTGTGGTCAGACTTAAAGATTGCTGTTCACAAGCGCAAACCATCCAACTTGAAGGAGCTGAAGCAGTTTTCCGCGGAGGAATGGGCAAAAATCCCAGTGGTAAGATGTGGCAAGCTCATAGAGACTTATCCAAAGCGACTTGGAGCTGTGATAGCCGCAAAAGGTGGCTCTACAAAAGTATTGACTTTAGGGGGGTGAATAGTTATGCACATGACTTTTTCTGTTATTTTGTCCTATTTTTTTTTGTGAAGCAAACAACAAACAATCTTCAAAGTTGTGGGCATGTTCTGTAAATTAAATGATGCAAATCCTCAAACAATCCAGTAAAGCATGGAGAGGGTAATATCCTGTTATCGGGGTGATTTCTCTGCAGCAGGAATAAAAGGAAAAATGGAAGGGGCAAATTACCATCAAATTCTTGAGGGAATTCTGCTGCCCTCTGACAGAAAGTTGTCAATGGGAAGAAGGTTTACCTTCCAACATGACAATGACCCAAAGCAAGCAACAAAAATGACCACATAGTGGTTGAAGGAAAAAAAGGTGAATGTCCTTGCATGGCTTAGTCAGAGCCCAGACTTAAACCCCATTGAAAATCTGTGGAATGACTTAAAGACTGCAGTCTACAAACGGTCACTATCAAATCTTACTGAACTTGAGCAGGTCTGCAAAGAAGAGTGGACAAATATTGCAAAGTCTAGATGTACAAGTTAGTAAAGACATATCCCAACAGACTAAAGGCTGTAATTAAAGCAAAACGTGGTCGAACAAACTGACACAAGGGGGTGTTCCTTTTTCCAACTCAGTGATTGTTTTAAAAAAAACATGTATTATTTTTTTATGACATGTTGGTGTTATAGCTTTCACTTGAATGTTATAAGCTGCACTGAGTAAATGCAGCTGGATAAAACAAAAATGGTTTCTGTCTTCATTTCAATTAAAAGCAACAAAATGTGAATATTTTAAAGGGGATGATTCATTTCTATACCCACTGTATGTGTATACTGTTATAATATGTAACTGTGTTCGCCTATCCTGTCTAGGTGTGGAGTGTCTTTCTCCTATTGTGTAATTTCTCCATTAGGTGCCTCCTAGGTGTGACTTCCCATTGTCAATTGAGTAACCTATTGTTTGTCTGTTTGTTAATCCTCCTGGAGATGCGCGTAGTCTTGTGTCAACTTTACCTCGTTACCGAACCATTGTGAGATGTTTACCCCAATCTGTAATATTTGTTTTTATTGTTCATGTGGTGACTGCCCCTATTTTTGAAGCATATAAAAACATGTATTTCTGTTCAATAAAGCTATTTTGGTCTTACCTCAGCATCTTTCTGCGTATGATGCTGAAGGGTTGGTATTAGCTACCGGTCTGCTGGTGTGCTGGCTATTATATTGTTAGGTAATTCCAAGAAATAGCCAGCATTAATTATAATGACCTAGACAAACATATCTACCGTTGTTCATCTCCACTGCATGGATGACTTAAAGTGTATGTAAACCTCAGTCATGGAATCTGAGCAAAGCACATATCTGTAGTGTTTACTTATTTCTCACCAAAGCTCTAAGTGTCGTTTCTCTCTGGTGCTTCATTCCTCTGTTATCAGCATGAGTCACTTTTGAGAAGTTTTTACTGTCACATGAGATAAAATTTGTGTTGGGGAGGGAGCTCAGAGTGGAGCTTGTCTATTCAAAACACAGTCTTTCTGCTATGTGAAGGGGTGTGTTTGCCTTTCCTCCAATCAGCTCTCACCACTGTATCTGCAGCCTCTCCGCCCCCTCCTCTGTGCTCCTGACAGATGAAGAAAAGATTATTCACACGATCTGCCCTTTTAAAGAGGTGTAGGGAAGAGAAGACTGCAGATAAACAAGTTAAACCTATGTATGAGGATTTGTTTAATCTCTGTGCATCATCTGAGGCTGTTCATTTCACTAGGTATATGTAAGGGTCTACAGCCACTTTAAGCCAGCCATAGATAGTTCGAATCTCGGCCAGTTCAGCAGGGACTGGCTGAGATGCAAACCATGTTGGGTACCACCAGCCTATCGGATTCTACATGCAATTATTGCTAGCAGCTATTATAGTCGCTAACAGTGATAACTGTGTTCTCCCGGCGGGGACAGCTGCCCCTAAAACAATGGCTCCGTGGGAGAGATTCCCTTGTCAACACTGACTGTGTTGACGGGGGAAATCAAGCGATTTTCTTTCCTGCAACCCGCTGTTGCAGAAAAGAAAAAACGATCCATCTACGGCCAGCTTTATGGAATTAGTAATTCACACAATAAAAATAAGGTTCTTTGTACTTTCTTAACCACTTTACTCACGTCTCCACCAACTATTCAGTTTCTGCTACCCCTCTACACTGGCTTTCACTCGCCCAACAACTACAAAACACTACCAAAAACATACAAAGCCATCTACAACTCTGCTGAAAACTACATCACCACCCTCTGTGACCTTAGAAAAAGTAACCGTTCCACGAGTGAACATGTAACAACCCAGTGACTCCAATACCGGTGAGCCGGCATCCAACAGGACTTGCCCAGCCCACTGGAACCAATGGCGTCCCGGGGGGGAGGCAGAGGGGGCCCTGACCCCCCAACATTATGCTGTGCCCCACCATGTGCCCCCCCCCAATTACCCAATTAAAAAACCTTTTTTTTCTTTTTTTTTTTGCATAATTCGAGCGCTCACACAATCACGGCCGCCCGATCTGCTCCTTCCCCTGCATCCTAATTGGCAGGGAGAAGAGCAAGTTGCAGGAAGGACTCCACCAGGACTCTCAGTTACTGAAAAAACAGACTGATTTCTCCCGTCCTTAGGACAGGATAACCAGCCTGTAAATTCCAAGAGATGCCAGACCAGCGCTGTCAAAAGCAGGGGCAGGACAGCAGGAGGAGGCTGGGGAACCCCACAGTGGCAGAACATCAGGGCCCGGTGGCAAGACAACCTTTGCAACCCTGATAGTTCTCCCACTGTTTTGGACCCTTATATTTTCTTGGTATGCTGGTGACATATATCTCTTGTTTCCTGCCACCCTGGGGGGGGGGGGGGGCAATACAGTAGGAAGGGAGCTCACTGCAGAACATGTGAAAGGGCCATTGTGGGATCATAGTAATTGCATTTTATAGTTGCCCCCCTACTTTTGTCCCTGTCCCCCCCTATATATGAAAGTTGGAGACACCACTGACTGGAACTATCAAAAAGGGTAGGGGGCCACACACCAGCAATCAGCCAAGTCATCGTATATGCAGGATCTGCTTCAACTTGTCTCCTTTCAAGCCATGCTCCACTAACGCATTTTACCCTCCCACAGGCTTCTTCAGAGATCTATGACTAAGCCCATGGGAGTGTGAAACTGTACAATGTGATTATTGTGAGCAGCACTAGTTGTTCTTGGCCCTTGCTATTTTTGTATATGGATGGTTATGTAGTCCAATACAACCCCTGCTTATTAGCTTGTGCGCAGAGCGATTAGGCATATGGTGGGCCAGGAAAAGTACAAACAGCACACAGGTATTCACAAAATATCACTCCAATGTCAAAACCACACAAGGTGTTAGGACAAAATGCTAAACATTAATATTAAACATTCACGTACATCTGCTTTGAAAGAATTGGCCAGATCTTTGATTGGTCGATTGGTTGAATCTCCGCCACTGTGCAGTCTCTGCAGTGATTGCACTGAATCTCCAGCATCGTGGATGACACAGATCCTTTAATTTATGCTTCTTCTCTATGTCTGCCCACACGTATTTTTCTGTAACATGCTGTATTTTCACCTTTTTCTTGCTATTCTATTTCATGTTTAACAAGCAGCCCTTTTGTGACCTTCTTCCATCTCATCATTACATCTCATTCTGTAACATCTCTTTAGATCAGAAATAGCTTGACAGTTTCTCTTGCAGCTAATCCTACACCAAATCTAGTACAAAGTAATTCAGTGGATACATCTAGAGAACCACTGGAAATCAGCAAGAGCGATCTATTCCCCCTCGTGAAGAGGCATATTATCATTAGCGCTGCCTCAGCATTGGGTAGTTGATTATTACAGCTGATAGAGACTACATTGCCTTTTCCATTATATTCCCCTATATACCTCACTTAGGGGGGTATGCACACTCAGCAGGGGGAGCACAGGCATTGCACACAATCTGTTAGACATTTTCTTTATGTTTCGTAGAAATGTGTGATTTATACTGTGTGGTTTATGTACATAGTCATGTTTGATCACCGAACAGAAAGATATGAAGGTTGTTTCCTTAGCACTTCTATGATATACAAAATAAAACACATTGCTTAAACAAATACTTGCTACTTAAAAAAATGTGATTTTCAGCTGATTGATTGAAAGTATATTAGCAGTAGATATATATACAATCATTAATTGGATTAAATAGGAATAAAGGAAACTTCCAATAGCTCCATTATGGGAATTAAAGTGGACCCATCTTTAAGTTTACAAAAAAAAAACAACATTGCGCTCAGTAAATTGTGTAAAGGAAAGCAGCACCTTAATCATCAGAATACTGGACAAGTTGAATAATAGTAAAAAGGTGCACTTTCCCTTTTACAAATAATATCAATATAAAAGCATCACAACATAAATTAAGTGCAATCAATTATAAAACATATGTGCAATACAATCATGTAAATCTGGTGCAAATAAAAAGCGAGTCAAACAATTATTCTAAAATAAATGAACAGATACTGGGTGCAAAGAAATTGTAAAATGTCCATAAAAAGTGCACACACTCCTTACCGGAAAGGCTTACCTCTAAACTGGAGGAGGTTGTAAAATAAAGAGTCCAAACGACTTCAGCCTGCTACATCAGTGCCACTTGCAAGACCCAATAATAAAGGCAACCATCTAGTTTCTTCAGTCGGCTAGTGTTGAGGCCCAGTTTTTATGGTAGTGCACATAAGTACAGTCCCAGTAAAGTCTGCATACAGTTGGTAAGGCTGCTTTTTAGATGACCAATCCCTAAGTACTCAGTCTCTGCTAGCAGCGGTAGAACTAGCATTAAGGACTGCTTACCCAAATGGCTTCCTCACAGGAACTGTGCCTATTGTCCATAGTAAGAGGTACCTCTCTAGGGAGCCTTATACACTCACCGACCACTTTATTAGGTACATTTGTTCAATTGCTTGGTCGCACAAATTGCTAATCAGCCAATCACATGGCAGCAATTCAATGCATATAGGCATCTAGACATAGTGAAGACGACTTGCTAAAGTTCATACCGAGCATCAGAATGGGGAAGAAAGGGGATTTTGGTTACTTTGAGGGTGGCATGGTTGTTGGTGCCAGATGGGCTGGTCTGAGTATTTCAAAAACTGCTGATCTGTTGGGATTTTCACACATAACCATCCTTAGGGTATACAGAGAATGGTCCAAAAAAGAGAAAACACATCGAACCTTGAAGCAGATGGGCTACAGCAGCAGAAGACCACAACAGGTGCCACTCCTGTCAACTAAGAACAGGAAACTGAGTTTACAATTCACACAAGCTCACCAAACTGGGACAATAGAAGATTGGAAAAATGTTGCCTGGCTGATGAGTCTCGATTTCAGCTGCAACATTCATATAGTGGGGTCAGAATTTGGTGTAAACAACGTGTAAGCATGGATCCATCCTGTCTTGTATCAGTGGTTTAGGCTGGTGGTGGTGGTGTAATGCTGCGGGGGGATATTTTCCTTAGTACCAATTGAGCATCATTTAAATGCCACGGACTATCTGAGTATTGTTGCTGACCATGTCCACCCCTTTATGACTACAGTCTAACCATCTTCTGATGGCTGCTTCCAGCAGGATAATGCACCATGTCACAAGACTCAAATCATTTCACCACTGGTTTCTTGAACTTGACAATGAGTTCACTGTACTGCAATGGCTTCCAGTGTCACCAGAATTCAATCCAATAGAGCACCTTTGGGATGTGGTGGAAAAGAAGATTCGCATCATGGATGTGCAGCTGACAAATCTGCAGCAACTGCGTGATACTATCATGGCAATATGGACCAAAATCTCTGAGGAATATTTCCAACACCTTGGTGAATCTATGCTACGACGGATTAAAGCGGTTGTGGACGTAAAAGTTTTTTTCTTTTAATGCAATATGCATTAAGATAAAAAACCTTTTGTGTGCAGAAGCCCCTCTAACACTTACCTGAACCCCATCTCTATCCAGCGATGTGCACGAGTGCCTCAGCCGTCTGGAGCTCTCCCTCTTCATTGGCTGAGACACAGCAGCAGCGCCATTGGCTCCCGCTGCTGTCAAAGTCAGTTAGCCAATCAGGGAAGAGAGGAGGCAGGGCCGAACCGCAGCTCCATGTCTAAATGGACACACAGAGCTGCGACTTGGGGTGCCCCCATAGCAAGCTGCTTGCTGTGGGGGCACTCGACAGGAGGGAGGGGCTAGGAGCACCAAAGAGGGACTCGAGAAGAGGAAGATTCAGGCTACTCTGTGCAAAACCACCACACAGAGCAGGTAAGTATAATATGTTTGTTATTTTTAACCACTTCATCCCCAGGAAGATTTGGCTGCTGAATGACCGGGCCATTTTTTGCGATACAGCACTACATCGCTTTAACTGATAATTGCGCAGTCATGCGATACTGCATCTAAACAAAATTGAGTTCTTTTTCCCCACAAATAGAGCTTTCTTTTGGTGGTATTTGATCTCCTCTGCGGTTTTTATTTTTTGCGCTATAAAAAAAAAAGAGCGACAATTTTGAAAAAAAACCCCCAATATTTTGTACTTTTTGCTAAAATAAATATCCCCATTTTTTTTTAAAAAAAGCTAATTTTTTCTCAGTTTAGACCGATATGTATTCTTCTACATATTTTTGATAAAAAAAATAAAAATTGCAATAAGCGTATATTGATTGGTTTGCACAAAAGTTATAGTGTCTACAAAATAGGGGATAGATTTATGGCATTTTTATTATTAATTTCTTTTTTTACTAGTAATGGCGGCTATCTGTGATTTTTATCAGGACTGTGAAATTATGGCGGACACATCAGACACTTTTGAAACATTTTTGGGACCATTGGCATTTATACAGCGATCAGTGCTATAAAAATGCACCAGATTACTGTAAAAATGTCACTGGCAGGGAAGGGGTTAACACTAGGGGGCGATCAAGGGGCTAACTGTGTTCCCTATGTGTGTTTCTAACTGTAGGGGCGGGGACTGACCTAGAGGAAGTGACAGATCGTGGTTCCTAGCTAATAGGAACTCACGATCTGTCACGCTTCACAGAACAGAACAGGGATTTGTGTCTTTACACACACACGTCCCTGTTCTGCCTCTCATACCCGCGATCTCTCGTGGCCAGCGGTCATCACGACCGCCGGCCACCAGCATCAGCCCCTCCGCTGTGCAGCGGGCGCGCGCCTGCTATCCCGAGTTCCTCCCCTATATAACCCCTCCCATCTGGAGAGTACCTCAGTTTTGTAGCAAAGCAATAAGTATCCTGATGTGTATATATATATATATATATATATATATATATATATATATACATAAATCCCGAAGAGGGGCGGGGAGCTCTGTGTCCCGTGATGTAATCTTAAGAAAAGGATTTTACAGGTAAGCTGTTTTTTAAAAAATCCTGTTTTCTTGTTCATACATCACGGGACACAGAGCTCTATTCATTACATCATGGGACATCCCAGAGCAATGCCCAAATTGAGGGGAGGGAGGCACAGATCAGAAAAGACCGCCATTGGATGTGAAGACCTATACTGCTGCCTGCAGTACACTGCGCCCGAAAGCGGTATCCTCATGCCCTCTAACATCCACCTGATAAAATCTAGTGAATGTATGGACCGAAGACCAAGTTGCAGCCTTGCAGATCTGAGCCATGGAGGCTCGGTGATGCACTGCCCATGAAGCACTTACTGCCCTAGTCAAGTGCGCCTTAACATGAAAAAGAGGAAGCTTCTTTTCCAAACCATAGGCCTGAACAATAACTTGTCGAATCCACTTAGCTATAGTGGACTTCGACGCTGCCTGGCCCTTTCTGGGACCACCTGTCAGTACAAACAGAAAGTCAGTTTTCCGCATCTGAGCAGTGACATCCAGATAGATTTTGACTGCTCTAACAACATCTAGAGAGTGTAACAACATTTCCTCCGCAGACTGCAGGTCTGGAAAAAAGGATGGTAGGACCACATCTTGGTTTAGGTGGAACCCTGATACCACCTTAGGTAAGAAATCCGAGTGAGGACGCAACACCACCCTGTCTTTGTGAATAATTAAGTATGGCTCTTTACATAAAAAAGCCGCTAACTCTGATACCCTCCTGGCAGAGGATATGGCAACAAGAAAAAACAACTTCTTGGTCAAAAGACACAAAGAAGCATGGCATAATAGTTTTAAAAGGCTGTTTTGCAAAACAGACAGAACTAAATTCAAATCCCATGGGCACACAGGCGGCCTGACTGGTGGATTTAAACGCAATGCCCCCTGAATAAAGGCCCGGACTAGGGAATGAGAGGCAAGCGGTTTCTGAAAAAATGCCGGCAAGGCCGAGATCTGACCCTGGATAGTGCTCAAGGCCAGCTTCATTTCTACTCCTAATTGAAGAAAAGCGAGAATTCTAGCAATAGCATACCTTCTAGGATGCCATCCTTTGGACTCACACCAGGAGACATATGCCTTCCAGATTCTATAATAGATGAGCCTGAAGGCCAGCTTCCTGGCATTAACCAGAGTGGTTAGGACTGGACCCGAAAGCCCACGTTTTTTCAGGACGTGGGTCTCAACAGTCAAACCGTCAAATTCAGACTTGGTAAGGAAGGATGGAATATTGGCCCTTGCGAGAGCAGGTCTGGTCGCAGTGGGGGCACCCATGGCCTTCTGACTGCCATCCTCAAGATCTCTGCATACCAGGACCTCCTGGGCCAACCTGGGGCTACTAGGATTACTGGCTTCCCTTCTGTTTTGATCCTGCAAAGTAACCAAGCAAGAAGCGGAACTGGAGGGAACGCATAGATCAGAGAAAACTGATCCCATGGAACTATCAAGGCATCTGAACCTTGTGCTAGCGGGTCCTTTGTTCTTGATACAAAGATGTCCAGTTTGTTGTTGAACCTGGAGGCTAGTAGGTCTACATCCGGGGTACCCCATCTCTGGCATATTGCCTGAAATATGGCTGGGTGTAGCGACCATTCTCCTGGGTCCAGCTGCTGGCGACTTAAAAAATCTGCTTTCCAATTTTCCACCCCTGTAATAAAGACTGCAGAGAGACAAGGAACATGTTTCTCTGCCCAAGTGAGAATGTGACTCACCTCCCTCTGGGCACTCAGACTCCTGGTGCCCCCTTGGTGATTGATAAGGGCGACTGCTGTGGCATTGTCGGACTGAACTCGGACAGGACAGCCTTGTAGCCTGTCTGTCCAGGTCTTCAGGGCCAGATGGACTGCCCAAAGTTCCAGGATGTTGATGGGTAAAGACCCTTCGGTTCTGGGCCATTTGCCTTGGATCAAAGCTTCTTCCAGAACTGCTCCCCAGCCTGAGAGGCTGGCATCTGTAGTTACGACTTTCCAAAAAAATTGGAACAAAGGACTTTCCCTTCTGTAGATTCTTGTCTAGTAACCACCAATTGAGGCTCTGGCGCACTGATGGTAACGGGCGCATTGGAAGATCCAAGGCTTGAACTCTTTTGTTCCAGGCAGACAGAATGCTGTTCTGCAAAGGCCTTGAGTGGAACTGGGCGTAAGGAACAGCCTCGAATGAGGCTACCATCTTCCCCAATAAACTCATACAGAGACAAATGGAAGGATTTTTCCTGGCCTTGACTATTCAGGCCAAATCCTTTATGGCTTTGGCTTTTGCCTTGGGCAAGAATACCCTGCTTTGGACTGTGTCTATGACCATGCCCAAATATTCCAGCCTTCTTAGGGGCTGTAATAGTGATTTGTCCAGGTTGAGGTCCACTCCAAGTTTCTTACTGTGGTGAGCACATTGTGCTTCAAGCTTGCAATGGACTGTTCTACCAGTAGTAGACCGTCTAGATAAGCTGTTACTGCTATGCCCCGATCCCGTAGTTTTGCCAGGGGCGGAGCTAGAACCTTTGTAAATACTCGATGTGCCGTAGCTATACCGAACGGGGGGGGCAACAAATTGGAAGTGGCGCTGCTCTACCGCAAACCTTAAGAACTTCTATTGAGCGGGAAAAATTGGCACATGTAGATATGCATCTTTGATGTCTATTGATGCCAGGAATTCTCCCCCCTGAAGGGTGGAAACCACTGAGCGGGTAGATTTCATGCGGAACGAGCGAATGTTTAAAAACTGATTTAGGTCCTTTAGATCCAGAATGGGTCTGACATCTCCGTTTGGCTTCAGGACTGTAAAGAGGTTTGAGTAAAACCCTGAACCTTGCTCCTCTGGAGCCACCTTTATAATCACCCTTTGAGATAACAGGCGATCCAAAGCTAGAAACAAGGGTCTCCTTTTCTCTGGGTCCTTGGGAACACTTGGCCAAAGATGACGGGATGGTGGAAATTTCCAAAATTCGAGCTTGTACCCGAGAGATACAGTGGAGGATACCCATTTGTCCTGAACCTCTTTCTGCCAAACGCCCGCAAAACACCGAAGCCTTGCTCCCACTCGGCCGAGCGGGGGCGCCCCTTCACAAGGAGGCTTTGGGATTCTGTTTAGCAGATCTTTGACCCCAAGGCTTCTTTTGCCCATGGGCTGGGCCTTGGATCTTTCCTCTTGAACTGGACTGGAAAGGCCGTCACCACTGCCTAGAAGCCAAGGTACTCGGGGCTGGGAAAAGAGAAAGTTTAAAAGAAGGACGTTTATCTTTCTTTTTAACTGGCAATAAGGTGGTCTTGCCACCGGAAATCTTCTGGATATATTTATCCAGATCATCCCCAAACGTTCCCCATGGAACAGGAACCCAGCTAAATATCTTTTGCAAGAGGCTTCAGCTGCCCAATGTTTAAGCCAAAGGGACCTACACATGTGTACCAGTAGGAATGTAAGGTGGGATGCTTGCTGGACAGAATCCTTAATAGCATCTACTGCAAAGCATAAGGCCCTCGGAAGAGCTGCATAGTCTTAAACTTGCTCAACAGGAAGAAAATTAACTACCTGCTTCACCTGCTCCTTCAAATATTGACACATACCAACTGCTGCAACCGCAGGTTGGACCACAGCGCCAGCCAAGGCAAAAGAGGATTTAAGTAATGATTCCAGCTTCTTGTCAGTTGGATCTGTAAACCCCTGAGCATTGTCCACAGGACAAGTTAGGCTTTTATTCATGCAAGAAACAGCCGCATCTATTGCTGGCACTCTCCATTTCTTGGTGAATTTTCCCTCCATTGGGTAGAGCAGGGAGAATTTCCTAGGAGGAGAAAATGATTTATGTGGGTGAGCCCAGCCATCATACATTAGCTTTTCCATTAATGGATGGATGGGAAAGGAAAATGCAGCCTGTGGACACTTCTGAGACCCCAAGGATGAAACAGGGGACACGGCTGGTTCAGTACAGGGCAAATTGTAGGTGGTACTCTGTATAATAGTGCACTTGAAGCTTGAGAGCCTGTGAGGTAGAAGAGAGCTTCCCCTCATCCCCTGATTCGTCCGACTGCTCGTGATCCTTGTCCCCAGACAGTGTTGTATCATCATCATCAGACTGCTGATCATCTGATAGGGAACCCAGAGCAGAGGAAGGAGACCTACCCCATTTTCTGCTATCTCCTAAGGATGCTGTGATAAAAGCAGTAATCCTTTGTTCTAAACCACCCAATGCTGCCTCCATAGCATCTTCATTGACATATGCAGGGGCTGCAATATTGGGAGAGGCAGTAATGCCTGACTGCGGCGGGGGGGGGGGGGGGATGTTACCCTGCAGGCACGTCTAGAGTTCCCAGACCCAGATGGTGATTTCTTGGTGCTCTTTTTACCTGCCCCTGAAATCATTTTGCGGGGAGACATAGTCCTAAGCTAACAAAGCAGAGGTACTAAAATCAATTGCATACACTGTTGTTCCTAGCTTACAATAGTAGTGTTTGCTTAGACTGCACAACCTGATGCTGAGTAGGTGTCTTAGGTGTTCCTGTATCCGATCTACATGAGATGCTTACATGCCCCAGTTCTGTGTCCTGCCGCTTACAGACCCCTGGCGCCCTGGCTCTTTAAAACCAAGCGCCTCGCGCCTGCACAGTGAATCGCTGTGCATGCAACCACGCCCCCCCCTCCCTGCTGTTTTCAACGTAAAAGCACGCCCCCTGCACGCGCCTAGGGCCAATATGGCGGCAGCTGGGGGTGAGGGGGGGAAGGAGAAGACCGGGAGGCTACGTGGGACCCCAAGACTGCTTGGGATCCCCTTATTTAACTTATTTAAGGGGCAGTGCCTGCAGCGGAGGAGTTGAGCGACTGACAGAGCTGCTTCACTGAGCTGTATTTCCTGGAAGCCTGTAAGTAACACCAGGTATGCCTCTTACTCCCACTAGTGGCGGAAAACAGGTAAGACATGCAACAACTCAAAAAAACGAATCCTTAATCCTAGGATTGCTTCACTTACCTTATCCCGACCGCAGAATACTGCTGAGAACAGCCAGACCCAACATTCACCCATCACAGTGGGTAGTGTTGTGCCAACCTTCAGGGTTCTGGGTTCCTACTTACAGGAGTCTCTTGCCTGGACCTGTAGAAGACTCTGCGAGAAAAACTTTGCGCATTTACAATATATGTGCTCAAAAAGTACTGGATCCCAGAGCCCAGTCCTCAGAGAGAGACATTACAGGCAAAACCTTGTTTCTTCTTCCATGAGGCCCGGGTACCATCCATCTTAGGCGATATAAATTGACCTGAGGTATGGATCCGGTTGTGTAGCTCCTAGAACCCCGCAGGGACCATCAAACAGAGCTTTTTCTTCTAAGCACATCTTGCATCGTGACCAAACACCTTAGACACAGGCGAAAAAACTGAGGTACTCTTCAGATTTCCAGGTTATATAGGGGAGGAATTCTCCTTACAATTAGGGTTGCCAGTGTCCAACACCTGAAGGTGACTATCTAACCAATGATGTAATGAATAATGCTCTGTGTCCCGTGATGTATGAACAAGAAATAGAGTTTACTTCTAAGTGCTTATAGCCTGCTGTTTACAGAGGAGTTATCACAGTATTATCATTGCTGTTACTGATTACCATATGCCTGTCATGAAAAGGTTCCCCCGTTGGTGGCGCTATCGATCTCTTGGATCGCAGTACCAGTGTCCACCAGCGGGTATCTTCCAACACCTAGGACCTGTAATAAGAGGACTCACCTGCTGGTGGCACTGTGGCATCCTTGGGCCGTAGTACCGGTGTCCACCAGCAGGTGTATTCCGGCAGTGTAGAGCAGACAGCACCCTCTGCGCTCAGGGGTAACGTGAGGTCAAATCACTGCAGTCTGATAAATACCCGGCAAGCCCTCACATCCTTGCCTTGGTGTCTCTCTCCCTGTGCCCTGATCTTGCTACCTGTTATCTTAACCTTGAGCCTGCATCTGTCCTGACCTGATCCGATCCCTATCCTGAGCCCATCCTGGACCTGTCCCTCCGGTTTCCTGATTTCCCTAATCCCTGCCCTGCAGCCTATCCATCCATCCTCTCCCTGTCCTGTTTGTTCCCCGTCCTTTCCCATCTGACTGACCTCCTTGTGTATGACCTCGGCCTGGCTTTTGCTACGATTACGGTATTTCCCATCCATTTGTATATACCATTTGTTTGTGGGTCTGTGGTTGGTTTGCACTGTTTATATTTTATTTATTTGTCACCCATTTAATAAACACCATTATTTTTCACTTACCTGTGTTTCTGGTTCCTTCTGTGCAGTCCACACAGTCTGGTCTACTAAATTCCCTGATAGAACACCAAGGCCATCCCTGACCAGACGTGGCTACATTGAGGAACCATCCGGGTTGTTAGTTCTGCTAATATGGATTTCAATGAAATGATTTATTATTCCCTGCTGGCAGAAGATGATGATGAATATTGTCGCCAGATTTTGAAAGGGTGGACTAGTGACCAGCTGATGGAAACTATTCGATCAGCTCATTCCCTAGTGGATCAGGAGTATATGTCATTTGAAGATGTTCAGCCCCTGATCCAGTTATGTGCAAAACCAGCCCTGTCATGCATTCCCGAAGGGAGCAATAAATTTTCTCCCCTCTTCAATTATGGCCAAGTTGAATCCCTGGTACATAGTTGCCAACTGTCCCGGATTTCCCGGGACTTACCCGGGATTTAGACTCCATTCCCGAATTTGTTGTGTCCCGGGAAATCCAGTTCTTCAAGGATTTTCTCTGCCGCCGCCGCTAGAGGTCCGCGTTCGATGGAGGCATTGTCTCCGCCGGCCGCCATTTTAAAGAAGATCAGGAAGACGGCTGGGGGGGCTAGACGGAGCTCCTGCGTCGCCGCCCACCCTCACCCCCGCTCCGCCTCGCCCAGCCTACCCCCCGCCCTGCTGCCAGTCTGTTATGGAAAGGGGCGGGGATTCTAGCCATACGGCCGGCGGAGGGAGACAGTATACACTGTCTACTACACTAGGACACCTGAGGTGGGGGGGTGCACCGCTGTGGGAATCTGATGTAAGGGGGCTCCACTGGGGACACCTGATGTGAGGGGGCTCCACTGGGGACACCTGATGTGAGGGGGGGCTCCACCGGGGACTCCTGATGTGAGGGGGGGCTCCGCCGGGGACACCTGATGTGAAGGGGGGCTCCGCCGAGGACACCTGATGTAAGGGGGGCTCCGTCGGGGACAGCTGATAGGAGGGGGCTCCGTAGGGGAATCCTGATGTGAGGGGGGCTCTGCCAAAGACTCCTGATGTGAGGGGGGCTCCGCTGGGGACACCTGATGTGAAGGGGGGCTCCGCCGAGGACACCTGATGTGAGGGGGGCTCCGCTGGGGACACCTGATGTGAGGGGGGCTCCGCTGGGGACTCTTGATGTGAGGGGGGGCTCCGCTGGGGACTCCTGATGTGAGGGGAGGCTCCGCTGGGGACTCCTGATGTGAGGGTGGGCTCCGCTGGGGGCACCTGATGCAAGAACGGACTCTGCTGGGACACCTGATGCAAGGACGGACTCTGCTGGGACATCTGGCGCAAGGACGGACGGCTGGTGGCAGGCGACGTGGCAGGTGACACGCTCAGGGATCCCACTGATTCTGCATTATGGTGAGTTGAATGATTTCATTTTATATTACAATGTAATAATAGAAATAATGCACTTCAATCATCCTGACACCATAACAACCATGGTGCCGGGATGATTGAAGTGCTAACACCAGGTGTTTGGAGTATCTTTATCTGCTGATTGTTAAACTTTCTAGAGTACACATATTTCCATTGTTGTGTAGGATCTGGGGCTGCTGTCCCTCCATCCCTCTCCCCCCCTTTCCCTCTCTATCCCTCATTCATCTCAGACTCTAACCACACCCCCTTGAGCCACGCCCATTTAAGACACACCCACTATTTCACGTAAACCACGCCCATTTTTACTTTTTTCCTTGGTCATACCCACAAATGCATTCCCCGCCCTAATTAAAACAAGACTCTGCCTACGGCCAAAAAAGTGTCCCTAAAAATTTTTTTTCAATGTTGGCAACTATGCTGGTATGGTTAGAAGATGATCCAGCATTGGAACATTATTCCGCTTGTTCACAGCAGGTGTTGTCTGATTGCATCCATTCAGTGCAATCCCTGGTTAGTCAGGCCAGGCATAAATCAGCATTTGTTCAACCTGTGCTACAGACATGGTCAGATCTCCTGCACTTAGCTAAGCCTCAACATTCCAGCCCTGCCATTAATCACCTGCCTTCCCAAAAATCTATCTCCCCGTCACCTATGGTAACCTCAGCTACAGCCCAGTTTACTCAGCTCCCTACCAAATATTACTACCCAGTCTCCAAGTGTTGCACCTATCCTGCCTTTAATCCACCTGCCTCTTCTCCCCCACCTGTAACAACCTCACAGAACCCTCCTCCAGCCACTGTTCCTTGGTCTTCCTTTTGCCCAGCTACATACTTTTCTTACGATCCTGCACCTACGTACAAAGCTGCAGTGGCTAAACCAAAAAAGAAATGAAAGTTCTTCCCGACCCACACCATCCTGCCAGTAACCCAACCTGCCTCCACACCAACCAACCTGTTCCAGCCTGTGTTCATGCCAGTTGAACTTGATGACCCACCTAAACCTGCCAACCCAGTGCCTGCTATCCAGCCTGATGTGCCTGCCTTCCAGTCTGATGTACCTACCTTCCAGTCTGATGTGCCCGCTTTCCAATCTGATGTCTTGATGCCTGCCTTCCAGCCTGATGTGCCTGCCTTCCAGCCTGATGTGCCTACCTTCCAGTCAGATGTGTCCGCTTCCCAGTCTGATGTCTTGATGCCTGCCTTCCAGCCTGAATAATCGGTGCCTGCCTTCCAGCCTGATGTGCCTGCCTTCCAGCCTGGTGTGCCTCCCTTCCAGTCTGATGTGTCCGCTTTCCAGTCTGAGCCCGCTTTCCAGTCTAATGTCTTGATGCCTGCCTTCCAGCCCAAAGTCTCGGTGCCTGCCTTCCAGCCTGATGTGCCTACCTTCCAGTCTGATGTATCCGCTTTCCAGTCTGATGTGCCCGCTTTCCAGTCTGATGTCTTGATGCCTGCCTTCCAGCCCAAAGTATCGGTACCTGCCTTCCAGCCTGATGTGCCTGCCTTCCAGCCTGATGTGCCTACCTTCCAGTCAGATATGTCCACTTTCCAGTCCGATGTCTTGATGCCTGCCTTCCAGCCTGAAGTCTCGGTGCCCGCTTTCCAGCCTGATGTGCTCGCTTTTCAGCCTGATGTGCCTGCCTTCCAGCCTGATGTCTCGATGCTTGCCTTCCAGCCGGATGTCTAGGGCCTGCCTTCCAGTCTGATGTGCCCGCTTTCCAGTCTGATGTGTCCGCTTTCCAGTCTGATGTGCCCGACTTCCAGCCTTATGTCTCGATGCTTGCCTTCCAGCCTGATGTCTCGGTGCCCGCTTTCCAGCCTGATGTGCCCGCTTTCTGGTCTGATGTGCCCGCTTTCCAGTCTGATGTGCTGATTCCTACCTTCCAGCCCGAAGTCTTGGTGCATGCCTTCCAGCCTGATGTGCCTGCTTTCCAGCCTGATGTACCCACTTTCCGGTCTGATGTGCCCGCCTTCTAGCCTGATGTCTCGATGCTTGCCTTCCAGCCTGATGTCTCGATGCTTGCCTTCCAGCCTGATGTCTCGGTGCCTGCCTTCCAGCTTGATGTGCCCGCTTTCCAGTCTGATGTGCCCGCTTTCCAGTCTGATGTGCCCGCCTTCCAGCTTGATGTCTTGATGCTTGCCTTCCAGCCTGATGTCTCGGTGCCTGCCCTCCAGCTTGATGTGCCCGCTTTCCAGTCTGATGTGCCCGCTTTCCAGTCTGATGTGCCCGCCTTCCAGCTTTATGTCTTGATGCTTGCCTTCCAGCCTGATGTCTCAGTTCCTGCCTTCCAGCTTGATGTGCCTGCTTTCCAGTCTGATGTGCCCGCTTTCCAGTCTGATGTGCCCGCCTTCCAGCTTGATGTCTTGATGCTTGCCTTCCAGCCTGATGTCTCGGTGTCTGCCTTCCAGCTGGATGTCTCGGTCCCTGCCTTCCAGTCTGATTTGCCAGCTTTCCAGTCTGATGTGCCGGCTTTCCAGTCTGATGTCCTGATGCCTACCTTCCAGCCCGAAGTCTTGGTGCATGCCTTCCAGCCTGATGTGCCTGCTTTCCAGCCTGATGTGCCTGCTTTCCAGCCTGATGTGCCCGCCTTTCAGCCTGATGTCTTGGTGCCTGCCTTCCAGCCTGATGTCTTGGTGCCTGCCTTCTAGCCAGATGTCTCGGTGCCTGCCTTCCAGCTTGATGTCTCCACTTTCCAGTCTGATGTGCTCGCTTTCCAGTTTGATGTGCTCGCTTTTCAGCCTGATGTGCTTGCTTTCCAGCCTGATGTGCCCGCCTTCCAGCCTGATGTCTTAATGCCTGCCTTCCAGCCTGATGTCTTGGTGCCTGCCTTCCAGCCGGATGTCTCGGTGCCTGCCTTCCAGCTTGATGTCTCCACTTTCCAGTCTGATGTGCTCGCTTTCCAATCTGATGTGCTCGCTTTCCAGCCTGATGTGCTTGCTTTCCAGCCTGATGTGCCCGCCTTCCAGCCTGATGTCTCAATGCCTGCCTTCCAGCCTGATATCTTGGTGCCTGCCTTCCAGCCGGATGTCTTGGTGCCTGCCTTCCATCTTGATGTCTCCACTTTCCAGTCTGATGTGCTCACTTTCCAGTCTGATGTGCTCGCTTTCCAGCCTGATGTGCCTGTTTTCCACTCTGATGTGCCTGCTTTCCAGCCTGATGTGCCCGCTTTCCAGCCTGATGTGCCTGCTTTCCAGCCTGATGTGCTCACTTTCCAGTCTGATGTTCTGATGCCTGACTTCCAGCCCAAAGTCTTGGTGCATGCCTTCCCGTCTGATGTGCCCGCTTTCCCGTCTGATGTGCCCGCTTACCCATCTGATGTGCCCGCTTTCCCGTCTGATGTGCCCGCTTTCCAGCCTAATGTCTCGGTGCCTGCCTTCCAGCTTCATGTCTCCACTTCATCGTCTGATATGCCCGCTTCTTAGTCTGATCTCTTGGTACCTGCCTTCCAGCCTGGTATCTCGTTGCCTGCCTTCCAGCCGGATGTCTTGATATTGGTGTGTCAGCCTGAAGTTTCTGTGCCCGTGTGTCAGCCTGAAGTTTCTGTGCCCATGTGTCAGCCTGAAGTTTCTGTGCCCCTTACCCAGTCTGCTGAACCAGTGCCCGTTACCCAGTCTGCTGAACCGGTGCCCGTTACCCAGTCTGCTGAACCAGTGGCCATTGCCCAGTCTGCTGAACCAGTGCCCTTTACCCAGTCTGCTAAACTGGAGTCCGTTAAGCCAGTGCCCGTTATTCGGCTTGCCGGACCATTGCCCAGTGTCCAGCTCGCTGAACCGGGGCCCGTTACCCAGCCCACTGGGCCAGGGCCCGTTACCCAGTTTGTTGAGCCAGTGCCTGGGATCCAGCCTGCCCTTACGGTGCCCGATGTTTGTCCTGACGACCCGGAGCTTGCTGCCCAGCTCGACGACCCAGAGCGTGCCCTCATCTTTTGTTCGGTTTGAGGCCATAAACTTTGGACAATTTCATCTAGTTGGAGCGTCCGGAGGCCGCTCCTTTGGGGGGGTACTGTCATGAAAAGGTTCAACCGTTGGTGGCGCTATCGGTCTCTTGGATCGCAGTACCAGTGTCCACCAGCGGGTGTCTTCCAACACCTAGGATCTATAATAAGAGGACTCACCTGCTGGTGGCACTGTTGCATCCTTGGGTCGTAGTACCGGTGTCCACCAGCAGGTGTATTCCGGCAGTGTGGAGCAGACAGCACCCTCTGCGCTCAGGTGTAACGTGAGGTCAAATCACTGCAGTCTGATAAATACCCGGCAAGCCCTCACATCCTTGCCTTGGTGTCCCTCTCCCTGTGCCCTGATCTTGCTGCCTGTTATCTTGACCTTGAGCCTGCATCTGTCCTGACCTGATCCGATCCCTATCCTGAGCCCATCCTGGACCTGTCCCTCCTGTTTCCTGATTTCCCTGGATCCCTGCCCTGCAGCCTTTCCATCCATCCTCTCCCTGTCCTGTTGGTTCCCCATCCTTTCCCATCTGACTGACCTCCTTGTGTATGACCTCGGCCTGGCTTTTGTTACGATTACGGTATTTCCCATCCATTTGTATATACCATTTGTTTGTGGGTCTGTGGTTGGTTTGCACTGTTTATATTTCATTTATTTGTCACCCATTTAATAAACACCATTATTTTTCACTTACCTGTGTTTCTGGTTTCTTCTGTGCAGTCCACACAGTCTGGTCTACTAAATTTTCTGATAATGCCATTACTTATTGCTGATTTTGTGGATTACCAGGTTTATTCTAATTTAGCTGCATATTACTCTATTCTAAGTTGCTATAACCTAGTGATCATATTGTCTAGTGAACTGTGATTGACCCAATTCTTTACCTGCTCATTTATGTACACACTGCTATCTACTTCAACCTGGGTTCCTTCACCACTAACCAGCTTTGTGTTTGCTTTTTGATGTTGAACTATACTTGTCTGCATGATATTTAGATTTGTGCTCCCAATAGTATTTCAGTAATCATTTGATTAACCTGGTGTGATAGACGTGCCAAGGTTGTTCACAGAGCTGAGGCAGATGAGCAAGGAACCCAATCTACCAAGCAGCTCCAGCGGGGGGGTCATGCTACATTTAAGACAGGACTAGCACTGTGGCTAAGTCAATGTCACTAATACTCTATGGTAAATTGAGGAGTAGAGAGTGCCTACTGTGTTGTGATGTCTTTAGTGGGTATAACCCAACTCCCATTATTAAGTCCCTTTACTCAATGCCACTATACTCTCATAACAGAACACCTCTTACCAACTATAACCTTCTACCAACTATTCATCTTGTCTCACCAGTTAGACCCAAATACCCCCTTAATAACCCCTCAACAGCTACCCCTTAATTCCAAATTTCACAGCCCCCATCACAAACTACACCCCTAATTCAAATTACAAAAAGACCCCTAAACAGTTATATCTTTAGCTTTTATTGCATGGCACCTTTCAACAGCTGCCCTCCTAATTCCCAATAAATTGCACCCTTTAACAGCTACAGTACATCCGAAATACACAGGACCCCTCCACAGCTACCTCCCCAATACAAATTACACAGCACTCCTCAGCAGCTAACCTTCTTCCCTTTTACTTTCACCTCATAATTCTGCCAGAAACCTACTTCCTGTTCAAGAGTGACAACGCTCAGTTATTGCACTGTATCTATGAAGGATCAGCATTGTCACTCTGCCCATAGTTCTTGCTGCAAAAAGTAAATAAATGTATCTGCCATATCTAAGGACTGGTGAGCTGCAATTTAATTAAGTTTGTTCTTGGATTAATCCTTTTTTTTTTTTTTTTTTTTTTTTTTTTTTTTTTTTTTTTTTTTTTTTTTGCCACGTCAGACAACTTTAACCAGAGACTGCTTACAGATTGGTATTCATATACGTCTCTTGTCTAGTCACATCATTGTGGCCTTCCGTAATTATCCCACTATTTTTCCTTCTTTTTTTTTTCTTCTTTTTCTCTTTCCTTCTTCCTTTCTTTTCTCCCCCTTTCCCTTTTTATAAGTATTTAAATAAGATGACATACAACAGTTTGCATTTGATATCAATAGTCCCAAACTTCGGGACTTGTAATCTACATCTTATACCGCAGGGCCAATTGGCCGCATTACCTAACATTGACATTATGCGTGTTTGTATATTCTATTTTCTTTTAACTAATCCTTCCCCCCCCCCCCCCCCTATAACCCTCCCTTGTAAACCCTCCATGATACGGGAGCACATCTGGTGGGCAACGACAGGTCTATACACCGTTCTCTCCTATCTCTATATCACACCCAGCATAACTATGCCTCGCTACTAAAGACACGAGCTCTCTTGACGCGCAAGTAGCACTGCTTGCGGACACGGCATTACTTGGACCCACGGATTCCACAACCTTATAAACTTGTTATAGTTGCCGGCCCTGGTATAAAACGTTCTTTCACTCCAAACTGTGGAATTAACAGTTCTAATCCAATCTTCCAGAGTCGGGGGAGTTCTAGATTGCCATAGCTGGGCTATTAATTTCCTAGCCTGGAACAGACATCTGGCTACCGCCACCGCTGTGTACCTGTCTCTCAGGCCAATATCGACTTGACCGAGCACACAGGTCTTCGAATCAAGCACTAGGTTGATTTTGAACGTTATATTTATTTTCCTTAAAATCTCGGACCAGTATCTGACAAGTTTTGGGCACCGCCATATCATGTGGATTAGATCACCTGTTCTTCTGCATCTGGGGCACTCATCATTAATTCTGCGACCAAACATAAAAAGCTTCCTTGGGGTATAATAAGATCTGTGTAGCAGCATCAGATGGGAGGCCATTTGTGAGGGAGAGACCGACACCTCTGTTCCAAATTCCAGAATCTTTTTCCACTCAGCGTCCGTTATCTCCCCCACATCAGCCGCCCACCTGTCCCTACCCCCAGGAAAGCCCACCTGCGTATTTGTTCGCTTTATCAATTGAGTGTATAACTCTGAGATTAGCCCCTTGGAGTTCTCTGATTTAATTATTGAATGTAGCAGCGGGATCCTACCCCATGTGGGGGGTTGCCTATCAAACTGCTTCCTCAGGGCGTGACTAATCTGTAGGTAGGTATAGAATGTACGATTTGGTATCCCGTACTCATACTTCAATTCCTCGAAAGATTTCAAGATACCCCCCTCATATAACTGTATCAGCCGACTTAACCCGCACCTACCCCACAACCTATTGCTATCTACAGATAGTAATTCCTGCAAGTTCTTGTTATTCCATATTGGCGAATATTCTGAAGTTCCTTTGTATCCCATTATTCGCTTAGTTGTCTGCCATACCCTGGTGATCATTTTGAGGGTCGGGATCTCACGTTGTAATGACTCTGCCTCCAGTGCTTCCACCAATGAACTATGTGGACAACCCTGCAAAGCAATTAGGGCGTTCTTACTTCCCCCTCCATCCGTAGCACATCCGCCCAATTGTTGTAACTGGGCTGCCAGAAAATAAGTAAAAGGGTGGGGGACTCCCAGTCCCCCCTCAGTAGTAGGACACTGCAGTTTTTGTAGGCCTATCCTAGCCTGCCCTTTTTTCCATATTAATTTCCCAAAGAGAGATTGAATTTTTTGGAACCACTTCTCTCCAATCCAGACTGGGGAGTTGTGGAGCAAATATAGCAGCTGAGGTAGCCAAACCATTTTTATCAGATTAGCCCGACCCGCCACAGACAGGGGGAGTCTGCTCCAGATATCACATTTCTTTTTAAATTTTTGCAGGAGGGGGGCCAGGTTATCCTCAATATACGCGCTGGAATTTCTGGATAGCACAACGCCGAGATACTTCAATTTCTCCGTAACTTTCAATTGGGGCATGCTAGTTGGGATCTGATTGGCCAATGGGTCGACCGGCAGAAGCGATGATTTCTCCCAGTTAATGGTTAGCCCTGAGAACTTTCCAAAGTCCTCTACCAGGTGCATGATCTTCTCCAATGAGGAAACCGTATCACCAAGAAAAAATAGAACATCATCCGCGAAGAGCGCGATTCGCTCTTCCTCCCCCCTCCTAAGAAACCCCTGCAATTCAGGTGATGATCTCACCGCTCCCGCTAGTGGCTCCATGGCTAAGACATACAGCAAGGGTGACAGGGGACACCCCTGTCTCGTTCCTCTTTCGAGGAAAAAACTTTCCGAATAAACATTGTTTACCTTAAGTCTTGCCCTAGGATTTCTGTAGAGAGTCTTCATCCAGCCAATAAATACAGGGCCAAATCCGAACCTCTCAAGTACCCACCAGAGATATTCCCACTCTAGGCTATCAAAAGCCTTAGCAGTGTCCAAGGACAGTATAGCTCTAGAACCTGCATTCTCGGTCGGCACCTGGACATTCAGGTAAGCCCTTCTAATATTAATACTAGTGGACCGGCCAGGGATAAACCCAGATTGATCTGGGTGTACCAGGTTTGCAATGCATTTATTCAATCTAGATGCCAACGCCCTTGCGACAATTTTGGCATCTGAACACAACAATGATATCGGTCTGTATGAGGTGACTTCCAGTTGATCTTTCCCCTCTTTTGGAATCATTATTATATCAGCTTCTGACATTGATAAAGGCAGCTGCCCATCCTTGTGCGACTGCTCCAGTACCCTTAAGAGCTCTGGAAGCAGCACTTCCCCATACTTTCTGTAAATCTCCAATGGCAAGCCATCCGGGCCGGGAGATTTCTGAGCTGCCATCTCCATGACAGCCGCTTGCAGCTCCCCCAGAGTCAGGGGGGACTCCATCGCACTCCTTTCCCCCTCCGATAGAACAGGCAGATCCACCCCCTCTATAAACCTGTCCATACTACACCGGTCCGACCCTCGACGTGACCTATACAGATCTCTATAAAATGCGGAGAAGGTCTCTAGGACCTTGGTGGAATCGGAAGTTATCTCTCCAGCCCGTGTCCTAATCGAGGAAATGGCCGACGGGGATAAGTTGGACTTCGTTATAAGTGCAAGCGTCCGGCCTACTTTCTCCCCTTCACCAAAGTAGTTTTGTTTCTGGAAGAGTCTTTTATTCTCTGCTCTTCTGTTAATTACCTCTCTATACTCCTGTTGTCGATTAAGCCAAATCGCCTGTCTTTCAGGAGTTGGATCCGCCACATATTGCGCCTCTGCTTCCATAGCTTCCCTGCTGGCCCTCGCTTCCCATTCCCTTGACTTTTTCTTTATTTTGACAACCTGTTGGTGTAGTAGACCCCTAAGAAATGCTTTTAGGGCATCCCACACTACCCCCTCGGTTGCTGTACCTGAATTAAATGTTACGAATTCTTTTAATTTGGCGGTTACTTCTTCTGTACAGCTTATCAGGTCCAGCCAGAGCGGTTTTATTGTCCACCTTTGCAGGCCGTTTCTAGTATTTAAATTCAAGGTCAAAGTCAAGGGAGAGTGATCTGAAATTCCCCTCGGCTTATACTCTATGTTCCTTACTAATTGCAAGGTCTCATAGTTACCTAATGCCATATCTAAGCGTGAAAGAGTAGAGTGTGTCCCTGAATAACAGGAATACTGCCGGACATTTGGGTTGTGAGATCTCCATAGGTCACACCACCCGATCTCTCTTAGGAGTTGACCCAAACGTCCCTCTGATAAGCTCTCTGGGCGATTCGCTGGTGGGAATCGGTCCAGTTTATTATCCAAGACAGTATTAAAGTCTCCCACCAAAATTATAGGTACATCATCCTGATTATCCACAAACTCCAACAGGTCCAGAATGGTCTCTGTTTTAAACGGAGGCGGAACATAAATATTTGCTAAGACTAGTGGTCTGTTTTCCACAATACAGCTCAAGAATACGTAGCGACCCAGTGCGTCTATCCTGGCTTCTCTGCAGGAAAATGAAATACCCCTACCCACCAATATGCTCACCCCTCTTGAGTATGAGGTGTAGACAGAGTGATATTGCTCTTGGAATTTATAGTTCCGAGCATATGGTTTGGTGTCATTGGTGAGGTGAGTTTCCTGCAGACAAGCCAGTTCCACGCCATGCGCCTCCAACGCCAAAAACACCGCTGCTCTTTTAGCCGGGTCGCTCATACCCCTAACATTCCAGGAGCCTATTTTTAACGTTTTTAAGGACATCTAGCTAGGGTAAAAAAACAAAAAAGAAGAAGAAAAGAAAAAAAAAAAAAAAAAAAAAAAAAAAAAAACCAAAGAAAACCAAAAACCTTTGAGAATTCGTGACTGCAAAACCTACCAATTCTATAATTGTGCTGGCCAAGGTAAAAAAGGAAAAAAGAAAAACCCCTAATTGCAAATTCAAAAACATGCGTACCAATATACGTTGCCCTTGTAAGCCCCCCCCTCTTAACTATGTGTGATTTACAAGCACCCCTTTGCCCAACCCTATATCTCAGTACAAACTCCCCTCCCACCCCCCCTCCCACTGTATTCATCCCCCCTCTCACGTCCCCAGTTCGTGACCCTCCCATTTGCCTAATTAGGCTAGCCCTGGGGGCTGCACTTGTGACCTGGTTTTTCCCCACTCCCAACCGTTCAGAAAACAACTCCCCTCTCGTGAAAAAATAAGATACATTGTGTCTTACTACCACACTCTTACCCGCCTCCCCCCTTCCCCCTACCCTCCTCCAAACTTTCAGAACAGTATTTAAAACATACAAAAATCGTGTAAACACAACATTTGTTCGTGCTTCCATCTAACACACCCCCCCTTCCCCCCCCCCCCCCGTGTCCACTACTGTTTGCTCTAAAAAACGAAAAACTAACAAAAGAAAAAGGAAGGGAAAAAATAAATAAACAAATAAATTATATAATTTTACCATTTTCACCCTTCCTTTCCTAATTTAACTAACCTTTATTCCACCCCTAGCTCAGTAAGTCCTTTTTATTATCTTCCAGCCATTTTGTTGCCCCTGTTGTTGTATCAAAGAAATGGGTAGCCCCTAGGGCAATAATACGCAAGCGAGCGGGATACAACAGGGCATACTCCAGTTTATAGTTCCGCAAGTTACGTTTAATGTCCCTGAATTCGGCTCTTCGTTTTTGGAGATCTGGGGAATAGTCGGGAAAAAATAGGATCTTAGTTCCATTGTACAGAATATCCCCCAATTCTCTGGCCCTGCGCATCAGGGTCACCTTATCCCTGTAGTTAATAAGCTTCATAATTATTGGTCTGGGGTATCCCCCTGATGGTGGGGCCCTGCTTGGCACTCTATGAACTCTTTCAATGGCAAATAGATGGGAGAAAGTTTCCGCCCCGAATATTCCCCTGAGCCAATTCTCAAAAAACTCCTCGGGGTGGGGGCCCTCACATCGCTCCGGTAGTCCCACCACCCTTATATTATTTCTGCGGGACCTGTTTTCCATTTCCTCGATTTTAGCGCTGTGCAGACCCATCTGCGTTTTTAATGCCTTAAGCTCTCGTTTTAATGGGGTTAAATCGTCCTCGGCCTGGCTTACTCTCTCCTCCAGTGTTGTTGTTCTAGCGATAGTCTTTTGTAGCTCTTGGCTTACTATTATTAGCTCTTCCTTTAACCCGGTTAACTGGGCGCACAAATCTGTTAGGGAGGCCTTACAGGAGTTAACTGCGCATAAAACATCTTTCAGTGTGGGTTCCGCTTCAACTGAAGCGTTGTAGACAACAGCATTGTTGGTCACTAGTCCTGCGGGCACCCCCTCTGAGCTTTTACTGCTTGCAGTTTTTGTTGCGTGCGTTATCGCTGGTCCTTTTCCTAGGCTCTTCCTGTCCCCTGTCTGCGGTCTGTCTTGCTGGTGCTGGATATTTTTAGATGGAGATGTGGCAGAGGTGGAGGGGTGCGCAAATTTTTCAAGTTTAGCTGCTGCTGCCGCTGCTGCCTGATTCCCCTTCTCTTTTGAGGTGCGGGTCATTTGGGAGCTAGAGTTCTCCTGTGGCTGCATCTCTTCACCTTTTTTCCTAGTCATCTCTAATTATATTGGTCCAGGGGATATATTGGGAGATTTAACCGTGCACAGAGTTTGTGCAATGCAGCCTTTACTTTTCCCTTTCGCCTTTATTGCTCTTTTTTTTTTTTTTTTTTTTTTTCCCTCTTTCTTTCCTCTTCCTCTCCCTTCCTCCTCTCTCCCTCCCCTACTCTCTTCCCCTTTTACCCTTCCACTCCCCCTCACCTCTCCTCAACCGAAAAAAAAAAAAAAAAAAAAAACGCAGGGAGTCCGTGTAATAAAACTGCCAATGTCTTCGCCCCCCCCTATCCGCGGTGGTATCCTGCCCCACGGAAGGTAGGTGGAGATAATCCGTTTTTCAATAAGCAATAACAATAGATGGCAATGCAGCAGCAGTAACAATAGTTGACAGCCAACACTTTGGTGTACTCACATATTGAAGCTCTTGGTGATGGCTCTAACTCCTCTTTACTTGTGCACACACTGTACACACGCTGACTCAGCCGCCTTCTCCCGCTGACGGCGGGATCGTTGCCCGGGCAACCGCTCGAGCAGAGAGCAGAGAGCCCGACTCCTCTCTCCCCGCCCCGAGGGCTCGGGTCTCGTCCTCTCCCGGGCGGCGGTATCACACTCCCCGCGCCACACTCCGACACAGACAAGCGGGCGGGGGGGCCAAGCAGCCGGGCAAGTGTACCACAGGGGGAGAGAGCTCACCCGTCCAGGCTACAGGTACAAGTTACAGCAGAAAGACACGGAGGCATCGGGCTGGGGGAAGCTCGCGCTCACCTCCACTCACTCCAGCATCCGGCCTCGCTTCCGGTCACGCCCCTTGGATTAATCCTTTAACTTCTAATATTTACAGTAAACCTGACGTTCAAAATAGTGCTTTTGCAATGTTCTCACAGCAGTGCTGAAGAACACGTCTGGTTTGTGTAGATACTTGTGCTAGTATTTAAAAACAATCACTGTGTCCTTGTGGAGCCCTTTTAACCACTTGCCGACCGCTGGCCATCATATGATGTCCTTGACTTTGTGCGGGTATATCTGAATGATGCCTGCAGCTACAGGCATCATTTAGATATCGGCTTTTTCAGTCGGCGATTCCCTACACCATAAGAGCAATCATAGCGGCTGGTCAGCCATTTGATCATTCTTACGGGGCAGCAAGAGGGGACATCCCCCCCTCCCGCCGCCATCTGGTGCTTCTACAGGATCCGCCGGCCCCGAATGTTTACCATAGAGATGGTCGCCGGAGTCTCTATGATTGTTTGGAGGCCAGGCGCGATGTTATGACGTCACGCCCGGCCTCTGCATTCAAACAAACGGCTGGGAAGCCGAGAGTTTTTTTTTTTTTCAGCTGTCCCAGCCTAGAGGTGAGATGTGGGCTCTTATTGACCCCATATCTCACAGTAAAGTGGACCGATCACGCCATATTACTATTACAAGGGATGTTTACATTCCTTGTAATAGGAATAAAAGTGATCAAAAATTTTTTTTTTTTTAAAGTAAAATTAACAATAAAAAAATGTTTTTTTTTTAAAGCGCCCCTGTCCCAGTGTGAAAACTGTGTTCAAACCACACATGAGAGGTGTCGCCGCGAACTTTAGAGCGAGAGCAATAATTCTAGCCCTAGACCTCCTCAGTAACTCTAAACATGTAACCAGTAAAATAGTTTAAAGCGTCGCCTATGGGGATTTTTAAGTACTGAAGTTTGCGCTATTCCACAAGCATGTTCAATTTTGAAGCGTGCCATGTTAGGTATCTATTTACTCGGCATAACTTCATCTTTCACATTATGCAAACAAATTGGGCTAACTTTACTGTTTTTCTTTAATCGTACATCACGGGACACAGAGCCATAGTAATTACTATGTGGGTTATAGTCCACTTTCAGGTGCTGGACACTGGCACACCCTAAACAGGAAGTTGCCTCCCTATATAACCCCTCCCACTACTGGGAGTATCACTCTGAAGAAGTGTTGGCTGTCAGGTTCAGTAGTTTCTACCTTGGTTAATGCAAGGGAGCTGGCCTCCATAATTATATATCATGGAGTCTGGGAAACATATGTCTCCTGGTGTGAAACCAGGAGTTGCACCCCAGAAAATAGGTCAAGGGTAGAATCCTTGACTTTCTGCAGATGGGGTGAGAAATAGGGCTGGCCTTGAGTGCTTTCTAAGGACAGGTCTCGGCCTTATTGGTATTATTTCAACGACCACTTGCTTCGCATTCTTTGGTTCATAACTTTATTCAGGGGGTAACACAGATTAATCTCCAGTTAGGTAACCCTTGAACCTTTGGGACTTGAATTTAGTTTTGTCGGCATTACAAAACAGCCTTTGTTTTGGGCCGATACGACATATTCCCTTGGTCCTTTTTTTTTTATAAGGAAACTATTTTTTCTGGTAACCATATCTGCTGCAAGAAGGGTATCAGAATTGGCTGCTCTTTCTTGTAAAGAGCCATATTTTTATTGTTCACAAGGATAAGGTAATGTTGTAAAGCACTGCGTAAACAGTCGGTGCTATATGAATCCTGAATAATAACAATAATAATAATAAGGTAGTATTGCATCCTCATCCTAACTTTTTACCAAAGGTAATATCAAGTTTTTATCTAAACCAGGATATTGTTCTACCTTCATTTTTCCAGAACCCTGTTCTATGGAAGAAAAATCACTACATTTTCTTGATGTGGTGAGAGCAGTCAAAGTCTACTTAAAGTGCTCAGATTCGGAAAACGGATGTTTTGTTCGTGTTGCCTGAAGGTCCTAAAAGAGGACAGGCAGCATTAAAATCTACTATTTCTAAATGGATTTGACAAGTAATCGTTCAAGCTTATGGTTTAAAGAGGTAGTTCTACCCTCTCAAATCAAAGCGCACTCCTCTAGGACTGTTAGTGCTTGGTGGGCAGTGCATCACCAAGCCTCCATGGCTCAATTCTGCAAGGCCGGAACTAGGTCTTCAATCCATACATTTACCAGATTCTATCTGGTGGATGTAAAAAGGCATGATGATGTCGCCTTTGGCCGCAGTATACTGCAGGCAGCAGTATAAATCCTCTGATCTCATGCCCTACTTTGGTTGGGTCTCCCTCCCCTCAGTTGGCAATGCTCTGGGACATCTCACATAGTAATTACTATGGCTCTGTGTCCCGTGATGTACGATTAAAGAAAATAGGATTTTATAACAGCTTGCCTGTAAAATCCTTTTCTTTTGAAGTACATCACAGGACACAGAGGTCCCACCCCTCTTTCTAGTATACACGTGTAGCACTAGGGATGAACAAACACCCCCCTGTTCGGTTCGCACCAGAACATGCGAACAGGAAAAAAGTTCGTTTGAACACGCGAACACCGTTAAAGTCTATGGGACACGAACATGAATAATCAAAAGTGCTAATTTTAAAGGCTAATATGCAAGTTATTGTCAAAAAAAGTGTTTGGGGACCTGGGTCCTGCCCCAGGGGACATGGATCAATGCAAAAATTTTTTTAAAAAACGGCCATTTTTTCAGGAGCAGTGATTTTAATAATGCTTAAAGTCAAACAATAAAAGTGTAATATCCCTTTAAATTTTGTACCTGGGGGGTGTCTATAGTATGCCTGTAAAGGGGCGCATGTTTCCTGTGTTTAGAACAGTCTGACAGCAAAATGACATTTTGAAGGAAAAAAGCCATTTAAAACTATCCGCGGTTATTGCATTGCCGACAATACACATAGAAGTTCATTGATAAAAACGGCATGGGAATTCCCCAAAGGGGAACCCCGAACCAAAATTTTTAAAAAAATGACGTGGGAGTCCCCCTAAATTCCATACCAGGCCCTTCAGGTCTGGTATGGATATTAAGGGGAACCCCGGCCACAATTAAAAAAAAAAAATGACGTGGGGTTCCCCCTAAATTCCATACCAGACCCTTCAGGTCTGGTATGGATTTTAAGGGGAACCCCGCGCCAAATAAAAAAAAACCGGCGTGGGGTCCCCCCAAAAATCCACACCAGACCCTTATCCGAGCACGCAACCTGGCAGGCCGCAGGAAAAGAGGGGGGACGAGAGTGCGGCCCCCCCCTCCTGAACCGTACCAGGCCACATGTCCTCAACATTGGGAGGGTGCTTTGGGGTAGCCCCCCAAAACACCTTGTCCCCATGTTGATGAGGACAAGGGCCTCATCCCCACAACCCTGGCCGGTGGTTGTGGGGGTCTGCGGGCAGGGGGCTTATCGGAATCTGGAAGCCCCCTTTAACAAGGGGACCCCCAGATCCCGGCCCCCCCCCTGTGTGAAATGGTAAGGGGGTACAAAAGTACCCCTACCATTTCACTAAAAAACTGTCAAAAATGTTAAAAATGACAAGAGACAGTTTTTGACAATTCCTTTATTTAAATACTTCTTCCTTCTATCTTCCTTCATCTTCTGGTTCTTCTGGTTCTTCTGGTTCTTCTGGCTCTTCTGGTTCTTCCTCTGGCGTTCTCGTCCAGCATCTCCTCCGCGGCGTCTTCTATCTTCTTCTCCTCGGGCCGCTCCGCACCCATGGCATGGGGGGGGCTCCCGCTCTTCTCTTCATCTTCTTCATCTTCTTCTCTTTTTCTTTTCTTCTCTTCTTCTCTTCTTCATTTTCCTCTCCGGGCCGCTCCGCACCCATGCTGGCATGGAGGGAGGCTCCCGCTGTGTGACGGCGCTCCTCGTCTGACAGTTCTTAAATAACGGGGGGCGGGGCCACCCGGTGACCCCGCCCCCCTCTGACGCACGGGACAGGACGGGACTTCCCTGTGGCATTCCCCGTGACGTCACAGGGAAGTCCCGTCAAGTCACCGTGCGTCAGAGGGGGGCGGGGTCGCCGGGTGGCCCCGCCCCCCGTTATTTAAGAACTGTCAGACGAGGAGCGCCGTCACACAGCGGGAGCCTCCCTCCATGCCAGCATGGGTGCGGAGCGGCCCGGAGAAGAAAATGAAGAAGAGAAGAAGAGAAGAAGAGAAGAAGAGAAGAAGATGAAGAAGATGAAGAGAAGAGCGGGAGCCTCCCCCCATGCCACGGGTGCGGAGCGGCCCGAGGAGAAGAAGATGGAAGACGCCGCGGAGGAGATGCTGGACGAGAACGCCGGAGGAAGAACCAGAAGGACCAGAAGATGAAGGAAGATAGAAGAAAGAAGAAGTATTTAAATAAAGGAATTGTCAAAAACTGTCTTGTCATTTTTAACATTTTTGACAGTTTTTTAGTGAAATGGTAGGGGTACTTTTGTACCCCCTTACCATTTTACACAGGGGGGGGCCGGGATCTGGGGGTCCCCTTGTTAAAGGGGGCTTCCAGATTCTGATAAGCCCCCCGCCCGCAGACCCCCACAACCACCGGCCAGGGTTGTGGGGATGAGGCCCTTGTCCTCATCAACATGGGGACAAGGTGTTTTGGGGGGCTACCCCAAAGCACCCTCCCAATGTTGAGGGCATGTGGCCTGGTACGGTTCAGGAGGGGGGGGGGGACTCTCGTCCCCCCCTCTTTTCCTGCGGCCTGCCAGGTTGCGTGCTCGGATATGGGTCTGGTATGGATTTTTGGGGGGACCCCACGCCGTTTTTTATTTTTTATTTTTTGGCGCGGGGTTCCCCTTAAAATCCATACCAGACCTGAAGGGTCTGGTATGGAATTTAGGGGGAACCCCACGTCATTTTTTTTTTTTAATTTTGGCCGGGGTTCCCCTTAATATCCATATCAGACCTGAAGGGCCTGGTATTGAATTTAGGGGGACTCCTACGTAATTTTTTTTTTAAATTTTGGTTCGGGGTTCCCCTTTGGGGAATTCCCATGCCATTTTTATCAATGAACTTCTATGTGTATTGTCGGCAATGCAATAGCCGCGGTAGTTTTAAATGAGTTTTTTCCTTCAAAATGTCATTTTGCTGTCAGACTGTTCTAAACACAGGAAACATGCGCCCCTTTACAGGCATACTATAGACACCCCCCAGGTACGAAATTTAAAGGGATATTACACTTTTATTGCTTGACTTTAAGCATTATTAAAATCACTGCTCCTGAAAAAACGGCCGTTTTAAAAATTTTTTTTTGCATTGATCCATGTCCCCTGGGGCAGGACCCAGGTCCCCAAACACTTTTAATGACAATAACTTGCATATTAGCCTTTAAAATTAGCACTTTTGATTTCTCCCATAGACTTTTAAAGGGTGTTCCGCGGCATTCGAATTTGCCGCGAACACCCCAAATTGTTCACTGTTCGGCGAACTTGCGAACAGCCAATGTTCGACTCGAACATGAGTTCGACTCGAACTCGAAGCTCATCCCTATGTAGCACTAACTCTCGGTGGAGCTGCTGGTTTAAACAGGCTGTTACCTTCACTCTCAATACCTCTGTTGCACCGGCACCGGGTCTAGGGTTCCGTTGAGTTTACCTCTGGATGATACAAGCACCAACACTTGAGTACGTTTTCAATGCTTTATTGAACCAAGTAACGAGGGAAGTAGCAGGAAAGAGGCAGGAGGAAAGCTGCAGGGAAGCTCAAATACCTTTCCTTAGGATTCTTTAGAACATCCTTTAAAGTTGAATACTGTAATTGAATGCGATCCCCTTGTGGGACACGATCTTTACTCGCCTGGATAGGCCTCTCTCACTTGCCTAGCAGCCAGCACGTAGCATGAACAAAAGTCTCTGCCACAGACTTGCTTGGAATAAACACGCACGATCCTCTGCCACAGGATGTATTGGTTTGCGGTGAATGTCAGACACAGTACTTGGACCTCTAAGCCAACCGGGCAGTACTATGTAATAAGACTACTTCAGGATACGTCCTCCAACATGGCGTATGTCCCATAAATACCCTCTCCCAGAATGCAACTCGGAAGACCACCTCCACCGAGTTATCTCCGGGACAGAGGAGCACCCATACGCTTCGACGCGTTGCTTTTCCAACACCAGCTAAGGGTAACAACGACACCCACCGGCTCAGTGTGGAATCACACGCAACGTCAGCCAAGCTGGAACAGAGGCAAATCTAACTTCCTCTAACGAGCAATTCACTAAATTTACCTATCAGATGGTAGATCATAAATCTACCAGCGCTACATACTCCCCCCACTACAATAGACGTTGTCCCCAACGTCTGTCCAAAAATAATGATAATAACTCCCAAGCCTGGGAGTAGGTATTTGAGCTTAAAACTTGGATTAGATAAAGAAGAAGGAAAGACAGTGGAAAGACATTATAAGATTAACATCTATAAAACAATATGTTCACGTCCGTAAACAAAACCATCCTATGACTGTACATAACCTCACTATCTATCTAGCTGAAAAGCCTAACAGCTTGCTAGGAGATCAAATGGTTCCAGAAAAGGAAAACATATTAAACACACATATATCCTGTACAACTTCAGGAGCAAAGCCTCATTTAAAAATGAGACTCTCTTCCCATAATCTATATCAAAATAATCTTTAGGAGTCCATCCCTGTATAAAATTTTTTCTCTCCTCAAATGAAAGAAATCCAGCTAGCAAAAAGAAGTCCTTGGATTTGAAACACTAAGATGAATATCCAGATCTTGACCACGAAGATCTCTTTATACTGACACTACTAACTAACTCCAAAGTTCTTTTGTCCATAATTACCAATAAAACTGGGGATCTGGCAAGGTCAGTGTCTTTCCCAGTTTATCTACTGTGGTAATGAAATATACAACGTCATCTTTTCTGGGCCTGCAGATGACCACTTTGTCAGCATAGATGTGCTGACCGAAGTTCCAGTGCATAAAACATCCACTAAAACGTTCATCCATTTTAACAGAACATCCAGTCTTTCAGAAAGGCTTAGGCACAGACAAATAGTCCCAAACACCTTTACTGTACCAAAGTTCCCGGTTAACTTCAATCACTTGCATTATGTCCTGAGGGACATAAGGGAACTCCAAACCATATTCCGTAGCTACACGCTTGTTCAACATTCTCTGCAAACGTGCAAGTTTGGGCAAGGATCGTTTTTTTCCCATGCCGGGAGGCACACAGGAATCCAATGATTTGCTCACCATAGACCCAGCCGGTGTCTGTAGTAAACTAACAACTTTTGATAATGTCTCATTTACAGTGCTGTGTGGCTCCACACAGGGTGACATCTTCCCAGAACTCAGGGCTGTCCATTTAGGGAAAGTCATAGAAGAGGCCATGTCTTCCCCTTGTGCCCATAACATCTCTTGTGACAGTCTCAAACAGGTCATCATCACCGGAAAGAACTGACAAGGATTCTATTTCTGAATCTCCCAGCTCTTCTGCTGGCAGATACTTATTTACAGTCCCAGATACATTCCCCATCAGCTGCTTACCCGTTCCTGTCGTGGACTTTGTTGGATTCGGTTCGGGTAGCCTCTGGGGTAGGCCCTGGCCACGGCCGCGGGAAGCCTTCACATATCCCACCTTCCTCTGGACAGGTACAACAGAGACAGACGTGGTGGATGCAGAATTCAAAGCAATGTCCGCTGATGAGACGGCAACAGCAGTGTCTCTCTCCGGAACATTCTCGGCAACAACAGGCAAAGTGGTGGCCTGCCGTTCTCTC
Organism: Lithobates clamitans; assembly: GCA_037952925.1. Classification (NCBI taxonomy): domain Eukaryota; kingdom Metazoa; phylum Chordata; class Amphibia; order Anura; family Ranidae; genus Lithobates; species Lithobates clamitans. The sequence goes on from JBBGZY010000534.1 coordinate 368,536, forward strand.
TCCGTAGCAGTAGCAGCTTCTACTGTGGCAATACCGGTTGCCCAATCCATTCGATAAGCACGGACGACATGGTAGGTTGCTCCACCACAAACAAATACTCTCCACATTGCGGACATCTGCAAAATGGACGGAGATGTACGACCAGTCCTTCACATCTGTGGCAGATCATGCCCAGCCCTTCAATATCTCCTGAGGTATACAGAACAAACTTCCCCTGCGGCTTCAGATGAACACCAGTATCTGTAAGCAGGGTTCCGGTCAGCACAGTACTCAACACGGTGCTTGCAGGGAACATTCTTGGTCCCATAATTGGCTGCATCGCTGAAAAAGACATGGCCACACTCTGATCTTCTCAGCACAATCACGAGGCCTCTCTTCTTCTCTGGTGCCAAACACATACACGCGTCCCACGCGGTATCAAGTAGGGTAGGCTCCTCCCACTTGTTCTTCTGATCACGTAGCTCCCGGGCTTTCACTGGTGTCCGCCGCCTACGCATTCAGAAATAAAGTCCTGTAATTTTTAACCTCTTCTCTTCCTGAAAAATTGACAAATTCCAGCTCTCACCGTAAACTCCCGGTGAAACACCTCTCTGGGTTGCGAGAATGGATGGTCAACAAATCCCGGACGAGCCCCCACGAGCACTAACTCTCGGTGGAGCTGCTGGTTTAAACGGGCTGTTACCTTCACTCTCGATACCTCTGTTGCACCGGCACCGGGTCTAGGGTTCCGTTGAGTTTACCTCTGGACGATACAAGCACCAACACTTGAGTACGTTTTCAATGCTTTATTGAACCAAGTAACGAGGGAAGTAGCAGGAAAGAGGCAGGAGGAAAGCTGCAGGGAAGCTCAAATACCTTTCCTTAGGATTCTTTAGAACATCCTTCAAAGTTGAATACTGTAATTGAATGCGATCCCCTTGTGGGACACGATCTTTGCTCGCCTGGATAGGCCTCTCTCACTTGCCTAGCAGCCAGCACGTAGCATGAACAAAAGTCTCTGGCACAGACTTGCTTGGAATAAACCCGCATGATCCTCTGCCACAGGATGTATTGGTTTGTGGTGAATGTCAGACACAGTACTTGGACCTCTAAGCCAACCCGGCAGTACTATGTAATAAGACTACTTCAGGATACGTCCTCCAACCGAGTCACCAGGCCCCTCTCCAGACCAGCACTCTGCATGATCCTTCCATGACAGGTCCTCCCCTGGGATCTCCTCGGTTGTCCAGCTTCTTCACTTTGGATAGACAGCTCTGCTGTGGTAGGCCCCAGACAGGCTTCTTGGTCCACCCACGCGCCGCAGCGATGCGGGCTTTCGGAACGGAGGACCGCGAGGCGGTACTCTAACGCATGTATGGTAGAAGGTGGATAGAAGGCACGTGATCAGACGCTTACATCAAAACATGTATGGTTTAATCATGTATAGGGAATTCAAACATATAAATATTGAATCATACAAATACTACATTGCATAAACACAGGTAACAAAATGGGAACTAAAAATGTAAAATTGGGGTATGCCCATGTAGAGGCAGGTATTTACAAAGGGCTGACGCGTTTCGAGGGTAACCTCTTCATCAGAGCCAGGTGAACAGGAGCACAGTCTGTATGGGCCGGTAGGCCGACATGTGTACATGGAAAGAAGTGGCTAGTAGGAGGGGATGTCCTATGGTGGATAGTTGATTATTCCAAGTTCCATACTAGTCCATGTCCAGGTTTTCTAGGTGGGATTTAAATCCGGACAGTATATACCGTACACTACAGACCTACGAATGTAATGGGAATGTATATTAACTGTATTTTCCTTTGTGATAGTATTTGGCTGTCAGATATGCCTGTCTCCAGTGGATAATGTAGGAGTGGCCGTAGTCCCAAAAATCCCCCGGGGTGGGGAGCCGTGTAACCCTGGAAGCCGGAGGGGGGAGGAGGCGCCCCTGATGTAACTGCAGCCGTGGACGCCCAAACAAGATGCGTCTCTCTGTCCGAGATAGGCAAGTCTCCTGGCTCTGATGAAGAGGTTACCCTCGGAACGCGTCAGCCCTTTGTAAATACCTGCCTCTACATGGGCATACCCCAATTTTAACTTTTTAGTGCCTATTTTGTTACCTGTGTTTATGCAATGTAGTATTTGTATGATTCAATATTTATATGTTTGTATTCCCTATACATGATTAAACCATACATGTTTTGATGTAAGCGTCTGATCACGCGCCTTCCATCCACCTCCTACCATACAGTCCTTTCCAGACCATCCCTTGTCAGTTAAGGCAGCGGAACACGCTCTATCATCTCCTCCAGTCCTTCCACTGTCTTCAATACTACCCTTTTACTGCAGCAAACGGCCTCACAAGCGCAGGAGTATTTTTTACCACGTACTCTAACGCATACCTGTCGGCCAGGAGGGCCAGCAGGTGGCTGTAAAACGACCCCTAAACATGGCGTCTGTCCCATAAATACCCTCTGCCACAATGCAACTCGGAGGACCACCTCCACCGAGTTGTCTCCGGGACAGAGGAGCACCCATACGCTTCGACACGTTGCTTTTCCAACACCAGCTAAGGGTAACAACGACACCCACCGGCTCAGTGTGGAATCACACGCAATGTCAGCCAAGCTGGAACAGAGGCAAATCTAACTTCCTCTAACAAGCAATTTACTAAATTTACCTATCAGATGGTAGACCATAAATCTACCAGCGCTACACACATGTATTGCTTTGCTACAAAACTGAGATACTCCCAGTAGTGAGAGGGATTATATAGGGAGGCAACTTCCTGTTTAGGGTGTGCCGGTGTCCAGCACCTGAAGGTGGACTATAACCCACACAGTAATTACTATGGCTCTGTGTCCCGTGATGTACTTCAAAAGAAGAGGATTTTACAGGTAAGCTGTTATAAAAATCCTATTTTTTTTTTTTAAAGCATGAAACAGTTTAAAAAAAAAAAAGTGTTTGAAAAATTGCTGCGCAAATACTGTGCGAGATAAAAAGTTGCAATGACCGCCGTTGTATTCTCCGCTAAAAAAAACATATATAATGTTTGGGGGTTCTATGTGATTTTCTAGCAAAAAAAAATATGATTTTTACATGTAGGAGAGAAATGTCAAAATTGGCCTGGTTGGCAAGTGGTTAAATCCTAAACCCAGATTGTACATAGGGCTTTGCCTTCAAGCCCCTTCTCTATCTGCAATGAGCTTCTCTGCCTGCCACTGAATGATCAAATTGCAAAGCTTCAGTGGGTACAGGGCCGTTTTTAAGGCAGGGCAAAAAGGGCAGCTGCCCTGGGCCCTGTCATTGTTGTGGGGCCCAAAGCAGCTGCCTCATACTTGCCAACTATCCTGGTTTAAATTCCCTCATCCCTTGAGGTTTTAGTCCTGTGCTGTGTCCCAATATCTCAGTGTGAAGTGCTGCTACTAACACTGCCCAGCTCTGCCCTTTTGTTGTGTACAGATGACTCACCTGCAGACCCTGTGTTTACATGTAAATGACAGTCATTCATATGTAAATAGCAGTGGCATTCATATGTAGATAGCGGCTGCCGGCGGCATTCATATGTATATCATGCCCCCCTGAGGTCATATCCACAGTAATCTCTAGTAGCCAATCAACAAGCAGAAATCATGTGCTGTAACCTCTAGCAACAAATCAGTGAGTCGTAATGTGTGCTGTAACCTCTAGCAACCAGTCAGTGAGAGGTAATGATACACTGTAACCTCTAGCAACCAATCACAACAGCTGCCTGATCTGATTCAGCAAACTGATTTTGAGTCTAGATGCTATTTATTGTATGTCTCAGAGCAGGTGGAGAGCGAAACTGCATGGAGAGGGCCCCAGGAAAAGTTTTGCCCAGGGTCCAATCAATATTGAAGATGGCCCTGAGTGGGTATTTAACATTTAACAGTTAAATGAAAGGGACAGAGCTTGATTAGGGCCATGCACAGCCCAGGTCATCATATTTCTGTAGTGAGTACAGCCAGGTGTGTACAAATCACACTATGATACAACTCATCAAGAAAAAGAAACGGCTGCACATCCAGGAGGTTCCAAAACTGCCTTTTATTAATCACTGAGATGACACCAAGAACACCAGCATACAGTCACGTAGAAGTCTTTAACACATACATCTTGTGCTTAATCGTTACTGATTAAGCACAAGATGTATGTGTGAAAAGGATCTACATGACTGTATGCTGGTGTCCTTGGAACCTGTGGATGTGCAGCCATTTCTTTTTCTTGAAGATTTCTATGAAGGCGGTCCGGGGCAGGCACTCCTCGTCAGGTTCTATCTGGGCTTGTTTCATGCACCTGGGGCAGTGGGTTCCTTTCCCTATGATACAACTCATACTATGGTACAAATGACACTATAATACAACTCATACTATGATAAAACTCATAGGATGATACAAATGACACCGTGGGGTTGATTTACTAAAGGCAAATAGATTGTGCAAGTGCAGTTGCTCCAGAGCTTAGTGAATGAGGTAAAACAAGGAAGACCCAATCATATGGAGCAGCTGCACTTGCAAAGTGCACCGTCTATTTGCCTTTAGTAAATCTACTCCTATGATACAAATTATATTTTGACACAAATGACACTATGATACAAATCATACTTTGGCACAAGTGACACTGATACGAATCTTTACGATGATACAAATGACACTATGATTCTATGATACAAATGACACTGTGATACTATGATACAATTCATAGTATGATACAAATGACACTATGATATACAGTAAATCATACATGATACAGTTGATACTGTAATACAAATGTCATTATGATATTAATCACACTATGATATAAAATGACACTATGATATACAGTAAATCTTACCATCATACAAATGACACCATAGTACAAATGATAATATGATGCAAATGACACTATGATACAACTCATACTATGATACAAATGGCACTATGGTATAAATCACACAATAATAGAAATGATACTGTGATACAAATACACTATGATACAAATCATACTATGATAAAGGGGCTCTCATCTTTCCCTAACTGCAGGTAATCGCTCCATGTGTGATTACATGCGGACAGCAGCAGCCTGCCTTTGATTTGTACAGGATTTCTGTGCATGGCTAATCAGAAACACCTGCTTGTTTCTGCTGTAAAAATATTCTGATCTGGGTAGTGTTCAATCCTTATTGGCCATGTGCAGGAGTCCTTATTGTTGACCAATTTGGCGTACTACTGACTTGGAGTAATATTGTAAGATTGTAGATTAGCCATTACAGAAAGCTTTATGCTTTATTTAACCTCACTTACAGAGACCCAGTATGGACAGAAATATGAGAGCAGCCATTTCAGGCTTCAATTTTAAAGCTACGGGCTCCAGAGCTGTTGGCTTGATCCCTGCTTCACTAGTTAGTGAGTCAATGATATGTAAAAAAAAAACAAAAAAAACACATAGGGCAGAAGTTAGGCCGGCCATACATGGTTTGATTTGAACCATTAATGGGCAGGCTGAATGCACTAAGTTGATTGATCGAGTACAACCAGCCTGCCAGATTCTCTTACGATTATCGCTAGTGGCTGGTATAGCCACTAGCAATAATCGCTGTCTTCTCCTGATAGGGATGGCTTCCCCCGCAAACCCCCACACCCCCGCCAGGAGCAGAAAATGACTTGGCAGGAGGGATTCCCCTGTCAGTGTTGATGGGGGAATCATGCAAATTTCTTTTCTGCAACCCATGGTTGTATGGCCCGGCCTTTTTTTTTTTTTTTTTTACACATTACTGTCTATATCAGGGATATGCAATTAGCGGACCTCCAGCTGTTGCAGAACTACAAGTCCCATGAGGCATAGCAAGGCACAGACAGCCACAAGCATGACACCCAGAGGCAGAGGCATGATGGGACTTGTAGTTTTGCAACAGCTGGAGGTCTGCTAATTGCATATCCCTGGTATATATGCTTGTTCCAGGTCAGTGACTCATTATACAATGAAGCCAGGATCAGGGCGACAGACCTTTAAAAAGCAAATCAGCAATGGTAGATCACATATTTCATTACTGACGTGTTTACTTTATTACCTGTTGAGATAATATGTCAGCCACACTGGGAGTGCATTGTTTTCAAGTAAATCAGTAAAGTATAACCTTTGTGCAGAAAGCAGAGTCTGCATATGTAGTGAGAAAATATGACTGCAAGTGTGTGTGTGTGTATATATATATATATATATATATATATATATATATATATATATATATATACACACACACACACATACACATATATACATACATACATACATACACACACACAATCTCACAAAAGTGAGTACACCCCTCACATTTTTGTAAATATTTTTATTCTACCTTTTCATGTGACAACACTGAAGAAATGACACTTTGCTACAATGTAAAGTAGTGAGTGTACAGCTTGTATAACAGTGTAAATTTGCTGTTACCTCAAAATAACTCAACATACAGCCATTAATGTCTAAACCGCTGGCAACAAGAGTGAGTACACCCCTAAGTGAAAATGTCCAAATTGGGCCCAAAGTGTCAATATTTTGTGTGGCCACCACAGGCAAGGTTTTTTTGGGTCGTTATGTTGAAATACTTCCCTGTGGCCCAGTCTGCGAAGGGAGGGGATCATGCTCTGCTTCAGTATGTCACAGCACATGTTGGCATTCATGGTTCCCTCAATGAACTGTAGCTCCCCAGTGCCGGTGTCTTGCCGAGAAAGTTCTCCTGGCGGATAAGGACCCCCCTGTACTGCGCAGGCACAGCGCTTACGCAGTATGAACGACTAGGAGCCGCTGAAAATAGCCGAAGATGAAATACTTCAATCAGCTGTACACAGCGCCTGCGCCCTGGGTCCAGGTTGAAGCCCCACCATCCAAGTGGACCTAGAGGGAGAATAAAAAAGTGCCGAGGGAAGCGAGGCCGTGCCCGAAGCGTGGCGAGCGAAGCGAGCCCGCGAGGGGCCCTCTTACAGGCGCCGTGTACAGCTGATTTCTATTGTATTCGGCTTCGGCTGTTTACGCTGGCTCCTACTGCGCAGTAGAGGGGGGTCCTTATCTGCCGAGGGGAACTTTCTCGGCAGAACACCGGCAGCACTCATGCAGCCTCAGACCATGACACTCCCTCCACTATGCCTGAATGTAGGCAAGACACACTTGTCTTTGTACTCCTCACCTGGTTGCCGTCACACACGCTTGACACCATCTGAACCAAATAAGTTTATCTTGGTCTCATCAGACCTCAGGACATGGTTCTAGTAATCCATGTCCTTAGTCTGCTTGTCTTCAGCAAACTGTTTGCGGGCTTTCTTGTGCGTCATGTTTAGAAGAGGCTTCCTTCTGGTATGACAGCCATGCAGACAAATTTGATGCAGTGTTTGGTGTATGATCTGAGCACTGACAGGCTGACCCCCCACCCCTTCAACCTCTGCAGCAATGCTGGCAGCACTCGTACATCTATTTCAGAAAGATAACCTCAGAATACGATGCTGAGGACGTGCACTCAACTTCTTTGGTGGACCATGGCGAGGCCTGTTCTGAGTGAAACTTGTCCTATTAAACTGCTGTATGGTCTTGGCCACCATGCTGCAACTCAGTTTCGGGGTCTTAACAATCTTTTTTATAAGCCTAATGCCCTGTACACACGGTCGGACTGTCCGACGGAATATGTGTGTTTTACGTTATGTTATCCGATCGTTCAGAACGATCGGATTTTCTGACAACTTTGTGCGACCGTGTGAATGCAAGACAATTTTGAGCCAACATCCGTCGGAAAAAATCCATGGATTTTGTTGTCGGAAGGTCCGCTCAATGTCCGATCGTGTGTACGGGGCATTAGACATCTTTATGTAGAGCAACAATTCTTTTTTTTTCAGATTCTCAAACAGTTCTTTGCCATGAGGTGTCATGTTGAACTTCCAGTGACCAGTATGAAAGCGTGAGAGCAATAACATCAAAATTAACACACCTGCTCCCCATTCACACCTGAGACCTTGTAACAGTAACGAGTCACATGACACCCGGGAGGGAAAATGGCTAATTGGGCCCAATTTGGACATTTTCACTTAGGGGTGTACTCACTTTTGTTGCCAGCGGTTTAGACATTAATGGACGTGTGTTGTTATTGTGGGAAAAACAGCAAATTTACACTGTTATGCAAGCTGTACACTCACTACTTTACATTGTAGCAAAGTGTAATTTCTTCAGTGTTGTCACATGAAACGATATAATAAAATATTTACAAAAATGTGAGGGGTGTACTCACTTTTGTAAGATACTGTATGTGTATACATATATATATTTATTACACATACACACACAAACACACGTAAGAAGGCTGGCCGCAGGCCGAATTTGTAGGAGGAGGCTCGCCCTATAAATATCTGCCCCATTCCTCCCCTTTTCACCTGCGTTTCTCTTCATGTTATCATGTGTACATCGTAATTTCCGGCGCGACCTTTCTGGCGTCACTTTGGTGTTTTCGTCTCGACAGAGAAGACGTGCGGCTGCAGCAGGCTTCACTTCTCTCCGCTCTCATGTGCAGGTTACAGGTTTGATCAGGGGGGTGTACGGCCGGGATGGGGGGACCGCCCCCATCTGGACTATCTCAGGCCATGGTGTTGGCCATTGGGAGGCCGGGGGCTGAGCAAGGTCTGTCCTGGAGAGCTCCCCGCTAGGGAATGGCGGTCCCGGGCTCCTCTCCTCCTTCTCCTCCAGAGGCACTTTTGTTCCCGGCTCGGATGGTGGGATGGTGGGGCTTCCCTCTCCCGATCACTGGGGCACACCGCTAAACCGTTACAGCCCCGATCCGGATGCTGCTACTCTCCCCCTCCCAGGTCCGGTTATAGCGATCAGAGCCCTGCCGGGAGCCTGGTCCCAGTATCAGTACAGACATCTCTGTGGCTCAGTCCCCCCATATCTACTTAGCGCTGTAGTGGCGGCTGGAGCCGGTCCTGGACTGACAGCTCACGTTTCCGCCATTCTTTTTTTTATTTAATCTTTATTTTCATTTTCATCTGAAATGGGTTTGCCAACCATAACCCAAAACAGTTTTAGCACAGGGCACTCCCACCAAATGTGGAGGAATGTGCCTTTCATTCCACACCCCCTCCAGCACCCGTCGGAACCAGTGGGGAAAATTCTAGCCAGGGTAGTAGGTACCCTGTACCATCTCGATAGGATTTTGTAGTTGTTTTCTTGGGTCGTGGTGGAGCTGTTCTTCTGTGAATTCAAGTTGCAGGTCCCTTTCCCACTCTTTAACATAAAGGGGTTTGGGGCTGGGTGTTGCTGTCTCTAGCATTCCATATAGTGCCGAGATATATGGGGCAGGGGATCTGTAGTTGCCCACAAGTTGCCTTTCAAATTCTGTTAGTGTGGTTCTGATCTGTGCCTGTCTGTGGCATTTGGCTATGAAGGTCTCTAACTGGCGGTGTCTCCAGAAGTCAAAGGGGAAGCTACCATATCGCTCTCATAAGGTGGAAAGTGACGTCAAAGAGCCCCCTTCCATGAACCTTGCCAGACTAACAATCCCATCGCTTGTCCAGGTTCCAAGTGAGGCTATCTGCTCCCCTGGAGGAAACCACGGGTACCTGCCCACTGGTGGCAGTGAGATGTCCCCAATGCCAAAGCTAAGCGTGCATTCATCCTGTCCCACATTTTCAGGGAGTATACCATCACCAGGGAGACCCAGTCAGGGAGCCCCCTATCCTCTGCGGGGACCCAGGGTGCATAGGATAGATCCTGGCCTGCCATTGTTTTCTCCAGGGGAACCCATAACTTAAAGGGTGTGTGGAACTTCCAGTTCAAAATACGCTCCAGGGCGATTGCCTGGTAGTATTGAAATATGTTGGGTATGCCAATCCTCCCTTTAGCTTAGATCGTTGTAGCGTCGCCATAGCGAGACGTGGCTTCTTGCTGCCCCATACAAACTTAATAAAGAGGCTGCGCAGGTCCATAAAGAAGTGCTTTGGTAAATGCATTGATATCATTTGCAGGAGGAAAAGGATGCGGGGCAGTATAGTCATTTTTAAAATGTTCGTCCGGCCAACCCATGTAAAGAGCACCTTGTCCAATGTCTGTAAATCTTGGGAGATCTTCTTGAGTAAGGGGATGTAGTTGTGTGAATATAGGGAGTCTGGTCGGCCTGTGAGCTGGACGCCTAGATATTTCATAGAGGGGGTGGACCACGTGAAAGGGAAAGATCCCTTTAGGGAGGCCGCTAGGGTTGGGGGAACAGCGATCGGCAGGATCTCTGACTTGGTGTAGTTTATCCGAAAATTGGATACCTATCCATAGGCAATTAGTTCTCCCATCAGGTTCGGCAGCGAGACACGGGGGTTCACTACGTGTAATAGTATGTCATCTGCATAAGCAGAGTTTGTGCTCGAGGGAGCTGCCTGTACCCCTCTGATGTTTTGATTGGCTCTGACCTTCTGCAGTAGTGGTTCTAAAACCAGCGAGAACAGAGGGGCGAGAGCGGGCATCCCTGTCTTGTGCCGTTCTGGATAGGGAACGCTGTGGAGAGGCCACCATTCACCTTAACCTTGGCAGTGGGAGACACCTATAGTGCCGAAATCCAGTGCAGCATATGTGGGCCCAAACCAGTACCCTGAAGTGCAGCGTTTAGGAAATGCCAGTCCACACATTCAAATGCCTTCTCTGAGGGCTCTATTGGAGTTGTCTCTAGCTTCCTGTCCCACTTTAAAGCCTGTCTGGTCTGCGTGTATCAATTCAGGTAATAAATGTTTTAAGCGGTTGACGAGAATTTTAGAAAAAATTTTAAGGTCCGTGTTCAGCAGGGAGATTGGGCGATAGCTCTGCGGTTGGGTGGGATCCTTTCCCTCTTTTAGGAGCACTGTAATGTGGGTCAACGAAGTTTCATTGGTCCATTGGTGGCTAGGGAGTTGAGGAGGGTACAGAGAGCAGCCTGTAGTTGTCAAAGAACTTTAGATAGTAGGCCCTGGTGAAGTCATCATGCCCATGGCTTTTGCCAGTGGGTAGGGACTTAATAGTGGTCAGTAGTTCAGCTGTAGTAATTGGGTGTTCTAGGTCAGTTGTTTGTTGTGGGGAACGAAAAAAAAAGAAAGAAAGGCGCACCAGCCATGTGCATTATCCTTTGGATGTAAATTTATTAAAACCAATAAAAAAAAGGAACTACTCACAAACAGTTGTAGAAGGTCTCACAGTGTAAATAGTCATCGACTAGCAGCATGCAGTCTAGGATGAGCGGAGCCCTCCAGAGGTCACAGAGTAACTCACAGGGATCACTGCTAGCTGACGTGTTTCGAAGGGAACATCCCCTCTTCCTCAGCGCTCAGCAGTGAACCCTCCTTCAGCAGTCCCCATACATATATGTGTACCAACATGCACCCTCAGTCAATCAGAAAGAATACTTAGGGCCCCTCCCTCTTACGCCCCCAACTCAGTGGGCGGTCCAATACACAAAAATGTTAAAAATAATGCTAACAATAAAAATAATACTAATAAAAAAAAAGCACACACTGGAGGGGCATAGCTTGACCCTTGTGGCAGTAGCATACCATACATGTGATGCGTGTAAATGGTTAATAGGAGGTCCCTCCCAGTCTGTAATATCAGGGTGAATAACGATCCCTTCAGTGGCCGCTCATGGCATCCATGAGATACGAGGAGCCGCGCCACAAGGTTTGCACCATTGTCCGTAGTGCAGGCCTTCTTCCTGGTTAGTTTTGCAGCCTGGAACGCCCCCCAAAGTGTTTGCGCTCCAGGCAGCAGGAAGGGGCGGGACTAGCGTCACTTCCTCCGCGTCATCCGTCGCCCGTCAATGACGTAGGCGGCGAAGAGCTGATCGGCGCCATATTACTGGGGGCAACATTAGAGAGGTCAAATAAAGACCTGCCGTAAGTATATGAGAAAATCGCTCATTAGGCTGGATAGAATACAGTAATTGCTTGGCACCAGCCCAATTACTCAGTTGCCGTCCAAGCAAAACCTTTAAACCTAGCTAAAATGCATACAAACATAAACGCATATACTAGAGCCTGCCTGAGGGGAAGGAGAAAAGAAGGGCGAGTGAGAGGGGGAAGGGGGGGTGGAGTTAGAGAATCACTAGAGTGCTCTGCGATATTAGGTGATTTTGTGAACCTCAGGATCCTCATTAAGTCCCCCGGGGGTCTGAAGATCCAATAAGCCTCGCGTTTGCAAAGCCTTTGATGTCTTCTACCTCTATCAAGACTGCCCCCAATAGACTCAATCCCAAACACTCTCATACCCAATGGATCTCCATGATGGGCTTCCTGAAAGTGCAGAGGAACCGGATATTTCACCCATGCCTGCACGGACAGATGATGCCATATACCATATGGTCCGTCCCACAGTTGAACTGCTTCAAATGGTGGATCCTGCCATCCTTACCAGTCTTTTTTCTGTGCCACATGCACTGGCATGTGCCACAATTCCTGACACTGCATTTATAACTACCTTTCTGGTCAAAAATAGTAGACAGCGCATTGGTAGATCTACTAGTTTGTTCTGGGGATAGGGTGGGGAGTCCTATTAAAGAGAGGAAAGTTGTTATGCGGGACTTAAGAGCTACGTCTGCTGGAGAGGAGGCGGAGTCCAGATTGTACAAGGTCGCAAAATAGTCGCGAAACATAGAGGCTATTTTTGATGTGTGTTGTGCTGGTTCTCCCGTAGAGGAGTGTAGCTTATGCACATGTGCTAGGAGCTTTTTTTTATGTTGTAATGCCTGTAGTACTTTCTGGAAGTCCGCCTGCCTCTCTTTTTTAACCTCTTCCCTACCGCCTCACACAGATATACTGCGGCAGAAGGGCACGTACAGGCAGATCAACGTACCTGTACGTTGCCCTTTAAGAGGCGGCTCGCGGGCGCGCCTGCCAGGAGCTCCGTGACCATGATCGCAGGCCTCACGGACTTGGTGTCCGTGGGGATACCCGCGATCGTCTCACGGTGAGGAGGAACGGGGAGATTCTAATGTAAACAAGCATCTCCCCGTTCTGCCTAGTGACACTGTCACTGATTTCTGCTCCCTGTGATCGGAAGCGGCGATCAGTGTAGTGTCACACACAGCCCCTCCCCCCCACAGTTAGAAACACTCCCTAGGACACACTCAACCCCTACAGCGCCACCTGGTGGTTAACCCCCTTCACTGCCAGTGACATTTTACAGTAATCAATGCAATTTTTTAGCTGTATTAATGCCAGTGGTCCCAAAAATGTGTCAAAATTGTCCGATGTGTCCGCCATAATGTCACAGTCATGATAAAAATCACTGATCGCCGCCATTACTAGTAAAAAACAAAAACAAAATATCAATAAAAATGCAATAAAACTATCCCCTATTTTGTAGACGCTATAACTTTTGCGCAAACCAATCAAACGCTTATTGCAATTTTTTTTACCAAAACTATGCAAAAGAATACGTATCGGCCTAAACTGAGGAAAAAAAATGTTTTTTTAAATATTTTTTGGAGATATTTATTATAGCAAAAAGTAAAAAATAATGCGTTTCTTTCAAAAATTGATGCTATTTTTGTTTATAGCACAAAAAATAAAAACCGCAGAGGTGATCAAATACCACCAAAAGAAAGCTCTATTTGTGGGAAAAAAAGGACGTCAATTTTGTTTGGGAGCCACGTCGCACGACCGCGCAATTGTCAGTTAAAGCGACGCAGTGCTGAATCGCAAAAAGTGCTCTGGTCAGGAAGGGGGTAAATTCTTCCGGGGCTGAAGTGGTTAAGTTTGGCTCCCAGGGCAATGAGGATGCTACGAACACTAATCTCCCCGTTGGAATTTTCTGTGAAATAGTGTGTCAAAGTATCCTGTACCTCTGTCACCACCCCCAGGTCGTCCAGCAAGTTCTCGTTTAGTTTCCAGGTCCTTTGTTTACACAAATGTATGACTCAGAGGGTTGGCTGTGTCATTGCCATCATCCCTTATAACTTTTGAAACCGAATATATACCTCGAAATGGGATTTTTGGGGCAATGCAATGATTGAAAGTGTTAAATTAAATTTAAAAAAAGTTTTATTAGTACAAAAACGAATAGGATATACATAAACGTACACATTAATCTATAATTAGGAAGTATTGAATAATTGTAAAAACATCAGATACATGGAAATATATGATGCATCCTACTGCTAATTGCAAGTACCACCCCAGATTGGTGTGATGGCGTCCTGATAGCAGATTTCCAACGCGTTTCAACTTTTATTGTAAAGGTAAAGTCTTCCTCAGGGAGGGACTGCATCACATTCTAAAATTTCAAGCAACAGCATGATTGCTAATATATACATATATACTTGTATGTCACCTATATCTAAAGCAATCGCATTGCAACAAAAAAGTAGTATATGCGACTTACATTTGCGGCATTTAGCTGTGAAAATCGCTTTCCCAGTGCTGGCAGGGGTCCTAACACCCGATTGTCAATACTGCTCAAATATCCTCTACGGGGTGGCCTGGTGTATTTTAAAGGAACCAATATTTGGCAGTCATACTAATTGAACAACTGAAAAACATAAATAGTATTGGAAAAATATTGAAAAAAAGAAATCATCAGTAAAAAAGAGGTCAAAAATAGGGATAATGGTGATTCGTGGGAGAACAAAATTCCCCAGAGCCATCATAAAGTAAAAAGATCCAATACCTTGAGTTGGTTGTGTCAGGTGTAAAGTTCCAAGTGGCAGAGAGCTCCGATCCTGGAGTACCTCTCTGTAGCAGAGCCAGTTGTGGAATGCTGCCTGTGGCCATCCCTGGCGTCCTAATATATGGGGTGTGGGCGTGGTAAAGTGGTGGGCGTAGCCTTATGTTAGATAGGATCTCTAATTCATTGGTGGTACAGTGGAGGGGGTGCGGCTTCAATTAGCCGCCGTCACTGTTTAGAAGAAGTCACCTTTCTATGATATATTGGAGGGGAGCGTCCACAAGCTTCCCTGTTGCCTAGGCAACGGACGCTTAACCTCCTCCTTCACTGTCTCCTCCCCTGCCGCGACGTGAAGCCGTCTGCTTGCACGTATCCCATAGGATGTGGGCGCGGAGTGAGGCGGGGAGAGAGGTGCATCTGGTTGCCGGGGCAACGTCACTTGAGGAGTCTCCAGTACGTCTGACGTCGGAGTCACATGGCCCCGATGTCGGTTCATTAGGGAGGAAAGAGCGCTGTGTAATCCCGCAGCGCTGTTAGACAGTTTTGTCTGTGTTACACAGGGCGTCGGGGCATAATGACCCCGCTGCCTGTCAGGAGGGCATCAGAATATGTGCAACAATGTGTAAGGCACTATTTCATACAGATGTCATAGATGTCCCTGAAATGTGCAGTAACAGGTATGGCATTATTGTTCTAGGAATGACAGATCTGTTCTCCCTCATTGAGATGGAGAAAGGGGGAGAAAAGTTGTGTATTCAAAGAATTACTGGAAAGTAAAAACGGAAAAAACGAAAAAAATAGAAAAAAAAAATTTGAAGTAAGGATAATAATAAAAAAATGAAATATAAAAAAATAATAAAAAAAGATGAAAGAAAGGGGAATTTCTACTGAACTTGCCCAGACCCCTCTGTGGTGATTAAACTGTCAGTGAACGAATGGCAGAACACCAAGATTAGGGCTTATAACCACCGACACAGTGGGAGACCCCGGGGCATCAAAATAAGAATTTGACGCCTTAGGGGTATTTGGGCCATGATAGATCATCATGGCCCCCCCTGTGCCGGGTAGGGATAGAGGGCAGAAGAACAACGGTATCACTGACCCCGTATTTCAGGACTGAGAAGCAGAATCATATAACACAGCCGCATGCGAAAATGCATCTGCAGTGATAACAACGATCAAAATAATAATAATACTGTATACATAATAATTGTACAGAAAAGATTATTACAGTAATTGGAATAAATAAAGTTCAATCAGAAAAAACTCTCATATATAGTTTCTAACTGGGTGGGGTGTAGAATCCTGACAGTTTGAAACATACAATCATCAACTGGGAGACAGTTGGCCTATTATGTTGTGGAGGGGGCCCTTTGTTTCTCCACATGGGACGCCAGAGTATGGCTCTCATTCTAGAAAAACAGAGGAGCAGAAGAGCAAAGAAAGGTAAGGTGGATTCTTTATTAATCCGTTTTCCCCGAGCTAAAACCCTCCAGGAAGGGTCTGAAACTTTTGGTTTCGTTCAAGCCTGGGGGGGTGGTAGCCCTAAGGTACCTTATCCAGCGCATTTCACGCTGGAGGAGGACCTTGTTCCAGTCTCCCCCCCTGAGTGGCAAATGAATCCTGTCGAGGACTGTAAAGTTCACCGAGGGTAATCGGTAATTATGGTATCTGGCAACATGCCTTCCCAAGGGTAGATACAGGTTGCCGATTCGCATACTTTGCATGTGTTTATCGACGCGTTTTCTAAGTTCTTGTCTCGTTTTACCTACGTAGAAGGCACCACACTGGCACTGCATGAGGTATACCACACCCTGCGTTTTGCAGTTAGCAAAGTGACGCAGGGAAAAGCTTTCCCCTATGGGCAGTGCCAGCGTGGTCCTCCTACCGATAACTACACATTGGGCACAGGAACCACATGGGTAAGTACCCCATGTTTTGCAGGGGTCCTTTCTTGCCGTGCCCTTGTATTCACTTTGAATAAGTGCATTTCCTATTGAGCCAGGTTTTCTGTAGGTAATTTGGGGTTTGGGACCAATTAGTCCTTTCAAGGTTGGATCATCTGTAAGGATGGACCAATATTTTGAGATAATTTTGTTAATTTTAAGGTGCTCATTAGAAAATCTTACAATAATCCTTGTTGTATCATCCTCTTTGATGGGTTTTTTTGAAAAGATTAAATCCCTTCTCTTGGTTTGCTTAACTCGGTTGAACGCTTTTTTTAAAGATGATTTGGAGTAGCCTCTGTTCATGACCCTGATGGTAAGTTTGTCCGCTTCATATTGAAAGTCTTCGTTGTTGCTACGATTTCTTTTAAGGTGGAGAAACTGGCTGTAAGGAATAGATCTTTTCAGAGGTTCCGGGTGAAAGCTGTTTGCATGCAACAGAGTGTTGCCGGCAGTCTCCTTTCTGTAGAGTTTACTTGATAGTCCACCCTCAGAGTTTTTAAAGATGGTAATATCCAGAAAATTTACTTCGTGGGTGTCCGATATCATAGTGAAAAACAGGTTAAAGTCATTGTTATTCATCAACTTTAGACAGTCCCTCAATAGTTTAGGGGGGCCGTCCCAGATGATGAAGAGATCGTCTATGTACCTCTGCCACATGCATATGTGGCGAGTGTACACAGACGCTGCCTCCCCCTTTAGGAAATCCTTCTCCCACTCCCCCAGGTACAGGTTGGCATAGGAGGGTGCGCAGCACGTCCCCATAGCCACCCCCTGCACCTGGAGGTAGTGGGAGCCCTTGAACAGGAAGGTGTTGTGTCTGAGGATATACTCCAGCATAGTCAGAATAAATGCATTAAATTTCCAGTCTGTTGTTGCTCTTTGTTGTAGGACACGTTCGATTTTCCAGGTCCTTGCTTTAGCCAGGGCTTGCGTTAGTGAGGTGTGAGCGGCACCGGGGCATGGTCAGAAATCGTGATCTGGTCTATGGTCGCTCCTAGTAGTAAGTCAAGGGTACCCTGATCCACCAGTAATAGGTCAATTCTAGTGTACACCTTGTGGACACTGGAATAGTCCCTCTCAGAGGCATGTAGTGCTCTCCAGCAGTCCACCAAGGTATGTTCCTGGAGGGTCTTTTGGAAATGTCTTAAGAAGGCGTGAGAGTGTGTTGATCTATTCACCGAGGTATCTAACACAGGGTCAGGGCTGACATTGAAATCCCCTCCTAGGATTAGTCTACCCTCCCAAAAGTCTGCCAGCTTGGTGAGGGCTTGGTCAAAGAATATGAGTTGTTGGGCATTAGGGGCATATAGTGTAGCAAATGTGTATGTTTGTCCCATTATGGTGCCCTTCACGAACACATAGAGGTTGATTTACTAAAGGAAAATAGACTGTGCACTTTGCAAAGTGCAGTTGCACTCTGCAAGTGCAGTTGTTCCAGAGCTTAGTAAATGAGGTAAAGCTTTACTTTGCAAAGAATACCCAATCACGTGCAAGGAAAATTAAAAAAACAGCCTTTTTGCTTGCATATGATTGGATGATGGAATTCAGCAGAGCTTTTCCTCATTTACTAAGCTCTGGAGCAACTGCTCTTGCAGTTTTTGCTCTCTGCGAGGGCAGTTGCTCCAGAGCTTAATAAATGAGGAAAAGCTCCGCTGAATTCCATCATTGGATCTGCGGCTGCGATTCTCATAATCATCTAGCTGTGAGATTAGAGTCTCTATTTGGTGGTCTTGGGCTGCCCACTTGTCCCTAAGCTGGGTGATGGCAGGCAATGCTTCCTCCGCTGTCTGTTCCAGCATCTCCAGCCTGTTGCCTAGCTGAGTGGTGTCTGCTTTCAGCTGCTCTATGGTTAAAGTCCTTTTCAACCCTAGCGGCAAAAAGATCCAGGTCCTCTCTAGTGGGGAGAGACCATATATACTGCTTTAAATCCCTGTCCACCACCAGCTCTGCGACGTCTGATCCCTGTTCTAGTGAGGCAGAGGAGCCAGGGGATTCAGGGGGGACATTGTCTCTTACCATTCATGGACTGGATGGGGACAAAGCAGGTTGTGGCTGAGCTCGGGTCCCCGTTGCAGTAACTGTCCCGCGGCCCTTCCCGGCTGCCATTTTAGGTGTCCCACCACGTGGCTGCCCTCCGCCGCCGAAATATGCTACTATGGAGCCGGTACCATGCTGTGTGGGGCCCCTGTTTCTTGAGGAGGCTCTCCGGTGCTGGGACATACTGGTGGGGTTCGTGTGGGAGCAAAATATCTGGATCAGGCTGTTTTAGCTGCTGGGTGTGAGGAGCTCTGGAGTTCCACTTCCTCACTCGGCCATGTCCAAGCCACGCCCCCCCCGGCATTCTTTAAATGGCTGCAGGGGGGGGGGCGCCTGCCACCTGCTGGGTACAGGGAATGGTGCAGTTAGAGGGGAGAGCGCTGTTGTTACTCTGCATCATACATCATCCGGCCATGTCCCATACACAGGAGGCTCCCTTCACTGAGCATCAGCACCAACACAAGGGCTTTCAATGGGCAGGGATTAGAGAGTTATATATATATATATATATATATATATATATATATATATATATATATATATATATATATATATATATTATGTAGTAGTCTGTAGTTTATTTCTCTTGCTCTTACCTTCATGTTGCCAATACAGGATAGATGCATTGCCTGTGGAAACGTGAGAGGAGTGTTAGGAGTAGAGGTGAGTGCATGTCCATGTTGCCATGGCATTCGTAGTAGTGGAATGGAAGGAGCCCTCCTCTCCTCCTACTTGTAGCTCCTGTGAGGTTGTTGGCTAGGCGGAGGTTTGTCCTGTGTGCTGCTCGGCAGGCCATCTGACTCCTTCCCAGCAATCTGCCTGGCAGCAGCAGCATCATCAGAGTACACAGAGACCCATCCACGATACGTCATCAGTAGGGGCCCCAACACATCCTGAGACATGAGATTGATGATTCCCCCTTCCCCTGTAGATGGGTATGGAAGTGCAGAGCCGGGGCGGTGCGCCCACAATGCCCACCATCAGGTCATGTCATATGGTTACAGGCAGCAGTGCCATGGCCCTGTGTGTGGGTGTCAATGGGCAGAGGGGGGGAACTAAGCAAAGGATGGGGGAGTTCAAAGCCCCCTCCCCCACCCCCCCGGTACGCACCAAGCTCCTCACCAGGACGTAGAGCACCTGCTTGTCCCCAGGAAGGAGGTCCCCCGCCTGGCCCAGCTGGAGGCCTTGGATTTGACCCAGGTCAGTAGTGAATCTTCTCATACACGTATCTTCACACATTGGGTTTTATGGCGTTACACCACTGCAGTGTTACCAGTGTTCATGGGTACTAACGGAGTGAGATGATCGTTTCAATTGGCTTGTACAGTGGCAAGTCTCCTCATCCATTTTCTCACATGGCATATGTCACAATTTTCTTACGTTACAATGGTTTCATCACTCATATAATTTGCTTGACACGTTTCAGGTTCCATAGGCCTGAGTTCACGTTTTAAGTTGCCTGCTACGCCTCAGGTAACTCCGCCTCGGCATAAGTCATGAGACTGACACGCTTAGTCCTGCACAAACGTTCACTTCATTGTTTTGCCACGGTCACCGTGGAAAAAAAATTAAAAATATATATCTCCATGTTAGAGCAAGATATGGGTACATTTTGTCATATTATTCTGGTGTTTTGGGTTGGTCTCATACATGATTCAGGATCATATCTTCATGTTTAGGTCTTATGGCGTCACACCACTGCAAGGTTACCTATAACGCTTATGGTACCTATGGATTGGGATCTTCGTTTCTAATCAGCTTGTGTGGTGGCAAGTTTCCTCATCCATTTCACATACTTTTACGATTTTCATACGTTATGACATTTCACTACTCAGTTGCCTGACACGTCTTCAGGTTGCATAGGCCTGAGTTTATGTTTTTAAATTTGCCTGATACGCCCCAGGTAACTCGGCCTTGGTAAATTTAGGAGACTGACACATTTTCAGTCCTGCACTACGTATACTTTGTCATTCACAAACATGGTTAAGGTTATATTTCACTTATTAGGTTATGGAGTTACAGTATTTACATTGTTACCTGTCATGTTTATGGGTATCAACGGATAGAGATGATAGTTTTTAATTTGCTTGTGCAGTGGCAAGTCTCCTCATCCGTTATACATACATCATACGTTTTGACATTTCACAACTCTCATATCATTGCCTGACACGTTATTAGGTATCCAAGACCTAAGTTTACATTTTTAATTTGCCTGCTATGCCTCAGGTAACTCGGTCTTTATCTATTTCAAAAGTCTGACACGTTTTAGGCCTACACTAACACGAATTTCGTTAACTATGGAATACACTCGTGCACTTTTTTTCTAAGGGGAAAAAAAAAAGAGTGGGAATTTATCGCTTTTTCGTGAATAAATTATTTGCTTTGTTCTCAGTTAAATAGGTCATGTCACAGGCGGCGGATAGTGCAGATTTTGCTTCCATCCCTTCTTCTCCGGCCAGGGGTTCAGTACATGGCAGCACGCCCTCCCTAAGATCCTGGAGCATCCGCAGGCTCATGGCTGAACTATAGCGCCTGAGCTCATTGGAAACCTCCTGTCAGGAGCTACGAGCCAGGGTCGAGGTGTTGGAAAGCCATCCATGCCCGGCCCCGGAGGCACTCACCATTCCCGGCACATTAGTGGTTTCCGGGTCGCCCTTGATTAGACCTTTAGCCTCAGGTAATGACGCCAGTTCTCTTTCTGTTACTCCGGCTCATTTCATTCCAGCAATATCAAGAAGGTATTCTAGATGGTAAAGATGTGAATTTAGCTTCCCTTTTGTAAGCAGCCCACAATATAGCTGACTACAATCAGGTTGGTGGTGAGGTCTCCGTAGTGGCAAGACCAGGGACCACAGGCTGAAACGTAAGCTCTCCTTTCCAGATTTAGCTCTTGCCTTGGTGTCTTAAGGGACGTTATTAGCTCTGTAAGTGAATGCTAGACAAACCCCCGCTGATCTGCAGAAGCTTATGGCAGTTTTTGTGCACTTAACATCCCACTGGCAAATAAGGAAATTGAAGGCCTGGCTACTACACTTACTTTCCTGGGGATCATGTTAGACACTCGGTCTCTGCAGGCTAGTCTGCTTGCGAATAAGGTTGCAAGAATCAGACCATGTCCATGGGTTACGATCTCCCGAGTCTGTTCCAGGAAGGATTTGCAATCACTGCTAGGCATGCAAACTTTGCCATGAGAATCATTTCCCAAGGCAGGCTTTTTATTTCTCAGGTATTGGCACCGTTACCTTTAGCCCCGACTCCAATTCTCAGGTCAAACTAGTTTCTGTGGTTTTTTTTGTGTTTACAATTTACACTTTTGGGACGGGTTCTTCCAGTACTGGAACAGCATCACCATGTTCATCCCTGCAGTTGCGGTGTTGTCTCCTCAGGTCATTACTGATGCTACAGCCACCAAAGGCTATGCAGCAATTTTTGGCACTCACTGGTTAGCACGACCATGGCCGGACGATTGTCTGGCTATTCTCAGGTTTGCAAACGTAAGCTTTAGTTGAGATTACCTCATAGGGTCTGCAGGGCTGGTGTGGGGTCACTTATGGACAGGTAACTTCTCGCTTCTAACGATGGATTAGATACTCACTGGGCTATCGCGGTAGGGTTGGTCTACAGGTCACTATCTGCCAACATGGGGAAGGCTTATAACACGGCCTGGAATACTTTCCAGACTTTTCAAGCATGATACCTTAGGCACCGTGAATTTGTAGGAGGAGGCTCGCCCTATAAATATCTGCCCCATTCCTCCCCTTTCCATTAGCGTTTCTCTTCACGTTATCCCACCCACCCCCTTCATTTTACTTCTTCTTAATTCCCAATTACTTCTTGGGTATGCCCCCTTTTAGGCCTACTGACCACGACACACCCCAGGTCACTTTCCCCCATTACCTATCTTTGATTATCTTCAAGAGACTCCGAGTACAAATTATACAATTGTATTTGTCCATTTTCTAAAAGGCTAAGAGGAATACAACTGCCATAATTATGCAAAGACTCAGGGTTTGCTATTCTTGCAGTAGCATGGAATATAAATTGCTGTGCTTCAATATGCTTTCAGCTAACAGCAAAAAAAGCATTCCTGATGATATTGTTAATTTTATCTCCAGCCTGATGTATCTGTGTACAGCTAAGAGGCAGGTAATGGGTTTTCTATAGCACAGGTAATAAGGCACATCATTAAAGCAGGGATGTTAGATTAATTCCAGGAAAAAGCATACTCTAGCTGGCTTCTGCTCTCTTGTTCTGGTTAAAAAGCTTAATCCTTGGAATTTTAAGGGGATTGTCAAACCTCTGTAATCTGATGTCTCCATAGAGCCTCAAGAGCCCTCTTTAGTACAAAGATGTTTATCCAAATCTTCTACTATAAAAATAAGGCATGCCTACACAAACAGTGTAATAACATTCTTGTATATTTTATTTACTTCTGCTAGTTGTTTGTAGCTGTCTGTTTTTTAGTATGCTCAGTTTGTACAATTCTCGCATATAGGTACATCAGTTGGTGCATGCTCTGGCTATTGCATGCTTGCATGCTGTAAACATACTATACATAGGGCCATTAAAGGAAAAGGCCAGTTTTAATAAATAGAACATTAGTCCACCCTTCCTAACACCCCCCCCACACACCCCTAAACTAAACCAATGGGGAACCCCAAAATTAAACTAAACTAAACTTACTGGGACCTTGCCTTTCCCACCTACCTACTTATCTCAGTACCTGCAGCCTTTTCTTCCGTTAACCTTGAATGGGGAAATATGCTTAAACTAGAGCAGAGGATGGATTCCAACCTGGGGTGCAAGATGGAGGGTGCGACAAAGACTGGTTGGTATCCCTTAGTGATGAGGCACGAGTCATTACTCAGCTAGCTACCAGTGTGCCTTGAGAAGTGGTAGTAAGTGGCTGTGTTGCAAAGATGGTAGTCTGGTTGTTTAGGAGATAACAGAATTAACCGCTTGCCGACTAGCCGCCACAATTGTACTGCGGCAACATGGTTCGGCTGCGCGAGTCGCCGTCATGTTGCTTCGCTTCTAGATTTGGCCACTAGGGTCGCGATCACCGCCGGGCTCCCGCGATCACTCGGGGCACGCGGAGAACCGGGATCTGTGTGTATAAACACACAGTTTCCGGTAGACTGAGGGGAGAACAGACAAATCATCTGTTCATACAGAGTATGAACAGTGATCTGTCATCTCCCCTATACAGTCCCCTCCCCCCATCAGTTAGAACACACAATAGGGAACACATTAACCCTTTCATCACCCCCTAGTGGTTAACCCTTCACTGCCAGTGACATTTTTACAGTAATCAATGCATTTTTATAGCACTGATCGCTGTAAAAATGCCAATGGTCCCAAAAATGTGTCAAAATTGTCCGACGTGTCCGCCATAATGATGCCGTCCCGATAAAAATCGCAGATTGCCACCATTACTAGTAAAAAAAAATTTTATAATAAAAATGCCATAAATCTATCCCCTTTTTTGTAGACGCTATAACTTTTGCGCAAACCAATCAATGTACGCTTATTGCGATTTTTTTGTCAGTGGCTGCTGAAAGGGAGAGGAGGGAGTGCGAACATCAGCTTGGCCATGGGAGCCTATGAAGGACGCCATGGCTCCAGGAATTCTCAACGACTCTGCAGGGGAGGAATCACATGATCAGACTGGATTAAAATTAAGTATACAGATCTTTATTTTATTTTTATTTTTTTTACAGGGTATGCTGGATGGGTTGGAGAAGGATGGAGGGAAACATTTTTTAAGAATAATCATAGTCAGCCTTTACTAACACTTAACATATAATTAAAGTAACTAACTTCTAATGTAACACGTGACACAATCGCATATCGTTTTACTCTAAATTTGATGATTTTTTTTTTACTGCTGGAGACCTGAAGATTTCAGAACAGATCGTGAATCCATATTCCTACAATTTGGAGAAAATATCAGATGATGAAGAGCTGAAGGAAGATCTTATTGATTTGCGGACAAATTGAATTCTTGAAATGCAAATTGAAAGAAAGACTTTGGGGGAGTTTTGCTGTGCAGCACTGGATATGTTCTCATTCCATTTGCAACAACATACTTTGGGGGTTATTTACGAAAGAAAACTCCACTTTGCACTGCAAGTGCACTTGAAAGTGCACTGGAATTGCACCTGGAAGTAAAGTCGATGTAGATCCGAGGGGGACATGCAAGGAAAATAAAAAACATCATTTTAGCTTGCACATGATTGGATGATAAAATCAGCAGAGCTTCCCCTCATTTCAGATCTACCCCTTAGATTGAGAGCGACTGCACTTGCAGTGCAAAGTGGATTTGCCTTTCGTAAATAACCCCCTTTGTGTAAATGTGGATTCGGTTCTCTTTTGTCCAGAGGCAGACCTGATCACGGTCACCAAGAAAGTTCCACAATTTGCCAAATCATGAATGAGAAGTCATTGTGGTTGCATTACTATTAAAAGCAAATAGACTGTGCACTTTGCAAGTGTAGTTGCACTCATTTTCTCCAGACCTTAATAAACGTGGTAGAGCTCTGCTACTATCCATCATCCAATCATGTGCAAGCAAAATGTTTTTTTGTTATTTTCCTTGCACCTGATTGGATAATCTTTACAAAGTGAAGCTTTACCACATTTACAAAGGAAACTGAGTGCAGCTGCACTTGCGTAGTGCACAGTCTGCTTGCCTTTAGTAAATCAAACCCATTGAAACTTTTTTTTTTGTTTAATTTGTACCCCCACAGTATTGTATGTGGTTCAAAAATCAGAAAATAGACTTCTTTCACAAAATATTATTTTTGTAGGGGTGCGAACATTAATCAAATAATTCTTAGGGGTGTGGGGAATAGAAAAGTTTGGCAACTGCTGAACTAGAGAGACTTGAAGTATGGCCCAAGTCTATGGGTGTTCACTGCTCAAGCACAGCCAGCACTGAAGTAGATGATAGCGGAGAAACTGTGGTTGACATTTTCACCTGGTTATCCAGCAGGAAACACACTATCCTAGGATAAAAAATGCTCACTCACTGTAGTGCATGACCTCATTTACACGGGCGTAGAGATCTGTGCACCCATGCAAAAGGTTATCTTCAGCCTCTCAGGAGGATGCAAAAGGTGTTCCGTACAGGGGCACGTAGGCAGCTTGTTGAAATCAATGACAGGTGGCCGGTTGCATAGACTTCCATTCACATCCTGGAGTGAACATTTGTGCAGTCCGATGCACAGATCAGAATCGAGTCTGTCTGTCTGTCCTGATCCATGCATCAGATCTGTACAGTTGTGCATTTCAGGATGCACATGCAGGTCCGTGCAGACAGCCACCTCTCATTGATTGGTACACTAGTGTAAATGAGGCCTAACTATTAATAAAAAAAGTTATCGCCCTAGAACAGGGAAACAGAACAGGTCCCTTGCTTTTTCTTACTTTAAAGGAAGGAGGTGTTTTGTAGTCCACAGAAAGCACTAAGAACAATTTATTGATAACAGTCAGCACAGGCAGGGAATGGACTGTACTTAAAAAAGGAACAGTGTAAAAGACATAAACCAAACTACTAGAAGTCAGTCTAATGAATATTTTTTCTTCACTTGTCTGTATAACTACTCAGATAAGGCAAACACAGACTGATGTCTGCAGGGGCACTGAGGGCAACACAATAAGTGTCAAAGGGCTGCAGGTTGGGTGCTAAAGCCTCGTACACACGTTTAGATTTTCGAACAACAGAACGTCTGTTTTTTGTGGCATGCTAGTCTCATGTCGAAAGTGAAAAGGTTACGTACAATACGAAAATTTTGACAGAATGCAACGTCAGAAGTGACGTAATGTGTTGAATAGGTTTGTATGTATTCTTTCATTTCTGAGCATGCGTAGTCTTGCTCTTACGATTATTTTCGTACAAAAAATGTACTAATGAAACGAAAATCGGACGTTAAGTTCATATCTGACAAAAATTTTATAGTCTGCACATCCAGCTTTTGTCTGGCGAAAAAAGAGAGATCGGCTGGCGAAAGCACCGTACTAACGATCCGAAAATCGTCAGACAGCTCGTCGTATGAATTTTTCCATCCGATTTTTGTATCATGTGTACGGGCCTTAACCACTTCCAGACCGGCGCACGCCGATGTACGGGTCACGGGTCCCGCGGACTCGATTGCCGTGGGGATACCCGTGATCGTCTCACAGAGAGGACAAACGGAGAGATGCTGATGTAAACAAGCATCTCCCCGTTCTGCCTAGTGACAGTGTCACTGATCTCTGCTCCCTGTCATCGGGAGCAGAGATCAGTGACGTGTCACAGCTAGCCCATCCCCCTACAGTTAGAACACATTCCTAGTACTGACTTAACCCCTTCATCGCCCCCTAGTGGTTAACCCCTTCACTGCCAGTGTCATTTACACAGGAATCAGTGCATTTTTATAGCACTGATTGCTGTATAAATGACAATGGTCCCAAAAATGTGTCAAAAATGTCCGATGTGTCCGCCATAATGTCGCAGTCACAATAAAAATCACTGATCGTCGCCATTACTAGTAAAAAAAAAATTATTAATAAAAATGCCATAAAACTATCCCCTATTTTGTAAACGCTATAACTTTTGCGCAAACCAATCAATAATCGCTTATTGCGTTTTTTTTTTTACCAAAAATATGTAGAAGAATATGTATCAGCCTAAACTGAGGAAAAAAATGTTTTTTAAATTAATTTTTAATAATGCGCTTTTTTTTCAAAATTGACGCTATTTTTTTGTTTATATCGCAAAAAATAAAAACCGCAGAGGTGATCAAATACCACCAAAAGAAAGCTCTATTTGTGGGAAAAAAAGGATGTCAATTTTGTTTGGGAGCCACGTCGCACGACCGCGTAATTGTCAGTTAAAGCGACGCAGTGCCGAATCGCAAAAAGTGCTCTGGTCAGGAAGGTGGTAAATTCTTCCGGGGCTGAAGTGGTTAAAGACCTATAGCCTCACATTGGAGCAGATACCCATGATGTAAAATTTATCTTGAAGCTCCACACAAACCATAAATACACCTCCCTTACCTCTGTAAGCACCTTATATAGCTAAGAACAGAAGTCATGTGAACACTAATATATATATATTTTTTTTTTTATACATACTATATACACAAATGTTTTGCTTTGCATTTATTTTTATAAACTGAATGGGTTGTTTTACAAGGTAAGCGTTCACATAAACTTTAAAGCGGTTGTATACCCGCTGTCATTTTTTTTTTTTTTTTTACACCTGCAAGGGAAAAGGCATAATGAGCTAGTATGCACCGCATACTAGCTCATTATGAGATACTTACCTTAGAACGAGGCGCCGGCATCTCACCTGGTCCACGCCGAGGGAGCCGACATCTCCCCTCGGCGTGTCTTCCGGGTATCGCGGCTCCGGCGCTGTGAGTGGCCGGAGCCGCGATGTCGTCACTCCCGCGCATGCGCGCGGGAGACTTCTGCCCGGCATGCCGGGCTGTCAGCCGAGAGTCCCCTGTGCGCATGCGCCGCTGCAGTTAGCGGCTCATTGCGAGGGGAATATCTCCTAAACCTTACAGGTTTAGGAGATATTTTTTTTACCTACAGGTAAGCCTTATTATAGGCTTACCCAGGCCCGGACTGGCCATAGGGCAGACCGGGCATTTGCCCGGTAGGCTGTTGATGTTCAGGCCGCACAGCGGGAGGTAAGCGGCGACCGCGGCCTGGACAGGGTTAACACAGGCCACGGCCGCCGCTCGCCTACCGCTGTGCAGCGGTGCCTGTGCCTTCTCCGGCAGAACTAGCAGCTGCATGGGCTGAGCTGTGTGTCTCTCACACACAGCTCAGCCTCAGAGCCGCGCTGAGAGTTCCGCTCTCGGCCCCCCCTCCTCCTCCTCTGGGCCGCTGTCAGGATGTCCCCCCCTCCCCCTTTCTCATGTCAGGCTTGTGGCAGGCTGCACGGGACGGGAGAGAAGAAAGCTTTCTGCTTGTTCTTCTTCTCTCCCAATTGGCCACAGGGGAGGGCCAATCAGAAATAACTAGGTGGGCATCATGGGAAACGTAGTCCCAGAGATAGGATGCCCAATAGATCTCAGCAGGGAGACGGCTACACTCCCCAGCATGCACTCTGCTGGGGAAAAAGAGAAAACCCGGAAACAAGCAGGTACTACAGGAGACATGGAAAAAGAAAGAGGATTGTGCTGGGAGAACTAATAGCCCCAGCACCACCAGAGCGCCACGCAGTACCCGCACCACCAAAGAGCCATGCTGTACCCACACCACCAGAGCGCCACGCAGTACCCGCACCACCAGAGAGCCACGTTGTACCCGCACCACCAAAGAGCCATGCTGTACCCACACCACCAGAGAGCCATGAGAGCCACGCTGCACCCGCACCACCAGAACGCCATGCTGCACCCGCACCACCAGAGCGCCACACAGTACCCGCACCACCAGAGCGACACGCAGTACCCGCACCACCAGAGCGACACGCAGTACCCGCACCACCAGAGCGCCACGCAGTACCCGCACCACCAGAGTGCCACACAGTACCCGCACCACCAGAGCGCCACGCAGTACCCGCACCACCAGAGCGCCACGCAGTACCCGCACCACCAGAGCGCCACGCAGTACCCGCACCACCAGAGCGCCACGCAGTACCAGCACCACTAGAGAGCCACACTGTACCCGCACCACCAGAGAGCCATGAGCACCACGCTGCACCCGCACCACCAAAGAGAGCCACGCTGTACCTGCACCACCAGAGAGAGAACTACGCTGAACCACACCACCAGAGAGCCACGCTGTACCATACCACCAGAGAGAACCACACTGTACCACACCACCAGAAAGAGAGCGCCATGCTGTCCAGGACCACTAGAGAGAGCAGGTCAGTGTCACTGGGCAGTGTGGGCACAATAGGAGACAGACAGTACTAGCATTGTATGGCCACAATAGGATTGGGACACTGTTATATAAAGGGGACTGCACTGTAAAGGAGCACTGTAATCATTACAGTGCCCCTTTACAGTGCAGTCCCCTTTATATCACAGTGTCTCTGCACATTACAGTGTGGAGGACCGACTCCAGCCACCCCCGCGAATGTCTACCGACATCTCTCCCCCCTGGTCCCTGGAAAAGTTGGCTGCTCAGTCTAAAATGCCCGGGCCTATTTTTTGTCCCAGTCCGGGCCTGGGCTTACCTGTAGGTAAAAGTTACAAATATAGGTATACAACCACTTTAATGATTGTATTTTAACCTACGTGTTATCTTGTTGATCATTAGCATCTGTTTGGTATATTTGCTTAAAGTGGTTGTAAATCACTGACATGAAATAAGAACAGGACATTTTTGAACAGGGCACATCCTTCTAGTCCGTGTACTTGTCTCTATACAAAGCATTGATAATTTCTCTCTACTGCCCCCTTAATCTGTTATCTGCATGAGTCACTTCTGACAGGTTTTCCAGACACCGAGAGATAAATAGGTGATGGGGGAGAGCTCCAGTACACAGCCTGTGATTCATAACCTCAGTTCTGCATGTTCAAAGTGTACTATGTGAAGGAGCGTGTCCCTTCCTTCCAATTGCTGAGATGTGCACCGAGAGACATCAGATCCCTTCCCCCTGCTTTTCAGAGCTCACAGATGCTATGTAAAATGTGTTTTAGGAGATCGTAGATAAACATGTACAACTCATGTAGACGGATTTGTTTCATCCCTGTGCATCACCAAAGGCTAGTTATTTCACTGGGTATATGTGAGGGTTTTCAAACACTTTAATCATGTAAATATCCCGCATACAGCCAAGGAAACCCAATCGTGGGTATCAACCCCAAATGATGTATAAAATACTATCCACTAGGGAAATGGGGAACGGTAAGGAGCACCAGGGTTTTGTGATACCAAAAAATAACAAGGTAAGTATAAACACGAAATTGGCATAAGAACAAATATTTATTAGAAAAGCTAAAATATCCCCTCCACAATGGAGTCGGGGAATTTGACTAAACATTCAAGTGTATATGTCATGTAACAAATATGACTTGCTAATGGGAGAAAAAGTCTCTCCTTGATCCCCCGCTGTCTAGACCAGAAAGTGTCCAGCACTGGTGGAGATAAGGAAATAGACAGCGCCAACACGAAGGAGCCAGGGAAGAGTGACACATTCCCTGTGGTTCCTCCAGGAGGGCTATTCATTGGGTGCCATTGGGCACCTTTGTTTGCCCTTTATGCTCCCCACAGGGAATGTGTCACTCTTCCCTGGCTCCTGCATGTCGGTGCTGTCTATTTCCTTATCTCCGCCCCAGTGTCCAACATGACGTCATGTCCGGTGGGACACTTTCTGGTCTACAAGGTGGGGGAATCAAGGACAGCCTCTCTCCCATTAACCAGTCATTGCCACAGCTGTGGGAGGGTGTATTTTGGCGCCAATTACACCATAGACATTGGCCCAATTTGTGCACATGATCTGTCTTACTCGATTTTTATACCGCCCACCATCACCTGTCTCTTTTGAGCAGTTACTGAATGGAGGCGCAGTATTGACAGTGGAGATCTTTTGGTTCTGTTGTCACACTTTGTGTAGGTAAGTGGGGTTTTTATGAATTGCCGGGTCAAACCCTGGCGCTTTTTCACCCTTTAGCATCTTTTGACATTTAAGGGATCTTTTATGCTGCTTTTTGCAGTACTAGTTTCTTTTGTTTGACAACGCTTTTTGATCCACAGGTCCACTATGTACCCTTACAACTACCCCACATGTGGTCCACAGCTATCATCTCTTTGGTGACATACCTGATTGATATACCTGTTGTATAAGGTATGGTTGCCATAGAGTTATTTTTTTGTATGTTAGGATGGAATACATTTGTATATATTGCATTACTTTTATTATTATTTTTTGCCAGGCAAACCATTTATACATTTTGGCGAGTATCCCTTGTACCTGGGACACATGGGCTGATCTCCTTCCTTTTCCCCTGAGCTGTCTTTTGCCCCTCTTTCGTCTTAGGTGATCTCCAGCATCATTTATCCTGCTGTACTGGTAAGTGGTGGCGTGGTCCTCTATGTTATGCGGCACCTCATCCCAAGATTGTAAAATTTATCCTGCTGTGTTTGAAATATTTTATAAACATATGCAAGTTGTTTACAACTGGATTGTTTTTTTAATATTTTTGTAGTTTTGTACTATATTCAACTGTATGTATTTGTTCTAGAAAATTATCTGATGTGCTACCCAATGGCATTCCCCTGAGGAAGATCATTTTGGTCGAAACGCGTTGGATCCGCTTGGAAAAGCACCATTCAGCATTCCCATTCAAAATAGATGATACTGGTTTTATGTCATTTTGTATATTTGTTATACACTTGAATGTTTAGTCAAATTCCCGACTCCATTGTAGAGGGTATATTTTAGCTTTTCTAAAAAAAAAAATGTGTTCTTATGCCAATTTTGTGTTTATACTAACCTTGTTATCTTTTGGGTATCACAAAACCCTGGTGCTCCTCGCCATTCCCAATTTCCCCAGTGGATAGTGTTTTACACTTTAATCATATATACTTTTCACATCGGTCTAAAACATTTGCACAGTACTGTGTATACATCATAAAGGGACATGCACAGGGCTGGATTTATATCTCAGAAGCCTATAGACACAAATAATTTGGTGCCTTAACTTGAACCATAAATAGATCACACCCCAAGCCATGTATGTTGCTTAAAACATTTTTTTTGCAAGGACCTCATATTGTGTCCAAGAAAAAAATGATCCTTTGAATGTAACAATTGATCCAGATGTATTGGGGGCTTTAGCTCCAGATGGATCTAACTACTTCAGCTGCTGCACCAAAATGCTGTTCATGAACCAAAGCAATTTTTGGATTTTAGTTATTGATCTATTGATTTTACATTACATAGGGTATTTTAGGTTTAGGCTATATGTTAACCACCCTTTAAATGCTGCTGCAATTAAGGACAAAACACAATGTAAATGTTTTCTTTTCCTCATTTTCTTATGTGACCACGTGACTGCAAAGACACGGTCGCATTGTGCGATGTGCAAGACCAACAACAGTGCAGAACTCCCTAGAGTGGTGACATCACCCACCAACATCCACAGCTCTGTTAGAGGGAGAGAGAGTCTCTTCCAACCGGCCACGCATCGCACAGAGGGGCCAGGGTTTTGCAGTCACATGCTCACATAGGGAAAAAACGTTTTATGCTAGCGTTTTGTTATTAAAGAGGAGCTCCAGTACTTTTTTTTTCCCTGTAAAAACACACTCCCATGAAAGTTGCAGTTTATCCATTTTAGTCTGGCATATGCTGTACATGTAAACTTTTCTGTTATTTAGTTATTACATTTACCCACTGTAGCCTCTGTGACATCTTCATTGTGAGAAACCCGCTAGGAGTTTCTTCTGGGATACGGTGCTGCTGGCTACCCAGCATGCACCTCCCGATGTCGCGCATCTGTTGTATTGGAGGTTGCCATAGCAATGGGAGCATTGGAGGAACATCTTGCCACATTTTTATGACAACCTGTCAATTAATATAGAAAACCCGTAAGAAAACTAGCATACCATGCTGCTTCTAGGATTGATAACACTTATATCCCAGGAGGCAACGGGCTGCAGGATATGATCTATCTCATAGCAGCGAGGTACTATGGAAATGGAGATCTAGATTTAGCCTACAGTTAATATGCTTAGGAAAATTAAAATTGCAAATATTCCTTGTTTTGCAATCAGCAATGTCAGGGGCATAGGTGTGCGCAGCCTGTTGCATTAGGGTGTGCACCCCAAAGCTCAAACACACATGCGCGTGTATGTATGTATATTACACACACACACACAGACACACACACTCTTATGGCAGAGCCAATGCAGTGAAAGAGAGGTGTGGTAGCACTTTATTAATGGCAGAACTGGTCAGAGGGAGATATTTCCCATCTCCCCGCAGACACACAGAGTGATAATGCTAATGCGCTTGGGGTGATTAGGGGGTGCCCAGGCACACCTGGCACACCCTCTGCGCACGCCTATGGTCAGGGGCCAAAGATCAAAAATAGGGTGGAGCTCTACAGGCAGCAGTATTTCAAAGGTGAATGTCAACCTGTATAGCCTGAATGTCTATGTTAAAGGAACCAAGTAATACCATGCATGGTTGGGGGGAGGCTAGGGACAAACTATCTTTTGGCGATATTACCTTACAAAAAGTTTCATGCAGGGAAAATAGACAAAAGGATGTAAAAAACTTCCTTCTAATTTGATCAGTGTTCATTTTAAAGCAGAATTAAACTTTCGTTGGTAGGGATAAGCTCTTGCCATATTGTGCACGTATGCAACTATGCATAATGCCTATAGCTACAGAGGTGAATGAGGGCTTGTTTTAAAAAGCTTTTACTGCTTGTTCAGAATATGTATATATAATATATAGTATATATTAGAGTGCATAGTCTAGACCAGCTTTTTTCAACCAGGGTGCCTTCAGATTTCTTCAGGGGTGCATTGGAAAATGTCTAAAAATTGACCAAAAAGTGTATATAAGCCAGCAAGCACATTAATCCTGCCTTTTATTTACACAAAGCCACAGATTTTCACTATGCTCCATTACCACCTTCCAGCTGCCGGTCTACAAACAACCAATGATGCTATCCTTTGACAAGGAGGACATCAGGCACCTGGACAGCATTCTTGTTTGGCCCTTCGTCTCTGTCAGCACTAGGGTCATGTTCGCAGAGAGAGGAAGAGAAACTGAGGGAGAAGAGAAACATTGGAATACTAGTCAGCACCAGTATGCAAAGGTGTATTTGCTTTGGAAGAATAAAACACCTCTAACATTGGGTATCCTAAATCTGTGGATGTTTCTGCGATATGTAAAACCTTTCGTATTGTTTTTACATCTTATGGCTCGTACACACGATCCGAATATTGTACGAGTCGTCCGAGGAAGAATCGTACGATTTTCGGATCGTGTATACACTATTTTCAAGAGCCAATCACGACAGTTCATTTTGATATTATTTGATCGGACAAGCACAAAAATTTTCCTCGTACAATACCAGATCGTACGATTTTAGTTTAGTCAGTATAGTTATCGTCCAAAAATACATGACATCACTTCCGATTTTTTTTTTCTGTCGTATGAGAATTTTTGTGACTTCAGTTACCGATTCAATTTCTACTTGCGACTATTAAGCGAAAAAATTTGTACGATCTGTCGTAAGATATTCGGATCGTGTGTACGGGCCATTAGAATGGGGTGCCTTGAGATTGTGCATCATTTTAAATTGTGCCTTGACTGAAAAAAGGTTGAGAAACACTGGTCTAGACACGGGTTCACAGGTTCACTTTGTGAACATTAAACACATTTAGAATGGAGGTTAACAGGAGCTACAGTGTTTACTTACCCAAGTCCTGCCTCTCTACAGATTGATACATCAGACCCAATGACCCTTTGTTTTTTTTGTTCATTTTGTAGCAATGCAAATAACTCATAGAAACTCTCAGCTATCAACATTTTATGATAGTCTTGATGGAAGCTCATTTCCATTGTGTTGATATTACCCTGCTCTTTAATAAGCCAAGTTCAAGATCCATTGCTACTATGAGAAGATGTACTATAGTTGCTGACAAAAATCTGCTCTGGGATGACCCTTCTATATTGAATATACATTAACAATCTGTCATTGTTTAATAAAATGTGAAGGTAAATGATGATTTAGCAGTTTAGGACTATGTTTAAAAAAAAAAACTGCTAAATTACGAGGTGTATTTACAAAAGGCAAATAGACTGTGCACTTTACAATTGCTCCAGAGCTTAGTAAATGAGATGATGCTTTACTTTGCAAAGAATACCCAATCACATGCTGGAAAAAACAAAACAGCATTTTTGATGGCACATAATTGGATGACGCAAGTCATCAGAGCTTCCCCTCATTTACTAAGCTCTGGAGCAATTGCAAAGTGTACAGTCTATTTGACTTTAGTAAATCCACCCCGATGTGTTCTGTATGTATAATAATGACCTTGAGTTGGAGATGGAGACAGCATTGGATATCACATTTGACCCTAAACTAACACTGCCTATTTATTGCTCTCTGGGTGCAGATGCATTTGCTAGTAACTGTAAAATGAGATTCAATTTAGATAGCTGCAAGCACAACTGCCAGCTTATACTAGACTTAGACTGGAATAATAATTAAAGAAAAACATTTAGGAGATCATGACCCTCGATAACAAGCTCTGCATAATGTTCACTGAAGCAGTCATGGTGAGATTGCAATGCAACAAATTGTTATTTTTAATTTTCCAAATCTATAGCGAGATTGATTGTTGAATAGGATATTTATGGGTTTTATTAAAAAAAATACATAAAAAAAAAATACATGTATAATTAAAATTATTATACTCACCGCTAGGGATGAGCTTCGAGTTCGAGTCGAACCCATGTTCGACTCGAACATAGCCTGTTCGATTGTTGGTCGAATTGCGAACGTTATGGGCCATTCGCGCCAAATTTGAGTGGCACGTCATGGCTCATAATTCACTGCGGCATCGCAGTGCATTGCTGGCTGATGATTGGCCAAGCATGCACTATGACCCGCATGCTTGGCCAATCACAGCACCGTCTGTACAGAGAGCCCTGGCTTTGGCCAGTTATGGCTAAGGGGGTTTAGTACACGCCCCACACTATATAAGGCCGCCTGCGTGGCGGACTTGTGTAGTGTGTTGCGGCGGCGGAGAGAGATAGACAGAGAGACAGTGTCATTTAATTTAAATTAGATAGAGTAGGCAGGCTAGTCAGTTAGCTGCACTTACAGTGTATTGTGTATATATATATGCATCCTAGGTGTTGTGTATATATATATATATATATATATATATATATATATATATATATATATATATATACACACACACTGTATTCAGTTTAGTTAGATCCGTTCCTGTTATTCTCTTCCTAATATACTGACAGGCAGGCAGGTGTTTTTACAGTATTTACAGTTAGTGTACTGTGTCCTTTGCACAGTGTGCACCTAAAGCTACCCGAAGACAATTGCTGGTGTTCTTCTGATCCTATTAATACCACAGGCAGGCAGCTGCAGTATTTACAGTTAGTGTACTGTGTCCTCTGCACAGTGTGCACCTAAAGCTACCTGAAGACAATTGCTGGTGTTCTTCTGATCCTATTAATACCACAGGCAGGCAGCTGCAGTATTTACAGTTAGTGTACTGTGTCCTTTGCACAGTGTGCACCTAAAGCTACCTGAAGACAATTGCTGGTGTTCTTCTGATCCAATAATACCACAGGCAGGCAGCTGCAGTATTTACAGTTAGTGTACTGTGTCCTCTGCACAGTGTGCACCTAAAGCTACCTGAAGACAACTGCTGGTGTTCTCATACTAATAATACTACAGGCAGGCAGTTGATTCTGCTAGCTGCAGTATCAGTATATATATACATCCCAGCTTTGTGCAGCTACATCTCACTGCAGGCCATTAGTATGCCTGGAAGGCCAACAAGGAGAGGCAGACAGTCACAAGCCAATAAAAGAGGGGAAGCAGGCTCTGTGTCTAGAGGCAAAAGTGCTGGTCGTGGACACGGTGCATCCTCATTAGCACGTGGCCGTGGGACATGCTTGTCCTTTTTTCGGCAGCTGGCCGTGTTGAGCCGCAACATGTCGAAGACTTGGTAGAGTGGATGACCAAGCTGTTCTCATCCTCCCCACCCAGGCTGAGGGTACTTTGTCTGGCAAAGCAGCTGCCAACACGGCCTCTTCCCTCGGCTCAATGGCATCAGTCAATCCTTCCCTAGCCTCACCATGTCCTCCTGAGGAGTCCCCCAAACTGTTTGACCACAGTGTTGGGTACATGCTCCAGGAGGATGCCCAGTGTTTTGAAGGCTCCGATGATGGTACCCAGCTAGACGAAGGCAGTAACGTGAGCCCAGAGAGAGGGGGTGCCCAAGAAGGACAGCAATCTGGCAGTCATGTTCCCCCAGCTGCAGCATACTGCCAGCTTTGCTCCAGTGATGAGGAGGAAGGGGATGATGAGGAAGTCACTGACTCCACGTGGTTACCTGATAGGAGAGAGGAGAAGGAGGAGGCACATCTCCAATGAGGCAGGATGCCCTCCAGGGGCCAGCTTAAGGGCAGCACACTGAGTGAATCACACCGCAGAGCTCCGCATGTACAGGGCTCTGCTGTCTCGCGTTATTCTAAAAGTTCTTTGGTGTGGGCCTTTTTTGAGACGAGTGCATAAGATCGCATCGCTGCTATTTGCAACATATGTCTCAAGCGTATCTCGCGTGGCCAAAACATCACCCACTTGGGCACCACATGCTTGACCAGACATATGTCGACCTGTCATGCAGTTCGTTGGCAAGCGTACCTAAAAGACCCACACCAAAGAACAAAGCGGACCTCTCCTTGCTCCTCATCAGCTGGGATCTCCAACCCCACTATACCTTCAGTCCTCTCTGAAACCTGCATTGAGAGGAATGAAGGTGTAGAATTAGGTGTGTCACAGCCAAGTACTTGCGGGCAATCTGTTATCGGTACACCGATGTCAGATTGTACCAG
This sequence comes from Lithobates clamitans, assembly GCA_037952925.1. NCBI lineage: Eukaryota > Metazoa > Chordata > Amphibia > Anura > Ranidae > Lithobates > Lithobates clamitans. Next base: position 406,709 of record JBBGZY010000534.1, read on the forward strand.
GCAAATTTCCCTGCCCCAGCTGCTGCACCACCAAAAGAAGTTCGCTCCATCCACATGCCCAGCGGTTGAATGCTAGCTTGGCTAAATTGCTAGCACTTCAACTGCTGCTTTTTCAGTTGGTAGACTCTGCCCCCTTTCATGAGTTTGTGGAATGTACGGTTCCTCAGTGGCAGGTTCCCAAATGCCACTTTTTCTCATGGAAGGCGATTCTGGCTCTCTACCGGCATGTGGAAGGCAATGTCTTGGCCTCGCTGGACAGGGTGGTCAGCAGTAAGGTGCATATTACCGCTGACTCATGGTCCAGCAGGCATGGACAGGGACGTTACCTATCTTTCACCGCACACTAGGTGACTCTTCTGGCAGCTAGGAAAGATGCAGGACAGGGTGCAGTAGTGTTGGAGGTTGTTCCGCCACCACGCCTCCAAAATTCTACCCAGCTCAGCTCTGCAGGGGCAGATTCAGAGGTGGTTGACGCCACGCCAGCTTAAGTCAGGAATGGTGGTTTGCGACAATGGCACCAACCTCATCTCCGCCCTCCGACAGGGACAACTGACCCATGTGCCCTGTTTGGCTCACGTCCTTAACATGGTGGTGCAGCGGTTCTTGGGCAGGTACCCGGGCTTACAGGATGTCCTGAGGCAGGCCAGGAAAGTCTGTGTGCATTTCCACAGGTCATATAATGCCAGTGCTCGGCTGGCTGACCTCCAAAAGGAATTTAACCTGCCCAAGAACTGCCTAATCTGTGACATGCCCACCAGGTGGAACTCAACGTTGGCCATGCTGCAGCAGCTGCACACGCAACAGAGGGCCATCAATGAGTACCTATGTGACTATGGCACCAGGACAGGGTCAGGGGAGCTTGTTTTTTTCCCCACGCCAGTGGGCTATGATCAGGGATGCATGCACTGTCCTGTCACCATTTGAGGAGGCCACGACGATGGTGAGCAGTGACAGTGCATGCATCAGTAGCACTGTCCCTCCTGTCCACCTGTTGGAGCACACGCTGCGTGGAATAATGGACAGGGCACTTGAGGCAGAACAGAGGGAGGAAGAGGAGGACTTCCTTACCTCTCAAGGCCCCCTTTATCCAGACAGTGTTCCTGCATGCCCGCCAATCACATAGGAAGAGGATGAGGAAGAGGAGGAGGAGGATTGTGTCAGCATCGAGGTGGAGCCTGGCACTGAGCATCAGCGGCAGTCTTCAAGGGATCATTTACAGTCCGAAGAAACCTATGGACTTGTACGTGGCTGGGAGGAGGTGGCTGCGGATCATGTCGTCCTTAGTGACCCTTAGTGACCCAGAGGACTCTGGACCGAATGCTTCAGCAAACCTACGCTGCATGCCCTCCCTGATCCTGCAAAGCCTGCGGAAGGATCTTTGTATCCGTGGTATCAAGGGGAGGGATCATTACTGGCTGGCAACCCTCCTTGATCCACATTAGAGTAAGGTTGCGGACCTTATCTTGCCGTCGCAGAGGGAGCAGAGGATGAAACATCTTCGGGAGGCCTTACAGAAAGTTTTGTGCAATGCGTTTCCAGAGCCTGGGAGGTTACAATTTCCTGGTCCTCCTGGACAACCTGTTGCTGAGTCTTCGGTCAGTCACAGAAGGAGCGGTGGAGAAGGTGGCCATCTGACCGATGAGTTCAGACAATTTTTTAGTCCGCAGCCCCAAGATATGATCGGTTCCAGCAACCATCGCCAGCGTCTGTTTTACATGGTGCAGGAATACCTAGGGGCAAGATCAGACTTGGACACCTTTCCCACCGAAAATCCTCTGGGTTGCTGGGTCTTGAGGGTGGATCACTGGCCAGAGCCTGCACAGTATGCAATTGAGCTACTGGCCTGTCCTGCATCCAGTGTTCTTTCAGAACACACACTCAGTGCTGCTGGAGGTTTTGTAACCGATCACAGGGTGCACCTGTCCACCGAATCTGTCGATCGGCTGACCTTCATAAAAATGAATCAGTCTTGGATCACCAGCTACCAAGCACCTGATGCTGATGTAACTGAATAATTTTTTTTTAATGTGAGATCCCTTCAAGACTGCCTATACTGATGCTGAGTGACTATCCTGTTATGCTGAGTGACAATCCTCTTCCTCCTTCCTCCCCCTGTAAGAACATTTTTGGTTCTGGGCACCGCCACCAGTGGCTAAGGCCCAATTTTTCTGCCCTTGTTTAACAGGGGCGTGTAATTACTATTTTTGATGCAATTCTTTGCAGCAGGGCTCATTCCTGTGCTCCAACTATAGTATCTGGGAGGGGTTGCAGTGTTGTGGCACCAGCACCAGTGCCCAAAGCCCAATTTTTCAGCCCCTGTTTAACAGGAGCGTATAATTAAAATTTTTGGTGCAATACTTTGCAGCAGGGCTCATTCCTGCGCTCTAACTATAGTATCTGTGAGGGGTTGCAGTGTTGTGGCAGCAGTGACTAAGGCCCAATTTTTCTGCCCCTGTTAAACAGGGGCGTGTAATTACAATTTTTGATGCAATACTTTGCAGCAGGGCTCATTCCTGCGCTCCAGCTAGAGTATCTGTGAGGGGTTGCAGTGTTGTGGAACCAGCACCAGTGCCCAAGGCCCAATTTTTCAGCCCCTGTTCAACAGGGGCGTATAATTACAATTTTTGATGCAATACTTTGCAGCAGGGCTCATCCTGCGTTCCAACTATAGCATCTGTGAGGGGTTGCAGTGTTGTGGCACCAGTGCCTAAGGCCCAATTTTTCTGCCCCTGTTCAATAGGGACATGTAATTACAATTCTTGATCTAATCATTCCTGCGCCCACCAAGAGTAACTGTGAGGGCTTACAGTGTTGTGGCAACACCACCACCACCGAAGGCCCAATTTTTCTACCACTCTTCAACAATGGCATGTAATTACAAATCTTGATCTAATATTTCACAGCAGGGCCCGTCCCTGCGCCCACCAAGAGTAACTGTGAGGGCTTACAGTGTTGTGGCAACACCAACACCTAAGGCCCCAATTTCTGCAGAGTATATTGGGCAGGCCCCTACTTTCAAACATCCAACTTACAAATGAGTCCTACTTGCCAAAGGAAGGAGACAACAGGAAGTGAGATGAAATCTACCCCTAGGAAGGGAAATTCTCTCCTGTAAGAGTTAATATGAGTTAATATGGGAAAAACGTGTCTCCTCTCCACTGATGCTTTATCACCAATTCTTGTTTCACTAAAACCCCCAAATTTTCAAAAAACATTTGTCATTGGGACAGAAAGTGAGGTGAAATCTTCTGAAGAGGTGTACAGACAGCAAAACAAATGCTACAGGGTGATAACCCTTTCCTATGTTTTCCAAAAAGCTTAAAAATAAATTTTTTTTGGCTGGAGCTACACTTTAAAAATGTACCAGTTCAAAATTACAAACAGATTCTACTTAACAACAAACCTACAGTACCTGTCTTGTTTGCACCGCCTGTATACTGCTGTTCAGCGTGTATAGGGCCTTTCCTTTTTTTAATTTGGGTGCAGGGTTCCCCTTAATATCCATACAAGACCCAAAGGGCCTGGTAATAAACTGGGGGGGGGGGGGGGTGTACCCATGCCGTTTGTCTCACTGATTTTCATCCATATTGCTGCGACCCGACATTACATTAAAGCCGCAAGCAGTTTTAAATGACTTTTATTCCTTTACAAATGTCATTTTGTGCAGGGACTGTTCTAAGCACAGGAAACACGTGCTACCTTACAGGCATACTAATGACACCCCCCAGGTACGATATTTAAAGGAATATTTCACCTTTTTTTTTCACTTTAAGCATCATTAAAATCACTGCTCCCGAAAAAACTACCGTTTTTAAAACTTTTTTTTGCATTGATCCATGTCCCCTGGGGCAGGACCCGGGTCCCCAAACCCTTTTAAGGACAATAACTTGCATATTAGCCTTTAAAATGAGCACTTTTGATTTTGAACATTTGAGTCCCATAGACTTTAACGGGGTTCTAAAGTTTGTGCAAACTTTCGGTCTGTTCGCAGGTTCTGGTGCGAACCGAACCGGGGGGTGTTCGGCTCATCCCTACTCACCGCTATACCCCCATTCAACTACAGTATATGTAAACCCTAACTAAATGACATCTAGTTTGTTAAAGCACTGTGTAACAATTGTAGTTTAGGTTAGTAAAATCTGTATTTTTACCAGTACCAAGTGGCATCAGAGTGCTGCCGGTCTCCTGCCACTTCTTGTCTACATGCATTCACTCCAGCTATGGGTGCATGGCATTTCTCAGGGAGCTGTTCCTTTTCTGCTGCTGCAGCTTATTGGTCCTCCTGCTGACCCCTGCATCACTACAGGACACAGTAGTGGCGTGGAGGTCATCTGGAGAACCACTATGGGATTACTGGAGACTGACACTTCCGGAAATGTCAGTTGCACTGTTGAGGCTTGTGTCAATGAGCTTTGAGCTGGTGTTAATGGCTTTAGTTTGACATCTGAGACATTGACAGGTGCAATTGACCTTCTACTGACTTGCAATTGACTTGAATCAAGCTGGTTTCACATTTCCATAGACTTGTACAGGAAAGCTTGAAGTGAACAAAAGCCCATTAACACAGAACCTAATGCTGCGTACTTACGGTCGGACTTTTCATCTACAAAAGTTCAACGGACGCCGACGGACTAAAGCCGGCTGACAATCCGATCGTGTGTGGGCTTCCCCGGACTTTCAGCTGACTTTTCCAGCCACAAATCTGGCGGACTTTAGATTTGGAACATGCTTCAAATCTTTACGTCGTAACTACACCGGACCCAGAAATCCGCTCGTCTGTCTGCTAGTCCGACGGACAAAAACCCACGCTAGGGCAGCTATTGGCTACTGGCTATCAACTTCCTTATTTTAGTCCGGTGTACGTCATCACGTACGAATCCGTCGGACTTTTGTGTGATCGTATGTAGGCAAGTCCGTTCGTTAGAAAGTCTGCCGCAAGTCCGTCGAAAGTCTGTCGGACGGGCTGTCGGACTTTTGTAGCCGAAAAGTCCGACCGTGTGTACGCGGCATAAGGCTTACTGAAATTGCTGACTCTGATTGCCTATTCTGATTTTCCTCAGTTTGCATTAGAAGCAGCAAGTCAGATTGAGTCCACCTCATTTAGACCCCTTTCACACTGCCAGCGTTTTTCAGGTGCTACAGTGCTAAAAATAGCACCTGTATACCGCCTGAAAAAAGCGGCTCCATTCACTCCAGTGTGAAAGCCTGAGGGCTTTCACACTGGAGCAGTGCGCTGGCAGAGCGTCACAAAAAGTTCTGCCAGCAGCTTCTTTGGAGCGGTGAAGGAGCGGTGAACTCACCGCTCCTCCACTGCTGCTCCCCATTGAAATCAATGGGGCAGCGCTGTGATACCGCCGGCAAAATGCCGCCCTGGGGATTTAACCCCTTTTCGGCCGCTAGCGGGGGGGTTTAAACCCCCCCGCTAGCGGCCGAATAGCACCGCTAAAACGACGGTAAGCGGTGCTAAAAATTGCGCCACTTTACCGCCGACCCCCCACGGCTCGGTGTGAAAGCCGTCTTACTGAATGTCCAGCATCATCTTGCCCCTTCCTCCCCAGCATTACAGTTCCTAACCCACCCCTTTCATTCATTCAAATTCAATACTTTGAATCATGGAGACTCAGCATCACATATAGGTGTTACCTTGGGCAGTCTGCATGCCAATGCAACCTGCCTAGAAACACCCATCCCTCCAGACTGACATTCATGCTAGGTTCACCCCTATGCATGCTGCGATTGATGTGTTTTTCCAGTGCATTTTGCATTTTTGATGCGTTTTGCAGTTTTTTTGGCTAATAGGAAAGTATGACATTTCTGTTCAGGGAGTGCATCTGTGATGCAACTTTACACTCTCTGGCACTCAAATTGCATCAAAGTCTCATCAAAGTAGTGCAGGAACCTTTATATATCCAAACTCGCATGTTAGGGTTAGATTTAAGGGCTAGGGTTAAGGTTGGCGGCAATCGTAGATTTAGGGCTTTTGGTAATCATTGGGTTCAGGGTTAGTGGTAATCATTAGTGATAGCGGTAATCATTAAGGTTAGCGTTAGCGCTAATCATTAACGTTAACCTTAGCGATAATCATTAGGGTAAGCAGTAATCATTAGGGTAAGTGTTAGCGGTAATCATTAGTGTTAGCGCTAATAAATAACGTTAACCTTAGCGGGAATCATTATTGTAAGCAGTAATCATTAGGGTAAGTGTTAGCGGTAATCATTAGCGTTAGCGGTAATCATTAGGGTAAGCGGTAATCATTAGCGGTAATCATTAGGGCAAGCAGTAATCATTAGGGTAAGCCAGGGCCGATTCTAGGGTCACAGACGCCTGGGTGCAGAAATATTTCTGGCGCCCCACATGGGCATGGTCATCTTATCAACTCCTCCCCTTTACAAATGTATGTATGGCAACGACTCAAACACAGAGATGCTTCCCTTAGAAGTCTTCGTTACCTTGGGATCCTCCCATGATCTCTTAACAATAAAGAAAATACAGGAAGAGAGTACACTAATGAGACCTGGAGGGGAGTCTCTCTGATGCACACACAGAGGGCTGTCTGTTAGAAAGAGCTCCTAGACATTATATGGTCAAAGACTACAGACATGATACAAGAGACGGTCAGAGACTGCAGACATAATACAGGAGATGGTCAGAGACTGCAGACATGATACAGGAGATGGTCATAGACTGCAGACATGATACAGGAGATGGTCAGAGAGTGCAGACATAATACAGGAGATGGTCAGAGACTGCAGACATGATACAGGAGACGGTCAGAGACTGTAGACATGTTACAGGAGTTGGTCAGAGACTGCAGACATGACACAGGAGATGGTCAGAGACTGCAGACATGATACAAGAGACAGTCAGAGACTGCAATCATAGTACAGGAGATGGTCAGAGACTGCAGACATAATACAGGAGATGGTCAGAGACTGCAGTTCCTATGGACATTAGTAGATAATGGCCGATCGGCCCTCTCACCTGACCCAGCAATACAGCAATGGTTCCTCTGATCAGGAGTCAGCTTACTCTGAATTGCCCGTGGTGACTCCATAGTTTTTCCTCTGGTGGCGCAGGGCAGCGGGGTTCTCTCTCTGATGGTGTTCTCTCAGCACTGCCCTCTCCCTCTGGAGTCCTGGGTGTACTTTCCTGGGTGTAGACCCCCCCACAACAAACCCCCCATCCATTAGTACAGACCCCCCCAGGACAAACCTCCCCTCTATTAGTACAGACACCCCCAGGACAAACCCCCCTCCATTAGTACAGACCACGCCAGGACAACCCCCCCTCCATTAGTACAGACCCCCCTCCATTAGTACAGACCCCCACAGGACAAACCCCCCCTCCATTAGTACAGACCCCCCAGAACAAACCCCCCTCCATTAGTATAGACCCCCCCAAGACAACTCCCCTCCTTCATTAGTACAGACCCCCCAGGACAAACCCCCCTCCATTACTACAGACCCCCCCCAGGACAGACCCCCCCTCCATTAGTACAGACCCCCCCAGGACGACCCCCCCCTCCATTAGTACAGACACCCCCCCAGGACAACCCCCCCTCCATTAGTACAGACCCCCAGAACAAACCGCCTCCCCTCCATTAGTACAGACCCCCCAGGACAGACCCCCCTCTATCAGTAGAGACCCTCCCTCTCCATTAGTGTACATAAAAACAGATAGAGACAGGCTTGGACGGGAAGTGAGAGACAGAGGAGGAGAACACGTCAGGCACGGACCGCCCCCCCCCCCCCCCCCAGCGATGTCACTGCACGGCTGGTCTCTCTCCACACAGAGACCAGCCACTCCGATCTCCGGTGACTGCTCTCCTTCTCTGATAGGAGGAGGGAGGGGGGGCGGGCTTGAACCTCGAAAAATACGGCGGCGATGACCTGCGGAGGGAGCCGCCTCTGGATACAGAGAGGACGAGGAGGGAGGGGAGCACTCTGGCGCTTCAGCGCCCCCACCTCTCTGGCGCCCGGGTGCACTGCACCTCGTGCACCCTGCCTGGGATCGGCCCTGGGGTAAGCGGTAATCATTAGGGTTAGCAGTAATCATTAGGGTTAGCTTGCTAACCCTAACAATTACCGCTACAGCTAACTCTAACCCTAGCCCTTAACCCTAACATGAAACTTTGGACACAAATGTTCCTGCAATACTTTCATGGGACTTTGATGCAACACTTGCATTTTTGGTGCAGGTCCATTGAAATCTATTACAGGCAAAACGCAATCTGCTGCGGTAAGAAAAGTCTCTGACCCTTTCCAGCTCAAAGCACACAGATGTGAACTAGAACCATAAGAAAATATTTTAAATGGACTGTATTGGGTTACTGCAAAATGCAAAACTAAAAAAAAAACGCATAGATGTGAACCAAGGGTCACACAGCAAAGTATTTTGTATATTTGCATAACTCCTCCCAAGTGCCTGCATGCATTATGGCTGAGGGCTCTTGAGGCAGGGTGCTGTGATGTTTTTTTTTTAGGAAACCATGTACCCTACCAGCCATAATCTGCTTTCATTGCATAAAGAAGCACAGGGACCAAGTGATGACATCACTGTATGCAACGAAAACAGAATTTTTAAAAATTGCAAAATATAAGCAGATTAAACTTCAGCCTTAATATTTTCTTCTTCTATGGAAGGAATAAATGTCACAATTGCTGACTTTTGTCTATCTTTGTCTACAGAAGTGTATATAATAATAGGAATTGACAAGGATTTCACAGAGGCAAATGAAATAAAAAAAATATATAAACATTAGACGAGCTATTTATAGCCTGGAATGACAGGTCTACTTTAAAGGACTAGGTTTCTCACAGGTATCGAATGCTTTCGCTGATTAGCATCTATTATAGCAGGAGAACATTTCCTTCTTGGCACTGCCATAACCTGTCAGTTCTATGTGCTGTTTGTGTGTACTTTCAAGGCATCTCCCAAAATACAACCGCGGTTTGCCTGTGTTTGAAGAATAAACATCATGTGATATTTCAGTCTTTGTATATTTGCACACGATCTTTTCTATGTGACCCTGCAGAGGAAGGGCGAGGAGTCCCAGATGGCCACCCTGCAATGAGGCAATAGTCTTGTGGACTTTGTACCTCCACTCAATGTCATCCTTCACTCTAGAAGTATCACGGGTCCATATTTACATCTGATAGAAACATCTGCAGGCCCAAGCCATCTGCACCACTATTACGGTTAACCCTCTGACTACAAAACCATACCAGCTTTTTTTTTTTACTCTTACTATACGAGTATGATATCCACGTTACGCAACATGTACAAGGCCACATTTCAATTAGTTATTTTGTGATTAAACAGCATTCGGTGATGGAACCAGAAGAGCAACTAATAATTGCTTTGCCAGTAGAATTGGTAGAGACAGACAGGTCCAGGGCTCCTTGGTTGCCCAGCTATTATAAATAAAGTACAGCTACTCCTTACTTTACGACCAGGTTCTGTTCCAATGACCAGGTCATTAAACAGATTGGTTGTTAAAGGAGGGGTCACAAGTAATCAATATTTTAAGTATTCTTAACTACTATACTGTACCGTATTGTGAAAAAAGGTCTCAACACACAACTCCATATCAACAACGTTTTTTTAATTTGCATAAGTACAGAACACAAAACTAAAATACTTTACTGTACTGTACAATACAATGATGTATAACGCGTCGTTCGGGTGGGGAGAGCTGGTCATAAGCCTCATTCACACTGGGCATTTTAAACGCAGCTTTTAGGAGGCGTCTTGGCTTTATTTCCTGCCTCTAAATGCCCCTTAATGTTAGCCTATATGTCCATGCACACGTAGGCATTTATAGGCGGGAGCATTTTGGCAAAAAATAAGTGCCTGACGCACCTAAACACAGGTAAACATGTCTAAACGAAATTTAGTGCTTGGGGGTCCATTATTGTAAATGGCCAGAACAAATTAATATTCTGGTCAACGAAATGAATGCCCAAGCTTTTGACGCACTTAAAAGCATCTAAATGCGTTAAAAAAAACACAGTTTAAGGTGCGTTTTTGATGCTGCTTTTCTCCTGCCAGGAGAAAGGCGTTTAGGGTAGCCCAGTGTGCATGAGGCCTACGGCCCCTTTCACACTGGGGGCGCTTTGCAGGCGCTACAGCGCTAAAAATAGCGCCTGCAAAGCACCCTGAAACAGCTGCTGCTGTGCCTCCAATGTGAAAGCTCCGAGGGCTTTCACACTGGAGAGGTGCGCTTGCAGGACGGTCACAAAAGTCCTGCAAGCCGCATCTGTGGAGTGTGTGTGTGTGTGTGTGGGGGGGTGTATTTATCGCTCCCTAAATGCCCCTTCCCTTTGAAAACAATGGGGCAGCGCTGCAAACCCGCTGGCAAAGCGCTGCTGCAGCGGCACTTTGCGGGCGGTTTTAACCCTTTTTTGGCCGCTAGTGGGGGTTAAAACCGCCCCTCTAGTGGCCGAATAGCACCGCTAAAATGACGGTAGAGCGCCGCTAAATATAGCGCTGCTTTACTGCCAACGCCCGCAACGCTCCAGTGTGAAAGTAGCCTAAAGGTTTCAAGTATGGCAAGTGTTACAATGGTCCAAGTTGGAATTCCGTATTCCAATTCCCATACCTGGAATTTATATTCAACATGTTTGGATTTACATACCTTTTTTTTTTTGGAAGTAACAAACAACCATAGTGGGAGGGGAGGAGGACACTGGAGAGAACTGAGCCCAAGGTTTAGCTTTAACAACCATTTACCCAGTTTTTTGTGGAGACACACGAGGCTGTGTCCACCATTACCCATTACTAATACCATGACAAAAGTACCATTTTTAATCCTGTGACAATAATGGCCATTTCACATGTATGCTGCAGGAACGCATAGTAAAACATGAGTGTTACAGCAACACACAATGACACACTGTTCATACTTTTCATACTGTTCATACAGCCAACAGGGCACAGAAAGAGGCAAATTAGTGCCCCTGCCTCACACTACATGTGGATGTAATAAACTGATGTGAATAAGCTGATATTAGTATGTATTAGTCCATGTAACTACATGTAAAGTGAATTATATAAAAAAAAAAAAAAATTCTACTGCTGCATCCTTCTACATGTTGATGAAGAAAACTATTTTTATCTGAATAGAGGCTGACAGGGTGGTCAGATGTGTTGGTGCAGTTTGACCACCGACAGACACAACTGACTATCAATTGATCTATAAACATGAATATTTGGCTTAGACAAGCAATTCTATTTCTGCCTATGCAGAGGGGAGAAGTGGTCAGAGGCTGTTGATCATACATGCTAAGAGCAGCTGGCTGGAGGGCCCTTGCTGGACAAGACACAAGACTGTTGAAGAAAGCCACGTCCCACTATCATACTTTCCAACTTTAGAAAATATGGGCTGCCTTGTACCCATAATATATGCTTTGCCTGCTGTGCCACAAGCAAGAGTCTCACAGACTCATATAAATCCCAGAACAATAAAAAAACAAAAAAACAAAGAGCTTCCATTACATATGGTTTTACGCACACTAAATAGACAGAGAGCTAACATTTTTTCTGAGTCTACCTTATAGAATAACTTCATTAAAATAGTCAAGGCTGCTTAGCAACCAGCAACTGAAGAGACAATGAACACATTGGTGAGAAGTATGGAATGTACAGTATATTATATATTGTGCAAGAGTCTGTAAGGCAGAGAGCAGGGGTCAGGGTGTGCAATGCACAGAGTGCTGCAGGGTCAGATTTAGGACACAACACAGAGTGCAGGGGTTCAAGGTCTATAATGCTGTATGTTTCAAGGATTGGGAGTATGTAATGCACAGTCCTGTTGTCTTAGTCGGGTTTAGGAGTACATGACACTCAGAGAGCAGGGCCCAGAAGTACATAATGCAGGGGTCAGGAGTATGTAATGCACAGAATGCAGGGGACAGGAATGTGTAATACATAGTAGGAGGCAGGATTACAAAGCAGAGTGCAGAAGGGGTGTGTAACGGTAACAGTGTAGGGGTCAAGAGAGAGCAAACATTTTCCCCGCAAGCAATTCTCTCCCCCACGTTACCATATCAAAAAACCCCACTCCCCCACCCAACACAAATCCTCTCCCCCTTCTAGTACAAATTCATACCTCACAACTGCCCCGGATTTTGTGGGACTTTCCTAAGATTTAATGCAAAATCCCATCTTCCCACGAATCCAGGCTGAGACTCAGAGCCAGAAGAAGTTCTGGAACTTGGCTCCAATAACCTGCTTGGCAGGGGCGTGCTGGCATGGGCACGATGCTCTGGTTCCCGGATGCTGCGATCACCCACTCTGTGGCAGCTGGCATCACTTTGTTTTGATGGAGGGGGTAAGAGGATATGGGTGGGAGGGCACTTTGGGAGTGGAAAGGACTTGTGGTAGAAGGTGAGGTTGGGAGTTAGTCAGATTTCAAATCCAACCCCTCCTCCCCCCACCTAGAACAAAGTTCTCTCACTAACTCTCCTGCCCAAAATCACTCCTACCAACGTATATCTTTGTTACCTTCCCGCCAAACCCCCCTTCCATTAAATTAGAGTTCTTAGATCAGCTCGGCTGCTGCAGAGCGGTATCCCTCCTCCTCCTTTCCTGTGTCAATGATATTGTCAGAGCTGAGGGGGTGGCTTCAGTTGGCTCTGCAGTGGGTTGTAAAGGCTGCCAGTAAAAAGTGATGCCGGCTGCCTTAAAGGGGACAATCGTATGTGGGATGCCTGGCCACCCCGAAAAAGATGTGGGTTAGGCTGAAAATGGGTAACAGGAGTGCAGAAAGATCTGCACTCCTGTGTTGCCCAGGAAAAGTAGAGCCAAAATGTCTCTACTTCTCCTTTAACCAACCTTCCAAAAAAAATGACAACCTACAACCCTTCAAATTGCTGGAAGAAGGCATTGCTTATGTCTTATGGTTTAAATAAGCAATATATTGGTAAAGTGTATGTAAACTCTAACAATACATTTCTCATATTTGCTTCCCTTTGACCTTTTGGGTTGTTAAATATACCATTGAAATCATTATATTATATCTGTTTAATCAGTGCAAAAGAATAGCTGTTCATCCAGCCAGAAATCTTGTAAGCTGATAACAGTTCGTTGGCAGAAAGTACAGAAAGTTATCAGCTAGCATTGTTCTATGCTATTCCCATGGATTACAAAACATCTCCCCTTGTTATGGCAGAGGGAGGAGTTATATAGTCCTAACACACTACCTTTCCTAAGGTGACAAACGCAGCTAGGTTCAGTTGCCCCCCTAGGCCAGAAGTATGTTACTAAGAGCAAATAAAATAAAAAAATAAATAAAAAAGAAAAACAAATGCAGCCACCACATCTGGTAAGCTGCAATACTACTAATTTTTGTCTTCAAGTTTAGATATTCATTAAGTTTCTCCAAAGACAAGCACCACTTAGCAGAAATGTCCACTATTCTGGTCATGCAAAGCTGTATTTTTTTTCTTGTCCAGCTCACGCTGCCTGTATTGGGATCAGCCATCTGGAATAATTCTGGGAATTAGCTGAAGTGTATGTTTTGCTCACGCTCTCTGATGCTGAAAAAGCCAGTGTAGCCCTATAATCTCTTGTAGTTGGGGACCCGTTGCCATGCCTGCAATTAATAACCGTGCCTTCCCAGGTGCATCCCTATATGACAGCTTGCACGATGAAACACGGAGCTCAGTAAACTCATGATGTGGTACATCAGCAAAGTTCATTAACAATTTAGTTGCTGAAATTAATATTATGAAACAAATACTCATTTGCCCTTTTAGGATAGGGGCTGTGAAAATTTAACGGAGATGGAAGAGTTTGTAACACATGACCCGGAGAAGGGGGAGGGGGGAATGTACGGTACAATGACCTGGGCAATTGCTGCCACAAACCATTCAACATATGATGCTGCTTATTCAAGTCAGGATATTCGGCCACCGAACAATGCATGCTTTTGCCTATGGTGCAGAGAGGGTTCAGCGTTTAGGCTTGTGCCATGGAACACAATGCCAAGGAATATCTCTCCCCGATCCCTAACTGATCGATTATCTCACAAAATGAGCAAGCAAAACTCTCCACAAGCATTAGTGAAAAATGCTTGATCCAAATCACCTAGTGCCTTTCACACAATGCGACACCACCACCTATCGGACTGACTCTCACCAATTAATGTGACCTCCAATTTATAGGTAGGTTACACTTAACCAGTGGCAGCTGGTGCCCCATTTCGGTCGCCCCAATTCGGTCGGTCCACCATCAGTCGAATCTCCCCCCCCCTTGCTCGTTCGTCCACCCACCAGCCCCGCACTTACCCCATCTAGGTCACAGGCAGCTTTGGCTCCTTCCTGCATCTCCTCTCCTCTGGGGCTTCATCCTGCATCTCCTCCTCCTTGGCGGCTTCCTCATCAGCGGCCAATACGGTCGCTTCTCCTCTTGTGAAGTCGGGTCTTAAGACCCGCTTACTGATTCGCCAAGAAGAGAAGCAGGCAGACAATAGCGAATTCACTATTGTCACTAGGGATGAGCCAAACACCCTCTGGTTCAGTTCGCATCCAGAACATGCGAACGGACTGAAAGTTCGCGCGAACATTCGAACACCGTTAAAGTCTATGGGACTCGAACGTGAGAAATCAAAAGTGTGCATTTTAAAGGCTAATATGCAAGTTATTGTCCTAAAAAGGGTTTGGGGACCCGGGTCCTGCCCCAGGGGACATGTATCAATGCAAAATAAAGTTTTAAAAACGGCTGTTTTTTCGGGAGCAGTGATTTTAATGATGCTTAAAGGGAAAAAATAACAGTGAAATATTCCTTTAAATATCGTACCTGGGGGGTGTCTATAGTATGCCTGTAAAGTGGCGCATGTTTCCCATGTTTAGAACAGTCCCTGCACAAAATGACATTTCTAAAGGAATAAAAGTCATTTAAAAATGCTAGTGGCTGTAATGTAATATAGGGTCCTGGCAATATGGGTGAAAATTATTGAGAAAAAAGGCATGGGTAACCCCCCAGCCCATTACCAGGTCCTTGGGGTTTTGTATGGATATTAAGGGGAACCCCACACCCAAATTAAAAAAAGAAAAGGCGTGGGGCCCCCAGGCCCTATATACTCTGAACAGCAGTATACAAGCGGTCCCCGGGTTACAAACAAGATAGGTACTGTAGGTTTGTTCTTAAGTTGAATCTGTTTGTAATTTGGAACAGGTACGTTTTTTTAAGTGTAGCTCCAGCCAAAAAATCTATCTTTAAGCTTTTTGGATAACATAGGGAAGGGTTATATCATCACCCGTGTAACATTTGTTTTGCTGCCTGTGCCCCTGTTCAGAAGATTTCCCCTCACTTTCTGTCCCAATGACAAATTTTGAAAATTTGGGGTTTTTAGGGAAACAAGGACTGGTGATAAAGCATCAGTGGAGACACCTTTTTCCCATATTAACTCTTACAGGAGAGAATTTCCCTTCCTAGGGGTAAATTTGCTCTCACTTCCTGTTGTCTCCCTCCGTTTGTAAGTAGGAGTCTTTTGTAAGTCAGATGTTTGAAAGTAGGGGACAACCTGTATATACTATATACTGCCCTACACACTCTTCAGAAATTTGGGCCTTAGGTGTTGGTGGTGCCAGAACAGTGAAAGCCCTCACAGTTACTCTTGGTGGGTGCTGGAACGGGCCCTGCTGGGAAATATTGTATCAAAAATTGTAATTACATGCCCCTGTTGAACAGGGTCAGAAAAATTGGGCCTTTGGTGGTGGTGTTGCCACAACACTGTAAGCCCTCACAGTTACTCTTGGTGGGCGCAGGAACAGGCCCTGCTGTGAAATATTAGATCAAAAATTGTAATTACATGCCCCTGTTAGACAGGGGCTAAAAAATTGGGTCTTAGGCAGTGGTGGTGGTGCCACAACACTGTAAAGCCTCACAGATACTCTTGTTGAGCACAGGAATGGGCCCTGCTGTGAAATATTACAGCAAAAATTGTAATTACACGAGCCTGTTAAACAGGGGCAGAAAAAATGGGCTTTAGGCACTGGTGCCACGACACTGCAACCCCTCACAGATACTCTAGATCACTGAATCACCTGCCTGCCTGCAAGTGTATTTGAAAACGTACACCAGGAATGGCCTGCAGTCAGATATAGGCTTGGCTAAGCAGTGGATATATATATGTTGGAGACTGTATATATATTTTATGCACTGCAGATCACTGAATCACTTGCCTGCCTACCTGAAAGTGTATTTGAAAACGTACACCATCAATGGCCTGCAGTCAGACACTAGTGAGACACTAGTGCCAATCTGTCCAAGTTAGAACCAGCTGATAGCAGTCATCGCTCCATGGGCACATTGTGGGAAGTGTTGTGCCCTCTGATTTGAGGTCCTCCTGGACTGTGAGGAGCCTCAGGACCTGTTGCTGCCTTAGGAGAAGGATGTGGTCTAGGAAGAGACCCCGTCCCCAGGGGACTGAGGCAAATCTGTTGGGAGCAGAACCCCCAAGCTCGCTTGGCTCCAGCCAGTTTCAACTGGGTGAGCCATGGATAGGCTCTTCTATTGCTACCGGAGTCCCATAGGAGTGGGACTTGAGGATATGTCTGTAACCACAGAATGAATTTTGAGTGTTTTGGTGATCAAAAGGGCTGCTTCCTCCTATGATATCCAGGTGTTAAGAGAGTTGAACCATGAGAGGGAAATGGAAACCCCATCAGAACCTCCAGAAAGAGTTCAGGAAGGGGGATGCTACCCTAAAGTCGGATTAGTGTCTGATTTGGCTTGGGAAGTGGCAGAGCTGGCGCCCGACCTTGGAGATGAGACAGCATCTAGTGATGCACCAGGAACACTTTGGGGTGCAGTTCTGCCTCAAGAGAGTGAAGAGCGGTCACTGTGTAGGAGTGTTTCTAACCCACTTGTGGGTGTTTGTGCCCTAGTGACAGTTAAGGAAGAGCACAATTGTGCCATTGGAGCCAGTGGAATATTAATTCCATAGCAGCTGCAAGAGTGTCCAATGCATACCTGCCTCCGGGTTGGGGGTGTGGGTGTCACTTACCCCTTGTGACACAGCTGTAATGATATTTGGCCTATAAGGTGTGGGAGCATCATGGGATGGAGTTCCCTTACCTTCCCGATGCTCTTTTTCAGATGGTTGAGGCCTAATGTCAGGAGCTTCATGAGGCTTCTGTATGGGAACATTTGAGGTTGCCTAAGGCAATGCACTCTCTTTTGGGGGACACTTACTACTCCAAGTCTGTAGCCTTTACCTTACACATTATACCAATATAAAGTGAATATGATAAATGAATATTCAAAACAAAAATACGCAGCAATAAAATATCACAACAATAATGATAAAATAGTATACACCAACAGTGTCAGTGCATATAAAGTGCATAAAGTCCATATATGACATCAAATATAGTGACTGTGAATCTGTGTGAACTGGTTGTCTGTAGATAATCCACCACTGTAAGGAAAGGGGCTTACCAGACAGGTTGAACCAAACTAGGCATATGCCTGATGAGTCAACCAAGCTTTTGGTGTAACACACCCAAGGAGGTACAGCAACCACGACTTCCAAAATAGACCAAATCAGAAAGGGATCCGTGACCGTTTTGACATCAGTAGCTGTCTACCATAGGAATAGTTACCGGAATTCGTGAGCGATTCCTCTCAATATGAAATATGGCAAAAGGAGGATGCCTTATTAGGACGAAACGTCGGGACGGGCTCTGCTGATGCCACTGCGTTGCTTTGATTTTATCCAATGCTTTTAATGTATTCTCAAATGTGAGTGACCATTTTACAATTTTTCAATAAATGCTTTATATTTTACGGTATTACACTATGTGGCCTTATTTTTTCTCCTTTTGCCATATGTCATATTGAGAGGAATCGCACTGTCGGTACTACTTTATCATTATCGTTGTGATATTTTATTGCTGCATATTTTTGTTTTGAATATTCATTTATCATATTCACTTTATATTGGTATAATTGTATTGCTTATTTCATCTTTATCAGTGCTGCACTATACTACTTTATTTGTTCACTTATTCACAGCTTATCTGATGTTCTGGTAGCTACCACTATATGTATAGACAGCGGGTTTTTTTCACAATTTTTTCTTTACCTTACACATTAGCTGTATGTGGGGAACAGTCAAAACGCTTTAGCAAAATACAAGTATACTATGTCCACAGCCACTCCTTTGTCTAAGGTTTTGCTTACCTCCTCATAAAAGAAGTCAGATTTGTTTGACAACTTCTGTCTTTAATGAATTTATACTCACTATTACTTAAAATGTTTTTTTCTAGCAAAAACTCATCTATGTGATCTTTTATTAAACTTTCCAGTATCCTTTCAACTATAGAAGTTAAACTAACAGGTCTGTAGTTACTAGGTAAAGACATTGACCCCTTTTTAAATATAGGCACCACAACGGCCGGGCGGGAGCACTATTGTTCTGGGAGGATGTCATATGACATCCTCCCAGAACACGCCTTTCGCAGGGCCATGCAGTGGCACGATCTATCAGACACAGCCCATGACTGATCCCTGCACCGGCCCACTGCCAGTGTCATGTGATTGTTGTGGCCAATCACAGCAGATTATACGACACTTAAAGTGGGGGTCCACCTATCTAACGTTTTGTTTTTTTTTGAGTTCATTCACAAACTTTTCTTCTCAGCATTACATACTCACATATTGTGTGTAATATGCCCGCCTGTGTCAGATTTCGTCGGAAAGAATAACTTATATTATTCACTGCAGGCGGTTTCCATCTTCATTGTGGGCATTTGAAGCCCACAAACTTTCATTTCCTGGATGCGGTGAATGCTGTGCTCCCAGCATTCACCGCTCGTTCCCGCACATGCTCAGTGGCATCCTGGGAAGCCTGAGACTAGCTCCCAGGAGTCTGGGAGAGGCTAGGAACACGCCTACTCCCACGGGAGGAGAACCAGGAAGTGCAAAGAAGAATAGAAAAATAAAAGGTAATTACGGCGATTTAAATTTTTTTAAACGGCATGTCAGCATCTAGGCAAGGAAGAGAATACATACAGATATTGTTCAAAATTTGGGTGAAACCCCGCTTTAATGTCTTTTTTTGTTTAATTTGCAAGTAATAAAAAAACCTCAATGGTGATTAAATACCACCAAAAGAAATCTCCATTTGCCTGAAAAAAAAAATGATAAAAATGTATTATTGCATACAGTGTTGCATAACTGTGAAAATGTCATTTAAGGTATGACAGCACTGAAAAACTGAAAAATGGCCTGGGCTGGAAGGGGGTAAAATTGCCAGGTATTGAAGTGGTTAAAGAGTCACTAAAAATTGGAAACACTGGCTTTGAAATGACAGAGCTCAATTCTTTTAGGATATATGGGTGTATGCCATCTGGTCAAGGTGCTTTATTAACATTTATCCTGTCTAAATATTTCTGGACCATATCAATTTTGACAATATCATCCCCATTATTGACATTGAGCTCCCCCATGCTCCTTTGTATATACAGAGCTGAAGAAGGTATTTAATAAATTTGCCTTTGCTTTGTCCCTAGTCACCCACTCCAGATAATTTTTTAAAGGGCATAGATGCTCAGACCTGACCTTTTTACTATTAATATAGTTGAAGAATTTTTGGGGGTTTGTCCTACTCTCCTCAATCTGTTGCATGTTTTGAAAGTTTTTTGAACGTTTTGAACTTTTGCAACCTTGATTTCTTTTTTACATATTGTGTTATGTTTATTGTAACATTTAAATGATGATAGTGTTTCTTCATTTTATTTTATTTTTAAAAGCCCTTAGTAGTTTATAGCTTTTTTAACTTTGGTCATGAGCTACATAGGTTTTATTTTTAGCCTATTAAATATATTGTCCATGGAAATGTATTTTGCAGTGTGTTCATATACAGTAATTTTGAAGAAGAATTCCATTTCTGTTCTGTGTTCATCGATGCCAATATTCCCTCCCAGTCTTGGAGTCTTATGCCAAGTACAAACGAGCGGAATTTCAGTCAGAAAAAACTTGGATGTTTTTTCTGACGGAATACCGCTCAAGCTTGCCTTGCATACACATGGTCAAACAAAGGTTCTCTGAACTTTCGACTGTCAAGAACGCGGTGACGTACAACACTATGATGAGCCGAGAAAATGAAGTTCAATGCTTCCGACCATGCATCAAATTGTTTCGGAGCGTTTGTGATTTTTTGCACGTCTGAATTGCATACAAATGCATTTTCGGATAGGAATTTTTTCCAACCGAAAAATAGAGAACCTGCTCTCAATCTTTTGCTGGCTGGAATTCTGCCAGCAAAAGTCTGATGGAGCATACACACGGTCGGAATTTCTGACCAAAAGCTCACATCCGACTTTTGCTGGCAGAATTTCTGATTGTGTGTACGCGGCATTAGCGAGCAGCCAGGAAATAGATATTTAGAAGAGGGCTTCAGATGCCCACAGTGGAGATGGACCCTGCAAGCTTCCAAGATCCAGGTACTTTTATTCAATTTAAACATAGATAAAAAGGACTACATTAACCACTTCACGCCAAATCACATACCTGTACGTTATTTGATTGAAGTACAGCTGCAGACATCACCCAGTACCGTTTCTTAGAGCTAACGGTCAGCTTTCTCATGATGGCAATCGATGTGGCTAATGAGCCTTTATCTTAACGAGCGGGAGGGGACATCTCCCCCACTCCCTCTGCTCTGCCCGAGTCTCCCGTCCCATCGGGAGACTGAAGCGACCATCTGCCATGTCTGCCGGCTGTGTGGAGTTACGAACGAAGCCAAAATCAGCTTCGATTGGGTCTCCGATGTAAAAATCCGGTTTACTTCCGGTTTACTTGGTTGCCAATGTCGCCAATTTAAAAATATATATCAGTTTTGCAAAACGCAGATTTTGGCGTTTTCAATATTTGAAGTGCATCCCTCCATAAAGAGTTCCTGCCACTGTGTCGCTGCCCATTACTGTCACAAGCTTTGTTTACATTCCTTGTGACAGCAAAAAAAGTAATCAGATTTTTTTTTTTTTTTTTTTTTTAGGGACAGTGTTGAATAAAAAAAAGAAGAAAATAAATAAGGAAAAAAATAATATTTTAAAACACCCCCATCCCGTGTGCTCGCGCACCAAAAAAAAAGCATACGCAAGTTGCACCTGTAAATGTAAACAGTGTTCAAATCAAACATGTGACATATCACTGCAATCGTTATAGCAAGAGCAATAAGTCTAGCAAAAGACTTCCTCTGTAACTCTAAACAGGTAACCGTTAAAATTTTTTAAATGTCGCCTATGGAGATTTTTTTAAGTACTGTAATTTGTCGCCATTCCACGAGTGCGTGCAATTTTAAAGCGTAACAAGTTTGGTATCTATTTACTCGGCATAACATCATCTTTCACAATATGCAAAAAAATTGGTCTAACTTTACTGTGTTCTTATTTTTTAATTTAAAAAAGTAATTTAAAAAAATTGCTTTCGAAAGACCGCTGCACAAATACCGTGTGACATAGACAGGGCTGAATTAACATAGGGGCTGGTGGAGCTGCAGCTCCAGGCCCCTCCCTCAATATAGGCCCATGGCAGTGGCTTATCGATATCTGTGTGCCTTCCTGAAGGAAGAGGAGTCCTCTGTGCACACATGGAGGAGACAAGTGTTAGTGCAGCCAAGTCCTGTCTCTGTCGATGCCTGACTCCTATCACAGGATCTGTTACACTCACACAGATCCTCAGTGTCTGGGAGCTGTCTGGGGGAGTGGCGCTGATGTTCTCCTAACCAGCAGGAGCCCGGGAGGAAGGACATCTTACATGCTGTTATGATAAGGTCAGTACATTTGTTAGGGAGATGTTGTGTAATTATTGTGCTAGGGGACAGACTGCTGCTCCTCCCTATGTAATGTGCTCTCTTGTGCCCACCATGTCATGTGCTGTGCATTGCAGTGCCCCCCATGTAATGTTCTGTGTCCAGTATGTCATGTGCTGTGCATTGCAGTGCCCCCATGTAATGTGCTGTGCCCACCATGTCATGTGCTGTACATTGCAGTGCCCTCCATGTAATGTGAAGTGCCCACCATGTCATGTGCTGTGCATTGCAGTGCCCACCATGTAATGTGCAGTGCCCACCATGTCATGTGCTGTACATTGCAGTGCCCTCCATGTAATGTGCAGTGCCCACCATGTCATGTGCTGTACATTGCAGTGCCCTCCATGTAATGTGCAATGCCAACCATGTCATGTGCTGTACATTGCAGTGCTCACCATGTAATGTGCAGTGCCCACCATGTCATGTGCTGTGCATTGCAGTGCCCTTCATGTGATGTGCAGTGCCCCCTATGTCGTGCTGTGCCTTGCAGTGCCCACCATGTAATGTGAAGTGCCCACCATGTAATGTGCAGTGACCACCATGTCATGTGATGTGCCATCCAGTGCCCACCATGTCATGTGCAATGCCCACCATGTCATGGGCTGTGCCATTCAGTGCCCCCCATGTAATGTGCAGTGCCCACCATGTCATGTGCTGTGCCTTGCAATGCCCGCTATGTAATTTGCAGTGTCCACCATGTCATGTGCTGTGCCTTGCAATGCCCGCTATGTAATTTGCAGTGTCCACCATGTCATGTGCTGTGCCATGCAGTGATCCCACCATGTAATGTGCAGTGCCCACCATGTAATGCGCTGTGCCATGCAGTGCCCACCATGTCATGTGCAGTTCCCACCATGTGATGTGCTGTGCTGTGCCCACCCTGCCATGTGTTGTGCTCAGCATGTAGTGTGTTGTGCCCACTGTGTAATGTACTGTGCTGTTCAGCAGTGCCCACAATGTCATGTGCAGTTCCTAACATGTAATGTGCAGTTACATTGCCCACCATGAAATCTGCTATGCCATGCAGTGCCCACCATGTAATGTGTTGTGCCCACCATGTAATGCGCTGTGCCCACCACGTCATGTGCTGTGCCATGCAGTGCCCACCATGTAATGCGCTGTACCCACCATGTAATGTACTGTGCCATGCAGTGCCCTCCATGTAATGTGCTGTGTCCAGTATGTCATATGCTGTACATTGCAGTGCCCTCCATGTAATGTGCAGTGTCCACCATGTCATGTGCTGTACATTGCAGTGCTCACTTTGTAATGTGCAGTGCCCACCATGTCATGTGCTGTGCATTGCATTGCCCTTCATGTGATGTGCAGTGCCCCCTATGTCGTGCTGTGCCTTGCAGTGCCCACCATGTAATGTGAAGTGCCAACCATGTAATGTGCAGTGCCCACCATGTTATGCACTGTGCCCGCCATGTAATATGAAGTGCCCACCATGTCATGTGCAATGCCCACCATGTCATAGGCTGTGCCATTCAGTGCCCTCCATGTAATGTGCAGTGCCCACCATGTCATGTGCTGTGCCTTGCAATGCCCGCTATGTAATTTGCAGTGTCCACCATGTCATGTGCTGTGCCATGCAGTGATCCCACCATGTAATGTGCAGTGCCCACCATGTAATGCGCTGTGCCATGCAGTGCCCACCATGTCATGTTCAGTTCCCACCATGTCATGTGCTGTGCTGTGCCCACCCTGCCATGTGTTGTGCCCAGCATGTAGTGTGTTGTGCCCACTGTGTAATGTACTGTGCTGTTCAGCAGTGCCCACTATGTCATGTGCAGTTCCTAACATGTAATGTGCAGTTGCATTGCCCACCATGAAATCTGCTATGCCATGCAGTGCCCACCATGTAATGTATTGTGCCCACCATGTAATGTGCTGTGCCCACCATGTAATACGCTGTGCCCACCACGTCATGTGCTGTGCCATGCAGTGGCCACCATGCAATGCGCTGTACCCACCATGTAATGTACTGTGCTATGCAATGCCCACCATGTAATGCGCTGTACCCACCATGTAATGTGCTGTGCCATGCAGTGCCCACCATGTCATGTGCAGTGCCCACCATGTAAATTGCTGTGCAGTGCCCACCATGTCATGTGCTGTGTTGTGCCCACCATGTCATGTGCTATGTTATGCCCACCATGTCATGTGCTGCACCATGCAGTGCCTACCATCTAATGTGCTGTACTCACCATGTAATGTACTGTACATTGTCCACCATGGCATGTGCCGTGCAGTACCCACAATGGAATGGGCTGTGTATGGCTCACCATGTCATGTGCTGTGTCCACCATTTAATGGGCTGTGCTCACAATGTAATGTGCTGTGTCGTGCAGTGCCCACCAATGTGCCCAATGGAATGTGGTGTGCAGGGCTCACCATGTCATGTGTGGTGTCCATCATTTAATGTGCTGTGCTCCCAATGTAATGTGCTGTGCTGTGTCGTGCAGTGCCCACCATGTCATGTGGTGTCATGCAGTACCCACCTTGTCATGTGCTGTGGAGTGCCCACCATGCCATGTGCAGTGCCCACCATATAATATGCTGTGCCCACCATATAATGTGCTGTTCAGTGTCCACTTGTAATGTGCAGTGCCCACCATGTAATGTGCTCAGCTGTGCCCGCGATGTCATGTGCTGTGCCCATCATATAAGGTCCTGTGCCCACCGTGTGCATGTGCTGTGTTGTGCCCACCATGCAATGTGCTGTGTTGTGCAGTACCAACCATGTCATGTGCTGTGCCCACCATATAATGAACTGTGCCTACCTTGTAATGTGCTGTATTGGGCAGTGCCAACCGTGTAATGTGCAGTGCCCACCATATAATATGCTGTGCCCACCATATAATGTGCTGTTCAGTGCCCACTTGTAATGTGCAGTGCCCACCATGTAATGCGCTCAGCTGTGCCCGCCATGTCATGTGCTGTGCCCATCATATAAGGTCCTGTGCCCACCGTGTGCATGTGCTGTGTTGTGCCCACCATGCAATGTGCTGTGTTGTGCAGTACCAGCCATGTCATGTGCTGTGCCCACCATATAATGAACTGTGCCTACCTTGTAATGTGCTGTATTAGACAGTGCCAACTGTGTAATGTGCTGTGCCCACCATGTAATGTACTGTGCTTTGCTTACCATTAAATGTGCTGTATCCATGTATCCACCATGTAATGTGTTGTGCCAACCATGTAATGTACTGTGCTATTCCCCCCCCCCCGTGTTATGTACTATGCTGTGCCCCCCACAGACTCACCCCCTCACTCCCACCCCCCTCTCTCTTTCACCCCCCTCACCCCCTCTCTCTCTCATCCCCTCTCTTTCACCCTGTTCTCTCTCTCACCCCTTACCACCCTCTCTCTCTTTCACCCTCTCTCTATTCCCCTCTCTCTCTATTCCCCTTTTTCTCACCCCCTCTCTCTTGTCCCCTCTCTCACCCCCTCTCTCTCTCTCATTCACCCCCTTTCTCTCTCTTTCCCCCTCCCTCTCATCCCCTCTCTTTTAACCCCCCATCTCGCTATCACCCCCCCCCTCTCTCTCCTAACCACTCTCTCACACCCCTCTCTCTCTGTAATTTAAATTTAACAAAAATTGTTTGCGTTTTCATTTTATTTATTTCCATAAAAAGGCCCACCAAAATCCTTAGCACCAGGCCTATGTTGCTCTTAATCTGGCCCTGGACGTAAAATATTCCAACGACTGCCATGTTATTCTTTGCTAAAAAATCTATAATGTTTGGGGGTTCTAAGTAATTTTCTAACAAAAAATACTAATTTTAACTTGTAAGCAACAAGTGTCAAAAATAGGCTTGGTTCAAAAGTGGTTAATAACACTATCAATCTAAAGATTGCATTAGAGTGGACCAAGTTAGAGTGGAGTCTTAAAAAACAAAAGTCGAATTGAGGGACCATAACTCCTCTTTAAATGAAATCGTGTTATGGTCACTGCTACCCAGATGAACATTAGTAATAAGCTCTGCATGGTTAGAGATTACCAGGTCTAGCAGAGCATAATTTCTAGTTGGCATCTCTATGAACTGTACCATAAAATTGTCATGCCATTATTCCAGTCAATTGCAGGGTAGTTAAAATCACCCATTATTATCACTGTCCCAGCCCTTTCTATCTGTGCAAGGAGCTGAGTCTCCACCTTCTTATTAACACTGGGTGGCCTGTAGCAAACTCCAATAGTCCGCTTTGAACAACGCACACTCACATGCAGCTCAACCGATAATGCTTCAGCCTCATAGTTAGTCAGGTTGAAAAAAGACACAAGTCCATCTAGTTCAACCATAAAAATAAATAAATTAAATTAAAAAATATCATACAATCCCATATACCCAATCCTATACCCACAGTTGATCCAGAGGAGTGCCACAGGGGAAAAAAATCCTTCCTGATCCCAGAGAGGCAATCAGATTTTCCCTGGATTATGTACATTTAGGAATGAATCCAGGCCTTTCTTAAAGCAATCTACTGAGCTGGCCAGAACCACCTCTGGAGGGAGTCTATTCCACATTTTCACAGCTCTTACTGTGAAGAAACCTTTCCGTATTTGGAGGTGAAATGTCTTTTCCTCTAGACGTAAAGAGTATCCCCTCATCCTCAGTGTTGACCTTAAAGTGAATAACTTAACACCAAGTTCAATATATGGACCCCTTATATATTTATACATGGTGATCATATCCCCCTTAATCTCCTGTTCTCAAGAGTGAATAAATTCAGTTCCTCTAACCTCATAGCTGAGCTCTTAGCTGCCTCTTATCAGTTCAGTGGCCCTTCTCTGCCCTTTCTCCAGTTCCCCAATATCCTTTTTGAGAACTGGTGCCAAAAACTGAACCACATATTCCAGATGAGGTCTTACTAATGATTTGAACAGGAGCAACACAGGGGCGGATCCAGGGGGGGGGGAGCAACAGGGCAATTGCCCCCCCGAAATAATAGCACACTGACACTGAATTTATTGTATATCTGCTGCCGCTGTGCCCGCCCGAGTCTCTCTCTCTCTCATGTGCCGATCAGCAGCGGCACAGAGAGAGAGACTCGCGTGTGGTATGGGCGGCAGTCACTGACACTGAAGGAAGGAGGTGGGTGTTGCCTCTCTTCCCTGCACTCGTTGCTAGAAGCCAGGCGGCCCTGGCGTTAGCAACGAGTGACGTCAGTGACAGCGGCAGCCTCAGCGTCAGTCACACTCTCAGCCGACCGGCCGGTGTGAGTGTGTGACTGTGTGACTGACACACACAGCCTGGAGCGGCGCCTCCAACCTACCTAGGTCCTATACATTACATACAGCAGAGGCCAGACTCGAGAGCAGACAGCAGCAGTAACTCACAGTGAGTGAGTGTGACACTGTGACTGTCTGTGACACAGCCTGCCCTGGAGCGGCGCCTCCGAGTCCTATACAAAGAGCACAGCAGACAGCAGTAACTCTAACAAAACAAGTATATAATAACAACTGAGTGCACTGCAGCACACAGCACAGCACAAGTCCAGCCAGGCTGCCAGCCCATCCGCCCCTGACTGTGTTGGCCCCACCCACCGGCACCCTCCTCCTGGCTCCCTCCACCATGTTGTCCACACTAAAGTACAGGCCACCACCTCCCATGAGTTATTGTTGGCTCCACCCACCTCCTCCATCTTCTCCACCTGGCACCTTGGGCAGTCTGCAGTGCAGAGCAGAGCGCAGTGAAAATTGACATACACAAAAGACAACTTATTGAGAGAAGATTACTGGATCCATCCGATCATCATCCATCTCCATTGATTCTCCACTCCATTGCTCCGAAATCCTGCATGGGAACCCCTACCAGTACCCTCACCAGAGCATAAACGTGAGTAAAAGAATGTATGAATGTATGTCATGTTTCAAATCGCAAAATACATTGTGCCACTGTGCCATGCATTATGGATGAAACAAAAAATGCCCTTTTAGTCTTGATCTTAACCCTTTCAGCTCCGAAAAGTTTTACCCCTCCTTATGACCAGGCCATTTTTTGTGATACTGCGCTGCATTACTTTGATTGGCTGACAATGGTGCGGTCGTGCAACGTTGTACCCAAATAAAATTGATGTCCTTTTTTTCCCACAAATAGAGCTTTCTTTTGCTGGTATTTGATACGTTAAATAGAGTTCTGTAAGCAACACCTTATTTTCTGGCAGTGCCCCTCCCGAGACTAGACTCTGGATCCACCCTTGGGGCAACATGATATCTCTCTGTCTGGAGTCCATACCTGTCTTAATACAAGAAAGGACTTTGCGCGCTTTGGAAACCGCAGTTTGGCATTGCATGTTATTATTGAGCTTATGATCTACCAAAACCCCCAGATCTTTCTCCACCATTGATTCCCCCAGTTGTACTCCCCCTAGTATGTATGTATGATGCATGCATATTCTTAGCCCCCAAGTGCATAACTTTACATTTATCAACATTAAACCTCGTGTGCCACATAGACGCCCAATTAGACAGTGCATTGAGGTCGGCTTGTAAGTTGGAGACATCCTGTAAGGACATTATTCCACTGCATAGCTTAGTGTTATCTGCAAAGACAGAAATGTTACTTTTCCCAGACCCAATATCATTTATAAAGTTATTAAAAAGTAAGGGTCACAGCACTGAACCTTGGGGTACACCACTGATAACCTTAGACCATTCAGAGTAAGAATCATTAACCACTACTCTCTGAATTCGGTCTTTTAGCCAGTTTTCTATCCATTTACAAACTGATATTTCCAAGCCTGTAGACTTTACCTTACACATGAGCCGTGTGTGGGGAACTGCGTCAAACGCTTTTGCAAAATCCAAGTATACCATGCCACAGCCACCTCTCTGTCCAAGGTTTTACTTACCTCCACATAAAAAGAAATCAGGTTTGTTTGACAACTTCTGTCTTTCATGAATCCATGCTGTCTGTTTCTTAAAATATTTTTTTCCAGCAAGAACTTGTCTATGTGGTCTTTTATTAAATGCTCCAGTATCTTCCCGATTATAGAAGTTAAACTAACAGGTCTATAGTTACTTGGTAAAGACTTTGTTACATTTTTTAAATATAGGCACAACATTGGCCCTATGCCAATCCAGTGGTACTATTCCTGACATTAATGAATCCCTAAAAATCAGATACAATGGCTTTGAAATTACAGAGCTCAGTTCTTTTAGGATCCGTCCACTGGTCCACGTGCTTTATCTACCTTTATTCTGTCTAAATATTTCTGAACCATATCCCTTTTGAGCCATTGTGGATCATTTGGGGCTGTGTCACTACCACCCCCATTATGTACATGAGCTTCCCCATGCTCCTTTGTATACACAGAGCTGAAGAAAGTATTTAATACATTTGTTTTCCCCTTGTCCCCAGTCACCCACTCAAGATTATTTTGTAAACGTGCCTGCATGCTCAGACCTGACCTTTTTACTATTAATTTATTTGAAGAATTTTTTTGGGGTTTGTCCTACTATCTTTTGCAATCTGTCGTTCGTTTTGAGTTTTTGCACCCTTGATTTCCCTTTTACGTATTCTGTTATATTCTTTGTAACATTTAAACGACACTAGTGTTCCTTCATTTTTATATTCTTTAAAAGCTCTTTTCTTTTTGTTCACACTCTCCATCAACTAGGTCCTCTTTCACACTTGCTTTGAGATCACTTCTCATATAGAGACAGGCACCACCACCACCTTTATGTTTTACCCTGTCTCTCTGAAAGAGAGCATGGCCAGGAATATTAATTGCCCAATCATGTGACGAATGAAGCCAAGATTCAGCAATACCAATTAAACCATAGTTCTTTTTATACACCAAAGCTTCCAACTCACATATTTTGCTCGGCAGACTTCTGGCATTGGTGAGCAAATATTTAAATTCATTGTCACATTCATTATCATTGTCTCTACAATCTTCTGGGACTCGTGACAGGTCCCAGAAGATTGCCTGGCCATTCACAGCGCGCAGTGCGGCTCGCGCATGCGTAGTGCGTGCCCAGCTATGAAGCCACAGCCGGGCGCCCACAGTTTGTGCGCCTGCATCGCTGAACTGTGGGGCCGGTAAGTGTCAGCAGCTACACTTTTTATAAATGTAGATGGGTGTAACTCCGCTTTAAGTAAAGAAGTTCTGTTAATGCCTGTCCATGTCTATGGCTTAAATTCATTTTAAATACACAAAACAGGCATCAAGGATGGGATTTCAGTGAATGAACACGGCAGAAACACATGAAATCAGCTTGAGTAAAGAATCAGAACTTGTGTTTTAGAAACACATCTATAAATATCTCCAGCATGGCTTCTCTGGGAAGTCAGGGCTGGGACAGCGTGGAGTGAGAGGGAGTGTGCGGGCAGCGAGTAGAGGACCAGACCTCCCCAACCCCAAGAGCGGCAGCGTGGTGGACGGACTCCCCCGACTAGATTGGACCCCCCACGACCGGAAAGGTCCCCCTCATGACTGGTCCGGCCCCCCTCACGACCGAGAGCGGCAGCGGGTGACCCAGGGACCTACAGCGGTGGCAGAGTGGGACATCATGGTGTGGGAGAGGGTGTACTGAGGACAGTAATCACCCCGCAGACGCGGAGTCGGTAGGACATTCAGCGGGACCGGGAGGTGGAAGGCTGACAGGGAGAGGCGGAGGGTAAGTGAAGTGCAGACCGGAGGGAGAGTGTGAGGCTGATCAGTGAAGCGGCAGCACTGAAGGTGACGGACTGACTGCTAGTGTCAGATTACAAGGGGAGGCTGTGCAGAGTGAGACAGGGACACAAACTACAAAACCTGACTGACAGTGTATGCGAGTACCTAAGTATTGTGTGTACCTGAGTATTGTGTGTACCTGAGTATTGTGTGTTCCTGAGTAGTGGGTGTACCTGAGTATCGGGTGTACCTGAGTACTGGGAGTACCTGTGTATTGTGAGTACCTGAGTGTTGTGTGTATCAGAGTAGTGTGTGTGGATCGTTAGTACCTGTGTATTGTGTGTACCTGTGTTGTGTGAGTGCACGTGGGCAGTGAGTACACGAGTGCTGCTCGTGCACGTGGGTTGGAAGTACACATTGAATGTGAGTGCACGCGGGCTGTGAGTACCTGTGTATTGTATTGTTGAGTATTGGTGTCAGGAAGCTAGTTGTTAGTTAATTTGGACAGGGTATAATCCCCAATCCTCATTAAATTAGTAGGTACTATGCCTGGCGGGTGTGGAAATGCGACTCGGTGTACATCTTGCGGCATGTATGCGTTCCTTGATCATCTGATCGAGGGCGAATACTGTTGTGCAAAATGTAAGCACATTGTTTCCCAGGTTCTGAATCTAGGGAAGCAACTGTCAGCACCGAGAAAACCCTCCATACTAAAGTAGAGCCGGGAACGTACCCGGCAGGTGCCGGCAGGGGCCAGCACAGTGGTGGGTGGAGACAAAGAGATGCAGGCACTAGAATAGAGTAGCTGGAACATCCCAATAAATACAATTCACTGAGTGACATTGGTGAAACCAGTCAGGGACCAGCACTGCTGGAGTTGAGGGACTTCCTTAGCTGCCAGGGGAAGAACTCCAGTGAGAGTGGGGGGGAAGCGAAGGGAAAGGAAAGACAGATTCTGGTGGTAGGGGACTCAATTCTTAGAAGGACAGAGAGGGCAATCTGTGACAAAGACTTGAAGCGCCGAGCTGTATGCTTTCTACCAGGCGCTTGGGTTGGGGACATCACGGATCTGGTGGACAGATTACTGGGAGAGGCTGGGGAAGACCCGGCTGTTGTGGTGCACCTTGGCACCAATGACAAATATAGAGGCAGATGGAGTGTTCTAAAGAACGATTTTAGGGACTTAGGAGCTAAATGGAGGAAAAGGACCTCCAAGCTAGTATTCTCAAAAATACTACCGGTACCTCAAGCCTCATCAGAAAGGCAGAGGGAGATTAGGGAAGTTAATAAGTGGCTGAGGAGCTGGTGTGGTAAGGAGGGGTTCGGGTTCCTGGAAATCTGGGCCGACAAACTGGTGACCGACTTGTCAGTCGGTCATCAGTTCTATAGAAGGGACGGACTGCACCTAAAATCAGGAGGGTGCAGATCTGCTGGTAAAGATGGCTGAAAAGTTAGAGGGACTTTTAAACTAGGCGATGGGGGGGAGGGTCCAGAGGTAGAGATAGTCAGCGCAGAACATTTTTTCCAGAGGGTAGTATTGGGGGTATTAGTGGTAGGTTGACTAAAGCACATAAACCCGAGGTAAGTATAGCAACAAGTCCTATTTGCAATCTTGGAACATCCAATAAGAGGTCAGTATGCGACCGGACTAAACTACGTGGCATGTTCACTAATGCCAGGAGCCTAGCAAACAAGATGGGAGAACTAGAGATACTGTTGTACGAGGAGGATTTAGATTTTGTGGGAATTTCAGAGACTTGGTTCAACAGCTCTCATGATTGGCTGGTAACCATTCAAGGATATTCCCTTTATCGCAGGGATAGAGAGGGTAAAAAAGGGGGAGGGGTATGCCTGTATATCAAGAATAATGTACAAGTTAATGTGAGAGATGACATCACTATTGAGCTAGGGAGGAGGTGGAATCCTTACTGAGGGGAAAATAATACTGGGAGTATGCTAAAGGGCCCTCTAACCTGAGGGAGGAGGGGGAAACGGACCTCCTATCACAATTTGGATTAGCAGCAAGGAAGGGAAGTGTCATCACAATGGGGGATTTTAATTATCCAGACAGACTGGGCGAAGGGAACCGCGCATTCGTCTAAGGCTCGCCAGTTCCTAAATGCTTTGCAGGACAATTTCATGGGTCAATGGTAGACGCACCAACTAAAAGCAAAGCGTTACTAGACCTACTGATTAGCAACAACACAGACCTGATCATGGATGTGGAAATAAGGGGCAATTTAGGAAACAGCAATCACTGGTCAATTAGCTTCAGTATAAAATCACACAAATAGGAAACCTAAGGGGAATACAAAGACACTGAATTTCAAAAGAACCAACTTCCCTAAACTACAATCCTTGCTAGAAGATATAAATTGGGATAAAATCTTGGGAACAAAGAACACGGAGGAGAGATGGGTTTGCTTTAAGAACATAATAAATAAGGGCATTAGCCAGTGCATCCCAATGGGAATAAAATTTAAAAGAGCGAACAAAAGTCCTGGATGGCTTAACTCCAATGTAAAAATGCATATAAAAGCAAAAGGAGAAGGCCTTCAAGAAATACAAGGCTGAAGGATCACCATCAGCATTCAGACTTTACAAAGAATGCAACAAGAAATGTAAGGGTGCAATAAGGGCGGTTAGATAAAACACGAAAGACACATAGTGGAGGAGAGCAAAAAAAATCCTTTCAATTCTTTAAGTACTGTATATAAACAGTAAAAAAAGAGAGGACAGACCATATTCTCCCCATAAAGAATGAGGAAGGAAATCTGGTTACTAAGAATGGAGAGATGGCGAAGGTATTGAATTTATTCTTCTCCTCAGTCTTCACGAGGGAATCAGGGGGCTTCAGTAACCAAAACTGCAGTGTTTATCCTCATGACATCTCAGGAAGCACCCTCATGGCAAACAGAATTAGAAATAGACTTGGAAAACTTAACATTATTAATTCACAGGACCAGATGGCTTGCACCCGAGGGTCCTAGAGAACTCAGTCAAGTAATTGCCAGACCATTGTTCCCAATTTTTACTGATAGTCTACTAACTGGAATGGTACCAGCCGATTGGAGAAAAGCCCATGTAGCACCAATATTTTAAAAAGGGCCAAAATACATCCCTGGGAATTACAGACCAGTTAGCCTAACATCAATAGTATGCAAGCTCTTGGAGGGGATAAGAAGGGACTATATACAAGATTTTAGTAAAAAAACCAGTATCATTAGCAGTAATCAGCATGGATTCATGAAGAATCGCTCTTGTCAAACCAATCTATTAACCTTCTATGAGGAAGTTAGCTGTCATCTAGATAAAAGAAGGCCCGTATATGTGGTGT
This sequence comes from Lithobates clamitans, assembly GCA_037952925.1. Classification (NCBI taxonomy): domain Eukaryota; kingdom Metazoa; phylum Chordata; class Amphibia; order Anura; family Ranidae; genus Lithobates; species Lithobates clamitans. The sequence goes on from JBBGZY010000534.1 coordinate 440,494, forward strand.
ATCTGGAATTTGCAAAAGTATTTGATACAGTTCCCCATAAACGTTTACTGTACAACGTAAGGTCCGTTGGCATGGACCATAGGGTGAGTACATGGATCGAAAACTGGCTACAAGGGTGTGTTCAGAGGGTGGTGATAAATGGGGATTACTCTGAATAAACTTCATAAACGACCTGGAGGATGGGGTAAACAGCATTATCTCTGTATTTGCGGATGATACTAAGCTAAGCAGGGCAATAACTTCTCCTCAGGATGTGCAAACCTTGCAGGAAGATCTGAACAATTAATGGGGTGGGCAACTACATAGCAAACTAGGTTTAATGTGGAAAAATGTAAACTAATGCATTTGGGTGGCAAAAATATGAATGCAATCCACTCACTGGGGGGAGATCCTCTTGGGGAATCAAGGATGGAAATGGACCTGGGGGTCCTAGTAGACGATAGGCTCAGCAATGGCATGCAATGCCAAGCTGCTGCTAAAAAAAGCAAACAGAATATTGGCATGCATTAAAAAGGGGATTAACTCCAGAGATAAAACAATAATTCTCCCACTCTACAAGACTCTGGTCCGGCCTCACCTGGAGTATGCTGTCCAGTTCTGGGCACCAGTCCTCAGGAAGGATGTACTGGAAATTGAGTGAGTACACTCAACAAGGCTAATAAAGGGACTGGAGAATATTAGTTATAAAGAAAGGTTATGAGCACTGAACTTATTCTCTCTGGAGAAGAGATGCTTGAGAGGGGATATGATTTCAATTTACAAATACCATACTGGTGACCCCACAATAGGGATACAATTTTTCCACGAAAGGGAGATTAATAAGACACATGGCCACTCAATAAAATGAGAAGAAAAAAGGTTTAACCTTAAACTGCGTAGAGGGTTCTTTGCTGTAAGAGCGGCAAGGATGTGGAATTCCCTTCCACAGGAGGTGGTTTCAGCAGGGAGCATTGATAGTTTCAAAAAACTATTAGATAAGCACCTGAACGACCACAACATACAGGGATATACAATGCAATACTGACATATAATCACACACATAGGTTGGACTTGATGAACTTGTGTCTTTTTTCAACCTCACTTACTATGTAACTATGTAACATGGACTAGTTTGATGTGACTAATCCATTCTCATGGGACTCGTATGCTGACAGGTTAGAGTTTTTCCTAGAAGCTAATAAGGTGGCTGATGCCGTGCAGAAAAGAGCGGTATTACTGTGTTATTGAATCTAAGACTTTCGATATTGTCCACTCACTGATATCTTCTGCTAAACCAAAAGACTGCTCATATGAGGAAATACTGGCACTGTTAAAAAATCTTTTTTCACCCACTGCATCTGAAACAGTGAGGCGTTTCCATTTCAACAGACGAAACCAACAACCGGGTGAGAGCATTGCAGCCAATATTGCAGAACTGCGCAAGCTATCTGAAAATTGCAATTTAGGTGCCAGTTTAGAATCCATGCTAAGGGACAGGCTAATGTGTGGAGTACAAGATGAAGCACTGCAGAGGTGACTTTAGCCAAACAGAACTTACGGTAACTTTTAGTACTGCACAAGAGGAAACGCTTGCATATGAAGCTGCATACCTTCATTCAAAAGAAATTCAATCTTCCTCCAGCAAAGATAATTCACCGGATATAAAGTGGCAAAGGCAAATGTTAAATCAAAGGACTTTCCACCACACACTTATGTCGCAGTTCTATTTACAGGGAAGTGTTACAGCTGCGGCGGGAAACACAGGCGTAATACATGTCGTTTTAGAAATGCAGTTTGTCACAGGTGCAAATGTAGAGGTCACATACAATATGTATTATTGTTTTCTTATTTATAAATCATGCAGCCACTTTAAATTTATTATTGGCACAGTTCTTTACTATATTCAGCTTCATTATTGGATTATTTGACTTTACACATAACATATATTCCTCCCATCTGCACATGGCAGGTTTATGGTGCAACATCACATATAGTCACTATACAACTATAATACTGGTTTTCGGGTATTTCTTTCTTTGTACATAGACACATATATATTTCACCTCATGGAGCACTATTGTTGATTGTTTAAGGTGATGACGCTGATTGGGCGGCCCAAAGATCTTGACTTTTTAGTCCAGACTCTGGATTGGGTTCAGTACTATGTCTGCCATGTGAATTGATCTCTGGTCATTTTTGTCTGTCTCCCCTCCAAGGGTAAGTTGTGTTGGGTGGTTCATTCTTTGTGGATGTTTTCCAAATATGCTTCTGAGCATGTATTGACAGGTGTCATGGGTTCTTTTGACAGTTATTATAGCTTTTGCTGCTTTGTTTCTTCATTTCCTTTTATGTTTTGGGTTTTTGCTACACCTTGCTGTTTGTTTTTCTTGTGTCACTCATTTAGATGGTAGCTCTGTCTAATTAGGACAGGTGAGGTATTCATATTAACACATTCATTATATCACATTTTAGAATTGCACCATCATCGGTAATAATTCACATATAAAATGGTGTGTAAACATCTATATATTTATTTTTCCATTCTGGATTCATCTGCATCATCACTACTATTATATACTATATATGTTTTAGCTATGTGGCTTCCTCCTTTGTATTACTGTTTTCTTATTTATTAATCATTTACCGTATATACTCGAGTATAATTCGAATTTTTCAGCACATTTTTTTGTGCTGAAAGTGCCCCCCTCGACTTATACTTGAGTCAAGCACTTTTCTGCAGCAAAAAATTTCATTTTCCGAACCGACTTTGGGGCCCTGTATCTCAGGGCCACTTGGTGCTAGAAACCCCAAATTTGGTATGCAAACCCAGTGGACCTGGTACCACAACATATCCAAAGCTGAAGTTCCTATCACTAAGTGGCCCCGAGATACGGGGCCCCAAATTCGGTTTGGAAAATGTCATTCTCTGCTGCAGAAGTGCTTGACATTTTCTGAACCGACTTTGGGGCCCCATATCTCAGGGTCACTTGGTGCTAGGAACCCCAAATTTGGTGTGCAAACCCAGTGGAACTGGTACCATAACATATGTAAAGCTGGAGTTCTTAGCACCAAGTGGCCCTGAGATAAAGGGCCCCAAAACTGGTTTGGAAAATGTCATTCTCTGCTGCAGAAAAGTGCTTGACATTTTCTGAACTGATTTTTGGGGCCTTGTATCTCGGGGCCACTTGGTGCTAGAAATCCCAGCTTTGGAAATTTTATGGTTCCACTGGGTTTGCACACCAAATTTGGGGTTCTTAGCACTAAGTGGCCCCGAGATACGGGGCCCCAAATTCGGTCAACTGTGTCTATCTGCAGCAATGTCATTTCGGGACCCTTTGGGTTCAGAGACCCCAAATATTGGCTGCAGCTAGGGGGCATCTAGGAACCCTTAACTACCGAGTTTGAAGTTCAGGGGACCTATGGCTGCAAATGGGCACAGTGATGCTGCAAATGGGCATTGTTGACCCTCTTTTCCACTTACAGTAGCTGTGCATTTCTCACCCTCGTCTTATACTCGGGTCAATAAGTTTTTCCCATTTTCTTTGTGGTAAATTAGGGCCTCGACTTATACTCGGAACGACTTATACTCGAGTATATACGGTAAGTTAAATACATTCAAAAACGTTTTTTCATGTAATACACTATTTATGCATTGATGTTCACTAACAATTTCTTATATTGTATGTGGTTTTTAAATGTATGTGAGTACATTTTTCATATTTTTTAACAAGTTGTGGAAGTTAAGGGTGCTTGCTTTGTCCCAGTGAAATATGAAAATTTTAAAGGATGCTTACGCTTAAAGTGGATGTAAACCCAATGTCATCCTTTCTACTGCCATAGGGGTTATCTATAAGGATATAGATGCCTCCTGCATGTATCTTTACCTGTCAAATGTCTCCCCTCTGTCTGTTATGAGAGCAGAAAAACTGCAGATTCTGTGGGTGGGTCTGTTGTCTGGAGCTCGGTGGGTGGAGTCGTGATGTCAGTAGACTCCCCGCCCACCTCTACACTCCCCTGTGTATTTCTAACACTGAACTTCTGCTATGATCTCTAACATCCAGTGAAAAGACAGGAAAGTAACCACATGACTTCAGCATGCCAAATCATGCTGAGGTGTGGAACAGCCAATCCTTGCAGAGCTGCTGAAGAAAGGAGTGGGGGAGAGAATTAAAAAATACTGCATGTGTCTTAGGCTGAAGCACAAGATGTGTAAATAACCTGTCACTCACAGCAAGGGGGAGGATTTGACAAAGTTTTTCTCAGTTTGTCAAGAATTATCTCACTGAACAATAAAAGAGGATTGCTCAGAGATGGATTAACTCTGTGTGGCAAGACTGGGCTCAAATGATAGGAAATCTTATACTCTACAGTATGATATCAAATTATGAATATTTTCGGGTTTACATCCACTTTGATAATTGGGTGGTTTGAACCCCTTGGAATTCCATTATCGGGAGTTCATGTATCTCCAGTTACTCTACAGAAAGTGATAGAGGACTTTAGTGCAGTTTTTATAAGGGCCCTCCTGTTTCTTTTAAATTAGACGCTACATAAATTCGTATGAAACCGTGCAAAGTTGCATTGGCTCAAAGACCAAAAATTGATGCGGAAATTGCACATTTTGCGGAGTAAGGTACACTTGAACCTGTGACACACCCTAAGTGGTGTACCCCAATAGTTCCAGTATTAAAGCCAAATTGGTGACAGTAGGTACAATCAATAGGGATGAGCTTCGAGTTCGAGTCGAACTCATGTTCGACTTGAACATCAGCTGTTCGCCAGTTCGCTGAACAGCGAACAATTTATAGTGTTTGCGGAAAATTCGAAAGCCACGGAACACCCTTTAAAAGTCTATGGGAGAAATCAAAAGTGCTAATTTTAAAGGCTTATATGATAGAGGAATTGTCAAAAACTGTCTCTTGTCATTTTTAACATTTTTGACACTTTTTTGTGTGAAATGGTAGGGGTACAAAAGTACCCCCTTACCATTTCACACAGGGGGAGGGCTGAAATCTGGGGGTCCCCTTGTTAAAGGGGGCTTCCAGATTCCGATGAGCCCCCCGCACGCAGACCCCCACAACCACCGGGCAAGGGTTGTGGGGATGAGGCTCCTGTCCCCATCAACATGGGGACAAGGTGTTTTGGGGGGCTACCCCAAAGCACCCTCCCAATGTTGAGGGCATGTGGCCTGGTACGGTTCAGGAGGGGGGGCGCTCTCTCGTCCCCCCTCTTTTGCTGCGGCCTGCCAGGTTGCGTGCTCAGATAAGGGTCTGGTATGGATTTTTAGGGAGACCCCACGCCATTTTTAAAAAAAATTTGGTGCGGGATTCCCCTTAAAATCCATACCAGACCTGAAGGGTCTGGTATAGATTTTGAGGGGGACCCCAAGCCTTTTTTTTTTACATTTTGGCCGGGGTTCCCATTAATTTCCATACCAGACCTGAAGGGCCTGGTATGGAATTTAAGGGGACCCCCACGTCATTTTTTAAAAAATTTTGGTTCGGGGGTTCTCCTGTGGGGAATTCCCATGCCGTTTTTATCAATGAACCTTTATGTGTATTGTCGACCGGCAATTCATTAATAGTGTCATTTTAAATGACTTTTTTTCCTTTGAAATGTCATTTTGCTGTCAGACTGTTCTAAACACGGGAAACATGTGCCCCTTTACAGGCATGCACCCCCCAGGTACGAAATTTAAAGGAATAATACACTTTTATTGTTTCACTTTAAGCATTATTAAAATCACTGCTCCCGAAAAAACGTCAGTTTTTAAAACTTTTTTTGCATTGATCCATGTCCCCTTGGGCAGGACTCAGGTCCCCAAACACTTTTTATGACAATAATTTGCATATAAGCCTTTAAAATTAGGACTTTTGATTATTCATGTTCGTGTCCCATAGACTTTAACGGTGTTCGCGTGTTTGAACAAATTCTTTGCCTGTTGGCATGTTCTGGTACAAACCGAACAGGGGGGTGTTCGGCTCATCCCTAACAATCAATAAAGCACTGCAGGAACATCCCTATCAAATTCCAGCTGTACATGAAATTCCGACTACGTTAGCAAAAGGGAAGGTGTTTGTCAAACTGGATATGGCACAAGCTTACCGACAATTACCTGTGGATGATGACGCTGCGTATGCACAAACAATAATAACACACAAAGGAGCTTTCTGAGCAAAACATTTGGAGTTTCCACTGCTCCCGGAATAGTCCAGAAATTAATAGAGGATCTCTTATCTAGACTTCCAGGTGTAGTACATACATTATTTTGATGTTCTTATTGGAGCGGATAGCATGCAGTCTTTGGCTTCACAGCTACAAATTGTTTTGAAACGTTTTCTTGATGCTGGTCTCAAACGTAAACAAGAAAAGTGTGTTTGTGGGCTAACAGCATGGATTTCCTTGGATACCGGATTGATGAAAAGGTTGAAGCTATAGTCCCAACAAACAAGAGCTGCAAGCTTTCCTAGAGTTACTTAATTTTTTACCATTCTTTACTGCCTAACAAAGCCACTGTTGCTGAACCCCTGCATTGTTTACTAGATAAAAGATGTTCCATGGAAGTGGACTGACGTTCATTCTGTAGCTTTCAATGCTGCAAAAACACTGTTATCTTCTGACAGTGTACACGTACACTATGATTTACAAAAACCACTCACTCTTACCTGTGATGCTTCTCCATTTGGCATTGGAGCTGTATTAAGTCATGTTTTGGAAACTGGTGTTGAGGCTCCTATTGCATTTTTTTTTTCAAGGACCTTGTCTACGACAGAGAGGAATTAAGCTCAAATTGACAAGTAGCCTTTAGCTATTGTGTCCGGGGTAAAAAAGTTTTTGTATGGCGGAGGTTTACCATTGTAACAGACCATAAGACTTTGCTGGGTCTGTTTACCAGAAGTACTCCCACTTCTCAAATTCTTTCCCCACAAATGCTTAGATGGTCACTCATACTGAATGCCTATGTCTGTGATTTCGAATATCGTCCTGGCAAGAATATCACTCATGCTGATGGGCTGAGCTGGTTGCTTTTGTTTTCTCCCGATTTCCTTGTCCCTCCTGTGCCTGAAGTTCTCATGTTGGAATCCATTCCAAACCTTCTGTTACATGCTAGAGACATTGCTGGTATGACTGCTAAAGATCCCGTGCTGGCCCGTGTGCTCAACTGGGTGTGGAGGGGATGGCCCAAATCAAAAGTTGAAGAGAAGTTCAAACCATTTTTAGTGTGCCAACATGTCTGCCTATAAAGGTTGCCTATTATGGGGAAACAGAGTGCTCTCCATGAAGGACATCCTGGAATAGTCCGCATGAAAGCATTAGTCAGAAGTTATGTTTGGTGGCCTAAAATAGATGAAGTTATTGAGAAGTGGGTACAGAACTGCGTACCATGTCAATCCACCTGTCATGCGCCACCTAAAGCCTCAGTACATCCCTGGGAAGTGACTAGATCACCTTGGTCATGGTTGCATATAGATTTTGCAGGGCCTTTTCAAGGACAGATTTTTTTTTAGTTGTCGAATCCTTCTCAAAATGGCTGGAAGTTGTATCAGTTATATCCCCCACCTCAGCCACTGTCATATGAGTTTAAAGGAGGTGTTTTGCTACACATGGGTTGCCAGATACAATTGCGTCTGATAATAGAACAAAATTTACCTCCTCAGAATTCAAAACCTTAATGGCAAGCAATATTATTTGACATGCTACGATTGCACCATTTCACCCTTCATCAAATGGTCAAGCTGAACGTATGGTTCAGACCACCAAAGACACATTGAAGAGAAATGTTCAAGGAGATTGGAATCAGAGACTTGCAAATTTCCTTCTGAAACAACATGTGACACCATGCTCAAGCACTGGTTGTAAGCCCAGCAGAGCTCCTAATGAACCATCGTCTAAAAACATGTTTGGATCGTTTACACCATGATCTGACATCAGAGTTGCAAGAAAAGCAAGAAATACAATTAAAAAAGGATGCTAATGTTTCTGTGAGAGTGTTTGAGCCTGACAGTGCTGTCAATGTCAGAAACTATGCTGCTGGGCCTCCTTGGATACCGGCAAAGATACTTGTGGCTACAGGACCTTTGTCATACAAAGTACAAATTACTGATGGTAGAATATTACAAAGGCACGTTGATCAGATCCCAGAAAGAAGTGGTGAAATTGTACCTGCTGCTGATTCTAGTGGTACTGGAATTCCAGTGATGCTGGATCATGGTGAGCCATTGGTTGATACAGGTGCTATTCCTCCAGGAAATGTTGTTGCAGAGCCAGTTTCTCTCAGTCCCTCTGACACAGCACAAGAAGAAGACTTGCACCCAACTGAGGGTCCCAGGGAACTCAAATCTATGGTTCCTGTATGTCTGTGTTGGATTAAGTAAAGAAGTCCTATGAATGTCTGTCCATGTCCATCGCTCAAATTAATTTTAAATACACAAAATTATCCCAGTTACAATATTATTGCTTATAGGAAATCTCATATTTTACAGGTTAGAAGACGCTTGTTTACATCTCCTGTTTTCAACTCTCCACTTAGTCAAATTTCTCACTTTGTCAAAGTTCCAGCATGCAAAATGTGGGCAAGCTCAAAGTGAGCTCTATATAAAGCTGAACCTGTGAACAAATAACTGCTCCCCTCAATTAGCAGACTGAAGGAAAACAAAAATGCTGTTTAAAAAAGCAACAGAAAAGGTTTTAAAAAGTTGCTAGCAAAGATCCCAAAGAAGAAGATAAAACAATTGCAACCAAAATCACCAGCAGTCAAAAGCATATCTCCTGTTTTTTACTCATTGTTCTAATGTCCAACGTATTCAGCTTCCAGCCAGCACCTTTAGTCCATGCCCTCTCATCTCAGCATTTACTACAATAGTCTATGACCCACTATACTACTGTAATTTACATAGTTGGTCTGGTTGAAAAAAGACACAAGTCCATCTAGTTCAACCAATCAATTGTCTGTAGCAAAAATTTGATGTTCCCAAATCAACACAATTGAAAAAAAAATGCTGCTCTGTGCCAAGGCATACATCAGTATAGCATACTGGAATTCTATTGGCTGCTATACTAAGGGCAGTTTGGCACATATCCTACAGAATATTGTTTTTTTTTCTCATCTGTGGGAAAAATATCAAGGGCACACAGACCTGTAGCCCTGGGATATCACTTTATTTTAAAACTTGGACTTTTAAAAATTGCTAAGCCTATGGCATTTGCCTTAACATATGGCAGCATGTATGTTTAGAGGAGTGCAAATGACCTTTCAGAAACCAGTGACCCTGAAAAAGATTGATGTATACAGTAATGTAACATAGTATAGCGTTTTTTTCCTGCTATTATAGAACAACTGCTGGAAATGAACATTCTTGACCAGTTCTTGTATAAAATGAACAAAAACAACAAAAATAAATACAGTTTATCAAAAATAAAAAAAATTCATGCATTTTAAGTGCAACTAGTTTTAAGCACCTCAATTCAATCTGGTATCAACATTTTTGTATTTCCCTGTACAGCAACAATACAACTGGTATGGACAGCATTAGGAGCCAATCAGATGTGCTGCATGCAAATATAATGAGAAATTAACATACTGATATGAAGAAAGAGTAGACCAGAACCAAAACTTTCTGCTGAAAAGGCCTGTGATTACAATCACACTGTAAAAAATAGCATAGGAAGATTCAGTTCACTTCCAGTTCTATTCACATTGTTGTCAATCAAGCATCTATAAAGGGGCACTCTTGGACTCACGAATTGCGTTGGCTACTTTTTGAATTGTCCCCTTGACATATATTGGAAAAAAGTTGTATCTGGACCTCTTGGCAGTGGTGTGGCACTTCAGTTTCACTTTTTGTTACAGTTATGCGGTTTTTCAGAGCTATATAATTCTTAGGAATGGATGGGCAGAAATAAAAATCACAAGTAGATATGTACTTTGACAAGCAGAATGGCATCCATATTTCAACTGTGAATTTAGATGTTTAACTAAAGTTTGGCTTTAAAGCAGACCCATAGGATTTAAGTACCCATTCCAACTGTTGTAGTTATAAAATCTATTTAGTTCACACCTACTTGGCATGCAGTATAATTAAAACGATCATACCAGAATTTTCCTTGTGGTTTCTGTGCTTTTTGGTTTTCTGCAAAAATGTGTGAAACATGTCCTGTTTGTCTTTTTCCACACATAGGATTATAGTTGGATCATGGTTGCACTGAGGTTATGTTTTGTGATTAATTAGGATGCAAATAGTGCTTATCAATTTGATATAGTAAAGGGAACAGCTGAATACTTTAGGTATTGGTGAGGTGGGCTAAATAGAATCCTACTACTTAATTAGTATGAAACACAGTACTTCCATCACAGATTCAAAGGATAAGGGGTTTATTCCTCAGTTTAGCACTCAAAAGTTATTCCCTATAAACCTGATGCATATTGACAAAAAAAAATGACTACTATAAGAAGTGAATGTAGGTGAAGTGCAGCATGGTGCAGCGGCAATAATTCACACAGTCAGGTGCAGTGGAAAAATTGTATTGAAACAGCACAGTTCAAAACAAACCCAACTGTGTGCACAAAATTTCCAGTACTGTGAAGAGAGCAGATAGCCAAATTAACAGTGCCTGCAAAGAGATCAGGGTGTGACCTGGCTGTCTCGTGCCCAAATGGGGAGATGTCCAAGGAGTAGCGACCCTACTCTTTCCTTCTTTGTCAGGAACCTTTCCCTTACCATTAGTACCTGTCCCTAACAGGCGGGGTACCTGTCTCTGCTCTACCAACTCGCAAAATGTGCACCAAACCTGGGAGCCAGGGCCTTAAATAGGCTCCACCTGACCCAAGATTGCTGCTCCAATAGGATAGCTGCCCCAGTGACCCAGAAAAACAGAGGAACCTTGTTCCTCTTGTCTTCCTCCGCAACAACATTGTCACTGCAGAAGACCGCTACCTGCAGTGGAGAAAGTAGACTGCACCTGCCTACATGTATGTTGTAAATAGACTTAGCATGAATTCCACACCAGCAACAGTTAGTTATGGTTAGTTGGCTATCCAGCTTAGGCTTCCACAAGTCCTTCCCCAAGCCATTCCAAGGATACACACCCAGCAAATTGGTACCGATTTGCTTGTAGAGCATAACCCCTTGATCAGTGAGTTTTTCTTTTTCTTTAACTGCTAGACCAGCATTTTTCAACCTATTTACCCCAGAGGAATCCTTAAAAGAATTTTCAAGTCTTAAGGAACCCCTGCTCAAATCAGTTCATTGGAGGTCAGTGGGAAAATTGCCCCTTACATTGGTGTCTGGTTACAAGAATGTCCCCTCTACAGCGATGGTCAGAAATCCACCCTTAGGGCCAGCTAAAAAAAAAATAATAATAATTGGTGTCCTGCAGCTTGCTCTGCCAAGTGGCACTGGCTCTGGAACTATGCAGGTACCATTAAATGGGAGGTGAATCAGCCACAACTCAAGGAAATCTTAGCAATCTCGAGAGGAACCCTAGGGTTCCACAGAATCCTGTTTGTGAATGGCATCCATAGGCTGTTGGTGTCATGCAACTGGCTCTGCCAAGTGGCATTAGCTCAAGAACTATGTAGGCATTGTTAAATTGGAGGTGAATCAGCCACAACTCAAAGAACCTTTAGCAACCTCTAGAGGGAACCCAGTTGAAATGGCTGTACTAAAGTGAAGGAGAAGAGGCACTTCTCCGGTGAAGTAGTCACATTCTACTGCTGTTGAAGACCCCCCATCTTGTTCTTGAACAAGAACATCTGCCTTTTCACAGTGATTGGATTAAGATGTCTGTGTCTACTTGTGTGGCCATAAAGGTTGACCTATTTTCAAGACACTTATTAGAACTGAAGAAGAAGGGGAAACATCTTCAACATTACAGAACAAGTTCAGTTGAATGTGACCAATTACTACTAGATATACCATGACCTGGATAAATGAGACCCTTCACTACTAGGCCAAGCAAGGGGTTGACAAAAGAGTATAAGAAGAATTCTGCATCACGCTGGATAAATCTCTATGGATAGCCTTTTCCTTTATACATTCACCTCACCCATTTGTCATCTGTGTTTGGGAAAAAAAAAAGAGGACATTGACTCAAACATATCATTCACCACCAGAAGATCTCAGTCTACCAATCTTGCAGAATGATACGGAACCCTCCTCCCACTCCCAACATAGTTAGATAAACTCAATGCACCGTGCTAACTGGTTATGTATTCTGGAGAATTTCTGCCCACCTACAGCAGTGTAACGTCAAAATGACAAGTGGATGAATAAAGGTTATGATTAATAATTGAAATGTTTTTGAGAATGGCAATAGGATGATAAACATCACTTTCTAGGCTATATATATATGTAGTGTCCTTTGCTCTCATGTAATGATGCATTATACACGGTATGTCAGCCGAGTCTGTCCTCCAGCAGTGATATGAACAAGCTGAGGGAGAATGTGTATGTACTTGATCAGACATATGGGAATTCAGGGGGTGCTCTTTTGTCTTCCAGTGTTGACATGCTTTGTGATGTAGAGTGTCTGAAAGGGTATTTGTGGTATGGATTGGGGCACTGTGAAATTATATGTCAGTTGCTGTCTCTTTCAGACTTATCACATTAAAGGTCACTTGTCACATCTCATTAATTCTACGCTGTACAACTTTAGAACAAGTCATCCTAAAAAATGCTGACAATCCTGATGGTGGCTGCACAGTGCATTGTTGAATGATGGGATTCTTTGATTCAGGATTCAGATACACGCAAAATCAAAGGCTGTTCTTGGGCTGTCAAATCTGTGCTCTAGACTAGAACATCTAAATGATTCAACAAAGAAACCACAATAGAATACTTCATGGGCTGCAAGGGTAAATTGGCATTTTGCCTTCTTATGGAGAAAGATGATTTGTATAGGGTAGAATACAATTTTGAAAATATGAAACTAATATGAATAATCAGATTGATGTGTGTTAAATTATAAACTGAACCTTTTAGAAAATGTTTTAATTTTGTCTTAATAAATATCTGACATTTCACAATATACAACAGTATATTATAATAAAAAAAAAGAAAAAAGCTCAACCTTTTATAATTGAAAAGCAGTTCTTGAGCTCCAGTCAAATGACTTTGGCTTAGATTATGTTATCAATCAGTTGCATACAGGAAGATGGATTCCCTCAGTCATACAGTGATCATACTGCAACACTGTAATTTGTAGTAAGGTCCAAGCACATGGGGCATCTAACTTATGTGCATCCAATACCAGTGTTTTAGTGTACATGGTATGCACAGGAATACATGTGCTGCCTGTGCCACCAATTAACACTCTATTGATGAAGAAACATCCTCTGATCCGGTTGAGAAACCAACACTTCCAGGAGTGCTGATGTCCTGGTTTGCCCACAGCACACAATGGTCCCTCCCACCAACCTCCAGATAAATACCATGTCCTGTAATGATGTCCAGTTCAGTGGGAGGAACCACTCAGTACTGCAGGAGACACAGGAGATCAACACTCCTGAAAGTGTTGGTTTCTCCGCAGACTTCAGAGATCGATTCATCATCAACTGAACAGCAAGAAAGGTGGGAGTATTTACAGGATCATTGGGCAATAAATCAGCGACAGGTTGCTATAAGAAAACTGCTGTAACCATCTCCTAGCAAATATTCTACATTTTAACAACTTTTGAACAACTTTTTACTGACTTTTCTATAGTGGCCAGTGCTATATTTTAATAATACAATCATATCTTTGTTTATGGACCGTTCTTATGGATGAATCCATTCACTTATATTAGTCCTAACTGAGGTCTTCCTAGGCATTTCATTTAGTTACCCTTCTCTATACACTTTCCTGTTCCAGGAAATCCTTCAGTGAACTGATAGCTAAAATAAAAAATCAAAGTGCTTATTGAAGGACGATTTGTATTTGCTTTATATATATAGGCACATTATATATATATATATATTTATATATATATACATACCCACTAGATGTATTTAAAAGCTGTCACCTACCAGCATTCTGCTAGTTTTCTTTAAGATTATTTTACCATCGGCGAGTCACCCAATTTTTTTCCTCTCCATATAGGAGTTAAAGTGCTGCCAACTGCAAGGGGTAATCAGGGTGCATCATTACAATGCATGGGCAACAAGTAGGCACTCATTACAATATGCAGGAAATAAGCAGGAAATTGTGACAACGTGATGGCAAGAAATGTCTATTGCAGTCAACAAGAGGGAAATTGTGGCAATATGTTTGCAACAAACATTCAATTGTAATATTATCTAGATTACACAAGGGCAAAAGTGGCAATACAGAAGCAATTGTGACAATATTAGAGTAATGGGCAATTTTTCCAACATATGGGCAACAAACTAGCAATTGTTTTATTACAATAACATCATGCTCCCAGCCACTGGGGGGTCTTTTTGGCACAAGAACAGGATCTGTATAGTTAAAGAGTGTTTCTGTGACCCTCCGATGTCATTTAAAGCACATTGCTCCTCTAAAAACCATCCTTTACACTGACACCAATGCATTTTGAAGAAATGGTAAAACTTTGCCAAAAAAAATGATAAAAAATCATGACATCTCTGCAAAGAAAAACCTCAGATTTACTTGGGGAGGGGACTTGGGGGTTAGCTTAAAGGATTCATAGATCTTACTTATTCCTTTATCCAACCAAAATTACAGCGGAGCCATATCCCACAATTACACGAATACACATTGGGAGAAAAAAGGAGGGCACAGGACTTTTTGGCTCCCAATGACAAAATTCATATACGGTATCTCACAAAAGTGAGTACACCCCTCACATTTTTGTAAATATTTTATTATATCTTTTCATGTGAGAACACTGAAGAAATGAAACTTTGATACAATGTAAAGTAGTGAGTGTACAGCTTGTATAACAGTGTCAATTTTCTGTCCGCTCAAAATAACTCGACAAACAGCCATTAATGTCTAAACCGCTGGCAACAAAAGTGAGTACACCCTTAAGTGAAAATGTCCGAATTGGGCCCAAATGTCAATATTTTGTGTGGCCACCATTATTTTCCAGCACGGCCTTAACCCTCCTGGGCATGGAGTTCAACAGAGCTTCACAGGTTGCCACTGGAGTCCTCTTCCACTCCTCCATGATGACATCACGGAGCTGGTGGATGTTAGAGACCTTGCGCTCCTCCACCTTCCGTGTGAGGATGCCCCACAGATGCTCAATAGGGTTTAGGTCTGGAGACATGCTTGGCCAGTACACCACCTTTACCCTCAGCTTCTTTAGCATGGCAGTGGTCATCTTGGAGGTGTGTTTGGGATAGTTATGTCGGAATACTGCCCTGCAGCCCAGTCTCCAAAGAGAGGGGATCATGTTCTGCTTCAGTATGTCACAGTACATGTTGGCATTTATGGTTCTCTCAATGAACTGTAGCCCCCCAGTGCCGGCAGCACTCATGCAGCCCCAGTCCATGACACTCCCACCACCATGCTTGACTGTAGGCAAGACACATTTGCCTTTGTACCCCAACCAGGTTGCCACAATACACGCTTGACACCATCTAAACCAAATAAGTTTATCTTGGTCTCATCAGACCACAGGACAAGCCATGTCCTTAGTATGCTTGTCTTAAGCAAACTGTTTGCGGGGTTTCTTGTGCGTTATCTTTAGAAGAAGCTTCCTTCTGGGACGACAGCCATGCAGATGAATTTGATGCAGTGTGCGGCGTATAGTCTGAGCACTGCCAGGCTGACCCCCCCTCACCCCTTCAACCTCTGCAGCAATGCTGGAAGCACTCATATGTCTATTTCCCAAAGACAACCTCTGGATTTGACACTGAGCACATGCACTCAAATTCTTTGGTCGACCATGGAGAGGCCTGTTCTGAGTGGAACCTGTCCTGTTTAACCACTGTAAGATCTTGGCCACCGTGCTGCAGCTTAGTTTCAGGGTCTTGGCAATCTTCTTATAGCCTAGGCCATCTTTATGTAGAGCAACAATTCTTTTTTTTGGATCCTCAGAGAGTTCTTTGCCATGAGGTGCCATGTTGAATTTCCAGTGATCAGTATGAGAGAGTGAGAGCGATAACACCAAATTTACCACACCTGCTCGCCATTCATACCTGAGACCTTGTAAACACTAACGAATCACATGACAGTGGAGAGGGAAAACGGCTAATTGGTCCCAAATTTGGACATTTTCACTTAGGGGTGTACTCACTTATACAAGCTGTACACTCATTATATTACATTGTAGCAAAGTGGCATTTCTTCAGTGTTGTCACTTGAAAAGATATAATAAAATATTTACAAAAATGTGAGGGGTGTACTCACTTTTGTGAGATTTTTATATATATATAAATATATATATATATATATATAAATAATATATATTCTCCCACTCTGGTAGAGCGGGAGAATATATATGGACTCTGGTCCGGCCACACCTAGAGTATGCTGTCCAGTTCTGGGCAACAGTCCTCAGGAAGGATGTACTGGAAATGGAGCGAGTACAAAAAAGGGCAGCTAAGCTAATAAAGGGTTTGGAGGATATTAGTTATGAGAAAAGGTTGCGAGTACTGAACTTATTCTCTCTGGAGAAGAGACGCTTGAGAGGGGCTACAATTTCAATTTATAAATACCGTACTGGTGACCCAACAATAGGGATAAAACTTTTTCGCGGAAGGGAGTTTAACAAGACACATGGCCACTCATTAAAATTAGAAGAAAATTAGAGTTACGCTTACCGGTAACGTCTTTTCCAGTAGTCTTTCAGGACAGCCACAATGAGAGACCTTGGCTCCTCCTCCTCTTCCTTCGCAAATTTTCACCTCCCCCTGCCAGTCTCAGTTTTTTCATGAGCACCTCCGGTCAGCTGGGGAGACATAAGAACACATTAGTAACATACCATCTCACATTACTATTGTGCCTGCGCTTAGGTCTTCCTCAAGACCCCCCAAGAAAATTCGGGTGGGTAACTAGGGCTGTCCTATAAGAGTATAGGAATAGACGTTACCTGTAAGTGTAACTCTAATTTTCCCTCCCCGTCTTTCAGGAAAGCCACAATGAGAGGATAGGTAAACACTTACCACATAGGTGGGACAACAGGTTGCAGAACCTTTCGTCCAAAGGCCTGCTTATTTGCCGATACCAGGTCCACTCTGTAATGTTTCACAAAGGTGGTAAAACTGGACCACAAGGCTGCCTTGCAAATTTGCTCTGGCGTTGCTCCAGCTCTTTCCGCTTGCGAAGCCACCATAGAGTGTGCTTTAATTCCCATAGGAGCCTCGCCAGTTTATAGGCCTGGCTAATGGCTACCTTGAGCCATCTGGCAATGGTGCGTCAAGACGCCTTCTGCCCCTTAGTTGCTCCACCAAACAAAACAAACAGAGTCTGACTTCCTAAAAGTCTTTGTCAGCTCTAAATACCGTAGGATACATCTCCTTACTTCTAAGGTATGAAACCTAAATTCCCTTTCACTTGAGGGATTAGGGCAAAAAGTGGACAAAATTAGCTCCTGGCTATGGTATTTTGAAGATACTTTCGGTAAAAAAGCCGGATCTGTCTCTTAAAAAAGACCCGATCCGAAAAAATAACACAAAAGGGGGGTCTAACAGAAAGAGCCTCTATCTCGCTGACCCTCCTAGCAGTAGTCACTGCCACCAAAAAAACAGTTTTGAAAGTTAGGTCCTTTAGAGCACAATCTTCTAAAGGCTCAAATGGAGGCTCTGTTAGGGCCTGTAAGACCAGGGATAGGTCCAACTTAGGGAAGGGTGGACCTTGCACTGGTCTCTTGCCCTGTACACACGGTCGGACATTGATCGGACATTCTGACAACAAAATCCATGGATTTTTTCCGACGGATGTTGGCTCAAACTTGTCTTGCATACACACGGTCACACAAAGTTGTCGGAAAATCCGAACGTTCTGAACGAGGTGACATAAAACGCGTACGTCGGGACTATAAATGGGGCAGTAGCCAATAGCTTTCGTCTCTTAATTTATTCTGAGCATGCGTGGAACTTTGTGCGTCGGATTTGTATACACAGGATCGGAATTTCCGACAACGGATTTTGTTGCCGGAAAATTTTATAGCAAGCTCTCAAACTTTGAGTGTTGGAAATTCCGATGGCAAATGTGTGATGGAGCCAACACATGGTCAGAATTTCCGATAACAAGGTCCTATCACACATTTTCCTTCGGAAAATCTGACCTTGTGTACAGGGCATTAGTCTTGCTAGAGCTTTGAAAAATCTGACCACCCAGGGGTTGGTGGCCAGAGATTTCTCCAAATATGCGCTGAACGCTGAGACTTGGCTTTTAAGGGTACTGGTGGCTAGCCCCTTATCTGCCCCTCATTGCAAAAACTCCGAGACTGCTATAGGGCTCTGCACCTTAAAGGAGTTCTGTAAACACCACTCCCTAATGCGTCCCCAAATCTTTTGGTACATTTGGCGCGTCTCCTTACTATTGAGGAGGGCGGCTACCAGTTGTACAGAAAAACCCTTGGTTTTTAGTATTTCCTCTTCAGAAGACAGGCCGCTAAGTTCCAGCGGTGTACCTAGGGACAGAGAACTTGGCCCTGTGAGAGGAGATCCTTTCGAAGCGGAAGGACCCAGTTGGTTTCCACTGCCAACTGCCTGAGGATCAAAAACCAAGCCCTTTTAGGCCAGTGTGGAGCCACTAAGATTAGGGAGGTGTTTTCTACCTGAAATTTTCCTAATTACAGCCGGAAGTAGAACCGGAGGTGGGAAGGCCTAGCAAGTCTTGAAGTGCCAGCTCTGTGTTAGCGCAGCTACCCCTAGAGCGTTTTCCCATCTGTTTAGTGAGAAGAAAAATGATGTCTTTGCGTTGCTCCTTAAAGCAAATAGGTCCACCTCTGGGGGGCCCGATCTCCTGACTATAAGGTGGAAAACCTCCTGGTTGAGGACCCAATCGCCTTCCCTCAGCTGCCTTCGGCTGAGGAAGTCTGCCACTACATTCTCTTCCCCCTTTAGGAACACTGCTGAAAGGGAAAGTGCGTTGGCTTCTACCCAGTTCAGGATCTCTGTTGCTAGGCCCAACAGGACTCCGCTCCTCGTGCCGCCCTGCTTGTTTATATAAGCAATGACCGAGGAGTTGTCTGAACGCACCTGGCTATGTTGGCCCAGGAGTTCCCCTCTGAAGGCTTCAAGTGCCAATCCGACTGCTTTTAGTTCTTTCCAGTTGGATGACCTTGAGTTCCTCTTTCTTCCACGTCCCCTGTGCTGGCCGAGATCCCAAGTGTGCTCCCCAGCCTCTGCCGCTTGCATCTGTGGTAATCACTCTGGACACTGAAATGAGCCACAAGCCTCCCTGTGACAGATTTATCTGCTTCCTCCACTGCCAGAGGGATCTTTTTACCCGAAGAGGAACTGAAAGTAAGGTGTCTAATGACTCCTGGCTGTGATCCCACACTTTTAGAGCAAAGGCCTTCAGGGGACGGAAATATAGGCCTGCCCATTGGACCGCTGGGATGGCAGAGGTCAGTAACCCCAGGGGTGACAAGACTGCTCTTATTGATACCTGCTGGTTGCTTTGGAGGGATGCTACTGCTCTGTCCACCTTCAGTATCTTCTCTGCTGGGAGGAAAACTCTCAGCTGTTTTGAGTCCAGCAGGTACCCCAGATAGGAAATTCGCTGAGCTGGAATTGAGCTGGACTTTTCCAGATTCAGCAGCCACCCCAGCCCTGTCAGGGTTTCTTTTGTTAGTTCCAGATCCCTGATTAGCTGCTCTGGAGATACTGCAAAGATGAGTAAATCGTCCAAGTATGCAATAACTGATACCCCCCTGAGCAGAAAAGCCATGGCTTCTGCCATGATCTTTGTAAATACTCGGGGTCACGAGTATAGGCCAAATGGCAGTGCCTGAAACTGCAGATGAATGGTTTCCCCCTCTACCTTCACAGCCAGGCACAGGAATTTTTGAAAAATTTCTGCAATAGGGATGTGGAGGTAAGCGTCTTTCGGATCCAATGACACCATATAACAGTTCTGGGGTAGTAACACCCTGACTGTGAATGTAGATTCCATCCGGAACCTTTTGTAGGCAATTGATTGGTTCAGGGGTTTCAGGTTTAGGAATAGTCTGTAACTTCCTGAAGGCTTCTTCAAAACGAAAACGTGTGAATAGAAGCCTTCCCCCTTCCTCCCCTTTTGGAACCCTGCAAACCACATTCCGTTACTCTAGTTCCTTTAATGCCCCCAGGAGGGCCTCTGCCTTTATCGCACATCTAGGGAGAAGTGTGACTAGGCTTCGACATGGAGGTGGCTCTGTAAACTCTAGGCAGTACCCCCTCCTTACGATCCCCTAGGATAAATTGGTTGGGGGAAATTGCTTCCCATTGTGTAAGGAAGGCCCCCAGTCTTCCTCCCACTGTGACCGGTGGGTCATTGGTTTTTTCGGGGCTGCTCAGGAGGGCAAAAAAATCTCCCCTCCTTTGACTTTACCCCTTTGGCCCCAAGTCTTCTTTTCCCCTTCTGGCTTGGGGGGTCCCTTTCTTTTTTGCGGACGAAACCCCTTCTTGGTCTGAGTTGAGGGTTTTCGTTTCACCGGGAATGCCTTTTTCTTATCGGCTGTGTGGTCTAATACTGCTTCCAGACCTGGGCCAAACAGAAGGTCCCTAGTCAGTGGAATGCCACATAATTTAACTTTAGAGGCATTGTAGTGCAGCGGTCCTGGCTGACATGTGAACCGACTCAGCAGAAGCATCCGCTATACATGCTACCCCTCGCAATATAGTTGTAAAGGATGACAAAATGGTCTCTTTAGCTGTACCTGCCTCGATGTGGGCTTGAATCTGTGTAAGCCAGTGCTCGAGGTTCCGAGCCACCACGTGACACCATCTCTGGTTTTAGATTACCCAGAGTTGATAGCCAGGTCTTTTTCAGGAGGGAATCTATTCTCTTGTCCATGGTGTCTGTCAGAGCACCCATATCCTCAAAGGCCAGATCTGTGCGTCTGGAAACCTGCGAGAAGGCTGCGTCCAGTTTGGGGTTCTTGTTCCAGACTGACGCTGGGTCATCCGAAAACGGGAACGTTCTTTTCAAGGTCCTGGAAAAAAAGGGTTTCCGCTCAAGATCCTGCCATTCCTTTTTAACTGTCTCTACCAGGACCTTGTGAACTGGGAAAACTTTCTTTTTCTGTTCTCCCAAGCCCTTATACATCTGGTCGTGGAGAGACAGGGGTTTCTTGTCCGCCTGAATACCCAAGGTGGTATAGACTGCCCCTAAAAGGTCCTCTACCTCATCAAGGGACAGTTTGTATCTTGAGAGTTTCCTGGACTCCCCGTCCCGATTCTCCTCCTCCTGAGAGCCGGAGGTAGCACTGTCTGGTTCCTCTCTAGCCTCCTCTCTGGAAGCCCCCGCAGTCTCCTCTGCTGAAGCAGTGGCCATAAGTTGGGAAGATGCAGAGCCCTGTGCAAGAGGCGGGGTTGTACTCTGTGATGCATGTGAGGGATTAGCTATTAACTATTAGATAAGCACCTGAACGACCGCAACATACAGGGATATACAATGTAATACTGACATATAATCACATACATAGGTTGGACTTAATGGACTTGTGTCTTTTTTCAATCTCACCTACTATGTAACTATAGTCCTTGATAGCACAATCCAGAAGGGGGGTCCACTGGGAGACAAGGTCATCTGTCTGGTGGTTCAAATGGTCGGTGCCGGTGGATTCTGGTGCACTTGGTAGGGCGAAGAAGAGGTCACTACCTGGACGTAGCTAAAGGATGTGTAATCAATGGCGACACATTTGCAGAGTATGCGCTCCTTCATCAGGCCACAAATGCATTGCCGTTGATTACACATCCTTTAACTGCATCCAGGAAGTGACGTCATCTTCCACCGGCCCTGACCATACGAACCACCAGACAGATAATCTCATCCCCCAGTGGAACCCCCTGGATTGTGCTACCAAGGACTATCCCACAGTGCTAAAGCTACTGTACATGCCTGAACATATACTACACTTGTGAGTAGTTATGATTTTATTGTAATAAACCCTCATTATACAGCTACACTTAGAAGGCGCCTGTGCTTTTTCTTGTGAACTACCTCATGACATCTCATATCTGATAGTGTCATCGGACCTGGCTGTAGGCTGGCTTCTATACATGCCAGATTATCCAGACCTTCTCCCATGGATCGCTACAATGGAACTATTCCCACCATTCCCACTCATGCAACTTTAGGTTTGCCCCATCAAGATCTAGCACCAGACCTGCTCACTCTTGTGCTAGCTGATGCACGTACGAGCTGGGCTAGCTCAAGTCAGGTTCCCCAAGTAGCCCCTTCACAAGCTTCTCTATTAATATTTTAGTTCTGTGCTTACTCCAACCATGAAATTCATGCTTACTTACTTGTTAGTCGCAATAAATGAAACCACCAAGCTCCTCATTCACTCCCTTGTTCTCTCGCCTTGACTATTGCAACTCGCTTCTCATTGGCCTGCCTCTCCATAGGCTATCCCCTCTTCAGTCTATCATGAATGCTACTGCCAGACTTATCCACCTTACCAACCGCTCAGTGTCTGCCAATCCTCTCCTCCAATCCCCACACTGGCTCCCAATCACCCAGCAAATTAAATTCAAAATACTAACCACAACATAAAAAGCCATTCACAACTCTGCCCCGAGCTACATCACCAATCTTGTCTCCAAATATCACCCAAATCGTCCTCTCCGCTCTTCTCAAGACCTCCTACTCTCAAGCTTTCTTGTCTGCTCCTCCCATGCTCGTCTCCAGGATTTCTCCAGAGCCTCTTCCATCCTCTGGAACTCGCTACCTCCACCGGTCCGACTATCCCCTACTCTTGCTATCTTCAGGTGATTCCTGAAAACTCATCTCTTCAGGAAAGCCTATCACATCTCCAATGAATCTTCTACCACTTCCATCAGCTCATTCCCCACAGTTACAACCTTTTGCCCTTCTGAGCAGGGCCCAGAATATAACTGTATTGTCTCCTTTTTATATTGTAAAGTGCTGCGTAAACTGCTGGCGCTAAATAAATCCTGTATAATAATAATAATAAATATTATCACTACTATATGTCACCTCATGAGGTGACCCTAAAAGCAGGCTAAACATCTACAGCTTCATGTGGCCCCCATGTGACATTGCTAACTTGAGCCCTTTAAAAAGGTAATATTAGTCATCATGCATCGCCTAATGCTCATTTGCTCATTTACTTTTTACTATACCTGCACAGTGTTTAGTGAACAGGGGAATATTGGTTTCCTGTATTTCTGTTACATCATTGACATTATGCCTCCTGACTTTTTATACTGCACCCCCAGATCAGATAGGCTACATTCAGCCCTGATTCAGCCCAGTTACTAAGCAAATGGATGAGGGGAGAGAGGAGGGGAAGTTGTGAAAGGAAATAATATACCACACTCCCTTATGTCTGTAACCTGGTGATCCTGAAACTCACCTGCTGGTGCTGCTTGAACCCCTACCATACTGCCTCTAACAGAGAGAACACTGGATATAAAAAATGCATGCATTAGGATGTTTCTCAAAGCCACCAATCAGATTCAAGCCAGTTTTGGAAGTTTGAATGTGAATTGTGATGAAAGTAGGGTTGAAACAACTAATCGATTAATCGACAACTAATCGATTACTATTATCATAATTGATTAATCGGCCAGTAACACTATGGGGTTAAAAAAAAACGATAACGAGCCCTTTATAGTACAAAAAGAGCAAATAATTGCTACTGTAGATGTTACTTTCACAGTTCTACAGTAAAAAAATGAACCCCTTACAGTAGTGATTATCTGCTTTTTTTTTTTTTTGTACTATAAAGGGCTAATTTTAGTTTTTTTAACCCCATTATGTTACTAAACGTCTTAGACCTAGTTCACATCTATGTGTTTTTTTAGTGCTTTTTTGCAGAAGCGCACTGCAGTTCATTAACATGGTTTCCCATTGGACACGTTCATCTATGCTTTTTTCAGCCGCTGCGCATTTGGAAAGGGTCAGGGACTTTTTTTTTAACGCAAAAACGGTGCTTTTTTGGTTCAATATACTTAAATGGAGAAGCTGCAGAAAAGCATTTAATGCGTTTTTGCAGCAATTTGTGTTTTTTAATCTGCCCAACAACAAATTGGCCAAAAAAATGCAAAAACGCGAAATCACGTGCACAAAAATCAAAATGCACAGCAAAAAGCACTGCAGAAACAGATCAAAAGCAAACTGCCTAGGTATGTACCGAGCCTTATTCTGGCCACACGGATCAATTTTCAGACGAGAATATTCAGACGAAAAATCTTTGTACATTCGCTGAATGAAAGAATGTTGTTTGAAATTTTCACTTGTTTTTACCATTCTGTTTTTAAAACGAATGTAATTTCTGAACGAAAACCACATACACTGTCTGAAAATTCCTTTGACCAAGAAGTTTTCTATTTCCAAATTTTCCCATCACTGTGGTTGAAAATGAACGTCGACTTGACCACACCAACGATTAGAAAAATCAAACGACTGTTCTTAAAATGAAATTTTTTTTTTTGAAGAAAGACATTTGATCTCTGAGTCTGATAATATTTATCAGATTCGCCCTTTAATAGTATGTACACTATATCTCTTCTTTAACAGTTTATACAGTATATCTCCTCTAATAGTATATACAGTATATCTCTTCTGTCTGTTATTCTCAGAGTGGATTAGATATTTTGCTCCCTAACCATATAGTTGGTTATTTATATTTACCGCTGCATAGAGATATGTAAGAATAAATTGCCTTTTTTTTAAACTTTACATATTAACTAAATTATACGCCACACTTTTTTTTTAAGGTTATTAACCGATTAATCGATTAATCGAAGCAATAATCGGCCAACTAATCGTTTATGAAAATAATCATTTTTTTTAACAACAAGGTTGGTCTTTATTGAGAAAGAATGGCATACACAGTATAGTCAATCAGAATAGTTAGTGGCCACAAGATAATACACATATGGTTTACAGGAAGAAACAGTTACATAGAGTATAACATAAGTAATTGACTTGATCTTATCAATGTAATAGGGGGGGGGGGAGAGGGGGGATTGGAGAGAAGGGGGGGGAAGGGAGGGGGGGGGAGGAGAGGAGGGGGGGGGGGAAGGCCAGAAATACCAGCACACCATATGTAGCATTGAAACCGTATTATTCATATACTCAACATCCAGGGTCTGTCCAAGGACGCCACACTCTCATATACTTCTGAGGGCACCCTCTACTCATATAGGTCAGTTTGTACAAAGGTAGGACGGCATTGACTGCATTTTCCCATGCCTTTACCGTGGGAGCGTTGCGAGAATTCCACTTCAATACAATCCCTTTCTTGGCATAAAATAACAGCAAAGATATCAACAACTTGGTATATCTGGGTCGTTGGTCATCATCGTGAATACCTAACAGCGCTAATTCGGGGGTTAATGGGAGCTCCAGCTGAAGACGTGCATTAATACTTTCCATTATTGTGGACCAGTAGATCAGCAGCCTAGGACAGGACCAAAACATATGCATATATGAACCATCCGGTGATCCACATCTGGGACACTCCGGGGATCTATTAGGGTATATTCTGTGCAGTCTCTGAGGCGTAAGATATGTCCTATGAAAAAACTTGGCCTGTACCAATTTGTCCCTAGAGGATATCACAAGTTTAAAGCTGTCCTCAAAACTTTCCTCGTAGGATTCCCTATCCAAGGTAGGGATATCAGCACTCCACCTAGTCCAAAGCATCTCCATCTTGGGAGAGTCCTTCTTAATAAGGGTGAAATATAGAGCCGACAAGGGCTTGGACAGATCTTCCTGGGCCAACAAGTCCTCAACCGCATCAGATGTGAGATCTGGAGGGGGCGGGAACTGCGCACGGAAGGCGTGTCTCAACTGGTGGTATCGGAACAGCATCCACCGAGGAAGGCCAAACATCTTACCCAAGTCTGAGAAGGAGCGGATAGAGCCGGCTACTACAATATCTTTTAGCAGTTTAATATTATACTTAGCCCAGACCTGTGGGTCCAGGATTGTCCGGAAATGTGGAAGGGAAGGATTTCCCCACAAGGGACAGAAGGGCGACCATCTACCTGGAGAGATAAACCTTTTCCTAGCCAGGCTCCATACTGCTAACGTAGTTTTGGTAGATATCGGTAAGGAGGGGTAAGCTGAGCCTCCCCTATATATCAAATTCCCTAATTCCTTGAGAGACCCCACTACGGTCGCCTCCAGGCAGATTGCAGCATTGGTTTTAGATTGTTCTAGCCACCATCTGACCGTGACCAAAATGGCTGCCCAGTAGTAGATCAGCAGGCTGGGCAGTGCCAACCCCCCAAAATCCACCGGGAGCTGCAGAGTCGACCTAGCCAATCTAGGGGAGGAGCCCCTCCACAAAAAGGAACCGATACAACTGTCCAGCTCCCGGAAGAGGGAACGAGGCAGCAGGACCGGGCAGTTCCTAAACAAATAGATAAACTTAGGGAGATAGAAGAACGTTGATACGCCCCAGCAGATTAAGGGGTAGGTTGGCCCACCTGGAACAATGCTCCTTAAGGCGTAATACCACTGGTTGAATATTAAGGCGTTGGTAGGACTGGGGATCTCTCGTTACCTTGATTCCCAAATACATAAATTCCTCCACCCATCTTAACGACGACTGCACCGCGGACTGTCTGGCCTGCGGATCAACCGGGAACAAAACTGATTTATCCCAGTTGATCCGGACCCCAGAAAATCTCCCGAATTTGTCAAAGGCCGCTAACGCAGCCTGCAGGGAGGGGCCAGCGTCTTGCAGGTATAACAAGGTATCATCTGCATATAGAGATATTTTCTCCTCCAGAGGGCCCACTCTGAGTCCCTTAATATTATCAGCCTCCCTGACCAACACCGCCAGGGGTTCCAGGGCCAGAGCAAATAGACTTGGAGACAGAGGGCAGCCCTGTCGGGTCCCCCTCTGGAGGAGAAAAAAATCTGAGAGGGTATTATTGACCCTAATCCTTGCCCTAGGGGCCCTATATAAAAGCTCTAACCAATGCAAAAACCTAGGTCCAACCCCATATCTCCTCAACACCTCCCACAGGTACTCCCATTCTACGGAGTCAAAAGCCTTCTCCGCGTCCAGAGAGGCTATGACTCTTGGACCTGCATTTTGATGATGAGCGGCTAGATTGAGGAATAACCGACGGATATTGATGTCCGTGCCCTTGCCCGGCATGAACCCGGTTTGGTCTACATGGACCAGATCTTCTATGACCCCACTGAGCCTGCGTGCTAGAATTTTCGCCAATAACTTGGCATCAGCGTTTATCAGGGAAATAGGCCTGTAGGAGCCACATTCCTCCGGGTCCTTTCCAGGTTTGGGCACCAACACCACTATCGCCTCAGACCAAGACTCCGGAAGAGAGTCCAGGTCAAGGGACTGATGCAGCAATGTGGTGAGCTTAGGGGCCAAAAATTCTTGGTACGTAGAATAAAATTCGATAGGAATACCATCTGGTCCTGGTGATTTACCTGCTTGCATACACCCCAATGCTTCCTGCACTTCAAGAGAAATGTCCCTATCCAGGTCCTCGCTTTTAGCTGTTTCTAGAGAGGGGAGTGGAATCATGTCCAGATATTCTATAAGTTCAGAGGTAAGGAAAGTTGCCCTAGAAGAGTATAGCGTTTGATAGAATGTCAGAAATCTCGCACTTATATCTGCTGAGTCGGTCAAAATGCGACCGTCTATATCCCTCACTCTGCCAATGTGGGTCACAGGGTGCTGCCCTTTAGCTAGCCATGCCAATAACCGCCCATTTTTATCTCCAAACTCAAACACCCTCTGGGCACTGTCAAGCATAGCCTTCTTTGTAAGGTCAACTCTGAGCAAGGACAAGTCCCTCAGGGTGTCCTGCCAGGGGACATAAGTTCCCTGAGTGGGAGCCCGCACATATTTAGCCTCCCTCAATCGTGCCTGCTTCTCAAGGTGCCTCAGAGACTGCTCAGACCGCCGCCTCTTGGCAGCAATACGCACCATATATGATCCCCTAAGCCAAGATTTAAGAGTGTCCCAGACCACTAAGGGTCCAGCCGATCCTATATTCCCAGTCCAAAAATTGCATAGTTCCTCCTGCATCTCCTCCTGTATGTCAGGGTCCTTAATCCAATACTTGGACAGCCTCCAGGCCCTGACCCCCACTTCCTCAGAGAGCCTAAATGTAACTGACACCGGAGCATGGTCCGAAATACCACGTGAGAGGATCTCTGTAGAGATCACTCTCCGCAGTAAAGCCTCTGAGGCAAAAATCAGGTCTATACGAGACAACGACCGGTATGTGGTAGACAGGCATGTATATTCCCTGTCAGAGGGATGGAAGTGACGCCATACATCTGTCAAGTGGAATGTGGAAGCCCAACAGGAGAGCCCCAGCTGCGGAGGGCCAGAAGCGTGGAGTCTGTCCATAGTTGGAGATGGAGCCATATTAAAGTCCCCAAGAAAAAGTACGTTCTCAACATTATAAAGTGTGACCTTCTGCATCAGCCCGTGAAGCACATCTATATCAGCGGGGGGAGGTAGGTACAAACCCACAATCACCACCGGAACCTCCGAAAGCAGGGCATGTAGGAGCACATACCTACCCCCGGGATCGATTTTTACATCTATAAGCTGAAAAGGCAGGGATCTATTTACTAGCACTGTAACCCCTCTAGCGTAGTTAGAGTAGGGCGCGTGGTAGTGAGCACCCACCCAAGCACGCCTAAGACTCAGAATACGGGAGCCCAACAGATGTGTCTCCAAAAGAACACACACCTGTGGGCGGAGCTTCTTTAAGTAATTTAGTACCAGTGAGCGCTTTATAGCTGAGTTAAGCCCCCTCACGTTCTATGCCACCACTAAACATGTAGCCATATGTATAAGTACAGAATTGTCCGCACCGGGCCCGCGATCAGAGGCGGCACCAGCCGGGGCAGCCAAAATAAACCACCCCGGCCCGCGCCTCCCCCGCAGGCCCGTAACCCAATCTCAAGATAAGCACAGCCATAGCATCCCATTACACCTTTCATCTTCTTTAGCAGTAAAAGACCAACACATAGTATATACTTAAAGTAAAACCACAACATCCCCCAAGGGCAAACAGATGCCAACCTCCCCCACCCCCCACCCCGCGCGCCTCGTAACAGCGAGGCGCACCTATATCCCAAAACACCCATAGTCCAGGAGAACTATGGACAACAAAATGGGGTCGTGCTACCGAGAGCAGTCACTATTCCATTCCCACCAATAGGGAATCTGGACGTGAAGTTCCACTGGGAGATTCGTCCCTGAGCCATGGAGTAGTATTTATGAGAAAAAGAAAAAAAAAAAACCTTTAAAAAAGCAAAGAAAAAAGAAAAAACCAGACAATCACCTGCCGAAGCAGGGGCACGTACTTAGGTAGCTGTTGCAGTCAGTTCCTCCCTATACACAGGAGTGTAACCTTCCATTAGAGGAAAACAGGAGCCTCCAGACGGAGGCACTAAATCTGGTCTGTGCCGACAAGTGCAAGTCTCCTGCACCCTACAGCGGATATGTGAGGGAGGCAGTCTCCAGACAGAGTGGGTGAAACTTCACACAGCTAGTTCTCCTCTGTCTCCCTCAGCAACTGTGCGTAGACAAAATAAGAGTCAAGGGTGCAGAGCGAAAGTGTTCGGAGCATCTATGTGGCAACAACTGGCAAATAAGGAAAATAAGATCCAGAGATAAAATAATGTATTCTTATCCAAAACGGGGGAAAAAGTATCGGCCGAATACAGCCTGAGCCACATATCCACAGGGTGACAAAAAGGCCTCTGCGCGCCCTACGGCGGCAGGGTTTCCAGCCAGGCAGCCGCATCTTTGGGATTAGTGAAGAAACGAATCGACTCACCATCCACCACCCGAAGTTTAGCAGGAAATAGGATGCTGTACTTCACTCCCCGTCTTCTCAGGCCAGCCTTAACTGCATCAAATGACCGTCGTTGCCGCTGGGTTTCCATAGTATAGTCCGGGAAGAGAAGAAGTTTAACATTGCGGTACGGCAATTCACCCGCGGCCCGCGAGGCCCTCAGTAGCTCATCTCTGTCGCGGAAGTTTAAGAGCCTCAGTATTAGAGTGCGGGGGGGGGCTCCTTCAGGACCGGGCCTAGGCGGGACGCGGTGCGCCCTTTCAACCGCAAAGTAAGGGGAGAGCTGTGCAGCTGGAAGCAGAGTACGCAGCAAATCCTCCACAAATAGGGCCGGCGATCTCCCCTCCACTCCCTCTGGTAGACCCACTATACGTAGGTTATTCCGCCGGCTGCGGTTCTCGGCGTCCTCCGCTCTATATTCAAGAGCCTTAACCTTCGTCTGGAGGGTGCGGATGGAGGCTGCATGGTCTGTGACCGTATCTTCGACCGCCCCCACTCGTCTTTCAGCCTCCGACACTCTGGATCTGATTTTATCAAAATCTTGCCGTAGTAAGCCCACATCCATCTGGACCTCCTCAATTTTGGAAGCTAGGGCCGATTGGCAGGTGGTAACAGCCGCTTGGCATGAGGTTATGGCCGCCATGATATCAGATATGCCCGGGTTAGTAGCAGGGAGATCCTCCTCATGGTCTGTCTCCGACGCCATATTAGAATGGCGCGCAGGAGGGCCCGGGGAGCAGGAGACCGGGCTACTTTCTTTTGAAGTATCCGGGGGGAATTTAAGTTTCTTACCCCGCTTTTGTATGCCAGGAGTTCTGGAAGGCATCCAGCTACCAAGGGAGTCACAGTTCAGGTTGGTTTTTTCAGTGTATGGATGATATTAGAAGCTATACTCCAGGAGCTCTAAGGAGACACGTCCACTCAGTCCGCCATGCCGGCCACGCCCCCATGAAAATAATCATTAGTTGCAGCCCTAGATGAAAGCAGCAGATAGAAGCAGAAAATTAAACAGCACAGGCTTTAGAAAGTAAACTCCTGTGTGCGCTTATACTGTAGGGAATTACATAGAACTCACATTATTGGCAATTGAATGAGCTTTCTGACTTGTGCTATGTTTACTGGATAGCATTAATAGTGCCCTCAGTGCTTCACTTCTTGCCTGGAATTGCTCTATTCAAGTCAAAATTGCAGCCGAAGCAAGCCTTGATATGCATACAGAGAGCAGAGCCTACTAGTTTAAAGTGATAATAAAGGCGGAAACATTTAAAAAATATAAAAAACAATGGTTGTGCACAGAGCAGACCAGATCCTCCTCTTCTCTGGTCCCCTCCCATCACTCCTGGCTCCTCCTCTTCTCTGAGTGCCCCCATAGCGTGCATGCTCGCTCTCGAGATATAAGACACACAGAACGGGCTTGATCAGACCCTTGCTCCCTCCTAACTGGCTGTGAGTGACAGGAGCTGCTATCTCTCAGCCAATGAGGAGGCAGAAACCCATCGCTGGATCGGGATCAGGCTCGTATTTTTTTGGGGGGGGGGAGGGAATGCAGGGGGGAACTGCATAATGAAGGATTTTTACCTTCATGCATAGGATGCATAAAAGGTAAAAAAGACCTTCAGCCTTTATAACAGGGGTCTCAAACTGGTGGTCCTCCAGTTGTTGCGAAACTGCAAGTCCCATAAGGCATTACAAGGTTGACAGTTACAAGCATGACTCCCAGAGGCAGAGACATGATGGGACTTGTAGTTTCGCAACAGCTGGGGGGCCGGCAGTTTGAGACCCCTGCTTTACAAACACTTTAAGGGTACAATGTCTCATCCAGGACTAGCTGTACTGCACTGGATTACCCCATTCTCTCATCCAGGACTAGCTGTACTGCACTGGATTACCCCAACTGACAAGTAGTGTATAATGCTAATTTTGAACTGTCAATGCAAGGATCAAATTTTGTCCATTTCCAGCAGAATTGACTAAAATTCAATCACTGGATGGCTCTGCCATCAAAACTCAGCTCGAAAAACATTATTCCAAGAAGCAAAGGAGTTGGATGAAAATTCCTGGCCAAACAATGATTGCTGCCAATCAAATGCAGTCACTATTTGGGTATTCTGACAGCCATAGGTGCCAGCTGTCAAAATACAGTAGCCAGCAGGGGAGATTCGACCATCTTCCCTAATTAGCATGAATGGAGGCATGTGATACATTTCTTGTTTGACCCGCAGGCTTAATGAAAGAAATCTATGCATGTACAGCCAGCTTTACACAGACAGTGCTAACATATTTGAGGATACTGTATATATCTTTGCCAATGAATAAACTTGAGGGTTAACCTGGAAAGGGAGGCATGGGATGAGAGCTGTCAGAGATGGCAGAAGGCACATAGACACAGAGCAGGTTGGGCAGTAAAGGAAAGCAGGAGGTGAGACCTGTCAGATATAAGAGGAAGAATAAAGACACAGCAGAGAATGGACACTGAAGGGCCAAAAAGTATAAGATCTGTCAGAAGTCAAAGGGAGCAGAGACCAAGAGGAAATTGGGCAATGAAGGAGAAAGTGAGATAAAGTCTGACACAGACTGAAAGAGGCTGAGGGGCATAGAATAGATAAGGCAGTAAAGCAGTGAATGAAAAAAAGACTTCTGAGAACCAGAAGACATAGCGTAGACTCTTTCTCTCCAGATGCATTGTCTTGCATTTTCCTGTATTTGTCAGCACATGTTAAAGCCCAATTGTAGTTGTAAATAGTCTAAAAATCCTGTCCACCGCCCACATAATGGAGATGGAGACAGGAGGATGTGGTTGTAATCTAAATCAAAAGTGCAGTTTGGGATGACAACACTGCTCCTCCATACAATTTGGTGAATGAATGTTGTCGCCCTAGGACAGGGAGTGTGTTACTGGCATGATCATAAGGTGAAATAAAAGGGGGGGGGGGACTAATGCAGCCAGCACAGCCTCCCAGAGTGTGATAATTTGACCAGCCATCTGCTGGCTGTCAGTTGGAAGCGATCCAGCAGATGTACAAGCGCTAGATCGCTTCCACACACCCGGCCAGGCCGGCCCCTCCCACAAACCCCTGCCATGTTTCCTGGGCTCCAAGCGCCCTTCGGCAGGCCTAGTATAAGCATGGTGGGTGCCACCAGGTAGGGGTGAGGAGACCAATGATGTCTCTCCTTCCTGTTACTGACCCAGAAAAGACATTACTTCTGGGTCTCCAGTTCACTTTCCCTAGCCAGTATGGCTAGAGAAGAAACAAATTAGTTTAATTGGAGGACAGGTGAGACAGCAGGGGTCTTTTAGACCCCTGATATCTCATTAAAAACAACTTGTCACCAAAAAAATCACCACACTTTTCGTTCTGTATGTAATGTTAAAAAAAAATTTAAAACAAGGATTACAAAAATTTGAGTTACACCCAAGTACTTAAAATTCCCCTTAAAAAAAATTTGAGCCCCCATCACCCCCACATACATGCAGGTAAAAATGTAAATGTACGCGTCAGGGGCACTTAAGCGCAAAAACGTCAATTGCACTACATGTTGCATACCTCTGGGTATGCTGGAGTGAGAGCAAGCATTCTAGGCCCATTATTCATAGTTAACTCTAAACTGATGACCTGTAGAGGGTTTTAAAGCTTCATCTATGGAAAATATAGGGTAGTGAAGTTTTTTACCGTTTCAAAAGGCACATGCAATTTTAAAAGCTTACCATGTTGGGAACCTACTGTATATTCACATAAATAGCACGGGCACTGTTACAGATGTCACTCCTGGCAGGTGACCCGGGTTCCCTCAAGGGGTGGAGTCTAAGCACCAGCTGATCTTCACCAGAGCTCCTGATGGTGAAGATGGGCTGGAAGCCCCAGTGACCCCAGTGCTACCTTTCTGCAAGCTGACACCAGGATTCAGTGCTCAGATGTGCCCCATCAGGGGAACATGGGAGCAGGGTGTCTATGATGCAGAGATAGAAGACCAAAGCATAGTCCAGACCCAACAAATTGTCTTGGGAGGCGGCAAGCAGAGAGCAGTCAGACAGCCAAAGTCAACAATGAAGAAGGCAGTAGACAGGAGAGGAGACAAGTCAAGCAATCTAGGTCAACAACAAGAAGCAACAGGCTTCAGTATTAAAGCTCTTGCTCACAGGTAGCTGTATAAAGGAGATACAGCATCGGCCACTTCAAAGTGTGGAGCTTACAGTGCCTTTAAAAAGTATTCACACCCCTTGAATTTTTTGCACATTTTGTCATGTTACAACCAAAAACGTAAATGTATTTTAGTGGGATTTTATGTGATAGACCTACACAAAGTGGCACATAATTGTGAAGTTGAAGCAAAATAACTAGTTTTTAAAAGTAATTTGCATTAATGACCCCCCCCCCACTCAATACTTTGTAGAACCAACTTTTTTTGGCTGCAAGTCATTTTGGGTGTGTCTCTACCAGTTTTGCACATCTAGAGAGTGAAATTTTTGCCCATTCTTCTTTGCAAAATAGCTCAAGCTTTGTCAGATTGAATGGGAAGCGTCTGAACAGCAATTTTCAAGTCTTGCCACTGATTCTCAATTGGGTTTAGATCTGGACTTTGACTGGGCCATTCTAACACATGAATATGCTTTGATCTAAACCATTCAATTGTAGCGCTGGCTGTATGTTTAAGGCCATTGTTTTGCTGGAAGGTGAATCTCCGCTCCATTCTCAAGTCTTTTGCAGACTAATGCCCCGTACACACGGTCGGATTTTCCGATGGAAAATATCCGATCGGAGTGTGTTGTCGGAAATTCTGACCGTGTGTGGGCTCCATCGGACATTTTCCATCGGATTTTCCGACACACAAAGTTGGAGAGCAGGAGATAAAATTTTCCGACAACAAAATCCGTTGTCGGAAATTCCGATCATGTGTACACAAATCCGACGGACAAAGTGCCACGCATGCTCAGAATAAATAAAGAGATGAAAGCTATTGGCCACTGCCCCGTTTATAGTCCCGACGTACGTGTCTTACGTCACCGCGCTCAGAACGATCGGATTTTCCGACAACTTTGTGTGACCGTGTGTATGCAAGACAAGTTTGAGCCAACATCCGTCGGAAAAAATCCATGGATTATGTTGTCGGAATGTCCGAACAAAGTCCGACCGTGTGTACGCCCTATAACCGGTTTTCTTCTTGCCCTGTATTTGACTCCATCCGTTTTCCCATCAACTCTGACCAGCTTCTCTGCCCCTGCTAAAGAAAAGCATCTCCACAACATGATGCTACCACCATCATGTTTCATGGTGGGGATGGTGTGTTCAGGTGATGTTCAGTGTTAGTTTTCCGCCACACATAGCGTTTTGCTTTTAGGCCAAAAAATCTATTTTGGTCTCATCTGACCAGAGCACCTTCTTCCACATGTTTGCCATGTCCCCCACATGGTTTCTCGCAAACTGCAAGTGGGGCTTTCTTCTTGCCACTCTTCTATAAAGGCCAAATTTGTGGAGTGAACGACTAATAGTTGTCCTGTGGACAGATTTTCCCACCATAGCTGTGGATCTCTCCCGAGTTACAATGGGCCTCTTGGCTGCTTCTCTAATTAATGCCCTCCTTGCCCGGCCAGTTTAGGTGAACGGCCATGTCTTGGTTAGGGATGGGCCGAACAGATCCCTGTTCGGTTTGCAACAAGAACATCCGAACAGAGGGCGTGGCTTGGCGCACGGCGGAGATGGCTGCTCATTGAGGAGGCTCTGAGACACACTCGGGGATTCTAAGCCTTACACCCGACCTACAGCTCACAAATGCCGGGCAGAAAGCTTCACTGGACCCCGGGACCACGGACACGCCGAAATTCAACTTCTGCCAGCGCCAACATCGCGGAAATCTTCCGACACAAATCAGCGGCCTGTAGCGGGACCGCGAGAGGCAAGATGGCGCCGACTTCACAGGAGGAGGGAGAGAGCGAAGACTCAATGTCTGCCGCGGAGGACACCAGCGGGGGGTAAGTCCAAACCGGACCACCCGCTCACGTTCGCAGACATGTCTGTGTTTGCTGCAGACATCAAAGCTACGTTTTCAGCCGCCATAACAGATTTGAAAACGAGCATGATGGTGATAAATGAAAAGATGGCGGCGGCCGAGAATGCAGGCAGACAGAGGGACAAGGCAATTCACAAGCTGGAGATGGTATCATCTAACCATATGCAGCACTTTATTAACATGAATAGACACATTGAAGACCTTGATAATCGGGGGAGGAGATGCAACATAAGAGTCAGGGGGATACCGGAGTCAGTAGAGCAAGATCAGATTACCACAGCACTCCGGAGAGTCTTCAACAGCCTGCTTGAGAGGCAGGAAGACACTGAAATTGATTTTGTTAGAGCTCACAGAGCCCTCAGGCCCAGAGGCTCCGACACCGCACCACCCCGTGACATAATCTGCTGCTTACAGAGTTTCACTACCAAAGAGGAGATTATGCGGAAAGTGAGACAAAACGACCAAATCATTTTTAATGGCGCCACCATCATGCTGTTCCAGGATCTATCGCAGATCACTCTGAAGCACAGACGTGCACTGCGACCCCTGCTGGAGAAACTAAGAGCAAAGGACCTGAGATACGCCTGGAGATTTCCCTTCGCCCTCACAGTCACTTATAATGGCCATCAAGCTGTTCTCCGCACACCGGCGGACTTACCTGAGTTCTGTGCATCATTAGGCTTGGAATTATTGGATTTACCGGAGTGGTATGAAGAAATATTACAACCACCCCTGGTCAGGAGCCCTCCCTCCTCTCCGCTCTCTTCCCCAGACAAAAGATTGCCTAAGAAATATAAACAAAACAAAGGAAATAGCTCCTATGCTGATACCCCGAGGAGACTGGCTGGCCCGTCCAGAGCACAGGAATGTGAATAGATGTCCTAAGCCATTCTGGTCCTGTCCTTAGCAAATCTGTTGTTTACAGCATAACTTTTAACACACAGGAATTCACGTTATAAATGATGCCGCCCATGGGTTGTCCTCCCCAAAGGGAAGAAGGGAGAGAAAGGGGAAAGGAGATACCCACTCTCTCAAGACTCCTTTCAAGGAGAAGTTCTGACAACACCCCATAACTTTCCACACAACCGATATTCCCTGAATACGGATACTGGCACAAATCTTGGAGGAGATCCGCTATATCCGAACCACATCTCTTTTGACTAAGGAAAGGTCACGGATCCCAGATGTGACAGCAGATATGCCCTGGACGTGGCTCACTGATACACCAACATTCCTCACAAGAACCGTGGAGGCTTCAGCTGTGAAGCACAAAGATCTGCATAACTGTTTTCCTCCCTTTTTTTTTTTTTTTGTGTGCCACGGTTCTGACCTGAACCAATTAATATGAGCAGATTTGAAGCAGTTATGTGGTTGGTAGGGGGCCATACCCAGGGATGATAGTTAATGTTAACCAGCTAGAGAATAGTTTGATGACATACCTGTTATAGTTATTCCTGTGTGTTTATGTTTGCACGTTTAGACCCGAGTTTCCATATTACACATCCTGGTCGGGTGTGATCAATATAATACCACCATTTTTTGTAGTTTGAATCACCGTGTGTGTCTCGTTGAGACCATTCTTATCTAGATAACACAGTTCTCCAACTACTTGGAGCCTAGGTTACGTCTAGTCGTGGTCACCTCCCACTGACCCCGCAAATCCTGATCGATATTTATATTACGCCTGGGGGCACTTCTCCATTTGGGGCGGTTTAGAGTTTTTGGAGAGTGAGCCCCATTGTAATAACTTCCTACTGACCTTCCCCCTTTCTCTTTTTCACCCCTTCTTTTTCTCTCCCCTTTTTTCCTTTCTTCTAGGGCGCCTGTTTGTTTGTTGGAGGGGGGGCGTCTGTTCGGACCACTAGAGAAATATATTTCTGGACAGGGGTCTAGTGCCAAACTTCACATAACAGTTTTGTCTTTACAGATCCGGGCTCCGACCGTCTCCTCCTCTGCTGCCAACATGGTATACTCATCGCTGGGGATCCGGCCCCTTGTGACCTCTCACAACATTAGAGGCTTAAACATCCCCGAGCGGCGCTCCACCCTGCTGAGAGAACTTAAAAAAGGTAGACCTCAATTTGTGTTTCTACAAGAGACCCACTTTAAGACAAATAACATTCCTAGATTAACATCCCCACAGTTCCCAAGAGCTTTTCACGCCACAACAGCTGACTCCAAGTCGAAGGTGGTCACGATACTAGTAGGCAGAGACACACCATTTAAATTAACTGAACAATTGTGTGATCCTGGGGGCAGATTCGTGTTCCTGAAGGGTTCATACAATGGCCTTCCCTTGACGCTTGCCAATGTGTACTTCCCCAATAAGTCTCACATAACTTTTTGCCAGCACATGGTGGGGAGGTTACAGGAGTTTGCCAGTGGCTGTATTATACTAGGAGGAGATTTTAACGTGCCGCTAAATCCACTTTTGGATACGTCCAACGGTAGGACCTGCATTACCTACAAAATCTTGAAAAAGATTAAATCACTCCTACACCGACTCCAGTTGGTGGACTCCTGGCGCTTCCTCAATCCCGACGGTAGAGACTACACCCACTTCTCAGTCCCACATAACAGATATGCCCGGTTGGATTATTTATTTGTCTCTCAGAGAGATCTATCGAAAATCTCCACTGCGCATATAGGCACCCAAACAATTTCGGATCATGCTCCTATTTCAATAACACTAGATTTGAAGAACACAATCAGACAACAACAGACATGGAGATTGAACACGTCCTTACTGACAGACCAGACGCTCTTGCCAATACTTACGAGACATGTTACCGATTTTTTCAAACACAATAACACACCTGGGGCAGACCCACTACTAGTGTGGGAAGCACATAAATGTACTATACGAGGAGTCTTGATAGAGATGGGCTCAAGACGCAAAAAGGAAAGAGACGCTCAGATTAGAAAATTACTCACCCAAATTGAGACACTGGAACTGTCACACAAACAATCTCTCTCGGAGGCCTCAGCCAAGAGCCTTCTAGAGGCAAGGAAAGAGTTACAGCAGATACTCCACACTAAGGCCAAACGGTTGCTTTTCTTTAAGAGGCGGCTCTATTATGAATCAGGCGACAAAGCCGGGAGGTTCTTGGCGAGGGCCTTGAGAGAACAAAATTCTAGTAATCAGATAGCTGGAATCAGATCTAAAGAGGGAAAGTTGGAGGTAGCAACTGAGGCAATAGCAAAACACTTCCACGCCTTCTACACGAAACTCTATAACCTGCCACCACAACATAAACATCCACAAATGGTGGGAGATAGAACACAAATCATACAAGACTACATACTAAATAGTGGACTCCCAACCCTGCCCAAGGATGATATAGATCTACTAGAAACCCCAATCACATCAGAGGAACTTAAACAGGCCATCAAATTACTAAAATCAGGCAAGAGCCCGGGCCCGGACGGATATTCCGCCACATATTACAAATCTTTTATAGAAATTCTAGCTGAACCCCTAAAAAATGCCCTGAACTCCTTATCCAGGCCAAGAAGTGTAACTCCAGGTTTTCTCTCAGCACACATTACGGTTATACCGAAAGAGGGCAAGAACCCCGAGGAGTGTGCTAGCTACCGCCCCATTTCTTTGCTGAACTTGGATGTCAAGCTGTTCGCAAAGATCTTAGCATTGAGGATGGGGCCGTTGCTTTCAAAAATAATTGGCCTGGAGCAGGTGGGCTTTATGCCAAACAGGGAGGCTAGAGACAATGTCACTAAAGCACTCTTGCTGACACAAGCTGCTGGGCAAAGGAAGATCGAAGGTTTTCTCCTCTCAACAGATGCGGAGAAGGCCTTCGATCGTGTGGCGTGGGACTTTATGCTGGCGGTTTGTAGGGGGGTGGGTCTAGGACAAAACATGTTGAATTGGATCACAGCCCTTTATCAGAATCCGACAGCGGAACTAAAAATAAATGGTATCCTATCAGAAAAAGTATACATCAAAAATGGGACTAGACAGGGCTGTCCCTTATCGCCCCTATTATTTATCCTTTCACTAGAACCCTTTATCAAAACAGTACAAAAGAATACCGCAATACAGGGATTCCAGATTAAAAATAAAGAGTACAAGATAGCCGCTTATGCGGACGATTTATTGTTTTTTTTAACGAAACCGACTACAACTCTGCCTAACCTACTGCATGAATTTGCACAATATGGATATGTATCCAACTTAAAAATCAATTACACAAAGTCAGAGGCTTTGAACCTCTCCCTTCCTGACAGACTGCTCAAGATGACACAGGCAAACTCGACTTTCAAATGGGACAAGTCCAAACTAAAATATTTGGGGATCTGGCTTACACCATCTTTAAAAACTGCCTTTGAGAGAAATTTTGTGGCCTTTCTTAAAAATTGTACGAAAGATCTAACAAAGTGGAATGAGAAGTTTTTCTCTTGGTTCGGTAGAGCGGCCATAGTAAAAATGGTTATATTGCCCAAATTTCTGTATCTAACCCGCTCATTACTGATA
Source organism: Lithobates clamitans (assembly GCA_037952925.1). Lineage (NCBI taxonomy): Eukaryota > Metazoa > Chordata > Amphibia > Anura > Ranidae > Lithobates > Lithobates clamitans. The sequence continues at coordinate 480,865 of JBBGZY010000534.1, forward strand.
GAGATTCCTCAGAAGTTTTTCAATGAACTTAACACAATGGTCACGAGATTTCTCTGGCAACATAAAAAACCCAGAATCAAACTAGACACCTTGGTTAAACCCAAAGACCTAGGAGGAATTCAATTCCCGAACTTCCGCAGATATTATCAGGCCTCACATATAACCAGAATCATTGACTGGCATTGCCATGATTCAATGAAGGACTGGGTTGCTCTAGAGACAACACTCGCAACGCTTTCGCTTAAATACCTACCATGGTCCCCTCTCAAAACACTACCTCACGTCATCCGGACACATCTGATAACTTGCACAATGTTGAAGGTCATTAATCTAATAGCCAAACACAGAAAACTAACCACAATACCTGGTCCCTTAACGTCCCTGTCAGACAATCCAGATTTTACACCAGGTCTACATAACCCGACCCTCAGGTCGACTCCAGTGAAGGAGCCCCTACTGGCGGGGGATTGCTTTGCTGAAAACAAATTCAGAGACTGGTCGTCTTTTAAGACAGAAATGAACCGACCCCAACTGAAGCAGTGGACATACTTCCAGATAAGAAGTTACTTAGGTAACATTAAGGAACCCCAAACACTATATAGACCCCTAACGGCCTTGGAGTCAGCATGTAGGGAGGGGATCCCAATCGAAAAGGCTACCTCTACTGCATACATGTGGTTAGGTCGCTCGGGAGCGGATGCATCGGACGGACACAGGAGGAGATGGTCGGAGGAACTTGAAACGGAGATTTCAGACAAACAATGGAGGTATGTGGCCATTCTAGCACATAAATGTTCCATAAGCACAAAACTGCAAGAGACAAATTATAAACTTTTGACCCATTGGTACAGTACGCCTGATAAACTACATAAATGGGACACACAAAAACCGGACACATGCTGGAGATGTCTCTCTGAGAAGGGCAAGCTAGCACACATTTGGTGGTACTGCTCCAAAATCAAACCATACTGGAATGAGGTAAAGGCCTTAATTAAAAAAATTACAGAAACTGGAATAGAGCTAACTCCAGCATGTTTTTTACTACACCTAGCCAATTCCTCTTTTAAACGCTATAAACGCTCATTGACGATTCATCTCCTCAATGCAGCTAAATCTCAAATTCCCCTACACTGGCTGTCTACATCTACTCCCTCTGTTAAGGGATGGCTGTCAAAGGTTAGCGAAATCCATGAGATGGAAGACACACTGGCCCAAGACAAAGGCCATATTGAACGATTCCACAAAACATGGCAGCCGTGGCTGCTTTTCAAGTACTCTGCAGATTTTCCTACCTGAATTATAGGTAGGGAGGACGTGGGAGCCACGGGCGGGGGTCTTACCTCCATATCTTATGGGTGCCCTCCACTCCATTTTTTCCCACTACACTCCATTTTTTCCCACTCCACTTTCACTTACTGTTTCCCTTATATCTAATTCCTTATCTCTCGCTAACTAATCTTTAACATATGTTTCTACTGGTTTATAAATACATTACATGTACTTCTCTCTTAGGCTTGAGTAAGATTACGTCAGATAACTACAGAGACCACGCTTATACAGGTTATCAATAATAAATACTCTGAATAGCTGATAAGAGAATTCTGCTGCTTTGGATAGTGCAGTACAGATAGTAATCCTATACCTGATACAGACACAAAATTAACTTATTAGAAACAACCTTAGATTATTGGTGTTTGAAAAGTAATGAGTCATTCATTCGAACTTGACACTAACAATTTACTTTGTAAAAGACGAAAAGTACGCAGTTGCACCTGCGAAATTTGCAATGTACAAGCATTTCTATGTTTCTTTCTTTCTTTCAATAAACTTGGAATGATAAATGTTAAAAAGAACATCCGAACACCACGAAAGTTCGGACCCGAATAACGAACCCCATTAAAGTCAATGGGACCTGAACGTCAAAAATCAAATGTGCCCATTTTGAAGGCTTATATGCAAGTAATTGGAACAAAAAAGGAAAAAGGTTTCCCCAAATGGGGTTTTTAGGTAGCAAAATTAGAATATTAAACCAATGTATGTAAAAAAGATGAAATTTTATTGTACAAAAAATGCTTCAACACACCGGTTAAAAAAATGAGCTCCAATACAGAGTGTTTAACAAGTCTCATGACACTCAACACATATAATGCAGACATGTTTTCAAAGCAACATTGTATGTATATTAACAGTATCAGAAAAATGGACCTGACGCGTTTCGACCTATATATTCCAGGTCTTCTTCAAAGGTCAATCTGCTAGAAATATACAACAAAGGTACATATATCAAGATTTGATTGCATGAATTTCAAAGAAGGTATACCATATGTTAACATGACATAATTACCAAATGATGTGTGTCTTAAGACAAGAAGCTTTCTATAAGGAGGTCCCCTTAAAATCAAAAAATTGCCTGCTCACTTTCCCCCAGAGGTCCTATGACATCACTGCTGCAGCCTCCAATCCCAGGGCAAAATCCCAAAGATGTGGCTTACGAGAGGTCACACTATAGAGCGCCCCCCATCTGTAGGCCCGGACCCCACGGCCGGTCAGGAGGGAGAAGACACCTGCAGCAACAATCCAGGAAGGAAACACAATTTGGAATCAAATGCATTGTATGCACTCCAACATTGAGTCTAAGAAGTATTTGCTTAATTAAAAGATACCGTAGGTCTATGTGTACACCTAATCCACAGGCTGGAGCCTTGTTGTGTTAGGTGTATATATATGTTTTCTTCTTGCCCTGTATTTGACTCCATCCGTTTTCCCATCAACTCTGACCAGCTTCTCTGCCCCTGCTAAAGAAAAGCATCTCCACAACATGATGCTACCACCATCATGTTTCATGGTGGGGATGGTGTGTTCAGGTGATGTTCAGTGTTAGTTTTCCGCCACACATAGCGTTTTGCTTTTAGGCCAAAAAATCAATTTTGGTCTCATCTGACCAGAGCACCTTCTTCCACATGTTTGCCATGTCCCCCACATGGGTTCTCGCAAACTGCAAGTGGGGCTTTCTTCTTGCCACTCTTCTATAAAGGCCAAATTTGTGGAGTGAAAGACTAATAGTTGTCCTGTGGACAGATTTTCCCACCATAGCTGTGGATCTCTGCAGCTCCTCCAGAGTTACAATGGGCCTCTTGGCTGCTTCTCTGATTAATGCCCTCCTTGCCCGGCCAGTTTAGGTGAACGGCCATGTCTTGGTTAGGGATGGGCCGAACAGATCCCTGTTCGGTTTGCAACAAGAACATCCGAACACCACGAAAGTTCGGACCCGAATAACGAACCCCATTAAAGTCAATGGGACCTGAACGTCAAAAATCAAATGTGCCCATTTTGAAGGCTTATATGCAAGTAATTGGGCATACAATGGTTATAGGGGTCCGGGTCCTGCCCTGGGGGACATGTATCAATAAAAAAAAAAAGTTTGTAAAAAACGTCATTTTTAAATGAGCAGTAATTTTTGATTTTTAAAGTGAAAGCATAAAAATATAAAATTCCTTCCAATATAGTGCCTGGGGTGTCCCCTTAGTCTACCTGTCAAGTGGCAGATCTGTACCATGTCTAGAATCTGCTGCAGCAATAATTGAATTTATAAAGCCCCAAAAAATTACATTTTCCCTGCAAGCTGCCTTTATTTTGCTCAGCAACAGCTGGGGAGCCAGTGTGAATGATGAGGCCACAATGTAGTGCACTGGGAACAAGATTAGAGATTTTTTTGGATACATTCTGGTGTCACTTTGACTTTGGATAGAAATAATGGGTGCGTAGAAATTGGTCTTTGGGTGTCGGTGGCGCCTTCCCACCGTAACCCTATAGAGGTACTCTTGATGAAAGCAAGAATTGGCCCTGCTGTAAAAAAAATTGCAATGATATGCATCTGTCAAACAGGTGCAGAAAAATTGGTCTTTGGGTGTTAATTGTGCCCATGAAACCTATAGCAAAAACATTCTTCCAGATGAAATGAACACCCTCAAAGCTAGGCAGCCTCGAAGTCCTGCAGAGATTCCACATCCCAAAAAGACTTAATCAGTAACATCGGCATCAGGGGCTTCATAGCTGGTAATCCAGGACAGATTCATTTTTATAAAAGTCAAATGGTCCACGGAGTCTGTGGACAGACACGTTCTATGGTCAGTAACGAATCCTCCTGCAGCACTGAATGTCCTTTCCGAAAGCACGTTGGATGCAGAGCAGCCCAACAACTAAATAGCATACTGGGCACTGTCTTGAAGATCCTGCCAGTAACCGGCGATCCAGGCGCACGGGAACGCGGCCATGGGTCCCGTTGCGCATGCGCGTGTTCACGGGTGCTGTCACGCACAGGCATGCGCGGGCGCACTCCCGCTGGTATGAGGCGGGCTATTTAAACCGGTCTGTCACACTCAATCCCTGCTGTCTGCTCTACAGCGTTCCGTGTGCTTTACCTGATCTGATCTGTGTATCCTGATATCTGACCCGGCTTCCTGTTTGACCATCCTGCTATCCGCCTGCACCAGACCCTCTTGGCTTGCCTGACCATCCCTCTGTGTAATCCCTGGTACCTCTGCTGTCCGCCTAATGCCGACCACTGGCTTGTTGACCTTTACGCTGTGTTTACCAGCATCCAGTCTCCTACCTGCTGTTGTTCCTGGTTCCAGTCAAGCGTTCCAGTCTACTACCTGCTGCTTGTTCCTGATTCCAGTCCAGCGTTACAGTCTACTACCTGCTGCTTGTTCCTGGTTCCAGTCCAGCGTTCCAGGCTCCTACCTGCTGTTGTTCCTGGTTCCAGTCCAGCGTTCCAGGCTACTACCTGCTGTTGTTCCTGGTTCCAGTCCAGCGTTCCAGTCTACTACCTGTTGCTTGTTCCTAGTTCCAGCCTGTTCTCCTGTCCGGCTTGCTTACCTGCTGGGTTCCTGGTCCTCCCTGCATTCCAGTCTCAGTCTTCAGTCTTCTCTGCAGCTTCAGGTTCCAGAGGGTGCCACCACTACTGAACTTCCAGTGACTGTGGATCCTGCCAGGCACCCATACCACTCTTCACTCCTGGCCCTCTGTCTCCATTCCAGGGAAACAGGAGTGGGAGCTGTAAGGGAGGTCTTTCTCTGCACTTCAGGCTCAAAACCTACCAGGTACGTGACAGTAGCAGACAGCCATGTCTGAGACTGAGCAGGGAACGTCTCCCATGGAGGAACTTTGTGCACACCTGGCAGGATTGACTGAAGCAGTCAAGAATCTGCAGCAAGGATACACCAGGCTGGAGGAACGAGTGCTAACTTTGTCTAATCCCATTGGGGTCCAGGGGGTTCCTTCTGCTCCTTCAGTCGGGCCTTCCTCAACGGTGGTGATGCTCCCTCCAGAACCCAAGGTTCCCACGCCTGAACGTTTCTCCGGGACTCGCCATAAGTTCAGGGCCTTCCACAACTCCTGTGAATTATTTTTTGCTCCTCAGCCACGTACCTTTTCTCTGGAGGCTACCAAGGTGGGCTACGTAATTTCTCTGCTTTCTGGTGACCCCCAAACCTGGGCCCATCGCCTCTTGGAGCAAAAGGACATATCCCTGACCAATCTCTCCACCTTCTTTGACGCATTGGGTCAGTTGTATGATGACCCCCAGCTGTCCGTGACTGCGGAGGCAGCTCTGCATACCCTTCAACAGGGTCGCAGGGCAGCAGAGGACTATGTGGCTGAATTCAGGAAGTGGAGTGCGGACACTAATTGGAATGATGCGGCTCTCCGCTATCAGTTTCAGATGGGGCTTTCTGACTCTCTAAAGGATGAATTGGCCAGGGTGGGTACACCACAGACTTTAAATGCATTAATTGATCTAGCCATCCAGATCGATCAACGCTTACGAGAGCGTAGGTCTGAGAGAGCTATGGGATCTTCTCGTCCAACTTGGGTTACCCCTAAGGTTCCCCATCACTTGTCACCAACGCCACCTATCTCCACGTTTAACCTACCTGAGCCAATGCAATTAGGAGTCCTGCGGCCTTCTCTCACCCAGGAGGAACGACAACGTCGTCGAGCAAATAATTTGTGCCTGTATTGCGGGGAACCTGGGCACTATGTCAGGAACTGTCCCCTTAAACTCCGTAAGTGCTTATCTCTGTCTACTGATTATGTTACACCTCTGGCTAAGAATACCACTCACCTTGCTCTCCCTCTCCTACTACAGCTTCCAGGAAGGACTCTGCAAATAACCGCCATTATTGATTCTGGAGCTTGCAGCTGTTTCATGGATTCTCTTTTTGCTACCCAACACCAGATACCTTTGCTGCCTAAAGCCCATGGACTTTCCATCCATCTAGCGGATGGAACCGCTATTAAATCTGGACCTGTTACCCAGGAGACTATCCCAATACCCGTCTCCATTTCCAATGCCCATCAAGAACAGCTACGCCTGGTTATTATCGCTTCACCCCTGTTTCCCATAATCCTTGGCATGATATGGTTACAGGCTCACAATCCGGACATTAATTGGATCACGGGTGAGGTTACCTTCCCTTCTTCTTTTTGCCAGCAGTTCTGCAGAACTCAGAATGCTCAGGAGAACCCTACCCTGCTCTGCCTTGATACAGACCCTAGTTTACATCCGTCCATCCCTTCTGCCTATCATGACTTCTTGGATGTATTTAGCAAGCAGAGGGCAGAGGTGTTACCCCCTCACCGGGCCTCTGACTGTCCCATTGAGTTACTTCCTGGTGCTGAGAGTCCTTTTGGAAGAATCTTCCCTTTAACTGAAGTGGAACAAGGGGCTTTAAAAGAATATATTGATAAAAACCTTAAAAAGGGCTTAATTCGTCCATCCACGTCTCCCGCAGGTGCGGGCATCTTTTTTGTGCAGAAAAAAGATAAGACCCTCAGACCTTGTGTGGATTACCGCAAACTAAATAAGATCACTGTGAAGAATCGGTACCCTCTCCCCCTGGTGCCTGAGTTGTTCCAAAGACTGGGGACGGCCACCGTATTCACCAAACTTGACCTCCGCGGGGCCTACAATTTAGTTCGAATTAGGGATGGAGACGAATGGAAGACAGCCTTTCGTACCCGCTATGGACATGTTGAGTACCTAGTGATGCCTTTCGGCCTGTGCAATGCCCCTGCTACATTTCAGTACTTTATCAATGATGTGTTACGTGACTTTCTAGACCTGTTTGTTATCGTCTATTTAGACGACATATTAATTTTCTCTTGTTCCCTTGAATCCCATCGCAGGCACGTCAGAAGTGTGTTGGGCCGGCTTCAACAACACGGTCTACATGCAAAGGCTGAAAAATGTGAATTTGAACAGGAAAGTATTCCATTTTTGGGGTTAGTCATTTCCAGTAAGGGTATTAAGATGGACCCTCAAAAAGTCACTGCAGTCTTAGACTGGCCAGTCCCGACAGACAAAAAAGGAATCCAGCGATTCGTTGGATTCGCTAATTTTTACCGTAAATTTATTAAAGGGTTCTCAGCCATCATTACACCCATCACACAGCTAACTAAACAAGGTACACGCTTCCACTGGTCTGCTGAAGCCCAAAAGGCTTTTGAGACTCTCAAGGACCATTTTACTTCCGCTTCTGTACTAAAACATCCAGATTCCTCTCTGCCATTCATACTAGAGGTGGACGCATCTGAAATTGCAGTAGGGGCAGTGCTGTCCCAAAGACAGGGAACTAAGGCCCTGCTGCATCCTGTGGCCTTCTTCTCTCGTAAATTGTCCACGGCAGAGAGAAATTATGATGTAGGTGACAGAGAGTTGTTAGCAATCAAGTCAGCCTTGGAGGAGTGGCGCTATCTGTTGGAGGGTGCCGCTCATCCAGTCTTAATTTTTACAGATCATAAGAACCTGGAGTATTTGAGATCTGCAAAAAGGTTGAAGCCACGTCAGGCCAGCTGGGCTCTCTTTTTCTCCAGGTTCTCCTTTCATGTCACCTACCGCCCTGGCTCCAAAAATACTAAACCTGACGCCCTGTCCAGGATGTTTCACAAGTCCCAAGAAATTTCCCCTCCAGACACCATTCTGTCCCCGGGGGAATTTTCTTTTACTTCAGGGAAACCTGCTTTCTCAGATTAAGCAGGCTTCCGCAGGATTGGGATCTTCCATTAAAGCGGAACTCCAAGTTAAGGATGGGTTACTGTGGCATGAGAATAGGATCTTTATACCTGAAACACTACAAGTTGCAGTACTAGAGCTCTGTCACGATCATGCATTGGCTGGGCATTTTGGCGTGCCTAAGACCACTGATCTGGTACAGCGTATTCTTTGGTGGTCTCAGCTACGCGAAGATTGTAAAAAGTTTGTGGAGTCCTGTACCACCTGCATCAGGAACAAAGGGCACAGAACAAAGGCATGGGGACTACTAAAACCATTGCCTGTCCCAGATAGACCTTGGAAAATGCTCTCTATAGACTTTATTGTAGAATTACCCCCAGCTGGGGGCTTCACCTCAATCTTTGTCATAGTGGACCGGTTGTCGAAGATGGCCCACTTTGTCCCAATGAAGGTACAGTTTACCTCCCGATTCTGGAGGTCTCTGTGTAAAACCTTGAACATTGAGCTTTCATTTTCATCGGCCTATCATCCCCAGACTAATGGGCAAACAGAAAGAACAAACCAGACCCTTGAACAATATTTGCGCTGTTTTTCTTCTTTTGCCCAAGATGATTGGATTTCTGTTCTCCCATTGGCCGAAATCGCCTATAACAATTCTATTCATTCTGCTATCAAACAAACTCAGTTTTTTGCGAATTATGGTTTCCACCCCTCATTTTTACCTAACTCTCTTCCAGAATGTACAGTACCCGCAGTCCAGGAGAAATTGGACTTCTTTACTTCCAACAACCAAGTTTTACAGGAGACCATGACCAGGACCCAGGAGTATAATAAAGCAACCTTCGATAAGAAAAGGCGAGGTGAGCTGTTACTTACACCTGGGGATCAGGTATAGTTGTCTACAGTAAACCTTAGGTTGGCTTGCCCTTCAAAGAAATTGGGTCCCAAGTTTCTTGGGCCTTTTTCTGTCAAGCGGAGAATTAATGAAGTTGCATACGAACTTGAACTCCTGGATTCACTAAAAGTGCATCCAGTTTTTCATGTATCCCTGCTCAGACCCTCTATTTCCAACCCATTTCCAGGCCGAAGTACGGATCCTCCTGATCCAATCTTGGTAGATGGGAAGGAGGAATTCGAGGTGGAGGCTATCATGGACCATAGGAAAAGAGGTAACCAGAATCAATTTTTGATAAAATGGAGCGGGTTTGGCCCAGAAGAGAATTCTTGGGAACCGGAAGATAATATTCATGCTGAAGATCTGTTACAATCTTTTAAAAGATCCCATCCAGAGAAATTTTTTTGAAGGGGCATCTGGAGGCTGCCCCTTGGGGGGGGCAATGTCATGAAGATCCTGCCAGTAACCGGCGATCCAGGTGCACGGGAACACGGCCACGGGTCCCGCTGCACATGCGCGCGCGTTCACGGGTGCTGTCACGCACGGGCACGCGCGCGCACTCCCGCTGGTATGAGGCGGGCTATTTAAACCGGTCTGTCACACTCAATCCCCACTGTCTGCTCTACAGCGTTCCGTGTGCTTTACCTGATCTGATCTGTGTATCCATTCCGTGAATTTGCACAATGTGCTGTACCACAATGGCAGGTTCCTAGTCGCTACTACTTTTACGTAAGGCTTCCATCTCTCTACCATCACATGGAAGGGAATGTTCTGGCATCGTTGAGCAATGCAGTCAGCCGTAAAATCCACCTTACTGCTGACACGTGGTCCAGCAAGCATGGGCAGGGACCATATATTTTGTTCACAGCACACTGGGTAACGCTGCTTGCAACTCCAAAGGATACAGGACAGGGCTTGGTGCTGCAGCTTAGTGTGCCCCAACGTCTCCATGCAGCTGGTGGTGATGATGCCAGACCTGTGAGCTCTACCCCCTCCTCCATCTACGCCACCTTCATGCCCTCCTCTGCAGAATTGTCCTATGAACTTCAGGTACCCCCTAAGTGTTCAAAGGGCTATTCCATGAGTAATAGCCCTTTGAACAAACACAAGAACTAAACACAATGTGAGAGAGCTGGCATGAAGGTGTTTAGTTCTTGCGGGGAGGAGCTGAGACAGCTGCAGAGGGACCCCTTAAGACCAGGTTCAGGGCCACTCTGTGCAAAACGAGCTGCACACTGGAGGTAAGTATAACAGGTTTGTTATTTAAAAAAAAAACCCTGGCTTGGGGAAAAAAAGCAGAGGCAGCCTGAGCCCATCGTCGTGCCGTACTGGCACAGGTACTTGTTGACGGCCCTCTGCTGCATGTATAGCCACTGCAGCATTGCCAAAGTTGGGTTTCACCTGGTGGGCATGTAACAAATCAGGCTGTTTACGGGCAGGTGGAATTCCCGCTGAATTTTAGCCAACCGAGCACTGGTTGTGTATGACCGCCTGAAATGGCTACAGACTCTTCTGGCCTGTTTTAGTACATCTTGCAACCCTGGGTACGCACTTAGGAAACGCTGCACCACCAAATTGTGGACATGTGCCAGGCATGGCACATGTGTCAACTTTCCCTGTCTAAGGGCTTACAGGAGGTTTGAGCCATTATCGGACACCACCATTCCTGGCTCCAGCTGGCATGGTATGAACCACCTCTGGGCCTGTCCCTGCAGAGCTGCAAGAATCTCTGCTCCGGTGTGGTTCCTGTCCCCTAAACACACCAGCTGAAGCACTACATGGCACCTTTTAGCCTTACTCATGGAATAGCCCTTTGAACACTTAGGGGGTACCTGAAGTTCATAGGACAATTCTGCAGAGGAGGGCATGAAGGTGGCGTAGATGGAGGAGGGGGTAGAGCTCAAAGGTCTGGCATCATCACCACCAGCTGCATGGAGACGTTGGGGCACAAAAAGCTGCAGCACCAAGCCCTGTCCTGTATCCTTTTGAGTTGCAAGCAGCGTTACCCAGTGTGCTGTGAACGAAATATATGGTCCCTGCCCATGCTTGCTGGACCACGTGTCAGCAGTAAGGTGGATTTTACGGCTGACTGCATTGCTCAACGATGCCAGAACATTCCCTTCCATGTGATGGTAGAGAGATGGAACAGCCTTACGTGAAAAGTAGTAGCGACTAGGAACCTGCCATTGTGGTACAGCACATTGTGCAAATTCACGGAATGGGGCAGAATCCACCAGGCTGAAAGGCAGTAGTTGGAGACCCAACAACTTTGACAAGCTTGCATTTAGACGCTGGGCATATGGGCGGCAGGGACTGTATTTTTCTTTTCCGCTGCAGAAGATGGGGCAGAGAAACTTGCCATCTACAGCTGGTGGTGTGCTGCTGGCAGATGTGGTGCTAGGACCTGGGATACCCTGTGCTATACCATCATCCCTGTCAGTGGAGGCTGCTGAGAGGTAATGAGGGGCAGGCTGAAGTGGGTAAGGAGGAGGAGGAGGGACAGATTTGTGCCCGTTTTGTTTGGCTTTTAGGTGCTCTTGCCAACAGGCTGAGTGGTTGAACGTTAAATGCCTTGTTAGGCATGTGGTACCCAAATGGTTGGTGTTTTTGCCATGTTTGATGTGCCTGAGACACAGTTTGCAGATAGCATCAGTGCGATCTGCTGCAGATGTGCTGAAAAAGGCTAAGACAACTGAGCTTTGGGGAGTGGGCCGGGAGATAACAGCTGCAGAATGTGATGGAATAGGGTGGCTGCCCTCTACTGTTTCTTTATGTCGGCCTCCTTGGGGTTGTGCTGCCTCACCTTCAGTTTCCTCCTCTGCTCTATCTGGCAGCCAAGTCGCATCAGTGACCTCATCATCATCATCATCATCTCCATCTCCTCCATCTTCATCATTACCACTGGAGACAACTTGGCAATACGCTGCGGCTTGGGGAAAATGAATGCCAATTTGTCTACCAGTGTTCCTCCCGCTCTCTAGGCTCATGTTCCTGTCATCCTCAACCTCAGAACCAACATCTGAATCCAGTAATGGCTGGGCATCATCAAGGAGCAAGTGGCTGACGTTGTGGTCAAATAAATCAGCTGACTCCTCAATGGCTGATGTTGGGGCTATGGCAGGAATAGATGTGGACAAGGAGGCAGGTTTATCCACTCTGGCAACTGCAGGGGACTGCACACTTGTCTCTGCTTGTGTGACAGAGAATGAGGAGGATGAGGAAGGTTTAGTAAGCCAGTCCACCACCTCCTCTGCATGCTGTGGCTGGATAGCACGGGCAAACTCACTAAACAGAGGAAATGATGCCCTGCCTGAGGAGTGACCACCATGTCCACCTTTGCCTGTGGACACATTTGTTGCTGGACCCCTTACAATGCCAAGGGAACGTCTGCCTATCCTTTTTGTCCTCCCAGACATTATTTAGATGAGGGGGCGGTGCTTATAAGCAAATGTAAAGAAGAATTTGAAATCTGTACATAGATGAACTTTAATCAATGTAAAGAGGTGTTTGGTGCACTTTAATTTGAGTACTCAAGCTACACAGACACACTTCACGGATACACTATAATATACTGCAATATAATGCGCCAAACGTTCAGAAATATATGGCGCTAAACTGGCAGTAATGCACACAGAAGTAAATAGCATTAAACTGGCAGTAACGCAATAAAATAGACGTTTCTGAACTGTCCCTACTCTAGCTATACACTAATGTCAAGATTACTGACACAATCTCACTACACTACACTGAAACTATATGTGCTGTCCCTACTCCACACTAATGTATGTATGTATGAATGACACAGTCTCACTACACTACAGTGAAACTATCTGAGCTGTCCCTACTCTAGCTGCACACTATGCAAAGCTGAATGATGGTCCTCCTCACTACACTCACATTATTCCTAGACTGACACTAAACTAATATTCTACACTGACAATTGAAGCAAAATGGCACAGTATAGCACACCAACTAATAGAACAGGGCGCTGTTCAGTGCTATCCCTCTCCATGCCGAAATCACACTGAAAATGGTTGCCATTGAAAGAATACTTCTATACTGTGGGGCGGGAATGAGCCATGACTGGATAAAGTCATGATGACAGTGTCCAATCATGACTCTGACAGGGCTCTGTGCCCTGATTGGCTGAAGCTTTCACTGCTTCAGCCAATCAGGGCTTGCAATGCACTGTTCAGCACCGCAATGCATTGTGGTCAGTTGAGGGGGGGGGGCAACAAACGGTCGAACCACTCGTTTGTTCGGCTGTTCGTGGAACGTACGAACAGCTAAAGTCCGGCCCGAACTTACGCTCGGGCCGAACCGTTCGCCCATCCCTAATCTTGGTAGGTTTGCAGTTGTGCCATACTCTTTCCATTTTCGGATGATGGATTGAACACTGCGCTCTTGTGAGATGTTCAAAGCTTGGGATATTTTTTTTATAACCTAACCATGCTTAAAACTTCTCCACAACTGACCTGACGGATGTGTTCCTTGGCCCTCATGATGCTGTTTGTTCACTAAGGTTCTCTAACAAACCCCCGAGGGCTTCACAGAACAGCTTTATTTATACTGAGATTAAATTGCACACAGGTGGACTCTATTTACTAATTAGGTGACCTCTGAAGGCAATTGGTTCCACTAAATTTTAGTTAGGGGTATCAGAGTAAAGGGGGTTGAATACAAATGCTTTTCACACTTTTCATATATTTATTTGTAAAAAAAGCTTGAAAACCATTTATAATTTTCCTTCCACTTCACAATTATGTGCCACTCTGTGTTGGTCTATCACATAAAATCACTATAAAAAGACATTATACTTTATCAAAGGCACTGTAAATTCTCAGAGGACACAGTCAGCATTATTTCAAGGAACTCTGGATTTTGTGGGATACAGTGTGTGTAAACCACTGGAAACAAAAGAGAGTACACCCTTTAGTGAAAATATCCAAATTGGGCCCAAAGTGTCAATATTTTGTGTGGCCACCGTTATTTTCCAGCACTGCCTTAACCCTCCTGGGCATAGAGTTCACCAAAGCTTCACAGGTTTCCACTGGAGTCCTCTTCCACTCCATGATAACATCACAGAGCTGGTGGATGTTAGAGAACTTGCTTGGCCAATCCATCACCTTTACCCTCAGCTTCTTTAGCAAGTCAGTGGTCATCTTAGAGGTGTGTTTGGGGTGTGTTTGGGGTGTGTTTGGGGTCGTTATCATGTTGGAATACTGCCTTGCGGCCCAGTCTCTGAAGGGAGGGGATCATGCTCTGCTTCAGTATGTCACAGTACATGTTGGCATTCATGGTTCCCTCAATGAACTGTAGCTCCCCAGTGCCGGTGGCACTCATGCAGACCCAGACCATGACACTTCCACCACCGTGCCTCCCACCACCGACTGTAGGCAAAACACACTTGTCTTTGTACTCCTCACCTGGTTGCCGCCACACACACTTGACACCATCTGAACCAAATAAGTTTATTTTGGTCTCATCAAACCACAGGACATGGTTCCAGTAATCCATGTCCTTAGTCTGCTTGTCTTCAGCAAACTGTTTGCGGCCTTTCTTGTGCGTCATCTTTAGAAGATGCTTCCTTCAGGGACGATAGCCATGCAGATCAATTTGATGCAGTGTGCAGTGTATCAGTGGTCTAAGCACTGACAGGATGACCCCCCACCCCTTCAACCTCTGCAGTAATGCTGGCAGCACTCATATGTCTATTTCCCAAAGACAACCTCTGGATATGATGCTGAGCACGTGCACTCAACTTCTTTGGTTGACCATGGCGAAGCCTGTTTTGGGTAGAACCTGTCCTGTTAAACCGCTGTATGGTCTTGGCCACCGTGCTGCAGCTCAGTTTCAGGGTCTTGGCAATCTTCTTACAGCCCAAACCATCTTTATGTAGAGCAACAATTCTTTTTTTAAGATCCTCAGAGAGTTCTTTGCCATGAGGTGCCATGTTGAACTTCCAGTAATCAGTATGAGAGAGTCAGAGCGATAACACTAAATTTAAACACACCCGCTCCCATTTCACACATGAGACCTTGTAACACCTTGTAACAAACAGCGAGTAACATGACACCGGGGAGATAAAATGGCTAATTGGGCCCAATTCACTTAGGGGTGTACTCACTTTTGTTGCCAGCGGTTTAGACATTAATGGCTGTGTGTTGAGTTATTTTGAGGGGACAGCAAATTTACACTGTTATACAAGCTGTACACTCACTACTTTACATTGTAGCAAAGTGTCATTTCTTCAGTGTTGTCACATGAAAAGATATAATAAAATATTTACAAAAATGTGAGGGGTGTACTCACTTTTGTGAGATACTGTATATATATATATATATATATATATATATATATATATATATATATATATATATATATACATACATATATACACACACACACATATAATATATATATATATATATACCGTATTTATCAGTGTATAACACGCGCCAGCGTATAACACGCACCCCAAGTTTAAGAGGGAATTTTAAGGAAAAAACTTTTAGGAGGGAAGTTTAAGGAAAAAAACTTACATTTAAATACCCATCAATGCAGCCTTATCGGTGTCCATCTGCAGCCTTGCCCAGTGTCTTTGCAGCCTTGTGTCATTGCAGCCTTTGCAGTCTTGTGTCATTGCAGTCTTTGCAGCCTTGTGTCATTGCAGTCTTTGCAGCCTTGTGTCATTGCAGCTTTTGCAGCCTTGTGTCATTGCAGTCTTTGCAGCCTTGTGTCATTGCAGCCTTTGCAGCCCTGTGTCATTGCAGCCTTTGCAGCCTTGTGTCATTGCAGCCTTTGCAGCCTTGTGTCATTGCAGTCTTTGCAGCCTTGTGTCATTGCAGCCTTGTGTCATTGCAGCCTTGTGTCATTGCAGCCTTTGCAGCCCTGTGTCATTGCAGCCTTTGAAGCCCTGTGTCATTGCAGCCTTTGCAGCTACAGGTATTTAAAATTGGCGCCGATCTTCGGCTGTGTCCGCCCTGTAGTGCGCAGGCGCTGAGGAGACTCCGGAAATCTCCGAACACCAACAGCTGATCGTGAGCCGGCGCCGACATACACAAAGCTGAGTGTACTCGGCTAGTCTCGACTCCTCTCCCAGTCCCGGCCAGTCCTGCCCCTATGATGGACATAACACAGGTCCAATGGCGGGACTGGGCAGGACTGCGAGCGGAGCCGAGACTAGCCGAGTACACTCGGCTTTGTGTATGTCGGCGGCGCTCGCTCGGCTCCGCTCACAATCAGTGGAGATCGGCGTATAACACGCACCCATGATTTTCCCCTGATTTTCAGGGGAAAAAAGTGCGTGTTATACGCCAATAAATCAATAAATATAATTGATATATATATAATATATATATATATATATATATATATATACACACAGTACATACATACATACATACACACACACACACACACACACACACACATATATACACACACACGCATCTTTTTTTTTTTTTCATTGTACAATAATGTGCAATGTGTGTTTATATCCAATTATTCTGATTAGTAGCTTTCATCTAACAATTACAACAGTTAAAACCATGTACCCTCTCCCTGAATTTCGATTTTTTTATCTGCTGATATAGCATTTCATATAGCAGCCATCAAGTTGTACTGGTAATAAGAGATCGTATATCTGGGACATACTTCCTCTAGAATAGATAATCTCTGTATCTGATATGCACCTCATTAGTGGGATATAAAATGATGACTACATCTCTGACTCTGTCTAGCCAGAGACTGTCTGTACATCAAGGAATCACAGAATAAGTCCTTGCTCTCATATTTTATTCAATATTATCAGAATTTATCTTTTTTTTTTTTTTTTATATATTCCTCTAATTAAGTTCTCCTGTGTTTTAGTGTGATGTTTGTAATATGCAGTTGGAGCACTCTGGAAAGCTCTAGTTTAAAAATGAATGCTCTGTGAATATTTTGAAGATGAAAGATGTTAGATATGATAATAAAAGTAGACAAGTAGGCCCATTTGTTGGGTGAAAGAAATGTAGAAGTTTGTACTCTAATAATGCCCACCCCTCCTATCAGATAGGGGGGTTTGATAACCATAGGAAGTAGAAAGACTCAGTAGTAACAATATGGGCTTGCAGAACTGGGACCATGGGTTGGGTTTACGGTAGGTGCACTATGACTATACATTTATAAACAACAGTAGCTGTGATATATTGTTAAAGGCTGTTGACTCATTACCATTACAATTTGATGCAATATAGGACATATTGATGAGTTCATTGTGGCACAAAAACAAAAACTCCATTGTAAAGCCTAGTAAACACTATCAGTATTTAGTAGTTAAAAACGATCGGACAGCTTAGGTCAGAGCCACTGTACTAACGATCGGACAGCGATCTCCCTTGCTGAGATATTGTGTTTTGACAGGGGGATCCCCACCAGAACACTCCGGTCAGCGCTCTCAGCCATTGGCCGAGAGGAAGCCAATCAGCTGCTGGTTTTCCAGCATGCTTGTGTGACAGAGGCCAGCCGAACAGCCGGCTTTTGTCGGACCGAAAATTTGAATAAAACCTTGTGAGCTGCTATATGATACCTAGAAGCTGACGTCACTTCCCACGCTTCCAAACATGTGATAGTACAAAATTATTAAAAATAAGTGCAGTGCTGCCAAACACACCGGACGAATGTTGGACTTTTTTTTTTTTTTTTTTCGGCTGATGTCGCCCAACATTTAGCCCATGTGTACTAGGCTTTAGTCTCCATCTACACCACAGGAGCTTACACGAATTCAAAAGAGAAGACTGAATCATTCACATCAGTTTCTGCACCAAGGAGCTTACACTTTAATGTTCCGTTACACACTATTACATAGCACCCAACTGTCCCTGATTTCGAGGGACTGTCCCCGATTTGGAACACAGTCCCCCTGCCCTCCTTATTTGTCCCTCATTTTGGTCTGACCTATTTAGTTATATATAAAATGCACCACTTTTTATCTTTCAAAAAGTGTTTCCCAGAGCCTTTCATCCAATTTCTAAATTGCTGCATTTGTAAATCTCAAAAGCCAGTATAAAGGAATAGTAGCAGTCAAAAAACAAAAAAAAACACAACAAGCACTTGTGTGTTTAACTAATCATTTTTTGTATAATTCTCCTTTAGTGCTGGTTCACACTGGTGCGATGCCAAACATCGCACAGACATCGCATGTAATTCGCAGCGCACTGCCGTTCACATTACATGCGATGTCTGTGTGGTGCGATAGCAGCCATAGAGGTAGTATGGCTGATATCGCACCGCATTCGGTGCAAACACGCACAGGACCCTTTTTTCTGTTCGGACCAGAATCGGATCGCATGTGTGTTCACACATATGCGATCCGATTCATGTCCGAACTGTCAGTTCGCAGTGCGATATGCGAGCTGAACTGGGGGTGTCGTTAACAATGTATTGACACTCCCCAGCGATTCGCATATGGCAGTGTGAACTGACATGCGATGCGGGAACACGCAGTGGATTCGCAGTGTTCTCGCATCGCACCAGTGTGAACCGGCACTCAGGGCGTCATGGCAAGGGGTGTGTCCTATGCCTACAAACTTTTGCTAATAGGTGTTCCCATCTCAAAAAGTTGGGAGGTTTGCTATTATTTAATGCATATGGCTGTTACATATTTCACAGTGCTGTACAGAAAACATTGAACTATTTACATCAGTTTCTGCACCAAGGAGCTTACACTCTTAATGTCCCCACCGCAGTCAAACACTAATATTTGAAATTTATACAACTGTGATATATTCCACAGTGTTCTACAGAGAACATTGAACCATTCAATTCAGTTTCTGCACCAAGGAGCTTACACTCCACCACAGGCACACATGAATATTTGAGACACGATAATCCCACTTTAACACAAGATTTACTTTTAACATGTGATATACAGACTGACAGACACACACTCACCATCATCAACATAAAAATTGCTATGCACTGACCTATATAAAAACACAAATGTACTCTGTCTAAGGCTCCATGCACACTATACGCAAAAGAAAAGGCCAGAAAAACACTGGATGAAAAAACGCTCATAATAGTGTTTTTTGTGCCAGCTTTTAGCAGCAGTTAGGAGCTTTCACCTTCTTTTTTTAGGCTGTCAAATCGCTCTCATAAACTCAAAAGAAAAAAAACATTTTTTACTCTTCTGTTCCTAGAAGTGGAAGCTTCAAAAATGCTTTTAGACTAAAATAAATAGTGTGCATGGACATATAGGATAACACTATTTGCTTCTAGAAGTAGAAAAACAATGCTCAAAATCTGCTGCTAGGAGAGTTTTTCTAAGCCAGTGTGCACAGAGCCCTAAGCCGGGTACATACTGCAATTTTTTGGGGTTGCATGAAAAAACAAAACAAAAAAAAAACAAAAAACTGTCAGCTCCGGTCAGGAGCCGCTGTACTAACCATGCAAGGGATCTCCCCTGCTGAACTGTTGTGCTCTGACAGGGGGGATGGCTCTGTCAGAATAATGCATTTGGGTACAAAAATATGAATGCTATCTATACACTGGGGGGAGAACCTCTGGGGGAATCTAGGCTGGAAAAAGACCTGGGGGTCCTAGTAGATGATAGGCTCAGCATTAATTCCAGAGATAAAAGGATAATTCTCCCACTCTACAAGACTCTGGTCCGGCCGCACCTAGAGTATGCTGTCCAGTTCTGGGCACCAGTCCATAGGAAGGATGTACTGGAAATGGAGCGAGTAGAAAGAAGTGTGTACTGTGACCAGAGCACTACAGTGTTACCATAGGATTTTTTTTCCACACACTATGATTGCCTATAACAGTGAATTTCACTGTTATAAGCAAGAATTTTTACTGAAATAGATTCATTTTGTGTGTATTGTTGTGATTAGCTGTGATTGGCCCCGTCTGTACCATGTGATCACTGTGACCAATCATAGCTAGCAATACAATTGTACACAATGAATGGGATGAGTCGAAGGCATTCATCATTTACAATTGTCATGTGATCTGCTGTGATTGGTCACAGTGATCACATGGTACCGGCAGCAGGACGATACACTGATCTGTCACCCGCTGAGTTCGGTGGATACAGCGGGTGACAGAATGCTCCAGAGCGCAGCCTATGGGGCCCGTGCGAAGTGCGTTCTGGGGAGGACGTCATATGACTCCACCCAGGACAATAGGAAAGCAGTTAACCACTTGCCGACTGGCACACGCCGTTATACGTCGGCAAAGTGGCACTGGTGCACAAGACAACGTACCCATACGTCGCTGCTTCATCCGCGGCTAGCGGGCATGCGCCGCAGGAGTGTGCCCGCGGGTCCCGCGGACTCGATGTCCGCTGGTGGCCCGCAATCGTGGCAGGGGAGAGGCAGAACGGGGAGGATACCTATGTAAACAAGGCATTTCCCTGTTCTGCCTAGCAACATAACAGGGATCTACTGCTCCCAGTGATCGGGAGTAGTGATCTCTATCATGTTCTAGTGAGCCCATCCCCCCTACAGTTAGAACATGCTGAGCGAACACAGTTAACCCCTTGATCGCCCCCTAGTGTTTAACCCCTTCTCTGCCAGTGACATTTACACAGTAATCAGTGCATTTTTATAGCACTGATCGCTGTATAAATGCCAATGGTCCCAAAATAGTTTTAAAAGTGTCCGATCTGTCCGCTGCAGTGATGATAAAAATCACAGATCACCACCATTACTAATAAAAAAAATTATTAATAAAAAAGCTATAAATCTATTCCCTATTTTGTAGACGCGATAACTTTTGCGCAAACCAATCAATATACGCTTATTGTGATTTTTTTTTTTGCCAAAAATATGTAGAAGAATACATATTGGCCTAAACTGTGGAAGAAATTAGTTTTTTTATATATATTTTTTGGGGATATTTTTTATAGCAAAAAGTAAAAAATATTGCTTTTTTTTCAAACTTATTGCATTTTTTTGTTTATAGCTCAAAAAATAAAAACCGCAGAGGTGACCAAATACCACCAAAAGAAAGCTCTATTTGTGGGGAAAAAAGGGCGTCAATTTTGTTTGGGTACAACGTCGCACGACCGCGCAATTGTCAGTTAAAGCAACGCAGTGCCGTATCGCAAAAAATGGCCTGGTCATTAAGGGGGTAAATCCTTCCGGGGCTGAAGTGTTAAGCAGTTACAGCAACAGCTTTTTTTTCCTTTTTGGATAAAGGTTTTACATAAGTGAATACAAGCTGACCATTGTAAGCACCCCTGTCAGTTGTAAATGGTTTGTCTGAACCCCCTGTCACTTTTGCTGGACAGCTTTGTCTGTTAAAAAGAAGTTGAAAAATAACAGACTTACTGGCCAGATCACCAGGTGAAAGTAATGGAAATAAAGCCTTAAAAAAGAAAACAAATGCAGTCACCACATCTAAGGACTGGGAAGCTGCAATATATACATTTTGTGTTTAATGCTGCTTGCTGAGGTGGACAGGCTTGTAATCTAGTAGCTAAAGAAGGCGTCAGACAGAGAACCAGGATCCTATCTCTTGAGAGAATTTCATTTTTGGCCAATTAATCAAACCAAAAGGTTTAATCTTGAAAAGAATAATATTTGCATATTTTTAGCTTCCAGTGTGCAATACTCAACAATATGCTATCTACATCTTTTCCTTGATAGCTTGTCTAGGAAATATACAAACTGGGATGGAGATAAAACATAGCCTTGATGGAGCATGACCGTCTCCTTACGTACTTTCATTGTAATGTTGAAAGTATGCAAATATAACTCATTACATGCATACAGAGACTGGGTGGCTTTCTGCTGCAGTCCTATTACAGCCTACTACTCCTGAACATCTTATGTAAATCTATAAATGTTCTGATATGACAATCCATAGAAAATGATTCTCTATCAAGAAGAAAATGCATGAAAAGGGGGTATAATGAGTGAATCAGGTAAATAAACCACAAAACTGGAAAAAGTGTCCTTGTATGAAATATGAAATCCAGGTGCAGATGATCACCAATCTCAAGATATCACCCGTGGCGTCTTGCCTCCACCAAATGAACGAAGTGAAAACTCACCAAAGCCAATTGCTGTCTAAATTATAGGACAGCAAAGACACATTCAATAATCGCTGATCTTTCTCTTATGCCGCGTACACACGAGCGGACTTTAAGGCAGACTTTGCCCGGCGGACTGGATTTCGTCAGACAATTCGATCGTGTGTGGGCTCCAGCGGACTTTGTTTTCTCAAAAGTTGGACGGACTTAGATTTGAAACATGTTTTAAATCAATCCGTCGAAATCGAGTCCGGTCGAAAAGTCCGCTCGTCTGTATGCTAGTTCGATGGACAAAAAGCCACGCTAGGGCAGCTATTGGCTACTGGCTATGAACTTCCTTGTTTTAGTCCGGTCGTACGTCATCACGTACGAATTCTACGGACTTTGGTGGATTGTGTGTAGGCAAGTCCGTTCATTCAGAAAGTCCGTCGTAAAGTCCGTTGAAAAGTCCGCCGGGCAAAGTCTGCTGTAAAGTCCGCTCGTGTGTACGCGGTATTAGAGGTGTAAGTGAAAATCAGGGGATGTGGCTGATCTTCCAATCTCTATGATGAGGCCATCAGGGGAACTGCTTACTCTCATCCGACTAAAACCAGGAAAATCACCAACGCCAGAGAAAAATACTCGTAGTGTAGTATTTATTATTAATCATGAGTTTTAAGTATTAAAAAAAACTCCGTAAAGTTGTGCTAACATATACAAACAAAAAAAGAGCATATAAAAAAAAAAAAGTCCATAAATTAAATAAAGAAATCCAGTGGTAAAAATAATCCAGCAATTCCAATAAATCTTCACCACCATCCAAAACCTTGAAAAAGTGATCCTGTGACTTAAACACCACCACCAAACGCTGAAAGGGCTTGCTTACCAGATTAAATAAACCTCTCACTACAAAAGGTCATAAACGCTTGTGGATCAATACCCAGCCAGGGCCTTTAATCCAGTCAGTGTTCTAGATTGGGACATCGATCCTCCCCATAGGATGATCACAAGAGTGCACCAAAATAGAAAAGACTCCGCCTAGTATAAAATCTTAAAAACTTTAATATATTCAAATTAGGATTACACCTACAAGATCGTAGTAAAAAAACCGGCCTTAATACGTAGGCCGGCACACATACATAAACACGTCTTTCCAGTACAATGGTGACATCAGCCCGTCGCTCCGTCCCACGCGTTTCATCATGTGTTTGACGTCGTCCAGGGGCTACGCATATATAATAAGGCGTTTTTTTACTACGATCTTGTAAATGTAATGTCGCACCGACTTCAAAGTAGTCCCTGTACTACTTTGGTCTGACTTTGATGCAAGTTACACAGGCATTCCCTGAAATCACAGTAAAATCGTGAAAGGGGCTCAATATGGATTGTCATTTTTTTCACGTATAGCGCTACATTAGACCCCTTTGACCCTGGAGGAGTTTTTCAGGCACTAAAGGGTTAAAAATAGCGCCTGTAAAGCGCCTGAAAAATGCCTCCCCTGCAGCCCCAGTGTGAAATCCCGAGTGCTTTCACACTGGGAGCAGTGCACTTGCAGGACAATAGAAAAAGTCCCACAAGCAGCATCTTTGGAGCGGTTTAGGAGTGGTGTATACACCACTCCTAAACCGCCCTGCCCATTGAAATCAAAGCACTTTGGCAGCGGCACTTTTCGGGCGCATTTAACCTTTTCTTTGGCCGATAGCGGGGGGTTAAAAGCGCCCGCTAGCGGCGGAATAGCACCGCTAAAAACTACGGTAAAGCGCTGCTAAAACTAGCAGTGCTTTAACGCTAGCGCAGAGTGCTATCAGTGTAAAAGGGGTCTTATTCTTATTACATGTATTTTTGGGGTTTGTACAGTATATATGCACTGACTGCTGTTTTCAGATCATTTTAGCGCTGACACTACATTTATTTTTGAGTAAATCTTCTAAAATATTCTTCTATACAAACCTTGTTATATTTCTTTTTTTTTTGCTGTGACCACTGATTCTTTGGTGTGAATGTACATGCTACAACACCCCCCCCCCCCCCCCCCGTCTGACCTCAGATGTTGAGCATCTGGACCATACATAGAAGGAAGCACTCCGGTGGCTCCTTTCAAAGCCATTGACATTTTCCTTAACTGCAGAGCATTCCACTCTACTTGCACATTTTCACACTGCATTGACAGCATTCTGTTCTGCTATGTTGTTACTAAGTACTGTGGGGATTTTTAAAAGCCTGAGATCTGTCCCCAAGGAGTAAAGCGAGATGCACAGATCTAATACAATCGGCTTTCTTTTCTCAAGTGGACACCTTTGGAAATGGTTCCTTTAAACACAAGTAAGGAAAATGAGCACACAACTAGATTTGTTCCTCATAGTGACCAAATTTATCCAAAAACACTGACTGACATCAATGGGCAATAAAAAAACATCTGTGGGACTCCTGAGACCATAGGCACACTTATTAAAAGCAAAACTAAATCCTTTGATCCTTTACAGCCAAGGAAGCTGCCATCTTAGCCTTTGTTTGTTGTCATGGTGTTGCTCATGTGATCAGATATGACATCAGCCATATGATGGCTTGACAGTTCAGTTGAGAATACAACCATGTGGGTAGGTGCAGCTTGGTGCAGTGCAGAGAAACATTAATATATTGTAACTGAAGTTAGGAAATACAGAAAAGGCCCAGCGGGAAGGCAATCCAACCAAGTGCAGACAGCATCTGTCTCGAGGGGTGGAATGTGACCTGGCTGGTTTGTATTCAAGTGGGAAGACTTCCAGATAGGATGGCGTGTCCCTGCACTTTCCCTACTTCTCTGGAACCTCTCCCTGACACTAAGCACTTTTCCTGCCAGACGGGCGACCTGTCCCTACTCTAGCCACATGCGAAATGTGCGCCAAGCTCGGGAGCCAGGGTCCTAAATAGACTTGGCCTGACCCAAAATGGCCACCAGAGTCACTTGGGGCTCCAGCATTCAATCGGATAGCTGCCACTATGAGCCAGGAAACCATAGAGGAACTAAGTTCCTCTTGACATCCTCTCCCCCAATGCAGTTGAGCACCACCTGCAATAGAGAAGCAGACTGCACCTGCCTACAAGCAACTGACAGTTATTCAGAGCATGCCTTTAATGTAACTGTTTTGGGAAACCATTAAATCTGTGGGTTTAGTTCTGTTTTAACAATGTCTCCCCTACTTAAAAAACCCACAAATGTGGCTACCACAAAGTCCCACCAGAATACTAACAAGAAGCATCAAGGATGCCTCACTATATTAACCACTTCAATACCCAGCCATAGACATATGACATCCACAGATGGGATTTCCCATCCTGGGTGGACGTCATATGACGGCCTGGGCATCCCGGCCGCCTAGGGGGCGCGCGCGCGCCGCCGCTTTGCTCGGGACCCGGTGCATGTGCCCGGCGGCCGCGATGTCCGCCGGGCACCCGCGATTGCCCGTTAACCGGGCCGGACCATGGATCTGTGTGTGTAAACACACAGATCCACGTCCTGTCAGTTCAGAGGAGAGCGATCTGTGTTCCCAGTACGGAGGAACACCGATCGGTCTCCTCCCCTTGTGCGTCCCCTCCCCCTACAGTTAGAAACACTCCCTTAGGAAACATATTTAACCCCTTGTGTCCCCCTAGTGGTTAACCCCTTCACTAGCTGTCACATTTACACAGTAATCAATGCAATTTTATAGCATTGATCGCTGTATAAATGTGAATGGTCCCAAAAATGTGTCAAAAGTGTCCGATGTGTCCGCCATAATGTCGCAGTCACGAAAAAAAATCGTGATCGCCGCTATTACTAGTAAAAAAAATAAATACTTTTTTTTTTGTCATAAGTCTATCCCGTATTTTGTAGACGCTATAACTTTTGCGCAAACCAATCAATATACGCTTATTGCGATTTTTTTTACCAAAAATATGTAGAAGAATACGTATCGGCCGAAACTGAGGAAAAAATTTGTTTTTTTTAAAAAAAAATTGGGATATTTATTATAGCAAAAAATATTGTGTTTTTTTCAAAATTGTCGCTCTTCTTTTGTTTATAGCGCAAAAAATAAAAACCGCAGAGGTGATCAAATACCACCAAAAGAAAGCTCTATTTGTGGGGAAAAAAGGATGTCAATTTTTTTTGGGTACAATGTTGCTTGACCGCGCAATTGTCGTTTAAAGTGCGACAGCACTGAAAACCAAAAATTGGCCTGGGAAGGAAGGGGGTGAAAATGCCCTGTATTGAACCGGTTAAAGAAATCCAACACGGTCAATATAAATTTGTATGCATTAAAGGATAAAATAAATAAAGAATAAAGGATTGTAAACACTTGCTACAAATTGAAACCAATTCCTTATCAAAAATAATGTAGCCAAGAGCAGATACTGGGAAGTGGAGTACTGATTTCTTGAGCACATAAATGTTCATCAGAACTACAAAAATATATTCCATGTATGAAAGATTCATTCAATATTCATAGCTTGACATTTTAGATGGCCCTTATGGATTGAGTATAATCTCTTAGTGCCACACTTAAATTCACTATGATATGAATCGTTCACACACAGAGGATACCGCTCTTATTTCGACAACCATAAATTGCAGATATAAGTGGTGGTTACTGGTTAGTGGTTACATTTTGTATAATAAGGAAAAATTTGTTTTATAGGGAAAAGTAAAAAAAAGAAAAAGTAATACAACAAATATGAACCATTCTCTTGCAGCTTGATTTAATAACTCAACCAAACTAAAGTTTATTATCTAAACTTGATTTATTAACCTAAAGTCCATTACCTTGTTTTACATTGTAGCAGACAAAGTATTATTTTTACATATTTTTCATGTAAAATATTACTGTACATAGGACATAGGCAGTTATAATTTATCAAGTGTGTTTGTTTGGGCACTTATAGTGCACCTGAACTCAAAAGATGAAGAACTGATATGTTATAGGAACATATTGAATTATTAACCCAAGAAGAACCCTTTGTTCCCTCCTGGTTAATAACTGTGTACTTTCTGTGTCTCAAATGAAGTGAGATTTGGTAATGTCACTACCCTGCTGCTCACTGTTCTCCTTGCTGGAGAGGAACCTGTACCTAAAAATATGCAGCGCAAGGATCTCCATTTGTTCTGTGAATCTGTGTTTTCTTAATCTTTTGCTGGATCAATTAGAACTCCAAAAATAATCAGATTGCCACTCCTCAAAGGGCATCTGTGACATGAGAAAGCTAAGATCTGGTTCACCACCAAGATGACCACCTTAGAGCGAAGATGCCCAGTGCGAAGATGGGGAACTATGCCCCCCCCCATCGGCACTCTATAACCCCACATATTGCCTGCCACCTCGACCCATCTCCTGTTGGGTGCTAAAGGAGATAGGGCAAATATTGGCATGCTCCAAAAAGTTTGTGGTGCACTGCAGCTGACTAAAAACGTCTAAAATTGGTGCACATACATGAGGTTAAGGGTTGCAAAGGAAAAAAATACCCCTGAGTTGGTGGTGTGACTAGAATAAAAACATAAAAACATGGCCCTGAGTTGGTGTCACTGAAAGGAAGAACCTCCCTGCGTCGTGGTGTCACTGACAAGAAAAAAAAAATGTTGGTGCATCAGTGCTGTCACTGGAAGGAAAAAAAATGTATCTGCATCAGCGGTGGAGGAAACACCATAATAAAGCCTCCCCCTTCCACACCCAGTTCAGAGCTTTTCCCTCAACCCTTCAAACTACCCCTCCTCCCCACTACAAGCTCTTCCCCATCCCCACCACCCCAGTACTACAGAGCTTCAACTAATCCCCTACTACATAGCTCACCCCAACCCCCACCCCCAGTACAGGGCTCCTCTTGTACAAAAGGAAAGGGTCCCTATAGCCGCACATTCGTGTAGTCCCTAGGATCGATGTAACAGTGGCAACCTCAGCCTGGCCACGCTCCCAGTGCATTTTGCTCTGCCCCTTGGAGCTTAGTCACGGGGAACAGTATAGTGCTCTTTGCTCAACCCCCCATTACAAAGTTTTCCCCCCATCCATCCTCCAAATACTGAGCTTGCCCACCAACCACCCTTCCTCCCACTGCAAAGCTCCCCCCCTCCCAGTACAGAGTACTTCCATTCACTCCACCCGCAACTACTTACCCGTTAAGAAGTGGCTGCTAGGAATCTGGGCTATCAGGGAGCGCTTTGTGTGAGGAGAGGTGCACTGTCACTCAAACACAGAAGCCATACATAATTGAGCCTAAAGTGGGGTGCTACTGTTAGGCCCTGTGGGCAGTTGTTTTACTGTTAGGTCCTGTGGGCAGTTGTGTTACTGTTAGGCCCTGTGGGCAGTTGTGTTACTGTTAGGTCCTGTGGGCAGTTGTGTTACTGTTAGGTCCTGTGGGCAGTTGTGCGCCTCTCTACTTTCTATAAACCTTGCTTCTCAAACTTCAAGTTAAAAAACCCCCCACAAAAGCCAGCTTCTGGTGCTGGATTTTGTATTTACAACAAGCAACAGCGGTGGGCAAAGGGCTAGTGTCGGAGGTTGCAGCACTGAATCATTGAGGGAGGCTGTGCCCAGGGCATATGTCCCTTCTGCCCCCCCCCCCTTGTCCCAGCCCTGTCTCTACACAGAGACACCGTGTGAAACAAGACATGGTAAGTCAGGCATAAAGCTACAAGGAGCGTATACTGGTGACTAGTTTTATCCTCTGCTTGCCTTTTTGAAGCTTCCACAGTCTGTCCAAGTCTTCCATTAGTTCCCCTGTGTAAATCAGTAGGAGTGTCTCATTTTTGAATCTTTACTGAACAGCTGTTGACAGACTGTGAGGCTAGATTGCATGGATCCTGATTTGAGTAGGTTTTGTCAGCATTTCAATGATCAAATATGAACAAAAACAATAAAAACGAGAGACAGTGCTTTGTGTATACACTGGTAGTCATGTCCTGCTGTAAGCAGGGTAGGAGTGTGCTCAGTCAGTAAAGGATCTTTCTTGGTCCCTCCTTAAAAATTAATGATCCGTAAGCTACGCATTCAAAAAGGGATTTAGCGCAGTGCAGAGCCATGGATAAATATTGTGACAGGTCATACAACTCAGACTGTTATCTTGTTGAATGTACTGTAGCCAGGCTATGGACTTTTATGCAGGAAATTGGTTTTAAAATAGAACTATGGCATCCCATTAAAACATATGTGCTACAACAATTAATTTTAAGTGCATCTACGTTTCCAGTTTTCTCCTATTTTTCTCTCCAATGTCCCATAATAATTATGTGGACTTTACTGGAAGGCTCAACAAGTATCACCTGTGATGGTGTGGCAACAATGCTGCGCTGCTCATGAACTCAGAGTTGCCACTTTCATGTGGGCTGTGCACTACAGTGAGATGAGAACATGTTGCAGACAGGGTGGCTACCTGCATTGTCACAGTCCTGTAGCTTGTAAACCTCACCTGCCACAGCTAGTCCCGCTCACAGTGGGATTGTGAACAAAGGCAGACCATTGAAGATTTGATTAACTTTCCTTTCCTGCAACCACGGTTTGCAGGAAAGAATACGGCTCGATTCCCCCCCATCAACGCAGTCAGTGTTGATGAGGAATCCCTCCCGTGGTACTATTGTGTTCTTCTGGCAGGGGGTTGCGGGGAGCCGTCTTTGCTGGGAGAAAACCGTGATTATTGCTAGCAACTATAGCTGCTGGCTGTACTCAAGACGATCCATCAGCCTGCCCCATCGCCATTGGCTCCAGCTGCTGTGTCTTAGCCAATCAGTAGGGAGAGGCTCGGACAGCCGAGGCTCTCGTGCAACATTGCTGTGTTGAGATGGGGCTCAGGTAAGTATTAGGGGGACTGCTGCGCATAAAATTCCTTAAGATAAGATAAAAAACCTGCTGCCTAAAAAGTAAGTGCTTACAAAACTGAGGGTTTAATATCACTTTGTGGAAGGGGGGGGTGCTTTAGGTGTTCATAGGTGCAATTTGGCTTAGGGAAAGTAAAGACCATCACTGTTATAAGCAATTGAAGTGTAAAAAGAAAAAATCCTGATCACTTTCCCGGAAAAGTACAGTGTCACTATGGTAACATTGCACTGCTCTGGTCACAATATGAATACGAAAATTGTCACCATCGTCCCCGATTACTGCTACAACAGTCATATGATGACACTGTACTGCTCAGGTGACAGAATAAAAAAACAGTTATTAAAGTGGTTAATGAGATTTATACACAGCAAAATAACTGAATATGGTACTTGTTTGACTGTCCTACAAAATGCCTTCACCCATACTTTAAAACAAGCCCTCACTGAGCTGTTGCTTCAGGTGTGATGGAGAAATTTATCCTAAAGCCTCGTACACACGATCCGATTTTCCACAGACAAAACCTCGGACTCTTGTCCGAAGGCATGTGCATGGATTTTGTCTTGCATACAAACAAAGGAATTGTCGGCCAACAAACACGAATGTAGTGACGCACTACGTGGTTTTTCAGCTCATTAGTGCCACCCTTTGGGCTCCTTCTGCTAACTTCGTGTTAGTAGAAGTTTGGCGAGTGTTGATTCACGCTTTTCACTTCGCTCTTTTCATTTCGTGCTTTTCAGTTCATTTCTGAAAGGCCGTTCGTCAACCAGACATGTTGCAGAATCGGAGGAGATAACGTGTTATTTATTATTGGCCTTGGAGTTATTGCTTTGACCCAAGTCCAGTCCAGGAACAGGAGGAGTTCTGGGACCAAAAATTGGTTGCTTTATTAATCGTGACCAATTATGTCATATGCCTTTGCAGAGGGAGCTCCAGGAGAATAATCCAGATGTTTTTCGGCATTATCTCCGGATGATGGGCCCCTGCTTTCACCAACTCTTGGCATTGTTGACCCCCTACATTAAGAAGCAGGACACATGCATGAGGCTTTTATTTTGTTTTTTGGTTGAATAATAATGATTTGATTTGTTATATTTTCTATATTTTTGGATGCATAGAATGCACTTTTTGGTTAGGTTCTATTGGCACATAGCATGTCTAATTTTATTTTCTTTTTTTAATGCACAATAAAAAATATTGTGGTGAATAATACTTGGCTCTGTGTTTTACTTCAAATGACAGTTTGGGAGTAGTCAATTACATTTAAAAAAATACAATGTAAAATTGACAAGGGACACCAACGTAGTTGTATCTTTGATCTTAAAAACTACAGGATAATGGTGTTGTGGTAACTTGCCCAAAAATATTAATCTTGATATCACTAGACTTAAAGAAGAAGAGAATGTGTGCTGCATTTCGAGATCTCATAATTTGCCACGTCACGAATGTGAATTCTACATTACGAACGCTAGTTTATAAGACCGACCGCTTCTGGCTCTTCCTTGCTTCCGAGCATGCGTGTTTGTACTTTGGACTTTTGTCCGATGGACTTGTGTACACATACTCAGAAGATCCGACAGACATTTGTCCGCGGAAAATTTTAAAACCTGCCATCCAACATTTGTCCGTGGAAAATCCGACAACATTTGTCTGATGGAGTGTATAAATGGTCGGATTTTCCCACAACAGCCTGTCATCACACATTTCCCGTCGGAAAATCTGATTGTGTGTACGTGACTTTAAAATTCACAGCCTACCCCACAGAGATCGCACAGAATCTATCCACAGTGGTCCTCTGACTGCACTAAATGTTCTACGGCTGAGGGTACATATTTCCACATGTTTTGGACCTGCCTTAAAGCGGGGTTCCACCCAAATTTTGAACATTATCTCTATGCATTCTCTTCCTTGCCTAGATGCTGACATGCTGTGTAAAAAAATTTAAATCACCGTAATTACCTTATTATTCTATTATTCTTTTCTAATCTTCTTAGCACTTCCTGGTTTTCCTCCCATGGGAGTAGGCGTGTTTCTAGCCTCTCCCAGACCTCCCACAGTCCCCTGGGAGCTAGGCTTCCCAGCATGCATTGTGCAACAGCGTCATCACAACATCTCGGTGAATGCTGGGAGCACAGCATTCACCGCATCCAGGAAATACATGCTTGTGGGCTTCAAATGCCCACAATGAAGATGGAAACGAAATCGGACACAGGCGGACTTATTACAGAGAACATGTAAGTTGATAATCATGAGAAGAAAAGTTTGTGAATGAACTCCAAAAAAAAAAAGGATAGATAGATGGACCCCCGCTTTAAGGAAACACAGTTTTGGACGGATGTCTTTGATCTCATTAACACCCCTTTATCATTGTCTATTCTGTGTGCTCCGGAATTGGCCCTTCTGGGCATACAGGATGATGACCAAAGACCTAGCTATACTAAGTTACTGATCCTACTTATTGTATTATGCCAATAAATAAATACTTTTTAAGTGGACCTTCCCTCCCACGTTATCCTCATGGGAATCTACCATAAATGGGGTATTGCCTATGTATAAATTGACATATATTAATAGGAACTGTCCCCGGGAATATAAAAAACTTTGGAAACCATGGCTGGATGGCCAACATCTTTCCCTGAATGGGACGACCTTTTACTGCTTTTCCCTTTTCCGCTGACAATTGTAAGTTTGTGAATGTGAAAAATATACCAGCGCTTGGAAAATGAAATAAAACAAACATTATAACCCAGATACCAGGCACAAATAATAATGTTGTATTAATAAAAGTATAACACTAGATAAGTAAAGTGCAATTCGCGCGAATAACACAGTGGGGGTTATTTACTAAAGGAAAATCCACTTTGCACTGAAAGGGTGCTTGGAAGTGCAGTCGCTGTACATCCGAGGGGGACATGCAAGGAAAATAAAAAACAGAATTTTAGCTTGCACATGATTGGACGATAAAATCAGCAGAGCTTCCCCTCATTTCAGATCTACCCCTCAGATTTACAGCGACTGCACTTCCAAGTGCACTTGCAGTGCAAAGTGGATTTGCCTTACGTAAATAACCCCCAGTGCATGTGATATGTGTAAACATCCAAATAGATATACTGAGGTGCAATCTGTGCAGTCAATAATATATAAGCAATATAAGAAAACAAAAAAAATTGCATAAAGGCTGAATGAATTCTAAAACACATATGCAATATTACATCACCTGTAAAAGGATGCAATTATGTGCAAAAAAAAAAGTTCATATAGAACTGAATTTCAACAAAGAAATTCCCATGGAGGAAAAGTGTATTGGAAGCGACGATCAGAGACACCTGTCAGCGCGATACCCATCACCACAACAAAATGGAGGCTTACCAGAAAGCCAGCGACCCTCCTTACTCAGGGGGGTCACAAAACGCTTGATTGGATCTGTGATCCACTGAGAAGGGAGTCCAGACGTTTCACTCCAGTAGCCTTGGATAGTATGCACCAGAAGGTTCACAGCTGATCAGGGCTTGTTATTAAGAAACGCCATCTCCTCCTCCTCCCGCACCTCCACCAGTCACTAATTCGCCAACACACACCAATCAATGTGCTGGTGACTTAGTGACTACAGAGGTCAGTCAGGGCTTGTTTAAAAGCTCATTTACTGCTTGTTAGAATGGTAGAAACACTTGAATATCCATAACCTGGGCAAAGGTTCAACTTGAAGTCAGAAGCATGGTTTGTAATTATTGGACTGTGTTTGTCCAACCTTACATCAACAAGAAGCAAGACCCTCATATATACAGCAGTGTTGCCAACTGCCAGTATTTTTACTGACAGCCAGTAAAAAAACAGACATTTTTCTCCTGCCAGTACAGGCGGTCCCCGGGTTACAAACAAGGCAGGGACTGTAGGTTTGTTCTTAAGTTGAATCTGTTTGTAAGTCGGAACAGGTACATTTTTTTGTAGCTCCAGCCAAAAAATCTATTTTGAAGCTTTTTGGGTAGCATAGGGAAGGGTTATCACCCCTGTAACATTTGTTTTGCTGTCTGTATTCCTGTTCAGAAGATTTAACCTCACTTTCTGAAAATGTTGGGTTGTTGTGGAAGCAAGGATTGGTGATAAAGCATCAGTGGAGATACCTTTTTCCCATAGTAAATCTTACAGGAGTGAATTTCCCTTCCCAGGGGTAGATTTCCTCTCACTTCCTGTTGTCTCCCTCGGACATTTGTAACTAGGGGACCGCCTGCAAATGGAAAGGTTAAAAATATGGTTGAGAAGCTCAGCCCTGCGCATGCACAGGTCTGGTCCGGAGCCAGCTGCGACCATCCAAGTGTTTGGGCGGAAATAGGGGGGGGGGTGGGTCTGGTGGAGGCAGTGCCTGAGCATGTCATGTGATGCAAGAAGGCCTAGAGGAGTGGCCAGAGCCTCGTGTGCGGATCTGCGGTACGGGAGCAAGGTAAGCCGGGAGCGGGACTGTCAGTACTGTTTGGACTGAAGGGACCACCTATCATGGAGAGAGACTGTCACTGTGACTCATAAGGGGACGTGTCATGTCGGTGAGGTGTCATCATCATCTGTGCTGCTGTCAGTGTCACTGTGAGTCAATTTCATGCATGTGTGCCCGCCCATTCTAATTTCTTGTCCTGTCCCGGAGCTACTCACTTACCATTTTGAAAATAAAATATTTAATGTTTTTTGCCTTAATATCCACCTTAAATCACATTTCTAATTGCATATTGTACTTGTTTGTAGTCTAAATTTAAACTTAAAACGGTAATTTTGTAAATTTTGGAAATGCAGTAAAAAGTTTGCTGTGCCAGTAAATTTCAATCTTGTAGGTTGGCAACACTGATATACAGTTATGTATTTTTTTTTGTTAACTGATGCAAATCCTCTAAATAAAAATTGTAAAATAAAAAAAAAAGGAAGAAGAGCGAGACCCTCAGCTTTGGTGGGGGTGAGGTCCCTACCCATCTTCCTGAGTGCCTGGAATAAAATACTTTGTACTAAAACAAATACCAGCTACTTTGTGATAGATGCACATGGGTTGGAAAAGACAGAATACGGTCGTCTTTAGAATGGGACAGGTGAGTGCGATTGGATTTTATTCTTGAGGATTGTGGCTTGAAGCAGGAGCACGGTTCAATTTGTAAATATGTAATCTTCATGTTCTGCCAGGCAGCCCCCCTCCTGGCTTTCATCAGGGGCATCCCACTGTTCTCAAGGGATATGCTGGATAATGAGGCAGCTGCAGGCTTGTGTCAGATAAATCCTTATCGCTCCCCCATGTGCAGACAGATAACAAGCAGCAGTGTTATTGCTGCCCCTGTATATAAACAGATGAGCAAAATTATACAAGCATTCTGTATGGTTTCCCTTTCCTCTTTATCTAATGGATCAAAATTCATCCCAGCAAGCAAACCAATTTAATTGCATGTTGAATGCACCACAATGGTCGGGAGCCTTGGCTTTCATCTTTACTTTGTTTTTCCTTTCCGTGCTCAATTACACATTTATAAAGAATAACTCTAGCCTGATTAAAAAGGAATATATTATTTTAAAACAAGAAGCTCTAGAGATTCAGGAATACAACCAATTAAAACGTACTGCTAACCAGACTTGTCCCTGACACCTGCAAATATTTTTTTGTGTTAATGGTGATAGCAGAATACATGGTACAATATATTATGCTACATCATGGGAAAAGATTTTTCCCCAGTTTGGACTGCATCATTAAAAAGTAGTTTTAAAGCAGTATTAAACCAAAGCATTTACTATTAAACATGTATTATATTGCAGCTTACCAATTTTCAGATGTGGTGGCTGCATTAGTTTTTTTTTTTTTGTCTTTCTTCAATCTTTAACTGGTGATCCAAGCAGTAAGTCTGTTTTTTTAAAGAACATGCGCTTTTGCAGTTACAGGGATGAGACAAACCATTTAACACGGACAGAGATGCTTACAATTAGAGTTGTCCCGATACCGCTTTAAGACCAAGTACAAGTACCGATACTTTTTTTCAAGTACTCGCCAATACCGATTCTTTTTTTTAATGTCATGTGACAGTTTGATTGATGGGCACTGACTGATGGGGACTGATAGATGACACTGATAGGTGGCACTTATGGGCACTTATAGATAGATGGCACTGACGGGTGGCTGGCACTGATAGGTGGCACCGACAAGTGGCTGGCACTGATAGATGGCACTTATGGGCACTGAAAGGTGGGGACTGATAGATGGCACTTATGGGCACTGATAGATGGCACTGACAGGTGGCTGGCACTGATAGGCGGCACTTATGGGTATTCATAGGTGGCACTGATGGCTGGCACGAATAGATGGCACTGATAGGTGGCACCAACAAGTGGCTGGCACTGATAGGTGGCACTTATGGGGACTGACAGGTGGGGACTGATAGATGGCACTGACTGATGGGGACTGATATATGGCACTGATAGATGGCACTGACAGGTGGCTGGCCCTGATAGGCGGCACTTATGGGCATTGATAGGTGGCACTGATGGCTGGCACTGAAAGACGGTACTTATGGGCACTTATAGATGGCACTGACAGGTGGCTGGCACTGATAGGCAGCACTTATGGGCATTGATAGGTGGCACTGATAGACGGCACTGATAGATGGCACCGACAAGTGGCTGGCACTGATAGATGGCACTTATGGGCACTGACAGGTGGGGACTGATAGATGGCACTGACTGATGGGGACTGATAGGTGGCACTGATGGCTGGCACTGATAGACAGCACTTATGGGCACTGATAGATGGCACTAACTGGTGGCTGGCACTGATAGGCGGCACTTATGGGCATTCATAGGTGGCACTGATGGCTGGCACTGATAGATGGCACTTTTGGGCACTGACAGGTGGGGACTGATAGATGGCACTGATAGGGGGCACTGATAGATGGCTCTGACAGGTGGCTGGCACTCATAGGCAGCAATAATGGCTGGCACTGATAGACAGCACTTATGGGCACTGATAGATGGCACTGACAAGTGGCTGGCACTGATAGATGGCACTTATGGGCACTGACAGGTGGCTGGCACTGATGGCTGGCACTGAAATGCAGCAATAAATGACACAAGGAAAGGATTCATTTTGAAATGCTATGCTGTGACGCCCATCTTGGTACACCCTGCCTCAGTAAGCAGCAGCAGACATCTTCTATATGGGCTGGGTGTAACAAGATGTCTATATGGGCTGGGTGTAACAAGATGTCTGCCACTGGCTTACTACAGCCGCATGCAGGGTGTACCAAGATGGGCGTCGTAATGTTCAGCCGCCGACGGCCAACGAATGTGATGGCTCCGGTCACTGATCCTGATGCGTCTGCGCCCTGCACCACTGCCAGATTACCTAGCTAGTTCCACTGCAGGTGAGGACTTGCTCTCTGCTCCGCTGATTCCACCCGCCGACCAGGTATCAGATAAGGCATCGGGAGCATTTGTGCGAGTACAAGTACTCGCGCAAATGCTCTGGTATCAGGACAACCCTACTTACAATGATCATCTTTTATTTATTTATGGAAAACCTTTATCCAAAAAAAGAAAAGCATTGTTTGCGATAACTGCTTATAAAGTATTAGGCTTCATGTACACTAGCAGCCCCTAAACTTGAGTGTAGGAGCTTTTTGCATTTTTTTGCCAAAGCTCCTAAACTCAACTCCATAAAAGACTATGGGGGTTGTTTACTAAAGGTAAATCCACTTTGCACTTCAAGTGCAAAGTGCACTTGAAATTGTCACTGTAGGGGGACATGTAAGGAAAATAAACAGCATTTTAGCTTGCACATGATTAGATAATAAAATCAGCAGATCTTCCCCTCACTTCAGATCTTCCCCTCAGCTTTTCAGTGACTACACTTCCAAGTGCACTTGTAGTGCAAAGTGGATTTGCCTTTCGTAAATAACCCCCTATGTGTCCATGTACACATAGGCTTTTAGGATCATTTAGGAGCTGCTGCAGTTAGGGCAGGTTCAACCCCCCATAACTTCCCTCTCCTGAACGTGGAAGAATCGTGTTCAGAATAGGAACGTTTTGACTGCTGGCCACAAAACGCGTAAAATGGCGGTAAAATCGTGGCGCAATTTTGCAGCATTTTGCGTTTTCCAGCAGCTGGCGGTCAAAGTAGTTCAAGTGTACATGAGGCCTTATAGTAAGGTGACCAGATTTTCAAAATGAAGTCCGGGGACATTTTTTTTTTTGGCAAATGGTAAACGATTTTATAAGCATATATTCCTCAAATTATATATGCAGTGCATGTGGTATATGTTTATGGAAGGATTACATGATATATACGTTATTTCTCACATTTCGTCCATGAGAAAAAAAAAATAAAATTATTCTTAGAATTTTTTGGGATACGACTACCAAATGTTAAGAAGATAAGATGCATATTTTGTATTTTATTCTTGCCAAAGAATTTTGGTTCAACAATAACAATGAACAATAAATTAACAATTCAGAACAGTAAAAGATTGCATGGTAACAACACGTAGGATACCTTCGAACATAAATAATAAAATATTAATAGCTAACTGTTATAAGACTACAAATGTACGGTAAAGTGCCGCTAAAAATAGCGGCGCTTTACCGCCAACGCCGCCCCAGCCTGAAAGCAGCCTTACAGCAGATGTCATTTGTGGACTGAGCTCCCGTATGTTTCATTGGATTCATGAATACAGTTTTTTTGGACTGTTTTGATATACACAGCTCTAATTGGACTATAATTGTAAGGTTTTTGCACGATTGACCATCACATATACAAAAACATATTTGGGGGGCACACCCTACAATGCGTTTAAATTCAAGATGGTGCTGCTATGAGACCTACAAACAGTACAAAACAGATTACAGCGCACACATTCAAGAATTACATTTCCTGCAAGGCTAGTTAAAAACACCTGAACATATTCAAAAAAATACGGGGGTTTGGTCACACTATATGGTCATATAGTGCTAAGCCCACTAAGACCCCTTTCACACCGAGGGCGTTTTGCAGGCGCTATAGCGTTAAAAATAGCGCCTGCAATCCGCCCCCTCAAACAGCTTCTCTATTGTTTCCAGTGTGAAAGCCTGAGGGCTTTCGCACCGGAGCGGTGCGCTGGCAGGATGTCAGGAAAAGTCCTGTCAGCAGCTTCTTTGGAGCGGTGAAGGAGCGGTGTGTTTACCGCTTCTCCACCGCTGCTCCCCATTGAAATCAATGGAGCAGCGCTGGGATACCGCCGGCAAAACGCTGCTATTGCGGCGCATTGTGGGCGGTTTTAACCCTTTCTCGGCCCCTAGCGGGGAGTAAAGGCGCCCCGCTAGCGGCCGAAAAGCGCTGCAAATCCGACGGTAAAACGCCGCTAAAAATAGCGGCGTTTTACCGCCGACGCTATAAGTGGCTCGGTGTGAAAGGGGTCTTACTGTGACAAAGTACCCTGAATTAGTGGGGAAACATATTACAGCGCACACATTCAAGAAAACTATCGCATATATTTGATTTTTTTTTTTTATATAATCAATTGCATATTTTATATATCTATATCTATATATATCTATAGATATATAGTGCCACATGAGTGCTGCCTGTCAGTGCCCACCAGCGAAGGAGAAAAATGTTATTATGTTAGCTGCTAGCATAAAAACTCACCTGCTTGTGGCCATTCACTCTGTACTACTTCTTGCCTACAATTCCCATAGTGCCTTGCAGGACCGGAAGGGGAGGAACGCTGTACTCTGTCCTCTCCTCTATGCTGCCAGGAGGACGATTGGAGGAGGGAGTAGAGGTAGGAGAGGGGCGGGATGCTGGAAGAGTCACGTGATGCATTTTTCAGCTGAGGAGGAGTGGCGGCTACTAACTACACTAGCACAGAATAGGCAGGCTGGAGCCGCTCCAGCTCCTCCTCTACAGTCACTCTACATAGCTCTGCATGTGCTATCTCTTGGGGCAACGCCCCCATCCACCGGGAAACGCCCCTGTCCATCGGGAAAACGCCCCCATCCATCGGGAAACTGCTGCAGCCTGGCTGCCCAAATGCCGACCGGCAAAACCAGGGACAAAAGCGGGGACAAACGGGGTCCGATATCATAGTCGGAAAACGGGGACTGTCCCCGGAAAACGGGGACGTCTGGTCACCTTACCTTATAGCTGGAGTTTGGATTCAATTTGTTAGTGTATTAAGCTGGTAGTAATCTCTTTTACACCATTTGTACCTACAGGTACACCTATATTAAGGCTTACCTGTAGGTATGGTGAATATCTCCTAAACTAGCACCATGTAGGAGATATTCAGAGTGCATGCAGCTGATGACATCACTGGCACATGCGCTCTGGAGGTCCGGCTTCAAGTCACTCCCGGGCACGTGCGCAGGAGCAGCTGTTTCTGGCACGAGGAAATGGCTGCTCCTGTGCGACGTCATCGGGCCCCCGACCACTCATGTGGAAGACCAGGTGAAGAGGTTAGCCGTCTCAGCGGGGACAGTGCTTCGTTCTAAGGTAAGTCTATCATAATGTGCTAGCACATTGTGACATTGCCTTGCAGGGATTTTTTTCTTTTTTAAATTACATGCGGTTTACTACTGCTTTAAATCTGCTAGTACATCTAACATTCCCCCTCAGACTGATAATGCTGCTTTCCAAAGGTGTCCCCTGTTCTCATTCAACCAGAATAGGGGCACTATAAAACAGGGAGGTGTGTTACTGGCCAGATCACGAGGTAAAACAGCGGGGAAAGAAAAAAAAACAAAAACAAATGCAGCCCCCATATCTAATAAATGGTAAGCTGCAATATATTACATTTTTGGTTTTGGGTTTAATACAACTTTAAACCTTCAGCATTTTTTCGTTTAAGACTTGGATCACAATAAAAAAAAACATTCTCCAGTACTTTTGTTAAAATGATTTTCCCAGCACATGAAATGCTGTTGGCTCCTGTGCTCTCAGTCCTGCTTCACTGACACTTGCAGTCTTCACAGAAAAGAGGTAACAGAAGACAGTGCAGTCTGGAGTCAGTTTGTTAGCTTGGAGAAGGGTGAAGGGAGGAATAACTGAAACATAGTTAAAGAGGAGTTCCACCCAGGCGGGCCATTAAAAAAAAAAAATTAAAAGTCAGCAGCTACAAATACTGCAGCTGCTGACTTTTAATTGGACACTTACCTGTCCCTGGGTCCAGCGATGCGGGGGATCGAAGCCCCGCTCGTCCCCCCCCCTCTGCTCGTCGGCTCCGGCATTTCAACTGTGGGCGCCGGGCTGTGGCTTCACAGCCTGGCACCCACTGCGCATGCGCGAGCGGCGCCGCGTGCCGTGATTGGCCGCTCAATCACCTAGGACCTGTAATAGGTCCCAGATGATTGACAGGAGGGAGGGAGAAGAGCCGAGCCCTTCCTGTGCCAGTGGGAAGTGATGTCACCAGCCCAGGCAGAGGAAGGGGCAGACTACGAGGGACCACCTAGCAACAGGCATTTAGAGGTAAGTAAAAAAAAAAAAATATCCAAATGTTTTTTGTTTTTTTTTTTTAGAATTTTTTAGATATGTTTGTTTTTTTGGGTGGAACCCCACTTTAAAGATGAAGAAGCTGCATACTCATAAATCAGCTGCTGAAAAGGATTACACATATCTGAGCATTTATTATCACTTTAATAAAATGGATACAAGCAGGAATAGTCACAAACAGGAGTCGAGATCCAAGCTGGTGCAACTGGCAGATAAGGCATGATGAAAATTAGCCAATAATATCTGCCATGCTGGCAATTGTAGCTTGACATGCAATGCCCAAATGGTCACCGCACCCGATTGGATGCATGTGCTGTTTCCCACCCGGATTTTTCAATTGACTTTAAGCCGGCTGGTGCAGACAGGGCCACCCATGGCTCAAATTTCAAAATTTCGAAACTCTGGCTGAGCTACCAGGTATCCCGTGACCTGAGTCTTCCTCAGATATCCTGCTGTCCAGCCCCATGGGCCATGGGCTCTTCCTGTTGATCTAAATCATCCTAAAACTGGAAACCAGTGGTTACCACCCTGCAGCCCCTGCTTACTGGTCTCCCCTCTGTACTGGGGGGATTGGGGAAGAAATAGCTTTGTACTGGAGGGGTGGTTAGAGCTTTGTTCTTGGGGTATTTTGGTGGAGAGTTCCATACATTTGGGGGGGGGGGGGTTGGGTTGCGTTAGGGAGAAAAAACATGTACCTGTGAACTGCAGGGGTTTGGTGGGAGGGCTCTGTCTGTACTGGGGGGAGGGGGGGGAACCTTTTAATTGCACACTAACCTGTATGTTACTTACAGTGAGGGAAAAAAAGTATTTGATCCCCTGCTGATTTTGTACGTTTTCCCGCTGACAGAAATGAGCAGTCTATAATTTTAATGGTAGATTTATTTTAACAGTGAGAGACAGAATAACAACAAAAAAAGTTATAAATTGATTTGCATTTTAATGAGTAATATAATTATTTGACTCCTTCACAAAACATGGCTTAGTACTTGGTGCCAAAACCCTTGTTGGCAATCACAGAGATCAGACGTTTCTTGTAGTTGGCCACCAGGTTTGCCAAACTCTCCGGAGGGATTTTGTCCCACTCCCCTTTGCAGATCCTCTCCAAGTCATTAAGGTTTCGAGGCTGATATTTGGCAACTCAAACCTTCAGCTCCCTCCACATATTTAATATGTTATATGGGATTAAGGTCTGGAGTCTGGCTAGGCCACTCCAGGACCTTAATGTGCTTCTTCTTGAGCTACTCCTTTGTTGCCTTGGCCATGTGTGTTGGGTCATTGTCATGCTGGAATAACCATCCATGACCCATTGTCAATGCCCTGGCTGAGGGAAGGAGATTCTCACCCAAGATTTGAGGGTACAGGCCTCATCCATTGTCCCTTTGATCCAGTGAAGTTGTCTGCATCAAAAACACCCCCAAAGCATAATGTTTCCACCTCCATGTTTGATGGTGGGGATGGTGTTCTTGGGGTCATAGGCACCATTCTTCCTCTGCCAAACACGGCGAGTTGAGTTGATGCCAAAGAGCTCAATTTTGGTCTCATCTGGCCACAACACTTTCACCCAGTTCTCCTCTGAATCATTCAGATGTTCATTAGCAAACTTCAGATGGGCCTGTACATGTGCTTTCTTGAGCAGGGGGACCTTGCGTGTGCTTCAGGATTTCAGTCCTTCAGGACGTAGTGTGTTACCAATTATTTTCTAGGCAACTATCGTCTCAGCTGCCTTGAGATCAAATTACAAGATTCTCCCATGTAGTTCTGGGCTGATTCCTCACCGTTTTCATGATCATTGAAACTCCATGAGGTGAGATCTTGCATGGAGCCCCAGACCGAGTGAGACTGACAGTTATTTTGTGTTTCTTCCATTTGTGAATAAATCGCACCAACTTTTGTCACCCTCTCACCAAGCTGCTTGGCGATGGTCTTGTAGCCCATTCCAGCCTTGTGTAGGTCTACAATCTTGTCCCTGACATCCTTGGACAGCTCTTTGGTCTTGACTATGGTGAAGAGAAGAGATTGGAATCTAATTGATTGATTGATTGCTTCTGTGGACAGGTGTCTTTTTTACAGGTAACAAGCTGAGATTAGGAGCACTCCCTTTAAGAGCGAGCTCATAATCTCAGCTCATTACCTGTATAGAGCCAGAAATCTTGCTGATTAATAGGGGATAAAAAACTTATTTCACTCAAAAAATTCAAATCAGTTTATAACTTTTTTGAAATGTGTTTTTCTGGCTATTTATGTTTTTATTCTGTCTCTCACTGTTAAAATAAAACTACCATTAAAATTATAGACTAAATATTCCTTTGTCAGTGGGCAAACGTACAAAATCAGCAGGGGATCAAATACTTTTTCTTTTCCCCTCACTGTACTCCTTGTGCAGTGTGCTACCTATATACACTTTGTTGTACATTTCATACTCCTGAACACTGCACTCTTTCTGCTGCATTTTGCATTATATTTATGACCAAAGTGTTTATTTTCTCAACAGTTGCTGGTTGAAAGTAGCAACTATTTTAATGAATGAAAGCATATTGTGTGGGTACAAGGACTGCGGCATATCTGTGCTGTGTATACAGTAGGGTCAGATTTTAGTCAACCATGCCCCTTTAGGAGCCTTGTAGGGGTACTTTCGCCTGCTAAGGGTGGATTCAGCAACTGCAAGCTATTGTTCTTT
Organism: Lithobates clamitans; assembly: GCA_037952925.1. NCBI lineage: Eukaryota > Metazoa > Chordata > Amphibia > Anura > Ranidae > Lithobates > Lithobates clamitans. The sequence continues at coordinate 524,750 of JBBGZY010000534.1, forward strand.
GAATAAAGTAGAACTGCACTCCATGGCACTCTGGATAATGACCTCTTCATGCAAAAAGCCCAGGGATACTGTGACATTGTGCTCTCCCCCCCCTCACAAATTGTAAAGCAATAGATAGGAATGCTGACCATATTCTGCTCTTCAGCAGCACACCACGTCTCCCCATGATGCCACCTGTTGAGCACATAAACAGGACTTTCTTCCAAGACTCCCAGGCCCAGATCACCCCTGCACCTCAGCAGGCTCCAGTAGGGAGCCGATTGGAGCCTACTGAGCTATACCTAAAAGGTATATGTGTATTCCACTCTTGTATGCTTAACCACAAGGGTTAACTGATACACTGATTTTGTACAAGCTCAAGACTCACAACCCGGAGGGTTCTTTGGCTTGCACTCCCTGTAACTGTGACTTGTATCGGCCTGCCATCCGTTCCGACAAGATCCGCTCAAAACAGACAGATGGAGATACGCTCGCCATCCATCTAGTGAATCGGATGAAAATGGACAGGCTATCCGTTTTTATCCAATCTTGCCATAGATGACAGCGGAGCTCTGACAGGTCCGTCCCTGCACAGTGAGCAGAGAGACGGACCTCTCCTCCACCGGCTCAGCGGGGATCAATGGGGGAGTCCACTGAGCAGATCCACCCCGAGTGAAAGGGGCCTAAGGAACACAGACAACATCTTCGCTTTTACTGGCAGACTTGAAATAACATGTACATTATACATTATCCTGGCTGAGGTAGCATTGCTGTGCTGCTGAATTGGTACACTGTCCCTAGAGGTTTACACAGAATAGCTGTCTAAATTGGCCCTAGTATGTATATGTACAGTGCCTTAAAAAAATATTCATAATCCTTGAAATTTTCCACATTTTGTCATCATGTTACAACCAAAAACATAACTGTATTATGTTAGGATTTTATGGGATCGACCAAAACAAAGTGGCACATAATTGTGAAGTGGAAGGAAAATGATAAATGGTTTAACGTTTTTTTTACAAATCAATAACTAAAAAGTGTGGCGTGCATTTGTATTCAGCCCCCTTTACTCTGATATCCGATTGAACCAATTGCCTTCAGAAGTCACCTAATTAGTAAATAGAGTCCACCTGTATGTAACTTAATCTCAGTAAAAATACAGCTGTTTTGTCAAGCTCTCAGGAGGTTAGTTAGAGAACCTTAGGTGAACAAACAGCATCTTGAAGGCCAAAAAGGAACACACCAGACAGGTCAGGGATGAAGTTGTGCAGAAGTTTAAAGCAGGGTTAGGTTATATCCCCCCCAAAAATAGAAAAATATCCCAAGCTTTGAACATCTCACAGAGCACTGTTCAATCCATCATCTGAAAATGGAAAGAATATGGCAAAACTGCACACCTACAAAGACATGGCCGTCCACCTAAACTGACAGGACAGGCAAGGAGAGCATTAATCAGAGAAGCAGCCAAGAGGCCCATGGTAACTCTGGAGGAGCTGCAGAGATCCACAGCTCAGGTGGGAGAATCTGTCCACAGGACAACTATTAGTCGTGCACGCCACAAATCTGACCTTTATGGAGGAGGGGCAAGAAAAAGACATTTTTGAAAGAAAGCCATAAGAAGTCCCATTTGCAGTTTGCGAGACGCCATGTTGGGGACACAGCAAACATGTGAAAAAAGGTGCTCTGGTCAGATGAGACCAAAACTGAACTTTTTGGCCTAAAAACAAAATGCTATGTGTGGCAGAAAACTAACACTGCACATCACCCTGAACACACCATCCCCACTGTGAAACATGGTGGTGGCAGCATCATCTTGTGGGGATGCTTTTCTTCAGCAGGGACAGGGAAGATGGTCAAAGTTGATGGGAAGATGGATGGAGCCAAATACAGGGCAATCTTAGAAGAGTCTGTAAAAGACTGGGGGTGGGCTTCACCTTCCAGCAGGACAACAACCCTAAACATACAGCCAGAGCTACAATGGAATGGTTTATATCAAAGCATATTCATGTTTTAGAATGGCCCAGTCAAAGTCCAGACTTAAATCAAATTGAGAATCTGTGGCAAGACTTGAAAATTGCTGTTCACAGACCCTTTTTTTTCTTTTTCGAGGTTCACACACTGTTATGAGCCACCTTGCCTTCCCACCACACTATTCAGCCTCCCCCATTTCCCCTCTTTCTCCCTCTATTTTTTCTTCCTCTTCTCTTTCTCTTTTCTTCTCCCTTCTTTCCTTTTCTCCCCCCCCCCAATACCACCTCCCTTCCCTTCCACCCCCCCCTTTCCACCCCCCCCTTTTTTCTTCCCCCCCTTTTTTCTTCCTCCCCCCCCTTTTTCTTTCCTTCCTTTGCCCTTTTCCCCTCCCCTCCCCCCCCTCACCAGCCCATGCCCCAGTCTATCCTTCTTTTAACTTTGTACATTCCTACATATGCACACACCACATTGTGCGCAGGCACATGCATACTAATACAACCACCCCCCCCCCCTCCCCTGGCTTACCATACTCCCATCATTAGTATATGTCCATGCTCATATATGGATATATATTTTTTATATATAAAACATTTTTTTGTGTATATATAATTTTTTTGTATATATATATTTTTATGTTTCTATATTTTAATATTTTTGTTTTTATATAAATGTATATATGAGATTCTTTTATGTATAGGGAAATTCTTATTGTTTCTATATCTCATTTGTATGTGTACATGCATGTATATGTGTGTGTGCATACATGCATGTAACACATATCTGCTCCATATAATGATAATCCTTTTCACACATGATCCCCCCCCCCCCTTTTCTTTATATATATGATTTTTTATAATGATTTTTTATAATGATTTTTGTTTACATATTGTTCATAACTTAATTTATTTATATGATACTTGATACGTATTAACATTCCCTCAGCCACTATGTGCCCTCTCCCCATACGTCATTCTTTTTGTGTTCCCCTCCTTTACTCCAGCGCGGTCTCTCACAAATTTCGTTCCATATCCCCTCCCCCTTTGAGTTCACCGCACTGTATTACTCCTTAACAGCGTTGTGCTATCAGCCGGCGCTGAGCCTTGTTGTCCCACAGCGCTGGCCTATAAATAGCACAGCACTCACACACTGCCCCCTCAGGCCTATTGAAGGAGCAGCCGCTCCGAGCGCGTAGCCTATCCACAACTCCCCCACTGCCTGCCTCCTCCCTCTATGTGAGCCCTCCCCCTGGAGTGTACCCGGAAGCCGCTGAATGGCCCGTGACGTCACGCACACCCTCTGTGCGCTCCACGCCGGCCCCAACCTCCCCCTGATGGCCACAGGACGAACCACCTGCTGAACAGCTTCCCCTGCAGCCTTACACCGCTGACACATCATCCAGACTGGAGCTCGAGGAACTCACCAGGACTATCTATCTACAGATGAGCCTTTTTAATCATGTCTCTTGTAAGTGTTTTTTAATTTTGTGTCATTAAAAGTACCTACTAATGCTGCACTCAGGTGGCGCTTCCTTTCTTCACCCTCTCTTGCATATCACAGAGCCAGCTCTCTGAGGATAGCAGCCGCCTCCTAGATCCACTGCTCCACCAACCCACTCCATATACTTTGAACTGTCAGATCCTTATTAACCCTTGGACTGCCAACCTTTTAGTCATGTAACCTACTTTACATGCTCCGAACTGTCAGACCCTCATTAACCCCTGGGCTGCCAACACTTTAGCCATGGACTATATGCCTGGCCAACCTCATTAATTCTGATTATTGTATGCTGTATATGCGCTTGAAGTTATTATTACTTTTATCTGTTGTTATCACTTGCTTTAACTGAGCAGCTATACTGTGCTACAAAAAACTTTTTTTATTTGACTAATTAATGTACTATCACTGCTTCTATGGATCTTCTTACTGCCATTGAAGACAACAAACATATTGTCTTGGAGGAATTCTTTGCCCTCTTTCCCACCCATTTTTTCAAAAAAGATAGCCCCATCGCAAGCTCCAAGACCCCCATCCCCAAATTATGCACCCTCTTCAAAAAACTTGAGGACTTAATCTCCACTGCCAACCAACAGTGGTGGGATAAGTTCTTTCTGCAATTATATATTTCACACAAAATTTCCCCTACAGGACTTAGAGTCCTAAAAGAGTGTGCCTTCCTCGACCCAGATCTACATACAGAATGGGCACACATATCCGAGTTCTGCACAACCAAATGGATGAGTGTCATCATCCAACAAAGAGAAAGAAAATACACAGCCCTGAAAGACAAAATCACCAGTCTTTGCCAAACCATTTGTGACACCATTACTCATTTACCGCACACTTGGTTCAGCATGCTCAAAAGGAACACAATTACAAATGAGGATTATACTATTGCCAATAAACTCGGTAAATTCAGAAGGGATCTTTTTGACTACAACAACAACCAAATATTCACCTGGAAAAGGAAGAAACACCCCAGCCTTAATCCAGGTCCTGGTCCTCGCCCACTCCTGTCTATCCTGCCACAAGGGAGCCTTTTCAGATCCCATCAGGCACCAAAACCCTTGTTGCTACATTCATATCCACACCCGCCCAGACCCGGGCCGATGTCCCGGCATACCCCACAATTTCTCACTGGACCTAAACCACTCACTCCCAAACCCAAACGCCTCAAGAACAGACCCAATAAAGCTTGCACAGGCTCCACCCAGGCGCAGACACCGTCTACTAATCATGACCACCAGACACAACAACCTGCCTCTACCCAAGGTCTAGATCTCACAGATGTCTCCCTATGCAACTCAGTGCCTGTCTCTGAACCGATAAATAAACCTCCTGATGATTCACATAGGATTATCCATGATCACCCTGATACCATCAGTGAGTCACAGTCATTAGCCTGGATAGAGAATCTCCCTCTCACACAATTCCAGAGTTCCAAACCCCCGCTAAAAATAGCCACCAGTCTAGAAAACGATTTTTTAGCACTTACCCCCCCGCCGCTCCTCACAAAAAGAAAACACGTAGAAGAGGACGGAGGGGGGGACGAGGAAGAAAAAAAGTCAGTAAAGATGCGGAAACTGTAAAAATCTATAATCTATCACACACTTCTTTAACCGCATATGACCTATCCCTCCTCAGAAAGGGGCTCACTTTTGCCCCTACTATGCAGCCCAACAGTTTTACACTATTCAAAGACCTCAACAAATACATTAGAGACCTTACAGTCCAGAGATATTTCAATATCCAATCATCTAAACAAGCCCCCACGTCTGATATCGTCAACTCTGTTTCATGTTCCACAGACCTTGATTCACTTGACAAATCAGACAGACCCGCACTTGCCCTACTTGAGGAGTTATATGCCAAAAACTACAACGCTGACCTTAAATGGCTCACCCAACATGGTTCTACCTCACCCCCAGTCAAACACACCTCACTACGCCCCAAATCCATCTTTAACCCAACATCCAACAAGGGTCCGTACTTACAAACTTTCTACCAGGTAGTCTATACGGACCTCATTAATATGTGCAACCGCACTTCCAAGCACACCTACATCAAGTCCAACCTTCCTCCACTAGAACGCAAGGCCCTGGAACAGTTGACACACAACGAATCTATTGTCATCAAACCTGCGGACAAAGGGGGCAGTATAGTCATCCAGGACAAAGAAGACTACATCCTCAAATCACGAAGACTACTTTCTGATACTAACACCTATGCCAGGCTCCCCAGTGATCCCACATTCCAGTTTTCGCTAGAAGCAACTACACTTGTTAACAAAGCCCTCACTGACGAAATCATTTCCAAATCTGAAGCCTCGTTCTTAAAGAAAAACTTCTATAAAGTTCTGTATTTCTACCATTTACCAAAAATTCATAAAGATCTCACCCGTCCCCCAGGCCGTCCAATAGTGGCTGGCATGGAGAGTGTCACCAGTGGCTTCTCCATATATATTGATATATTCCTCCAACCCCTAGCACAGAACCTCCCTTCCTATATACGTGATGGACCCCATCTACTCGAGATGCTCAAACCCTATACATGGCATAAGAACTACTGGTGGCTTTCACTCGATGTGTCATCACTCTACACATCGATACCCCATGATATAGGAGCCAGGGCTGTGGGGCATTTTTTGGCCAACGATCCCCTCACCAACCCCCGGCAAGCCAATTTCATACTAGAAGCCCTAACCTTCTGCCTCAAACATAACTATTTTGAGTCAGAGGGTACACACTACCTTCAGATCAATGGTACAGCCATGGGGGCCAACTTTGCCCCCAGCTATGCCAATCTCACCATGGGATATTGGGAACACATGTACCTCGCAGCAGACCACCCCTTTGCCGCAAACATAATATACTATGGTCGATATATTGATGACATAGTTATCATCTGGGATGGTACACTCGATAGCATACTTACCTTCGTCCAGCATTGCAACACCAACACCTTGGGCCTATCATTCACCCATGTGGCTGACCCCGAAACTCTGGCATTCCTAGACCTTGAACTCTGCCATGACAATGAAACCATATATGCCAAAAATTTCATTAAACCCACTGCAGGCAATTCCTTCATACATTATACCAGCTGCCACCATCCCAGATCGGTGAACAATATTCCCTGAAGCCCGTTTTTGCCGTCTCCGGAGGAACTGCACCAGAGACTCAGACTATGAAGCCCATGGCCTACTTCTATCTAAAAAATTTCAAGAAAAAGGATACCCTGCTCCTCTCATAGAGGCAGCCTTCAACAACTACCGCAAGCCACATATCAGTCGTCATAACTCCTCTCCTGTTGCCAAACAACCAACCCACTTCATCACATAGTTTCACGACAAACACAAGAAAATGGAAAAAATACTAGAATCACATTGGTCCATTCTCCTGGAAGACCCCCATTTGAAAGCCACAGTTGGGACAAAACCCAAAGTAACATATAGGAGGTCAAGGAACATTAAGAGCAAAATTGCACCCAGTAAAATCAAGTCCTCCCAATCCATCCCCCTGCAACCTATCCTTATACCTCTCAGAGGGATGTACCAATGTAAAAAACCCCTCTGTCTCACTTATCCATTCGTACATCATGGTCAGAAAACTTTTAATGTCAAAGGCAAAAGCTACACCCTCAAAGAATTTTACAACTGCTCTACGGACTTTGTCGTATACTGCCTGACCTGTCCCTGTGGACAATTCAATGTTGGCCGCACCATAAGGGCACTCAGAGCACGATTTGGGGAACACCGGCGCTTCATCGAAAAGGGTCGTGACCATCACAGCGTCCTCAAACATTTTCTTACACACCACGGCCAGTCCACTGCTGGCCTAAGCGTGTGGGTTATTGAGTCCATCCCTGCCACATTCCCTACAGCTGAATGCTTCAAACGTCTGTGCCAGCAAGAAACCTACTGGATCTACTCCTTGGGCACCCTTACACCCGGTGGGCTAAACGAAGAAATCGAGGTTCACACACTGTTATGAGCCACCTTGCCTTCCCACCACACTATCCAGCCTCCCCCATTTCCCCTCTTTCTCCCTCTCTTTTTTCTTCCTCTTCTCTTTCTCTTTTCTTCTCCCTTCTTTCCTTTTCTCCCCCCCCCCATACCACCTCCCTTCCCTTCTCCCCCCCTTCCCTTCCCCCCCATTTTTTCTTCCCCCCCTTTTTCTTTCCTTCCTTTGCCCTTTTCTCCTCCCCTCCTTCCCCCCCCTCACGAGCCCATGTCCCAGTCTATCCTTCTTTTAACTTTGTACATTCCTACATATGCACACACCACATTGTGCGCAGGCACATGCATACTAATACAACCCCCCCTCCCCTGGCTTACCATACTCCCATCATTAGTATATGTCCATGCTCATATATGGATATATATATTTTTATATATAAAACATTTTTTTGTGTATATATAATTTTTTTGTATATATATATTTTTATGTTTCTATATTTTAATATTTTTGTTTTTATATAAATGTATATATGAGATTCTTTTATGTATAGGGAAATTCTTATTGTTTCTATATCTCATTTGTATGTGTACATGCATGTATATGCGTGTGTGCATACATGCAGCCATGTAACACATATCTGCTCCATATAATGATAATCCTTTTCACACATGATTCCCTTCCCCCCTTTTCTTTATATATATGATTTTTTATAATGATTTTTTATAATAATTTTTGTTTACATATTCTTCATAACTTAATTTATTTATATGCAAATGATACTTGATACGTATTAACATTCCCTCAGCCACTATGTGCCCTCTCCCCATTCGTCATTCTTTTTGTGTTCCCCCCCTTTACTCCAGCGCGGTCTCTCACAAATTTCATTCCATATCCCCTCCCCCTTTGAGTTCACCGCACTGTATTACTCCTTAACAGCGTTGTGCTATCAGCCGGCGCTGAGCCTTGTTGTCCCACAGCGCCGGCCTATAAATAGCACAGCACTCACACACTGCCCCCTCAGGCCTATTGAAGGAGCAGCCGCTCCGAGTGCGTAGCCTATCCACAACTCCCCCACTGCCTGTATCCTCCCTCTATGTGAGCCCTCCCCCTGGAGTGTACCCGGAAGCCGGAAGCCGCTAAATGGCCCGTGACGTCACGCACACCCTCTGTGCGCTCCACGCCGGCCCCTGCCTCCCCCTGATGGCCACAGGACGAACCACCTGCTGAACAGCTTCCCCTGCAGCCTTACACCGCTGACACATCATCCAGACTGGAGCTCGAGGAACTCACCAGGACTATCTATCTACAGATGAGCCTTTTTAATCATGTCTCTTGTAAGTGTTTTTTAATTTTGTGTCATTAAAAGTACCTACTAATGCTGCACTCAGGTGGCGCTTCCTTTCTTCACCCTCTCATCCAATCTGACAGAGCTTGAGCTATTTTGCAAAGAAGAATGGGTAAAAATTTTACTCTCCAGATGTGCAAAGCTGGTAAAGACATCCCCAAAAAGACTTGCAGCTGTATTGCAGTGAAAGGTGGTTCTACAAAGTATTGACTTAGGGGGGCTGAATACAAATGCACACCACACTTTTCACATATTTATTTGTAATACAATTTTGAAAACCATTTATCATTTTCCTTCCACTTCACAATTATGTGCCACTTTGTGTTGGTCTGTCACATAAAATCCCAATAAAATATATTTATGTTTTTGGATGTAACATGACAAAATGTGGACAGTTTCAAGGTGTACGAATACTTTTTCAAGTAACTGTATGAATTTGAGTTGGGGACCTTAGATAGTAAGCTCCTTAAAGGCAGGGACTGATGTGAATGTATAAAAAATATGTAAACCAGTGCGTAAATTGATAGCGCTTTAAGTACCTGTATTAAATACATAAATAAATAAATATATAGGTGCATAGGGATAAAGCCCATATCTGAGATGGAAATTAGTACATTACCAGTAAAGTCCATATAATGTGGACCCTTGTGAATAGGCCCATTGGATGGAAAGTGGCAGAAACAAGAAGATGATGTACATCAAATACTTGGTCCCCAATGAGCTTTTCCCATATTGGGACTCCTCCTCCCCCACCCCCCTTCTGATGTCAGTCCTTTACGCATACAGGACTGTGCAAATGTTTTAGGCAGGTTTGAAAAAAATGCTGGATATTAAGAATCATTTCAGAAATAGACGCGTTAATGGTTTATTTTTAGACATGTGCAATTCGTTTAGTTCCAAATTAGTTTAACCGGCTCCTGTACATTTACGTCGGCAGAATGGCACGACTGCGCAAAGTAACGTACCCGTACATTACTTTGAATTTGCCGAGTCGGGTTGCGGGTCCCGCGGACTCGATCGCCGCGGGGATACCCGCGATCGCCTCACGGAGAGGACAAACTGGGAGATGCTGATGTAAACAGCATCTCCCCATTCTGCCTAATGACAGTGTCACTGATCTCTGCTCCCTGTCATCAGAGTAGTGATCAGCGTAGTGACACACACAGCCCCTCCCCCTACAGTTAGAAAACACTCCCTAGTACTGATTTAACCCCTCCCCGCCCCCTAGTGGTTAACCCCTTCACTGCCAGTGTCATTTATACAGGAATCAAAGCATTTTTATAGCACTGATTCCTACATAAGTGACAATGGTCCCAAAAATGTGTAAAAAATGTCTGACATGTCCGCCATAATGTCGCAGTCACAATAAAAATCGCTGATCACCGTCATTACTAGTAAAAAAAAATTATTAATAAAAATGCCATAATACTATCCCCTATTTTGTAAACGCTATAACTTTTGCACAAACAAATCGATAAACGCTTATTGCGATTTTTTTTTACCAAAAATATGTAGAAGAATACATATCGGCCTAAACTGAGGAATACAAATGTTTTTTTATATATTTTTTGGGGGATATTTATTGTGTAAATGTAAAAAATAATGCGTCTTTTTCAAAATTGTCGCTCTTATTTTGTTTATAGCGCAAAAAGCTAAAAATCGCAGAGATGATCAAATACCACCAAAAGAAAACTCTATTTTAAGGGGAAAAAAGGACGTCAATTTTGTTTTGGAGCCACGTCACACGACCGCGCAATTGTCAATTAAAGCGACGCAGTGCCGAATCGCAAAAAGTGCTCTGGTCAGGAAGGGGGTAAATCCTTCCGGGGCTGAAGTGGTTAACAAATTTAGAAAATTTGTTAATTCAGAAATATCCAAATGTCCAAATATTCGGAAATCGGAAAATTCGGAAATTGGAAAATTCCAATTCTAAAATAAGAATGAAAATCCGAAAATTCAAAAGAATAAAAATCCGAAAACAAGAACGAAAATTCAAAAACCCGAAAATTCGAAATTCTGAAATAACTAATAATAACTATTAAATTATAGGTATTGGAATTGCCTTTCAAATTTGGCTGTTAGTGAACGTAACGAATACAAATTTATCCGAAGTTACAAATTATCCGTAATAACGAATGCTGTATCTAAAACAATTGGAATGTGATGAATTAATAATAAATAACAATACTAATAATAAAAACGTATTATTATTATTTATTATTATTATTGTTAGGTTCCGTTCTATTTGTTTAGATGCGGCATTCTTTATTTCGGATAATTCATAACTTCAGATAAATTCGTATTCGTTACTTTCACTAACAGCCAAATTTGAAAGGAAATTCCAATACCTATAATTTAATAGTTAGTTATTATCAGCTAGTTAGTTATTATTTCGAATTTTTGGATATTTGTTCTAATTATCAGATTTTCCTTTCTTATTTTCGGATTTTCGAATTTACAAATTCTGAATTTTCTAATTTACGCATTTCGAAAGAAAAAAAAACGAGAATAAATTTTTCGGCAGTGCATGTCTATTTTGATCAATTACCAAAATGAAAAATAAAAGACCAGAAGAGAAATCCAAATTAAATCAATCTTTGGTGTGACCATCCTTTGCCTTCAAAACAACATCAATTTTTCTAGGTACACTTGCACACAGGTTTTGAAGGAACTTGGCAGGTAGGTTGTTCCCAGCATCTTGGAGAACTAACCACAGATGTTCTGTGATGTAAGCAGTCTCAAATCCTTCTGCCTTTTCATGTAATCCCAGACAGACTCGATGTTGAGATCAGGGCTCTGTGGGGGACAAACCATCACTTCCAGGACTCCTTGTTCTTTTTTACACTGAAGATAGTTCTTAATGACACTGGCTGTATGTTTGGGGTGGTTGTCCTGCTGCAGAACAAATTGTCACATGCCTCCCTGATGGTATGGCATGATAGAGAAGTATCTGCTTGTATATATCAGCACTGAGGACCCCATTGATACTGACCAAACATCCAACTCCATTTGCAGAAATGCAGCCCGAAACGTGCAAGGAATGCCCACCATGCTTCACTGTTGCCTGTTGACGTTTTTTTTCGTTTGAAACGAGTCAACTGATCATCGTTGCAATTTTGTTTTTATGTTTTCCTGCATAATGAAGTAACTTAGCCTTGTTTCCAAGTCGGAGGTATGGCTTTTTGGCCACAATTCTTCCATTAAGACCACTTCTGGCAAGACATCTCGAGACAGCAGATGGGTGTACTTGGGTCCCACTGGGTTCTGCCAGTTGTGTGCTGATGACAATGCTGGACAAGGGAAGTAAGCATGAGGAGTCTTTCATCTGCTGCTTTAGGTTTCCTTAGATGACCACTGCATCTACGGTCCTCAACTCTGCCTGTTTTTTTGGGCTTCCTCAAAAAAGCTTGAACAGCACATCTTGAATCAGTCTGCTTTAAAATCTTTGCTTTGGAGAGACTTTGCTGATGCAATGTAATTACCTTGTGTCTTGTTTCTGTGCCCAGTCTTGCCATGGTGTATGACATGTAACATGAAAAAACTGCCACAACATCACCTCAGTAGCAGAGTTTGACTGTCCCTCACCCAGCTTTAAGCCTCCTACACAGCTGTTTGTTTCAGTTAATGACTGTGTTTCAACCTACACATGACATTGATAATCATTAGCACTTGCTTGTGGCCTGCTTATATCTGTAGTGTCGCTCTAATCAAAGAAGAGAAATGTGTGTGGTCCCGCTGGTGCTCAGGAATGGGGTGCCAGCATGAAATATCATCCAGTAGTGTATAACATACTTAGAAAAATCACTACTCTCCCAATCCAGTCTATGTAGTTAACAAGTATGAGATGGCCTCAGTCTTGCACCACTCCACAAGCCACGCCTTCTGACAAGTTTCGACCCACCCACTGGGGCTTAGACATAAGGGACATTAGCACTTGCTTGGTATAATTGAGTAATCATACACCGGATTCCAATCCTACAACATTCCTGACTTTGTGCAAGTCTACAAAGTGTGCAAGTGTAATATCCAAAGGGTAGTCACACCAAATATTGATTGGATTTAGATTTTACTTCTATTTTCTCACTTTGAATTTTGTTAATTTATAAAAATAATTTAATGTATATATATATATATGTGTAAGTATTCTTCAGACCTGCCTAAGACCGGGTTCACACATATGCAAATTGGATCTGGGTTTCCCCAAATCCAAATCACATGACAGGAGAGTGTTAATGGAGACAGTTCACACATCTCCAGAGCGGCCGCGGTCCACATTTAATAAAGGGTCCTGTGTGTCTTTGGTTCCAATTCAGGTGCAAATTCAGGCATTAATTCAGACCCCATTCGTATCTGAATAAGTGAACAGGGATGCACCGGACCCCATGCTGTGAACCGCGGCATATATGAACCCAGCCTGAAACTTTTGCACAGTATTGTATATATATATACACCCCAAAAAACAGGATGTGACACACCTACAGAGGAAGAAGTCATACATGACCTGACCCCTGCAGAAATCAACTAGAAAATGTATAGACCTATTCCACCAGCTCTACAACATACGCAAACACAATAAAATAACATACACCTGCCTACAGCCTTCCACTGGTAACACAATTTTGCCACACTCACCATTCAGCATGGTGTGACACATGCAGCGATTCACTTTGGGTTGTGTTGGTTAAATACCTACACCTATTGCCTGAGAAAATAAGCACTGTTCAGTAGTATGTACCCATCTCCAGAGTAGCTAAAAATATGATAATCAAATGGCTATGCTACATCATAAGAAGGAGGCTTGTTTTAAAAAAAAGACAGATTTGGTGCCTTCAATTTTAAACTCCATCTATGTATAACCATGGGTTAAACGTTTACAGTACATAAGTGTGTTTATCTGCAATTCTAGGATTTGGCTTTCTCACCAATATGTAGACTTTCCAAAATGATAGATGCCCAGGCGACAATCTCACCACTGTCAGTCAACATCATAATGCAGCTCTGAAAAAATTGTCACTGGATCCTTTTTTAAATAAATGAATTAAGAGATGCACGGGGCAACATTGTGACAGCATTATAATGGCAGCAGTAGAGGACATATGCAGGGTTCAAGCAGATATCAGTTGTAACGTTCTGAGCAACAGAAGAAAGCAGTGAAGGTTGTTGAGTAAATTGATTTGCAGTAGATTGGGGATACTGAGGTGGATCAGGCAAATGAGTTGCTTTTCAAACAAATCACGACTCCAATTCTCCTGAAATTGGAAGTGCAGAATCTGCGGGGAATATTATATTTCATGAATCCTGAGTGAGGGGATTAAGGAGCTGCACAATTCTCTGAGATTGGGCAGACTAACAGGCACAGAGACAGGGCAATCCAAGAATCTCACATTGGAAGCCCCCACCACCCAATTCCAGCAGATTAGCAGCTTCTCTTAAAGGGGTTGTAAACCCTCATGGTTTTTCAGCTTAATGCATTCTGGCTAATGAGGGCTGGGCTAAAGCCCACTGTCAGATGACATCACAGAGCCAGTCCAGGCTCTGCAGGGACCCCAAAAATGTCAGGATCCCCCCAGATTCCCAAGCTAGCTGTTTCCGCCCCCTGCACTGCCCGGCGCTACAATGACTGAGGTCGATGCTGCAGCCAGCCAATTACAGTAAGTATGTTTGTTATTTTCATTGCCCGCACTCCTCTTTGAAAGAAACAGTCAAAAGCACACAAGTAGAAAGGCTATCAGTTCAGGTAGACAAAAATAAATGTACATGTCCACGAATGAGAACGATCCTTCATTAGGCTATTTGGTGGTTCCCACAAGCTACTCCATAGATTGGGGCCAATCTCAACAAACATGTAAATCAAAAAGGAGAGGAGCGCGGGATCCAATTAGCACATTAATTAAAAACCATAGCACACTCAATTTTAAATAGCTTGTTTCCAGCATAGATAGTTGCAGAAATGAAAACGCACTAAGCTCCAGCTGTAATGTAGATGGTAGGGTGACCTCAGAGCTGGACGTTAGAATTCCACTCATACTACTAACACAAAGCAGCACTCACATCTCCTCTCCCAACTGGAATGTGTGTCAAGTCATGTGTAGGGGTGACAACACTTTTCAAGGGAATTTCCCCTTTGTCCAGTACACTTCCCCATCCAGTCTAGCCTCCCATTTAAACTAACACTGATCTCATTCTTCACAGCTCCTTACTGAATTGAGAAGCATATTTGACTTAGAGTCAAATATAGAGAGTTTCTTAAGAGACCCTGTCACCAGACCACTAATTTCAACAACCTTCTCATTGGATTATATGTGCATTTAACATATTTTATGCATGGTATGTGTGATGGAACGTTTGGCACCCAGCTTAGGTGCTTCCACCAAACAGTGTCTCCTGCTCTCCAAACAGTTCCAGCAGACCAAGAGCTAATACCAGCCCTTTTACCCCAAGCATCGTACACAGACAAGATGTTGAGGTAGAACCAAAAGGAATGAATGTTTATTGAACAGAAAATATAGTTTTTTTTACACTTCAAAAGTAGGTCAGTCACCACATGAACAATAAGGAATATTTACCCAAAACATCACACAATGGTTGGATACAAAAGCTAAAGTTTACTCAAGGCTAAACCCATCATAAGAACCTCCAAGAGTTAGACAAATAAGTCAACAGACAAACAATAGCTTACTTAATTAACTCTACATATATGATCTACATACAGGGCACTGGACACCTAGGTGGTACACAATTGGAGAGATGTACTTAACAAAAAGATACAGAACATCTTAATAAACAGACTATACAGGAGACCCCAGTATCAGGTTGCTTTGAGCTGATCATATTAACATCTGCTCTGAGTCTCTCCATCTAAAGCAGTCATTGCTGGGTTGGGCATAGAGGTCCCCAAATATGTACATGGGTCCTCTAGTTCCCAGAGTCTGTTTTGGAGAAACATGGACTTGAATCCAAAGCAAGACCACTCCAAGGGTCCCTGAGGCATACACCTCCCAAAGAGTAGTGTTCCCTTAAAAGCCATGGCCCATAGTCAGTAGGCAAAAGGCCACACTGCAGTCCCTGCCAAAAGCCCCTGTCCTGGTTGGGTCTGTCACAGTATGTACCTGTAAAAGCCTCCCTTGTGTAGACATCCAAAAGCCCAGAGACTGCTGCTGGGAGCCGCCATCTTGGATGAATTGTCAGAAACCCCAGCAGACTGCCACTCAAGTGACATTCTATATTATTTTCCCTTTGCTTCTCCCCTGGAAGCTACAAAATGCTGAGTAGAGAGGTAGGGGAGAGAGACAGAGGAGCTGGGTCAGCACAGACAGCAATAAAAACTATCCTAGAAGAGGAGAGGACTATGATGTGGCAGAAAAGAGGAGTCTGTACTAGGGAATTAAATATTCTTGGAGTGGTTGAATTTCTCAGCATGGCAAAATGCTGAAAGTAAGCAACTTAAGTCACAAGCTTCTGAATTCAGAATATTGGGGAAGCAAAGATAAGGCAACTACATGTTGCTTGAGAGGATAGGATAAAAGTAAACCTGTTTCTTTTTTCCTGACTGGGTAAAGCACAGGTTTAATTTTGGTCCTGTGTCAACTGTCTTTTTTTTTTGCCTAATGCCGTGTACACATGAGCGGACTTTTTAGTCAGACAATCCGACCGTGTGTGGGCTTCATCGGACCTTCAGCTGACTTTTTCTGTTGAAAATCAGACGGACTTTAGATTTTGAATATGTTTCAAATTTTTCCGACGGAACTCTGCCGGACCCAGTTCCTATCGAGAAATCCGCTCGTCTGTATGCTGGTTCGACAGACAAAAAACGACACATGCTCTGAAGCAGGTAAGAGACGGAAGCGCTTGGTCTGGTAAATCTAGTGTTCGTATTGGAGCTAGCACATTCCTCACACTGCTAATTCTGTGATGGTTTAATGCAGCGCATTATTGTCTTCTTTATAATGCTAGAAGAACTAAGTTGTTTTGCTGCTCATATTCACACAGAGTTCTAACGAACAGATTTCTGGATTATTTCTCTTGATCACAAGAATGATATTGTATTTTTTAAAAGCCCGATCTCCATAATAATGTTTACAAATTTATTTTTTGAGTCATCTTTTATTATTTTTGATTTCATCAAGATCTTTTTTTATGATTTAAAAAAAAATAATTTTCTAGTGATCTCCATATTTTTTTTTGTGTGTCAAGTTACCACAATAACATTAATAATGTTTTATTTTTTGTGTGTCAAGTTAACACAATAACATAACCTTTTTTTTTTTTGTAACCTCAAGGAGGTTGGTGTCCCTTGTTAATTTGACATTGTCTTTTAGAAATGTATTTGAATAAAAACACATAGGCAAGTATTTTCATAAAATAAAATATCCATTTATTCTGGTTAACAAAATAAAGATGAAGGCAACGCTGGAGAAACTTTTGGAATTTGTGAAGCCTTTTGGCCCCAGGGTACACATCAAGTCTATGGAAAAGAAAATTGGGATCTTGAGAAGGCCAAAAAATAGGGAGCACAATCTGGTCCAGGAATCCCAGAGATCAAGACCAGCAGCGGATGACATATATGTCCCCAGGCTGTGGTACTACACCAGCCTGCGTCGTCTGTCAGACCAGACTGAATCCAGGTCATCACTTTCTTCTCTTCGTTGCAGCCTTCCCTCCATGCTGCCCTACACTCTTCCCTGCAGCCTTCCTTGGAGGCTGTGGCTCTGGTGGTGGACTTGTGGCAGGAGGAGGAGGAGGAGGATGGGCTTGCTCATAAATTTGGCTGCTGGCAGTTAACTCACCCCTCAGCCCCTTGTGAAGGGCATCAAAAATAATTCTTTCACAGAGGAGGTGTTGGCTCTTCTCCAATTCGACCGACCTGCTCGCTATATAGCAGCCATAGGCCTCTTCAGCGTCAGGGGGGCTCGTGAGGACATTTGTTGCTTCTCTAATGAGGCGCAGTGATACCTCCTCTGTCACTGTCCCCTTCCTGGGCCTTTTTGTATGAAGGCGGAGGGGAGGCACCTGCGATTGGGTGAGGCTCCTACTGGGCCCGGCCACCTCCTGGCTGTCACTGGGCCTGGCCACCTCCTGGCTGTCACTGGGCCCGGCCTCCTCCTGCCTGCCACTTTCCAGAACTTCCTCCTGGCTGAGCTCATCCTGTGTATAAAAAAGGGACATAGTTTTAGTTTTTGGTTCATCAATCACACACAATTTTCAGTTCATGACTTGCAAATTCAATGTTAATATATATAAAAGGGTATCATTCTGACTAGGGTTGTCCCGATACCGATACCAAGCATTTGCCAGAGTACTTGTACTCGGGCAAATGCACCTGATACTTCACACGATACCTGTACAGTCAGCGGTGATCGGTGAGTGGGGGAGTTACAAGCTTCTCCCCCCCTTTCAGCTGCTTTAGTGAAATCTATATAGCGGTGATCTGTGCTTGTAACTCTCCCACACACGATCACCGCTGACTGTCACCTGACTGTCACCTCATCACTGACATCCTCCTCCAGTCCCCCTCCATGCCCCCTCCGTTCTGCTGTCCCACTCCTTTCTTCCTCCGTGTCCCCCTCCGTTCTGCTGCTGTCCCCCTCCGTTCTGCTGCTGCCCCCCTCCGTTCTGTTGCTGTCCCCCTCCTTTTTTCCTCCGTGTCCCCCGCCGTTCTGCTGTCCCCCTCCTTTCTTCCTCCGTGTCCCCCGCCGTTCTGCTGTCCCCCTCCTTTCTTCCTCCGTGTCCCCCCCCGTTCTGCTGTCCCCCTCCTTTCTTCCTCCGTGTCCCCCGCCGTTCTGCTGCTGTCCCCCTCCTTTCCGCTGCTGTCCCCCTCCAGTTTTCCTCCGTGACCCCCTCCGTTCTGCTGTCCCTCTCTGTGTCATCCTCCTTCCTGTATGTATATGATGTATGAACAGAGTCAGTGATCACTGACTGTCCATTCACATAACTGAAACATTGTAATCTCCTGTGATTACGATGTCTCAGTTTATGAATGGAGAGTAGCCGCTGTCTTCTCTCCATTCATTTTCAGTGCAGCTGAGGCTGCAGAGAAAGGAACTGGGGAATCTCTATCCTCGGTCTCTTTCTCTGTCTCAAGGGAGAGATTTCAGGGGTCTATTAAGACCCCTGATATCTCACAAAGCCCCCCCAACAGGGCTGATTTAAAAAAAAAGTATTGCAATAAATAATAAAAAAAAATTATTGTAAAAAAAAAAAAAATTAAAATAAAAAAACACAGACACCATTCACCCCCTTCCTCCCTAGAAAAAAAGAAAAAAAAGAAAGCATTGTAAAAAAACAAATAAAAATTGTAAAAAAATTGTAAAAAACACCCCCCAAAAAAACACTGTCACGTGACATTAAAAAAAAGTATTGGTAATTGGTATCGGTGAGTACTTGAAAAAAAGTATCGGTACTTGTACTCGGTCTTAAAAAAGTGGTATCGTGACAACCCTAATTCTGACCCCAGCATTTTTTCAAGCAGGTGACAAACATTTTTGGCCACTACTGTCAATATGTATACATCATATTTTGGATAAAATCCTTAATAGGTAATCAATTATAACATCTAGTTAACATCATTGATATTAGGACACAAAATATGTCTAAAAATAATATACCTGGCTCCAGCTGGGTGCATCCGGTTCTTACAGGATGGAAGGCCCAGGTTGTTCCACTGCTGGGGTGGAGGGACAAGAACGCACTGAATAAACCAATGCGAACTGACTACACGCACTGAAAAGCAGATACAAACCTCACAAGCACAAACTGAACAACAGTTAAACGATCTGAAAAAACACGAGTCTGAAAAGCGCAAATCGTCTCTCACCAAACTTCTACAAACACGAGGTAAACACGAAATTAGCAGAAGGGGCCCAAAGGGTGGCGCACTGGCTTCTAAACTTCCGTTTTATAGCCTCGTCGGACCTGGACGGCATTAGGCTCCGTTCACCTCTAGGCATCCTGGATCGCGGGGCGGGAATTGCTGCAATACTGCCTGCGATCCCGGATCACCGTAAATCGGTGATCCGGGACATGCTTGCGATTCCAGTCACTTCCAATGGCACCCCGGTCACGGCACGATTTTGCCGCGACTGTCGTCTGACGAATCATGGAATGCCTTCCCCCAAAAGAAGTTTGCTGCGATTCGAGACACCTAGATGTGAATGGAGCCTATAGTGCTTTTTGCATTCTTATACAAGTCTATGGAAAAATAAAACGTGTTTGAAGCAGGTCAGAAGGAGGTTATGTGCAAGTCAAATTTAACGGTCAATGAATTCTGAATGATCTCAAACTGACATTAAACTGCTATCAACACAGGCGCCTAAACGAGCTGCTCAAAAAGCCTGTCACTTACTTATAAAATTGTAGTAAAAGCACAGGAAAATCAAGTATTTTGAATTATTTCTTTTCAGGGTTTTTGTTACCATAAAAAAATATAAATAAAAAGGTTTTTATTCACTTGTATTGTGCCTTTAAACTTGCTAGCAAAGTTGACCTTCAGGAAGAGTCAATTCCCTAACACAACCCCCTCCCTTCTTGCCCTTCATAACCCACTTTTCCTCTAGGAGTGCCTACTCTAATGCTGGCCATACGCATAGCTTAATTGGGAAAAAAAAAAATTAAACATCCCTCTATCCCCACTAAACAGCATAGATAGACGAATCTCCCTCCGAGGCTTTTGTGTTCTGACGGCTGTCAGAATGCAGTGAGTGCTGCCAAGCTGATTGGCTGTAGTCACTGTTTGGCCTGAGAAATACCCACCCAGATCCTTTGATTTTAGGATTGAAGGATGCAAAGGATGATGGATAGTAGGGAGCTACCAGGGCCATGCACTGCTCACATTTCACCTGGTTTTATCAGAAACTGCCCAAATTTCTATTAGTGTATGGCCAGCCTAAGGGTGTCACTTGAGTGACAGCTCAGAGTCTACTGGGGCTCCTGACATCACATCCATGATGGGGGCTCCCAGCAGCAGATTTCATGCCAGGGAAGGATTTTACAGGTAAATAACATGCATAAAACATAAAAGAAATTGCACCGCTCCTCTACGAATAAGCCCAATCGGAGTAAAATGCATCTGAGGAGCGTGGCTTAGGGCGGGGACTGTGTCGGAAGTCGGCTACATTGATTGAACCGAATAGCATGACTTTCATGGAGTGTGGTTTTGTATTTTATCTTTGCTATGTATGAAATATGTTAAAAAGTTTGTTGTTTAACCACTTCAGCCCCGGAAGGTTTTACCCCCTTCCTGACCAGAGCACTTTTTACAATTCGGCACTGCGTCGCTTTAACTGCTAATTGCGCGGTCATGCAATGCTGTACCCAAACGAAATTTGCGTCCTTTTCTTCCCACAAATAGAGCTTTCTTTTGATGGTATTTGATCACCTCTGCCCTTTTTATTTTTTGCGCTATACACGGAAAAAGACCGAAAATTTTGAAAAAAAATGATATTTTCTACTTTTGTTCTAAAAAAAAATCCAATAGACTCAATTTTAGTCATACATTTAGGCCAAAATGTATTCGGCCACATGTCTTTGGTAAAAAAAATGTCAATAAGTGTATATTTATTGGTTTGCGCAAAAGTTATAGCGCCTACAAACTAGGGTACATTTTCTGGAATTTACACAGCCTTTAATTTATGACTGCCTATGTCGTTTCTTGAGGTGCTAAAATGGCAGGGCAGTACAAAACCCCCACAAATGACCCCATTTTGGAAAGTAGACACCCCAAGAAAATTGCTGAGAGGCATGTTGAGCCCATTGAATATTCATTTTTTTTGTCCCAAGTGATTGAATAATGACAAAAAAAAAATAAAAATTACAAAAAGTTGTCACTAAATGATATATTGCTCACGCAGGCCATGGGCATATGTGGAATTGCACCCAAAAATACATTTAGCTGCTTCTCCTGAGTATGGGGATACCACATGTGTGGGACTTTTTGGGAGCCTAGCCGCGTACGGGGCCCCGAAAACCAATCACTGCCTTCAGGATTTCTAAGGGCGTACATTTTTGATTTTACTCCTCACTACCTATCACAGTTTTGAAGGCCATAAAATGCCCAGATGGCATAAAACCCCCCCAAATGACCCCATTTTGGAAAGTAGACACCCCAAGCTATTTTCTTTGAGGCATGTTGAGTCCATGGAATGTTTTATATTTTGACACAAGTTGCGGGAAAGTGACAATTTTTTTTTTTTTTTTTTTCACAAAGTTGTCACTAAATGATATATTGCTCACACAGGCCATGGGCATATGTGGAATTGCACCCCAAAATACATTTAGCTACTTCTCCTGAGTACGGGGATACTACATGTGTGGGACTTTTTGGGAGCCTAGCCGCGTACGGGACCCCGAAAACCAATCACCGCCTTCAGGATTTCTAAGGGTGTAAATTTTTTATTTCACTCTTCACTGCCTATCACAGTTTCGGAGGCCATGGGATGCCCAGGTGGCACAAACCCCCCCCCAAATGACCCCATTTTGGAAAGTAGACATCCCAAGCTATTTGCTGAGAGGCATGGTGAGTATTTTGCAGCTCTCATTTGTTTTTGAAAATAAAGAAAGACGAGAAAAAAAAAATTTTTTTTCTTTTTTCAATTTTCAAAACTTTGTGACAAAAAGTGAGGTCTGTAAAATACTCACTATACCTCTCATCAAATAGCTTGGGGTGTCTACTTTCCAAAATGGGGTCATTTGGGGGGTTTTTTTGCCACCTGGGCATTCCATGGCCTCCGAAACTGTGATAGGCAGTGAAGAGTGAAATCAAAAATTTACGGCCTTAGAAAGCCTGAAGGCGGTGCTTGGTTTTCGGGGTCCCGTACGCAGCTAGGCTCCCAAAAAGTCCCACACATGTGGTATCCCCGTACTCAGGAGAAGCAACAGAATGTATTTTGGGGTGTAATTTCACATATCCCCATGGCATGTTTGAGCAATATATCATTTAGTGACAACTTTGCGCAAAAAAAAAAAAAAAATTGTCTCTTTCCCGCAACTTGTGTCACAATATAAAATATTCCATGGACTCAACATGCCTCTCAGCAAATAGCTTGGGGTGTCTACTTTCCAAAATGGGGTTTGGGGGGGTTTTGAACTGTCCTGGCATTTTATGCACAACATTTAGAAGCTTATGTCACACATCACCCACTCTTCTAACCACTTGAAGACAAAGCCCTTTCTGACACTTTTTGATTACATAAAAAAATAATTTTTTTTTGCAAGAAAATTACTTTGAACCCCCAAACATTATATATTTTTTTAAAGCAAATGCCCTACAGATTAAAATGGTGGGTGTTTCATTTTTTTTTTCACTCAGCATTTGCGCAGCGATTTTTCAAACGCATTTTTTGGGGAAAAAACACACTTTTTTAAATTTTAATGCACTAAAACACACTATATTGCCCAAATGTTTGATGAAATAAAAAAGATGATCTTAGGCCGAGTACATGGATACCAAACATGACATGCTTTAAAATTGCGCACAAACGTGCAGTGGCGACAAACTAAATACATTTTTAAAAGCCTTTAAAAGCCTTTACAGGTTACCACTTTAGATTTACAGAGGAGGTCTACTGCTAAAATTACTGCCCTCGATCTGACCTTCGCGGTGATACCTCACATGCAGGGTGCAATTGCTGTTTACATTTGACGCCAGACCGACGCTTGCGTTCGCCTTAGTGCGAGAGCAGGGGGGACAGGGGTGCTTTTTTTTTTTTTTCTTTATTATTATTTTTTTTTATCTTATTTTTAAACTGTTAATTTCATTTTTTTTTTTTTTTTAATCATTTTTATTGTTATCTCAGGGAATGTAAATATCCCCTATCATAGCAATAGGTAGTGACAGGTACTCTTTTTTGAAAAAATTGGGGTCTATTAGACCCTAGATTTCTCCTCTGCCCTCAAAGCATCTGACCACACCAAGATCGGTGTGATAAAATGCTTTCCCAATTTCCCAATGGCGCTGTTTACATCCGGCGAAATCTAAGTCATAAAATGCTCGTAGCTTCCGGTTTCTTAGGCCATAGAAATGTTTGGAGCCACTCTGGTCTCTGATCAGCTCTATAGTCAGCTGGCTGAACCACCGGCTGCATTTTCAGGTTCCCTGTTGAGACAGGAGAGCCAGAGAAAAACACGGAAGACATTGGGGGGGGGGGGCATTCCCTCCCACTGCTTGTAAAAGCAGTCTAGAGGCTAATTAGCTGCTAGGATTGCTTTTATATGAAAGCCGACCGCTGGCTGAAAAGAATGATACCAAGATGATACCTAAACCTGCAGGCATCATTCTGGTATAACCACTCAAAGTCGTGAATGGCGTACCTGAAGACAAAAAAATGGTTAACAATAAAGCACAGTAAACGGTAAAGTATAAAAAATTGCATACCTGAAAAGCAAACATGATAAAACATAATAACAATAAAACATTGCAGAATAGAATACAGTAAAAAAGAGCAGAACAATAGAGAGAATAGAGAGAGAGAGAACAATAAAACGACAACTATTTTTTTTTGATTTTATACTTTTGTATGTGGTTTTTTTTTTTTTTTTTTGTTTTTACACTTTTTTTTGTAACTAACTTTTATAACTGTAACCGGTTCCAGGTTTGGGTCTCTCAAAATGCGATGGCATCTTGGGAGACCCTGTGAAAGTGTGTCCTAGTCTGTGGAATGCTGTACCCTACGCTAATACTCAACTAGTGTCTGGTAGCGTTCAAAACATTCACCAATGCAAAGACCAGGATTGTCAGGACAGGAGGGACAATAATAGCGGGTGTCACGCCTATATCCGCGCTTGCTGCAGACACGACATCATTTTTGGGGGGGTTCGCTGGGTAGGGGTACTCGGGAGGACATAAAAATGCCTCTCATGCAGCCGACTGCATTTGGTTGGGGATGTGAATGGGGGAAGTACGGGCGCTGCAGAAGCGGTGGGTTCCCAATTAGGATTGGCGAATGCAGCAGGAAGGGCACTATGGGCATGGCGGGTGTGTATTTGTCTTCTTGGTGGCAGCGGGACACTACTCGTGCTTGCCACCTCACCAGCTTGAGCTGCACTTATGGGACTCGCCACGTCACCAAGTGTTACTGCAGTGCTGATTTGACTACGACCGGGGTGTACTAGGCCGCTGGTGCTTGCCAGTTCACCAAAACGCTACAAAAAAAACTGTTAGCGATCGCAGGGATCAGGCCTGACTCTGCGAACGCTGCAGTTATGCGTTTAGTGTTTTGTAAGTGACAGTGATCGATCGATACTGCACTTGGGTGGGCTGGGCTGGGCCGGGCGGAGGGGCAAAACGCAGGTGCTAGCAGGTATCTGGGCTGATCCCGCTAACACTGCGTTTTTGGGAACCCTAAACTGCTGGGGACGCTAGTATAGATCTGATCGGATCAGATATTGATCCGTTCAGATACTATACCACTAAGTGAGGTGTACGGTGCGAGCGTCGGTGTTAGCGGTACTAGCGCTAACCTGACGCTGCCTGGGGCTGGTGCTTGCCAGTTCACCAAAACGCTACCAAGAAAACTGTTAGCGATCGCAGGGATCAGGCCTGACTCTGCGAACGCTGCAGTTATGCGTTTAGTGTTTTGTAAGTGACAGTGATCGATCGATACTGCACTTGGGTGGGCTGGGCTGGGCCGGGCGGAGGGGCAAAACGCAGGTGCTAGCAGGTATTTGGGCTGATCCCGCTAACACTGCGTTTTTGGGAACCCTAAACTGCTGGAGACGCTAGTATAGATCTGATCGGATCAGATATTGATCCGTACAGATACTATACCACTAAGGGAGGCGTATGCTGCGTGCGTGGGTGTTAGCGGTACTGGCGCTAATCTGACGCTGCCTGGGGCGACGCATATCACCGCCGGGCGATCAGGGGGCTAAACCTTTATTCGGTAATAAACGGCGGGTGCCCTGACACTATAAAAAATAAACGAACTAACCAGCGTCACCCGTAACGGTTATACGGAGATCAGTGGTGAAAGGGTTAACTAGGGGGCAATCAAGGGGTTAAAACATTTATTAGATAGTATATGGGGGTCCCTGTCGCTATAAAACGCTGACAGCGAACCTCAATATTTACGTCCCTAACTAGCGTCACCAGCGACACTAATACAGCGATCAGAAAAATGATCGCTTAGCGACACTGGTGACGGGGGGGTGATCAAGGGGTTAAAACTTTATTAGGGGGGGTTAGGGGGGTATCCTAGACCTACAGGGGGGTAACACTCACTGCCCTAACACTGTAACTGTCACAAACTGACACCATGCAGTAATCAGAAAAAAAAAAAATACTGCTTGGTGTCAGTTTGTGACAGGGGGGGGGTGATTGGGGGGGGATCGGGGGGGCGATCGGGGGGGGGATCGGGGTGTTTTATGTGCCTGGCATGTTCTACTGTGTGTGTGTGTGTTGGTGCACTTGCATGTCTTCTCTCCTCGGCGCTGGAACGGAAACTGCCAAAGCCGAGGAGAGATGACATCACATGTGTGAAACTACACACAGGCAGAGGAGGATTCCCATTGGCTGGGAGCGATCGCGAGGGGGGGGCCACGATCGGATGGTCTCCCCCTCGCCTCCCAACGATCCCAGTGAAATGCCGACCGCCGCTGGCACCGGGGGGGGTCCGATCGGACCCCCCGCCCGCGAGAGGCAGATCACGTACGGGTACGTGATTCTGCCTGCCCGTGCCATTCTGCCGACGTATATCGGCGTTAGGCGGTCGGCAAGTGGTTAACCACTTGACAACTGAGCACTTAAACCCCCCTCGTGAGCAGACCAATTTTCAGCTTTCAATGCTCTCACACTTTGAATGACAATTACTCAGTCATGTAATACTGTACCCAAATGAATTTTGTGTCCTTTTTTCATACAAATAGAGCTTTCTTTTGGTGGTCTTTGATCACCTCTGGGATTTTTATTTTTTGCGCTATAAATGAAAAAAGACCGAAAATTTAGAATTTTTCTTCGTTTCTGTGATAAAATTTTGCAAATGATTAATTTTTCTCCATAAATTTTGGCCACAATTTATACTGCTACACATCTTTGGTAAAAATAACCAAAATTAGTGTATATTATTTGGTCTTTGTGTAAGTTAGAGAACAAACTATGGTGCAAATCATAAAAAATTGATCACACCTAATGTACTGAAGGCCTATCTCATTTCTTGAGACCCTAACATGTCAGGAAAGTACAAATACCCCCCAAATGACCCCTTTTTTGAAAGTAGACATTCCAAGGTATTTAGTAAGATGCATGGTGAGGTTTTCGATGTTGTCATTTTTTCCCACAATTCTTTGCAAAATGAAGATCCCCCCCCCCCCCACTCACACACACACAAAATTGTAATTGTAATAGGTTATTTCTCTCACATGGCATGTGTATACCACAAATAACACCCCAAAATTCATTCTGCTACTCCTCCTGAGTATTACGATACCACATGTGTGGGACTTTTTCACAGCCTGGCCACATAGTGAGGCCCAGCATGCAGGGAGCACAATCGGGTGTTACATAGTTACATAGTTACATAGTAGGTGAGGTTGAAAAAAGACACAAGTCCATCAAGTCCAACCTATGTGTGTGATTATGTGTCAGTATTACATTACATATCCCTGTATATTGCGGTCATTCAGGTGATTATCTAATAGTTTCTTGAAGCTATCAATGCTCCCCGCTGAGACCACCGCCTGTGGAAGGGAATTCCACATCCTTGCCGCTCTTACAGTAAAGAACCCTCTACGTAGTTTAAGGTTAAACCTCTTTTCTTCTAATTGTAATGAGTGGCCACGAGTCTTATTAAACTCTCTTCTGCAAAAAAGTTTTATCCCTATTGTGGGGTCACCAGTACAGTATTTGTAAATTGAAATCATATCCCCTCTCAAGCGTCTCTTCTCCAGAGAGAATAAGTTCAGTGCTCGCAACCTTTCCTCATAACTAATATCCTCCAGACCCTTTATTAGCTTTGTTGCCCTTCTTTGTACTCGCTCCATTTCCAGTACGTCCCTCCTGAGGACTGGTGCCCAGAACTGGACAGCATACTCCAGGTGCGGCCGGACCAGAGTCTTGTAGAGCGGGAGAATTATCGTTTTATCTCTGCAGTTGATCCCCCTTTTAATGCATGCCAATATTCTGTTTGCTTTATTAGCAGCAGCTTGGCATTGCATGCCGTTGCTGAGCCTATCATCCACTAGGACCCCCAAGTCTTTTTCCATCCTAGATTCCCCCAGAGGTTCTCCCCCCAGTGTATAGATTGCATTCATATTTTTGGCACCCAAATGCATTATTTTACATTTTTCTACATTGAACCTCATTTGCCATGTAGTCGCCCACCCCATTAATTTGTTCAGGTCTTTTTGCAAGATTTCCACATCCTGCGGAGAAGTTATTGCCCTGCTTAGCTTAGTATCGTCTGCAAATACAGAGATGGAACTGTTTATCCCATCCTCCAGGTCATTTATGAACAAATTAAATAGGATTGGTGTTCTAGGAGCATAAATTACACATCTAACTTGTTGACTACCTATTACACTTTTGAAGGCCCTGGAGCACCAGGAAAATGACATGTGACACTGACGTGGCACTGATGACAGATGGCACTGATACGTGGCACTGATGTGGCACTGATGACAGATGGCACTGATACGTGCCACTGACACTGATGTGGCACTGATGACAGATGGCACTGATACGTAGCACTGATGACAGATGGCACTAATACATGGCACTGAAAACAGATGGCACTAATACGTGGCACTGACAGATGGCACTAATACGTGGCACTGATGACACGTGACACTGATGACAAATGGCACTAATATGTGGCACTGATGACACATGGCACTGATGACAGATGGCACTAATATGTGGCACTGATGACACGTGGCACTGATGACAGATGGCACTAATACGTGGCACTGATGACAGATGGCACTAATACATGGCACTGATGACAGATGGCACTAATACGTGGCACTGATGACAGATGGCACTGATACGTGGCACTGATGACACTGATGACAGATGGCATTGATACGTGGCACTGATGACACGTGACACTGATGACAGATGGCACGTGACACTGACAGGTGGCACTGATGACAGATGGCACTATGTGGCACTGACAGATGGCACTTATACGTGGCACTGGGGACAGATGGCAGTGGGGACAGATGGCACTGGGGACAGATGGCAGTGGGGAAAGATGGCAGTGGGGACAGATGGCAGTGGGGACAGATGGCAGGGACATGACAGTGGGGGCAGATGGCAGGGACATGACAGCAGGGACAGATGGCAGGGACATGACAGCAGGGACAGATGGCAGGGACATGACAGCAGGGACAGATGGCAGGGATATGACAGCAGGGACAGATGGCAGGGACGTGACAGCAGGGACATGATGACAGGGACAGATGGCAGGGACTGATGTCAGTGGGGACACTTTATTTTTACTTTTTTTTTTTTTTTCTTCACTTACCGCTGCAGCGGTTCGCTCCCCCTCCTCACACGCTGTCTCTGTGTGAGGAGGGAGAACCGCAGAACACCGGCGATGAGAGATGATCTCATATGTTTACATATGAGATCATCTCTCAATGGCACCGCCGATCGCGCTGAAAACGGCCGCTAGGATTGGCCGTTTTCAGCCACCTGTCACTGTCTGTGTCCAAGGGACACGGCCAGCACAGAACTTCCTTGATGCGCGCCCGCGGGAGCGTGCAATGCGGAAGTAAACAGGAGGCTGTCCAGGGACGGCCTCCCGGCAATTAGCGTCCGCGCTGTAGCCGTCTTTCGGCTATAGCGCGGACACCTAGTGGTTAAATAAATGGTCAGATGACTGGGTTTCTTTAAAAGTTTTGTATTCACATTGAAATAAGGAAGAAAAGCAGCTATAATGAAAAACAAACAAAAAAAAAAAGCCAGTGTACATGAGCCCTTAGCAGTGGTGTATTTTGGTTTTGTGCTGACCTAGGCAAGACTAAAATCAGGCCCCCCATCCTGTTTAACATCCACCCCTTCCTGTTTAGGCTCCACCTATTCATATTCGAACTCTACCTCTTCAGAAGTGGGGGGTAAGAGAGAGAGAGCAAGGGAGATCACACAGGGATCCAGGGGAGGGGGCTCATCACTCAGGGAAGTCAGCTGTGCGGGTTGGACTCCGGTGCTTGCAGCTCTACACCCCGGGGACTTCACTACCGGATTTGTGCCACCGCATACCACCTGATAATCCCTCTGGAACAGTGACAGTGCTCCAAACACATGCACCGTACACTGTTCTCTGAGGACTGGAACGGGGTCGTGTGGGTAGTGGGGGTGTGTTCAGTGTGAGCTGCCCCCTCTTTCCCTCTCTGCTAGACATCACTAGGCGTCACTAGGGTTGGTGTCACCTGGTGCAGAAAAAAATATGGTGTCACACACACACACACCCTCCGATGCTGGGCCTTCTGAGAAACCCTGGATCTGGACCCCCCTTTAAAGAACCAGTAGATTATTCCATCTTCTGGTCGGGAAACCCCTAATCTGGACCCCCCTAAAGAATAAGTATATGATTTTCTCCGCCAAGGGACCCCCAAAAGAACCAGTTAATGAGTCCCCCCTCTAAGGAGCCAGTACATTATTCCCCCCCTTTGAGGATCTCCGATCTGGATGCTGGAACTCCCCTCTGAGGATCCCCTGATCTATACACTGGACCCCACTTCTGAGGAACTCCTAATTCCAACTATGAACCTCCCATCTCCGGAACCCCAATTTAGACTCTGGACCCCATCCCCCCCTCTAAGCAACCATTAGATGATTTAGCCAAACACCCTCCACCCAAAAATGAAACACAGCATTAGCTTTGATTGTACCCCTTTAACCCTGTTCTTTAACCACTTCCCACCCAGCCTATAGTTAAATGACGGCCGGGCTGCAGCTCTCCCATTCTGGGTGGACGTCATTCCCCAGAACGTGCCACCAGGTACACTGAAGCATGATGTTACTACAGTAACAGTGCATGTTTTTAGCACTGATCACTGTATTAGTGTCACTGGTTCCAGCAAAGTGTCAAAAGTGTCAGTTATTGTCCGCCCAAATATTGCAGTCCCGTTATAAGTCGCTGATCGTCGCCATTATTAGTATGAAAAAATAAATTAAAAATTCCATAAATATATACCATAGTTTGTAGGCTATTGTTCGAGTAAACGAATCAATATATGCTTATTGGTATTTTTTTTACCCAAAAGATGTAGCAGAATACATATTTGCCTAAATTTATGAAGAAATTATATTTTTTATTTTTTTTATTGGATATGTTTTATAGCAGAGCGTAAAAAATATATATATATTTTTTTTTTCAAAATTGGTCGGCCAATTTTTTGTTAATTTGTAAATACAAAATAAAAAAAAACTGCAGTGGTGATCAAATACCATCAAAAGAATGCTCTATTTGTAAGAAAAAAATTACACAAAATTTTATTTAGGTACAGCGTCACATGACTGTCCATTAAAGTAACACAGTGCTGTATTGCAAAAAATGGTCTGGTCATGTAGGGGGTAAATCTTCTGGAGGTCAAGTGGTTAGACATTCAAACAAATGCAATCAACTTCTTTTTTTTTTTAATCTACTGTATATAACCGTGGGTGAACAGACAACAGCATACACTTTTTGCGATCATTTTAGATGACTTTGTTCAATTTAACAGCAATTGGTTAGGTTTTCTTCTGATCCATCAAACTTCTCCAATAGCTAACCATTTGTTTATACTTCTAGAAGTTCTCGGAATCTCTGCAGAGGTTGATTTTCCAAGGAAAAAAAAAAAAAAAAGGTCTAAAAAACACTATTGTTATCTCCCATTTCATCTGTTGTTAGGGAAAATTTTTATAGCTAGAATGCTGCAATGTTATGTACGTTCAATCACCAAAATATTCACAAATTAACCCATCTACGGTCAGCAGAGACTGCATGTTTTTTTAAGATACCTAGTCAAAAATTAACAATCACTAAATGTTATTAATTCACTATTTATCTTGCAGGAATATTACAGCAAGGAATTTGTAGTGAAATGGTTAAAAAAACAGACACACATACAATCTACACAGACATACTGAATGTGAACCAGTATGTCAGGTCCCCCTCCCCTACAGTCCATCTCCAAGCAGCCACGTCTGATTGGATAAAGGCACGGCTACCTCATCGAGGAAAATATGAATATATTGTCCGAGGTACAGGGAATCAATGCACTCTGGTCTTAGCCACAAAGCATCAGGCTGTTATTTACTAGCCGGAGAGCCCAACCACCCTGTTTTGCAAATATGTCATTATCTGTTAAGGAGAAAAACCATATCAGGCTGGTATTCTTAGGAGCAGCAGGTGTGGGAAAAACAGCTCTGATCCATCGATTTTTACAGGATACCTTTGATCCAAAGCATAGGAGAACAGTGGAAGAGTTACACAGCACAGAATACGAAACTGCAGAAGGGACTCAAGTGACTATTGAAATTCTGGACACCACTGGAAGCTATGAATTTCCAGCTATGAGAAAATTGAGTATGCGTTGCGGAGATGCATTTGCGCTGGTATATTCTGTTGATAACCCAGAATCCTTTGAAATTGTACAAAGATTGAGGGAAGAGATCCTGGATGCGAAGGAGGAAAAAAGCCCACCTATGGTGGTGATTGGCAACAAGAAGGACAACGGTGATGCCCAGAAGGTCCTCTGGGATGATGTGATGGGAATGGTCGAACTTGAGTGGAACTGTCGTTTGCTGGAGACGTCGGCAAAGGAAAACCTGAACGTGACTGAAGTATTCAGGGAATTACTACGAGAGGTCAACCTGCCCTGCCGATTAAGTCCAGCGCTAAGGAAGAGAAGGGAGACGATTCCCAATGAACAGAACCGTAAACCTCCAATGAACAAGACAAACAGCTGTAGCATCTGTTGACATCTGACCATCCTTTAGACTAAAGCCACCAAAACCAACTATCATGGGGGGTGCATACCGTATGAAACCTGGAAAAGATTGTTTATCAGAGCACATTCAAGATCCCTAACATGAAGAACTTACTATACTGTAAATATTATATGCAAGTCTATTGGAAGGGTATGTTGTATCTTCACTTACTTGAAGAAAAGAACATGACAAACTCACATACAAGCAAAACTCTATTAGAGAGACATATTCTATGACTTGATCATACGGTAGAACTTTTGGGTAACTACAGGGGAGGGGTTTACGTGGTGAGGTTTGCTCCAGATTAGCATAAAGCGAACACAATTATCCAGTATCAAAATTAGCATTCTGCATTAAAACTGTGTGTGTGCGCGCATATGTGTGTGTGTGTGTGTGTGTTTGTGGGGGGGGGGGGGGGTGTTTACATAAAAAGGAAAAAAAATGATATTTTTTTTCCTCCAATTACATCAGCTTTGTGTGTTTATGTGTCCTTTGAAAGCTAATGTTTACCTGAATGTATTATTGCATATTGTGTTTTATATACATGTTACAGCCCATTTTTTTTGCTCAGGAATCACACATTGAATTGT
This sequence comes from Lithobates clamitans, assembly GCA_037952925.1. Taxonomy (NCBI): domain Eukaryota; kingdom Metazoa; phylum Chordata; class Amphibia; order Anura; family Ranidae; genus Lithobates; species Lithobates clamitans. Next base: position 557,996 of record JBBGZY010000534.1, read on the forward strand.
AAGCATTGCATAACACCTATTGCTGTGTCATTCTGCATTATTGCCATGCTAATTTAGTGCAAACTACTACACCAAGACGTGTATGTATACCCAAACGCTGTTCTTCAGTACGTTTGGCATCATGCCTCACTACATACAGTTTTAGCTAATCACTTTTTTGTGAATCTGTTGCAATGTTTTTGTCCTGAAGATTCTGCCAGCAACACTATTTCCAGTTGCAGGAATACAACGCTAAGCCATTTCCTTGCAATTAGCACCAAATTGTCAGCCTGCTGTGTGAACCTCTTCAGTTGGGCTACCTATCTGAATGGGAGACCAAATGCTAAAGCACAGCAAGGTCGCAGCAACACTGATGCTAGTTGCATGGCAGTGGCTTAGGGTTGTCAGGCTGTATAATTGCAACAGATTCTTAAAACATGATTTGCTTTAGAATATAAAAATTATATATATATATATATATATATATATATATATATATATATACACACACACACACATACGTATATATACATAGATACACATTGTATTTATACACACACACACACACACACACACACACACACACTGTATTTATACACACACTTATCTTGCACTACATGAGTACTGTGGTGTTAAAACTAATGTCAACATAGTTTTTAAACCCGTATTTGATAATGAAACCTAAAGTAATAAAGATTCTACATGCAAGCTTTGTTGTTATCACTATTCTTTTTTTTAAATGAATGTATATTAGGATAGTTAAGTAAACCAGTCTAGATCACCATTTTTACTATTGTGTATTATAGCTGAAACCTGTGAACCAATCAGCAATCTTCTTCCCTTGTTCTCACTGCTTTAAACTGGAGATGGTTGACATGCGTTGATAGGGGTAAATTGTTGTTGACAACGTCTTATGAAAAAATATTTGAGCTTTATAATCCGGAAAATTTCCATGTCGGGAGAAAAACCCCATGGGACCAAAGAAAACATTGAAATTGCAATGAAAAGGAGAGTTTGACATACCACTGTGCTATACAAACTGAACTTTTTAAAAGTATACTGTAACTGGTTGGATATATGCAGCAGGAACAGCTTTATCTAAGCTGAATATTCATGCTAATGTGATCTGTATAGTTTTAAGAAACAATTAAAATATGGAAGGAGGATTCTCATTTAATTCCAAATTAATTTGCATAGGTTTGCAAATAACACCATGTTCTAGATGGTTGATGGCTAGTTTATTTACTACTGTATTAAAGCGCTTGTAACCCCGCTGCTCTCCTCCTCTCATCCCCGCTGATGTCAGCGAGGTATTCTCAGCTCCTCCCGCTGTAGTTCTCGGATCGGGGGAGGAGAGCAGCGGGCGGTCACATGAGCGCCGAGTGCGTTCGGAAATAAGATATGAAGCTGCATATTTTTTATAAAGCACATACACTGGGGCACATAACTTAATCTAACATGGGATTCTAGTAGGATAAAAACAAGGTGGCTTTGCAACCACTATAAGCTTTCTGTGTTTTTAAGCCCAACACATTAAGCAAGATAAAATAAACATTCACCAGTAAACTATTTGTTAAAATTCTTACCCTAGCACTTTAGGTTTACAACTTTCAATGCTGTTGGCTCCTGCCCTCTCAGTGCTGCTTCCCAGAACTTCCTGTCTTTACAGGCAAGAGTTAAAGCGATTGTAAGTGATCACCTTGTAAAACAACCCATTCAGGTTAAAACTGAAATGAAAGGCAAAACATGTGTATAGATTTAAAAAACAAAATAAAAAAAAAAACACATTATAACATGCCATTTTTTTCCCCTTTTTTATAAGTGATCATATCCCCTCTGTTCTCAGTTGCATAAGGGCTGACGAGAGGATAAGCAACGGCACGCTGAACTCTTCAGTGAATTGCTGTGCAGGGAGGGGGCATGTCATGACAAGTGTGATCACTGGAGAAGAGCAGGCTGAGTTTCCAGCATAGCTAGAGAACTGACCATGGTGTGCTCTCCTACCTAGTGTGGGCAGTTTCTAATAGGAGAGGGACTGGCAGGAACACCAGGGATTTCACACAAAGGAAGCAATCCAAATAGAACAGGACACTTTTCCATATAAGTACATGGTACAGCAGAAATATGAAATGCTGGGGTATCAGTAGAAGCCCACAGCCCCACAGCCTAGTCCGGCAAGGCTCCTCCCTACTCTCCCCCCCCCACATTCTCCTGGCTAACAGACTGGCTGGGGACTGCGCTGTCCACTGTTAGTGTTTGACACTTTGTCCACTTTAACAGTGGACAGCGCAGTCAGTGTTGCCAACCGTCCATTAATTTACAGGCAGCACGTAAATTTCAGCCCATTTTCGGGCCGCCCGTAAATGTCCGTTACAGGCAACTGTGCCCGGAAAAAGATGGCTGCTGGCCGACAGCGCAACTGCGCATGCGCCATTCTGAAGCCGTCCATGCTTGGGAAATCTCGTACATGCTCGGCAGGGCGGGCGCTTGCGCAGTGAAGTGATGACGCCGCCTGGCACCATTTTTGAATGTCGCGCTCCGTTCTCGTTCATCTCGCCACAGCAGAGGAGGAGGAGGAGGTGGTCGAGGAGGTCGGTCCTCGGTTGGTCTGCCTCTGCCTGGAACGGAGGGACTCGGGAGTGCTGAACAGAGCGCCGCTGCGCTGGCCTGACTGATCATCCACTCTCCACTCCAGGTCAGTCAGAATGAAACTGATTTGAATTGTGCTGATCAGCCTGAGCCGAGGAGGGAGGACAGCAAGAGCAGAGCTGAGCCATTCAATAGAACACTACACACTCAGCCTCTGATCCCCCCTGTGCCATGTCCAAGAAGCCTCTAACCCCCCTGTGCCATGTCCAAGCAGCCTCTGACCCCCCCGTGCCATGTCCAAGCAGCCTCTGACCCCCCCTGTGCCATGTCCACGCAGCCTCTGACCCCTTGTACCATGTCTGCGTAGCCTCTGACCCCCGTACCATGTCCACACAGCCTCTAACCCCCTGTACCATGTCCACACAGCCTCTGACCCCCTATACCATGTCTGCGTAGCCTCTGACCCCCTGTTCCATGTCCACACAGCCTCTGACCCCCTGTACCATATTTCGCGTAGCCTCTGACCCCCTGTACAATGTCCACGCAGCCTCTGACCCCCTGTACCATGTCCACGCAACCTCTGACCCCCTGTACCATGTCAACACAGCCTCTGACCCCCTGTACCATGTCCACACAGCCTCTGACCCCCTGTACCATGTCCACACAGCCTCTGACCCCCTGTACCATGTCCACACAGCCTCTGACTCCCCCGTACCATGTCCACACAGCCTCTGACCCCCCCGTACCATGCCCACACAGCCTCTGACCCCCTGTACCATGTCCACACAGCCTCTGACCCCCTGTACCATGTCCACACAGCCTCTGATCCCCTGTAACATGTCCACACAGCCTCTGACCCCCTGTACCATGTCCACACAGCCTCTGACCCCCCTGTACCATGTCTGCGTAGCCTCTGACCCCTGTACCATGTCCACACAGCCTCTGATCCCCTGTAACATGTCCACACAGCCTCTGACCCCCTGTACCATGTCCACACAGCCTCTGACCCCCCTGTACCATGTCTGCGTAGCCTCTGACCCCTGTACCATGTCCACGCAGCCTCTGACCCCCTGTACCATGTCCACGCAGCCTCTGACCCCCTGTACCATGTCAACACAGCCTCTGACCCCCTGTACCATGTCCACACAGCCTCTGACCCCCTGTACCATGTCCACACAGCCTCTGACCCCCCCGTACCATGTCCACACAGCCTTTGACCCCCTGTACCATGTCCGCGTAGCCTCTGACCCCCCTATACAATGTCCACGCAGCCTCTGACCCCCTGTACCATGTCCACGCAGCCTCTGACCCCCTGTACCATGTCAACACAGCCTCTGACCCCCTGTACTATGTCCACACAGCCTCTGACCCCCTGTACCATGTCCACACAGCCTCTGACCCCCTGTACCATGTCCACACAGCCCCTGACCCCCCGCACCATGTCCACACAGCCTCTGACCCCCTGTACCATGTCCACACAGCCTTTGACCCCCCGTACCATGTCCACACATCTTCTGACCCCCTGTACCATGTCCACACAGCCTCTGACCCCCTCCTGTTCTATGTAAATGGAGAAATATGGTTGTTGACTTTTGTTTAACGTAAACACATTGCGAATAGCACTAGCCATCCTAGGCTATGGGGCTGCGGGCTTCTAGCATGCAAGGGTGGCTCCATAGAATGCTGCAAGAGAAAGAAGCCACCTAAAAACAACCTTTAAAACAGGAAACCTGGGGCAGTGATCATGGTACCAGCTTAAACTGGAACACAGGCATGTATTAAACGATAAATAAGCTGAATAAGTGCTTAAATCAGCTGCTGAAAGTACTAAAATATTAGGGTTTAATATCAGTTTAATAGGGAGCAATGGGGAGGCACCATGTTAGAGTAGATTTATTGTTTAGCTTTTCCTTCTACTTTATTGGCCCTAATGTATGCATGTGAGATAGGGACCATAGATTGTAAGCTCAATGAGGACAGGGACATATGTCAACATATATATATATATATATATATATATATATATATATATATATGTATGTAGTGCTGGCAGATTTTTGATCAGACGCTTATATGTAAATTTAGTGGGTCATTTGTTCTGTACATAGTTCAGAAATTAATCTATGGCTAAATTAGCTTCTGTTCCAGCATTGTGTTGCATGCAGTTCCACACTGTTGCCTGTAGGTGTCGTTGTCACCATAGGTCAGTGTTGAAAAGCAACAAGCTGAAGTGTATTGAGTGCTCTTCTTTCCCAGAGGTAAATTGGCAGAGGTGGTCCACTGCTATGCATTCTGGGGGAGAGTATTTAAGGGACAGATGCCATGTGCTAAGGGTCAGTTCTACCTCGTGGCCCTCCGGGCCAGAGGGCTGCGTTGCTGCAGCCGTGCAAGTAGGCCCAGAAGCCTGTCTGGGGCCTACTACTACGGAGATGGTCCTGTGCTGTCTGTCCTGCAGGAAGAAGCCGGACAATTGAGAAGACCCAGGAGAGGACCCGTCTTTGGAGAGGACCGTGCAGAATGCTGGTGTCTCAAGAGGGGCCTGGTGACTTAATTGGAGGATGCATCTTAACCTAATCTACCGCACAAGTACTGAAGGGTCGGCTTAAAGGTTCTGGTACTGTGTTGCTGCTCATCTAAAACTACTACGTCCTGTGGCAGAGGATCGTACAGTTAAATTGTTCTTCTCAAGTCTGTGGCAGAGACTTTTTGTTTGTGCTACGTTCCGGCTGCTAGGTCAGTGAGAGAGATCTATCCGGGTGGGCAAAGATTTAATCCTGGACTGAAGTTATATTCGTCCCCGAGATTTTAATTCCTCAATGATTCAAAGAAAAGGTATTTGAACATCCCTGCAACTCTTCTTCTACCTCTTTCCTGCTACTTCTTCCGGTTATTTCCCATTAAAGCATTGAAAAAGTACTAAAGTGACTGGTGCCTACATTGTCAGATACAAAGCTCAACATGGACTCTAAGTTCTGGTATTGGTGAAACTACGGGTAAAGAGGTGACGGTAACAGTCCGATATAAATCAGCAGCTCCTTCTGGGGTTAGTGCTATATATATATTTATATACATATATATATATTTGTGCAATTATGTATTTCAAGTCTTACTTTCATTTCTACAAGGTGTAAGTAGGGTCACCATCATGCAAGAGGGACATAGTTATTAGTAGTTTTCATTATTTTAATGGGAAACAATTATTTTAAAATGTGCAAAACTTAAAAAAAAAATATTTCTGTTATGCAGTCTTGCACAATTTGTTTTTCATAGCCATCAGACTGGCTATGGACACTGAAGGGATACAGCACACATCCTGTGAAGGTTTGTCTCTTTCTGATCTCCATATGTCAAGGCAAAAAAACAAACAAAAGTGCCCACCTTTCTGTTTGATCTGACAACACAGTGGTAAATTCCTTAGCACGTGGTGTCAGCTCTGCCAACTTCATTTTTTTATTCAGAAAACTTATTTTGGGTTTTTTGGTATTAGTACAAGGTATGTAAGACAGTCACATAAAGAAAAGAATGCGACGACAGTGAGGTTACATAGCCGTCTTAATTTTAAATGGATTATAAAGAACACAGACCTCTCCTCCCCCTTCCTCATCTCCTTGTATACAGGCAGAGAGTATAAGAAGTTATCGGCTCAAAAGATTTCAAGCAAAATCAACAGATATTTTTGTACTTGTTAAACAAATTCAAAGTATGTAGTGGAGTGCCAATTTACTCACCATGTTCAGACCCAGGCCCCTTTAACTCCATTCCCCATAACTCCCTGGGTTCCTAGACACACCAAGGGAGTATAAATTCTTCAGCTTCCCACCCTCAGCAGCTGAGAGAGGCCACACCTGATGAGGCAGAGGTTGCTGGGCAAGGGACCAGGCAAGAGTCCAGGCAGCAAGGATAACTTGCTACAAATTTGGTGCAGTGTTGAATTGTAAGTCTGTTAACTTGCTGCACATTTTCACTTGCAGAGCACTTGAAGCACAAGCTCTAGTTGACACTTTTCCAATTTGTAGCAAATTTGCGTGCAAGTCTTTAGAAAGAGCAAAGTTGCAGTGGTGAGTCTACAGCAAGAGCTCTGCAAGTCTACAGCAATAAAATTCAGCCACAGTGACCCCTGTGGTGGAGTGACTATTGCACAACATAACTTAACCAGAACTTGCAGCAGACTTGCAGAATGTTTGCAAAGAAAGTTCATCTAGAGCAGGCATGTCCAAAGTCCGGCCCACGGGCCAATCGCGGCCCGCGGTCCGGTTTTGAACGGCCTGCCTAGTTATCTAAACATGTATATCTTTTGTGGCCCCCCGATGATCTCCCAGCGCCGGGGCCACAAAAGATATATAGGCTGGATAATCAGTTTGGGGGAGAAAAATTAGGGATTATGGCGGTGCCAAGAGAAACAGGATACAATGCTTGAGAATAAAAATTCTATTTATTTAACAAGATTCAATAAAATTTAGACATAACAAACACATAGACGAGGTGTGCAAAGAAATTCTAAAATCAATTCTGTAGCCAGAAATATTTCACATCACTTGGCCTGATGATTGTGACGGCCAGTTCTGTGAGTGGGTATTCAGATGTCCGACATGTTTCGCCGGTTTTGGCTTCTTCAAGGACAGTTGTTTGATACCTAAATAGCTACAGGGTTTTCTATAAAGAGAGATATAGCAGTCAATGTATGTTTAGGAGCAGTTGATATGTTAAGATACAAATTAGTATATATATATATATACATACATATCATATGTTTGCGAGCCGTCAAGGAGAACTATGCCCCGCCACCCAAAATGGTCTCCAGAAGTCCTCCCACACATCACAGGTGCCAAAATGCCCCTAAACAGGCCATCAATAAGGTGGATTACCTGCAGTTCACCAGGAATAGATGCTACGTGCCTCCGAAGCAGAGCCTCAGAAATAGAGATCAAAATAGGTAGCTGCAGGGGACGATAAGAGAGACCTGATGGAGAAAATGCCTAAAGAAATATATACAGGCGAAGTTACGTATATGTAGGTGGGCCTGGGGGCCATATATCAGTTAAGATAGGAGATTTCAAATTGGACTAACATAGTCTCTAATTTTACTTACACGTAAAATATTCAATTTGAGAAACAGGACATCGGAGAACAGCCAATTTTGGGAGTAGTTCAATTATAGGATGAAAAATGTCACTAAAATGGTAAAGAAGGAGGGGGAAAAATTTATGTTTATGTGCATTTATGTGCATTTATGTGCCAGATAATCCAAAAAATGTAAATAAACAATGATAATTGCGATACAAGTGGGGCAGGTGACAGATCAAAATATGAATAGATTTACACTCACCAATGGTGTAATCTAGAGTGGGAGGCTATGGCTGGGAAAGCCAGTCTGCAGCCAATAGAAGCGCCAATCAAAACAAGCTGGGGGATAAAAGTGTGCACTGTCAGCACAATACAAGCCCAATCCGAAGAGGAGTGAAGGGGAGCGGCCAATAAGGCAAAAAAGTACTTACCCGATCGTGCTAAGGTTCGAGTGGCCGAGTCCTGTGATTCCCTGGCGTGTCTAATGGCCTGGGATGCCGGCGCTCTTATGTCCCCCTCACACGAGCAGCGTCTGACGTCACCGCGCGCGTGAGCGGACGAAGGGGCCACTGCGCATGCGCCGCCCGCTGTTCATCCGGTCCTACAAGGTCCAGAAGACACAGCGGTGGTGTCCATAGTGATGTAAGAGTACATCACGGGCACTGCGCAGTATACAAATGCCGCAATAAGCAGCAAGATACCTGGAAGAGGGTTAAACCAATGCGCAGTGGCAGAGGCGGGCAAAGGATGAACCAATGCCCTTGGGTGTCCATACAGCTGGGATGTATCTCATATAAAAGGGGCTAATGACACCAGAGACAGCAACAATACCATCCTGGGATACAGGGACCCGTGGACAGTTGGCCGCAACGGGTGACAGTCTGGAAAAGGGGCAGAAAGGCAACCATGAAGGCGGAACCCAACTGGGACATAATAGGATAGAGGAGTCGATAGGAACAGACCGTGTTTGTTATGTCTAAATTTTATTGAATCTTGTTAAATAAATAGAATTTTTATTCTCAAGCATTGTATCCTGTTTCTCTTGGCACCGCCATAATCCCTAATTTTTCTCCCCCAAACTGATTTTCAAACTACTGGGATGAGGTGTCGTATCACACCAAGGGCCGCTCAGCCAAACTCCTAAATATAGGCTGGATGCCACGGAGGGAGGAGGAGGGACGAGCGCCGTGCACACAGGATTAGTATTTCCTGTTTACACGACAGCCTCTGTAATAGGAAGTCCCGTCTCCGGAACTGCCATTGGACGACTGTTCTGTCCATCAAAGGAGGCGGGACTTTCTCTTAAAGAGGCCGCTGTGTAAACAGGAGATTCTCCTGTAGGATATCTTTGGCGCTCGTCATGCCCCCTCCATATGCCCTCCAAGGCTGCACTGATGGTAATGGTGAGTGCATTCCTGGCAACGGTCGGTGCTGCATTCCTGGCAATGGTGAGTGAATTCCTGGTAATGGTGGGTGCATTCCTGGCAATGGTGGGTGCATTCCTAGCAATGGTGGGTGCATTCCTGGCAATGGTGAGTGCATTCCTGGCAATGGTGAGTGCATTCCTGGCAATAGTGAGTGAATTCCTGGTAATGGTGAGTGAATTCCTGGTAATGGTGGGTGCATTCCTGGCAATGGTGGGTGCATTCCTGGCAATGGTGAGTGAATTCCTGGTAATGGTGGGTGCATTCCTGGCAACGGTGAGGCTGCATTCCTGGCAATGGAGGGTGCATTCCTGGCAATGGCGAGTGCATTCCTAGCAATGGTGAGTGAATTCCTGGTAATGGTGGGTGCATTCCTGGCAATGGTAAGGCTGCATTCCTGGCAATGGTGGGTGCATTCCTGGCAATGGCGAGTGCATTCCTAGCAATGGTGAGTGAATTCCTGGTAATGGTGGGTGCATTCCTGGCAATGGTGAGTGAATTCCTGGTAATGGTGGGTGCATTCCTGGCAATGGTGGGTGCATTCCTGGTAATGGTGGGTGCATTCCTGGCAATGGTGAGTGAATTCCTGGTAATGGTGGGTGCATTCCTGGCAATGGTGGGTGCATTCCTGGCAATGGTGAGTGCATTCCTGGCAATGGTGGGTGTATTCCTGGCAATGGTGTGTGCTGCATTCATGGTAATGGTGGGTTCATTCCTAGCAATGGTGGGTGCTACCTTCCTGGCAATGGTGGGTGCTGCCTTCCTAGCAATGGTGGGTGCATTCCTAGCAATGGTGGGTGCATTCCTGGCAATGGTGGGTGCATTCCTGGCAATGGTGGGTGCTGCCTTCCTGGCAATGGTGGGTGCTGCCTTCCTGGCAATGGTGGGTGCATTCCTGGCAATGGTGGGTGCTGCATTCATGGTAATTGAGGATCTGCAGATGGGCACTGACCCTTATTTTGCTTCACAGTTCTTTTATTTAAAATTTTAAGTTTTTTTTTTCCTGAAACTTCCCTCTTAAAGTGAAGGTGCGTGTTATACACAGATAAATATGGTATATCCAAATAATATGCCTGAGCTCATCTCTTCACCACACACAGCCACAAAGCAGGAGAATTCTTGTTGGCCAGTGTATCAGTGCTCGAACAAACACACTTAGACTGAATTTTAATGGTTCAAAGAATGTCAGGCAAAATGGTTGGCCCTCACGCATGTTCACTTCATCAAATCTGGCCCTCTTTGAAAAAAGTTTGGACACCCCTGATCTAGAGTCATGTAATGCTGACTTGCTGCAATTGGGCAACAAACTTGTGAAGCCTGGCATATCTAGCAATAGCTTAGCAAGTCATTTTCAAACTTGCAGAACAATTGTTTGCTATCTGGGAGACCCTCCAGTGTCAGAACCAGCATGTGAACAGCCAAGACAGAGCCTAATAGCATGCAACTTCTCCAAAGACTCAGCTACTGTGGGGAACACCTTCCTGTTTTTTACCCGAGTACTGCAGTGGGGTTGTGCTTGGTCCTTGGATCACTTCAGCTGTTTCTTCTGAGAGGGACACTGTTTAAGATAATAATCACAAGTAGCTGTGTTCTGAGCTATTTTACTGCAGTAGTGATTCTCAGTGAAACTCTGAGGTTATAGAGTCTTATAGGGACTATACTATGCAGCCACATTACCCTGATTGAATCACAGAGACATTGGGGTAGATTTACTAAAACTGGAAAGTGCAAAATCTGGTGCAGCTGTGCATGGTAGCCAATCAGATTATAACTTCAGCTTGTTCAATCAAAGCGGTAGAAAACCTCAGCCTTTTTTTAACCACTTGCCGCCCGCCATATAGGAAAATGATGGCGGCAAAGTGGTTTCAATATCCTGACCAGACGTCATATGATGTCTTCAGGATATTAAGCCGCTGCGCGCCCCAGGATGCGCCCTTTGCAGCGATTGTTGTTGCGATGTGTCAGTCTGACACACCGCAACTCCGATCTAGGTAAAGAGTCTCTGACGGAGACTCTTTACCACGTGATCAGCCGTGTCCAATCACGGTTGATCACGATGTAAACAGGAAGAACCGGTGATCTGTCAGACGCAAGTCGAGGAGAGCCGATTGGCTGCTCCTCTGACAGGGGGGTCTGTGCTGATCAATTATCAGCGCAGCCCCCCGAGGATGCCCACACTGGACCACCAGGGATGCCACCAGACCACCAGGGATGCCCACCACCAGGTATTCCACCCTAGACCACCAGGGATACCAATCAGTGCCCACAATGGATGCCAATCAGTGCCCACAATGGGCATCAATGATTGGCAGGCATTAGTGTTTGGCACTGATTGGCATCCACCTGTACCATACATTACAGTACATCAGTGCCACCTATCAGTGCCCATCCATGCCACCTATCAGTGCCCATCCATGCCACATATCAGTGCCACCTATCAGTGCCCATCAGTTCCGCCTATCAGTGCCGCATATTAGTGCCCATCATCAGTGCTACCTCATTGGTGTCACCTCATCGGTGCCCATCAGTGCCACCTTTTCAGTCCCCATCAGTGCAGCCCCATCAGTGAAGGAGAAAACTTACTTATTTACAAAGTTTTGTAACTGAAACAAAAAATTCAACATTTTTGGACTTTTTTTATTTGTTTAGTGGAAAATAAAAATCCCAGAGGTGAGGTGATCAAATACCACCAAAAGAAAGCTCTATTTGTGGGAACAAAATGATAAAAATGAAGTTTGGGTACAGTGTTGTATGACCGCGCAATTGTCATTCAAAGTGCGACAGAGCTGAAAGCTGAAAATTGGTCTGGGCAGGAAGATGTATAAGTGCCCAGTATTGAAGTGGTTAAAAAAACCTGCAAGACAATAGCATAATGTGCTAGTATGCATCGCATACTAGCATATTGTGAAATGCTTAGCTTAGAACGAAGCCCTCCAGCGGCATACTGTCACCACTGACAGGGCTTTCATCTTCACCTGGTCATCAGATTGGGCAAGCCGTGATGACGTCACTCCCACATATGCTGTCCCTTCAGTGCGCATGCACCAGTGACATCAGCGGCTGCATGCAGTGTGAATATCTCCTAAACAGTGCAAGTTTAGAAGGTATTCACCGTACCTACAGGTGAGCCTTATTATAGATTTAGCTATAGTTACAAGTTAAAAAAAATACTTTACTACCAAGCTTTGACAAAAAACTTGGAAACCGCTTGGTTTCTATGCACAGCTGCACCAGATTTTGCGCTCTCCAGTTTTAGTAAATCAACCTCATTGTGTAAAGACTCCATGTTTGTGCAGCTTTGCTTATTTTGCAGTATGTGTATTTTTATTTTATTTTTATTTTTTATTTTTTTGCCACTTGAACCTAATTTTGCACCTGCTTTGTAATCTGCAAGTTGCAGATACTCTCGGTCTCAACAACCAACCGATTACCCATCCCGTTAAACTAAAACGCTTACAATTTTAGTGCACCAGAAGGAGGAGATGCACTATAAGCTATACACAGCCCGAACTTCAACCTTCTGCTCCAAGTAAAGCTCTAATCTGTATCAATAGCACTTTAAAAACTGCTTCTAAAGCAATATTAACCGCTTCCCGACCGGCGCACGCCGATGTACGTCGGCAGAATGGCATGGCTGGGCAAATGGGCGTACCTGTACGTCCATTTGAATGCCCCGCCCTGCCATTGTGTGCGCGTGCCGGCCGGGAGCTCCGTGAGTCGGGTCGCGGGTCCCGCGGACTCGATCGCCGCGGGGATACCCGCGATCGCCTCACGGAGAGGACGAACGGGGAGATGCTGTTGTAAACAGCATCTCCCCGTTCTGCCTAGTGACAAGTGTCACTCGATCTCTGCTCCCTGTCATCGGAGCAGAGATCAGTGACGTCACACATACAGCCCATCCCCCTACAGTTAGTAATCACTCCCTAGGACACACTTAACCCCTCCCCGCCCCCTAATGGTTAACACCTTCACTGCCAGTGCCATTTACACAGTAATCAGTGCATTTTTAATTGCACTGATTGCTGTATAAATGACAATGGACATTCAAAAATGTGTCAAAAATGTCCGACATGTCCGCCATAACGTCGCAGTCACAATAAAAATCGCTGATCGCAGCCATTACTAGTAAAAAAAAAAATTATTAATAAAAATGCCATAAAACTATCCACTATTTAGTAAACGATATAACGTTTGCGCAAACCAATTATTAAACGCTTATTGCGATTTTTTTTTTACCAAAAATATGTAGAAGAATACGATCGGCCTGAACTGAGGAAAAAAAATGATTTTTTATATATTTTTGGGGGATATTTATTATAGCAAAATGTAAAAAATAATGCGTTTTTTTCAAAATTATCGCTCTTATTTTGTTTACAGCGCAAAAAATAAAAATCGCAGAGGTGATTAAATACCACCAAAAGAAAGTTCTATTTGTGGGAAAAAAAGGACGTCAATTTTGTTTGGGAGCCACGTCACACGACCGCGCAATTGTCAGTTAAAGCGACACAGTGCCGAATCGCAAAAAACGCTCTGGTCAGGAAGGGGGTAAAATCTTCCGGGGCTGAAATGGTTAAAGCTTAATTTTTTAAAATTAAAATAATAAACATGTTTTACTTACCTGCTCTGTGTAATGATTTTGCACAGAGCAGCCCCGATACTCCTCTTCTGGTATACTCTGTCGGCTCCAGGCTCCTCCTGCTCGGCAAGTGCCCCCATGGAAAGTCGCTTTGTGCGGGCTTCCAAAGCCGCCCTGTCTGCGTCTATTGACACAGAGCTGGTGGGTCTGCTCCACCCCCGTTCGCTCGGCCCAGCATTTGCTTGATAGCAGCACTGGGAGCACATTGCTGGATCGGATCAGGCTCAGGAAAGAAAAAGGGAGGGATTCTGCAGCACCTAAGGTTTTTCACCTTTTCAATGCACAGAATATATTTGTTACCAGACCCAGTAATATGAAATAGTTAATCCACCACCCCCCAGCACCCACAGCTTATAAATCTTATTTTTACATTAAAATACTGTCACTATATACCTTTTTGGCTGATCTGTATACCCGAGTGCTGAGCGTTCAGGTAGGAGGAGATTTCCACTATAGCCTGTGTCCTCATGCTGCTATGGGAGGCAGATCATCCATGAATCAAGATGTGACATCCCACCCACTGTGTTCTTTTTTTAGTTACTGGGCATAGAGGAGGAGGGAGAGACTGGGCTGTCATTTAGGATCTGTATACACACAAATGTGTGATGTCAAGATCATGTGACCTGAAATGCTAAGCTCAACAAGGAACTGTTCTTTCCAGCAATAGAGACCAAACTGAGCATGTGCAGCTTTACTACCCTGTGTCTTATCTGGCCTTGCCAAGAGAGACCCTGCAGGAGGGGGAGGATTTGTGCATACAGGATCAAATAGCCTTTTTATACAATCAGGGCCGTCTTTAATATGGTTTGGGCCCTGGGCAAACATTTTTTTTGGGCCCCCCCCAATGCAATTTTGCTCTTCACCACAACATCTCAAAAAACAGACACACGCATATAGTTATCTAAATGAAACTTTGCAGACCCCCTTCACAGCAGTCCTACAGTGTCCTTAGTTCCCTTTCATGTAACAGCACTCCATTACAATGTCTGCAATGCATGAATCTATCTATTGGTGCTAGAGGGGGTGGCAGGTTTTTAAAATTCCTACTGTTCTACACGTGGGGTGCGGGAGCCAGGGGAGGAGAAAGAAGACCTACCTTGTCCTCCTGGCCAGCTCAGCTCTGAACCCGATCAATTCCTCCACACTGCTGGTCTGCTGCTATTGCTAGTTTCACTCCAGGCACCAGCACTCTCTCTGACAGCACTCCACAGTCTCCACTCCGCGCCGCCATCTAACTCCTCCTACCGAGGCCTCTGCAGCTGCTCCTCTGAGTCCGATCACATACACGCTTGCAGGCAGAATAGCAAGGGGCGGGGCCAGAGCGTCAGGGGAGCTCAAGGCCCCGCCCACCCACGGCTCTCTCCTTCATCGACACTAATGCAGCACTGGCACTGCTGCACAGTACTGTGTGCGTGGCTGCTGATGCCAGCTGATAACTGTCTGTGACAGACAGACACAGGGCCGTCTTTACCGCAGACAGTGGGGATTTTTAGCGCCGATTTGCGGGCACGGCATGGGCTTAAGGGGCAGCTCTGCTTTGGGCCCCAAACAGTGAAAGGGCCCTGGGCAGCTGCCCCGTTTGCCCTGCGGTAAAGACGGCCCTGTATACAATGCAGAGGATTAACTCCTTAAGTTCCACAGTGAGTATAACAAGCATGCTATTCTGCATATACAGACAGATTTTACGGTTGTGGGTTTAGTAACACTTTAAGGTGAAAAACCTTAAAGTGGGGTTTCACCCAAAAAACAAAAATTCCTGGAAAAATTCTAAAAAAACAAAACAAAAAAACATTTGGATATTTTTTTTTTTCACTTACCTCTAAATGCCTGTTGCTAGGTGGTCCCTCGTAGTCTGCCTGTTCCTTTGCCTGGGCTGGTGACATCACTTCCCCCCCAGGCACAGGAAGGGCTCCGCTCTGCTCCCTCCCTCCTGTCAATCATCTGGGACCCATTACAGGTCCCAGGTGATTGAGCGGCCAATCACGGCGCGCGGCGCCGCTCGCGCATGCGCAGTGGGTGCCAGGCTGTGAAGCCACAGCCCGGCGCCCACAGTTGAAATGCCTGCGCTGACGAGCGGAGGGGGGGGGACGAGCGGGGCTTCGATCCCCCGCATCGCTGGACCCAGGGACAGGTGAGTGCCCAATTAAAAGTCAGCAGCTGCAGTATTTGTAGCTGCTGACTTTTAATTTTTTTTTTTTTTGACGGCCCCCCTGGGTGGAACTCCTCTTTAAGGCTTTAGAACCACTTTTAAACAAATGTGCAAATGTAACATACACTTCTTTTTAGATATAACACACTGATCTATACTTCAAAGAAGCCAGAGCCACAAGACACATGAAGGTTGGGTGTCATTGGTGACCTGTTCTGAAAATACCTGTCCCTGCTGATCATGTTGATCCACCAGCTTCAATACTTGGCATCATTGACCTAATAATGCACATCAAATATTCTGACTTTACATTTGCCCTATGTCAATGGTTTAGAAAGTATCGAAGTCAGAGGATTAGGACCATTCAGAAAGCGCAGCTCGACTCGTGCATGCGCAGTAGGAAACAGGCTGTGAAGCCACAAGGCTTCACTTCCTGTTTTGTTTCCCTTAGTGAAGATGTCGGCTCCTGCACCCGAAGCCGATTGATGAATCAGCTAGGGGTGCGGACATTGCGGGATCCCTGGACAGGGGAGTGTCCTTATAATAAAAGTCAGCAGCTACAGTATTTGTAGCTGTTGACTTTAATTTTTTTTTTTTTTTTTTTTTTTACAGACTGGAACTCCTCTTTAAGCATAAGTTTTCATTCAGACGAATTCTAGAATGAATCATTGCACAGGTGGAGTAACTGGGGTTCCTGGTAGCATCCAGTAATATTTTATTGCCGTTATTTGACATTTTACAGACTCGTCATTCTCAACACGGTTAACTTTCCATAAATACAGCTCAAAAAAAATCTCTTAAGTACAATATTTGAAGTCACAAACACTTCTATAACTCTTTTCTGTTAATTGATTTTACCCACTTGACCCCGCGCCAATTCTGACATTTCTCTCATACATGTAAAAATCTGCATTTTGTTTTTTTGGTAGAAAACTACTTAGAAGCCTGAAACATTATATATATTTTAAGCAGAGGCCCTAGATGATAAAATGGTGGGGTGTTGCCATTTTTTATGTCTCATGGATTTAATTAAAAAAAAAACAACAACATTTTATTGAACTTTAGTGAACACAAACACCATATAATACCCAATTTTTTTGTAACATATAAAAGACGGTAGGCTGAATAAATAGAACAGTGGGTGGTGACACGTACTTAATGGAAGGAGACACCCAGCCCCCACATCCCTGTATAAATGTATGCAACAACAAATTTTTTTCCTCTTGGGGGATTTTAAATTAGGGGAGGGTCTCCAAGAAATGTAGCAAAGAAAGTATAAAAATATATCCAATTTTTATTGTATCAAAATATTATTAAAAAGCATAGCACATACTAAAGGGAATCACAGATACCAACAAATATTATGGATGCCAGAATGTACGATTGACAATAATACAAACAAAAATATATACATAACAAATTGGCGGAACTACACTTGACCCTTGGAGGCTGCTTGAGCAAGAAGCTCTTGACAGTGCAGGCCCAACGCGTTTCAAGGTATTTGCTAATGATTATAACCTCTTCTTCAGGGGCTGAGGGTGAGGTGTATATCCGTCTGAGGAACATTTTTGGAAAAAGAAAAAACGAAAAGAGAGAGAGACACACGACAAAATATGTTATATATCAAAAATAGTACAAATACAGCTATTGACATACTCAAAGTATTGAAACATAATAACAAAAATGATAATGCTTCCTAACCGTAGTATTGTCGGGTCAGCATCACATGACATCCAATCCAAGGAAGGGGGAGGATAAAATGGTTAGTCACCGGGGTCCAGAACCGAATAGCGGCGCCACCACCACGAGACCGAGATCATAAGCAGATCGAGACCAAACACAAAGGGCGTCACGTCTGTCTGGTAGATGTTAAATCATATTATTAGCTAAGACTTGGGCAAAGTGTATGTGAAGAGGAAGATATATCCTCGTAGATAGTGAGGCAACCCCTCTAATAGTAAAATTCAGTATTGACTCAAAATTGATCAATAATGTTGTGCCTAAACAGGGGAGCTCCAATGGATATTTATTAGTACATACCTATTGTTGTGTAGAGAGTGGAAATCTCAACTCTCGCTCCAACATATGGATGACCATGTGGCTGATAGCCACCCAACTGTTTACAGCTATAGTGATGTTAGTGGACTGAAGATAGAAAGAAAGACAAAAAGGAAAGACATAATAAAAAGTCTTACTAGGTTAGGTGTTTGTCACTTATTATGCAACTATCTACAAAAGTCTAATTGACATACCTATAATGTTGTTTATGGTGGCTAATTGAGCTGTAGTCCAAAAAGAAAAAACATTGGAGTTCCTCCCTTGATGACTACAAAGAAGAGAGGGGAATAATAATTATGCTAGACTGGAACTCCTCTTTAAGCATAAGTTTTCATTCAGACGAATTCTAGAATGAATCATTGCACAGGTGGAGTAACTGGGGTTCCTGGTAGCATCCAGTAATATTTTATTGCCGTTATTTGACATTTTACAGACTCGTCATTCTCAACACGGTTAACTTTCCATAAATACAGCTCAAAAAAAATCTCTTAAGTACAATATTTGAAGTCACAAACACTTCTATAACTCTTTTCTGTTAATTGATTTTACCCACTTGACCCCGCGCCAATTCTGACATTTCTCTCATACATGTAAAAATCTGCATTTTGTTTTTTTGGTAGAAAACTACTTAGAAGCCTGAAACATTATATATATTTTAAGCAGAGGCCCTAGATGATAAAATGGTGGGGTGTTGCCATTTTTTATGTCTCATGGATTTAATTAAAAAAAAAACAACAACATTTTATTGAACTTTAGTGAACACAAACACCATATAATACCCAATTTTTTTGTAACATATAAAAGACGGTAGGCTGAATAAATAGATACCGAACACGTCACGCTTTAAAATTGTGCACGCCCATTGAAATGTCGACAAACTACTGTACATTAAATTATCCATAGGCGATGCTTTAAAAGCCTTTACAAGTTACCAGTTTATAGTTATACAAGGTCTATCGCTAGAATAATTCTTCTTGCTCTGACTTTTGCGGCGATACCTCACATGTATGGTGTGATCGCCATTTACATATGCGTGCAGGACCTACATGCATGCAAGCATATGGGGGGGGGTGGATTGGGGAAGGGGCGCTTTAAAAAGTTATTTATTTAATTTACATTATTTTACACTATATTTTTATTGCTTTACCATGGGCTGTGACAGGTCCTCTTTATAGACCCTAGATCTCTCCTCTGGCCTGCAGAGCATCTGACCAAACCAAGAACGGTTTGATGATATGCTGTACAAGCTGCTAACGGCTTGTCAACAAACAAACCAAAACCAGAAGTGACAAAATCCTCTTTGCTTCCATTCTCTGATTTCACAGAAGTGGGGCGGGAACTTCAGTTTCTGCCACTCCTCTCAGTGAAAGTGACTGGACTGGTCAAATTGTTACTTGACTGGGGACCCCCTTCCGCCACCTATAGAAGTGATCCAACAGACCTGGCTCAACCTCTCAGCGAGCCGCTGAGAGCCTGAGCCAGCCACCCTTGCCCCCTCCACCAGCTAAGCGCTCCAGTAAACACAGGAGGGGGGGGGGGCAGAGCAGAGAGTCAGTGACTTAGTCACCAGCTTTCTGCTCATGGGCACTGAGAACTGAGTGATCGGCAGTGATACTCATATGCCTTTTACATGAAACAGAATTGCCAGGTCTAAATAAAAATGGTATTGGGATCATTGTTGTAGCCTCAATGCGTATGGTGGTATTGAGGTGGTTAAATCCTGTCCAGACACATTTGTGATTCATACAACTGTATGCACAGCCATTATGGTGGCGCAAATGTCTAGAGTCCTCTAGTGTAATGTGGCCCATGTGCATGAAGCCTTACAAATAAAAGGGAAGTTTTTTTCAGAATCATACTTGCCTAGGTCCGATGCTGCATCTGTCCCCCGCAGGCTCTAAGGCTGAGAAGCGAGCGATCAAACACTGCCGACCGTTCAGTTCTCAGAGCACTGTGAGCAGAGCCATAATATACAGTGAGTATAGAAAAGAATCACCCCCCCCCCCTTTTAAAATAATCACATTTTGTTGCTTTGTGGCCTGAAATGAAGACAGACACTGTTTTTGTTGTATCCAGCTGTATTTACTAGTGCAACTTATAACATCCAAGTGAAAGATATAACACCAACATGTCAGAAAAAAATCAAAAACAGAATCACCGAGTTGGAAAAGGATCTCCCCCTTGTGTCAGTATTTTGTTGAACCACCTTTCACTTTAATTTCAGGCTTTAGTCTGTTGGGATAGGTCTCTACTAACTTTGCACATCTAGACTTTGTAATATTTGCCCCCCTCTTGAATTATTTGGCCTCAACACAAAACAATATGTCTGGCGGAAATCCAGTACAGCTCACCATCCAAATATCACCATTCCTACAGTAAAGCATGGAGGTGGAAATATCCTGTCATGGGGGTGTTTCTCTATAGCAGGAACTGGAGCAATTGTCAGGATAGAGGAGAAATGGATGGGGCAAAATACAATCACGTTCTTGAAGAAAATCTGCTGCCCTCTGCCAGAAAGTTGTTAATGGGAAGAAGGTTTACCTTCCAACATAACAGTAACCCAAAGCTCACAGCAAAATGAGCACACAGTGGTTAAAGGAGAAAAAAATGAATGTCCTTGCATGGCTTAGACAGAGCCCAGACTTAAACTTCATTGAAAATCTGTGGAATGACTTGAAGACTGCAGTCAACAAAAGGTCACCATCAAATCTAACTGAACTTGAGCAGTTCTGCAAAGAGGGGTGGGCAAATATTGCAAAGTCTAGATATGCAAAATTAGTAGAGACATTTCCCAACAGAATAAAAGCTATTATTAAAGCAAAATGTGGTTCAACAAAATACTGACATAAGGGTGTGATCCTTTTTCCAACGAAAATACAGCTGGATAAAACAAAAACCGTGTCTGTCTTTATTTCAGGCTGCAAAGCAACAAAATGTGATTATTTTAAAGGGGGGTGATTCTTTTCTATACCCACTGTAGCAACCATGCCACTTGGAAAGGGCATACAGCCACCAGACCACCCTTCCAACGGAGCCTCAGTCTCCCGGCCACCACTGCCTCCTCTCCTGATCTGGCTGCTCCTCATTCCTTTTACATTTCACTCTTCACTACCCGACATGAAGATATAAACTCTGTTCCCCATCCCTAACTTGTTTTGTGTCCCTGTAAGATGGGTAAAGGTAATACACTGTTCCATACCAGGGTCCTGCTCTGGCGTATCCCCAAACTTGGCATATGATCGAATCTCATATGTATGGTCTCGCTCCCAACTTCACACGGGCTAGAAGACCATGAGGCCCAACCTCCTCCTGCATAGATCACCTCAAAACAGGAAGTGACACATACAGGGGAAAGTGCACTGCAGCACACATTAACCCCTGAGTTTCCAAACAATGTATAAAAGTGCACCAATAACCTTGAGGCACCTCCCTACATGTGTCCCATGATTTCCTTTCACATCCTGTCCCAGAGCCAAAACAGGAAATGCCTCCAAAGTGAGGAAATCCCTGATTGATCATTGATCTTCCCCATTGGAAGATTTTCCCTGATTTAAAATTTAAGACCCCAACTTCAGGCAGGTATTACAATACTATGTAATGCCTTGGTGTGGTGCCTGAAGTTCAGCTTTAAAGATATACTTACCTAATCCTTCCAGTACAAGGCCAATCCCTGGCTTTCCTGCCCCCCCCCCCCCCCCAATCAAGCTCATAGACCTGCTCTGGATGTGAAGACATCAGGAACAGTCCACTGCTGGTTTGTAGGGGAGCGCTGTTCAGTTCAGCTTTAAAAATAATTACAGTTTTTTTTCCCATGCAGACATCATAATACCTGAAACTGTGTGGATATCAGCTTCCAGTCATCCTACATACAGCCACACTCAGACTGGGGGAGTAACAGCATTATAAAAATGAGCCAATTAGGTTTGTTACATGCACATGTGCTGACAGGGAACAGAGAGTAAAGTGAGAAGAGAGCTGGCCTCATCAGTGAGTCACTACTTCACTGTCCAATCAGCAGGTGAGGTGAGACCACGGTCTTCCTTAATAACAGAAAAAAAAACATACCAAAAATACCACTGTGTTTTTGGGGAGTAAACGCTGTAATAAAAGCAAGGCTTAAGACAACAAGAATTCTGAATTTTAGATGCAGTGCTGATGGTGGAGCTAGAGTTGCCACCTGTCCAGGACGTGGACAGCCCGGGTTTTAGTCCACCTGAAACCCGGACACATTATTCAGACATGAATTTGGCTCAGAACAGGGCCCGACAGGAGGGTGAGGGGGCACTATGTGCACCACATTACTATTCTCCTTGGAGTGCCCAAAGATGTTCCAGGTCTGTTACAATCCTATAGTGCAGTGATGGCGAACCTTAGCACCCCAGATGTTTTGGAACTACATTTCCTGTGATGCTCAACTACACTGCAGAGTGCATGAGAATAATGGGAAATGTAGTTCCAAAACATCTTGGTTGCAAAAGTTCGCCATCACTGCTATAGTGTATACTAAAACAAGCAAAATTTACCGTCTGACGCTAAAGTGTTCAGGTTTGGCCATAGGGATGTACCCGTGAAAAACAGGAAAGACCCTGCAAAAAGGTGCATGGAAGTTGCTTGGCTATACAGGTTGAGGTGTTATTGTTATATTGTAGAAGGGCCACAAGCACCACAACTGATGAAAGTTTGTGACCGCTTGTTTCAGCACCCAGCCTAAGACTTGGGCTGGGTGCTGGAGCGAGTGGTCACAAACTTTCATCTTTCCTGTTTTTCGGCCTCAGTGAGTCCCCTGGCTTTTCCCTCTCGGGTTGGTGCTGTGTGTGTGGTGGAGCTGGACCAGCATTTTTGGGCCAGGCACCTCCTTACTTTTGAGGTATGCCTTTGTGTTGAACCCTTTGGCTCAAGCAATCTGGAAGCAACTTTTCTGTGTACCCTGATGTTTTTAATCGTCAACAATTGTTTTTCTTGCTTAAACTATTACCCTGAAGAAGAAGTACATATTTACTCGGAAACGCGTTGGGTGCAAGAACTATTAGCCCATTACTTGTATTTTATTTTGGATGACAACACTGTAATGTTCACTTCAAATGCGCTTTATATTACCGTATATACTCGAGTATAAGTCGAATTTTTCAGCACCTTTTTTTGTGCTGAAAGTGCCCCCCTCGACTTATACTCGAGTCAAGCACTTTTCTGCAGCAAAAAAATTCATTTTCCGAACGGAATTTGGGGCCCCGTATCTCAGGGCCACTTGGCGCTAGAAGCCCCAAATTTGGTGTGCAAACCCAGTGGACCTGGTCCCACAACATACCCAAAGCTGAAGTCCCTAGCACTAAGTGGCCCTGAGATACGGGGCCCCAAAATCGGTTCGGAAAATGTCATTCTCTGCTGCAGAAGTGCTTGACATTTTCTGAACCGATTATGGAGCCCTGTATCTCAGGGTCACTTAGTGCTAGGAATCCCAAATTTGGTGTGCAAACCCAGTGGACCTGGTACCATAACATATCCAAAGCTGGCGTTCCTAGCACCAAGTGGTCCCGAGATATGGGTTCGGAAAATGTCATTCTCTGCTGCAGAAAAGTGCTTGACATTTTCTGAACCGATTTTTGGGGTCCTGTATCTCGGGGCCACTTGGTTCTAGAAATCCCAGCTTTGGATATTTTATTGTGCTAGTTCCACTGGGTTTGCACATCAAATTTGGGGTTCCTAGCACTAAGTGGCCCCAAGATACGAGGCCCCAAAGTCGGTCAACTGTGTCTATCTGTAGCAATGTCATTTCGGGACACTTTGGGTTCAGAGACCCCAAATTTTGGCTGCAGCTAGGGGGCATCTAGGAACCCTTAACTACCAAGTTTGAAGTTCGGGGGGCCTATGGCTGCAAATGGGCGCAGTGAGGCATGCAAATGGGCACAGTGAGGCTGCAAATGGGCATTGTTGACCCTCTTTTCCACTTACAGTAGTTGTGCATTTCTCACCCTCGTCTTATACTCGGGTCAATAAGTTTTTCCCATTTTTTTGTGGTAAATTATGGCCTCGACTTATACTCGGAACGACTTATACTCGAGTATATACGGTACATGTTTTGTATTTTCCATATTTCAATAAATACTTTTTCATACTAGAATATTTTTTATAACCTTTGTGCCTTAAAAGTCTGCACCAGGGCATTTTGTTTCATATTTTGTTTAACACTGACTGTGGCACAATTATATGCCCAATAATAACCAACTTACCTTTGCAACTAATACGGTGAACTACACCAGTATGTGATTGGAAGACCTCTGTTATGATCCACTCTTTTGTGATGCCTAATACACCTGTTTCATTAGCAGTTGTTGATACTACCTTGATAACACCAACCCATTGGGATATATTCCATCTTGATCAATGATTGCATAAGTGATATTTGGGTACCGCTCAGAGTGTTTTCTCAACAGCAAATTACTTTAGAGCCTATTATAATCACTAGGGCTGCAACTAACGATTATTTTCATAATCGATTAGTTGGCCGATTATTGTTTCGATTAATCGATTATTCGGTTAATAACCTTAAAAAAAAGTGTGGTGTATAATTTAGTTAATGTGTACAGTTTTAAAAAAAAGGTAATTTATTCTTAAATATCTCTATGCAGTGGTAAATATAAATAACCAACTATATGGTTAGGGAGCAAAATATCAAATCCACTCTAAGAATAACAGACAGAATAGATATACTGTATATGCTATTAGAGGAGATATACTGTATATACTATTAGAGGAGATATACTGTATATACTATTAGAGGAGATATACTGTATATACTATTAGAGGAGATATACTGTATATACTATTAAAGGGTGAATCTGGTAAATATCATCCGACTCAGTGATCAAATTTTTTTATTAAAAACTAAAACAAAGTCTTCCTTCAAAAAAAATGTAATTTTAAGAATGTTCGTTCTTTCAGTCAGTGAATGTACAAAGATTTTTCGTCTGAATATTCTCGTCTGAAAATTGATCCGTGTGCCCAGCATAAGGCTCGGTACTCTTATGCAGTTTGCTTTTCATCTGTTTCTGCAGTGCTTTTTGCTGTGCGTTTTGACTTTTTTGCACGTGATTTTGCTGCGATTTGCGGTTTTGTATTTTTTTGGTCAATTTGTTGTTGAGCAGATTAAAAAACACATATTGCTGCAAAAACGCATTACATGCTTTTCTGCAGCTTCTCTATTGAAGTATATTGAACCAAAAAAGCACCGTTTTGCGTGAACGTGTCCCATAGGAAACCATGTGAATGAACTGTAGTGCGTTTCTGCAAAAAGCACCAAAAAACACATAGATGTGCACCAGGTCTAAGGCCGAAAAAAACTAAAATTAGCCCTTTATAGTACAAAAAAAAGCAGATAATCACTACTGTAAGGGGTAAATTTTTTTTAGTGTAGAACTATGAAAGTAATATTTGCAATAGCAATTATTTGCTCTTTTTGTACTATAAAGGGCTCATTTTAGTTTTTTTTTTAACCCCATTTTGTTACTGGCCGATTAATCGATTATGAAAATAGTAATCGATTAATTTTATAATCGATTAGTTGTCGATTAATCGATTAGTTGTTTGAGCCCTCATAATCACTAAACTATGCGCTTGATGCAGATATAATCCTGAAAATCACTCCAATTCCAATACAGCAAGGTACCTAGGGCTTTTTGCCTCTAATCCAAGCCGGGACTACCTCCTCTCCTTACATGAAACGTATTGAGCTTCTCAAAGCTCCTGTGATCTCCATTCATACCAGCCGGCTCCCAGTCCCCTTTCCATGCCCCTACCCCCTTTTCTCCCTCCCATCCCTCGGGCCACACACAGCTAGGTTGTCCTATCACTAAAAAGTTTATTATTATCTATCGGGGTGAGATTTCTGTCAGACAACTCTGTGTTGTAACAAGGCATCTGGACATTTTTATGTTATGTGTAATGTCCTGCGTTTATGTTTTGTTTGATGAAATACTTCACATGCAATAGAGTACTGTTGCTAGCCAATTATTGTAAAGCTGTGCTAGTATTCATTCATTTGTAATGGCCACATCTTGCCTTAAGGCCCCTTCACACTGGGGTGAGGGCGGCGTCGGCGGTAAAACGCCGCTATTTTTAGCGACGCTTTACCGTCGGTATTCGGCCGCTAGCTGGGGCGGTTTTACCCCCCCGCTAGCGGCCGAGAAAGGGTTAAAAACCACCGCAAAGCGCCTCTGCAGAGGCGCTTTGCCGGCGGTATTACCGCGGTGTACCATTGATTTTAATGGGCAGGAGCGGTGGAGGAGCGGTGTCTCAGCTCCGAAGATGCTGCTAGCAGGACTTTTTTTTACTAAAAAGTCTTGCCACTGCACCGCTCCAATGTGAAAGCCCTTGTGGTGTTCCGGCCGAAATTATACTTTTTAAATAAAAATACCCCTATAATACACAAGCTTAATGTATTCTAGTAAAGTTAGTCTGTAAACTAAATTCTGTTTTGTTAGTTTATAGCAGTAGTTTGTTATTTTATAAACTTACAGCAGGCCGTGGCCATCTTAAGTGTGGGCATCTGAAGCCAGACTGTATTTCTTCCTGGATCTCATCCTTGCAGATCTCGCACATGCTCAAGGCAGCACAATAGGTTTCAGGTCAGGTTTCCATAGCAACGGCAGTTTCAGAGGAAGTTGCCGCCTCTTCCCAGAAGGCATTGCAAACAGGAAATGATGCGATGGGCCGCGGCCAGGGAGGAGGAAGTGAAAAATGAATACAGCAGATATACAGTATGTGCTGAGGCTGTTCTGCCTTGTGACTCTTGTAGATCCCCCTGCCAGCTTTTTCCCCATCGGCTGCACTGCAGGGGGATCAGTTCTAGAATCTGCGTCCTCGTCCATATTTACCGGCACTTTCCTTTCCTGAATGAACACAGTGAGTGATCAGTGCTGATCATTTCTGTGTCCATTTTTCGCTGAAGCATAGTTGACAAACTGAAGCAGGTTGATTATGCTTTAGTTTGTGAAAGAACAGGAAGGCTCAGAGTGCAGGGCTCCAGTGCAACTGAGGCTGCAGAGAATGGAACTGATGGGGCGTTTGCGCTATTCACTTGAATAGGTCTTGTTCAACGGGGGTATAGTTGCTGCTGTGGATGCAAAGCATAACACCGTGGTCGTGATATATTTTAGCAAAAAAATAATTTGATATTTTTGGGGGAGGGCGCACCTTACAGCAGCCCTGAGAACACCTGTCAGGTTTTTATTGCTGTCTGTGTCACCGTTAGGTGTCACCAGGAGAGTCACCTGTCCTTTTTTTCCTGGTGACTGTTATCACTGAGAGTGAATGAAAATCCCAAGTTTTGGGTTGTCATCAGAACAGATAGAGGGAAAATCTTCCAATGGGGACACTAATTCTAGTACCAACCAGGGATTTCCTCACTTTGGAGGCATTTCCTCTCCTTTCCTGTTTTGGCTCTGGGATAGAATGTGAAAGGAAATAAATGAGACACATGTAGGGAGGCGCCTCAAGGTTATTGGCGCACTGAACATTGTTTGGAAACTCAGGGGTTAATGTGTGCTGCAGTGCACTTTCCCCTGTATGTGTCACTTCCTGTTTTGAGGTGATCTATGCAGGAGGAGGTTGGGCCTCATGGTCTTCTAGCCCATGTGAAGTTAAGAGCGAGACCATACATATGAGATTCGATCATATGCCAAGTTTGGGGATATGCCAGAGCAGGACCCTGGTATGGAACAGTGTATTACCTTTACCCATCTTGCGGGGGACACAAAACAAGGGAGGAAGGAGGATCACCCCCCTTATGTCAGTATTTTGTTGAACCACATTTTGCTTTAATAATAGCCTTTAGTCTGTTGGGATATGTATCTACTAACTTTGCATATCTAGACTTTGCAATGTTTGCCCACTCCTCTTTGCAGAACTACTCAAGTTCAGTTACATTTGATGGTGACCGTTTGTGGACTGCAGTCTTCAAGTCAATCCACAGATTTTCAATGAGGTTTAAGTCTGGGCTCTGACTAAGCCATGCAAGGACATTCACATTTTTCTCCTTCAGCCACTGTGTGGTCATTTTTGCTGTGTGCTTTGGGTTACTGTTATGTTGGAAGGTAAACCTTCTTCCCATTGACAACATTCTGGCAGAGGGCAGCAGATTTTTCCTCAGTGTGATTGTATTTTGCCCCATCTATTTCTGTTCTATCCTGACAAGTGCTCCAGTTCCTGCTACAGAGAACCACCCCCATAACAGGATATTACCACCTCCATGCTTTACTGTAGGAATGGTGTTATTTGGATGGTGAGCTGTATTGGATTTCCACCAGACATATTGTTTGGTGTGGAGGCCAAATAATTCAAGAGTGGGCAATATTGCAAAATCTAGGATGTGCAAAGTTAGTAGAGACCTATCCCAACAGACTAATGCCCCGTACACACGGTTGGATATTGATCGGACATTCCGACAACAAAATCCTAGGATTTTTTCCGATGGATGTTGGCTCAAACTTGTCTTCCATACACACGGTCACACAAAGTTGTCGGAAAATCCGATCGTTCTAAACGCGGTGACGTAAAACACGTACATCGGAACTATAAACAGGGCAGTGGCCAATAGCTTTCATCTCTTTATTTATTTTGAGCATGCGTGGCACTTTGTCTGTCGGATTTGTGTACACACGATCGGAATTTCCGACAACGGATTTTGTTGTTGGAAAATTTTATAGCGATGGAAAATGTGTGATGGAGCCCACACACGGTCGGAATTTCCGACAACAAGGTCCTATCACACATTTTCCGTCGGAAAATCCGACCGTGTGTACGGGGCATAAGGCTGGAATTAAAGCGAAAGGTGGTACAACAAAATACCGACACAAGGGGGAGATCCTTTTCCAACTCAGTGATTCTGTTTTTGATTTTTTTTCTGACATATTGGTGTTATATCTTTTACTTGGATGTTATAAGTTGCACTAGTATATACAGCTGGATAAAACAAAAACGGTGTCTGTCTTCATTTCAGGCTGCAAAGCAACAAAATGTGATTATTTTAAAGGAGGGGTGATTCTTTTCTATACTCACTGTATATTATGGTCGGCTGCAAAATGGAATCCTCCCGGGGGCTGGGCCTGGACCACGGAGTGCAAAGCCTCATGAAGTATACAGCAGTTTCCTTCCAATGCCTTTGGGCTGAACCAAGTAAAGTATATTGAGTAATGCATGTGGAGGGGCTGGTGAAGAGAATCCATGCTCAACGCGATAACTCTCAAAATGTCTTTGTAGTTGGTGCCTGGACAGGTGTCACTGGCAAGAGTCAAGATGTTATCCATCCGGTGTGTGGCCCAGTGAAGTAATTTGGCCTCCGGCCAAGAGGGGTGCTAACTCACACAATCAAGCAAGACCACCATGCTAACACTTGGCGATAGTAATCATATAATTTAAAGCATGTAGTTCCTATGCGCTTTCACACAGATGGCAAAAAAGCTGACAGGGGAGGTATCCCTCCATTACTCTACCAAAAAAGTTTTGCCATTAAAGCTTGTTTACACTTGCAGTTTGCGGACAGTAAAAACATGCAATTGAGCCACATTTTTACCCCCCCCCCATTCCCCCTTAAGCTGCAAAGGCAGTGGAAGTGAAAGAATTTAACGCCCTGTTGCATCTAGAGGGCACTAGTTGCCACCGAACATGACCCATTCAAGTGAATAGGGCTGCACTACAACCTCCCTGCAACTGTTTGCAATGCATGCGAATGCAGCATTTACATAATTAAAACAGGTGGTGAGGAAACAACGTATCGCCTCCTCACAGCCTGTCAAACTCCTCTTAAACTGCAAATTGCCTTTCAGAGGCAGAGCAGTGACAGCCGCGTGCGTCAGGCCAATTCCTCCGCCGCCGGGCCAATTAGAAAGCACAGCAAGCTTTGTGCATGCGCAGTAGGGAACCCGAAAAGGCTTCACTGACGGTTTCCCTTAGTGGAGATGGCGGCAGTACACGATAGCCGATCCGAAGATCAGCTGGGGTGTTGACATTGCAGGCTTCCTGGACAGGGAGGTGTCCATATATTAAAAGTCAGCAGCTGCAGTATTTGTAGCTGCTGACTTTTAATTTTTTTCCCCATAAATTGGCAGTTATAATTTATGGGGAAAACATTAAATGTTAGTAAACATTTTGGATTGTAAAATCTTTTTTTTTTTTTTAGCATAAGCCTTTTTGGGATCTTTTTCATGTGTATAAAATCAATTGGTGCTGAAAATGATTGTGCCAACCTAATAGTACCAGGCAATAAAAGTACCAGTCAAGAATGGTCCTCTAGGACAGTGATATCTCTCTTCAAAACTTACAAATAATTATGAGAGAAATCGAACTGAGTGGAATTCAAAACAGAAAACATAAAATAGTAAGTGTGATGTGGGTTTACTGCCCCCAGCTGGTCATGTCTTCTGAATGGAGACGAGTCATCAATGTGCAATGAAATCCATCATTATATCATAAACCATAGTCAATATTTCTAAATCAAAACAATATCAGGGTTCTTAAAGCAGACCTCCACCCATTCTAGCAAGGTCCTCTCTTCTGCCTCCTCACACATATGCAGAACATTTTTTTAAAAGCTAAAAATGTTTTAATTAATTTGTTTGTACACACACACACACATGGCAGGTCTCTGAGGTCACTGGCAGAGATCCCACAGCGAGTCTGCGCATACGTGAGGGTCTTGCAAAACTGCCTCCTGAAATGTGTGACGTAGACATCCCAGAAGACAGTTTGCGAGACCTTCCACATTTGCAGATGCATAGGCAGTTCTGTAACCGCAGAAAACTTGTCAATACAAACCATGCCATTTAGTGGTGGCTGGCGCTCAAAATTGTTTGGGGGGGGGGGGCAAACAAACTGAAAAATTCTGAAAAAAAAACAAACACAGCCACTGTGCCCCATCAAATGCGGCCACTGTGCCCATCAAAAGTTACAACTGCGACCCCCCCACCCGCTCGCTGTCTGCCCGGCATTTACCCAATCTTGGTGGGGCAGCAGGTGACGGCAGCAAGCTGTGTCCTCCATGCGTCTCCTCCCTTCCTGATTGGCTGAAACGACAGGCGCTGTGATTGGATGACAGGTAACAAACCCGCACTTCCTGATTGGCGGAGAGTTGGTTCAGTGTTAAAAAAGCAAATAGTCATTGGCTTTTCTGACACACCAGGGTGAACTGCGAGCACAATGTTTTGCGCTCCGAGTTCACCTTTTTTGAAGCCTATTAGAGCCTATAGCTCTAATCAGGTGCTTCAGAAATACACCCCCTCTGCTGGAATTCAGGCGCCCGGCGTCCGAAAAGGGGCCGGATGCCTGAATAGGGGTGGTCGGCGGCGCCCATGAATAGATTCATGCGATGCATGAATCTATCCATTATTCATATAGGGGGGTGACTGGAGAGAGGGGACGGCGCCCGTGCGCCCTTAATCGACACACCGCCACTGGTGCCGTTAGATTATATTTACAAAGGTCCTGGCATATTGGTAGACAGTGTATGTAAGTGTTGTAAGTATCATATCCATGGATCCCATGTCGCATCAAATTTCTTAGTAGAGTTGTGAAGAATACAAGCAAGTCTATCATTAACCATGATCCAGTTAAGTTTATTCTTCACATATTCAAGGGGAATCATTGACTGCTTCCAATATTTATCAATAGTTATTCTAGCTGCTAAAAATATATATGTAATGAGTTTTATCGATTTTTCTTTTTTTGGGGACCTCATCAGGAAACTTTTGAAAAAACGCTGGTTCCAGGGATCTACGGATATCAACCCCTCTCATTGAATATATCAAATTATATATTCAAATCCAAAATCTGGTAACTACAGGGCACTGCCACCAAACATGGTACATTGTACCCATCTGGCCACAACGCCAAAAGCAAATTGGGGATGCAGACGGTTGCATCCTCAACATTGGTCGGGACCAAATACCAATGTAGTAGTGTTAGTTTGCTTCAATTAGTGTTGTGTTAATAGAGATACTTTGGATAAAACATAGGCCAGTCAGACAATTCAAAAGTGGTATTCAAGTCCCGTTCCCATTGAGGTGTCCATTTATGAAGCTGTTGGAAGGAAACATGGTCTAATGTCATATTTCTGGAGTTTCTCTGTCAATGTTACTGCGTTTATTGGTAACAGTGTTTTGGTATTATCCAGAGTTTGAATTGGATCTGTCAAAGATCTGTTACATATCTGTTTCCTATTCCCAAAGATCAGCCATGCTGATATTTGCAGTTCCATGGCTTTAAAGATTAAAGGTCTGATGTTCTTCCTGGTTAATACCAGGTCTGGAATGTAACGAGTTGCACATCAAAGCTTTGTAGCATATCTGAAAGAAGAAATCGGGCCTCCAAGGATGAACAGCACTTGGCTCCGAACCTTCTGTTGTTATAACCCTATGCAAGCAAGCTTGAAAGGGACCATAGCTGACAAGATGATTGATGAATATCCTGCTACAGAAGATCAAAGGCATTGAAGATGGACCAGGATACATAGACATGGACAATGCTGCCCCTAGAGGCCAATACAGCAGGACGGACAGTAATATAATATATTGAGGAGGACTGCCCCATAAATACTGTGATTTGTCAAAAGTCTAGATGGGATGGCAATGGGGTTAGGTCTGGATGGTGTATGATTGAAGTATAAAAGGACTGAACGAGTCAGAGAGCTTCCTCTCTACCCTTTTTGCTCTTGGCTCAAGCCTGGTTGCTCTCTGAGCCGCATGGCTCCCTGTTTTGCCATCCTAAGCCCAGCCGACAAAACAATATTTAACAATATTATAACAACAGCCAAGGAAAGCATTGTGATAAGTATCTTTGATGTTCTTTTGTAATATACTCTGTATAATTTTTTATAGTATTTCCATGCTAGCATATTCCTACTTTCTTGGGAAATAAATAAGACATTGTTTTACCAAGAAGTGTATTTGTTTTCATAGCTAACCTTATATCATTGTGCTTATCAGAGTTTTAGTAGACTAGATAAACTAGGGGAATAGAGTTAATACATATATGCAATAAATAGAGGGAATCCGTAACCACCCTTGAATAATATTTATTGTACCAATTACTTCAGAAGCAGAGAAAAATTTTCACTGCTCCATTCTCCGGAATTCACAGAGGAGATCATTCTCCTCTGGATTCCAGTTTATGAAGCGCTGTAGATCGCTTCTCCTTTGGAGGAGTGAGGCGATCTACAAATGCTTTATACAGTGGGGAACGGCCCCCGATACTGGAATCTTGTGAGACATAATGAGATTACAGTACCAGAAATTCAGTGAAACACAGAGATGTCCGTTTATTAAGCAGTGATAAATTATCACTGCTCAGTACACAGACATTCTCAGAGGAGACCACCCACCTAGTTAATAAAATATCTGTCCCCCTACACTATAATTTATATATCTATATATATGTATATATCTATATATATATATATATATATATATATATATATATATATAGATATATATATATATATAGATATATAAATATATCTATATATATCTATCTATATATATAGATATATATATCTATATATATAGGCAGGGGGACATGGTAGTGGCTTGGGGAGTCTGAACGAGGAAGTCAAAAATCTTCCTTCTCAACCCTGGGATTCTCTCTTCACTCCCCGATTCTCCATCTCTGAGCTGGTGAATCGGGGAGTGGGAATTCTGACACTAGTGCCATTTCTGTGTTAGTCAATCACAGATTCTCAGTGTGTGGAGATGATCATGTTCTTCCTCAATCATCTCCATTTCATAAACCGTTAATGGACTGGGATCACCGCTGATCACAATTTCATAAACGGACACCTGAGTCATATAATGGAGCTTAGTAGTCGGGTCAGTAAGAGTGACATACATTGTTTTCTTGTGAAAAAAAAAAGCGTGACATACACTGTAGATACCCGTCCCCATAGAAGGCCTTTCGTTTGACAAGAAAATTCTAAATTTGTGAGTGTAAGGGGTCCCTCTAGCAAATTAAGTTTAGATCGTACAAAAGAGATAAGCTGATTGTACCAAAATATTTCTCTAGAGGGCATGTGCAATGTATCCTTAAAATATTGCAATGAGTATGGTTGATTGAGGTAGTCACCTCTCCTAAAAAGCCTGTCAGGGGAATGCCAGAATCAGGGCCTGTCAGTATAGGCATTTCCCCATGCGCCTGCGTGGTAGAATCGCACATCGGCGCGTACCGTTTCACAGTCAGCGGGTACGAGCACGTGTCCCGAACGGATCAGCTCACGTGGGTGCACGACGCAGCGCATCAATACGAACGCGTGCACGCACATTGGGACGTTCCCCTGGCGGGCCTATATAAAGACAGCTATGTCCTGTGTTTGTTGCTGGTTTGTCTTTTCAGCTCCTGTAACCTGTTCCTGAATCTGTGTACCTGTGCCTACCCGTTGTGACCCGGACCGACCCCGACTCTGCTTGAACCTCTCTTGTGCTTGACCCTCGGCTGCCTTCTGGACTTCACTACCTGCCTGACTACCTGTGTTTGACCCTCGGCCTGCTCCTGGACTTGCCTCTGCCTTACCCTACTGTGGATTATCTGCCTGCCTGATTACCTGTGTTTGACCCTCGGCCTGCTCCTGGACTTGCCTCTGTCTCACCCTACTGTGGATTATCTGCCTGCCTGACCACCTGTGTATGACCCCCGGCCTGTTCTTGGACTTTGTCTCTGCTTACCCAGTGTTGGACTATTGGCTTACTTGAATACCGGTGTTTGACCCCCGGCCTGCTTCCGGACTTCTGCTTTGTGGTTGACCCTCAGTATCCGGCTCAGCCACCCTGCACGGATCTCTTCTCTACCTGAAGAATCGTGCAGCTCCTCTGCTACCTGCTGGCGACCCGTGCTTCTTCGTGCCCAATACCCGCTGTGCCATTCCCAGAGAGTATCGTGCACTCAGCTGCAAGGGGAGCCTCTCTCAGCAACTCGGCCTTGGTAAGTCCCTGACAGTACAAACCAGCCATGAGCGAGGCCGACAGAGCTGGCTCTCCCCTTGAGGCACTCTGCCAGCAGGTTACAGCCCTCACCCAGGCTGTCCAGAGACTCCAAGACGGCTACTTCCAGATTGAAGGTCGTCTGCAACATCTAACCACATTTCCTAACCCCTCGGGCGCCGCATCAGCATCTGCCAGTGGAACATCTTCCTCTCGGGATCAAGCTAACCCAGCTCCTGCAGCAGTAATGGTCTTACCTGAACCCAGGGTTCCCATTCCGGAACGTTTCTCCGGGAACCGGAAGAAGTACAGGGCATTTAGAAATGCTTGCTTACTATACTTTGCCCTTCAACCCAGGACTTTTTATTCTGAGACTGTGAAAGTGGGGTTCATTATCTCTTTGCTTTCTGACGAACCGCAATCCTGGGCTCACAACCTTCTCGAGCAAAAGAGTCCCCTCCTTGACTCTGCAGATACATTTTTCGATTCCATAGCCCAGCTATACGACGATCCTCAGCGTACTGCCACGGCTGAGTCCATCTTGCATACCCTGACCCAGGGAAAAAGACCAGTGCAAGATTACACTGTGGAATTTCGAAAATGGTCAGGGGACACCAACTGGAAGGAGGCCGCATTAAAATATCAGTATCGCCAGGGACTCTCAGAGATCCTAAAGGATGAATTGGCTCGAGTAGATACACCGGCCTCCCTAGAAGACCTGATCCAGCTCGCTATTAAACTGGACAGACGTCTCCGGGAACGTCGCAGCAAGCGTTTCCAGTCTCCAAGACCCACTTGGATGATGCCGCGGGTACCCCCTGTTCCGGCACCCCCTACAACTTCTTCGTCATCCTCTCATGGTGAGCCCATGCAACTGGGTCTAGTTCGACCCTCACTCTCTCCTGATGAAAAGCTCCGCCGGCGCCAGGCTAACCTTTGTCTATATTGTGGAGGGGCCGGTCACTTCTTAAACAACTGCCCTGTTAGACCCAGTAAGTATCGCGCACGGTCTGCCACGAACTTTCAAGTCGCTAGTTCAAGCCAGTCTCATCTTGTCCTCATGATCTCATTACAGGTGGCGGAGAGAAGGTCCGGTTGCCAGCCATCGTTGACTCAGGAGCTTGCAGTTGCTTCTTGGATGCATCTTTGGCCCAAAACCTGCACATCCCTCTACGAGTTAAGGAGCAACAGCTACGAATCCATCTGGCAGATGGATCCCTACCCTGTTCTGGGCCTGTCACACAGGAAACTAAGCCTATCCTAACCCACATAGACTCTGATCACTCCGAATTTCTTTGCTTTGACATTATAAGCTCACCTATGTTTCCCATCATTCTGGGGTTTCCATGGTTGCAGGCCCATGATCCTTAGATAAATTGGAGCAAGAAAGAAGTCCTCTTCTCTTCCAGGTACTGCTCTCAGCATTGCTTTTCACCAATATGCAACAGAACGGTTCCATGTCTTACTCTACAACCAGTACCGGATAATCTCCAACATGTCCCAGCAGCATACCATGAATTCCTGGACATCTTTGATAAGAAGAAAGCTGACAGTCTACCACCGCACGACCCTATGATTGCCCCATCGACCTCCTACCTG
Source organism: Lithobates clamitans (assembly GCA_037952925.1). NCBI lineage: Eukaryota > Metazoa > Chordata > Amphibia > Anura > Ranidae > Lithobates > Lithobates clamitans. The sequence goes on from JBBGZY010000534.1 coordinate 594,449, forward strand.
GTTCCGAAATCCCCTTCGGCCGCATTTTTCCTCTATCAGAGATCGAGCTAGAAGCCCTTCGCTCCTACTGGAGCTGGAGCGGGAATCTTTTTTGTCGAGAAAAAGGATGGATCCTTGAGGCCTTGTGTGGACTATAGGGAGCTTAACAAAGTTACCATCAAGAACAGGTACCCGCTCCCTCTTATTCCTGAACTTTTCCAGCGTCTCCGAGCCGCGCAGATCTTTACTAAATTAGATCTCCGGGGGGCGTACAATTTGGTTCGGATACGAGAAGGAGATGAATGGAAGACAGCTTTCCGGTCCAGATTCGGGCACTTCGAATATTTGGTGATGCCCTTTGGCCTTTGCAATGCCCCGGCTACGTTTCAACATCTAGTCAACGACATCTTCCGTGAGTATCTAGATAACTTTGTAATTGTTTATCTTGATGACATCCTGATCTTTTCCACCACTTTAGAAGCACATCGTACCCATGTGAAGAAAGTACTCTCAGTCCTCAGAAGACATGGTCTATACTTAAAAGGGGAAAAATATGACTTCGAGAAAACCACCATCCAGTTCCTCGGATTCATTATCTCAGTAGGAGGGGTCGCAATGGATCCGCAGAAAGTTAGGGCCATCCAGGAATGGCCAGCTCCCATAGATAAAAGGGGAATTCAGCGATTCATTGGCTTCGCCAATTTCTATCGTAGATTTATTAAAGGTTTCTCCTCTATCATCTCCCCTATTACTCAACTAACCCGCCAGCAGACTAGATTCCAATGGTCCCCGGATGCTCAAGAAGCCTTCGATGAACTAAAAAGACTGTTTATATCGGCTCCTATCCTCCAACATCCCAATCCAGTCCTACCCTACGTGCTTGAAGTGGATGCTTCGGAGTCAGCAATAGGGGCAATCCTGTCTCAGAGAAGTGGCCAAAAAGCCTTGCTTCATCCGGTGGCCTTTGCCTCTCGTAAGCTCAACCCTCCGGAGAAGAATTATGATGTCGGGGATCGAGAGTTACTTGCTATAAAATTTGCCTTAGAAGAGTGGAGATATCTGCTGGAAGGGGCATTCCAACCCATCATGATCTTCACCGACCACCGTAACCTAGAATATCTTCGAACAGCTAAACGCCTCTGACCTCGTACGGCCCGTTGGGCCTTGTTCTTATCTAGGTTTAACTTTCATATTACCTATCGACCTGGCTCTAAGAACGGGAAGGCGGATGCGCTTTCCCGTATGTTCCCAGAAACCAGTGGACCGGAAGAACCTGGAACCATCCTAGCTCCCCACAACTTTCTTAGCCTCGTTCAGCCCAATCTTAGGTCAATTATTATACAAGCCTCCAGTCAATGTACAGAACCTGAAGTATCCTCCCTAGAAAAGAAAGATGGTCTATGGGCCCAGGACAAGGTATTCGTGTCACTCCCAGTAAGACTTCAGATTCTTCAAACCTTCCACGATCACAAGTTGGCAGGACATTTTGGTATACAAAAAACCTCCGAACTAATTAATCGCGCGTTCTGGTGGAGACAAGACTGCAGAAGATATATACAATCTTGCACTACTTGCCAACGCAATAAGGGATCTAATGCCAAGTCGTGGGGACTCTTAAAGTCTTTATCTATACCAGAACGTCCCTGGACAGAGGTCTCTATGGACTTTATTGTCGATCTGCCTCCTTCCGAGAAGTTTACTACCATCTTAGTGGTTGTTGACCGCCTTTCAAAGATGGCCCACTTCCTGCCATTGGTAGGCACCCCTTCTGCTTCCACAACTGCAGAGGTCTTCATAAAAGAAGTAGTAAGACTCCATGGCGTCCCCCACAACATTGTATCCGATAGGGGGATTCAGTTCACGTCAAGATTCTGGAAGGATATGTGCAAGTCCTTAGAAATCAAGACATCCCTCTCTTCCGCCTATCACCCACAAAGTAATGGCCAGACAGAAAGAACAAATCAATCTTTAGAGCAATACCTTCGATGTTTCTGCTCCTGGTCCCAGGACAACTGGTCTTCCCTCTTACCGTGCGCAGAGTTCGCCTACAACAATTCTGTACATTCCGCCATCAACCAAACACCTTTCTGGGCAAACTATGGTTTCCACCCTTCCTTTCTCCCAGATTCTATTCCCGAAGTCACAACTCCCGCAGTACAAGACCGTATACATGTTATCCAAACAAACTTTTTGCAAATTCAGGAAACAATGAAGAAAGCTCAAGAAAGTTATGAAGAGTTCTTTAACAGGGGAAGAAGAAGTAACCCAAGTTTCAAGGTTGGAGATAAAGTATGGCTATCAGCCATCAACCTCAAATTACCTTGCCCATCACGCAAGCTAGGCCCAAAATTAATTAATCCTTTTGAGATTAAGAGGGTTGTAAACCCCGAGGCTTTTGAACTGACCTTACCTATTTCCTATCGGATACATCCGGTGTCCCATGCCTCTTTATTAAAATCGATCACTCCTAACTCGTTTCCAGGAAGGGAAGAACTACCTCCTCCACCAATCCGGATTGAAGGGGAGGAAGAATTCAAAGTGGAGGCAATAGTAGATTACAAATGGAGGGGAGGGCAGGAACAGTATCTAGTTAAGTGGAAAGGGTACCCCCCGGTGGACAATTCTTGGGAGCCCGCTAGCAATATCCATGCCCCTCGTTTAGTGCGAGAGTTTCACAGAAGACATCCTGGGATCTGAGCTAGGTTGGGCACCCGGAGGTTGCCCCTTGGGGGGGGCACTGTCAGGGGAATGCCAGAATCAGGGCCTGTCAGTATAGGCATTTCCCCATGCGCCTGCGTGGTAGAATCGCACATCGGCGCGTACCGTTTCACAGTCAGCGGGTACGAGCGTGTGTCCCGAACGGCTCAGCTCACGTGGGTGCACGACGCAGCGCATCAATACGAACGCGTGCACGCACATTGGGACGTTCCCCTGGCGGGCCTATATAAAGACAGCTATGTCCTGTGTTTGTTGCTGGTTTGTCTTTTCAGCTCCTGTAACCTGTTCCTGAATCTGTGTACCTGTGCCTACCCGTTGTGACCCGGACCGACCCCGACTCTGCTCGAACCTCTCTTGTGCTTGACCCTCGGCTGCCTTCTGGACTTCACTACCTGCCTGACTACCTGTGTTTGACCCTCGGCCTGCTCCTGGACTTGCCTCTGCCTTACCCTACTGTGGATTATCTGCCTGCCTGATTACCTGTGTTTGACCCTCGGCCTGCTCCTGGACTTGCCTCTGCCTCACCCTACTGTGGATTATCTGCCTGCCTGACCACCTGTGTATGACCCCCGGCCTGTTCTTGGACTTTGTCTCTGCTTACCCAGTGTTGGACTATTGGCTTACTTGAATACCGGTGTTTGACCCCCGGCCTGCTTCCGGACTTCTGCTTTGTGGTTGACCCTCAGTATCCGGCTCAGCCACCCTGCACGGATCTCTTCTCTACCTGAAGAATCGTCCAGCTCCTCTGCTACCTGCTGGCGACCTGTGCTTCTTCGTGCCCAATACCCACTGTGCCATTCCCAGAGGGTATCGTGCACTCAGCTGCAAGGGGAGCCTCTCTCAGCAACTCGGCCTTGGTAAGTCCCTGACAAAGCTCCTCGTTAAGCCACCATAGGAATGGCATCGGAATCAGTCTGGGGGAAAACTCAGGGTTGCAGAACAAGGGGGCCAGCAGGGTATGTGGAAATGACAGGGGTTTTCAATGCTTTACTCCATCCCAAACCGCTAGTGGATGAGACAAGGTAGGACACAAAATGGGGGGACGAAGATAGCTAGGAAGCCACAGTAGAGAACCAATGGCAAAAGGGTGGCACGAGAGGGCTTCAATAGAGACCCAGAGGGGTGTAGATCCCTTGGCCGTTGTGTAGGAAAGCTGAGTTATTTGAGCCGCTTGATAGTAGGCCTGTAAATTAGGAAGGCCAAGCTCACCACTTGGTTTCCAAACATACAAAACGTCAATTTATTCATTCTGGGTTTTTTATTACCCCAAATAAAGCAAAGGACTTCTGATTGTAAGTGCTGTAGGTCTCCCCTTGGAACAGCAATTGGTAAAGTTCTAAAATAGTAAAGTATCCTTGGTAGAAAAGTAATTTTATTTGAGTTGATTCTGCCAAACCAAGATAAGGGATAGTCTGCCCATCGTCGAAGATCTTCCCGAAAGTCAGCGAAAGAGTGGAGGATAATTAGTCCAATAAAGAGGGTCGATCGAAGGTGTCAATTGGATGCCTAAATATGGAAGGGAGCTTAGCGCCCATTGAAAACTATAAGTATTTCATAAGGTCAGTACCGTCGAGGGAGGTAAAGAAATATAAGGGCAATTGTTTTTTTGGGTATTCAAAGAAAGCCCTGAGAGCTGGGAAAATTGATGTAACAGTGTCGGAAAATTAGGCAGGGTAATTTGAGGATTAGTAATATACATGAGGACGTCGTCGGCAAACAAGGAACATTTATGTTCCTGCTGCCCACAACATATGCCATGTATACTAGGATGAGATTGAATTGCTATAGCTAAGGGTTCAATCGCTAACACAAATAGAAAATATATAGTGTAGCGCTATGCGTAAAAATGATAAAGTATGAAAACAAAAAATTAGGCTCGAGCCATCTCTCAATGGCCAGCAAATAAACAAGAAATACTTCAAAATTAGATAAAGAGTGACTCAAATACAAAAAGTGCGCTATATGTTACAAAATGACATGTAAAATATAATAATTACAATACACCAGTGAAGTGTGAAAACGAGACCAAATTATAAATGGATAAAAGATGGATAAAAAATCAACCAAAAAAGTCCATAAATATTTAGAAAATGTGTTCCTGATGAAAATCAAAAACCACCACCAACAGTCTCTGAGGGTTAACTGGTGAAGACAAAAATGGAAAGCTTCTGGTAGGTGAAAGGGTAAAACACCAAGTGAAATGAGACGTCTGAGTATATGACAGGACCATCACCAGAGCATCTGAGGAGGCTTACCGGAAGCAGGGGACTTGAAAAGACATACGTCTTACAAGTCTCAAAAAGCTTGTTTAGCCGCCAGGGCTGGCAAGATGGATCATCAGGTATCCACAACTTCAAATAGGGGGGAAGGAAAGATCTGTCACAGCTTCAACCGTCCAGACGTTTCAGCAGGCAAACTGGATGTTTATTTAAAAACCATGAGAGAAAGAAACTCACATGGCATGATATCGTTTAAAAAGCATGCATTTATTAGAATAATAAAAATGGAACACTCACATGATATAAGATCGTAAACAGCTCAAATTGTATCAAACGCGGTGATCATAGGGGGTCCACCCAACATGTTTCGGCTTATAATATACTTCTAATATAACATTTCGCCATTCATTCCTATGGGACCAATTTCGCCGCAAAAACGTCATTTCGTGGACCATTCGGCGAAATATTCCACAAAGTAATAACACACCAATCGGGAACAATCCGCTCGTTTCGGCTTCTAATAAAAAAATCATTTTTGAAAAAAAAATCATTTTTGAAAAAAAAAATCATAATTTTTGAAAAAAAAAATCATAATTTTTGAAAAAAATGTTCAGCTCATTTAGCTAATGATAAGACTTCAACTTTTTTACTACTATTTATACTTTTTAAAATATTAAGCTTTTTAACACTTTTCACAGTTACTCCGCCCACTCCAGTTGTAGAGGCAAGAACACTTTTCACAATTTCCCCAGAAATTGTACCTTTTCTAGTTCTTATTAAGTGTTCTTGCATAGCAAGACCACTTACTGTTATCTCACATATATATTATTCTTATTATTATAGCCAAATTTACCACCCTAACTCCTCCCACAGTTTTTACACTACATAGACAAGTAATATACCGAAACGTGCGGATTGTTCCCGAATGGTGTGCTATTACTTTGTGGAACGTTTCGCCGAATGGTTCACGAAATATCGTCGTTTTTGCGGCGAAATTGGTCCCATAGGAATGAATGGGGAAACTAGAGTGGGAGATGACAAAAGCTGGAAAATCAGAACATGATTTCTAAACTGCCGCCACTCCCTCATTTTCAAGCCCACCTACACAAATCTTATATCAAAACGTTCAGCTATCCCTGCTGCCACTAAACATGTCCACGGCTAAGCCATAGTCCTGATAGTTTTCACAATATGACCATTTGTTTGCAACTCACGCCGTCCATTGACATTCATTGAAACTACACTCTAGCCCCCTCCAAATTTGAAGGGCAATTTCTAAACTGCGACTGTGCCTTCATTTTTAATATTTCAGAGACATACTATACATCAAAATCTAGGTCTGGGTCTTGTGATTCCCACAATATAAAGATCTTCGCTGTAGGATGTATAGTTTTTAAAATACGGCCATTTGTTTAGAGGTCATTTCAGGAAATTTTAGCCATTAATCAGAGTGTACTGTTAGTGTTTGTTTTGTTGCCATGGTTACCAAAGCTTCTGTTATACACAGGGGGGAAGGTGGCTGGAGCATCTCAGCTGATTACAGAGCCCGGGGGAGGGGACAGACACACCATGTACTGATTTATAATAGAGGAATATGATGGGGCAGTTTTGATGGGGTAATTCTGATGGGGCAGTTTTGATGAAGCAGTATTTAGGAAGCATAAACAGGGCATGAGCATTGCTAGGAAACAGTGGTTGTAAACACAAGATGCTGAGACACCCCAAATGCATGTGACTTCATCTGCTAGACTTGATAATGCTTGTAGACTCCTCCCACAGTTTTTACACTACAGAGACAAGTAATATACCGAAACGAGCGGATTGTTCCCGATTGGTGTGCTATTACTTTGTGGAATGTTTCACTGAATGGTTCACGAAATATCGTAGTTTTTGCGGCGAAATTGGTCCCATAGGAATGAATGGCGAAATGTTCAAAACTAGAGTGGAAGGTGACAAAAGCTGACAACCCCCTGATTAGCCAAAACATTATGACCACCCCATGATCAGCCAAAACATTATGACCGCCCCATGAAAAAAAAAAATTTTTTTTGAAAAAAAAAAAATTCATTTTTGAAAAAAAAATATTATTGAGAAAAAAAAATATTTTTGAAAAAAGAAAAAATTATTTTTGAAAAAAAAAATTATTTTGAAGAAAAAAAAAATTTTGAAAAAAAAAATTTTTGAACAAAAAAAATTATTTTTAAAAAAAAAATTTTTTGAAAAAAAAAAGAAAAAAAAAATATTTTTGAAAAAAAAAATATTTTTGAAAAAATAAAAAAAAATAATTTTTGAAAAAAAAAATCATTAAAAAAAAATCATTTTTGAAAAAAAAAATCATTTTTGAAAAAAAAGTTCAGCTCTTTCAGCTAATGATGGGACTTCAACTGTTTTACTACTATTTATACTTTTTAAAATATTAAGCTTTTTAACACTTTTCACAGTTACTCCGCCCACTCCACCCAGTTACTCCGCCCACTCCAGTTGTAGAGGCAAGAACACTTTCACAATTTCCCCAGAAATTGTACCTTTTCTAGTTCTTATTATTATAGCCAAATTTACCACCCTAACTCCTCCCACAGTTTTTACACTACATAGACAAGTAATATACCCAAACGTGCGGATTGTTCCCGAATGGTGTGCTATTACTTTGTGGAACGTTTCGCCGAATGGTTCACGAAATATCGTCGTTTTTGCGGCGAAATTGGTCCCATAGGAATGAATGGGGAAACTAGAGTGGGAGATGACAAAAGCTGGAAAATCAGAACATGATTTCTAAACTGCCGCCACTCCCTCATTTTCAAGCCCACCTACACAAATCTTATATCAAAACGTTCAGCTATCCCTGCTGCCACTAAACATGTCCACGGCTAAGCCATAGTCCTGATAGTTTTCACAATATGACCATTTGTTTGCAACTCACGCCGTCCATTGACATTCATTGAAACTACACTCTAGCCCCCTCCAAATTTGAAGGGCAATTTCTAAACTGCGACTGTGCCTTCATTTTTAATATTTCAGAGACATACTATACATCAAAATCTAGGTCTGGGTCTTGTGATTCTCACAATATAAAGATCTTCGCTGTAGGATGTATAGTTTTTAAAATACGGCCATTTGTTTAGAGGTCATTTCAGGAAATTTTAGCCATTAATCAGAGTGTACTGTTAGTGTTTGTTTTGTTGCCATGGTTACCAAAGCTTCTGTTATACACAGGGGGGAAGGTGGCTGGAGCATCTCAGCTGATTACAGAGCCCGGGGGAGGGGACAGACACACCATGCACTGATTTATAATAGAGGAATATGATGGGGCAGTTTTGATGGGGTAATTCTGATGGGGCAGTTTTGATGAAGCAGTATTTGGGAAGCATAAACAGGGCATGAGCGTTGCTAGGAAACAGTGGTTGTAAACACAAGATGCTGAGACACTCCAAATGCATGTGACTTCATCTGTTAGACTTGATAATGCTTGTAGACTCCTCCCACAGTTTTCACACTACAGAGACAAATAATATACCGAAACGAGCGGATTGTTCCCGATTGGTGTGTTTTTACTTTGTGGAATGTTTTGCCGAATGGTCCACGAAATGACTTTTTTTGCGGCGAAATTGGTCCCATAGGAATGAATGGCGAAATGTTCAAAACTAGAGTGGGAAGTGACAAAAGCTGACAACCCCATGATCAGCCAAAACATTATGACCACCCCATGATCAGCCAAAACATTATGACCGCCCCATGTAAAAAAATAATTTTTGAAAAAAAAAAATCATTTTTGAAAAAAAAAAAATATTTTTGAAAAAAAAAATTATTTTTGAAAAAAAAAAAATATTTTTGAAAAAAAAATTACTTTAAAAAAAAAAAAATATTTTTGAAAAAAAAATATATTTGAAAAAAAAAATTTTTTTGAAAAAAAAAAATTATTTTTGAAAAAAAAATTACTTTAAAAAAAATAATAATTTCGAAAAAAAAAATATTTTTGAAATAAAAAAATTCATTTTTGAAAAAAAAAATTACCTTTGAAAAAAAAAATTACTTTTGAAAAAAAGTTCAGCTCTTTCAGCGAATGATGGAACTTTTTTACTACTATTTATACTTTTTAAAATATTAAGCTTTTTAACACTTTTCACAGTTACTCAAGCCACTCCACCCCACCCAGTTACTCCACCCACTCCAGTTGTAGAGGCAAGAACACTTTCACAATTTCCCCAGAAATTGTACCTTTTCTAGTTATTAAGTGTTCTTGCATAGCAAGACCACTTCCTGTTATCTCACATATATATTATTCTTATTATTAAGTGTTCTTGCATAGCAAGACCACTTACTGTTATCTCACATATATATTATTCTTATTATTATAGCCAAATTTACCACCCTAACTCCTCCCACAGTTTTTACACTACATAGACAAGTAATATACCGAAACGTGCGGATTGTTCCCGAATGGTGTGCTATTACTTTGTGGAACGTTTCGCCGAATGGTTCACGAAATATCGTCGTTTTTGCGGCGAAATTGGTCCCATAGGAATGAATGGGGAAACTAGAGTGGGAGATGACAAAAGCTGGAAAATCAGAACATGATTTCTAAACTGCCGCCACTCCCTCATTTTCAAGCCCACCTACACAAATCTTATATCAAAACGTTCAGCTATCCCTGCTGCCACTAAACATGTCCACGGCTAAGCCATAGTCCTGATAGTTTTCACAATATGACCATTTGTTTGCAACTCACGCCGTCCATTGACATTCATTGAAACTACACTCTAGCCCCCTCCAAATTTGAAGGGCAATTTCTAAACTGCGACTGTGCCTTCATTTTTAATATTTCAGAGACATACTATACATCAAAATCTAGGTCTGGGTCTTGTGATTCTCACAATATAAAGATCTTCGCTGTAGGATGTATAGTTTTTAAAATACGGCCATTTGTTTAGAGGTCATTTCAGGAAATTTTAGCCATTAATCAGAGTGTACTGTTAGTGTTTGTTTTGTTGCCATGGTTACCAAAGCTTCTGTTATACACAGGGGGGAAGGTGGCTGGAGCATCTCAGCTGATTACAGAGCCCGGGGGAGGGGACAGACACACCATGTACTGATTTATAATAGAGGAATATGATGGGGCAGTTTTGATGGGGTAATTCTGATGGGGCAGTTTTGATGAAACAGTATTTGGGAAGCATAAACAGGGCATGAGCGTTGCTAGGAAACAGTGGTTGTAAACACAAGATGCTGAGACACTCCAAATGCATGTGACTTCATCTGCTAGACTTGATAATGCTTGTAGACTCCTCCCACAGTTTTCACACTACAGAGACAAATAATATACCGAAACGAGCGGATTGTTCCCGATTGGTGTGTTATTACTTTGTGGAATGTTTTGCCGAATAGTCCACGAAATGACGTTTTTGCGGCGAAATTGGTCCCATAGGAATGAATGGCGAAATGTTCAAAACTAGAGTGGGAAGTGACAAAAGCTGACAACCCCATGATCAGCCAAAACATTATGACCACCCCATGATCAGCCAAAACATTATGACCACCCCATGATCAGCCAAAACATTATGACCGCCCCATGTAAAAAAAAAAATATTTTTGAAAAAAAAAATAATTTTTGAAAAAAGTAAAAAAATAATTTTTGAAAAAAAAAAATCATTTTTGAAAAAAAAAAAAATATTTTTGAAAAAAAAAATATTTTTGAAAAAAAAAAATTATTTTTGAAAAAAAAAAATATTTTTGAAAAAAAAAATTACTTTTAAAAAAAAAATTATTTTTGAAAAAAAAAATATTTTTGAAAAAAAAAATTATTTTTGAAAAAAAAATTACTTAAAAAAAAATAATAATTTCGAAAAAAAATTATTTTTGAAATAAAAAAATTCATTTTTGAAAAAAAAAATTACCTTTGAAAAAAAAATTACTTTTGAAAAAAAAAATCATTTTTGAAGAAAAAAAAATCATTTTTGATTAAAAAAAAATTCATTTTTGAAAAAAAAAATTACTTTTGAAAAAAATGTTCAGCTCTTTCAGCGAATGATGGAACTTTTTTACTACTATTTATACTTTTTAAAATATTAAGCTTTTTAACACTTTTCACAGTTACTGAAGCCACTCCACCCCACCCAGTTACTCCGCCCACTCCAGTTGTAGAGGCAAGAACACTTTCACAATTTCCCCAGAAATTGTACCTTTTCTAGTTATAGCCAAATTTACCAACCTAACTCCTCCCACAGTTTTTACACTACATAGACAAGTAATATACCGAAACGTGCGGATTGTTCCCGAATGGTGTGCTATTACTTTGTGGAACGTTTCGCCGAATGGTTCACGAAATATCGTCGTTTTTGCGGCGAAATTGGTCCCATAGGAATGAATGGGGAAACTAGAGTGGGAGATGACAAAAGCTGGAAAATCAGAACATGATTTCTAAACTGCCGCCACTCCCTCATTTTCAAGCCCACCTACACAAATCTTATATCAAAACGTTCAGCTATCCCTGCTGCCAATAAACATGTCCACGGCTAAGCCATAGTCCTGATAGTTTTCACAATATGACCATTTGTTTGCAACTCACGCCGTCCATTGACATTCATTGAAACTACACTCTAGCCCCCTCCAAATTTGAAGGGCAATTTCTAAACTGCGACTGTGCCTTCATTTTTAATATTTCAGAGACATACTATACATCAAAATCTAGGTCTGGGTCTGGGTCTTGTGATTCTCACAATATAAAGATCTTCGCTGTAGGATGTATAGTTTTTAAAATACGGCCATTTGTTTAGAGGTCATTTCAGGAAATTTTAGCCATTAATCAGTGTACTGTTAGTGTTTGTTTTGTTGCCATGGTTACCAAAGCTTCTGTTATACACAGGGGGGAAGGTGGCTGGAGCATCTCAGCTGATTACAGAGCCCGGGGGAGGGGACAGACACACCATGTACTGATTTATAATAGAGGAATATGATGGGGCAGTTTTGATGGGGTAATTCTGATGGGGCAGTTTTGATGAAGCAGTATTTGGGAAGCATAAACAGGGCATGAGCGTTGCTAGGAAACAGTGGTTGTAAACACAAGATGCTGAGACACTCCAAATGCATGTGACTTCATCTGTTAGACTTGATAATGCTTGTAGACTCCTCCCACAGTTTTCACACTACAGAGACAAATAATATACCGAAACGAGCGGATTGTTCCCGATTGGTGTGTTATTACTTTGTGGAATGTTTTGCCGAATGGTCCACGAAATGACGTTTTTTTTGCGGCGAAATTGGTCCCATAGGAATGAATGGCGAAATGTTCAAAACTAGAGTGGGAAGTGACAAAAGCTGACAACCCCATGATCAGCCAAAACATTATGACCACCCCATGATCAGCCAAAACATTATGACCGCCCCATGTAAAAAAAAAATATTTTTGAAAAAAAAAAAATTTTTGAAAATAGTAAAAAAATAATTTTTGAAAAAAAAAATCATTTTTGAAAAAAAATATATATATTTTTGAAAAAAAAAATATTTTTGAAAAAAAAAATTATTTTTGAAAAAAAAAATATTTTTGAAAAAAAAATTTCTTTTAAAAAAAAATTATTTTTGAAAAAAAAATATATTTGAAAAAAAAAATATTTTTGAAAAAAAAAATTATTTTTGAAAAAAATATTACTTTAAAAAAAATAATAATTTCGAAAAAAAAATTATTTTTGAAATAAAAAAATTCATTTTTGAAAAAAAAAAATTACCTTTGAAAAAAAAAATTACTTTTGAAAAAAAAAATCATTTTTGAAGAAAAAAAAATCATTTTTGATTAAAAAAATTCATTTTTGAAAAAAAAAATTACCTTTGAAAAAAATGTTCAGCTCTTTCAGCGAATGATGGAACTTTTTTACTACTATTTATACTTTTTAAAATATTAAGCTTTTTAACACTTTTCACAGTTACTCAAGCCACTCCACCCCACCCAGTTACTCCGCCCACTCCAGTTGTAGAGGCAAGAACACTTTCACAATTTCCCCAGAAATTGTACCTTTTCTAGTTAAGTGTTCTTGCATAGCAAGATCACTTACTGTTATCTCACATATATATTATTCTTATTATTATAGCCAAATTTACCACCCTAACTCCTCCCACAGTTTTTACACTACATAGACAAGTAATATACCGAAACGTGCGGATTGTTCCCGAATGGTGTGCTATTACTTTGTGGAACGTTTCGCCGAATGGTTCACGAAATATCGTCGTTTTTGCGGCGAAATTGGTCCCATAGGAATGAATGGGGAAACTAGAGTGGGAGATGACAAAAGCTGGAAAATCAGAACATGATTTCTAAACTGCCGCCACTCCCTCATTTTCAAGCCCACCTACACAAATCTTATATCAAAACGTTCAGCTATCCCTGCTGCCACTAAACATGTCCACGGCTAAGCCATAGTCCTGATAGTTTTCACAATATGACCATTTGTTTGCAACTCACGCCGTCCATTGACATTCATTGAAACTACACTCTAGCCCCCTCCAAATTTGAAGGGCAATTTCTAAACTGCGACTGTGCCTTCATTTTTAATATTTCAGAGACATACTATACATCAAAATCTAGGTCTGGGTCTTGTGATTCTCACAATATAAAGATCTTCGCTGTAGGATGTATAGTTTTTAAAATACGGCCATTTGTTTAGAGGTCATTTCAGGAAATTTTAGCCATTAATCAGAGTGTACTGTTAGTGTTTGTTTTGTTGCCATGGTTACCAAAGCTTCTGTTATACACAGGGGGGAAGGTGGCTGGAGCATCTCAGCTGATTACAGAGCCCGGGGGAGGGGACAGACACACCATGTACTGATTTATAATAGAGGAATATGATGGGGCAGTTTTGATGGGGTAATTCTGATGGGGCAGTTTTGATGAAGCAGTATTTGGGAAGCATAAACAGGGCATGAGCGTTGCTAGGAAACAGTGGTTGTAAACACAAGATGCTGAGACACTCCAAATGCATGTGACTTCATCTGTTAGACTTGATAATGCTTGTAGACTCCTCCCACAGTTTTCACACTACAGAGACAAATAATATACCGAAACGAGCGGATTGTTCCCGATTGGTGTGTTATTACTTTGTGGAATGTTTTGCCGAATGGTCCACGAAATGACGTTTTTGCGGCGAAATTGGTCCCATAGGAATGAATGGCGAAATGTTCAAAACTAGAGTGGGAAGTGACAAAAGCTGACAACCCCATGATCAGCCAAAACATTATGACCACCCCATGATCAGCCAAAACATTATGACCGCCCCATGTAAAAAAAAAAATATTTTTGAAAAAAAAAAATTTTTTGAAAAAAGTAAAAAACTAATTTTTGAAAAAAAAAAATCATTTTTGAAAAAAAAAAATATATATTTTTGAAAAAAAAAATATTTTTGAAAAAAAAAAATTATTTTTGAAAAAAAAAAATATTTTTGAAAAAAAAATTTCTTTTAAAAAAAAAATTATTTTTGAAAAAAAAATATATTTGAAAAAAAAAATATTTTTGAAAAAAAATAATAATTTCGAAAAAAAAATTATTTTTGAAATAAAAAAATTCATTTTTGAAAAAAAAAATTACCTTTGAAAAAAAAAATTACTTTTGAAAAAAAAAAATCATTTTTGAAGAAAAAAAAACCATTTTTGATTAAAAAAAATTCATTTTTGAAAAAAAAAATTCCTTTTGAAAAAAATGTTCAGCTCTTTCAGCGAATGATGGAACTTTTTTACTACTATTTATACTTTTTAAAATATTAAGCTTTTTAACACTTTTCACAGTTACTCAAGCCACTCCACCCCACCCAGTTACTCCGCCCACTCCAGTTGTAGAGGCAAGAACACTGTCACAATTTCCCCAGAAATTGTACCTTTTCTAGTTAAGTGTTCTTGTTTAGAGGTCATTTCAGGAAATTTTAGCCATTAATCAGAGTGTACTGTTAGTGTTTGTTTTGTTGCCATGGTTACCAAAGCTTCTGTTATACACAGGGGGGAAGGTGGCTGGAGCATCTCAGCTGATTACAGAGCCCGGGGGAGGGGACAGACACACCATGTACTGATTTATAATAGAGGAATATGATGGGGCAGTTTTGATGGGGTAATTCTGATAGGGCAGTTTTGATGAAGCAGTATTTGGGAAGCATAAACAGGGCATGAGCGTTGCTAGGAAACAGTGGTTGTAAACACAAGATGCTGAGACACTCCAAATGCATGTGACTTCATCTGTTAGACTTGATAATGTTTGTAGACTCCTCCCACAGTTTTCACACTACAGAGACAAATAATATACCGAAACGAGCGGATTGTTCCCGATTGGTGTGTTATTACTTTGTGGAATGTTTTGCCGAATGGTCCACGAAATGACGTTTTTGCGGCGAAATTGGTCCCATAGGAATGAATGGCGAAATGTTCAAAACTAGAGTGGGAAGTGACAAAAGCTGACAACCCCATGATCAGCCAAAACATTATGACCACCCCATGATCAGCCAAAACATTATGACCGCCCCATGTAAAAAAAAAATATTTTTGAAAAAAAAAAATTTTTTGAAAAAAGTAAAAAAATAATTTTTGAAAAAAAAAATCATTTTTGAAAAAAAAAATATATATTTTTGAAAAAAAAATTATTTTTGAAAAAAAAATTACTTTAAAAAAAATAATAATTTCGAAAAAAAAATTATTTTTGAAATAAAAAAATTCATTTTTGAAAAAAAAAATTACCTTTGAAAAAAAAATTACTTTTGAAAAAAAAAAATCATTTTTGAAGAAAAAAAAAACATTTTTGATTAAAAAAAATTCATTTTTGAAAAAAAAATTACTTTTGAAAAAAATGTTCAGCTCTTTCAGCGAATGATGGAACTTTTTTACTACTATTTATACTTTTTAAAATATTAAGCTTTTTAACACTTTTCACAGTTACTCAAGCCACTCCACCCCACCCAGTTACTCCGCCCACTCCAGTTGTAGAGGCAAGAACACTTTCACAATTTCCCCAGAAATTGTACCTTTTCTAGTTAAGTGTTCTTGCATAGCAAGACCACTTACTGTTATCTCACATATATATTATTCTTATTATTATAGCCAAATTTACCACCCTAACTCCTCCCACAGTTTTTACACTACATAGACAAGTAATATACCGAAACGTGCGGATTGTTCCCGAATGGTGTGCTATTACTTTGTGGAACGTTTCGCCGAATGGTTCACGAAATATCGTCTTTTTGCGGCGAAATTGGTCCCATAGGAATGAATGGGGAAACTAGAGTGGGAGATGACAAAAGCTGGAAAATTAGAACATGATTTCTAAACTGCCGCCACTCCCTCATTTTCAAGCCCACCTACACAAATCTTATATCAAAACGTTCAGCTATCCCTGCTACCACTAAACATGTCCACGGCTAAGCCATAGTCCTGATAGTTTTCACAATATGACCATTTGTTTGCAACTCACGCCGTCCATTGACATTCATTGAAACTACACTCTAGCCCCCTCCAATTTAAAGGGCAATTTCTAAACTGCGACTGTGCCTTCATTTTTAATATTTCAGAGACATACTATACATCAAAATCTAGGTCTGGGTCTTGTGATTCTCACAATATAAAGATCTTCGCTGTAGGATGTATAGTTTTTAAAATACGGCCATTTGTTTAGAGGTCATTTCAGGAAATTTTAGCCATTAATCAGAGTGTACTGTTAGTGTTTGTTTTGTTGCCATGGTTACCAAAGCTTCTGTTATACACAGGGGGGAAGGTGGCTGGAGCATCTCAGCTGATTACAGAGCCCGGGGGAGGGGACAGACACACCATGTACTGATTTATAATAGAGGAATATGATGGGGCAGTTTTGATGGGGTAATTCTGATGGGGCAGTTTTGATGAAGCAGTATTTGGGAAGCATAAACAGGGCATGAGCGTTGCTAGGAAACAGTGGTTGTAAACACAAGATGCTGAGACACTCCAAATGCATGTGACTTCATCTGCTAGACTTGATAATGCTTGTAGACTCCTCCCACAGTTTTCACACTACAGAGACAAATAATATACCGAAACGAGCGGATTGTT
Organism: Lithobates clamitans; assembly: GCA_037952925.1. NCBI lineage: Eukaryota > Metazoa > Chordata > Amphibia > Anura > Ranidae > Lithobates > Lithobates clamitans. Next base: position 611,407 of record JBBGZY010000534.1, read on the forward strand.
CCCGATTGGTGTGTTATTACTTTGTGGAATGTTTTGCCGAATGGTCCACGAAATGACGTTTTTGCGGCGAAATTGGTCCCATAGGAATGAATGGCGAAATGTTCAAAACTAGAGTGGGAAGTGACAAAAGCTGACAACCCCATGATCAGCCAAAACATTATGACCACCCCATGATCAGCCAAAACATTATGACCGCCCCATGTAAAAAAAAAAAATATTTTTGAAAAAAAAAATTTTTTTGAAAAAAGTAAAAAAATAATTTTTGAAAAAAAAAAATCATTTTTGAAAAAAAAAATATATATTTTTGAAAAAAAAATTATTTTTGAAAAAAAAATTACTTTAAAAAAAATAATAATTTCGAAAAAAAAATTATTTTTGAAATAAAAAAAATTCATTTTTGAAAAAAAAAATTACCTTTGAAAAAAAAAATCATTTTTGAAGAAAAAAAAAACATTTTTGATTAAAAAAAATTCATTTTTGAAAAAAAAAATTACTTTTGAAAAAAATGTTCAGCTCTTTCAGCGAATGATGGAACTTTTTTACTACTATTTATACTTTTTAAAATATTAAGCTTTTTAACACTTTTCACAGTTACTCAAGCCACTCCACCCCACCCAGTTACTCCGCCCACTCCAGTTGTAGAGGCAAGAACACTTTCACAATTTCCCCAGAAATTGTACCTTTTCTAGTTAAGTGTTCTAGAACCAAAGCTTCTGTTATACACAGGGGGGAAGGTGGCTGGAGCATCTCAGCTGATTACAGAGCCCGGGGGAGGGGACAGACACACCATGTACTGATTTATAATAGAGGAATATGATGGGGCAGTTTTGATGGGGTAATTCTGATGGGGCAGTTTTGATGAAGTAGTATTTAGGAAGCATAAACAGGGCATGAGCGTTGCTAGGAAACAGTGGTTGTAAACACAAGATGCTGAGACACCCCAAATGCATGTGACTTCATCTGCTAGACTTGATAATGCTTGTAGACTCCTCCCACAGTTTTTACACTACAGAGACAAGTAATATACCGAAACGAGCGGATTGTTCCCGATTGGTGTGCTATTACTTTGTGGAATGTTTCACTGAATGGTTCACGAAATATCGTAGTTTTTGCGGCGAAATTGGTCCCATAGGAATGAATGGCGAAATGTTCAAAACTAGAGTGGAAGGTGACAAAAGCTGACAACCCCCTGATTAGCCAAAACATTATGACCACCCCATGATCAGCCAAAACATTATGACCGCCCCATGAAAAAAAAAAAAATTCATTTTTGAAAAAAAAAATTATTGAGAAAAAAAAATATTTTTGAAAAAAGAAAAAATTATTTTTGAAAAAAAAAATTATTTTGAAGAAAAAAAAAAATTTTGAAAAAAAAAAATTTTGAACAAAAAAAAATTATTTTTAAAAAAAAAATTTTTTGAAAAAAAAAAGAAAAAAAAAATATTTTTGAAAAAATAAATATTTTTGAAAAAATAAAAAAAAATAATTTTTGAAAAAAAAAATCATTAAAAAAAAATCATTTTTGAAAAAAAAAATCATTTTTGAAAAAAAAGTTCAGCTCTTTCAGCTAATGATGGGACTTCAACTGTTTTACTACTATTTATACTTTTACTACTATTTATACTATTTATACCATTTATAATTCTGATGGGGCAGTTTTGATGAAGCAGTATTTGGGAAGCATAAACAGGGCATGAGCGTTGCTAGGAAACAGTGGTTGTAAACACAAGATGCTGAGACACTCCAAATGCATGTGACTTCATCTGTTAGACTTGATAATGCTTGTAGACTCCTCCCACAGTTTTCACACTACAGAGACAAATAATATACCGAAACGAGCGGATTGTTCCCGATTGGTGTGTTATTACTTTGTGGAATGTTTTGCCGAATGGTCCACGAAATGACGTTTTTGCGGCGAAATTGGTCCCATAGGAATGAATGGCGAAATGTTCAAAACTAGAGTGGGAAGTGACAAAAGCTGACAACCCCATGATCAGCCAAAACATTATGACCACCCCATGATCAGCCAAAACATTATGACCGCCCCATGTAAAAAAAAAAAATATTTTTGAAAAAAAAAATTTTTTTGAAAAAAGTAAAAAAATAATTTTTGAAAAAAAAAAATCATTTTTGAAAAAAAAAATATATATTTTTGAAAAAAAAATTATTTTTGAAAAAAAAATTACTTTAAAAAAAATAATAATTTCGAAAAAAAAATTATTTTTGAAATAAAAAAAATTCATTTTTGAAAAAAAAAATTACCTTTGAAAAAAAAAATTACTTTTGAAAAAAAAAATCATTTTTGAAGAAAAAAAAATCATTTTTGATTAAAAAAATTCATTTTTGAAAAAAAAAATTACTTTTGAAAAAAATGTTCAGCTCTTTCAGCGAATGATGGAACTTTTTTACTACTATTTATACTTTTTAAAATATTAAGCTTTTTAACACTTTTCACAGTTACTCAAGCCACTCCACCCCACCCAGTTACTCCGCCCACTCCAGTTGTAGAGGCAAGAACACTTTCACAATTTCCCCAGAAATTGTACCTTTTCTAGTTAAGTGTTCTAGAACCAAAGCTTCTGTTATACACAGGGGGGAAGGTGGCTGGAGCATCTCAGCTGATTACAGAGCCCGGGGGAGGGGACAGACACACCATGTACTGATTTATAATAGAGGAATATGATGGGGCAGTTTTTTGAAAAAAAAAAAATATTTTTGAAAAAAAAAAAATTATTTTTGAAAAAAAAAAATATTTTTGAAAAAAAAATTACTTTAAAAAAAAAAAAATTATTTTTGAAAAAAAAATATATTTGAAAAAAAAAATATTTTTGAAAAAAAAAAATTATTTTTGAAAAAAAAATTACTTTAAAAAAAATAATAATTTCGAAAAAAAAATTATTTTTGAAATAAAAAAATTCATTTTTGAAAAAAAAATTACCTTTGAAAAAAAAAATTACTTTTGAAAAAAAAAATCATTTTTGAAGAAAAAAAATCATATTTGATTAAAAAAAATTCATTTTTGAAAAAAAAAAATACTTTTGAAAAAAAGTTCAGCTCTTTCAGCGAATGATGGAACTTTTTTACTACTATTTATACTTTTTAAAATATTAAGCTTTTTAACACTTTTCACAGTTACTCAAGCCACTCCACCCCACCCAGTTACTCCGCCCACTCCAGTTGTAGAGGCAAGAACACTTTCACAATTTCCCCAGAAATTGTACCTTTTCTAGTTATTAAGTGTTCTTGCATAGCAAGACCACTTCCTGTTATCTCACATATATATTAGTCTTATTATTAAGTGTTCTTGCATAGCAAGACCACTTACTGTTATCTCACATATATATTATTCTTATTATTATAGCCAAATTTACCACCCTAACTCCTCCCACAGTTTTTACACTACATAGACAAGTAATATACCGAAACGTGCGGATTGTTCCCGAATGGTGTGCTATTACTTTGTGGAACGTTTCGCCGAATGGTTCACGAAATATCGTAGTTTTTGCGGCGAAATTGGTCCCATAGGAATGAATGGGGAAACTAGAGTGGGAGATGACAAAAGCTGGAAAATCAGAACATGATTTCTAAACTGCCGCCACTCCCTCATTTTCAAGCCCACCTACACAAATCTTATATCAAAACGTTCAGCTATCCCTGCTGCCACTAAACATGTCCACGGCTAAGCCATAGTCCTGATAGTTTTCACAATATGACCATTTGTTTGCAACTCACGCCGTCCATTGACATTCATTGAAACTACACTCTAGCCCCCTCCAAATTTGAAGGGCAATTTCTAAACTGCGACTGTGCCTTCATTTTTAATATTTCAGAGACATACTATACATCAAAATCTAGGTCTGGGTCTTGTGATTCTCACAATATAAAGATCTTCGCTGTAGGATGTATAGTTTTTAAAATACGGCCATTTGTTTAGAGGTCATTTCAGGAAATTTTAGCCATTAATCAGAGTGTACTGTTAGTGTTTGTTTTGTTGCCATGGTTACCAAAGCTTCTGTTATACACAGGGGGGAAGGTGGCTGGAGCATCTCAGCTGATTACAGAGCCCGGGGGAGGGGACAGACACACCATGTACTGATTTATAATAGAGGAATATGATGGGGCAGTTTTGATGGGGTAATTCTGATGGGGCAGTTTTGATGAAACAGTATTTGGGAAGCATAAACAGGGCATGAGCGTTGCTAGGAAACAGTGGTTGTAAACACAAGATGCTGAGACACTCCAAATGCATGTGACTTCATCTGCTAGACTTGATAATGCTTGTAGACTCCTCCCACAGTTTTCACACTACAGAGACAAATAATATACCGAAACGAGCGGATTGTTCCCGATTGGTGTGTTATTACTTTGTGGAATGTTTTGCCGAATAGTCCACGAAATGACGTTTTTGCGGCGAAATTGGTCCCATAGGAATGAATGGCGAAATGTTCAAAACTAGAGTGGGAAGTGACAAAAGCTGACAACCCCATGATCAGCCAAAACATTATGACCACCCCATGATCAGCCAAAACATTATGACCACCCCATGATCAGCCAAAACATTATGACCGCCCCATGTAAAAAAAAAAATATTTTTGAAAAAAAAAATAATTTTTGAAAAAAGTAAAAAAATAATTTTTGAAAAAAAAAATCATTTTTGAAAAAAAAAAAATATTTTTGAAAAAAAAAATATTTTTGAAAAAAAAAAATTATTTTTGAAAAAAAAAAATATTTTTGAAAAAAAAAATTACTTTTAAAAAAAAAATTATTTTTGAAAAAAAAAATATTTTTGAAAAAAAAAAATTATTTTTGAAAAAAAAATTACTTAAAAAAAAATAATAATTTCGAAAAAAAATTATTTTTGAAATAAAAAAATTCATTTTTGAAAAAAAAAATTACCTTTGAAAAAAAAATTACTTTTGAAAAAAAAAATCATTTTTGAAGAAAAAAAAATCATTTTTGATTAAAAAAAAATTCATTTTTGAAAAAAAAAATTACTTTTGAAAAAAATGTTCAGCTCTTTCAGCGAATGATGGAACTTTTTTACTACTATTTATACTTTTTAAAATATTAAGCTTTTTAACACTTTTCACAGTTACTGAAGCCACTCCACCCCACCCAGTTACTCCGCCCACTCCAGTTGTAGAGGCAAGAACACTTTCACAATTTCCCCAGAAATTGTACCTTTTCTAGTTATAGCCAAATTTACCAACCTAACTCCTCCCACAGTTTTTACACTACATAGACAAGTAATATACCGAAACGTGCGGATTGTTCCCGAATGGTGTGCTATTACTTTGTGGAACGTTTCGCCGAATGGTTCACGAAATATCGTCGTTTTTGCGGCGAAATTGGTCCCATAGGAATGAATGGGGAAACTAGAGTGGGAGATGACAAAAGCTGGAAAATCAGAACATGATTTCTAAACTGCCGCCACTCCCTCATTTTCAAGCCCACCTACACAAATCTTATATCAAAACGTTCAGCTATCCCTGCTGCCAATAAACATGTCCACGGCTAAGCCATAGTCCTGATAGTTTTCACAATATGACCATTTGTTTGCAACTCACGCCGTCCATTGACATTCATTGAAACTACACTCTAGCCCCCTCCAAATTTGAAGGGCAATTTCTAAACTGCGACTGTGCCTTCATTTTTAATATTTCAGAGACATACTATACATCAAAATCTAGGTCTGGGTCTGGGTCTTGTGATTCTCACAATATAAAGATCTTCGCTGTAGGATGTATAGTTTTTAAAATACGGCCATTTGTTTAGAGGTCATTTCAGGAAATTTTAGCCATTAATCAGTGTACTGTTAGTGTTTGTTTTGTTGCCATGGTTACCAAAGCTTCTGTTATACACAGGGGGGAAGGTGGCTGGAGCATCTCAGCTGATTACAGAGCCCGGGGGAGGGGACAGACACACCATGTACTGATTTATAATAGAGGAATATGATGGGGCAGTTTTGATGGGGTAATTCTGATGGGGCAGTTTTGATGAAGCAGTATTTGGGAAGCATAAACAGGGCATGAGCGTTGCTAGGAAACAGTGGTTGTAAACACAAGATGCTGAGACACTCCAAATGCATGTGACTTCATCTGTTAGACTTGATAATGCTTGTAGACTCCTCCCACAGTTTTCACACTACAGAGACAAATAATATACCGAAACGAGCGGATTGTTCCCGATTGGTGTGTTATTACTTTGTGGAATGTTTTGCCGAATGGTCCACGAAATGACGTTTTTTTGCGGCGAAATTGGTCCCATAGGAATGAATGGCGAAATGTTCAAAACTAGAGTGGGAAGTGACAAAAGCTGACAACCCCATGATCAGCCAAAACATTATGACCACCCCATGATCAGCCAAAACATTATGACCGCCCCATGTAAAAAAAAAATATTTTTGAAAAAAAAAAAATTTTTGAAAATAGTAAAAAAATAATTTTTGAAAAAAAAAATCATTTTTGAAAAAAAAAATATATATTTTTGAAAAAAAAAATATTTTTGAAAAAAAAAAATTATTTTTGAAAAAAAAAAATATTTTTGAAAAAAAAATTTCTTTTAAAAAAAAATTATTTTTGAAAAAAAAATATATTTGAAAAAAAAAAATATTTTTGAAAAAAAAAAATTATTTTTGAAAAAAATATTACTTTAAAAAAAATAATAATTTCGAAAAAAAAATTATTTTTGAAATAAAAAAATTCATTTTTGAAAAAAAAAAATTACCTTTGAAAAAAAAAATTACTTTTGAAAAAAAAAATCATTTTTGAAGAAAAAAAAATCATTTTTGATTAAAAAAATTCATTTTTGAAAAAAAAAATTACCTTTGAAAAAAATGTTCAGCTCTTTCAGCGAATGATGGAACTTTTTTACTACTATTTATACTTTTTAAAATATTAAGCTTTTTAACACTTTTCACAGTTACTCAAGCCACTCCACCCCACCCAGTTACTCCGCCCACTCCAGTTGTAGAGGCAAGAACACTTTCACAATTTCCCCAGAAATTGTACCTTTTCTAGTTAAGTGTTCTTGCATAGCAAGATCACTTACTGTTATCTCACATATATATTATTCTTATTATTATAGCCAAATTTACCACCCTAACTCCTCCCACAGTTTTTACACTACATAGACAAGTAATATACCGAAACGTGCGGATTGTTCCCGAATGGTGTGCTATTACTTTGTGGAACGTTTCGCCGAATGGTTCACGAAATATCGTCGTTTTTGCGGCGAAATTGGTCCCATAGGAATGAATGGGGAAACTAGAGTGGGAGATGACAAAAGCTGGAAAATCAGAACATGATTTCTAAACTGCCGCCACTCCCTCATTTTCAAGCCCACCTACACAAATCTTATATCAAAACGTTCAGCTATCCCTGCTGCCACTAAACATGTCCACGGCTAAGCCATAGTCCTGATAGTTTTCACAATATGACCATTTGTTTGCAACTCACGCCGTCCATTGACATTCATTGAAACTACACTCTAGCCCCCTCCAAATTTGAAGGGCAATTTCTAAACTGCGACTGTGCCTTCATTTTTAATATTTCAGAGACATACTATACATCAAAATCTAGGTCTGGGTCTTGTGATTCTCACAATATAAAGATCTTCGCTGTAGGATGTATAGTTTTTAAAATACGGCCATTTGTTTAGAGGTCATTTCAGGAAATTTTAGCCATTAATCAGAGTGTACTGTTAGTGTTTGTTTTGTTGCCATGGTTACCAAAGCTTCTGTTATACACAGGGGGGAAGGTGGCTGGAGCATCTCAGCTGATTACAGAGCCCGGGGGAGGGGACAGACACACCATGTACTGATTTATAATAGAGGAATATGATGGGGCAGTTTTGATGGGGTAATTCTGATGGGGCAGTTTTGATGAAGCAGTATTTGGGAAGCATAAACAGGGCATGAGCGTTGCTAGGAAACAGTGGTTGTAAACACAAGATGCTGAGACACTCCAAATGCATGTGACTTCATCTGTTAGACTTGATAATGCTTGTAGACTCCTCCCACAGTTTTCACACTACAGAGACAAATAATATACCGAAACGAGCGGATTGTTCCCGATTGGTGTGTTATTACTTTGTGGAATGTTTTGCCGAATGGTCCACGAAATGACGTTTTTGCGGCGAAATTGGTCCCATAGGAATGAATGGCGAAATGTTCAAAACTAGAGTGGGAAGTGACAAAAGCTGACAACCCCATGATCAGCCAAAACATTATGACCACCCCATGATCAGCCAAAACATTATGACCGCCCCATGTAAAAAAAAAAATATTTTTGAAAAAAAAAAATTTTTTGAAAAAAGTAAAAAACTAATTTTTGAAAAAAAAAAATCATTTTTGAAAAAAAAAAATATATATTTTTGAAAAAAAAAATATTTTTGAAAAAAAAAAATTATTTTTGAAAAAAAAAAATATTTTTGAAAAAAAAATTTCTTTTAAAAAAAAAATTATTTTTGAAAAAAAAATATATTTGAAAAAAAAAATATTTTTGAAAAAAAATAATAATTTCGAAAAAAAAATTATTTTTGAAATAAAAAAATTCATTTTTGAAAAAAAAAATTACCTTTGAAAAAAAAAATTACTTTTGAAAAAAAAAAATCATTTTTGAAGAAAAAAAAACCATTTTTGATTAAAAAAAATTCATTTTTGAAAAAAAAAATTCCTTTTGAAAAAAATGTTCAGCTCTTTCAGCGAATGATGGAACTTTTTTACTACTATTTATACTTTTTAAAATATTAAGCTTTTTAACACTTTTCACAGTTACTCAAGCCACTCCACCCCACCCAGTTACTCCGCCCACTCCAGTTGTAGAGGCAAGAACACTGTCACAATTTCCCCAGAAATTGTACCTTTTCTAGTTAAGTGTTCTTGTTTAGAGGTCATTTCAGGAAATTTTAGCCATTAATCAGAGTGTACTGTTAGTGTTTGTTTTGTTGCCATGGTTACCAAAGCTTCTGTTATACACAGGGGGGAAGGTGGCTGGAGCATCTCAGCTGATTACAGAGCCCGGGGGAGGGGACAGACACACCATGTACTGATTTATAATAGAGGAATATGATGGGGCAGTTTTGATGGGGTAATTCTGATAGGGCAGTTTTGATGAAGCAGTATTTGGGAAGCATAAACAGGGCATGAGCGTTGCTAGGAAACAGTGGTTGTAAACACAAGATGCTGAGACACTCCAAATGCATGTGACTTCATCTGTTAGACTTGATAATGTTTGTAGACTCCTCCCACAGTTTTCACACTACAGAGACAAATAATATACCGAAACGAGCGGATTGTTCCCGATTGGTGTGTTATTACTTTGTGGAATGTTTTGCCGAATGGTCCACGAAATGACGTTTTTGCGGCGAAATTGGTCCCATAGGAATGAATGGCGAAATGTTCAAAACTAGAGTGGGAAGTGACAAAAGCTGACAACCCCATGATCAGCCAAAACATTATGACCACCCCATGATCAGCCAAAACATTATGACCGCCCCATGTAAAAAAAAAATATTTTTGAAAAAAAAAAATTTTTTGAAAAAAGTAAAAAAATAATTTTTGAAAAAAAAAATCATTTTTGAAAAAAAAAATATATATTTTTGAAAAAAAAATTATTTTTGAAAAAAAAATTACTTTAAAAAAAATAATAATTTCGAAAAAAAAATTATTTTTGAAATAAAAAAATTCATTTTTGAAAAAAAAAATTACCTTTGAAAAAAAAATTACTTTTGAAAAAAAAAAATCATTTTTGAAGAAAAAAAAAACATTTTTGATTAAAAAAAATTCATTTTTGAAAAAAAAAATTACTTTTGAAAAAAATGTTCAGCTCTTTCAGCGAATGATGGAACTTTTTTACTACTATTTATACTTTTTAAAATATTAAGCTTTTTAACACTTTTCACAGTTACTCAAGCCACTCCACCCCACCCAGTTACTCCGCCCACTCCAGTTGTAGAGGCAAGAACACTTTCACAATTTCCCCAGAAATTGTACCTTTTCTAGTTAAGTGTTCTTGCATAGCAAGACCACTTACTGTTATCTCACATATATATTATTCTTATTATTATAGCCAAATTTACCACCCTAACTCCTCCCACAGTTTTTACACTACATAGACAAGTAATATACCGAAACGTGCGGATTGTTCCCGAATGGTGTGCTATTACTTTGTGGAACGTTTCGCCGAATGGTTCACGAAATATCGTCTTTTTGCGGCGAAATTGGTCCCATAGGAATGAATGGGGAAACTAGAGTGGGAGATGACAAAAGCTGGAAAATTAGAACATGATTTCTAAACTGCCGCCACTCCCTCATTTTCAAGCCCACCTACACAAATCTTATATCAAAACGTTCAGCTATCCCTGCTACCACTAAACATGTCCACGGCTAAGCCATAGTCCTGATAGTTTTCACAATATGACCATTTGTTTGCAACTCACGCCGTCCATTGACATTCATTGAAACTACACTCTAGCCCCCTCCAATTTAAAGGGCAATTTCTAAACTGCGACTGTGCCTTCATTTTTAATATTTCAGAGACATACTATACATCAAAATCTAGGTCTGGGTCTTGTGATTCTCACAATATAAAGATCTTCGCTGTAGGATGTATAGTTTTTAAAATACGGCCATTTGTTTAGAGGTCATTTCAGGAAATTTTAGCCATTAATCAGAGTGTACTGTTAGTGTTTGTTTTGTTGCCATGGTTACCAAAGCTTCTGTTATACACAGGGGGGAAGGTGGCTGGAGCATCTCAGCTGATTACAGAGCCCGGGGGAGGGGACAGACACACCATGTACTGATTTATAATAGAGGAATATGATGGGGCAGTTTTGATGGGGTAATTCTGATGGGGCAGTTTTGATGAAGCAGTATTTGGGAAGCATAAACAGGGCATGAGCGTTGCTAGGAAACAGTGGTTGTAAACACAAGATGCTGAGACACTCCAAATGCATGTGACTTCATCTGCTAGACTTGATAATGCTTGTAGACTCCTCCCACAGTTTTCACACTACAGAGACAAATAATATACCGAAACGAGCGGATTGTTCCCGATTGGTGTGTTATTACTTTGTGGAATGTTTTGCCGAATGGTCCACGAAATGACGTTTTTGCGGCGAAATTGGTCCCATAGGAATGAATGGCGAAATGTTCAAAACTAGAGTGGGAAGTGACAAAAGCTGACAACCCCATGATCAGCCAAAACATTATGACCACCCCATGATCAGCCAAAACATTATGACCGCCCCATGTAAAAAAAAAAAATATTTTTGAAAAAAAAAATTTTTTTGAAAAAAGTAAAAAAATAATTTTTGAAAAAAAAAAAATCATTTTTGAAAAAAAAAATATATATTTTTGAAAAAAAAATTATTTTTGAAAAAAAAATTACTTTAAAAAAAATAATAATTTCGAAAAAAAAATTATTTTTGAAATAAAAAAAATTCATTTTTGAAAAAAAAAATTACCTTTGAAAAAAAAAATCATTTTTGAAGAAAAAAAAAACATTTTTGATTAAAAAAAATTCATTTTTGAAAAAAAAAATTACTTTTGAAAAAAATGTTCAGCTCTTTCAGCGAATGATGGAACTTTTTTACTACTATTTATACTTTTTAAAATATTAAGCTTTTTAACACTTTTCACAGTTACTCAAGCCACTCCACCCCACCCAGTTACTCCGCCCACTCCAGTTGTAGAGGCAAGAACACTTTCACAATTTCCCCAGAAATTGTACCTTTTCTAGTTAAGTGTTCTAGAACCAAAGCTTCTGTTATACACAGGGGGGAAGGTGGCTGGAGCATCTCAGCTGATTACAGAGCCCGGGGGAGGGGACAGACACACCATGTACTGATTTATAATAGAGGAATATGATGGGGCAGTTTTGATGGGGTAATTCTGATGGGGCAGTTTTGATGAAGTAGTATTTAGGAAGCATAAACAGGGCATGAGCGTTGCTAGGAAACAGTGGTTGTAAACACAAGATGCTGAGACACCCCAAATGCATGTGACTTCATCTGCTAGACTTGATAATGCTTGTAGACTCCTCCCACAGTTTTTACACTACAGAGACAAGTAATATACCGAAACGAGCGGATTGTTCCCGATTGGTGTGCTATTACTTTGTGGAATGTTTCACTGAATGGTTCACGAAATATCGTAGTTTTTGCGGCGAAATTGGTCCCATAGGAATGAATGGCGAAATGTTCAAAACTAGAGTGGAAGGTGACAAAAGCTGACAACCCCCTGATTAGCCAAAACATTATGACCACCCCATGATCAGCCAAAACATTATGACCGCCCCATGAAAAAAAAAAAATTTTTTTGAAAAAAAAAAAAATTCATTTTTGAAAAAAAAATATTATTGAGAAAAAAAAATATTTTTGAAAAAAGAAAAAATTATTTTTGAAAAAAAAAAATTATTTTGAAGAAAAAAAAAAATTTTGAAAAAAAAAATTTTGAACAAAAAAAAATTATTTTTAAAAAAAAAATTTTTTGAAAAAAAAAAGAAAAAAAAAATATTTTTGAAAAAATAAATATTTTTGAAAAAATAAAAAAAAATAATTTTTGAAAAAAAAAATCATTAAAAAAAAATCATTTTTGAAAAAAAAAATCATTTTTGAAAAAAAAGTTCAGCTCTTTCAGCTAATGATGGGACTTCAACTGTTTTACTACTATTTATACTTTTACTACTATTTATACTATTTATACCATTTATAATTCTGATGGGGCAGTTTTGATGAAGCAGTATTTGGGAAGCATAAACAGGGCATGAGCGTTGCTAGGAAACAGTGGTTGTAAACACAAGATGCTGAGACACTCCAAATGCATGTGACTTCATCTGTTAGACTTGATAATGCTTGTAGACTCCTCCCACAGTTTTCACACTACAGAGACAAATAATATACCGAAACGAGCGGATTGTTCCCGATTGGTGTGTTATTACTTTGTGGAATGTTTTGCCGAATGGTCCACGAAATGACGTTTTTGCGGCGAAATTGGTCCCATAGGAATGAATGGCGAAATGTTCAAAACTAGAGTGGGAAGTGACAAAAGCTGACAACCCCATGATCAGCCAAAACATTATGACCACCCCATGATCAGCCAAAACATTATGACCGCCCCATGTAAAAAAAAAAAATATTTTTGAAAAAAAAAATTTTTTTGAAAAAAGTAAAAAAATAATTTTTGAAAAAAAAAAATCATTTTTGAAAAAAAAAATATATATTTTTGAAAAAAAAATTATTTTTGAAAAAAAAATTACTTTAAAAAAAATAATAATTTCGAAAAAAAAATTATTTTTGAAATAAAAAAAATTCATTTTTGAAAAAAAAAATTACCTTTGAAAAAAAAAATTACTTTTGAAAAAAAAAATCATTTTTGAAGAAAAAAAAATCATTTTTGATTAAAAAAATTCATTTTTGAAAAAAAAAATTACTTTTGAAAAAAATGTTCAGCTCTTTCAGCGAATGATGGAACTTTTTTACTACTATTTATACTTTTTAAAATATTAAGCTTTTTAACACTTTTCACAGTTACTCAAGCCACTCCACCCCACCCAGTTACTCCGCCCACTCCAGTTGTAGAGGCAAGAACACTTTCACAATTTCCCCAGAAATTGTACCTTTTCTAGTTAAGTGTTCTAGAACCAAAGCTTCTGTTATACACAGGGGGGAAGGTGGCTGGAGCATCTCAGCTGATTACAGAGCCCGGGGGAGGGGACAGACACACCATGTACTGATTTATAATAGAGGAATATGATGGGGCAGTTTTTTGAAAAAAAAAAAATATTTTTGAAAAAAAAAAAATTATTTTTGAAAAAAAAAAATATTTTTGAAAAAAAAATTACTTTAAAAAAAAAAAAATTATTTTTGAAAAAAAAATATATTTGAAAAAAAAAATATTTTTGAAAAAAAAAAATTATTTTTGAAAAAAAAATTACTTTAAAAAAAATAATAATTTCGAAAAAAAAATTATTTTTGAAATAAAAAAATTCATTTTTGAAAAAAAAATTACCTTTGAAAAAAAAAATTACTTTTGAAAAAAAAAATCATTTTTGAAGAAAAAAAATCATATTTGATTAAAAAAAATTCATTTTTGAAAAAAAAAAATACTTTTGAAAAAAAGTTCAGCTCTTTCAGCGAATGATGGAACTTTTTTACTACTATTTATACTTTTTAAAATATTAAGCTTTTTAACACTTTTCACAGTTACTCAAGCCACTCCACCCCACCCAGTTACTCCGCCCACTCCAGTTGTAGAGGCAAGAACACTTTCACAATTTCCCCAGAAATTGTACCTTTTCTAGTTATTAAGTGTTCTTGCATAGCAAGACCACTTCCTGTTATCTCACATATATATTAGTCTTATTAAGTGTTCTTGCATAGCAAGACCACTTACTGTTATCTCACATATATATTATTAAGTGTTCTTGCATAGCAAGACCACTTACTGTTATCTCACATATATATTATTATTATTCTTATTATTATAGCCAAATTTACCACCCTAACTCCTCCCACAGTTTTTACACTACATAGACAAGTAATATACCGAAACGTGCGGATTGTTCCCGAATGGTGTGCTATTATTTTGTGGAACGTTTCGCCGAATGGTTCACGAAATATCGTCATTTTTGCGGCGAAATTGGTCCCATAGAAATGAATGGGGAAACTAGAGTGGGAGATGACAAAAGCTGGAAAATCAGAACATGATTTCTAAACTGCCGCCACTCCCTCATTTTCAAGCCCACCTACACAAATCTTATATCAAAACGTTCAGCTATCCCTGCTGCCACTAAACATGTCCACGGCTAAGCCATAGTTCTGATAGTTTTCACAATATGACCATTTGTTTGCAACTCACGCCGTCCATTGACATTCATTGAAACTACACTCTAGCCCCCTCCAAATTTGAAGGGCAATTTCTAAACTGCGACTGTGCCTTCATTTTTAATATTTCAGAGACATACTATGTATCAAAATCTAGGTCTGGGTCTTGTGATTCTCACAATATAAAGATCTTCGCTGTAGGATGTATAGTTTTTAAAATACGGCCATTTGTTTAGAGGTCATTTCAGGAAATTTTAGCCATTAATCAGAGTGTACTGCTAGTGTTTGTTTTGTTGCCATGGTTACCAAAGCTTCTGTTATACACAGGGGGGAAGGTGGCTGGAGCATCTCAGCTGATTACAGAGCCCGGGGGAGGGGACAGACACACCATGTACTGATTTATAATAGAGGAATATGATGGGGCAGTTTTGATGGGGTAATTCTGATGGGGCAGTTTTGATGAAGTAGTATTTGGGAAGCATAAACAGGGCATGAGCGTTGCTAGGAAACAGTGGTTGTAAACACAAGATGCTGAGACACTCCAAATGCATGTGACTTCATCTGCTAGACTTGATAATGCTTGTAGACTCCTCCCACAGTTTTCACACTACAGAGACAAATAATATACCGAAACGTGCGGATTGTTCCCGATTGGTGTGTTATTACTTTGTGGAATGTTTTGCCGAATGGTCCACGAAATGACGTTTTTGCGGCGAAATTGGTCCCATAGGAATGAATGGCGAAATGTTCAAAACTAGAGTGGGAAGTGACAAAAGCTGACAACCCCATGATCAGCCAAAACATTATGACCACCCCATGATCAGCCAAAACATTATGACCGCCCCATGTAAAAAAAAAATAATTTTTGAAAAAAAAAAATCATTTTTGAAAAAAAAAATATATATTTTTGAAAAAAAAATATTTTTGAAAAAAAAAAAATTATTTTTGAAAAAAAAAAAATATTTTTGAAAAAAAAATTTCTTTTAAAAAAAAAATTATTTTTGAAAAAAAAATATATTTGAAAAAAAAAATATTTTTGAAAAAAAAAATTATTTTTGAAAAAAAAATTACTTTAAAAAAAATAATAATTTCGAAAAAAAAATTATTTTTGAAATAAAAAAATTCATTTTTGAAAAAAAAAATTACCTTTGAAAAAAAAAATTACTTTTGAAAAAAAAAATCATTTTTGAAGAAAAAAAAATCATTTTTGATTAAAAAAAATTCATTTTTTGAAAAAAAAAATTACTTTTGAAAAAAATGTTCAGCTCTTTCAGCGAATGATGGAACTTTTTTACTACTATTTATACTTTTTAAAATATTAAGCTTTTTAACACTTTTCACAGTTACTCAAGCCACTCCACCCCACCCAGTTACTCCGCCCACTCCAGTTGTAGAGGCAAGAACACTTTCACAATTTCCCCAGAAATTGTACCTTTTCTAGTTCTTATTCTTATTATTATAGCCAAATTTACCACCCTAACTCCTCCCACAGTTTTTACACTACATAGACAAGTAATATACCGAAACGTGCGGATTGTTCCCGAATGGTGTGCTATTATTTTGTGGAACGTTTCGCCAAATGGTTCACAAAATATCGTCATTTTTGCGGCGAAATTGGTCCCATAGGAATGAATGGGGAAACTAGAGTGGGAGATGACAAAAGCTGGAAAATCAGAACATGATTTCTAAACTGCCGCCACTCCCTCATTTTCAAGCCCACCTACACAAATCTTATATCAAAACGTTCAGTTATCCCTGCTGCCACTAAACATGTCCACGGCTAAGCCATAGTCCTGATAGTTTTCACAATATGACCATTTGTTTGCAACTCACGCCGTCCATTGACATTCATTGAAACTACACTCTAGCCCCCTCCAAATTTGAAGGGCAATTTCTAAACTGCGACTGTGCCTTCATTTTTAATATTTCAGAGACATACTATGTATCAAAATCTAGGTCTAGGTCTTGTGATTCTCACAATATAAAGATCTTCGCTGTAGGATGTATAGTTTTTAAAATACGGCCATTTGTTTAGAGGTCATTTCAGGAAATTTTAGCCATTAATCAGAGTGTACTGTTAGTGTTTGTTTTGTTGCCATGGTTACCAAAGCTTCTGTTATACACAGGGGGGAAGGTGGCTGGAGCATCTCAGCTCATTACAGAGCCCGGGGGAGGGGACAGACACACCATGTACTGATTTATAATAGAGGAATATGATGGGGCAGTTTTGATGGGGTAATTCTGATGGGGCAGTTTTGATGAAGTAGTATTTGGGAAGCATAAACAGGGCATGAGCGTTGCTAGGAAACAGTGATTGTAAACACAAGATGCTGAGACACTCCAAATGCATGTGACTTCATCTGCTAGACTTGATAATGCTTGTAGACTCCTCCCACAGTTTTCACACTACAGAGACAAATAATATACCGAAACGAGCGGATTGTTCCCGATTGGTGTGTTATTACTTTGTGGAATGTTTTGCCGAATGGTCCACGAAATGACGTTTTTGCGGCGAAATTGGTCCCATAGGAATGAATGGCGAAATGTTCAAAACTAGAGTGGGAAGTGACAAAAGCTGACAACCCCATGATCAGCCAAAACATTATGACCACCCCATGATCAGCCAAAACATTATGACCGCCCCATGTAAAAAAAAAATATTTTTGAAAAAAAAAAAAAAATTTTTGAAAAAAGTAAAAAAATCATTTTTGAAAAAAAAAAATCATTTTTGAAAAAAAAATATATATTTTTGAAAAAAAAATATTTTTGAAAAAAAAAAAATTATTTTTGAAAAAAAAAAATATTTTTGAAAAAAAAATTTCTTTTAAAAAAAAAATTATTTTTGAAAAAAAAATATATTTGAAAAAAAAAATATTTTTGAAAAAAAAAATTATTTTTGAAAAAAAAATTACTTTAAAAAAAATAATAATTTCGAAAAAAAAATTATTTTTGAAATAAAAAAATTCATTTTTGAAAAAAAAAATTACCTTTGAAAAAAAAAATTACTTTTGAAAAAAAAATCATTTTTGAAGAAAAAAAAATCATTTTTGATTAAAAAAAATTCATTTTTGAAAAAAAAAATTACTTTTGAAAAAAATGTTCAGCTCTTTCAGCGAATGATGGAACTTTTTTACTACTATTTATACTTTTTAAAATATTAAGCTTTTTAACACTTTTCACAGTTACTCAAGCCACTCCACCCAGTTACTCCGCCCACTCCAGTTGTAGAGGCAAGAACACTTTCACAATTTCCCCAGAAATTGTACCTTTTCTAGTTATTATTATTCTTATTCTTATTATTATAGCCAAATTTACCACCCTAACTCCTCCCACAGTTTTTACACTACATAGACAAGTAATATACCGAAACGTGCGGATTGTTCCCGAATGGTGTGCTATTATTTTGTGGAACGTTTCGCCGAATGGTTCACAAAATATCGTCATTTTTGCGGCGAAATTGGTCCCATAGGAATGAATGGGGAAACTAGAGTGGGAGATGACAAAAGCTGGAAAATCAGAACATGATTTCTAAACTGCCGCCACTCCCTCATTTTCAAGCCCACCTACACAAATCTTATATCAAAACGTTCAGCTATCCCTGCTGTCACTAAACATGTCCACGGCTAAGCCATAGTCCTGATAGTTTTCACAATATGACCATTTGTTTGCAACTCACGCCGTCCATTGACATTCATTGAAACTACACTCTAGCCCCCTCCAAATTTGAAGGGCAATTTCTAAACTGCGACTGTGCCTTCATTTTTAATATTTCAGAGACATACTATGTATCAAAATCTAGGTCTGGGTCTTGTGATTCTCACAATATAAAGATCTTCGCTGTAGGATGTATAGTTTTTAAAATACGGCCATTTGTTTAGAGGTCATTTCAGGAAATTTTAGCCATTAATCAGAGTGTACTGTTTGTTTTGTTGCCATGGTTACCAAAGCTTCTGTTATACACAGGGGGGAAGGTGGCTGGAGCATCTCAGCTGATTACAGAGCCCGAGGGAGGGGACAGACACACCATGCACTGATTTATAATAGAGGAATATGATGGGGCAGTTTTGATGGGGTAATTCTGATGGGGCAGTTTTGATGAAGCAGTATTTGGGAAGCATAAACAGGGCATGAGCGTTGCTAGGAAACAGTGGTTGTAAACACAAGATGCTGAGACACTCCAAATGCATGTGACTTCATCTGCTAGACTTGATAATGCTTGTAGACTCCTCCCACAGTTTTCACACTACAGAGACAAATAATATACCGAAACGAGCGGATTGTTCCCGATTGGTGTGTTATTACTTTGTGGAATGTTTTGCCGAATGGTCAACGAAATGACGTTTTTGCGGCGAAATTGGTCCCATAGGAATGAATGGCGAAATGTTCAAAACTAGAGTGGGAAGTGACAAAAGCTGACAACCCCATGATCAGCCAAAACATTATGACCACCCCATGATCAGCCAAAACATTATGACCGCCCCATGTAAAAAAAAAAATATTTTTGAAAAAAAAAAAATATTTTTGAAAAAAGTAAAAAAATCATTTTTGAAAAAAAAAAAATCATTTTTGAAAAAAAAAAAAATATTTTTGAAAAAAAAAATATTTTTGAAAAAAAAAAAATTATTTTTGAAAAAAAAAAAATATTTTTGAAAAAAAAATTTCTTTTAAAAAAAAAATTATTTTTGAAAAAAAAATATATTTGAAAAAAAAAAATATTTTTGAAAAAAAAAATTATTTTTGAAAAAAAAATTACTTTAAAAAAAATAATAATTTCGAAAAAAAAATTATTTTTGAAATAAAAAAATTCATTTTTGAAAAAAAAAAATTACCTTTGAAAAAAAAAATTACTTTTGAAAAAAAAAATCATTTTTGAAGAAAAAAAAATCATTTTTGATTAAAAAAAATTCATTTTTGAAAAAAAAAATTACTTTTGAAAAAAATGTTCAGCTCTTTCAGCGAATGATGGAACTTTTTTACTACTATTTATACTTTTTAAAATATTAAGCTTTTTAACACTTTTCACAGTTACTCAAGCCACCCCACCCCACCCAGTTACTCCGCCCACTCCAGTTGTAGAGGCAAGAACACTTTCACAATTTCCCCAGAAATTGTACCTTTTCTAGTTATTAAGTGTTCTTGCATAGCAAGACCACTTACTGTTATCTCACATATATATTATTCTTATTATTATAGCCAAATTTACCACCCTAACTCCTCCCACAGTTTTTACACTACATAGACAAGTAATATACCGAAACGTGCGGATTGTTCCCGAATGGTGTGCTATTACTTTGTGGAACGTTTCGCCGAATGGTTCACGAAATATCGTAGTTTTTGCGGCGAAATTGGTCCCATAGGAATGAATGGGGAAACTAGAGTGGGAGATGACAAAAGCTGGAAAATCAGAACATGATTTCTAAACTGCCGCCACTCCCTCATTTTCAAGCCCACCTACACAAATCTTATATCAAAACGTTCAGCTATCCCTGCTGCCACTAAACATGTCCACGGCTAAGCCATAGTCCTGATAGTTTTCACAATATGACCATTTGTTTGCAACTCACGCCGTCCATTGACATTCATTGAAACTACACTCTAGCCCCCTCCAAATTTGAAGGGCAATTTCTAAACTGCGACTGTGCCTTCATTTTTAATATTTCAGAGACATACTATACATCAAAATCTAGGTCTGGGTCTTGTGATTCTCACAATATAAAGATCTTCGCTGTAGGATGTATAGTTTTTAAAATACGGCCATTTGTTTAGAGGTCATTTCAGGAAATTTTAGCCATTAATCAGAGTGTACTGTTAGTGTTTGTTTTGTTGCCATGGTTACCAAAGCTTCTGTTATACACAGGGGGGAAGGTGGCTGGAGCATCTCAGCTGAATACAGAGCCCGGGGGAGGGGACAGACACACCATGTACTGATTTATAATAGAGGAATATGATGGGGCAGTTTTGATGGGGTAATTCTGATGGGGCAGTTTTGATGAAGCAGTATTTGGGAAGCATAAACAGGGCATGAGCGTTGCTAGGAAACAGTGGTTGTAAACACAAGATGCTGAGACACTCCAAATGCATGTGACTTCATCTGCTAGACTTGATAATGCTTGTAGACTCCTCCCACAGTTTTCACACTACAGAGACAAATAATATACCGAAACGAGCGGATTGTTCCCGATTGGTGTGTTATTACTTTGTGGAATGTTTTGCCTAATGGTCCACGAAATGACGTTTTTGCGGCGAAATTGGTCCCATAGGAATGAATGGCGAAATGTTCAAAACTAGAGTGGGAAGTGACAAAAGCTGACAACCCCATGATCAGCCAAAACATTATGACCACCCCATGATCAGCCAAAACATTATGACCGCCCCATGTAAAAAAAAAAAAAAAATTTTGAAAAAAAAAAATAATTTTTGAAAAAAGTAAAAAAATAATTTTTGAAAAAAAAAATCATTTTTGAAAAAAAAAAAATATTTTTGAAAAAAAAAAATATTTTTGAAAAAAAAATTACTTTAAAAAAAAAAAATTATTTTTGAAAAAAAAATATATTTGAAAAAAAAAATATTTTGGAAAAAAAAAATTATTTTTGAAAAAAAAATTACTTTAAAAAAAATAATAATTTCGAAAAAAAAATTATTTTTGAAATAAAAAAATTCATTTTTGAAAAAAAAAATTCATTTTTGAAAAAAAAAATTACCTTTGAAAAAAAAAATTACTTTTGAAAAAAAAAATCATTTTTGAAGAAAAAAAAATCATTTTTGATTAAAAAAAAATCATTTTTGAAAAAAAAAATTACTTTTGAAAAAAAGTTCAGCTCTTTCAGCGAATGATGGAACTTTTTTACTACTATTTATACTTTTTAAAATATTAAGCTTTTTTTTTTTTTTAAATTCTTTATTTTGACACTGAGCATATGCAGACAGATACATAATCAGTTGTAATACAGTGTAGTAGACAAGTAGATGTGATACAGGTAAATGGTTGCATACAATTATTACAGTAAGAACAACTGACTCGACATATCAGGTTATTATAACAAGCGTTACAGTCAAAGTTGTAGGGAAGGTTCCCTGAGATGTCAATACTGTCTATAAAAAGAGACTTGAAAGGCACTTTAGGTTCTGAGTTGTTTGGTTGCTATCTGACTTCCTTGTCTGTGGATAGTTGTCACTCAGTGAGATATACTGTTTTCTATGTATTTAGTAAGGTGGGGACTAAAGCTCTGTAGTACTCATACATGGGACACAATGAGCAGGTAATGGTTGACAAGATTTTCTTTTTATCTGTGCCAGTAAGGAGCCCAGGCATGAGAATGCATTATACAGGTACAGGGGTCCCCCGGGGTAAGGGGAGAAAGTAAGGGAAAGGGAAATAGGGGGGGCGGTTCAGGAAAGGGGGGGGTGGGGAAACAGGGGAAGAAGGAGAGGGAATATAGGTGAGTAGCTAAAGAGAAAGGGTGAATACAGAGTGGGTATGTGCGGTATAACAGGGCAGGTGGTGGAGCCCTCTGCCTGTGAGAGGCGCCAATCTGCTGAGGTTAGATTGACTGAGCCATTTCTTGGAGATAGACTTCTGTGTATACAAAATGCTGCCAAGGTCTCCAAGTCTCTCGGAAGGCTTCCTCTCTATTGTGCAAGGTGGCAGTGAGATCCTCCATGTCCCTTAATTCGTTTACTTTAGTAAACCACAAGGATAATGTCGGTGGTCTCTCCGATCTCCAGCAGAGAGGAATACAGGCCTTTGCGGCATTCAGCAGCTGAATAGTAAGGGAGGTCTTATATTTCTTTATGGGTCGTTTTGACAGGTGGAGCAGGCAGGCCGCAGGATCCCCCTCCAGGGAGACACCAGTGAGATGTCCGACCGTGCGTGCCACCCCGAGCCAGAATGGGGCTAACTTGGAGCAGGACCAGAAGATATGCAGCATCGTCCCCTCTTCAGAGCCGCAGCGCCAGCAAAGGCTGGACACCTGGGGAAAGAAACGGTGCAGGATGGTGGGGACTCTATACCAGCGTGTCATAATTTTATAACAAGTTTCCTGTACTCTAGTGGCAATTGAGGACTTTTGAGCGAAATAAAGAATTTTCTTACGCTGTACCTCGGTGAATTGGATTCCAAGCTCTTCCTCCCACTTGGAGATGAACTGAGGGATGTACTCCTCTTCTGGTTGGGTTAGGGATGAGTACATTAGTGAGAGGCAGTGTCGGATCGGTTCCCCACGGTGGCAGATGAGTTCCAGTTCAGTGAGTTTACGGGTGATGCCCGGTTTCCGCATACAGCTGCGCAGGAAATTCCGAAGCTGCAATCCACTCCAGAAGTCTAGGGGGGGGTCCGTCGCCAGAACTCCAGCCTCCAAAGAGAGTTGACCATTGGGTCCCAGAAAGTCATACAGGCGCCATTTCGTGCCCGTTGCCAGTCGTTTAAGTTGTGGACTCTGCATACCAGGGGGAAATTCCGGGTTGCCTAGAATCGGAACCATGGGAGATGGTTGTGGGGATACCGCGGAGCGTCGGAAAACTTCTCTAAGCACCACTAGGGTGCTGCCCAAGGTAGGGTGTTCCACGATGTCTTTAGGTAGTGGTGAGGTGATCCAGGGCCAACTCTTAGCTGACCCCCCGGCGTCCTCCTCCTCCATGGCGACCCAGTGCTTTGCCTCTGTGTGGCAATGCCAGTCCACTAGCCTGGTTAAGTGAGCTGCTTTGTAGTAGGCCTTTATGTCTGGCAAGCCGACCCCTCCCCTGTTCTTTGCCAGGTAAAGGAGTTGGAGTCTCACACGGGGTTTTCGGTGGGACCAGACGAATGCCCGGAACATGGAATCAATTTGTTTAAAGAACGTAGAGGGTAGTCGGATGGGGAGTGCCTGCAGCAGGTATAGCACTCTTGGAAGCAGAGTCATTTTGAGGGCGCTGCATCTGCCGAACCAGGTCAACGTCAGAGAATGCCAGTGCAAGAGGTCAGTTTTAAGGCGCAGGAGCAATGGGGCAAAATTGGCCGAATACAGCTCGGCCGGGTCTATGGTGATATCTACTCCCAGGTACCGGATATGTTTGGTTGCCCATTTCAAAGGGAAGGTTGAGCGTAGGCGTTGAGCGTTTCCTTTGTCTACCGTTATGTTAAGGACGGAAGATTTTGTCAGGTTGATCTGGAATGATGAGAGTTTGCCATATTCTTGGAGGGCTTCCAGTATATTGGGGAGCGAGGTAAGGGGTTTCGTTAGGAAAAAGATAAGGTCATCTGCAAAGGCAGCCACCTTGTGGGATCCCGACGGCTTCGGGTAGCCCGATATGGCTGGGTTTGCCCTTATTGTGCAGAGAAAGGGTTCTAGGGATAAGATAAAGATCAGGGGAGAGAGGGGGCATCCCTGGCGTGTGCCATTTCGGATATCAAAGAAATCCGATCTTGTCTCGTTTACCCTAACCGATGCGGTGGGGTGGGTGTAGAGGGAGAGGATCCACTGAAGCATGGAGGAACGAAGGCCAATGTGCTCTAGGGTTGCCCGAATGAAAGACCAATCGACGCGATCAAAGGCCTTCTCCGCGTCGGTTGACAGCAAGAGAAGGGCTCGTTTGGTGGTCTTCGCCGAGTGAATCAGGTTAATCACTCTTATGGTGTTGTCCCTTGGTTCTCGTAATGGTACAAAACCAGCCTGATCTCTATGAATCAGGTCTGGTATATGGGGGAGCAGTCTATTGGCTAGGATTTTTGCGAAGAGCTTGAGATCCGAATTCAGGAGGGCAATCGGGCGATAACTCCCACAAAGTTGCGGGTCCTTCCCTTCCTTCGGGATGAGGGAGATATAGGCCCTAAGGGTATCCACCGGGAACGTATTCCCTTCGGTGAGGGTGTTGAGGGCAGAGACCAGGGGTTCCGCTAGTATGTCAAAGAAAGTTTTATAGTACAGTGGGGTCAGACCATCTGGGCCAGGGGCCTTTTTCGGCTTCGAGGAGGCCAACGCAGCTCCCAGTTCTTCTACAGTCATGGGCTCCTCTAACTCCTCCCTTATTTCGTCTGGCAAAGATGGCATGCCTGAGGCAGCCACATAAGATTGTGGGGTATGCCCGTCCACCCTGGGTGGGCCTGTGTCCAGGTTGTAGAGGCCTGTGTAGAAAGCGCGAAACTCCTCCGCCATATCTGAGGAGGTATTTAGTTTCTGCCCTGTCGATGCTTGTATGTGTGGGATGTATGTTTTCATGCGCGGGCCCTGTAGGGCTCTGGCAAGGAGTGACCCCGGTTTGTTCGAGTACTCAAACATAGTACGTCGTGCCCATGCTAGCTTCTGTTTGGTTTTCTGGAAAAGGAGTGTACAAAGCTCCTCCCGTGCCCTCTGCAAGTCCCGGAAGATTGAACGGGCAAGGCTAGCCTTATGTACAGTTTCTAACTTATGAATCTGTGCAAGAAGTTCCTCTGTACGTTTCAGTCTGTCCCGTTTCAGTCGGGCCCCTATCTTGATCAATATCCCTCTCACAACCGTCTTGTGAGCCTCCCACGTCACAAGGGGGTTGGGAACTGATCCCTCGTTGATGGAGAAATACTCCTGGAGCGCTCTCAGCAGCTCCGCTCGTGTTTCCTCCGATTGGAGTAATGCCTCATTTAATCGCCACGAAGGAGGAGACCGAGTCGTTGGCCCCAGCCGGAGGGTCAAGTGAATAGGGGCATGGTCGGAGAAAGATATGACATCAATAGAGGACGAGACTACCTTAGCAAGATCTTTATGTGACAGTAGTATGTAGTCCAGGCGTGAGTAAGTATGGTGCACTTGGGAGTAAAATGAGTAGTCTCTATCTTGGTTATGGAGTAGTCGCCACGGGTCAACAAGATGTAGGGTGTGTAGATCTGCCTTGAGACGCCTCAGGCTGGAATAGGACAGGTGTGAGGCCCCCCGCGAAACATCCATGGTTGGATCCATGGCAAAGTTTAGGTCTCCGCCAAAAACAAGCATCCCCTCCGAGAACTCCAGGAGCTCCGAGAGGAGTCTACGGAGGAATTGAGGGTGACCCACGTTGGGGAAATATACGTTGGCGAAGGTGACCTGCAGGTCGGAAACCCTTCCCTTAAGGAGTAGAAAGCGACCCTGCTCGTCCGCCCGCTGTGCCTCGAACACCCAGGGGACCGACCCCGCCAATATAATGCTTACCCCCTTTGTTTTGGAGACCGGAGAGACACTATGGTATGCCAACGGAAAGGTCCTGCTGGTTAGCTTGGGTATGGAGTCTGCACGAAAGTGCGTTTCCTGTAGAAAAGCGACATGTGTTTTGCCCCTACGCAGGTCAGCCATAAGCTGCGAGCGCTTCTCTGGTACATTAAGGCCACGCACGTTCAGAGAGGTAATCTTCAAGTGACCCATCATGACTGTTGGCGTAGAGATGGAGGTCAGTATACTGTGTAAGATACACAAAAACAGACTCCCTCACAGGCAGAGGGCAGAGTTTAGAGAGAAAGGTATACCAGAGGGGGGAGAAGGGAAAGAGAAGAAGGGAGGAAGGAGGGGAGGAAGGGAGGGAAGAGGGGAGGAAGGGTGGGGTAGGGGAGGTGTGCGGTTTCTGTCTTAGACTAACTATGGGCCCCTGGTATACACTAAAAGTGTCCACACAGGGGTCCGCCCTAATGTGGGGGTGGTAGGAGCGTTGAAAACCACTCTACGGTTAAGTAGAGTTATAGGCAGTAATTTAAATTAGTCAAGATTAATGGAGATGTGTGGGGAGTAGTGCCACTGAGGAATAAATAATGTCTAAGCATGAGAGCTATATCAAACAAACAATAACCATTAGTAATTGGCATCTGCATTATAACTGGTAGACCCCTTCTGTTAGGTGTAGGCGGTCCCATAAGAAACTCATGGAGGTCAGACCGATCCCCCCTGCCAACACAGGCAATAGACATTACCAGTGGGGACCGCTCCGACGCCACATGGCGAGACTCGCTTCCTTGATAACAAGGGTCCCGTGTCCCCCCGTCCGGGGGTGACCGGGAAGACCACACAGGAGGGGGCCGCCGCCTAAAGCGTAAATGTAACCCAACATAATAATACAGTAATAGTGTAATAAGGACTGCAGGCAGATATACCCCAAAACATAACATAACATATCAGATGATAGGAGGGGGGGATATAACTCCAACTATTGACATAACCCCGGGGATATGGACCTCTAAGGCCCAGGGGTCCCTCCCTCCCCCCATTGCATGGCCATCTGCTCAACCTTCAAAGTGAGGTTGGGGAGGGCCAGAAGTCCCAGGGATGTCCCACATGGTCACTGTGCCAGGAAATGTAAGGGGGGGTAAACATAACTGGGACACGAGGGGGGGGGCAGATGGATGGGAGGCCCATATATGAGTCAGGTCCTAGGGACACTTATCTGGAAATGGGGGACCAGTTCTCTCGGTGGTGACAGAGTTCTGGAGAGCCATCTTCAGGTGTCAAAGCTGATGTCCAGGTCGTTGATCCCTCTACTTGCAGCAGTCCCTCCATCAGCCTCCGATGGAAAATCCTTGTATAGGGAGTGTCATACCAGACCAGGTTCGGTGCACAGCCATGACAGTTCAGTCCTATGATGGTACGGTTTGTGGGTGATAGTTGATGTTCCGTAGGTCCAAAGCGGGAGATGCAAATAAGGCTAGGGGTCGAATTTCCCAGTGATTAGACAGAGTGGGGCAGTTTAAGCAGGCCCAGAAGAGACATCCAGTAACCCAGTTTGACGGGGCCTCCGGGAGACAGGTCTAAAGACTCTGGAGGCTCAGTGGTGTTTTGTAGCAATGCCAGTCATCTGATCATTCCAAGTCCCTGGAGAAAGTATGGTGTCACGCTTCGGCGGACCTCGGGTGAGGTCTAGCATTCTCTCGGCTGGTGGCTCGCGAACGTGGCCTTCGAAAGCGTTGTGGTCTGGGCAGAGGTGGGCCCAAGGCCTCCGTAGATAGCAGGTATTCAAACCAGTTGGGGACACTCACAGGGGGTTTGGCTAGGAAGCAGAATAGATCTGGAAGTTGGTCTGGGGAGCGTAGATAGAATTCAGCCCCCTGTTTCCGTACGAGGTGAAAGGGATGACCCCAGCGGTACGTCGCCTCTGCTGCCCGGACTACCTCCAGCAGTGGTCTCATGAGACCTCGCATTGCTCTCGTTTGCCTGGAAACATCCGGGTAGATCCGGATCAGTGCGCCATCAAAGTCTATGGGGCCACGCTCCCAAGCCAACCGCATGATTTCTTCCTTTACAGTGAAAAAATGGACCCGGCACAGGACATCCCGTGGAAGGTCCGTGGCATCAGGGTCCTGAGATGTTGCGGGTGGAATCCTGGGGCCCGGGATACGGTGAACCCTGTCCAGCTCTAAATCTGCCGTTGGTGGTTTTCCGAGAACTTGGTTCAGAATGGCCGCCACCGTTGCACGGAGATCCGTTCCCATAGTGGCTTCAGGAATGCCGCGGAGGCGTAAGTTATTACGTCTGCTTCTGTTTTCGCCGTCGTCCAACTTTAATTGTATGTCCACAAGATGGCGGCGGAAGCCACGTTGTTCCAATTCCATGGCGGCAATCCGGGCATCTGATGTAGATGCAGAGGTTTCCAGTACTGTGACCCTTTCATCTACTGTATTCACCTGCTGGCGTAGGTCATGTAATTCCCTTGAAAGCGCATTAACAATGGATGCAGCCATTTCCTGTAGGTCTTGTCTGGAGGGTAAGCCAGACACTATGTCTCTAAGGGATTCCTCCATGTTGCCCCCCGTCTCCCTGATATGGCTGGAGCTAGGTTGAGTGTCAGTGATGGGGATCACGGGGGACAAGATAGGAGATGCTGACCTGTCACCCTGGATCGAGCGGTCTCCCCCTGCAGATGCTCCCAGCTGAGTGCTCTTCTTAGCCGTGGCGGCAGCGTTCGGCGGCGGTACTCGAGGCGGCGCCATCTTGGCCGGTGCGGCCGGGGAAGATGCAGCGTGTTGCCTGAGGAAATAGTGGGTTATTTCGGGTCCTTTTTGCACCCCAAAGTCCAGCGGGTGTTTGCGGTCCCCTGGCATGAATTCAGGTTCTCTCAGGGCTGGTTTACTGTCCGTTCTCAGGGCTTCCCCGCACAGAGCTCCGAGGTGTGCGTCCTCACTCTGCCATCGCTTGGCCACGCCCCAATATTAAGCTTTTTAACACTTTTCACAGTTACTCAAGCCACTCCACCCCACCCAGTTACTCCGCCCACTCCAGTTGTAGAGGCAAGAACACTTTCACAATTTCCCCAGAAATTGTACCTTTTCTAGTTATTAAGTGTTCTTGCATAGCAAGACCACTTACTGTTATCTCACATATATATTATTCTTATTATTAAGTGTTCTTGCATAGCAAGACCACTTACTGTTATCTCACATATATATTATTCTTATTATTATAGCCAAATTTACCACCCTAACTCCTCCCACAGTTTTTACACTACATAGACAAGTAATATACCGAAACGTGCGGATTGTTCCCGAATGGTGTGCTATTACTTTGTGGAACGTTTCGCCGAATGGTTCACGAAATATCGTCGTTTTTGCGGCAAAATTGGTCCCATAGGAATGAATGGGGAAACTAGAGTGGGAGGTGACAAAAGCTGAAAAATCAGAACATGATTTCTAAACTGCCGCCACTCCCTCATTTCCAAGCCCACCTACACAAATCTTATATCAAAACGTTCAGCTATCCCTGCTGCCAGTAAACATGTCCACGGCTAAGCCATAGTCCTGATAGTTTTCACAATATGACCATTTGTTTGCAACTCACACCGTCCATTGACATTCATTATAACTACACTCTAGCCCCTTCAAATTTGAAGGGCAATTTCTAAACTGCGACCGTGCCTTCAATTTTAATATTTCAGAGACATACTATGTATCAAAATTTAGGTCTGGGTCTTGTGATTCTCACAATATAGAGATCTTCGCTGTAGGATTTATAGTTTTTAAAATACGGCCATTTGACTTACTGCACAGTTACTACAGCTATTATGGTCCCTTGTATTGTGTATTGAGCAGTATTTGTGAAGCATAAACAGGGCATGAGCGTTGATAGGAAACAGTGGTTGTAAAGACAAGATGCTGAGGCCCTCAAATGCATGTGGTCATACCTTCATCTGCTAGACTTGATAATGCTTGTAGACTCCTCCCACAGTTTTTACACTACAGAGACAAGTAATATACCGAAACGTGCGGATTGTTCCAGATTGGTGTGCTATTACTTTGTGGAACGTTTCGCTGAATGGTCAACGAAATATCGTTGTTTTTGCGGCGAAATTGGTCCCATAGGAATGAATGGCGAAATGTTCAATGTCATTTAATTGGTGTGCTATTACTTTGTGGAACGTTTCGCCGAGTGGTTCACGAAATATCGTCGTTTTTGCGGTGAAATTGGTCCCATAGGAATGAATGGCGAAATGTTCAAAACTAGAGTGGGAGGTGACAAAAGCTGACAACCCCATGATCAGCCTTAACATTATGACCGCCCCATGAAAAAAAATTATTTTTGAAAAAAAAAAAAACTTTTTTGAAAAAAAAAATCATTTTTGAAAAAAAAATTTATTTTTGAAAAAAAATAATTCATTTTTGAAAAAAAAAAATATTTTTGAAAAAAAAAATTATTTTTGAAAAAAAAATTTCATTAAAAAAAAAAAAAATCATTTTTGAAAAATAATAATTCATTTTTTAAAAAAAAAACTTTTGAAAAAAATGTTCAGCTCTTTCAGCTAATGATGGGACTTCAACTTTTTTACTACTATTTATACTTTTTAAAATATTAAGCTTTTTAACACTTTTCACAGTTACTCAAGTCACTCCATCCAGTTACTCCGCCCACTCCAGTTGTAGAAGCAAGAACACTTTTCACAATTTCCCCAGAAAAGTACCTTTTCTAGTTCTTATTATTATAGCCAAATTTACCACCCTAACTCCTCCCACAGCTTTTACACTACATAGACAAGTAATATACCGAAACGTGCGGATTGTTCCCGAATGGTGTGCTATTACTTTGTGGAACGTTTCGCCAAATGGTTCACGAAATATCGTCATTTTTGCGGCGAAATTTGTCCCATAGGAATGAATGGGGAAATGTTCAAAACTAGAGTGGGAGGTGACAAAAGCTGAAAAATCAGAACATGGTTTCTAAACTGGCACCACTCCCTCATTTTCAAGCCCACCTACACAAATCTTTTATAAAAACGTTCAGCTATCTGTCATGAAGATCCTGCCAATAATCAGCGATCCAGACGCAGGGGGACACGGCCACGGGTTCCACTGCGCATGCACGCGCGTTCACGGGTGCTGTCACGCACGGGCATGCGCGCGCACTCCCGCTAGTGCCAGGCGGGCTATTTAAACCGGCCTGTCACACTCCATCCCCGCTGTCTGCTCTACAGCGTTCCGTGTGCCTTAACCTGATCTGACCTGTGTACTCTGCTATCTGACCCGGCTTCCTGTTAGACCATCCTGCTATCCGCCTGCACCAGACCCTCTTGGCTTGCCTGACCATCCCTCTGTGTTGTCCTTGGTACCTCTGCTGATCAACCGATACCGACCTCTGGCTTGTTTGACCACCCCTCAGTTTGACACCTGTATCCAGCGTTCCAGTCTACTACCTGCTGCCTTGTTCCTGGTTCCAGTCCAGCGTTCCAGTCTACTACCTGCTGCCTTGTTCCTGGTTCCAGTCCAGCATTTCAGTCTACTACCTGCTGCCTTGTTCCTGGTTCCAGTCCAACGTTCCAGTCTACTACCTGCTGCCTTGTTCCTGGTTCCAGTGCAGCGTTCCAGCCTACCACCTGCTGCCTTGTTCCTGGTTCCAGTCCAGCGTTCCAGGCTACTACCTGCTGCCTTGTTCCAGGTTCCAGTCCAGTGTTCCAAGCTACTACCTGCTGCTTGTTCCAGGTTCCAGTCCAGCATTCCAGGCTACTACCTGCTGCCTTGTTCCTGGTTCCAGTCCAGCGTTCCAGGCTACTACCTGCTACCTTGTTCCAGGTTCCAGTCCAGTGTTCCAGGCTACTACCTGCTGCTTGTTCCAGGTTCCAGTCCAGCGTTCCAGGCTACTACCTGCTGCTTTGTTCCTGGTTCCAGTCCTGCTTACTTACCTGCTTACTTACCTGCTTCCTTATCTGCTGTGGCTCCGGGTCCTCTCTGTGAACCAGCGTCCTCTTCAGCTTCTGGACCCAGAGGGTGTCACCACTCCTGAACTTCCGGTGACTGTCGCTCCTGCCAGGCACCCATACCACTCCTCACTCCTGGCCTTCTGTCTCCATTCCAGAGGAACAGGAGTGGGAGCTGTAAGGGCGGTCCTTCTCTGCACTCCAGGCTCACAACCTACCAGGTACGTGACAGTAGCAGACAGCCATGTCTGAGTCTGAGCAGGGAACGTCTCCCATGGAGGAACTCTGTGCACACCTGGCAGGATTGACTGAAGCAGTCAAGAATCTGCAGCAAGGATACACCAGGCTGGAGGAACGAGTGTTAACCTTGTCTAATCCCATTGGGGCTCAGGGAGTTCCTTCCGCTTCTGCTCCTTCAGTCGGGCCTTCCTCAACAGTGGTGATGCTCCCTCCAGAACCCAAGGTCCCGACGCCTGAACGTTTCTCCGGAAATCGCCTCAAATCCAGGGCTTTCCGCAACTCCTGTGAACTGTTCTTTGCTCTTCAGCCACGTACCTTTTCCCTGGAGGCTACTAAGGTGGGCTACGTAATCTCTCTGCTTTCTGGTGACCCCCAAACCTGGGCCCACCGCTTCTTGAAGCAAAAGGACGTATCCTTGACTAATCTTTCCGCCTTCTTTGAAGCACTAGGTCAGCTGTATGATGACACCCAGCTGTCCGTGACTGCAGAAGCGGCTTTGCACACCCTTCAGCAGGGTCGCAGGGCTGCAGAAGACTATGTGGCGGAATTCAGAAAGTGGAGTGTAGACACGAATTGGAATGATGCGGCTCTCCGCTATCAGTTTCGAATGGGACTTTCTGACTCTCTGAAAGATGAATTGGCCAGGGTGGGTACCCCACAGACTTTGAACGCATTGATCGATCTAACCATCCAGATCGATCGACGTCTAAGAGAACGAAGGACTGAGAGAGCGATGGGAACCTCTCGCCCAACTTGGGTTACCCCTAAAGTTCCCCATCATACATCACCAGCACCACCAATGTCTACATTTAACCCACCTGAGCCAATGCAATTAGGGGTCCTGCAGCCTTCTCTTACTCAGGAGGAACGACAACGTCGTCGAGTGAATAATCTGTGCCTGTATTGTGGGGAACCTGGGCACTATGTCAGGAACTGTCCCCTTAAACTCCGTAAGTGCCTATCTCTGTCCTCTGACTATGTTGCACCTCTGGTTAAGAACACTACTCACCTTGCTCTCTCTCTCCTGTTACAGCTTCCAGGAGAGACCCTGCAAATAGCTGCCATTATTGACTCTGGAGCTTGCAGTTGTTTCATGGACTCTCTTTTTGCTACCCAACACCGGATACCTCTGTTGCCTAAAACCCATGGACTTTCCATTCATCTAGCTGATGGAACAGCCATTAAGTCAGGGCCTGTTACCCAAGAGACTGTTCCAATTCCCGTTTCCATCTCCAATTCTCATCAAGAACTGTTATGCCTAGATATCATCGCTTCACCTATGTTCCCCATAATCCTCGGCATGCCATGGTTACAGGCCCACAATCCTGACATTAATTGGATCACAGGTGAGGTTACCTTTTCCTCCCCATATTGCCAACAGTCTTGTAGACTTCAGGACACTCAGAAGAATCCTACCCTGCTCTGTTTGAACACAGATCCTAGTCTACACCTTTCCATCCCTTCTGCATATCATGATTTCTTAGATGTATTCAGCAAGCGGGGGGCAGAGGTCTTACCCCCTCACCGGGCCTATGACTGTCCTATCGAATTACTCCCCGGTGCCGAGATACCTTTTGGAAGAATATATCCTTTAACGTAAGTGGAACAAGGGGCTTTAAAAGAATATATCGATGAGAATCTAAAGAAAGGCTTCATTCGTCCATCCACGTCTCCAGCAGGTGCAGGTATCTTCTTCGTACAAAAGAAAGACAAGACCCTCAGACCATGTGTAGATTACCGTGAGCTGAACAAAATCACTGTAAAGAACCGTTACCCTTTTCCTCTGGTACCAGAGCTGTTCCAAAGACTTGGGACAGCTACCATATTCACTAAGCTTGACCTCTGCGGAGCCTACAATTTGGTTCGTATTAGGGACGGAGACGAATGGAAGACCGCCTTTCGTACCCGTTATGGACATTTTGAATACCTTGTGATGCCGTTTGGGCTGTGCAATGCTCCTGCTACATTCCAGTACTTCATCAATGATGTTTTAGGAGACTTTCTAGATCTGTTTGTTATCGTCTATTTAGACGACATACTAATTTTTTCTTGTTCCCTTGAATCCCATCGCAGGCACGTCAGAAGTGTATTGGCCCGGCTTCGACAACACGGTCTATATGCAAAAGCTGAGAAATGTGAATTTGAACAGGAAAGTATTCCATTTTTGGGGTTAATCATTTCCATCAGGGGGATTAAGATGGACCCACAAAAGGTCACTGCAGTACTAGACTGGCCAGTCCCAACAGATAAGAAGGGGATCCAGCGATTCGTTGGATTCGCTAATTTCTACCGCAAATTTATTAAGGGGTTTTCAGCCATCATCACACCCATCACACAGCTAACTAAACAGGGTACACGTTTCCACTGGTCTGCTGAGGCTCAAAAGGCTTTCGAGACTCTCAAGGGCCTTTTTACCTCTGCTTCCGTGCTAAAACATCCAGATTCCTCTCTGCCATTTGTACTAGAGGTGGACGCATCCGAAATTGCGGTAGGGGCAGTGTTGTCCCAAAAACAGGGAACTAAGGCCCTGTTATATCCTGTGGCCTTCTTCTCTCGTAAATTGTCCACGGCAGAGAGAAATTATGATGTAGGTGACAGAGAATTATTGGCTATCAAATCCGTGTTGGAGGAGTGGCGCTATCTGCTAGAGGGTGCCGCTCATCCAGTCTTAATTTTTACAGATCATAAGAACCTGGAGTATTTGAGGTCTGCAAAAAGGTTGAAGCCACGCCAAGCCAGGTGGGCCCTCTTTTTCTCCAGGTTCTCTTTTCATGTCACTTATCGCCCTGGTTCCAAGAATACCAAGACTGATGCCCTATCCAGGATGTTTCAAAAGCCCCAAGAGGTTTGTCCAGGGAGATCTGCTTTCCCGGATTAAGCAGGCTTCCGCAGAATTGGGGTCTTCCATTAGGCCAGAACTCCAAGTTAAGGATGGGTTATTATGGCACGAGAATAGGATTTTTATACCTGAAGAACTACGAGTTTCAGTACTAGAACTCTGTCATGACCATGCTTTTGCTGGGCATTTTGGAGTGGCTAAAACTACTGATCTGGTACAGCGTACCTTTTGGTGGCCTCAGTTACGTGATGATTGTAGGAGATTTGTTGAATCCTGTACCACCTGTATCAGAAACAAGGGGCACAGGACCAAGGCATGGGGTTTGCTAAAGCCATTACCTGTCCCAGATAGGCCTTGTAAGATGCTTTCTATAGATTTTATTGTGGAATTACCTCCGGCTGGGGGTTTCACCTCAATTTTTGTCATAGTAGACCGGTTGTCGAAGATGGCCCACTTTGTCCCAATGAAGGGCACTCCCTCAGCTACAGAAACAGCACAGGCATTCATTAGAGAAGTCATCAGGCTCCATGGGGTACCAGTTAATATCGTTTCAGATCGGGGGGTACAGTTTACCTCCCGATTCTGGAGGTCTCTATGCAAAACATTGAAGATTGAACTCTCATTTTCATCTGCTTACCACCCCCAGACTAATGGGCAAACAGAGAGAACAAACCAGACTCTTGAACAATATTTACGCTGTTTTTCTTCATTTGCCCAGGATGATTGGATTTCTGTTCTTCCATTGGCTGAGTTTGCCTACAACAACTCTATTCATTCCGCTATCAAACAAACCCCATTTTTTGCAAATTATGGTTACCACCCTTCTTTTCTGCCTAATTCTCTTCCAGAGTGCACAGTACCCGCAGTTCAGGAGAGGTTGGATTTCTTCACTTCCAACAATCAAGTTTTGCAGGAGACCATGACCAGGACCCAGGAGTATAATAAAGCAACTTTTGATAAGAAGAGACAGGGTGAGCTGTTACTTACACCCGGGGACCAGGTATGGTTATCTACAGTAAATCTCAGGATGGCTTGCCCATCAAAGAAATTGGGTCCCAAGTTTCTTGGCCCATTTCCTGTTAAGCGAAGGATTAATGAGGTGGCATACGAACTTGAACTTCCGGATTCATTAAAAGTGCATCCAGTATTTCATGTGTCTCTACTCAAACCCTCTGTTTCTAACCCATTTCCAGGCCGAAGTATGGATCCTCCTGATCCAATTTTGGTGGATGGGGAGGAAGAATTCGAGGTGGAGGCTATCATGGACCATAGGAGAAGAGGCAACCAAAATCAATTTTTGATAAAATGGAGGGGGTTCGGCCCAGAAGAAAATTCTTGGGAATCCGAGGATAATATTCATGCTGAAAATCTTTTACAATCTTTTAAAAGAGCCCATCCGGAGAAATTCCCTCAAAGGGGCATCCGGAGGCTGCCCCTTGGGGGGGGCAATGTCATGAAGATCCTGCCAATAATCAGCGATCCAGACGCAGGGGGACACGGCCGCGGGTTCCACTGCGCATGCGCGCGCGTTCACGGGTGCTGTCACGCACGGGCACGCGCGCGCACTCCCGCTAGTGCCAGGCGGGCTATTTAAACCGGCCTGTCACACTGCATCCCCGCTGTCTGCTCTACAGCGTTCCGTGTGCCTTAACCTGATCTGACCTGTGTACTCTGCTATCTGACCCGGCTTCCTGTTAGACCATCCTGCTATCCGCCTGCACCAGACCCTCTTGGCTTGCCTGACCATCCCTCTGTGTTGTCCCTGGTACCTCTGCTGATCGACCGATACCGACCTCTGGCTTGTTTGACCACCCCTCAGTCTGACACCTGTATCCAGCGTTCCAGTCTACTACCTGCTGCCTTGTTCCTGGTTCCAGTCCAGCGTTCCAGTCTACTACCTGCTGCCTTGTTCCTGGTTCCAGTCCAGCATTCCAGTCTACTACCTGCTGCCTTGTTCCTGGTTCCAGTCCAGCGTTCCAGTCTACTACCTGCTGCCTTGTTCCTGGTTCCAGTCCAGCGTTCCAGCCTACCACCTGCTGCCTTGTTCCTGGTTCCAGTCCAGCGTTCCAGGCTACTACCTGCTGCCTTGTTCCAGGTTCCAGTCCAGTGTTCCAGGCTACTACCTGCTGCCTGTTCCAGGTTCCAGTCCAGCGTTCCAGGCTACTACCTGCTGCCTTGTTCCTGGTTCCAGTCCAGCGTTCCAGGCTACTACCTGCTGCCTTGTTCCTGGTTCCAGTCCAGCGTTCCAGACTACTACCTGCTACCTTGTTCCAGGTTCCAGTCCAGTGTTCCAGGCTACTACCTGCTGCTTGTTCCAGGTTCCAGTCCAGCGTTCCAGGCTACTACCTGCTGCTTTGTTCCTGGTTCCAGTCCTGCTTACTTACCTGCTTACTTACCTGCTTCCTTATCTGCTGTGGCTCCGGGTCCTCTCTGTGAACCAGCGTCCTCTTCAGCTTCTGGACCCAGAGGGTGTCACCACTCCTGAACTTCCGGTGACTGTCGCTCCTGCCAGGCACCCATACCACTCCTCACTCCTGGCCTTCTGTCTCCATTCCAGAGGAACAGGAGTGGGAGCTGTAAGGGCGGTCCTTCTCTGCACTCCAGGCTCACAACCTACCAGGTACGTGACACTATCCCTGTTGCCACTAAACATGTCCACAGCTAAGCCATAGTCCTGATAGTTTTCATAATATGACCATTTGTTTGCAACTCACACCATCCATTGACATTCATTGAAACTACACTCTAGCCCCTTCAAATTTGAAGGGCAATATCTAAACTGCGACTGTGCCTTCAATTTTAATATTTCAGAGACATACTATGTATCAAAATCTAGGTCTGGGTTTTGTGATTCTCACAATATAAAGATCTTCGCTGTAGAATTTATAGTTTTTAAAATACGGTCATTTGAATTACTGCACAGTTATTACATCTATCATTAACCTTTGTATTGAGCAGTATTTGTGAAGCATAAACAGGACATGAGCGTTTCTAGGAAACAGTGGTTGTAAACACAAGATGCTGAGACCCCCCAAATGCATGTGGTCATACCTTCATCTGCTAGATGAAGGTATGACAAAAGCTGACCCCCCATGATCAGCCAAAACATTATGACCCCCCCATGATCAGCCAAAACATTATGACCCCCCCATGATCAGCCAAAACATTATGACCCCCCATGATCAGCCAAAATATTATGACCACGCCATAATCAGCCAAATCATTATGACCGCCCCATGATCAGCCAAACCATTATGACCACA
This sequence comes from Lithobates clamitans, assembly GCA_037952925.1. Classification (NCBI taxonomy): domain Eukaryota; kingdom Metazoa; phylum Chordata; class Amphibia; order Anura; family Ranidae; genus Lithobates; species Lithobates clamitans. The sequence goes on from JBBGZY010000534.1 coordinate 649,660, forward strand.
CCATAATCAGCCAAATCATTATGACCACACCATAATCAGCCAAATCATTATGACCACGCCATAATCAGCCAAAACATTATGACCCCCCCATGATCACCCAAAACATTATGTCCACCCCACGATCAGCCAAACCATTATGACCACAACATGATCAGCCAAAACATTATGACCACCCCATTATCAGCCAAACCATTATGACCCCCCCATGATCAGCCAAAACATTATGACCACGCCATAATCAGCCAAATCATCATGACCACGCCATAATCAGCCAAAACATTATGACCCCCCCATGATCAGCCAAAACATTATGTCCACCCCACGATCAGCCAAAACATTATGACCACAACATGATCAGCCAAAATATTATGATCACCCCATGAGAAAAAAATTTTAACAATCATTTTTGAAAAAAAATCATTTTTGAAGAAAAAAATCTTTTGAAAAAAAAATACATATATTTTTAAAAAAAATAATCTTTTGAAAAAAAAATCATTTTTGAAAAAAAATGTTCAGCTCTTTCAGCTAATGATGGGACTTCAACTTTTTTACTACTATTTATACTTTTTAAAATATTAAGTTTTTTAACACTTTTTTCAGTTACTCCAGCCATTCCAACCACACAATTACTCAAGCCACTCCACCCAGTTACTCGGCCCACTCCAGTTGTAGAGGCAAGAACACTTTTCACAATTTCCCCAGAAATTGTAGCTTTTCTAGTTATTATTATTATAGCCAAATTTACCACCCTAACTCCTCCCACAGTTTTTACACTACATAGACAAGTAATATACCGAAACCTGTGGATTGTTCCCGATTGGTGTGCTATTACTTTGTGGAACTTTTTTCGCCAAATGGTTCACGAAATATCGTCGTTTTTGCAGCAATATTGGTCCCATAGGAATGAATGGCAAAATGTTCAATGTCATTTAATTGGTGTGCTAATACCTTGTGGAACTTTGTGAAAAGCTGAAAAATACCAGTGTGATTCCGGAATCAATGTCATTTAATTGGTGTGCTATTACTTTGTGGAACGTTTCACCGAATGGTTCACAAAATATCGTTGTTTTTGCGGCGAAATTGGTCCCATAGGAATGAATTTTGAAAAAAAAAAAACATTTTTGAAAAAAAAATCATTTTTGAAAAAAAAAAAAATAATTTTTGAAAAAAAAAAAATCATTTTTGAAAAAAATGTTCAGCTCTTTCAACTAATGATGGGACTTCTTCAACTGTTTTACTACTATTTATACTTTTTAAAATATTAAGCTTAACAGTTACTCAAGCCACTCCACCCAGTTACTCCGCCCAATCCAGTTGTAGAGGCAAGAACACTTTTCACAATTTCCCCAGAAATTGTAGCTTTTCTAGTTTTTGTTTGTCATTACAGCAGGGTATGTTTTTCTGGTTTCCAGGTGCCACCTTGTGGGGAGTCTATGCAATTACATCATATTTACTATAAGTTGCTTTGCAGCTTCTTTAGAGTACATATATTTTTGGGGTTCTTAAATTGCACTAATGGCTATGTCGGTTAATGTACTGCCATGGAATATAAGGGGCCTTAATGATAAGGTTAAAAGGGCGGCAATGTTTGCTTATTTGAAGGCATCTAGACCTCATATTGTGCTTCTGCAAGAGACCCATTTGGATGGGAGCAAGGTTTTGTCTTTACGTAGGGCATGGATACAGAAAATGTATCATGCCTCTTACTCCACTTATGCTAGAGGGATGACTATTTGCTTGGCAAAAGTGTCCCTTGCACGGTTCAAAGGGTGATCTCTGATACGGGAGGGCAACATGTTATCCTAGTGCTGGAAATTTAGTAGATAACAATGGTATTAGCATGTGTATACGTTCCTCTGCCTTTTTATGCACAATTCTTGCGTGACATGTTGGTATTACTGGCTCCCTATATGCACCATACTCAACTCCTGGCTGGGGACTGTAATACCATTCTAGATGACGGGCTAGATGCTACTAACCCATTGAGGCTCTCCCCACTGATTTTTTATCCTGGGTGTCTGCTGCCCAGCTTGCTGAGTTATGGCGGTGGAAGAACCCAGGGGTTAGAAGCTACTCCTGTTTATCTTGCACCCACAAAACAGCATCAAGAATTGATCTTGCTTTCGCCAATCCCCAATGCTTACAGTTAGTTCATGCTGTCACATATTTGGCAGGGGGTTTATCAGATCATGATCCTTTATTAATAACACTTTCTGTGGGGGCCAGGACTGGAGGAAATGCATGGAGGTTGTCGCCTGGTTGGTTGCAGGTAGAACGGGTGACACCAGGGCCGCCATCAGGGTGGTACAGGCAGTACTGATGTAAGGGGTCCGAGCATCCCTAGGGGCCCAGTTGACCAGGGCCCGCTCCCCCAACAGCAGCCCGCACCGCCGATAGCCTGCGCGCCGCCCTGCCGCTATAGAGGAGGAGAGAATGAGAACGTTTCTCTCCCGCTGGCTGAAGCTAGGAGGAAGAAAGCATCATTAGCGTGTCATTAAACAAGCCAGAGCCTCCGCCGCCTTTCTGACTAGCAACCCCCCAGCAGGTGATCGCGGCCAGCACTAGATAGCTCCTCTTCCTTCCCTGCTGAGGCGGAGCCTGCTGGCTGCTGCTAGGGTTGCTTGCAATGTGATTGGCCAGGACATGGGTGGGGGGTGGTCAGCTCGTCAATGGTGAACATGGACCCAGCCCTATCAGGTGCATGCAGATAGATACCAGAGAGCTGTGTGTAGGGTAAGTCACAAAAATATAATGTGTGCTGCTATGCCCCTTGTGCTGCCTGTAGATTTGGACTTTATTTCATTCTTCTCCTTGAATGGGACACCTGGCTGAGGCTGACAAGCTGGCATTGAGTTGCATTGTGAAAATGGATGAGGATGACTCTGGGTGGAGATGAGAGTTACTGTAATGTACCTGGTAGTTGAGCCTGACTGGTAGAAGGAGACCTCTCTTAAGCGCTGGTTCAGGAGCCGCTGGAAGTGGGAACAGTGGTCTCCTGAGCACAGTGGGTAGGAGGGCCTGATGCGGTTTCCAGCAGAAGCAGACACCGGAACTGGAATGAAGTCCCTCAGGGATGGCTGAGCTGTGGATGCAGGTAACTGGTGCAGGCCGGTAGGTAGGCTGGTAGCCGGATGCGTAGACCGCAGCTGGATGCAAACAGGCAGGCTGGAGCAGCGTGACAGGACACAGGCAAGCAAGGTCAGACAGTCCGTATTTGGCAGGAGATCAGGCAGGATATCAACAGGAGGGATGATCCAAGAGTAGTCAGACAGGCAGGAGTTCAGCAACGGGTAGCAGAAGAAACAAGGTCAGACAAGCCGGGTCGGATAGGAGACTGGAGAATGGTCAGACGTAGCCGGGTCAATATCAAACAACAAGCAGGCAGATACAGGAACTTTCAGGTGCAGAGCTGCAGACGAACAGCAGCTAACATGAGCACCTGTCACCCTTTTAAAGGCCCCTTGGCGCCAAACGGCGCTAGCGCGAACGGGCGTGCGCACGGGCGCGCGCGCGCACCCGCGAACGCGCGTACGGGCATTCGCGGGAGCGCTCCGGCGCCCCCTGGTGGGGATTTTGGCTGAATATGCTTGGAAATGATCCTTGAGGACCTACGTGCACGCAGATTCACCCGACGACTGCTGACATGCCCCTGACATTGCCCCCCCCCAACGGGCAGCCTCCGGATGCCCAGATGCGCCTTTTTTTCAGGATGGGTAGAGAAGTATGCATGAATTAAACGTTTGGCATGAATATTACAGTCAGGTTCCCATGAGTTGTTCTCCGGACCATACCCTTTCCACTTAATTAAAAACTGTACTTGCCCCGACCTCTTTCTGCAGTCAAGGATGGATTCCACTTCATATTCTTCATTGCCGTCCACCAGAACTGGTTCAGGGACCCTGGTGCCCCTATCAGGAAAAGGATCATCTACAGCAGGCTTTAAGAGTGATACGTGAAATACAGGATGTATCTTAAGTGAATCAGGTAAGCATAATTCATACGATACTTCGTTAATTTTCCTTTTCACAGGGAAAGGTCCAATAAATTTTGGGGCAAGTTTCTTGGAAGGACATGACAATCTGATATTATTAGTGGACAGCCATACCTTGTCGCCAGGTTGGAGGTTTAGATCTCCCCTTCTTTTCTCATCAAAGAACCTCTTATTATCCGCTTGCGCTTTGGATACCGCCTCCTGCAAGATCCGATTATTACGACTGAAAAACTGCACTGTGTCCTGGACCGCTGGAACTGAAGATTCTGAAAGACAATCTGGTAAAAAAGATGCATGAAACCCATAATTGGCAAAGAAAGGAGATTGACCGGTGGCAGAGTGACTGGCGTTATTGTACGCAAATTCTGCAAGTGGCAGCAAGGATACCCAATCATCTTGCACAAAAGATGTAAAACACCTAATGTATTGCTCCAGAGTTTGATTTGTCCTTTCAGTTTGCCCATTAGTTTGGGGGTGGTATGCTGAGGACAGGGCTAGTTCAATCTTCAAGTTTTCACAAAGGGCTCTCCAGAAACGTGAAGTAAACTGCACCCCCCTATCAGACACTATATTTGCGGGAATCCCGTGTAACCTAACGATTTCTTTAATGAACACACGAGCTGTCTCTACAGCAGAAGGTGTTCCTTTTAGGGGCACAAAGTGGGCCATTTTGGATAGCCGGTCGACGACCACAAAGATCGCCGAACACCCCTCCGAATGTGGCAGTTCGACTATAAAGTCCATTGCTATCATTCTCCAGGGCCTATCTGGTATAGGCAATGGTCTTAGTAGACCCCACGCTCTGTTCCTGGGGGTTTTGTTCTGGATGCAGACAGAGCAGGAGTTGACATATTTCTTGCAAAATTCCTTTAAGTTAGGCCACCAAAAGGTGCGCTGCACCAGCTCAAGGGTCTTACGGACCCCAAAATGTCCTGCAAGTGGGTGGTCATGCAAAAGCGTCAGCACCTTGACTCTAACGTTCTCTGGCACGAAGATTTGACTTCCCCTCCATAATAGTCCATCTCGAGGTGTTAAGGAAGGCTCCTGAAGACTTGAAGGTTCTGGGGATGCTTCTCTAATCATGGATAGCAAATCTGTCTGAAGGAGAAGAAAACTGTTTGCCGGCAAAATAGTGTCAGGGACGGAAGAGTCCTTAGGATTATCAAACATGCGTGACAATGCGTCTGGTTTTGTATTCTTGGATCCCGGCCGGTAGGTGATGTGGAAGCAAAATCGTGTGAAAAATAGGGCCCAACGGGCCTGTCTGGGTTTCAGTCTTTTAGCAGATCTTAGATACTCCAGATTTTTGTGATCTGTATAAATCAGTACTGGATGGACTGCACCTTCAAGCAAGTATCTCCATTCTTCCAAGGCAGTCTTAATGGCAAGTAACTCCCGATCCCCCACATCGTAGTTCCGCTCAGCTAGCGAAAGTTTTCTAGAGAAGTACCCAACAGGATGCATCAGATCTTTGTTGCCCTGACGTTGGGAAATAATAGCACCCACAGCTACTTCGGAGGCATCAACCTCTAGAATAAAAGGCAACGATGGGTCTGGATGGCTAAGAATCGGAGCTGAAGTGAAACGCCTTTTTAATTCTTCAAAGGCCTCCTGGGCCTCCTGGTTCCAGTGGAAACGAAGATTCTGCTTGGTTAGCTGTGTAATGGGGGAGATGATGGCAGAGAACCCCCTGATAAACTTCCTGTAAAAGTTCGCAAAGCCAACAAAGCGTTGTACGCCTTTCTTGTCCATGGGTGCTGGCCATTCTAACACAGCAGACACTTTCTGGGGATCCATTTTAATACCGGTTGGGGAGATGACCAACCCCAGAAACTGAATCTCTTTTTGTTCAAATTCGCACTTCTCCGCTTTGGCGTACAATCTGTGCAAGCGGAGTCGTGCTAGGACTTTACGGACATGTTCCCTGTGTTGCTCAAGTGAACTGGAGAAGATAAGGATATCGTCCAGGTAAACAATTAAGAAGATGTCCAGGAAGTCTTTAAACACATCGTTGACCAGATGCTGAAATGTGGCAGGAGCATTGCAAAGGCCGAAGGGCATGACCAAATATTCGTAGTGCCCGAAACGGGTCCGGAAAGCCGTCTTCCATTCATCCCCGGCCCGAATGCGGACCAGGTTATAGGCCCCTCTCAGGTCTAATTTGGTGAAGATAATGGCGGTCCGTAATTTTTGAAACAGTTCTGGTATTAGGGGCAACGGATAACGGTTCTTGACCGTAACCTTGTTTAATTCCCGATAATCCACGCAAGGGCGGAGCGTATGATCTTTCTTAGAGACAAAAAATATTCCCGCTCCTGCTGGTGAAGTGGACTGTCGAATGAAGCCTTTCTCTAGATTTTCATCGATGTAAACCTTAAGCGCCTCTTGTTCCTTTTCGGACAGCGGAAAGATGCGCCCAAAAGGGATCTCAGCTCCAGGAAGCAATTCAATTGGACAGTCATAGGGGCGATGGGGTGGCAGAGAATCTGCTCCCTTCTTGCTGAATACATCTGCAAAGTCCTGATAGACCTCTGGTATGTTTTGAAGCAGATCTGGGTCAGTGTCCATACATAGTAGGGTAGTAGCAGGATTAACAGGTTCAGGTAGGCAATGTCTTTGACAATAGGGTGACTGAAACTTGATCTCGCCCGTGGCCCAATTAACAAGAGGATTGTGGGCTTGAAGCCAGGGCATACCCAAAATGATTGGGAAAAGAGGTGATGAGATGACGTCCAAGATTAAGATCTCTCGGTGCTGGGATGAACAGATAGCAGATAGTGGAAGGGTTTCTTGAGAGACCTGCCCGGACTTTATACGGGACCCATCGGCCAGAAAAATTGAGAGTCTATGTGTCTTGTCTTTTAGAGGAAGTTTTTGCTGTGTGGCAAAGGTGGAGTCAACAAAACAGCTACATGCCCCGGAATCAACAATGGCGTTGACTTGAATTGTTCTTCCCTGGAGCTGTAATGAGAGAGGGAGAACAAGTTGAGTGGCATTGGCTGTTAAAGCAGACAAACTGGTTGGAGCTGAAGAAAAACACTTACGGATCTTCACTGGGCAGTTGTTCACGTAGTGGCCCGTTCCGCCACAATAGAGGCAAAGGTTCAGTTGGCGCCTGCGTGCCCGTTCTTCAGGGGTCAGAGTGGTACGCATAAGTCCAAGTTGCATGGGTTCAGGGGCATCAGTTGCCTGGTTGACTGGACAAGTCCTATACCACCTAGGTATACACTAGGCTTTCCTCCATGTGCACCCTCCACACCCACTTGCATTTTGCCACGCTTGACCATAAGTCACAGATTAAAAGATACTAATCGCAGACCCATGGGGTTGCAAACTCCACAATTTGGCTGATTTGACGGCGCACCAAGGTCCCCGAGGCATAATGCAATACGCCCAGACCGGGTAGCTTTACATGTCTTTTGTTTTCATGTTTGTCCTGTCTGTATTGTTTTAAACGGCCGCATCGATTTTCAACCAATGCTCATTTGCATAATTCTTTAACAAATGTGAATTTTAAAGCAATATCAATAAATAGATGGTTTTATTTAACTATGAAAATTGACTATTTTGTTGCATGAAGTAACCCCTTTTTGAAACCCAGCCCTATTGGGTTTACCCTTACCCCATTGTTCCCCTCCCTTTTTCTAGTAACAAGTACGGTTACTGCAACAATACCCTAAAGGGTTATTGAGAGTACGGGTGATTGGAATTTCCTTGCTCAGTACAGGTGATACTCACGTCTTCCCGCATTCCCCATCTCCCATTCCCCTTTTCCCTTTCCCAAAAGGTTTTTGTTGACTGGACTTGGCCCGGCAGAAGGTAGATACCGAGAGGCAGGCAGCGGGGCTCTGGCAGTCATCCACATAGGCCGAATTTGTTGGGCAGATCGTTCAGACCGGCGCTCACGAAGGCGTCGGTCAATCTGGATAGTGATGGCAATGAGCTCTTCTAAGGTGTCAGGCATTCCTACTCGGGCAAGCTCATCCTTAAGACCCTCAGATAACCCCATGCGGAACTGGTGGCGTAGGGCTGCATTATTCCATTGAGTATCCGCGCTCCAGCGTCGAAAGTCCATGACATAGTCCTCGGCCGGTCTACGGCCTTGCTGGAGCGCGATCAAAGCTGCCTCAGCGGTGGCAGCCCGCTGAGGATCCTCATAAAGCTGGGCCATGGCTTCAAAAAAGGCAGGTAGGGTCTGAACCTGTATGGCGTTGGATTCAATCAAGCGATGGGCCCAGGTCTGGGGTTCCCCCTGCAGGAGGGATACAACAAACCCCACTTTGGTGGCTTCCAAAGAAAAAGTCCGTGGCTGTAGTCCAAAGTAAAGTTGACAAGCGCTGCGGAAGGCCACAAACTTAGTTCGGTCACCGGAAAACTTGTCAGGAACAGGTACTCTTGGTTCTGGTGGGAGCATGACCACTGAGGGTGGTGCAGCAGCCTGTACTGGAGCAGCTGCGGGTGCAACGGCCACACCACCGGAACCACTGAGGTTTAACACTTGCCCTTCCAGTCTGTTATAACTGTCCTGTAGAGTCTTTACTGCTTGGGTGAGGGCCGCCAAGTGTGTACAGATCTCCTGAATGGGAGAGGTCTCTCCTGCAGGCTCAGTCATGGCTGTTCGTACTGTAATGTACCTGGTAGTTGAGCCTGACTGGTAGAAGGAGACCTCTCTTAAGCGCTGGTTCAGGAGCCGCTGGAAGTGGGAACAGTGGTCTCCTGAGCACAGTGGGTAGGAGGGCCTGATGCGGGTTCCAGCAGAAGCAGACACCGGAACTGGAATGAAGTCCCTCAGGGATGGCTGAGCTGTGGATGCAGGTAACTGGTGCAGGCCGGTAGGTAGGCTGGTAGCCGGATGCGTAGACCGCAGCTGGATGCAAACAGGCAGGCTGGAGCAGCGTGACAGGACACAGGCAAGCAAGGTCAGACAGTCCGTATTTGGCAGGAGATCAGGCAGGATATCAACAGGAGGGATGATCCAAGAGTAGTCAGACAGGCAGGAGTTCAGCAACGGGTAGCAGAAGAAACAAGGTCAGACAAGCCGGGTCGGATAGGAGACTGGAGAATGGTCAGACGTAGCCGGGTCAATATCAAACAACAAGCAGGCAGATACAGGAACTTTCAGGTGCAGAGCTGCAGACGAACAGCAGCTAACATGAGCACCTGTCACCCTTTTAAAGGCCCCTTGGCGCCAAACGGCGCTAGCGCGAACGGGCGCGCGCACCCGCGAACGCGCGAACACGCGTACGGGCATTCGCGGGAGCGCTCCGGCGCCCCCTGGTGGGGATTTTGGCTGAATATGCTTGGAAATGATCCTTGAGGACCTACGTGCACGCAGATTCACCCGACGACTGCTGACATGCCCCTGACAGTTACATTGTGGAGAGCCTCTTCACAATGTAACTCTCATCCCCACACAGGTTCCTTCTCATCCATTTTCACAATGCAACTCAATCATCTTTAGCCCCACCCAACGCCCAGCACCATTCATTCCTCCAGTCTCCGCAATGCATCCCCACCCACACCCAGCACCATAAATCCCTCCAGTCTCCACAATGCATCCCCACCCACGCCCAGCACCATCCATCCCCCCAGTCTCCACAATGTATCCCCACCCACGCTGTTGGAAGGCAACATGTTTTAGTTCATGATACAAGAGGTGTTTGAAATATGAACGATGGCTATACCAGACCTTCGCATCCTTGGGGGCTGTTTGGAATGTAGCAAGTTGCACATCAAAGGTTTGTAGCATATCAGATTATTCATCTGAAAGAAGCAAGGCTGAACAAAAGTTTGGCTCCTGTCCTTCTGGTGTGATAACATGGAAATCCTTGATTAGCCCTCTGCAAGCAAGCTTGAAAAAGGGCCATAGCTGACAAGATGATTGATGAATGTCCTGCTACAAAGATCAAAGGATCAAAGGCATTGAAGATACATAGACATGATACATGGACAATGCTACCCCTAGAGGCCAATACAGCAGGACAGACAGTAATATAATATATTGAGAAGGACTGCCCCTGAACTAATTTAATTAGTTAGAAACCTAAATGGGCAGGCAATGGGGTTGGGTCTTGACAGTGTATGGATGAAGTTTAAAAAGTGCACACAGGAGGGAAGTTGTCCTCTTTTCGCTCTTGGCTCATGCCTGGTGGCTCTCTGATGGCTCTCTCTCTACTATTTTGAGCCTCATGGCTCTCTCTCTATCATCTTGAGCCCAGCCGAGGAGACTGTGCGATAAGTATCTTTGATGTTCTTGTATTATATGTTCTGTTGTTATATGCTTTGTAACATCTTTCTTGAGTATTTTCATGTTAGCGTTTTCCTATTTTCTTGGGAAATAAATAAGACATTGTTACTAAGCAGTGTGTTTGTTTTCATAGCTAACCTTATATTATTGTGCTATCAACAGTAACTATCAGAGTTTTAATAGATTAGCTAACTATAGAAATAGACAAATTAATACATATATGGAATAAATAGAGGGAATCCATGACCACCTTCGAATAATATTTAGCTTAGAATTTATTCTAATCTCAGATTTTATTTCACACGCCGAGCACCATCCATCCCTCCAGTCTCCACAATGCATCCCCACCCACACCCAGCACCATCCATCCCTCCAGTTTCCACAATGTATCCCCACCCACGCCCAGCACCATCCCTCTCCACAATGTATCCCCATCCACGCCAAGCACCATCCATCCCTCCAGTCTCCACAATGTATCCCCACCCACGCCCAGCACCATCCATCCCTCCAGTCTCCAAAAAGTGGGTGCATGGAAGGACTCAGTGGAATGGCCAGTGGGCGGATTCCGTGGGATGGCCAGTGGGTGGGCCCTAGGGAATATTGGTGGTCAGACCCTTGGGGGAGGGGAGGCATAAAGCTGTGTAAGGGGCCCCAACATTTCTGATGGCTGCCCTGGGTGACACAACAAGTAAAAACACCTATGTCTGAGTTCTGGGATGATAATTCTGTCTCTGCTGCGGACACGGTGGTTCGGGGCGCTTTCAAGGCTGTAATGAGAGGACAATATATATCTGCCATCAAGGCAGTTTGTAAAGAAAATACTGCAGAAAGGGGGAGGTTGCAATCTGAGGAGCCTAGATTGGAAGTGGAATATGTGGCTGCCCCTGGGGATGCCGCGTTTGCATCCTCAGAGGGAGCCAAGCGTCATTTTGCTTTGTTTGACACAAACCTTGCCCACACTATCTTGCTTCATAGAGCTGAATCACTTTTTGAAAAGGTCAATAAAAATGGTTGTTGGTCATGCTGGTGGCAGATCAGAGGGCTCCGGTTAGTGTACCATGTATACGCTCTCACGCATCCTTACGCATCCTGAGGCTATCATGCAACAATTTGTTAAGTATTATTCGGATTTATATTCTCCTATAACGTCTTATGATAGGGATGAATTATTAGACCCTCTGTCCAACCTTCCTGAGGATGATGACAGAGCATGGTTAGACCAGGGCATTATTCTTAAAGCAATAGAAACAGCAATTCTGTCTTTTCCTTCAAATAAATCCCCAGGCCCGGATGGTTTTCAGGTAGAATGGTATAGGCCAGGGATATGCAATTAGCGGACCTCCAGCTGTTGCAAAACTACAAGTCCCATCATGCCTCCGCCTCTGGGTGTCATGCTTGTGGCTGTCAGAGTCTTACTGTGCCTCATGGGACTTGTAGTTCTGCAACTGGAGGTCCGCTAATTGCATATGCCTGGTATAGGCAATACTCTGACACGCTGGGTACTAGATTGAGAACCTTATACGTATACTGCTTTGAAAATGGTGCTCTACCTTCCTCTATGTTGGATGCTTATGTGGTTCTGCTGCCTAACCCGGGTAAGGATCTAACATGCTGCTCCTCATATAGACCAATAGCCCTCCTAAATGCAGATCTTAAAATTCTGGTTTTGGCTACTAGGTTGTCTGTGGTGCTTCCATCCCTGGTTGATGTGGATCAAACTGGCTTTATGCCGGGGAAGTGCACAGGCACCAATTTACGTTGCCCGTTTACTTATTTGCAGATCTCCCACAACAACACTGGGACTAGGGCAGTGGTCTCAGTGGATATGGCCAAGGCCTTTGACTCAGTTGATTGGGGATACATGACCATCGTGTTAGAACGTATGGATTTTTGGCCAAAATATTGTAAGTGGGTGTCCTTGTTATACAGCAAACCTAAAATGGCATTGAAGATTGGGTACCATCTCCCCTTTTTAAAGGTGGATTGGGGAACCAGGCAGGGCTGCCCTCTATCCCCCTTCCTGTTTTCCCTGATGATTGAACATCGGCGAACACCATTGACGGTGGCGCTGCGATCCTCTCCTGCGGTCGGGGCCTTGGACGTTGGGATCATTAAAGAATGTTTGGAGCTGTATGCAGATGACATGCTGCTTTTTTTTAAGGATCCGGGTATATCTCTTTGTGCAGTCCTTGGTATTTTGGATAACTTTGCAACACTTTTAGGCCTCAAAGTTATTTGGGACAAATCTATATTCTTCCCCTAGATTTTGGTACCAGCGCTGCGGCAGATTCTGGGTTGCCACTGCAGTGGGTTAGTGTCAGGGCTGGGCTCAGCCCTTCCTTCTCTGAGCTGGCCGCTCAGCTGTCGGCTAATTGCCAGCTCCTATCTCTCCACAGTTACTCAGCTGTTGATGATATCCTGCTCGTCAGTCCTGCCTACTTAAGCCGTCCAGTTCAGAGGAGCTCTGCCTTCGCCTTGGTCACATCGCAGAAACTATCTCCTGCGATCCTGTTCAAGACTTGCTTTGCTGACATCCCTTCTGGCTCCAGATCCTGCTTGCTGTTCCACTACAATGATCCCTGGCTTCTAGCTTGGCTGACTATCCATTCCGGTTACTGAACTTTGGCTATGTTTTGACTATGTTTGTTCTTTTTACTTTTATTATTAAATAAGTTTGATTTAACTGTACTTCTGTCTCAGCCTGATTTCATTGTTTCTGACAGTTAGTCAATTTACCTACCTGGGGGTTCGCATTTCTGCTAGAATTGCGGACTATTTTAGTCTGAATTTGCAGCCCTTGGTGGATCTTTTGAAAAGGAAAATAGAGATATGGCAGAACCTTCCCCTGTCTGTGATGGGGCGGATAAACCTTCTCAAAATGAAGATACTTCCTGTTTTCCTGTATTTTTTGCGTAACTCACCTGTTTGGATTCCACGCTCCTTTTTTCGTCGGGTACACAGCATTTTTGGTTCTTTCCTATGAGGAAACTTTCCTCACAGAATAGGCCTCACAGCACTTCAGGTGCCCTGAGGACAGGGAGGCCTGGCACTCCCTGATCATTTTAAGTATTTCTTAGCTGGCCAGGGAGTTTTTGCACAAAGATGGCTTCTTGGGGATGACAGGATTCTGCCACAATCTTAGAGGAAGTGGTGCTGGGTTCTTATGAGGGCCTGCGTCTCTTTGCTTACAGGGTCCTAGGGCTCAGCTTCCACTGACGGGGACAATGCGAGACACTGTTAAGGCTTGGGACTGTGTTCAGAGGTTGCTGGCACCTGTCTCTACTGCCATATCACCGGCCTCACCGTTGTAGAGAAACTCGTTTTCCCCATCTACTCACTATACCTGATCCGATTATCTGGGTGTCAAGAGGCATTAAAACTTTGGGTGATGTCACCAGGGAAGGCGAGCTGTTACAGTTTTCAGATCTAAAACAGAAATTTGAGCTTTCAAATCCCTATCTTTTTCGTTGCCTCCAATTGCGCCACACTTTCGTGTCCCAATTGGGCTCTACTAAGCTGGATCTTAAGTCTTCAGCTCCGGAAAATATTCTATTGGATGACTCCATGAAAAAAACGCTGTCTGAATTATATAAGGAGCTGTTTTCTATATCGCCTCCTTCGGTGACCAAATGTAGGGAGCAGTGAATGAAGGAGGTCTCAGATTTGGGTGGAGAGGAGTGGGACGATATTTGTTCCCTTCACTCATTTAGTATCTGCTAGAGATTACTTAATTAAATTTAAATTCCTGCACAGAATCTACTACACCCCAGCAAAGTTATCTAAAATCTACTCGATGTGTTGGCTGGATGCTGCCGTTGCTCACAGTCTCCATCCAACTTTAGCCATGTGTTTTGGCATTGCCAGGTGGTCAAGGAGTTCTGGTCTGATGTTGGGCGCTGCATAATGGAAATTACATCTATACCTGCTAAAGGGAAAATAATACTGGGAGTATGCTAAAGGCCCCCTAACCTGAGGGAGGAGTGGGAGGTGGACCTCCTGTCACAATTTGGAATAGCAGCAAGGATGGGAAGTGTTACCATAATGGGGGATTTTAATTATCCAGACATAGACTAGGTGGAGGGAACCACGCATTTGTCTAATGCCGCGTACACGTGGTCGGACTTTTCAGCTACAAAAGTCCGACAGCCCACCCGACAGATTTTCGACGGACTTTTGGCAGACTTTCTAACGAATGGACTTAACTACATACGATTACACAAAAGTCCGACGGATTCGTATGTGATGACGTACACCGGACTAAAATAAGGAAGTTGATAGCCAGTAGCCAATAGCTGCCCTAGCGTCGTTTTTTGTCCGTCGGACTAGCATACAGATGAGTGGATTTCTGGGTCGGGCGGAGTTACGACGTAAAGATTTGAAGCAAGTTCCAAATCTAAAGTCTGTCAGATTTGTGACTGGAAAAGTCTGCTTAAGGTCCAAGTGAGCCCACACACGATCGGATTGTCCACCGGATTTGGTCCGTCGCCGTCCGTGGGACCAGTCTGGTCGAAAAGTCCGACCGTGTGTACGCGGCATAAGGCTCGCCAGTTCCTAAATGTCTTGCAGGACAATTTCATGGGTCAGATGGTAGACGCACCAACTAGAAATAAAGCGTTACTAGATCTACTGATTACCAACAATACAGACCTGATCATGGATGTGGAAATATGAGGAAATTTAGGAAACAGCGATCACAGGTCAATTGGCTTCATTATAATTCACACAAATAGGAAACATAGGGGAAATACAAAGACATTAAATTTCAAAAGAGCCCCGTGGGTTTTTTTTAGCAGCAATCTTAAGAACAAAGAACACGGAGGAGAGATGGGTTTGCTTCAAGCGCATATTAAATAAGGGCATTAGCCAATGCATCCCATTGGGTAATAAATTTAAAAGAGTGAACAAAAGTCCCGAATGGCTTAACTCCAATGTAAAAATGCATATAAAAGCAAAAGAGAAGGCCTTCAAAAAAATACAAGGTTGAGGAATCATCATCATCAGCATTCAAACTTTATAAAGACTGCAACAAGAAATGTAAGGGTGCAATTAGGGTGACTAAGATAGAACACGAAAGACACATAGCAGAGGAGAGCAAAAAAAAATCCCAAGAAATTCTTTAAGTTTATGAACAGTAAAAAAGGGAGGACAGACCATATTGGTCCCATAAAGAATGAGGAAGGACATCTGGTTACAAAGGATGGGGAGATGGCGAAGGTATTGAATTTATTCTTCTCCTCAGTCTTCACGAGGGTATCGGGGAGCAGAGGACAGAATTAGAATTAGATTTGGAAAACTTAACATTAATAAATTACCAGGACCGGATGGCTGGCACCCGAAGGTACTTAGGGAACTCAGTCAAGTAATTGCTAGACCATTGTTCCTAATTTTTACTGACAGTCTACTGACTGGAATGGTACCAGTGGATTGGAGAAAAGCCAATGTAGCACCAATATTTAAAAAGGGCCCAAAATACATCCCTGGGAATTACAGACCAGTTAGCCTAACATCAATAGTATGCAAGCTCTTGGAGGGGAGGATAAGGGAATATATACAAGCTTTTAGTAATAAAAACAACATCATTAGCAGTAACCAGCATGGATTCATGAAGAATCATTCTTGCCAAACCAATCTATTAACCTTCTATGAGGAGGTGAGTTGCCATCTAGCTAAAGGAAGGCTCATAGATGTGGTGTATCTGGATTTTGCAAAAGCATTTGACACAGTTCCCCATAAACATTTACTGTACGAAATAAGGTCCGTTGGCATGGACCATAGGGTGAGTACACGGATTGAAAACTGGCTACAAGGTTGAGTTCAGAGGGTGTTGATAATTGGGGAATACTCGGAATGGTCAGGGGTGGGTAGTGGGGTCCCACAGGGTTCTGTGCTGGGACCAATCTTATTTAATTTGTTCATTAACGACCTAGAGGATGGGGTAAACAGTTCAATCTCTGTATTTGTGGACAATACTAAGCTAAACTGGGCAATAACTTCTCCGCAGGATGTGGAAACCCTGCAACAAGAAGATCTGAACAAATTAATGGGGTGGGCAACTACAAGGCAAATGAGGTTTAATGTAGAAAAATGGAAAATAATCATCATTTGGGTGGCAAAAATATGAATGAAATCTATACACTAGATTACAGACTACAGACTACAGGCTCCTACCCACTCCAACGGCAACACCCTTGACCTTGTCTTCTCCTACCTGTGCACTCCGTGCAACCTTTCCAACAATCCACTCCCACTCTCTGATCACCACCTTATTAGTTTTGCTCTCTCCCTGTCTTCCACCTCTTCTCCCTCCAACCGCCTAACAGTTACACGTAGAAACCTTCGCCACCTCAACCCTTCTCTTCTCTATTCTGCTACTGATCACCTCTATGACAAAATCTCACCTCTGTCCTGCCCCAACCTAGCTACTTTCATCTACAACAGCTCACTGTCTTCCTCCCTAGACAAGCTTGCCCCCCTCGCTACACGCAGAATTAGGCCCCGACTGCTACAACCCTGGCAAACAGATGACACCAGAAGTCTCAGAAAACGTAGCCGTGCTCTTGAGCACCTGTGGCATAAGACTAAGACCCAGGAAGACTTCACACAATATAAATCTGCCCTCCTAAAATACTACTCCTGCCTTCACACTGCCAAACAGACCTACTTTATCACACTCATTAACACCTTCTCCTCCACGTCAACTCTTTTCTACCTTCAACACTCTACTCTGTCCTCCACTGCCTCCACCCACCAACTCACTCACTGCCCAGGAGATTGCCAATCACTTCAAAACTAAGATTGATACAATTCATGAGGAGATCGCCAATGCGCAAAAAACATCCCCCATGCAACACCACATGTCCACAGATACATTCATTACTTCCCTCATTCAACCCTGCTACTATTACTGAGGTTGCTAAACTTTTATCTAACACTCATCTAACCACCTGCCCCCTGGATCCTGTTCCCTCGCAAATGCTACGCTCACCCTCTGCCTCGATTCTACACTCTCTAACTCACATTTTCAACCTCTCCCTCTCTTGTGGCATCTTCCCAAACTCTCTAAAACATGCGCTAGTCACCCCCATACTTAAAAAGCCCTCACTGGACCCCACCAATCTCAACAACTTACGTCCCATCTCCTTACTCTCCTTCTCCTCCAAACTTCTTGAAAGACTGGTCTACAACCGACTAAGCGAGCATCTGACCATGAATAAACTTCTTGATCCCCTTCAGTCCGGTTTTCGCCCTCAACACTCCACGGAAACTGCTCTCCTTAAACTCTCAAATGACCTACTAATGGCTAAAGCCAATGGACACTATTCTGTACTACTTCTCCTGGATCTCTCTGCTGCCTTTGACACAGTGGAAAACCCCCTCCTCCTCAAAAAACTCCACTCCTTTGGTCTCCGTGACTGTACTCTTCGCTTGTTCTCATCCTACCTATCCCACCGCTCCTTCAGTGTCACTTACAACTCTACTTCCTCCTCTTCCTTTCTCCGTTGGGGGTCCCCCAAGGTTCTGTTCTTGGACCTCTCCTTTTCTCAATCTACACCACCGCCTTGGGTCAGTTGATTGCCTCCCACGGCTTTAAATATCATCTCTACGCTGATGACACCCAAATCTATCTCTCCACCCCCCAGCTCTCTCCATCTGTCTCCTCACGCATTACCAACTTACTAGCAGACATATCAGCCTGGATGTCACATCACTTCCTCAAACTCAACCTATCCAAAACCGAGCTCATGATATTTCCTCCCTCAGGTGCCACTTGCCATGATTTCCCTGTCATTATCAACGGCTCAACTATCAACCCATCTCCCCACGTCAAGGTCCTAGGTGTAATCCTGGACTCTGAACTAACCTTTCGACCCCACATTCTATCACTATCCAAAACTTGCCGCCTCAATCTCCGCAACATCTCCAAGATACACCCCTTCCTAACCAATTTCACCACAAAGCTTCTAATCCACTCCCTGGTCATCTCCCACCTCGACTATTGCAACTCCCTCCTCATTGGTTTACCTCTAAATAGGCTATCCCCATTTCAGTCCGTCATGAACGCTGCTGCCAGGCTCATCCACCTCACAAACCGCTCAGCGTCTGCTACACCCCTCTGCCAATCCCTCCATTGGCTGCCACTCAGTCACCGAATTATATTCAAGATACTAACTATAACTTACAAAGCCATCCACAACCTGGCCCCCAGCTACATCTCTAACCTAGTCACAAAATACCAACCTAATCGTTCTCTTCGCTCCTCCCAAGACCTCCTGCTCTCAAACTCCCTTGTCACCTCATCCCATGCTCGCCTTCAGGACTTCTCCAGAGCCTCCCCCATCCTCTGGAATGCTCTACCCCAATCCGTCCGATTTTCTCCTACTTTATCCACTTTCAGACGATCCCTGAAAACTCATCTCTTCAGAGAAGCCTATCTGGCCCCCACCTAACATCTGTACATTTATCTTCTCAATCAGCACATCACCCACAGTTATTACCTCTTGTATCTCTTGACCTTCTCTCTTAGATTGTAAGCTCTAAGGAGCAGGGCCCTCTTATTCCTACAGTATCAAAGTGTATTGTATTTGTACTGTCTACCCTCAAGTTGTAAAGTGCTACGTAAACTGTTGGTGCTATATAAATCCTGTATAATAATAATAATAATAATATACACTAGGGGGAGAACTTCTGGGGGAATCTGGGATGGAAAAGGACCTGGGGGTCCTAGTAGATGATAGGCTCAGCAATGGCATGCAACGCCAAGCTGCTGCTAACAAAGCAAACAGAATATTGGCATGCATTAAAAAAGGGATTAACTCCAGGGATAAAGCGATAATTTTCCCACTCTACAAGACTCTAGTATGGCCGCACCTAGAGTATGCTGTCCAATTCTGGGCACCAGTTCTCAGGAAGGATGTACTGGAAATGGAGCGAGTACAAAGAAGGGCAACAAAGCTAATAAAGGGTCTGGAGGACATTAGTTATTATTATTATACAGGATTTATATAGCGCCAACAATTTACGCTGCCCTTTACAATATAAAAAGGAGACAATACAGTTATAATACAATAAAATACAAGAGGATTAAGAGGGCCCTGCACAGAAGAGCTTACAATCTAATAGGTTGGGGCAGGTGGTAAAAAAGGTTGTAACTGTGGGGAAAGAGCTGATGGAAGTGGTAGAAGATTAGTTGGAGACGTGATAGGCTTTTCTGAAGAGATGAGTTTTCAGGGATCGCCTGAAGGTAGCAAGAGTAGGGGATAGCCAGGCCAGTGGAGGTAGCGAGTTCCAGAGGATGGGAGAGGCTCTGGAGAAATCCTGGAGACGAGCATGGGAGGAGGAAACGAGAGAGCTTGAGAGGAGGTCTTGAGAAGAGCAGAGAGGACGATTTGGGTGATATTTGGAGACAAGATTAGTGATGTAGCTTGGGGCAGATTTGTGAATGGCTTTGTATGTTGTGGTTTGTATTTTGAATTTAATTCGCTGAGTGATTGGGAGCCAGTGTAGGGATTGGAGGAGAGGGTTAGCAGATACTGAGCGGTTGGTAAGGTGGATAAGTCTGGCAGCAGCATTCATGATAGACTTAGTTATAAAGAAAGGTTGGGAGCACTGAACTTATTCTCTCTGGAGAAGAGACTTGAGAGGGGATATGATTTAATTTTACAAATACCATTCTGGTGACCCCACAACAGGGATAAAACGTTTTCGCGGAAGGGAGTTTAACAAGACACGTGGCCACTCATTAAAATTAGAAGAAAAGAGGTTTAACCTTAAACTACTTAGAGGGTTCTTTACTGTAAGAGCGGCAAGAATGTGAAATTCCCTTCCACAGGCGGGGGATCGATAGTTTCAAAAAACTATTAGATAAGCACCTAAACATCCGCAACATATAGGGATATACAATGTAATACTGACATATAATCACACATACAGGTTAAACTTGATGGACTTGTGTCTTTTTTCAACCTTACCTACTATGTAACTATGTAACCTGTGCCCTTGATGGTGGCAACATGCTTACTTGGCTTGGTGGAGGGCTTGGCACCTACTAGGGCCCAGGGTACCTTGCTTAGTTAGTGTAGCAAATAATTTCGCGCTACCCCCAATTCCAAGCAGCTAACACACCAAATTAGATAAATGGCAAAGAAAAAACAAAAACAAAGAAGTGTAGCGCTATAAAATGAGAGGCTGTAAGCCCAAATGACATCTGAAAATTTCAAACAGTGAAATAGAAATAAAAACTAAAATTTTCCATAGAAAGTGACAATGTTGATAGCAACACAAATAATGGTGTCCATCTATATATATTACACATAAGAAGTGACGGTATTGATGCCAACACTGACAATGCTGCAACAAAAATGTCAGTGTGTATATAATTCCAGTCTATATGTTTAGAGTTGTAAGACCCAACAGCAAAAATTCCAATATGGAAAAACGTGTCTGTCCATGAGTTAAAATATGTGACTGTGATCAAACCACCACCGTGAGAAGAGGAGGCTTACCAGAATGTTTGAACACGCCAGAACATATGTTCTGCGTGTCAAACAGGCTTGTATTGTGGTGGATAGACTCAGAAGATGTCGATTTCTTTAGACCAGAGATTCCCTGTTCACAATCCAATACGGGCGCGTGGAAAGTGACCTCTCATATGGAACACTACTCAGAAATCCACAGATGTAGAGTGGCAAAGGAGAAAGCAAAAAAGGGACCACATAGTGTAATTCCGTAAATATAAGTAAAATTTAATAAAGTTAAGAACACTCACATGATTGTAGATAAATAAGCGCTTGTACCGAATTAATAAGCAGCAGTGGAGACCTTACCGACGCATTTCGTCTCCAAAGACATCGTCTGGGGTGTCCCTCCACTGCTGCACTCCACAAATATATAAGCAATATGACCTCCATCATGAAAATCAAGTCCACAAGCGTTTGCAGCGTATTATCCCAAGCACTTCCGGTATGTTAAAATGGCATCTCAGCGTGCGCTCCATGATGTGTGATAATCAATGTGGAGATGCGTTCCAAGCTCCCTCCTCTCTGCCAATCGAGAGGGAGCATTGTCAAAAGTGGGAGAGGGGCGACGTGATGCAGGCACCCACTCGTCAGCCCTCCTAGTGACGCCACACACCCAGACAAAACGGGCGCACAGACGGGGAGGAGGCGGTCCAAAATCAGACACATCAGAGTGCGGTTCACGTCACATGTTGACCTGCGTTCCACGTCGTACGTCACACGTCATAGGCTCACGCATCTGTGCATTGTGCATGTGCGGTGATACCAACACGACGTGTGTACGTACTGCAAAAACAGAAGGGGAAATAGTGGAATTGGCATCAAGGCAATAGGGGGACACCCAAACTTAACATAAATAGAAAAAGATTTAAAAAATGCATATGTATATTAAGCAGAAAAAGGAGGAGGAGAGAAAGGGAAATGGCACATAAGTGTCATCCCTTATCTCTTTCCACAAAAACGTTAAAATAAAAACACGAGAGTGTGTCATATTATGTCAGTTCACTGACAGAAGTAATAATGGTTATAAATAACCAAATGGGCACATTTCCATGGCAACTTATGTAAGAATGTGAACTAAAACTTTACTAGCTAAACCAGAAAAGATTTTAATAATAAGGATAAAAGGAAAATCACGACTGTCCACTAATGGACTGGACTTTCACGCAGGAGCATATGTACCAACAATATAACAAAGTTACAAATTACATTAGAAACAAGAAAGAGAGAGAAATGAGAAAATGATTCAAATATAAATGATGTTAAGCTTTGGTGATGAAGTAATTGATATCCCAGTCTATATTCATGCCAAAAGGCGAATAAGAAAGCAATTCATAGATCCAATATGTCTCAAGTTGTGACTCCCCTGGTTTTGGCCCCTCCCCTCCAAGGGGAAATATACCTGTCAATCACCAAAAAAGGTGGTTCCCTTGGGGTCACGTGCATGATGTGACCTATAGTGTCTGGGTACAGTGTGTTTCGTGTCACCACTTGCTTACAGGGCACTTAAACCCCCCTCCTATCCAGACCAATTTTCAGCTTTCAGCACTGACGCACTTTGAATGACAATTGCGCGGTCATACAACACTGTACCCAAATGAAATTTTTATAATTTTTTCACCACAAATAGAGCTTTCTTTTGGTGGTATTTGATCACCTCTGCGGTTTTTACTTTTTGTTAAAAAAATGTAAAAAACTGAATTTTTATTTATTTATTTTTTTATATTTTGATATAAAAAATTTAAAACGGGTAATTTTTTTCCTTCATTGATGTACGCTGATGAGGCAGCAGTGATGGGCACTGATAGGCGGCAGTGATGGGTGGCAGTGATGGGCAGCACTGGCAGGTGGCACTGATTGGCACTACAGGTGGGCATTGATAGGTGGCACTTGTGGGCATTGATAGGTGGCACTTGTTGGCATTGATAGGTGGCACTTGTGGGCACTGTTAGGTGGCACTGTGGGCACTGTTAGGTGGCACTGTGGGAAGTGTTAGGTGGCACTTTTAGGTGGCACTGATGAGGCAGATGTGCCTCTTCCACTTCGGGACTGATGTCCCTGACATCTGAGCCGGTGATCGGCTTTTTTTTCTACTCGCGCTGTCAGCGTGATTAAAAAAAAAAAACGATTACCGATTTTGTTTACATCATGTGATCAGCTGTCATTGGCTGACAGCTGATCACATGGTAAGGGGCTGGGACCGGCCCCTTACTCGGATCGGTGATCAGCTGAGTCTCAGTGACTCGGTGATCACAGCTCGCCCAGCGCGTGCCCTACAGGGCGCGCGCAGGGAGCGTGCGCAGGGGAGGCCGTCATATGACGGCCACCCGGGTATGCAGGTCCGCGCTGTGGCCGTCATTCGGCCATAGCGCGGATGTCTAGTGGTTAGGGAAATATGTTCTGCAACTCTCACTGAAAACGTGCCAATAGTGCGACCCATATATTGCATCTCACATGGGCAGGTGATAAGATACACTATGTAGTGGGTTGCACAGGTGCAAAATTGTTTGATGGGATATTGTTTGTTGGTGACAGAGGATCTAAAGTCAACTATCCTGCGTCCAACTCCTGAGTTGTGTTGACATACTGTGCATTTTCTACACGGAAAAAAGCCAGTCAGTTCATGAAAGAACGACGACCGTGAAGGAGGGTTTATTATATTAGGAGCTATTTTACTTTGTAACGTAGGTGCCCCTCTAAAGACAACCTTAGCTTGGTCGGGTAAGGATGGACTAAGGATACGGTCATTTCTAAGAATGTTCCAATGTCTGGCAAAAATGGCTTTAATTTGACGGTATTGAGTGGAAAAAGAGGTCATCATGGCCCATCTGAAACCATTATCAGTATCACGTTTGGGCTTA
The DNA here is from genome assembly GCA_037952925.1 of Lithobates clamitans. Lineage (NCBI taxonomy): Eukaryota > Metazoa > Chordata > Amphibia > Anura > Ranidae > Lithobates > Lithobates clamitans. Next base: position 673,273 of record JBBGZY010000534.1, read on the forward strand.
ATGGCTAGTAAAGATTCTCTGTCCACTTCCATACTGCGTGAAAGCTCCCGGTCAACATCCACAGAGTTGTATCCTTTATCCAATAGCCGGACTTTGAGTATGTCGGCTTGTACCCTAAAAGATTCTATGCTAGTACAATTTCTACGTAACCACAGAAACTGACTCCGTGGTACCAATTGCAAATATAAAGGAACTTTTAAATGTGGGGCATGTAATTATTGTAAATTCAAGCTCACACAAAAAAATCCCACTCTCCCGAATGGCCAAATCTTCTACCCAAGGCACTTTTCTAATTGTAAAACCTCAGGAGTGATTTATTTGCTTCTATGCGACTGTGCGTATTTCTATGTTGGCAAAACGAAATTAGAATTCTGGAAAAGGGCATATAGACATGTAACGAGTATGCAAACTTGCGACCCTGACCTTCCTCTTGGTCAACATACTACATTAGTTCATGATGGAAAATTTCTGAAAATAAAGTTCCTAATTTTGAACCGCATACACCCAAGTCCCAGAGGAGGGGACTGGAACTCACGCTTGTGGATTTTCATGATGGTGGTCACAGTGCTTATATATTTGTGGAGTGCAGCAGTGGAGGGACACCCCAGACGATGTCTTTGGAGACGAAACGCGTCGGTTAGGTCTCCACTGCTGCTTATTGATTCTGTACAAGCGCTTTTTTATCTACAATCATGTGAGTGTTCTTAACTTTATTAAATTTTACTTATATTTACGGAATTACATTATGTGGTCCCTTTTTTGCTTTCTCCTTTGCCACTCTTCATCTGTGGATTTCTGAGTACTGTTCCATATGAGAGGTCACTTTCCATGCGTCCGTATTGGATTGTGAACAGGGAATCTCTGGTCTAAAGAAATCGACATCTCCTGAGTCTATCCACCACAATACAAGCCTGTTTGACACGCAGAACATATGTTCTGGCGTGTTCAAACATTCTGGTAAGCCTCCTCTTCTCACGGTGGTGGTTTGATCACAGTCACATATTTTAACTCATGGACAGACACGTTTTTCCATATTGGAATTTTTGCTATTGAGTCTTACAACTCTAAACATATAGACTGGAATTATATACACACTGAAATTTTTGTTGCAGCATTGTCAGTGTTGGCATCAATACCGTCACTTCTTATGTGTATTATATATAGATGGACACCATTATTTGTGTTGCTATCAACATTGTCACTTTCTATGGAAAATGTTAGCTTTTATTTTTTATTTCTATTTCACTGTTTGAAATTTTCAGATGTCATTTGGGCTTACAGCCTACCTTGCTTAGCTAATTATTGTTTTATGCACGCAAGGCACTGATTCACTACTGGACGAAACCCATGACGCCCTCATTATCGTACTGGAAGGGGCTTGTTAATAGAGTGATTCCGTTCTATAAAGAAACATACCTGAGCAGAGGGTGTCCTAAGAAATTTGACAAAGTCTGGAAGATTTGGTTAGTGATCTTTCGATAGCCTAATGACTATATAGATTCCATTGTGAAGGAGGAGGTTTTCTGCATGGTGATGGATATGGGCCTATAGGGCTCTCTCATTCTTGCACTACCATTGGGGCTATTCGGGGTTTGCCTGCTGCTTTGATAGATGTATATGGAGATGATTGCTGGCCTTACTATTATAAGAACAGTGAAGTCATTATATTAATGTCTATTTTATGATGTCGGAATACTTACCCCTTTTGTTTTAGGGAATTTGCATCTGAGTGGGTGGATTTGTCCACAGGGTGGTGCACCTGGATTGGGGGGGGGGGGGGTGTTTAGGTCTTTTCCATGATTTCCGCCCTGTGTGGCGAGTTTGTTTACTTTTGCTTTTTGTACTATGCAAAACATCAATAAAAATAAATTTGAAAAAAAAAAAAGCACCTATCTTTATCTTATGGAAATAAGGAGAGGGAAAGGTGTTTGTTGTTCTTACACACTTCCTGTCCAAGGGTGTCAATACTGCTATCCAAAGGCACAGTAGAGTGAATGAGTGTTGTCACCCTAGGACAGGAAGTGTGTTACTAGAAGGCTCAGCAGATCAAATAAGGGATTGATGCCAAAAAAACAAATGCAGCCAGCACATCTAATGATTGGTAAGCTGCAATACATTCCATTTTTGTTCTTGGCTTTAGATACACTTGAAGATTCTACAGGAATACTTCTACTTCTGATGGAAAAATAATGTAGCACCAAAAATGTATGTTTAAAAAACAGATCCATTTCAAACAAATAGCAAATGTAGACACAGAGTGAGGCTGGGTTCACACTATTGCGAATTGGATGCAGGTTTCCCCGCATCCAATTCGCATGTCAGGAGATTGTGACCGGCTCTCCATGGAGCTGGTTCACACAGCTCCAGGACGGCTGTGAAGCGAATTGCACAGGAGTTCTGTGCGTCTTCTGGTCCGTTTCAGGTCAGAATTCGGCCAAAAATTCCAACCAAAATTAGACCTGAAACGGAGAACGGGGACGTACCAGACCCCTGCTGTTAGCCGCTCCGTACGGCAGTGTGAACTCAGCCTCAGAAAGGTTCCCCTTCATCTCAAAGTGCATAGGAAAGCTCTACGGCAGTTTGCTTGCTACAAACAGCTGCTGTGGACCTTGCCTATGCCCATTGTATATTCACTCTACAAGAGTCTGTAACCAGATGCTGGGCTACAGCAATATGGAGAAGGAGACATTCAGGGTTGAGTTACTAAAACTAGAGAGTGCAAAATCTGGTCCAGCGCTGCATAGAAACCAGTTTCCATTTTTTTTTTTGTCAAATCTTAACAAAGGTATATATAAAGATTTCATTTAAAAATATATATTTTTTCATTTCAGAGTGTATGGGGTTGTTCAATATTTCACCAAAACAGCCTCATGGATTCACTTCATATGTGCATGTGCATATCCAGCAAGCTGATGGTGACGCATAAAAATCCGGAAACATATGTAGCGCTACCCCCGACAGAGCCGCTGGAGAATTTGGGTCCCCTGCTTTACACTTGGCTCTAAATGGAGCTCCACTCCTGCTGACACCACCAAATTACTTTGGCCAGGGAGTCTCCCAACCGTCAGACAAGAGAAATACACGCACATTGTGACAAAATAAATGGTCAGGTTGTATTGGTAGCAATAAAAAAAAAATAGTAAGGCAATTCAACAATTCAAAGAGGTTAAACAGTAGGCAAAAGGAATTAACACAAGAACAATCCATTACAAACAAATACCCTTGAAAGTGTGGCCACCTCCCTTAAAAAGATGAATTTGAAGAGGCAAAATCACCCTCCTTAAATGACTTGAACAGAAATCAATGCGGCTGCAGAGACAAGGTTTTTACTAGCAGGCCATGTGTCTAGCGGTCGAGCCCCCCCGCCTTACACATCTTACCTAAGATGTGGCCTGCGCTCAGCGTGGTGTACTTAGTACAAATCTTTTTTGACCTTCCTCCGCCCTTCTTATCTTCTTTCATTCCCTCAGGCTGGAAATCTACTAAGGTTGCTGACCGGGGTCCCTTAATAACTTGGCTGCCATTACTGGACTTTACCACATAAGCTACCCTTTATCTCCGCGCTATGGCCCAACCTCCATTGAAGCTTTACTCTCACAATATCCATTTAATTCACCGGTGAAACGTTCTAAGGTATTCCACCACCTAAAATCTAGCCACGTTGATGTGGTATGCTTGCAAGAGACCAGGTTTTCCTCCTCTTCTTCTCCGAAATTCGTCTCCTCTCACTTCCCCACCTTCTATTTGGCTTCTGCCCCTGAGAAACAGAGGGGAGTTCTATTTGCCTTTAAACGCATCCTCCTATTCTCGTGCTCCAAGGAGATAGCGGACCCAACCAGTAGATACTTTTTACTCCAGGGCACTCTAAACGGCCAGAATGTAACCCTGGTTGGCTACTATGCCCCCAACCGCTTTCACCACAAGTTTTTTTCCCACCTTCTCAAAGTAGTTGCTCAACATAGCTCCGGAACCCTCATCTTGATGGATGACACAAATGTAGCTCTGGACTCCTAGATGGATAGGAAATACGCACCCGGATCCTCCCCCTCCCACGAGGAGCAGATGAGATCCCTTCTGCAATCCCACGGCCTGGTGGATGCCTGGAGGGAGCTCCATCCCAGCGACCACGACTTCACCTTCTATTCTAGCCCACATGATAACTTCTGTAGCATCGATCACGTCTTCATTCCCCTATGCCTCATTTCCAACTTACACAAAATTACGATCGCCTCTTCTGCATGGTCAGATCTTGACCCTATTGTCTTTCTGCTCACCTTCTCAGGCCTATCCCACCCTACTTTTCAATGGCGTCAAAAAGACTCACTCCTTACATCTCAAGATGCCCTCCTCAAAATCCACACACGCCTCCAAACTTTCTTTGGGGAAAACTTGGGCTCTGTGTCATCGCTCATCTCTCTATGGGAGGCCCACAAGGTCACCATGCAAGGCCATTGTATACAAATAGCGTCCTCCCAAAAACGCCATAGAGAAAAGCAGACCCGGGAACTCACAGACATCCTGGCTTCCACCGATGCGGAGTGGAAATCCCACCTCACTCCAGAAAACAAGAAGGCTTGAGACACTTTTGCAGCTGAATTAGACTTATTGGCCTCTGACCAAGCTGAGGAGGCCCTGCGGTGGACAAAGCACAAATTTTACTCCTGTGCAAATAAACCGGGCGCAATGCTTGCCAGGAAACATAACGCAGCAACTTGCGTCCATAAACCTATCCGCCCCAATGGGGACCTTACTTCAGATCCGAACAAAGTCTCTGCGGCCCTGGCAGACTTCCTGGCCTCACTTTATAGTAAACCTTCCCTCTTCCCCTCGCAGGCTAATTCTTTTGCAATCTTCATCTTCCTCTTTTCTTGGCAGCCTGCTTGGCTCTCAATGCTGATATCACCGAACTGGAGGTAGCCCAGGCAATCAAGGGTATCCGAGTCTCGAAGGCTTCAGGCCCAGATGGCTTCACCAGTCTATACTATCGCAAGTTATCTCCCCTTTTGCTTCCTCATCTGATGGCCTACTTTAACTGTATGAAGCAAGGCGCGTTGCCTTACCCAGATGCTTTATGGGCTCAAATCTCCATGATTCCCAAGACAACTAAGGAGGCCTATGAACCCCATGCCTTTCGCCCACGCTTTCTATTGAATGAAGATGTAAAACTCTTAGGGAAGATCTTGAGTTCCTGCATTAATAAGTACCTGCACTTCTTGGTCTATAGGGACCAGGTCGGTTTCGTACCTGGCCGTCAGCCGGGGGACAACATCCGGAAAAGATTGGCCACTTGATCACTCTATTACAACAATGCAAAATCCCCGGTTTTCCTCTTTCGCTTGACATATATAAAGTCTTTGACACCCTCTCATGGGACTATTTGCGATATGTGCTACAGCGCTGGGGTTTTGGAGACTTTCGTGGTTGACAGCCCTCTACTCAACCCCCTCTGCCTCAGTCCGCTATGCTGGCTGCCTCTAGCACTCCTTCCCCATCTCCTGGGGAACGAGGCAAGGATACCCCGTCCCCGGTTCTTTTTATTCTTGCCCTCGAACAATTGGCCATTGCTCTTAGGGCAGACCCCAACATTACTGGCATTCCCTATGCAAGAGAAAGCTATTAACTAAACATGTTCGCGGACGATGCCCTTCTGACCCTCACCAACCCTATCGTTACACTACCCAACCTCCAGGCCCTTCTGGCCTGCTTTGTTGCCATTTCCAGTTTCCAAATCAACCCACACAAAACAACTGCCCTGAACATTACTCTCCCAGAATCCTTAAACTCACATCTCCAATCTTCCTTCCCGTATCACTGGGCTAGCTCCTCCTTGGACTACTTGGGAATCAAATTGACCCCTTCCTACGCTTCCGTTTTCTCCACAACTTTTATCCTGTTTTGCATACTATCACAGGTCTCATGGCACCATGGCGATTTCCCACCTTATCCTGGATTGGCCGTATTCACGCAGTCAAGGTGACCATCCTCCCAAAGATTCTTTACTATTTTTGGACTTTCCCGTCCCTGCTTTCTATTTGTGGCTACTCCAGAACAGACTCCACACCTTCATCTGGACACATAAACGTCCCAGGGTCTCCCGATCTACTCTATATGCTCATAGGTTACAGGGCGGGCTGGGCGTTCCAGACGTTGCAAAATACTACCAAGCTGCCCAAATTTCCCAACTCTCCATGCTCCATCTGACATTCCCCTCTGGGTACTTCTGGAGGTGCCTAACTGCGCACCAGTCGCTGTCTTTGCCTTACTGTGGCTACACCCTAAAATGTGGCCTCCTTCTGTCAACCCCTCATGACATATAGTTTGAAATTATGGGACTCAATGTGGTACTCTGGAAAACCCATGTCTCCATTCCTGCTGCTACTCCCTATCCTGGATAACCCTAATGCCCCGTACACACGGTCGGATTTTCCGATGGAAAATGTCCGATCGGAGCGTGTTGTCGGAAATTCCGACCGTGTGTGGGCTCCATCGGACATTTTCCATCGGATTTTCCGACACACAAAGTTGGAGAGCAGGAGATAAAATTTTCCGACAACAAAATCCGTTGTCGGAAATTCCGATCGTGTGTACACAAAGTGCCACACATGCTCAGAATAAATAAAGAGATGAAAGCTATTGGCCACTGCCCAGTTTATAGTCCCGACGTACGTGTTTTACGTCACCGCGTTCAGAATGATCGGATTTTCGGACAACTTTGTGTGACCGTGTGTATGCAAGACAAGTTTGAGCCAACATCCGTCGGAAAAAATCCATGGATTTTGTTGTCGGAATGTCCGAACAAAGTCCGACTGTGTGTACGCCCTATATGTTCCCACCCTGCTCGGAACAACTTCACGTCTTCTTGTAGTGGCCTGCCCATGGGTTTTCACAGGTTCGTCACTTTCTTGGTTCCCGCGCTTTCCTCACATGGTCCTCGATCTAAGAGACCCACGAAGCCCCGCTAGCTAAATTCTTTTGTTACATTCAGCTGCGACACTGGATAACATCCCTCCGGCATCTTGACTCCTTCCCATATCAAATGACTGCCTTCAAAAACACCTGCCAGCATAGCCCAGGTGCTCGTGGCACCATCTCCATGATCTACTCCTCACTCACTGCCGGCGGCACCTCCACTACCCTCTCCCATGCACTTCAATGAGAACGTGACCTGCATCGCCAAGTCAAACCCATCCTGTGGTGATGGTTGCTTCCAGGGGTGTGGTCAGCAGGGAGATGCAATACATATATGGTGGTCTTGCCCCCGTCTTGTGGGATTCTGGTCAAGGGTCTTCGGTCTCCTATCCTCCCTCTTTCACATACCTTTTCACAAGGACCCCAAAGTTTCATTGCTCCATTGCCCGACCCCAGGCCTCTTCTCTCACCAGCAGAAAATAGCCACATACCTATTTATCGCCACTAAAAGCATAATAGCAAGGGCCTGGAAAAAGCCGGCTGTTTCATTTACGTTAAAAATACCTTGATGACCTTCATGATTCATGAAAAAATGTCCAGTATCCTCCACAACTCCCATGCCAAATTCCTTAAGGTATGGGCCCTGTGGTGGTCCTATGCATTCCCCACTTTTCACCCGACCAGTCTGGGACTCTCAAACTAATTTGACTGTGTCCCTGGCCTGAGGGACCTTTCCTTTTCCTTCCCTCTTCCTCTTTGCCCCCCCTTACTCGTTCTTTTCTGGGCCTCTTGCCTGCCGCTCTGCTCTCCACTCCCCCTCCTCATTGTTTGTGTGTGTTTTTTTTTCCGTCCCCCCCCTCCTTTTTGTTTTTTTGTTTTGTTCGCTTCTTTTCCCCATTATTGCGGCCAGCTCCGCTCCCCCTTACCTACATTAGCCCTAGGGTCTATAGGCTCAGGCATAATGCATGGACCCCTGGCCTCGGCCTGAGGGTCAGTGTTAGTCTATAATTTATACCTTTATAACATGTTTTGTGTTTTATTTTGTATCTTTACATAATCTTCTGTCTCATGCTCCATGCCCATATCCCCAGCGTGGGAATTTTTTCTCCTTTATGTCAATAAAAACATTTACCAGAAAACTAAAAATGGCCAAATAAAATGTAGACAAGATTTTGTTATACGAATATGTAATCATGCTGGTAAAATAAAAATTCAAAAAATAAAAAATATATGTTAATTGCTGCATTGCATAATGCTCTTTGGCAAAGCATGGGGATAATAAAGATGTGCTAAATAAAATTTAAGGTTTTAATTGTAGCCCGGAAAAACATAGGTGTGACAAGGGAGTGCTAAATAAAAATAAAATTCAAGGGTTCAGGGTGCACTTTCACAGTATCTCAGTCAATCTATTAGAACAATGACAAGGGGATCTGACTTTCATCCTTCTAGCAAGGCCTTTGTCCTTCAAGTTCAACCTCTGAAAAAAGAAGATAACCCCACAGTTGTTGGTATTGTTCACTTCCACTATCTCAGGCGTAAGCTCTCACATGCTGAGCTCTGATCTACTGTATGAGGGGAGAGAAAGAGCATGTGAAGGGGGTTTGAATCAGAAAAAGAGCTCTCTCCTTTGATGGTAGAGGTGAACAGTAATAGCTGGGAGTCTCTTAGCAACGTCCTAGCAACAAGACAGGACAGGATGATGCCATCTCTTGGAGTTACTCAGTCAGGCTTCGGGGGTATATAAATGGCCTACATCTATAGCAAGGGCATTATCCAACTTTGGCCAATGCTGCACTGTTTGTTTTTATCTACAGGCGCTCCTTCATCTGCCTTTTAGTAAAGGTGAACTATGCCTTTAGCTAAAGCCCAGCTCCAGGCAAAAATTAAATGTAAATTGTGAATAGTGCATGAGTTACTTTACTCCTCAGCCTTGATTCTGAACACCTCTTCCCAAGCCATTCTGCAGAGACATGAGTCAAAGTCACAGTTTCCCCTATGAGCCAAGCTTGTGTCCTGCCCTAGGGAACAGATATTTTTCCCACTTGTTCTCCTTAGGCACCGGTCTATTCACCACCTCCATGAGTTCTCCTGCCTTTTGAAGAGAACCCAGCCAATGGAATCATCACCTTCACCAATTGGAGTTGTGCACATCGTACAGTCAGTTATGTGGACACCTGAAGGAGGACACCAGGAAGTAAACAGAAGGAGAGAGAAGCATGGTCATGTGACTGTGACTTTGGATAAATAAAATGGGTAGTTTGGGTAGTTTTTTTTCATACCAGCAGTTAGAGGGACGTTGCTAAAATCAGTATTCAAAATCAGTCTGTGTATTGGCAACAAGGTAAATCTTTCCTACGTGTCTTCAATAAAAACATATCCATGTGACACACAGCCATATCACTTTCATTGGCACTTTGGCATTCTTATTTCCAGTCAGGAGGACCAGACTTGTTTGCCTGCTCCTTATCTACACAGGGCCAGAGGACCTCACCGCCCTCCTGTAATTTTACGTGTTTGATGTAAATGCATCTGTGTGAAGAGTATTCCAAGATGCGAACAACCCATGGGCCTTGCTCTTCTCCCTAGATGGGTCACTTACTTCCAGACTAGAGCTGAAGGAGTTTTGCTAATGCTGACCCGCTGGAGCTCTTCTACTGACAGATAGCGGCAATTATAGACATGAACCGGTACATCTTTTCATGCGTCTTCAATAAAAACATATCCGTGTGACATACAGCCATATCACTGTCATTGTCACTGTGTCATTCTTATTTCCGGTCATGAGGACCAGAGATGTTTGCCTGCTCCTTATCTACTCAGGGCCCAAGGACCTCATCGCCCTCCTGTAATTCTACGTGTTTGATGTAATCGCATCTGTGTGAAGAGTATGCTAAGATGCGAACAACCCATTGCTCTGCTTCCCAGCCAGGTTACTTACTTCCAGACTAAAACTGAAGAAGGTTTGCTAATACTGACCTACCGGTGCTCTCATGCTGACAGGTAATATCAGCAAGTATAGAACCGATTGCTTTTACATGTATCAGTCACTGCCTATGTATCCCTTCTGATATCCTGGCTTCATGATATTTGCTCTGAACACAGTTTATTTCTCCTCAGATAGTGTTATTTTTTCCTGCCTCGGATAGGAAGCAGGAATTTTCAGGCTCATGAGATGCATGTGTACAGCTGTAGCCAAAAGTTTTGAGAATAACACAAATAATAATTTTTTCACAAAGTCTGCTGCCCCAGTTTTTATGATGGCAATTTATACTCCAGAATGTTATGAAGAGTGATTAGATGAATTGCAAAGTCCCTCTGTCATGAAAATTAACTCAATCATATAAAAACATTTCCACTGCAATTGTGAAGAAGGCTTCAGGGCGCCCAAGAAAGTCAAGCAAGCGCCGACTCCTACAGTTGATTCAGCTCTGGGATCGGGGCACCACCAGTGCAAAGCTTGCTCAGGAATGGCAGCAGGCAGGTGTGAGTGCATCTGCATGCACAGTGAGGCGAAAACTTTTGGAGGATGGCCTGGTGTCAAGAAGGGCAGCAAAGAAGCCACTTCTCTCCAGAAAAAACACCAGGCAAAAGGTATAGGGATTGGACTGCTGGGGACTGGAGTAAAGTCATTTTCTATGATGAATCCTCTTTCCGATTGTTTAGGGCATCCGGAAAAAAACTTGTCCGGAAAAGAAAAGGTGAGTTCTACCATCAGTCCTGTGTCATGCCAACAGTAATGCATCCTGAGACCATTCATGTGTGGGGTTGCTTCTCAGCCAAGTGAGTGGGCTCACTCACAATTTTGCCTAAGAACGCAGCCATGAATAAAGAATGGCTGCAAAAACATCCTCCGAGAGCAACTTCTCCCAAGAGAGGTTTGGTGATGAACAATGCCTTTTCCAGCATGATGGAGCAGCTTGCCATAAGGCAAAAGTAATAATGAAGTGGCTTGGGGAACAAAACATGGAACATTTGGCATTTGGGTCCATGGTCAGGAATCTCCCCAGACCTTAATCCCATTGAGAACGTGTGGTCAATCCTCAAGAGGCAGGTGAACAAAAAAAAAGCCCCACAGAAGCCCCACAAATTCTGACAAACTCCAAGCATTCCAAAAGTTAATTTATTTCAGTAATTAAATTCAAAAAGTAAAACTCATATATTTTATATAGATGCATTACACCCAGAGTGATATATTTCAAACATTTCTTTCTTTTAATTTTGATTTATTATGGCTTACGACTAGTGAAAACCCAAAATTCAGTATTCCAGAAAATTCGAATATTACATAAGACCAATAAAAAAAAGATTTTTTAATACAGAAATGTTGGCTTACTAAAAAATGTTTAAAAAGTTGAGAGAACTCCCCCTTGAGGGACTTTAATGGCCCAAGTTAACAATACATGAAAGTAAATTTATGAAAAATTCGTACAAAATTTATTGAAATATATAAATGTAAAATATTTTGTCAAAAGTGGCTCATAACAACGTTAGTCAAGCATATAAAAACATGGGAACATGTAACTCTAAAACGGTCTGAGGACTACCGTGATGAGGTTCACCATGGCAGAACATGCAGAACACAGCTGACGCGTTTCAGAAACTTCTTTTTTCAGGGGTGAACAAGTGAATAGAGCAGGTTACTTCTATATTTAGAGACAAACAAAAATAAATAACATACAAAAAATATATATGAAGTATACACCATTTGCTGTTCGACAACATCAAAGGTAAGTATATAAATATGAAGACTTACATGTTGCCCAAGTAGATGCAGACACATGTTAAAGCCACAAATGTATTTTATTTATTTATTTTTTCAACATTTTTATTCAGATTTAAACAATACATAAATGTTCAGAAATAAAAGTGACGTAACAGGCTGACATATATGCAGACCAATTAGAATACAGTACAAACTTAAGTTGGTATGGGTAGCTAGAATCACTACATCGTAGTGCTAAACATATGAGTATACTCCTATACGAATTCATAGTTAGTAGAAACAGTTCCAGAGTTTCAGAAAGATAGAGTAGGGGGTAGTGGGAAGCCCCTTAGACGGTGGATGTAGGCATGTCTCCGCTAGGGTGAGGGGGTTCACTGCCTATGTTGGGGTTAGAGTCAGGTAACTTTAGTTTGCCCAAAGAGTTTAAATTTATTTTAAAAGTCAGACAGTCATGTCCCAACCGGGGTCTAAGCAGTGCAGCCAATGCCTCCAATGATGGTACCACACAGTGAACAACCAGCGAGACCAGCAAAAAGATAAAGCGCACCCAAAAAGGGCGGTGAAGTATTGAAAAGTCTGTGACTATGGAAGGATCCTCGCAGTCTATTTGGACAAAGAAGAAAAGTATAACAAAATATAGCCATAGAAGTAACCTGCTCTATTCACCTGTACACCTCTGAAGAAAGGATTTTCTGAAATGCGTCGGGATGGTCTGCATGTTCTGCCATGGTGATCCTCATCACGGTAGTCCTCGGACCGTTTTAGAGTTACATGTTCACATGTTTTTATATGCTTGACTAACGTTGTCATGATCCACTTTTGACAAAATCTATTACATTTATATATTTCAATACATTTTGTACAAATTTTTCATAAATTTACTTTCATGTATTGTTACTTGGGCCACTAAAGTCCCTCAAGGGGGAGTTCTTTCCACTTTTTAGACTTATTGGGATGTAGGCCCAGCTTATTGGTAAACTACACCACCTTTCTCCTTTTATTAAAAAAATGTTTGTCCATGTACAGTATAGTATGCACTAAATACTTGGTTGGGTTCCTTTTGCATGAATTACTGCATTATGCGGAGTGGCATGGAGGGGATCTGCCTGTGGCACTGCTGAGGTGTTATGGAAGCCCAGGTTGCTTTGATAGCGGCCTTCAGCTCCTTTGAATTGTTAGGTCTGGTGTCTCTCATCTTCCTCTTAACAATACCCCACAGATTCTCTATGGGGTTTAGGTCAGGTGAGTTTGCTGGCCAATCAAGCACAGTGATACCATGATCATTAAACCAGGTATTGATAGTTTTGGCAGTGTGGGCAGGTGCCAAGTCCTGCTGGAAAATGAAATCATCGTCTCCATAAAGCTGGTCAGCAGAGGGAAGCATGAAGTGCTCTAGAATTTCCTGGTAGAGGGCTGTGTTGGCTTTGGACTTGATAAAACACAGTGGACAAACACCAGCAGATGACATGGCTCCCCAAATCATCACTGACCTGGATCTAGATGTGGCTTAGGTATGAGAGGGGCTGCTGCACACAGAAGGCTTTTTATCTTAATGCATAGAATGCATTAAGATAAAAAAAAAAACCCTCTGCCTTTACAATCACTTTAAGAATAGTGTGAACAGCAGGCTTTGAAAATGCATTTTTCAGCAAGCATTCGTGAAGCTTTTAAAATATAGTTCAGCACCAGCTTGTAAACAGATCTTAATGGGAGTGCTGATTGCCACTTTAGACAAGCTTCTAGCAGGTTTCAGCACTTCTTGAAGCTTGTTGTGAGCCTGCTAGCACCTTGTTTAAAATGGCAATCAACATTCTCATTAGAACCTGTGTATAACATTTACAAACTGGAGCCAATTGGTCCTTTACCGTTCATATTGCTTTTATATAAGCTGAAGCCCATGTAAAACAGGCCGAAGGTAGCCTGCATATAATCCATGGTCTGTGAATACAAGCGTTGTGTCCTGTACTGTATGATTAAAGCGGGGTTCCACCCAAATTTTGAACATTATCTCTATGCATTCTCTTCCTTGCCTAGATGCTGACAGGCTGTGTGAAAAAATTTAAATCGCCGTAATTACCTTTTTTTTTCTAATCTTCTTAGCACTTCCTGGTTTTCCTCCCATGGGAGTAGGCGTGTTTCTAGCCTCTCCCAGACCTCCCACAGTCCCCTGGGAGCTAGTCTCAGGCTTCCCAGCATGCATTGTGCAACAGCGTCATCACAACATCTTAGTGAATGCTGGGAGCACAGCATTCACCGCATCCAGGAAATACATGCTTGTGGGCTTCAAATGCCCACAATGAAGATGGAAACCGCCTTCAGTGAATTTTATAAGTTATTCTTTACAACGAAATTGGACACAGGCGGACTTATTACACAGAACATGTGAGTAGATAATCATGAGAAGAAAAGTTTGTGAATGAACTCCAAAAAAAAAAAAAAATGATAGATAGGTGGACCCCCGCTTTAAGACTGACTGCTGCTAAGTGCAAGAGGCAAAACAAAGGCTTCCGTGGCAAAGGTTTATAGGTGAGCTTTGTGGAAATCACAATAAATGGAGCAAGCTGATGAACATTTAGGGCCCGAGCACACTGGTGTATTACTATAACGCACAGTAAAACATATGGTAATTTGGGCACCTCGTTTCCATTAATTTTGTTGCACTGGTAAAGTAGCAAGTAAAGTGGTAACAACGTATGTATATTTAGTGCGTTATTAGGCTGTATAATACAAATGAGCCCTTAGTGTAAACTTCATAAGCCCCCTTCCTCCAATACTACAATGTACTTTGGTGTTTAACTACTGCATTCGTTGAGTTTTTTTTTTGTCTGTGCTATAACTTACTCCTTTTAGGTAAATTTGTAGAAAATTAACCCTGGACAGGATTGTAACGAAAATGTAAGCATAGGATAGTTTTGCCTTAACAAAATGTGATGTGATCTGTAGAAGTAGTGTAATTGTAGATGTAGTTTAATTCTGGGTTATTAAAAATATAGTATTCAATATCAGTCATGCACATATGTTCTTTCATTAGCATTTGAAAACGACAGAGCCAGTTTCTAGGATCGAAGTGACACCTAGATGCCAATAAAAGTTCCCATTAGAGTAAACATAGATTGCCACCTTCCTGAGGCCTCAAAGAAAACTACTAGTCATCTTGGCTACACAGATTCGCAAGGCCCGGTCTGCAAACTTTGATTAATATCAACAGATCTAAGGAACATAGTTTATCTCTCATAAAAGCTAAAATATTAGTGGCAGAGAGATGAAAATAATTCCTTTAAATCGTACACGTGATGGGTTACGTGTACATGTAACTCTGCATTTTTAGCATGTGTGGGATCCTAGAGAACCACACAAAATCGTTATATGGCGCCTCATTGCGGCAGGTAGGCAGTGATTGGTACTGTCGCGATAGGACTGATGCGCAAGTATCGGAAATCCTATCCATGACCCAGTAATCAGCGCCGTTCTGGGCCAATTAGACTCTGGTAATTTCAGAACAGAAAACATCCTGTGGGTTGAGACAGGAACACCCCCCAGGGTTGATTGGCCAAGGGGTTAATATGGCGCACAATGGAGGTAGCCGAGTACATATAACTAAAAATGGTGGGGGGAAGGGGGTGGGTTGGGGGTTCCTGAGAGGGGGAACTTGATGGTGGTAGTTAATGTTTCACAACAAGTTCGGGTATTAGTCCATGTAAGGATAAAATGATGCTGAATAAATGGAAGGCAGCCAGTCTATAAAAGCTAGAAGAAGCTCTGGAACAAATAAAAAAGAAAGAAGGACGGCGCCCTCTAAGTGCAGCATGTATGTTAAAAATATTTATTACAATAGATAAAAACACTCACATTTGAGTTGCTAAAAACCAGCATGTAAAGTAGTTTCATCCGCGTGCTCTCGGGGGATGTGGGTGTCACGGACCAGTTAAGGGGTTCCTGGGATGTGAGTCCTGTAACCTGGGTCCTGGTAGCTGTTCCGGTGGTGCCGAGGGTCCTCAGAGCCTCCGGGCGGCCAGGATATCGGTCATGGATCCTCCGTGGAGCGCCGTGCTGACCTGCGTCTTCACTTCCGGGAGCGGGGTGAGGCGGGCGGTGCTTCGCGTTCGGAGCATGCGTGCTCCTTCATCAGGCTATGCTGGTGGCCATATTCAGTGTGGGAATTTATACCATAGGCAATGGGAGGGGTGGAGAGGTAATTGAGAGGAGGGCGGGACTATGTATAATGATTGGGCACGTAGGTAACCATGGAGATGGGGTGTACACAATGTGGAAGGGGAGTGGAGGGAGACGGGGAGTGGGTGGGGCGGGGAGTGAGGAGGGGGAAAAAAAAAAAAAAAGGAGATATGCAAATGAGTGTGTTGTGTTAAGAACATATATGTGTGTATATGGAATGTGGGGTAAGGAGAAGGCGGTCTATAGGAAGAGGAATGTTGTATTGATCATAGTGGACGGGAACAAAATATATATACATATATACATGTATACATATATACATACATATACATACACATACATACACACATATCTACATATATACATACACGTCAACATATATGGGAAGGGAATACAAAAATGCAGAAAATGGTATATAATTAAATAGGTATATAATTATAGGGAGAGATTAGTGGTATATATGAGAAGAAATGACGCAATAATGGAAAAGGGATAAAACATGTACAATGTATATACGTGTGTAAACACAAAGAACCGTTTAAAACGGATCCCTTCACACACACATACACATATATACACATTTAAATGACGCGTAAGATTGGGACAAAAGAAGGGGGGGGAGTGTGTTTCCAGACGGGTATTTGGGAATGAGAGGAATGTTATGGGAAATACTGGGAAATAAATAAATAAATAAAAGTAAAAATAATAAAAATATATAGAAATATAAATAAAAATAAAGATAAATATAAATATATATATATATATATATATATATATATATGTAAAAATAAAAATACAAGTACAAATAAATAAAAATAAATAAATTAAAAAATATATAAAAAAAAAAATATATATAAAAAAATAAGGAAATTAAAAATAAAATATTTTTTAATAAGAATAAAAATAAAAATAAATAAAAAATAAAGATAGGAATAAAAATAAAAATGGTATGTGTTATACACTAGGGCTATGTGGATAGGGGTACCCATACACGTGCTCCACGTGGACTGTAAGTTAATGGGGGTAGTGACTAGATGATGGATAAAACAATAAAATGAGACAACAGGTAGGACAATGGATGAAACAATACGTGGTGAATTGGGATGAGATGATGTGATGAGGCAGGGATATGGTTGGGGTCACAGCAAAATGTTAATTTCAATGCCTTCATTGAGGCCTCCTGACGATAAAGTGTCCAGTGTGTATATCCAGTAGTTTTCTCTTTCACACAACCTTTTGTAGCGTTCAGCGGTAGGGAGGGTGGGTGGGATAGACTCAATAACCCACACGCGTAGCCCTGAAGATGTTTGTCTATGATGTTCTTTAAAATGTCTTGGTACACTATGCTTGTCAATGCCCTTCTCTACAAGGTTACGATGCTCACCAAACCTTTTGCGGAGCGGGCGTATAGTGCGGCCTACGTATAGTAGGCCGCAGGGGCATGTGAGGCAATAGACCACATAATCTGAACCACAATTGAAGAAGTCGGGGATGACATATAGTTTACCCTTATGGTGGAAGTCTTTTTGCCTATGTGTAACATGGGCGCATGTGAGGCAGAGGGGCTTCCTACATTGATACATGCCTTTGATGTTAAAGAAGGTTAAGGGGGCACTGACGGTGGGGCGTGCTGTTTTCACTTTGCTTGGTGCTATTTGGGCTTTTATATTCTTAGCCCGTCTGTAGGTGACCAGTGGTTTATCACTTATGGTGGGTTTTAGATGCGGATCCTCACGCAGAATGGACCAGTGTTTGGTGAAGATCTTTTCCATTTGCTTAAATCTGTTGTGGTATTGTGTCACAAATCTGACGGGTTGGGTAGTGTCGTCTGTACTGGTTTGTCTCTTGTCCTTCGCGTTTTCACTGAGATAGTATTGAAAGGCATCTTCTATGATGTGGTCTGGATAACCCTTGTCTTTGAATTTGGCTTTGAGTAGTAGGCCGTGTGTTTCATTCATATTAAAAAATATTAAAAAATAAAAAATATTTTATTTTTATTTTTAATTTCCTTATTTTTTTATTATTTTTTTTTTTTTTATTTTTTTTTTTTCATATATTTTTTAATTTATTTATTTTTTATTTATTTGTACTTGTATTTTTATTTTTACATATATATATATATTTATATTTATCTTTATTTTTATTTATATTTCTATATATTTTTATTATTTTTACTTTTATTTATTTATTTATTTCCCAGTATTTCCCATAACATTCCTCTCATTCCCAAATACCCATCTGGAAACACACTCCCCCCCCTTCTTTTGTCCCAATCTTACGCGTCATTTAAATGTGTATATATGTGTATGTGTGTGTGAAGGGATCCGTTTTAAACGGTTCTTTGTGTTTACACACGTATATACATTGTACATGTTTTATCCCTTTTCCATTATTGCGTCATTTCTTCTCATATATACCACCAATCTCTCCCTATAATTATATACCTATTTAATTATATACCATTTTCTGCATTTTTGTATTCCCTTCCCATATATGTTGACGTGTATGTATATATGTAGATATGTGTGTATGTATGTGTATGTATATGTATGTATATATGTATACATGTATATATGTATATATATTTTGTTCCCGTCCACTATGATCAATACAACATTCCTCTTCCTATAGACCGCCTTCTCCTTACCCCACATTCCATATACACACATATATGTTCTTAACACAACACACTCATTTGCATATCTCCTTTTTTTTTTTTTCCCCTCCTCACTCCCCGCCCCGCCCACTCCCCGTCTCCCTCCACTCCCCTTCCACATTGTGTACACCCCATCTCCATGGTTACCTACGTGCCCAATCATTATACATAGTCCCGCCCTCCTCTCAATTACCTCTCCACCCCTCCCATTGCCTATGGTATAAATTCCCACACTGAATATGGCCACCAGCATAGCCTGATGAAGGAGCACGCATGCTCCGAACGCGAAGCACCGCCCGCCTCACCCCGCTCCCGGAAGTGAAGACGCTATGTTACACATAGGCAAAAAGACTTCCACCATAAGGGTAAACTATATGTCATCCCCGACTTCTTCAATTGTGGTTCAGATTATGTGGTCTATTGCCTCACATGCCCCTGCGGCCTACTATACGTAGGCCGCACTATACGCCCGCTCCGCAAAAGGTTTGGTGAGCATCGTAACCTTGTAGAGAAGGGCATTGACAAGCATAGTGTACCAAGACATTTTAAAGAACATCATGGACAAACATCTTCAGGGCTACGCGTGTGGGTTATTGAGTCTATCCCACCCACCCTCCCTACCGCTGAACGCTACAAAAGGTTGTGTGAAAGAGAAAACTACTGGATATACACACTGGACACTTTATCGCCAGGAGGCCTCAATGAAGGCATTGAAATTAACATTTTGCTGTGACCCCAACCATATCCCTGCCTCATCACATCATCTCATCCCAATTCACCACGTATTGTTTCATCCATTGTCCTACCTGTTGTCTCATTTATTGTTTTATCCATCATCTAGTCACTACCCCATTAACTTACAGTCCACGTGGAGCACGTGTATGGGTACCCCTATCCACATAGCCCTAGTGTATAACACATACCATTTTTATTTTTATTCCTATCTTTATTTTTTATTTATTTTTATTTTTATTCTTATTAAAAAATATTTTATTTTTAATTTCCTTATTTTTTTATATATTTTTTTTTTTATATATTTTTTAATTTATTTATTTTTTATTTATTTGTACTTGTATTTTTATTTTTACATAAATATAAATATATATATATATATATATATATATATTTATATTTATCTTTATTTTTATTTATATTTCTATATATTTTTATTATTTTTACTTTTATTTATTTATTTATTTCCCAGTATTTCCCATAACATTCCTCTCATTCCCAAATACCCGTCTGGAAACACACTCCCCCCCCTTCTTTTGTCCCAATCTTACGCGTCATTTAAATGTGTATATATGTGTATGTGTGTGTGAAGGGATCCGTTTTAAACGGTTCTTTGTGTTTACACACGTATATACATTGTACATGTTTTATCCCTTTTCCATTATTGCGTCATTTCTTCGCATATATACCACCAATCTCTCCCTATAATTATATACCTATTTAATTATATACCATTTTCTGCATTTTTGTATTCCCTTCCCATATATGTTGACGTGTATGTATATATGTAGATATGTGTGTATGTATGTGTATGTATATGTATGTATATATGTATACATGTATATATGTATATATATTTTGTTCCCGTCCACTATGATCAATACAACATTCCTCTTCCTATAGACCGCCTTCTCCTTACCCCACATTCCATATACACACATATATGTTCTTAACACAACACACTCATTTGCATATCTCCTTTTTTTTTTTTTTTTTCCCCCTCCTCACTCCCCGCCCCGCCCACTCCCCTTCCACATTGTGTACACCCCATCTCCATGGTTACCTACGTGCCCAATCATTATACATAGTCCCGCCCTCCTCTCAATTACCTCTCCACCCCTCCCATTGCCTATGGTATAAATTCCCACACTGAATATGGCCACCAGCATAGCCTGATGAAGGAGCACGCATGCTCCGAACGCGAAGCACCGCCTCACCCCGCTCCCGGAAGTGAAGACGCAGGTCAGCACGGCGCTCCACGGAGGATCCATGACCGATATCCTGGCCGCCCGGAGGCTCTGAGGACCCTCGGCACCACCGGAACAGCTACCAGGACCCAGGTTACAGGACTCACATCCCAGGAACCCCTGAACTGGTCCGTGACACCCACATCCCCCGAGAGCACGCGGATGAAACTACTTTACATGCTGGTTTTTAGCAACTCAAATGTGAGTGTTTTTATCTATTGTAATAAATATTTTTAACATACATGCTGCACTTAGAGGGCGCCGTCCTTCTTTCTTTTTTATTTGTTCCAGAGCTTCTTCTAGCTTTTATAGACTGGCTGCCTTCCATTTATTCAGCATCATTTTATCCTTACATGGACTAATACCCGAACTTGTTGTGAAACATTAACTACCACCATCAAGTTCCCCCTCTCAGGAACCCCCAACCCACCCCCTTCCCCCCACCATTTTTAGTTATATGTACTCGGCTACCTCTATTGTGC
This sequence comes from Lithobates clamitans, assembly GCA_037952925.1. Taxonomy (NCBI): domain Eukaryota; kingdom Metazoa; phylum Chordata; class Amphibia; order Anura; family Ranidae; genus Lithobates; species Lithobates clamitans. Next base: position 694,195 of record JBBGZY010000534.1, read on the forward strand.
GCCATATTAACCCCTTGATCGTTTTTTTATCTCCTCTTAAGAAGTTCACATATATGCGCAGCCTCTGGATCTATGCCAATTATTATTATTGTACATTCATCTTCAGCCCCATTATGTTTATGTGATCTACTTCCCCCCCAGTTTACATACCTAATACTTCAAGCCTATGCTGTATAGTAACCATGGAAATTATACAAAAAATAGAATCAGTCAAGTACACCATATTAGATGACTTATACGCACACTTCCCAGATGGATACTTCCTCCCATCAGCAAATATCCCCCGTCTGGAATACAGACACATATGTGCGAAGTTTCGCAAAATAGAGGACACCATCAATAACATCAACCAACAATGGTGGGATAAGTTCTTCTTGGAACTGTATTTGAACTACAAAATTTCTCCCAGAGGTCTCAGAAACCAAAAGACTTGCTCATTCCTGGGCGCAGATTTAGCTGCTGAATGGTCCACCATATCCGAATTCTGCACTCAAAAATGGATGGAAATCATCATCAAGCAAAGGGATACCCTATTCAACTCATTATCGTCCAAATTAACCAATCTTATAGATGAACTAAGATCATACATTACACCCCTACCCACCTCATGGTACAAAAAACTGAAACTTAACACTAAGTACCAAGAGGATTGCCTCATCAAATGTAAATTACAGAAGATACGCAGAGACTTTGACGATTACAACTCCAACAGGATCCACTGTTGGAAAAAACCCAGACGCAATACACACCCCCCCAAAGTTAACAACCACCCCAATCTCCACACCCCATCAGGGCAAGAGAACCACGCCCCAGTCCCCCTGATGGAATGTGTACCTAGGCCCACCACGGCCCTCTTATCCTTTCAAGGCCCCTCCACCAAGCCTTATAAACCACATAGGCCACCGGCACCTTCCAGACGGCCACAGCCCACACCCACACCAAAAGAGAACCATCATCGTCCACCACCCCCCGTGCCAGTTTCTTCCTCCAGTACACCCAAAACTTCCAAGAGTATAAAGAAGAAACCCCACACTGGCATCCTAACCTCAATCCCTCCCATACCGGTTACCCTCAAAGAAACACAGACCGGCAGTGCCATATCAGATCACAGCACTTATGAGGACCCCCAGTCATCCACTCTGGATTTTGGTATTGGGAATCCACACACCGCACAGCCCAAGATCACTCAAGCATCTGGGCCCACCATGGACCACCCCAGTATCCACGCCATCTCATCACCCCCCATTTACAGTCCGACCAATAAACATATATCTCCCACCCCTACCCCCTCTTTTTTAGTGATCACCCCCCAACCCTGCCCAAAAAGAAAGCTCACCGACGAGGTAGGAGAGGGGGGAGACACAGACACAAAAAGGAGGGAGAAATTGCGCAGACTGTAAAAATCTTCAACCTCTCTGATCACACTTTATCCATGCCTGAAAAATCTCTACTAGCACGCGGGCTCACCTTCGCCCCCACAGCATCTCCCAACCCTTTCACTCTCTTCTTGGATCTCAATAGGTTCATTAGAAATATCACCATCAAACGATATTTCAACATTCAAGACACTAAGAAGGGTAATGGTACCCCAAACATTACCCCAAACACTACTCCATATACTACTAATGACCACGCTGAATGCAGTACTACTACAGAAGACTCCTCCACCCTAGGACCCGCAGAACTCATAGCCCTAGACCAGTTGGAAGATCTCTACATTGACGACCAGATTGAATCTCTAACTCAACATCCACCTACCTCTCCACCCATCTTACACACTAATTTCAAACCGAAATCTATCTTTTATCCCACATTTGCCAAAGGACCTTACGTCCAGACCTTCTATCAGGTTGTATATGCTGATATACTACGAATGTGTCAAATGTCCAACTCACGTTGCAATCCACCATCTAACTTAACCCCAGCAGAACGCACGGCTCTTAAATCACTCACCAACAACAGACAACTGGTTATTAAGCCCGCAGATAAAGGAGGTGGTATCGTAGTCCAGAACCGTGCAGACTACATGCTGGAAACAACTAGACTCCTATCGGACACATCCACATACAAAAAACTTTCCGGAGATCCCTTACCCAAATTCTCTATTGAAGCTCACAACCTAATAGATCGAGCACAAGCAGATGGTATAGTTACTGCATCCGAAGCCTCATTTCTTAAACACGACTTTTACAAAAGGCCCTACTTTTACCACCTTCCGAAGGTGCACAAAGACCCCACACACCCTCCTGGTAGACCAATAGTGGCGGCCATGGAAAGCGTAACCAGCTACTTCTCTATCTACATTGATCATTTTCTACAAGGTATAGTACAGAACCTACCTTCCTACATTAAAGACAGCATCCACCTTCTGAACATGCTACGATACTACTCCTGGGAACCGACATACCGCTGGCTCTCGCTAGATGTGGTCTCACTATACACGTCCATTCCCCATAACATTGGTTTACAAGCTGTACGACACTACCTCAACAATGATCCATCACTCAACCCACGTCAGAACCAATTCTTACTGGAAATATTAGAATTCTGCCTAACCCACAATTATTTTGAATCCCACGGAGACTTCTATATTCAAACAAAAGGAACTGCCATGGGGGCCAATTTTGCTCCCAGCTACGCGAACCTTACCATGGGTTACTGGGAGCTACAATATATACACAACAATAACCCATATGCGCCCCACATAGTCTATTACGGGCGCTACATAGATGACGTAGTCATTATCTGGGATGGTCCAGAAACCACCATCCTACCCTTCGTCCAACACTGCAACAACAACTCCATGGGTCTATCATTCACATCAGTCACAGACAATAACAAACTGGCCTTTTTGGATCTGGAACTCTTCCACTATGAAAACACCATCTGCGCCCAGAATTATACAAAATCCACCTCAGGAAATTCTTACCTACACTTTAACAGTTGCCATCACCCACGATGGGTTAAAAACATCCCAAAAAGCCAGTTCTGCCGCCTGAAACACAATTGCACGCGCCTACAGGACTATGAAACACACGGCCTACTACTCAAAGCCAAATTCAAAGACAAGGGTTATCCAGACCACATCATAGAAGATGCCTTTCAATACTATCTCAGTGAAAACGCGAAGGACAAGAGACAAACCAGTACAGACGACACTACCCAACCCGTCAGATTTGTGACACAATACCACAACAGATTTAAGCAAATGGAAAAGATCTTCACCAAACACTGGTCCATTCTGCGTGAGGATCCGCATCTAAAACCCACCATAAGTGATAAACCACTGGTCACCTACAGACGGGCTAAGAATATAAAGGCCCAAATAGCACCAAGCAAAGTGAAAACAGCACGCCCCACCGTCAGTGCCCCCTTAACCTTCTTTAACATCAAAGGCATGTATCAATGTAGGAAGCCCCTCTGCCTCACATGCACCCATGTTACACATAGGCAAAAAGACTTCCACCATAAGGGTAAACTATATGTCATCCCCGACTTCTTCAATTGTGGTTCAGATTATGTGGTCTATTGCCTCACATGCCCCTGCGGCCTACTATACGTAGGCCGCACTATACGCCCGCTCCGCAAAAGGTTTGGTGAGCATCGTAACCTTGTAGAGAAGGGCATTGACAAGCATAGTGTACCAAGACATTTTAAAGAACATCATGGACAAACATCTTCAGGGCTACGCGTGTGGGTTATTGAGTCTATCCCACCCACCCTCCCTACCGCTGAACGCTACAAAAGGTTGTGTGAAAGAGAAAACTACTGGATATACACACTGGACACTTTATCGCCAGGAGGCCTCAATGAAGGCATTAAAATTAACATTTTGCTGTGACCCCAACCATATCCCTGCCTCATCACATCATCTCATCCCAATTCACCACGTATTGTTTCATCCATTGTCCTACCTGTTGTCTCATTTATTGTTTTATCCATCATCTAGTCACTACCCCATTAACTTACAGTCCACGTGGAGCACGTGTATGGGTACCCCTATCCACATAGCCCTAGTGTATAACACATACCATTTTTATTTTTATTCCTATCTTTATTTTTTATTTATTTTTATTTTTATTCTTATTAAAAAATATTTTATTTTTAATTTCCTTATTTTTTTATATATTTTTTTTTTATATATTTTTTAATTTATTTATTTTTTATTTATTTGTACTTGTATTTTTATTTTTACATATATATATATATATATTTATATTTATCTATATTTTTATTTATATTTCTATATATTTTTATTATTTTTACTTTTATTTATTTATTTATTTCCCAGTATTTCCCATAACATTCCTCTCATTCCCAAATACCCGTCTGGAAACACACTCCCCCCCCTTCTTTTGTCCCAATCTTACGCGTCATTTAAATGTGTATATATGTGTATGTGTGTGTGAAGGGATCCGTTTTAAACGGTTCTTTGTGTTTACACACGTATATACATTGTACATGTTTTATCCCTTTTCCATTATTGCGTCATTTCTTCTCATATATACCACCAATCTCTCCCTATAATTATATACCTATTTAATTATATACCATTTTCTGCATTTTTGTATTCCCTTCCCATATATGTTGACGTGTATGTATATATGTAGATATGTGTGTATGTATGTGTATGTATATGTATGTATATATGTATATATGTATATATATTTTGTTCCCGTCCACTATGATCAATACAACATTCCTCTTCCTATAGACCGCCTTCTCCTTACCCCACATTCCATATACACACATATATGTTCTTAACACAACACACTCATTTGCATATCTCCTTTTTTTTTTTTTCCCCCCTCCTCACTCCCCGCCCCGCCCACTCCCCGTCTCCCTCCACTCCCCTTCCACATTGTGTACACCCCATCTCCATGGTTACCTACGTGCCCAATCATTATACATAGTCCCGCCCTCCTCTCAATTACCTCTCCACCCCTCCCATTGCCTATGGTATAAATTCCCACACTGAATATGGCCACCAGCATAGCCTGATGAAGGAGCACGCATGCTCCGAACGCGAAGCACCGCCCGCCTCACCCCGCTCCCGGAAGTGAAGACGCAGGTCAGCACGGTGCTCCACGGAGGATCCATGACCGATATCCTGGCCGCCCGGAGGCTCTGAGGACCCTCGGCACCACCGGAACAGCTACCAGGACCCAGGTTACAGGACTCACATCCCAGGAACCCCTGAACTGGTCCGTGACACCCACATCCCCCGAGAGCACGCGGATGAAACTACTTTACATGCTGGTTTTTAGCAACTCAAATGTGAGTGTTTTTATCTATTGTAATAAATATTTTTAACATACATGCTGCACTTAGAGGGCGCCGTCCTTCTTTCTTTTTGATTGGCCAAGGCCTAACGTCCAGCCCACATCCATATTTCAATAAATTGGGTAACCTGACATGGTTCTTCCACGAAGCCAGTTCGAAACTGGGGAGTTCCCGCATGTTCCAGTATGCTTCTACAAAAGGATAGACGTCAGTAAAGTTTATTTCTTTTATCCCTTTTTATTTTCATAGGAAATTGCCAATTTGTGTGTCTTTCTGTATTTCTTGTATCTTTTTTGGTAAATCCTTTTTCTTTGTATATCTTTTATGCACTGCCCACTTTCGGGATATTAAATGATATAATCAATAAGTGAATTCTGTGTACTCAGTATTCAGTCTAAGTTACATGCCAATCGGTATGCAATTGCACTGCGTGTTGGCAGATTGCATGCAGATTGTAACTGACAAAAATTGAGAAATAATCAAACAACTATAGATATCTCTCCCTCAGCGCTCACGGTGAAGATACAATATCAACCAAGCTGCTGCTATAATAAAAAACAATGTAACAAAATTGTGTCCAAAATAAATATTTAAACACTAATAGCGCTTATACATTCTGAAAGTCTTTCAAACTTGATACACAGTCTACTTTTGACAAAATAGAGAGCCAAAATGTGAAAAAGATGAAGGAAAATCCGCTCCAAAAGAGAAATGTTCAAGGTAAATTATAATTACTCCAGACGATTAATTATCACCGCGATGCTTGAATGACAATCCCCCAAAAGAAATTTACTTACCAGATATTACTGGATTTATTGCATATATCTGGGTAGGTTATCAGCAAGCCTCTGTGAATCTTCATCCAATATTAGTAGGAAGGTGTATGGATGTCAGGTGGCTAAAATCAGCAATAACTGCATCTTTCCATCTGTATATTGCTCGTGACAAGCAAGAAAATAAGGGTGCACATAGCGTAATCCAATTTTCCAAAAGGTATGTTTATGTCATAAACCCACATAGATGTGCACTTACAATAAAAACATAAGTTAAAAGCATAAGTAAAATTATACTTGTGAAGTTGCTCCCTCCTGATGTACCTCCTCACCGCTACAGCGGTGATCCCGGGTAAGGTAAACTGGAGAGCAAACAGCTTGATTCAATGGCATGGGTTGCTCCGTGATCAGGCCCTGACTAGTTTCCTCATTGCTTTCGTCAGAGGGCGCGCTAAGCTGTTTTAAGCTAACAGATCTGCCAGACGGAGATCTGTGTGTGTGGTGGCTCAGCAGACCAGTCTGCGGACAAATTGTTGGGTGGTGGCAGGCTATCGTTTATTGTGTGTCTGGTTGTGGGGACAGTGGGAGGAGTGATTAACAGCAGGGTTCAAGCTTGCAGGATAGCTGGAGAAACCCTAGAAGTGTGTGCCAATTGCTAGACTGTTTCCCAACCCTTAGAGTGCACCAGATTGCACGTAAGATTTGTATCTGCCTGTGTGTGGTCAGCTAGCTGGATTGGAGTCTCCCTCTAGTGGTGGCCAAAGGTAGTGCAGGCTGTGAAAGTACCACAGCCAGTTTTACACTCTCAGTATAAGTTCCCCTTATTCACTTAGTTCCTCATATACCCCAGTCGTGGAACGCACGTCGCGGTTAGCTAGTCGCTGTGGGCATGCGTAATCGTAGATTACGACAGATTGGTGGCAGCGAGCGGGATTTGCTTAGTACAGTAGTACATGGTATATTCATTTAACCTGTGTACTAAAGGTTGGATGCTTGTTAGAAGCAACTGACCTACAGAAGCTCACTCAGTGCATACTTTTTGTTTTGTAGAAGACATACTTGGCTATTTGCTCCCCACCCTTCTTCTTTTCTATCTTTTATTTGGGCAAAAAAATGAGATGATATGCTGGTACAAGAGGCAATCCGAAGAGACCGCGATTGACCTCTGCGAGCTAAGAGGCATCAATACGGTTGGCAAGACGAGGACCCAGCTTTTATGTGCCTTGATAGAGGATGACCGAGAACGGCACACCATGGCATCTAAACCCAGAGACCGTGCCACTTCAGATGACTGTGCGAGACAGCATGACTCTGTTCTCAAACCTTCTCAGCGGAAGAAATCACTACAGCAGATGAAGCAAATAGAAAGAGATGACCACCAGAGTGAAATAAAGCACCATCAGAGGATGGAGCAAAAAGAGAGAGAGCACAACCTGAACAGTACCCAAATCCAGCATGGAAATGCAACATCACCTCCATCTGCATCAAGAATTACAAGAGCCAGACCTACATCTGTGGAAACCTTGAAGTGTTTTGTCTGTAACCAAGGTGGACATTACTCGAGCCTTTGTCCAAAGAGGAGGAGGCCTAGCCCACCAGCAAGTGTGAAAAGTGCTTCCCCTACTGTGTTGCTTGTTGGGGAAAATGTAGGAGACCGAGCGGATAACCTGCAGCCAGTTACCACAAGTAACAACGTTACAGTCGGACTCTGGGGTATGGGATCAGAGGATGTCCTAGCTCTTCCAGGATTGAGGAGCTGTGAGGATGTGCTCCCAGGGAAAGCCATGGTTGTCACAGGAGGTGGAGGAGCCATCCCTGCGGCTTGTGTTTCGTTGAACCTGGAATCTGAAAGCCAAGAGAAAGAAGTGGGCAGAGCAGATCCCACGTATGTAGGAGGCCATGCGGATAGCCGGCAGCTGGTTACCGCAAGTAACAGTGTTAGTCTGACGCCAAGCTATGGGATCAGAGGATGTCCTAGCTCTTCCAGGATTGAGGAGCCGTGAGGATGTGATCCCAGGGGAAGCCATGGATGTCACAAGAGGTGGAGGAGCTATCCCTGCCATGCTTAAAGCGGTTGTAAAGATGTTTTTTTTTTTTTTTTAAAATAACAAACATGTTATACTTACCTTCACTGTGCAGCTCGTTCTGCACAGAGTGGCCCCGAACCTGGTCTTCTGGGGTCCCTCGGCGGCTGTTTCAGCTCCTCCCCGCAAGCATTTACCACCTTCATGCGAACTCCCTCGCACGGTGGTGAGTGCTTGCGGGCGCGCTCCCGTGATACAGCCGGCGGCTATAGCCGCTCGCTGTATCACTCGGCCCCGCCCCCCGGCGCGCCGCGTCATCGGATGTGATTGACAGCAGCGCGAGCCAATGGCTGCGCTGCTTTCAATCCATCCACTGCAGCCAATCAGCGACCAGGCTGAGCTGCAATGAAGCTGACGAGGACGCGGACCGAAGATTCGAGGCGTCAGGTAAGTAAAACGGGGGGGCTGGGGGCGGCGGTACTGTCAAAAGTTTTTTCACCTTAATGCATAGAATGCATTAAGGTGAAAAAATTTTTACCTTTACAACCCCTTTAAGGCTCATGTTTCATTGAACCAGGAATCTGGAAGCCGAGTGAAAGAAGTGGGCAGTGCAGATCCCACGAATGTAGGAGGACGGTGCGGATATCCTGTAGCTGGTTACCGCAGGTAATAATGTTTCAGTCGGAATCCGAGATACAGGATCCACGGATGTCCTAGGATCGAGGAGCCATGAGGATGTGGTCCCAAAGAAAGCCACAGTTATCACAGAGGTTAGAAGAATCATCCCTGTGTTACCAACAGCTTGTGTTGCTTTGCTCAGAGGATCAAAAAGCAAAGTGAGAGAAGTAGGCATAGCAGATGTCAGTAATGTACTATCGGGCACTGACCGGGTGCAGTTGGTAGCCCGCTATGTGCCAAATTCAGCCAAAGCTGGTGACCTCTTGCATGCTCGTGCCTGGTTACAGACTCAAAGCAAACAAGCATGTGACAGATGGGCATCTAGCATTTTTAAAATGAGGAAAAGGCAGCCTCCATCTTTGTCATTCACAGTACAGTATTCCTTTTATTTTTCTTCAGAGTAATGATTTGGATCATCATGTTCTTGTAATTTCCATCCTCTTCAGTTTCTTTACCAATATAAGCTTCTAGAATTTAAGCGTTTAATAGAACCCAAACTTACTATTGGCTACTGGGCAAATCCAAAGGATATACAGTGCCTTGAAAAAGTATTCATACCCCTTGAAGTTTTGCACATTTTGTCATGTTACAACCAAAAACGTAAATGTATTTTATTGGGATTTTATGTGATAAACCAACACAAAGTGGCACTTCACTAATTGTGAAGTGGAAGGAAAATGATAAATGGTTTTCATTTTTTTTTACAAATAAATATCTGAAAAGTGTGGGGTGCATTTGTATTCAGCCCCCCTGAGTCAATAATTTGAAGAACCACCTTTCGTTGGAATTACAGCTACAAGTCTTTTTGGAAATTACTCTACTAGCTATGCACATCTAGAGTGAAATTTTTGCCCATTATTTGCAAACTAGCTCAAGCTCTGTCAGATTGGATGGAGAACGTCTGTGAACAGCAATTTTCTGGCCACAGACTCTCAATTGGATTCAGGTCTGCACTTTGACTGGGCCATTCTAACACATGAATATGCTTTGATCTAAACCATTCCATTGTAGCTCTGGCTGTATGTTTAGGATTGTTGTCCTGCTGGAAGGGGAACTTCCGCCCCAGTCTCAAGTCTTTTTCAGACTTCTTCTAAGACTGCCCTGTATTTGGCTCTATCCATCTTCCCTTCAACTCTGACCAGCTTCCCTGTTCCTGCTGAAGAAAAGCATCCCCACAACATGATGCTGGCACCACCATGTTTCACGGTGGGGATGGTGTGTTCAGGGTGCTGTGTAGTGTTAGTTTTCCCACACACATAGCGTTATGTTTTTAGGCCACAAAGTTCAATTTTGGTCTCATCTGACTAGCACCTTCTTCCACATTTGCTGTGTCCCCCACATGACTTCTCGGAAACTGCAAACAGGACTTCTTATGGCTTTCTTTCAAACAATGGCTTTCTTCTTGCCACTCTTCCATAAAGGCCAGATTTGTGGAGCGCACAACTAATAGTTGTCTTGTAGACAGATTCTGCCACCTGAGCTGTGGATCTCTGAAGCTCCTCGAGTTACCATATGCCTGTCTGCTTCTCTGAATAATGTTCTCCTTGCCCTGCCTGTCAGTTTAGGTGGACAGCCATGGCTTGGTAGGTTTGCAGTTGTGCCATACTGATTCTATTTTTGGATGATGGATTGAACAGTGCTCTGTGAGATTTTTCAAAGCTTGGGGTATTTTTTTGTAACTTAATCCTGCTTTAACCACTTTAGCCCCGGAAGGATTTACCCCCTTAATGACCAGGCCATTTTTTGCGATACGGCACTGCGTCGCATTGTGCGGTCTTGCAACGCTGTACCCAAACAAAATTGAGGTCCTTTTGTTTCCCCACAAATAGAGCTTTCTTTTGGTGGTATTTGATCACCTCTGCCATTTTTAGTTTTATGCGCTATAAACAGCAATGGCGGTGATCAGTGATTTTTAGTGGGACTGCGACATTGCTGCGGACAGATCGGACACTTTTTTGAGACCAGTGACATTATTACAGTGATCAGAGCTAAAAATAGCCACTGATCACTGTATAAATGACATTGGCAGGGAAAGGGGTTAACACTAGGGGGCGATCAAGAGGTTAAGTCTGTCCTAGGGAGGTGTTTCTAACTGTGGGGGGAGTGGACTGACTGGAAGTAAAGAGAGATCGCTGTTCCTGATCACTAGGAACAATCTCTCTCTACTCCCTCTACTCTCTCTCTACTCCCACTCTCTCTACTGACAGAACGGGGATCTGTTTGTTTACATTGATAGATTCCCATTCTGGCTCTCTGTGGAGCAATTGCGGGGGGCCAGCTATAGCCATTAAAGAAACCACCTAGGTGGCTGGTCAGCAAGTGGTTAAACTTCTCCACAACTTTATCCCTGACCTGTCGCGTGTGTGCCTTGGCCTTCATGATGCTGTTTGTTTACTAAGGTTCTCCAAACCTCAGAGGGCTTTACAGAACAACTATATTTATACTGAGATTAAATTACACACAGGTGGATTCTATTTACTAATTAGATTACTTCTGAAGGCAATTGGTTCCACTAGATTTTAGTTAGGGATATCAGAGTAAAAGGGGCTGAATACAAATGCATGCCACACTTTTCAGATATTTGAAAAAAAAAAATGAAAAACATTTATCATTTGCCTTCCACTTCACAATTATGTGCCACTTTGTGTTGGTCTATCACATTAAATCCCAATAAATACATTTACATTTTTGGTTGTAACATGACAAAATGTGGAAAATTTCAAGGGGTATGAATACTTTTTCAAGGCACTTTAGATCTATCCCAATGGTAAATTATCCTCATTGACTTTTGCGATAAGATTGCAAATGTGATTTCCTTATGATCTCACTTCTTACATGTATGTTTGCTGTACAGCAAATATAGGATGTTTATAACAGCTTACCTGTAAATTCCTTTTCTTTTGAAGTACATCACGGGACACAGAGCCAAAGTAATTACTATGTGGGTTATAGTCCACCTTCAGGTGCTGGACACTGGCACACACTAAACAGGAAGTTGCCTCCCTATATAACCCCTCCCACTACTGGGAGTATCTCAGTTTTTTAGCAAAGCAATACACGTGTATACTAGAAAGAGGGGCGGGACCTCTGTGTCCCGTGATGTACTTAAAAAGAAAAGAATTTTACAGGTAAGCTGTTATAAAAATCCTATTTTCTTTAATCGTACATCACGGGACACAGAGCCATAGTAATTGCTATGTGGGATGTCCCAGAGCAATGCCAACTGAGGGGAGGGAGACACAACCAAGTAAGGCACCGTGAGATCAGAGGATTTATACTGCTGCCTGCAGTACACTGCGCCTAAAGGCGACATCCTCATGTCTTTTTAAATCCACCAGGTAGAATCTGGTAAATGTATGGATTGAAGACCAAGTTGCGGCCTTGCAGAATTGAGCCATGGAGGCTTGGTGATGCACTGCCCACGAGGCACTAATAGCCCTAGAGGAGTGCGTTTTGATTTGAGAGGGTAGAACTACCTCTTTAAACCATAAGCTTAAACGATTACTTGTCGAATCCATTTAGAAATAGTAGATTTCAATGCTGCCTGTCTTCTTTTAGGACCTTCAGGCAACGCGAACAAAACATCCGTTTTGCGAATCTGAGCAATCACCTTTAAGTAGACATTGACTGTTCTCACCACATCAAGAAAATGTAGTGATTTTGCTTCCAAACAGGGTTCTGGTAAAATGAAGGTAGAACAATATCCTGGTTTAGATAAAAACCTTATACTACCTTTGGTAAAAAGTTAGGATGAGGACTCAATACTACCTTATCCTTGTGAACAATAAAAATATGGCTCTTTACAAGAAAGAGCAGACAATACTGATACCCTTCTTGCAGCAGATATGATTACCAGAAAAATAGTTTCCTTGTTGATAAAGGACCAAGGGAATATGTCGTATCGGCCCCAAAAAAAAAGGCTGTTTTGTAATGCCAACAAAACTAAATTCAAGTCCCAAGGGTTCAGGGGTTACCTAACCGGAGATTAAGTCGCGTTACCCCCTGAATAAAAGTTATGAACCAAAGAATGTGAAGCAAGTGGTCATTGAATACCGATAAGGCTGAAACCTGTCCTTAGAAAGCACTCAAGGTCAGCTTTATTTCTCACCCCATCTGCAGAAAAGTCAAGGACTCTAGGTTGAGAATCCGACCTAGATATTCCAGGTAGTCGAAGGTGGTGACCATACTTTGGTCTAAGCGGGCTACCGACTGGTCTATCAAGAACTAGGTAAACCATAATCGTTATACATTGGGCCCTCAATCTGGCTAGAAGAGGAGCCAGAACCTTTGTACTCGAGGTGCAGCAGCTAGATCGGAAAGCAGAGCTGCACACTAAAAATGAAGATTTTCCACTTTGAAAGTAGATATTACTAGTGAGCAAGGCATATGGAGATATGCATCTTTGACGCCAGAATTCTCCTCCTTGTAGGATGGAGGTAACAGATTGGATTGACTTCATGCAAAAAAAATAGAGATTATATTCAGGAATTTGATTTTTGAGATCCAGAATGTCCATTTGGGTTTAACCAAACACCAATCTCTGCTCTTACATGGGGGCCATCATGAACACCTTTTGCCAAAAGATGGTCCAATGCTTGAGAGAAAGATTTATTTTTCTCTGGATCCTTAGGAATGTATGATCTGAGAAAAGGAGGAGACGGAAACTCTTAGAACTCCAGTTTGTACCTTGGAGCTATTGAGGAAGTCCCCCATTCGCCTTCACACTTTGTCAGATCCCTGAGAACTGCAGAAGAATTCTCCCTATTGAGCAAGTGGGGAAACCTCCTCATAAGGAGGCTACAGTATCTTGTAGGCCTCCTCCCCAAGACCTCTTTTGTCCCTGGGGTTAACTCTGAGGATTACCCTTTGAACCTGATGGCGGAAGCCGTTGTGACCGCCTGGAGGCTGATGCCCCTGGCACAGAAGAAGGAGCTTTGAAATAAAAATACATTTACTCCTTCACTTAAATGGCAAAGGGGGTAGATTTCTTTTACTAGAAATTCTTTGGATATATTATCCAAAACATCCTCAAATAGCTGTTTCACCGCAAAAAGGAAGGCTAGCCAGGAGCTTCCTGCATGACGCTTAGCGGAGGGCGCAAGGCCTAAAGGATAGAATCTGTCATAGCAACTATTGAAAACATAAAGCTTCCTCCTGGACCTGCTGAGCAGGATAACCTTGAACACCTGTTTAAACTGGTCTCTCAACAACTAACCAATTACTGTCAGCGCAGGCTGAGACACTCAACCTGCCAGAGAAAAAAGTGTTTTCTTCTTTTTTAATAGTAATCCAACGCATAAAAAGGTTGGATTTCCTAAGTATTTGAGTATTGTATGCCTGACAAGTCAAACTTACTCACAAAGAATGTAGTAGCATTAACTGCTGGTATACCCTACTTAGTGAATTTTCTCTACCATAGGATAAAGTGTGAAAACTTTTTAGAAAGGAAAATAATGCTTATCTGGGTGATCCTCCAGATACAAAAAAACGTTTCCAACAAAAAATGGACAGGAAAAAGCATGCATAGTTTTGAGGAGGCTTTAGCGAACCCAAACACTCAGTGAAGGGTACATAAATGTGGAGCGGATCATTCAGCAAGAAATTGTAACATCAATCTTAAAGATTGTGAAAGCTGACTCCCGCATTTGACACCTCAGAAGAGGAGTCATCAGCCTCACCACGGTCCCCTGAGGGAATTCGTCTTCTCCCGCCCCTAGTTCCTCAGTCTGAGGGTCCTAGGAAAATGGAAGAGAATCTGTCACATCTTGACCACACTGGGATGCGATTAAAATCACTACCATGGCTGAGGAAAAAGAGTAAAATGAACAGGGGCTGCAGTGTTGAAAACAGTTGCAAACATTTCATGGCCCCAACGCTCACTCTGAGCAGCCCCCCTCTCAGGGGAGGATGCCATTTGTAGAGTAGGCTTTCCAGAGCTTGAGGGAGACCCTTTTAGTTCCTTTTTTGGGGTATTTCAACCCCCCCTTCTGAACATAGCCTGATGCAAAAAGCAGAGATACTACCAGAAGAAATCACATCCATTGCTTGAGCAATAGTCAGCCACTGCTATTAATGCTCAGCCTGATGCAATAGTAAATGTTTAAAAAGGAATGCCTGTGTCACCAAACCTCTTTCATGCCCCTCTTGCTCTCGTGTCCCTCTGCAGTTTGCAGCAGTAACAATGGTGCTTTTAAAAAACACACTCTCCCGCGCTGGACGTTGGAGGACGCCAACGCCGCTGTAAGCCCCGCCCCCCTCCTCTCTTTTTTAAAAAAAAGAGCATTCCCGCACGAGCGCAGGCCTCTGATCCCATGGGATAGTACAGTGAGGGGAAAAATGGCGAAGAGGGAGCCTGGAAGCTGCTGTTTTTTCTTTTCTCCTGGCACTTCTTCCTCGTGAAGGGGGGAGAAAACAGCACAGGTGGCCGGCGTCTGGTGGGGAGAAACCCCCCCAGACTTACCAGAGGTCTGCTGCTGGCTGGTGGAAAGGAAGCTGCACACAACGTGAGCTCTCTGAGGAAGCGTGAGAAGGTATGTGCTCTATAAAGCCACCAGTGGTGACACAGACATGACAACATTCACTAAATTAAAGGAGACATTCATAAGAAAATTCAAAAATTTCTTAGAAAACTCCACTTACCTTTCCCGGCGCAGGGTTTTCTGTGGTAAAACCAACAGACAGTATCTTCACCCTTCACGGTGGGTTTCGTTAACAAACCTTCAGGAGCTGGGGACCCTCGGGGAAACTCACAATCCTGTACCTGTAATAGCACCACCGCCAGTAAAACTTTATGGCTTTAATGCCAAAAGTACTGGATCTCGGAATCCAGCTCTCTAAAAAGAGAAGCGTTTACAGGCAAAACCTTATTTCTTTGGACACGAGGCCCGGGTACCATTCAATTCGGCCTAAAAGACACTTTGAATGGATCCGGCGACATGGCTAGCCCCAGCAAGGATTGCTCCAGTGGAGCACAGCACATCTTCACTCGTGACCAACACCTTAGACACTGGCAAAAAAACTGAGATACTCCCAGTAGTAGGAGGGGTTATATAGGGAGGCAACTTCCTGTTTACGGTGTGCCAGTGTCCAGCACCTGAAGGTGGACTATAACCAACATAGTAATTACTATGGCTCTGTGTCCCGTGATGTACGATTAAAGAAACATTTAGTTTGGCACCCCTGCCTTTAACTGAAATGTCACTGTGGGCCGCATCAACAGTATGGTTGCCCTCAAAGGACCTGTTGCATCTGGGGTCCACTACGTAAAGAGTGCTGGGTTCAAGAGTGTGTTATGTACAGTGCAGAACCCCCCCCCCCCAAACATTGTTGCTTTTGATGACCCACACTCCCTGAGCTTTATATCCTTAATTTATGCATCTGTTACGTCTTTCAGTAAATCCAATGTAGCACCATACTAAATCAAATGGCAAACAGAACCAAGAATTTAAGATAAGTTTACCTTTTGAAAAAAAAAATAGATGCAAATAATTTTTTGTCTAAGGAGCCTGCAGAGCATTGCACCCGCAATCCACAGAACACAGGTGCAATGCCAGGCTCCTGCTGACTCTCAGGATAGCAGTTTGCCCATACCACTGATATGGGCAGGCAGTTAAATGAGGGCAGGAAGATCAATGAACTATGAGATTGCTCACCAGCACCCTTGCAGTTCATTGAGAACTACTAGGCGTCAGCTGCAATAGATTACAGCACTTGTAGTTTATTCATTCACAGGAAACTGTAAATAATGATGAGGCTGTGTAGGTGGCACCCAATACAGCCTCACTGCTTTCAAGTAGTGACAGCAGGTGCAGGGGGGGAAGATCCTCCACCTGTTATCAGGTGGGGGGTGAGGGGGTGCGAGGGTGCATGCTGAACCTGTTACACCCTAAATATGAGTGAACTATTATACACTGTTAGAAAGGTTCAACATAGGAGTCTTACAAGCTCTGACAGTTATTGTGGTTGATGTAAAGACGTGCATAGCAAGAGTTTTTTTTTTTCCCTCTGAAAAAGTGATAGGATGGGTTTATTAAGTAATACCCACTATGGATTTTTCCAGTCCATCAGATATGCATCATTGTGTTGGGTGTGGCACAACTTCTAAAGCGTGTGGGGGGTGGGTAACAATAGATAGCCAAGTGCACACAACCACCTGTTTTCAAGAGCCAATACATTTCTAGAACTATTTGCAGTCCAAAATTTCTTGCCAGTCCTTTGGTTCCAAGGTTAACTTGTTACACCCGTATTTAGGATGTAGTATTCCTTCCCTTCTACCCCATGACAGCAGGCGAGGAATCTCCCTGCACCCGCTGTCACAATTTAAAAAACAGCACGCCTCTTACATGGCCACGTAATTCATTTAGTTTTCTGTGAATGAATAGACTACAATTACAGTTAGCCATTGTGGCTGATGGCTTGTAGTTCTCTCAACGATCTTGAAAGCCTGCAGGAGCTTGGCACTGCATGCGTGATCTGCCAACCAAAAATGATAAATGCACTTTTTTTTGCCTGCACTAATATATATTTTCAGAAGGTGAACTTTTCCTTTAACTGACACACAGGGACAATTCCTAAAAGGTGCGACAACCCTGAATAACTTATTCACAAATAAACTGATTTTCTATTCCATTATCTATTTGAACAGCAGGCTGGACTCACACATCCTTTCTTTTTCAGTCCCAGCTGGAATAGTTACCAGGGCAACTAGAGGAAGTAAATCTCCCCAGCGGAGACAGACCGGAATAAAAAAAAAAAAAAAAAAAAATGGTTGCTAATTATTGCCCACTTCAAAAAAGCATTCAAGAGACGGATCGAAATTCAGGCAGTTCAACAGGGACCACCCACATTTCGAACAGTGTGACCGGTTTGTTTTTCTTGTTTTTAGTTCAACAAAAGTACTCATTTATGGTCAACGAAGCTGAACTCCACCCAAAGGAGAAGCTCCGCTTGTTTGCACCCTCCCATGCCACATTTGGTGGGTACCTAGTTTTAACAGGCACCCGTCCCCATTATGGGTAACATCGCTGATTGCCAGTCTACGACATTTCCAGGCCCTCCGCCCCACCTCCTTCTGGTACACACATAGGTCCCCGAAGATGGCGGAACCATTCATTAAGCGCAGCGCGACCCACGCATGCACAGCTTCCTTTACTTACAATGCCGTCACATGCACCTGAAGTGGATTGACGAATCGGCTCAGGGTGCCGACATCGCGGGATCCCTGGACAGGTAAGCGTCCTTTCATTACGGCAGCAGCCGTATTTGTAGCTGCTGACTTTTTTTTCCCCCTAGACTGCAGCTCTTCTTTAAGACTAAAGTGCTGGGGTTTTTAGTTTTTGCTAAACAAACAAAAAAAGTGGAACATTTTGAAAAAAAAAAAAGTTTCATAGTTTGTTATAAAATTTTGCAAACAGGTAATTTTTCTCCTTCATTGATATGCGCTGATGAGGAGGCACTGATGGGCACAGATAAGGCGGTACTGATGGCCACTGACAAGATGGCACCGATAGATGGTGCTGATGGACAGCACTGTTGATGAGGCACCGATTGTGGGCACTGATAGGTGACACTGTGGGCACTGATGGGTGGCGCTGGTGGGCACTGGTAGGCGGCAGTGTTGTATACTGCTAGGTGGCACTTGCAGGTGGCAGAGGTGAGCACAGATGAGCTGGCGGCACCATTGTGATCGGGACTGATGTCCCTCTCACAGCCAATCGCTTTTTGTGCGAGGAGAAAAAATAGCCATTTACATCACATGATCAGCTGTCATTGGCTGACAGCTGATCACGTGGTAAGGTTTGTGATCGACCCCTTACTCCGATCTGTGATCCAGCGAGTCTCATAGACTCTCATAGACTCGATCACAGGGGGCGCACAGGCCGCTCGGGCACGGGAGGACATCAATAGACGTACTCCCGGCAAAGCAGGTCCGCGCTGTAGCCGTCATTCGGCTATAGCGCAGATCTAAACCAGTTAATATACTGAACTCAGATAAGCGCCGCTGTTTTCCACATTATATATCTACAGAACCGCTTCCTCTTCCACAGCTGGCTGCACCTCTAGAGCGCTATATACATCTTTAAACCATCGAACTTGTTCCTAACCCATTCAAGCCTGAACTGAACCTTCCAGGGTCCCAAGCTACCCCCAACCACTGGATTTTTTTTATCCTAATCACCTTTACCTATGGTTTTGTTTCCCACCCATCCGTCTCTCTCTCCAAGATCCACTATACTCCCCCTCTCTCTTCTCATTAAAGGAAACCAGTCAACTCAATAACATGGAGGCTGCTATAACTTGATAGTCCTCCAAAAGCTATTCTGACTTTCTCTTTTTCAGTACTTCCAGTCCCTGGCTTGGCTTTCCCAATTTAGCCCTGTTTCACACTGAATGCAGCTTTGAATTTGCACAACTTCACTTGAAATCACATGATTTCAAAGCCGCATGTCAGTGTGACTTGGCTGACATCTGTGGGACTTCATGCACAGATGTCTATGCAAGTCACACCAGAAATTCTGCAAAATTTGTGCAGGAACTACTTTTTCAAAATCAATGGGGCACCGCAAAGTCAGCATCACACAAATTTAAACAGTTCCATTGCAGACAATAGAGTGCCACTTGCCCTGCCAAATCGTGTGAACCTGTGCTTACTATACATACTTGTTCAGTCAGAAACTCAAAAGTATGGAAGAAAAATCAATGGTGTGAACCTCTGCGCTGTGAATGGAATAAATGAATTGTGTAATGTGAACATGATCAATGAAAATCATAAATAAGTGTATAGGTTGCTGCAGCCCGTTGTGTTCCCACAATGTATTGACAGTAATACAAGATATAGGGTTGTGCAGCCTCACAATAGCAAGTCAAAGTGAATAATGTGACAGTGAAGGCATAAATATACAATGGTGTAAAACAATTTCAAAATAATCACACTTAAAAATGTATTAAAGTGCAAATGTTAATAGTAAATTAGTAAATTAAATCATACATCTGAAAAAAAAAGTCCAAATTCCAAAATGTGATATCTGTCAAACACCTTCTAATCAGATAATATCAACGTGTATTCTTAAATAAGGTAGATATGTGGCGCTAATCTATCCTTGTGTACCAATTTCAAATACGGAAAAGACTCACCAACGCTGCAACAATCTGTATAAATACAATCTTCCTATTACAAGTGCAAATGTGCATCTATAGTAGCAGTACCCTAAGACCAATTCAAAATCCGGGAAAAAACGCAGACTGCTACCACAATATTAAATATAACTTCTTACTTCCAAGTGCAAAGTGCATATATGATAGAGATACCACACAATAACCCATGAATCACAATGTTAACTTATGAATCCTCATGCTCAAAAAATACACAATATATTAAAGTGCTTCGTGCAGGGTGCAACTCCTGTTGCAATTAATGATGCAAAGAATGAAAAGTGACACAATGTGCAAAATTATTCTAAATTGCATACGTGTGACTGAAAATGCAGCCCAAAATTAATATAGTGCAAAAAAATATGTAAGTATGGTTCCTCGTGCTATAAACATATAAAAGTATAATACAGTGCTCCTCTACAAAATGCAACTCTTGTAAAAAATAATGCAAAATGACCCAATGTGCAAAATACTCATAAATGCATATATGCGACTAGAGATGCGACTAAGAGCCATGCATCCACATATAGGCAATACAGTACATAGAAGGTGACAATTGTGCAATATAATCATACATGCATATATGCGACTGAAGATGCGACTAAAAACCCCACATCCACATATAGGCAATACAGTACATAGAAAGTGACAATAGTGCAATAAAGTCCACACAAGCGCTGTTTCATGCAATGTGATTCATAATGTCCACACAAAAAAGTCTATTATAAAGTGCAAATAAAAGTGACTTGTGCTGAATTCTTCCACTTCAGTTCTGGTGCAAAAAACAATTGTTTCCCCCAGCCTCTCACCTCCAGTAGCGGCCCCCAATGGGCCGAATCAGGCAGATAGATGGTGCTCTTGTGGAGAGGATGGGTTTCCTGAGGCGATCCCCCTTCCCAGGAGGGTGTCCGTGGATCTGGCTCTCTGTAACAATCACCGCCACTCACAACGATCTCAGGATAATGGTAAGGAAGAAAAGAATAGCATCCATAGTGTAATATTTTAAGTAAAGTTAAATGTAGCAAACGTAGTAACTTAAATTCAAATAAAAAATGAGCAGTAGAAACAACAGGCTTCCAGGTTCGATCCCTTTGAGAAAGTCACGTGGTGTGAAGCAACGCGTCAGAGTAGGAGGAACCAGGTGCCGACGCTTCCCGGGTACGGCCGAACCCGGAAGCCTGTTGTTTCTACTGCTCATTTTTTATTTGAATGTAAGTTACTACGTTTGCTACATTAAACTTTACTTAAAATATTACACTAAGGAGGCTATTCTTCCTTACCATTATCCTGAGATCGTTGTGAGTCGCATCTATGCATTTATGAGTATTTTGCACATTGGGTAATTTTGCATTATTTTTTACAAGAGTTGCATTTTGTAGAGGAGCACTGTATTATACTTTATATGTTTATAGCACGAGGAACCATACTTACATATTTTTTTGCACTATATTAATTTTTGGGCTGCATTTTCAGTCACACGTATGTAATTTAGGATAATTTTGCACATTGTGTCACTTTTCATTCTTTGCATCATTAATCTGAACAGGAGTTGCACCCTGCACGAAGCACTTTAATATATTGTGTATTTTTTGAGCATGAGGATTCATAAGTTAACATTGTGATGCATGGATTATCGTGTGGTATTTCTATCATATATGCACTTTGCACTTGGAAGTAAGAAGTTATATTTAATATTGTGGTAGCAGTCTGCGTTTTTTCCCGGATTTTGAATTGGTCTTAGGGTACTGCTACTATAGATGCACATTTGCACTTGTAATAGGAAGATTGTATTTATACAGATTGTTGCAGCGTTGGTGAGTCTTTTCCGTATTTGAAATTGGTACACAAGGATAGATTAGCACCACATATCTACCTTATTTGAATTACTTACCCATCAGGGTGTATAAGTACACCTTTCTATATTGGCAGCTTCTCATCTGGTACTATTTTTTAATGTTTACGTTATATTTTTTATTGATGAGGTTGTGGTTTTGCGCACTAGTCCCTGCATTTCTAACATGTATTATTTCCTCAAAATAGTGCACATCCACCTCTGTGCAAACTTCCGCTCTCACAGAACTCTCACCTCTTAAAAGGCTTTGAATACTATGGCCAATGGGCTTCCAAGGTACTCCAGCAATCTCCACTTCCAGTAGAGAAAGGAACCAGTACCATATTATCCCAGGTGTTTAAAGATGCCTGTTGTCCCTTTGAACCTCCAATATATCAGCTCAGCCATGTTATAATAAAGCAAATATGCCTCCCATTGGGTAAAATTGTATAAAACAACCGCTTATTATAGTGTATTGAATACTCACCATAGCATGGTGTCTCGCATCATTTCTGGTCACGGGGGCCCTATGCGTTACGTCATATCACGTGACTTCTATAGGGGAACCAGATTGGTTGTTCTGATCTGTATTTATGTCCCATGCACAGGAAATGTGTCAGCGGCCTTTTTGTTGGAGCCGCATTGATATTGTCAGAAGGCCATTTTTGATGGGACACATGGCAGTAATTTGTTCACTAGAGGACTAAAGTAATCAGTTTGTTGTCGATGGCATTAACTGGATGTAAAATGACCTCTTTGCTGAAAGATTAAAATGGAATCATATAAAATACTAAATTTGGCGAGGATGCAGTACGCCTTCGCATCGCAGGAGTGATATTCCACATGTAAATACACAAGTTTATTGGGTACTTTCATACTAATATTGTCCTGATCGCCACTGGTTTCAATAGGCAAATTAAACATCAATCCTAATGCCCATAGCTGAGGTGTGGGTTTATAATGTTTGCATATAGAAAGCATTTTTTTTATATATATATATATATATATATATATATATATATATTATATATATACCGTATTTATCGGCGTATAACACGCACTTTTTTCCCCTTAAAATCAGGGGAAAGTCGCAGGTGCGTGTTATACGCCGATCCCCTGCGATCTTGAGCTGTCAAAACTTAAAAATCGCCGACCGCGATTTGAAAATGGCGCCGCCGGCGCCGAAATACACAGAGCCGGTCCTCAGCTCTTTCCGGCGGCTCTCGTTTACTTTCGGCTCCACTCGTAGTCCCGAGCGGAGATATCCGAACCTACTCGGATAGCTCCGAGTAGGTTCGGATAGCTCCGCTCGGGACTACGAGTGGAGCCGAAAGTAAACGAGAGCCGCCGGAAAGAGCCGAGGACCGGCTCTGTGTATTTCGGCGCCATTTTCAAATCGCGGTCGGCGATTTTGAAGCCCAGGAAGCAGGGACAGGGGATCGAAGGCTGCACTGGGCAAGGCTGCACTGGGGAAGGCTGCACTGGGGAAGGCTGCACTGGGGAAGGCTGCACTGACAAGGCTGCAATGATGGGCATTTAAATGTAAGTTTTTTTCCCTTCAACTTTCCTGCTAAAAGTTTTCTTTTCCTTAAAATTCCCTCCTAAATTGGGGTGCGTGTTACACGCCGATAAATACGGTATATAAAATCTCATGGCGACAAAATGACTCAAATAGAATCTCAAAATGCTCAAATGTCACTAAAAACTATTCAAATCAAAATCTACATTTAGGCCCTGGGGGGGGGGGTCATCTTGATTCTTTTTCGCTTGATTCTATAAAAACTGACCCCTGAGGGCCTAAATGTAAACTTTGATTTGAATTGTTTAATAGTGACTTTTGGAGATATAGTGTATATATATATATAGTGTATATATATATATATATATATATATAGTGTATATATATATATATATATATATATATATATATATATAGTGTATATATATATATATATATATATATATATATATATATATATATATATATATATATATATATATATATATATATATATATATCATTTTTTATCTCCAACATTCATGTGTCTCTTTATTTTCTATATGCATATATTATGAACACACACCTCAGCTATGGACACCACGATTGAGGTTTAAATGGCTTAATGAAACCAGTGGCGATCAGGACAATATTCGTATGAAAGTACCCAATAAATTTGTATAAGAATATAAAATGGCCGACTGACGATATCAATGCGGGTACAAAATTGCCGCTGACATTTCCTGTGCATGGGACATAAATGCAGATCAGAACAACCAATCCTGTCCCTGATGAAGTCCCGTGATGTAACACGAAGGGTCTTTGTGACCCGAAGTGATGCGACACACAAAGCTATGCTGAGTATTCAATACACTACAAGTGCTGTTTTAAATGCAAGTCTTCCTTATAATAAAGGGTTGTTTTATATCATTTTACCCAATGGGAGGCATATTTGCTTTATTCTAACATGTAGCTGAGCTGATATGTCGAAGGTTGAAAGGGACCAGTACCATATTATCCTGGGTGTTTATCTACTGGAAGTGGAGATTGTTGAGAGTACCTTGGAAGCCCATTGTACATAGTATTCAAAGGCTTATATGAGCCTTTTATGAGGTAAGCACGGAATTCTGACTTTTTTTTTAAGCCTATATATGATTTCACTATTAACATTTGCACTTTTAATGATTTTAATGGGATTATTTTGATATGATTTTACACCATTGCATATTTATCGCTTCACTGTCACACTAATCACTTTGACTTGCTACGCAACCCCATACCTTATCTTACTGTCAAAGTATGGAAGATCATGGGTCAAGATAATAGCTTGTATACTCTCAAATTTGTAAAAGGGGTCAGCTTATGCAGTGTACACACGGGCTGACTTTTAGACCGGACTGGTCCGACAGAATGAATCCGTCGGACAATCTGACTGTGTGTGGGCTTCATCAGACCTTCAGCTGACTTTTTCTGTCGAAAATCAGACGGACTTTAGATTTGAAACATGTTTCAAATCTTTCTGCCGGAAATCCACTCGTCTGTATGCTAGTCCGACCGACAAAAACCGATGCTAGGGCAGCTATTGGCTACGAACTTCCTTATTTTAGTCCGGTCGTACGTCATCACGTACAAATCCGTTGGACTTTGGTGTGATCGTGTGTAGGCAAGTCCATTCATTAGAGAGTCTGTCGAAAGACCGTCGGACCTTTGATGCCGAAAAGTCCACCTGTGTGTACAGGGCATAAGGGCCATAACCCTTAGCGCAGTCTGCTGTGTTAAATGCCTTCCTCTCTGTTCCAGCACTACTCACTTGTGGCTTTGTCTGGTGCCACACAGCCTTTTTCTGTACAGCATCCCTTACTGGGTTCTCTCCCTCAATCTTGTGGAATATGACTCTTATGCAAGCCATACTAGGAGCGAATTTCTTTCCTGCAACCACAGACTGGTGGGGGGGGGGGGATTGCTAACAACTATAGCAGCCACAAGCGATATTTGCAGGTAAAACCCGGCATGTTGATTGTACCCACGTTGAGCGATCACCTTGGTACATTCAGCCTGCGTATACACAGTTAGAATCTTGGCCGGTTCCTGCTGAGCCAGCTAAGATTTGAACCGTGTATGGCCTGGCTCCGTAATGAATTAAGCTGTGGTATGCGTGCGTACGAAGGGGCGCTAGCACAAACGTACCTGGGCTGAGTTACACGGTGCAACCACTTGAATCAGGAGAAAGAGGATTTGTAGTACTACAAGAAAAATGAGGTACTGTACCAACGCAGTATGCTATAAACATTTGTATGCTATGTTGAGTGAATAGTGCATTCCACTTAATTGCTGGGTGGCAGTTCCATGTGTTCAAAGTCTGTGTAGATGTATAAGCAGTTAGTGTATCAGTGACTTTGCCAACACAAAGGGTACTCTTGATTGGAAATTGGGCTAGTGATAGGTGGGGCACAGTACCCTATGTAGAAAATTTGTGAAGTGTCAGGACAGGCAATAATTACCAACAATAATGAGGGGTAGACAAATTGCTCTTTTATAGTTATTTTAGAAAAAAAAAAATCTCACTACAGATCAATAAAAATGGCAACCTATAGATGCGTCTTAGAATTTGTGAAATGAGCCTTATTATCACTTGGATAATCTTCAATGCTTTGTATTTATAGCCCCAACATATCCCATCATGTTACATTGCACATATCCAGGTTGACCGATTTCCTGTAAACTGATCACAAGGCTCCTAATACACTCTATAGCACAGCACATTATCTTCCAACAGCCAAATACAAACAAAACCGCAGTTTATTAAGTTTTAAGAAGCTTTAACATTTTCAAAGCATCTTTTGGTGCAATTCATTAACAAACACATTCTAGGAGAGAAAAAAAAAACATAAGCCACAACATTTTCTTGTCCTTAAATTTTAGTTTCAGACATCGTAAAATGCCAACATAATAAAAATAAAAAAAAACACACACCACAAAAACACATTTTATTCAATAGCATATTTGGAGAGATGCCTGTGTCCTTCAATAATTTTTATATATATATATATATATATATATATATATATATATATATATATATATATATATATATATATATATATATATATATATATATATATATATATATATATATATATATATAATTTTTTTTTTTTTCAAAGAAATCTTTTCACATGGAAGAAATGTTCATATGTTGACTGCACACAGACCTCTCCCCCACTCAGCAAGAAGTATCATATAAGGCTCTATGAGCATCTGAAGGTGTCAAACCATGTACTCTTCTGAAGGGGGAATTGCTGTGAAGTGGCATTTTTGCATTCTTTTATTTTTTTTTTTACTCCTCACACTACATGACAAAGTGCTATTTAACATCTCTCCTGTCAGGAGGCAAATAGCAAAGTTGTAGGTCGGTGTTTTTCAATCCATTCCCTGGCAGGTGACAATGCACATCTTCCAAAAAGTAGTTTTGATAATATGTAACAGATTAAAAGAAGACAATTTATGATGGCCATACACTCAACACAATAGCTATTCAAATCAAAAATTCAAAAGAGGTATAAGAGCCCTCTTGTTTGGCGATTTATTCAAGAAACCATTTTTATTTCTTTTTAATAAACACATTCGGCCTCTGTGGAAAATCAATTTAAACCAAACTGGTCTTTATTGCGTCTCGCAATCTTTTTTGAAACGAAAAAAAGAAAAAATGTAAACAATCAAGTCTGTGATTGTTTGTTGTTACCTGCCTGGCCAGCATTGTCGTGTTTCTGTAAAGAGATCTGGAACATGAGCACTGTCAGCAGCCACCAAGGACTGGAAGAACACTCTTGTAGAACACTCTGCCAGAAAAATGGATAGCTTTACAACACCTGCTCTTACCAGAGTAGAGCATTGGGGGGAAAAAAAAAAAAATCTAGTTTACTGTTCTTCCTAAAGAATTCCTGCAGACGTTTGCAAATTATAGAGGAACTGCAGGTTGATGTCACGTTTTTGCATTTGCTCCTACACAATCAGTATGGTGCACAGCCCCTAGTGTGCTTACATCTTACTGCCTGCCCTGTACAGTAGAACATGTGTATTAACAACTAACCCTTTTTTGTAGCTAAAGAGTTAAAGGGCAAAAATTTGAGCAGAATTGTTTTCTTTTTTTTTTTCTTTTTTTTATATATATATATATCTTTGGGACAATTTTGCATCCAAAAGAAGTGAATGAAAACAACATTCTTCACAGAAAGAAACTTCATCAGTCTCTACTCTTATTGTGTTTGTAAACCATTTATAACTGTTCCTCCATCTGGCGTGCAAAAAAAAAGAGAAAAGCAAAAAAAAAAAAAAAAAAAAAGCGCACAGCTATGTGCTAGAAGTATCAGCAACATAATGCACATGTGTTACTGGTCACTCAGACAGCCAAGTTTAAAAAATAAAATAAAATTTAAACTAAACACAAAACCAATGACCCACTTGGGGTGCCCAAATATTAAGGATTGTCCCAGTGCCTGTAACAGACAAATTCTAACTCTGAAGATGAAAGAGGGGCTGTGCCCTCCCATGTCACAGTCTGTTTTCCTGCCCAACCAAGGGCAGTATATGGCAGACAGAGGTAGCATTATGAAATAACACATAAAATATTATTGATTAAAAGACCCCTCCCCGCAACACACAGAAACTGGAGTTCAAATACACAGGTCGTACTGTCTGAAGTAATTCCCCCTGTCTGCTTTGCCAGAAGAGCGAGAAAAGGGCATTCTATAGTTGTAAAAGAAAAAAAATAAAATCATTCTCGTTTCAAAAACCCAAATAAACCACAGCGAATTGTAGCTCCTGTCTCAGACTTGGCTTGTGCATAGATCAGGATCCAAAAAAAATTGCTCCAGTACCTCAATGGATTGAGGCCCAGCTGGTACTGAAGGCATTTAAAACCATCCCTGCTGCAACAACCCACAAGGCAGAACAATTCATGGGCCATTCTAGCAGAGAGGTCCGACACCAGCTGAAGCATAGATCCAACCCACACATGATAAAACTTCAATACCTACCCCCCCTTTCAAGTCTATCCTGCCCTCTTATTTCAGTAAGAGCAGGATGCACCCCCAAAGAGTCAAGAAGGAACAGGAAATATACAAATTCTTTGAAGTTACAGGCGATGTCTGTCTGAACAATGTTTATCCCATCAGCTTGCGGGAAGGTATCTTGTTCTATTTTAATTTCCTTAACAGAGACCCAGGAAAATCACGGTTTGTGTTTCAACATAAAGCAATATTTCTTTTTTTTTTTCATTTTTTTTGTATAACATATAAAGCACTCTTGAAACATTTCAAGTCCATTATTTGGTAAATATTTAACTGCTACAAACAGGAATAGTTTGTCTTCCTCTGTTACGTTTTCAGTTCTTCCCCCTTAAGTTTTCAGTGCCTGGATAATCTCTTTTCAGTTTATTTTTTTATTTGTTTTTTTTTTTTTTAATTTTTCATAAAAATACAATGAAATGGTTGTGTGGTGTTCTACTCCTCTGGAAATGTCAAATTTTCCTGAGAAAGATATCCACGATGTGCAAGGTTGTGACTAAAAAAAAAAAAAAAATATTTTTTAATTTTCGCTTATCGATGAAAAGAAATGTTTGACAAAAAATGTAAAATATAAAAAAGGGAAAAAAAAATTAAAATGTTGCACAACAATGGCTAAAGTTATTCTTTAATAAAACACTGGTACTTTCCCCGAGGTGTAAAGGAATTTCTATTTAAAATTTGAAAATAGATTTTTTTTTTTATTTCGATGGAAGATTTTTTTTTTTCAGTTTTTTATAGTTTTGCTGTTTTTTTTTTCTTTTTTTACTTTTTCATTTTACTTATTTTTGGAGAAAAGCAGAAAAACAGAAGATTTCGAAATAAAAAGTTTTGTAAACAGGTTAGAGCCAAGACTGGCATCTGCTATTAGATGCAGTTCAAAACCTGCATAAGATGCAGTGTTGCTTTATGGGTTCTGCTTGTGGCGACTGCCCAGCTTTTATAGTCCATGAGCTACAGCAAGCTACCACAAATAGATGCAAGTCTCCAGTAATATGCATTACTTCCCAATGATGAATCAATGGAAAGGTAGACAAACATTTGTAAGTTTTTTTTTTTTTTTCTTCAGACATAAGCACAAGGTAAATGTTTTTTTTTTTTCTTCACAAATAAGTCCTTGAGTAAACATAGATACGTGTTAGCACTTCCTCTCTTCATACATTTCTTTCAATTTTCTATTCAGTTGGGTTAACTGCAAGGTCTGGATGAGGAGTTAAAATTTCAGTGCAAAGTTAAAAAGGACAAAAATGTAGTAAAAAGGAAGTAAGGTACTTTAAAGTAAGAGAAATGTCTGTTTCTGTGTATGTGCACACAGGGATGGATTTTAGACGGTTGTAAAGGCATAAAGGAGTCATTAGAAAAAGGAAAGACTTTTTCGGTATTAATTTTTCTGTGCACCCATTTTTTTTTAGAATTCTGCCTCTTCTCTATGGATGCAATTTGATGTGTCTTTCAGCAATTGCATAAAACTTGGACAATCAGTGTTTGATACAAGCCGAATTCCCGAAAAAAATCCCATTATAAGGTGTAAATCTGCTGTTTTCAAGTATATCTAACAGCTGATATGATTCTTCTGAGTGTTTTGCAGGGATCCAGATATTTAGAATAGATAGCAAAAAAAGCAAAAGAAAAAAAAAAAAATGGAAAAAAAAAAAAAAAAAAAAGAACGATGACAGGAGCAGATGCTCTGGAAAAAAGTTATGTGCATAGGCAGATCCAAGGGGTAATCAAACTAGAGCCATCCTTCCTTTGTTTCTGTATCAATACTAATCCACCTAAGTGCGTATACAGAACTGCCGGAAAACGCAAAGCTTGCTGCTGCTCCCCATTTGATGGGCTCTGTTTGATGTGCATATAAGTCCAAGGCTTATTTCAAAATAGGCTTTTTGTTACTCCCATCCTATTCCCCTTGCCCCCAAACTAACCCTCTTCATTTCTGTCAAATGAAAGTGCCCTTGCGTTCTAGTCCCAGCAGAAGCAGCGTTGATCATTTTTTTTTCTTTTTTTTTTAAACTCTTTGAACACTTTAAAAACATAAAAAAAACAGCTTGACCACATCTACTAAGTGACTCTTCGCCTCTCTCCTCAACCCTTCCTTTCCCATCCCTCCCACAATCCCATACTGTTACTTGGAACAGTTCTCAAGGGTGCAGTAGGGAGGATGACCAGGAAAAGATACTGCATGGAGAGAAGACATGGGGCCTGAAGAAGTTGAATTCCTCACAGATCATGGACTGGAAAGATTGGATATTATTTGTCTTGAAGTTTTTCATTTAGTGCTGATGATTAATAAATTTATAGGACCAATGTCCAATTATCTTTCACATAGATTCCCCGCTCAGCAAATCTCCTGGTAGCAGAGTATTGAGAGGTGTTGGACTGCGAATCATTCTGGCATCATCTGATCCAGGTGGGCCCCACAAGCTGCTGGAATACTGTGGGACTCCTCCCCACAGAAGATCATTGCCTCCCTTGGCACTCAAACAAGAAGGATTCCAGTGAGCAGCATCATTGCGAACCAAAGTGTGTGAGCCCCCGTTGCCACCCATCCGGGGCTGATTATTCCCAGTGTTAGACTGCCAACTGGAAGTGGGGGGCATAGGCTGCCCTTGTGCCAAGAAACGGTTTACTTCTTCTTCGCCAGCAAATTCTGCCAGAATAGTAGTGTTGCCCAGGACACACCTATACGAAAGGAAAAATAAAAGTAAGCAGAGCATGAAAAGCAATTTATACATTCTGAATAAATAAGCTGAGGTGCATTGTAATGAAAATGGACAACCACTGATGCAATATTTTAAAGGAAAATATTTTTCCTTTAAAATGTTTTACTCTTTGTAAATTTTTACCTAATGTTGATTAGGTAAAAATTTACAGCAAAGAGTAAAACATAAGACCCTATCCCCCCCCCCCCCCCCCACCAAAAAATAAGAAAAAAACTGTGCAAAACACCAAATGCATAATGATTCACTAGGCAAGATAAATATAGAAATTTCAATGAAAGAGATACATAGATATATCAAATAATAACTTACATATGTAGAGACTTCTGTGCCTTGGCAGCCTCCTCCTTTGAGCTGTACCTGACCACCGCATTGCCTTGAGTAAGGTTCAGATGGAATGTTATCAGCGGACCATGCTGAAGACACAGCGTTCTTAAGGTGGAGCCATCAATCTGTTGAATACAGGTCAGAATGAAAACATTGTAATACACGAATGAGAGAAGTGACTGAATTGGGGGGGGGGGGGGGGGGAGATTTCAAATGGAGCTATATTGCAAGTTAAAATAGACCCTAAAGCAGAAACTTGGGCTAAACAATTACTGTCCATATACAAGAGCCATGATGTTTATTCCCACTTGAATCTTTGTGTAGCAATCCAGCAAGAAACAATTTTTGGGGGGCACAAACAAACTGAAAAATACTCAAAATCCCCCCCCCCAATCAATTGCAGCCTCACTGTGCCCATCATATGCAGCCTCACTGTGCCCATCATATGCTGCCACTTGTCCATCCCCCTTGCGGCTCTGACGTCCCCCCGCCCCCCCCCCCCCGCCGCAGGTGGTCAGGACCGGCACTTACCGCCAGTCCTGAGTCCACCAGAGCAGCCGTGGATGTCCATCTTTGTGTCTGCTCTGTGCCACCTCTTCCTAAGCGCCAGGCATCCTATAGGATGCCCTGGCGCTTTGGCCAATCGGGTAACAGTACCACCCCCTCCCGCCCCCCGCCATAGGAATCCATCCTGAAAGGGGCTGGGCGC
This sequence comes from Lithobates clamitans, assembly GCA_037952925.1. Taxonomy (NCBI): domain Eukaryota; kingdom Metazoa; phylum Chordata; class Amphibia; order Anura; family Ranidae; genus Lithobates; species Lithobates clamitans. Next base: position 726,252 of record JBBGZY010000534.1, read on the forward strand.
ATGGATGGGGGGACGGCACCCGTGCACCCACAATGCACAGGCCGCCCCTGCCTCTAATAATGACAGGACAATACATGTGCAGATCAACCAATCTTGTATTAATACGGCTCACCCCCACCTGTAGTTTCACTCATCCACCCACAGTTCTGCTCTTTGTACAGGCTATGTGCTGCACAATGATAACACGATCAGTACTTTTACTGTCTGTGTGCCAAGACATTTAGCACACATAGGGGATTTATATCATTAGTAGTTACTGAGGTGTTTATGAATGTTTTTGTGCCTGGCGTTCAGCTGACTTTAGGTATGCCTGAGTACCATGCTGCCAATCAAAAAAAAAAAAAAAAGCTAAGAGCAACCAAATACTTACCTGTTATCCACAGTGGTCTCCCTCTGGGTTAGCCTGGCCTACTGCTTTCCAGCTACCTATGCCTTTCCACCACAGCTAGGGGAACAATCTGTGCGAAAAAAAAGGGGACTGGCTGTTCTGGCAGCTTTGAATGTGCAGAGAAGCAGCGAGGAAACAGTGGACTAGTCAGATAGGGAAGAAGACTGCTCTGGGTTACAGGTAAGTATTTGGCTGCTTTTTCAGGTAATAGAGAGCACAGAAAGTGATCTTATAAAAAATTTATTTGTTAGATTATTTAAAATAATATGCAGTGTTAAAGCGGAGTTCCATCCAACTTTAGTACTTGGTCTTAAACGAACGACCACCCCCTCCACCACACGTTTTTGGATATGCAATTTTTAGTTTTTCTTACCTTAGTAGTAAAAAGGCGAGGTACGTAATTTCCTCTTCTGGCTCTGCCCCTCCTCCTTCCCCCTGCTGCCTTCTGGGACCTGTGTGTGTCCCAGAAGATGACGGGGCTATTCAGAAAGCGTCATGGGACTCGCACATTCGCAATAGGAAACCGGCTATGAAGCCTGAAGGCTCCACAGCCAGTTTCCCTTAGTTACTCTGGCGGCACCTGCACCCGATCCGATGAACGGATCAGCCTTGGGGGGCTGACATCTCGGGGCTCCCTGGACAGGTAAGTGTCCTTATTAAGTATTTGTAGATGCTGACTTTAAAAAAAAAAAAAAAAAACAACTTTGAGGGTGGAACTCCGCTTTAAGAAGCTAGGCTCTCCCCATTGATATGCACACAAACCAGTCAGTTTGGTTTAGGAGCGAAGCAAAGGAACAGGAAGAATGGGGGAGGAGCTTAGCACTTTTGAACAGACATGGGAGAGAGTTGGTTTGAAACACAAAGAATGAAGACATGTGTTGGAAACTGGAGGGCTTTGGGGAAGTTTTGAGCTGGAATCTTGAGCAAAGAACCATGAAGACTCCATCTTAATTCCATCTCCATCATAAGAAGTTGAGTAACTGTACATGTGTACATGCATATTTTGTTGGAAAGGATAATTGGCTTGTGCATGTTGGCATATTTTGTACCGTGTTCCCCCGAAAATAAGCCCAGGTCTTATATTAATTTTGGCAACAAAAGACACAGTAGGGCTTATCCCGCCCCCCGCCCGCTGTCATAGTCAGTGGAACCGAGTAAATGTGCTTGTAAAATGCTAGAATCCACTCTATTACAGTATTATATCATGTAATCTATGCATGTCCTTAATTTAATTGTGTTAAATACCTTCTTATGGCACTTCCGTGACCCGCCGAAGCTCTCTTTCCCGTTCTGAGCACTGCAGAGGGAGGGTTGCCGAGATCCCCCGCTGACAGCTGCGAGAAGAGGAGGAGAGCAGCGGGAGATCAGCTGAGGACAGAGCGGTGCTATAAGGAGGTATTTAACACAATTATATTACAGAAACATACACAGTTTACATGATACAATACTGTAATAGAGTGGATTCCAGCATTTTACAAGTGCTTTAAACTAGGGCTTATTTTTGTTATTTTTGGGGTAGGGCTTATATTGCAGCTTTCCCCAAAAATCACACTAGGTCTTATTTTCAAGGAAACACGGTAAATATGAATAATTATTATTATTATACAGGATTTATATAGCGCCAACAGTTTACGCAGCGCTTTACAATATAAAAGGGAGACAATACAGTTATAATACAATAAAATACAAGAGGATTAAGAGGGCCCTGCTCAGAAGAGCTTACAATCTAATAGGGTGGGGCAGGTGGTACAAAAGGTTGTAATTGTGGGGAATGAGCTGATGGAAGTGGTAAAAGATTAGTTAGAGACGTGATAGGCTTTCCTGAAGAGATGAGTTTTCAGGGATCACCTGAAGGTAGCAAGAGTAGGGAATAGCCAGACAGGTGGAGGTAGCGAGTTCCAGAGGATGGGAGAGGCTCTGGAGAAATCCTGGAGACGAGCATGAGAGGAGGAGACGTGAGAGCTTGAGAGTAGGAGGTCTTGAGAAGAGTGGAGAGGAGGATTTGGGTGATATTTGGAGACAAGATTGGTGATGAAGCTCAGGGCAGAGTTGTGAATGGAATTGTGTTTTGTTTAGTGGTATGTGCACCTTTTCTGTTTAGTAAATGCATTGATGCACTACATAAGTCTATGCTTCCTTGGCTTTTACCGCAAGAATCCTTAAACAGACGAAAGCAAAACAGAAAGACCTGTACGTATTTGGCATTAGGTATATTAAAAGAGAAGTATGGACTTCCTTCAGCACTCAAAGGAGTGCTGGGCTGAGGAGGGAGGGGGTGGGCCTGAGGGCTGGCTCAGGCTCCCAGTGGATCGCCGAGAGGCTGAACCAGGTGTTGGCCCAGGCATCTGGGTGGATCCTGACCAAGTCTGGACAGGCTGAGTGATGTCAGCAGATAGTGGACTGTCAGCTGAAACCAGGTCACAGGAGTGCAGAACAAATTGCACTCATGTGACCTACAGGAGAAGTACAGCCAAAATATACTTCTCCTTAAAAAGTACCTACTACAAAGAAATTCTAAACGTTTAAACAGGAGATCTTTTCTACTGAACTACATACTATACTGGGCACACTAGGGTGATTTAAAATAATGCCTGGTCATGATTTACACCCTTTACCCAATATAAATATAAGCTGAGGCAGGAGAATAACCATTAAATAATAATTTACTAGCTAAACAGACATGCTTGAACACTTTAAAAAAAAAAAAAAAAAAAATATCCCAAAGCACAGTGAATCTGTGCTTTGCCCATGCTCCTTTCCCATACAACACATACTCACCTTCCCTTTGGTACTTGCTCCTTTGATTTAGTTGCTGGGAGTGAAGAGTAACACCTGGTATTTCTGGGTATGAGGGAGCATGTGACTTAGCCCGTTCCCCTCAGTATGACTAGCCACTGGTCTCTCAGGCACACAGAGTGGGAAGCTGATGGTGGGACAGTTATTCGCTCTGTGTAAGCCCCAAGTGCCAGCTTGGAATTGGCACAGAGCTGCTGGCAGGATTGACAGGGTAATGAAGGGAAGGCAAGTAAAAGCTTGCGCTGTGATCTGTATTTAGGTGAAACTGTGGCTTTGACCTGTATAGAAAAAGCACTGGTTCACTTTAGGAAGGTATATTCTACAAATATTCCTACTACCTGTGGAGTGAGGTTACGCAGGACCAGCCAACTACTTGTTCTTCCTGAACTGTCTGTGCTCCAGGTGGAACCTGAAAAGATAGCATACAGCAGTAAAAACCATGGGGAACAGAATATTAGAATTTTAATAGGTAGCTAATGTGAGATACCCTTGGTGGCGGTTTTATATAAGCAGTAGGAAATACATAGTCATACCTGTTGAATAGGAGCTGGTCCAGCCCAGTTGATTTGAGCCCCAGGCAGAGGAGGGTTTGGCATTGGTTAGCCCAGGTGGTGGCCTGGTCGGGGCTGTAGTGTTTCTTGGTACCTTCCACAACTCGTGAGATAAGGATGCTTGAGTGTGTGAGATAGGGCTGGATGACCAAGTGGACTTTATATCAGACAGTTTAGCTAAAAATGCAGAGAGAAATTAAAACAAAATTTATTTTATAAATGTCACATTAAAGTAGTATATACACACACAACAGTATATGAAATAAAAGCTCTATGCTCAACTAGCAAATATAGTTTGTTTAGAATACTTAACCTGGCAGCTGAGAATACGGATATGACTATTCAATGTATCAAATCTCTAGTTTACACACACAAGTCCGGAAAGACTTTGAAATACTGACCACAATACATGCCAATAATGGTCAAAAGTGCCATTCTGTTCTCTGTATGAGAATCTTTTCATTTTGCCACTTTAATTTGTTGTTTAAGAGCCAGTTCACACCACATGCAGTCCAGTGCATTTTTTTTTCTGCATCAAAAATGCATGGAAGTAGGTTATATGGTTTTCAATGGCATAGTTCACACCAGTGCTTGCAGTTGCAGTGCTTTTCAGAAAAAAAAAAAAAAAACATGCTGCATTTTTCCTGAATTGGACTGTATTGGAACGCACCAAAGATACACTGGAACACACATGTCCTTATTTAAGGTTAAGAAGAAAGAGGTGTTAAAAATACACTGGCCGGCATCAAAAACGTGCATGCAGAAAAGCATCAGGAATGCATCCGGACTGCATTTCCATGGTGTGAACTGGCCCTAGAAGTGCAAATTGAGCTAGGCCAATAAACTCAAACAATTTATAAACCTCTGTCACCCAGAGTTATGAAACTTGAAAATACAATTACAGTAATGTTGAAAAAGATAAAGAAAAACAGAAATATATCTGGTCTTAATCTGGTTACCTCCACTTTTGAGCAGATAACGGTTAACATCCTGGATTGTGGTATTAATGGTGGGCCCAGTAGGAACACTTCCTGGGGTCACATCAGGATCATTCTCGGGGTCAATGTTTTGCAGTCCTTTCCAAGGCACTCCTGGGTGAAATTCTAAGTCAGGTACACAACAATGAGTCAATTAACCCCGAAGTGTCAGCTTCAATTAAGAAAACAAGACAAGAAAAAAAAAACAAAAAAACAAAACAAAAAAAAAAAAACAAAAACACACCAGGTGAAAGTAAATCGTATGAACTATTACTAAGAAAACATCAAGAAAACACTAACCAGGAGGCCAGTTGATACTGGACCCATTGGAGATTTTGTCGTTCTCAGTTTTGGCACGTGACCAGCTGTCAGGAACGGGAGGACTCGTTGGCGAGTCACTGTTTGGGAGAAGATCGTACCGATTGTAGGAGTCATCTATATTGGGCTTTGCAGGAGGGCCAATGCCAAGACCCCCAGGAAGAGCAGCTGCAACAAAATCAATTTAAAAAAATGGCATATAAAAACTGCTGAAAATGTATAGCAGTATGATGTGAAAAAGACATTGACACAGCTGGGGTGGATGGGGCAGAGTAAAATGATGTTGTTATGAAGAAGAAAAAAAAATGAACTCTAAGAGCCCTTTCACACTGGGGCGGTTTGCAGGCGCTATTGCGCTAATAATAGCGCCTGCAAACCGACCCGAAAGTGCCGCTGCTTTCATTCCAGTGTGAAAGCCCCGAGGGCTTTCACACTGGAGCGATGCGCTGGCAGGACGGTAAAAAAAGTCCTGCCAGCAGCATCTTCGGAGCGATGAAGGAGCGGAGTGTATACCGCTCCTTCACTGCTCCTGCCCATTGAAATCAATGGGACGGCGCGGCTATACCGCCGGCAAAGCGCCTCTGCAGAGGCGCTTTGCGGTGGTATTTAACCCTTTCTTGGCCGCTAGCGGGGGGTAAAACCGCCCCGCTAGCGGCCGCATACCGACGGTAAAACGCCGCTAATAATAGCGGCGTTTTACCGCCGACGCTGCCCCCGCCCCAGTGTGAAAGGGCTCTAAACCTTAGGTTTTGGCAGATAGGGTGCATACACAGGAGAAAGAACGTTAACCCCTAAGGGTACAAATTATGACTTACTTGACTTGCCAGGACTGTGATCAAGAGAAGCAGAATTTGCCAGGCTATCCATGGAGTTGGGATGAGTCCACTGTGGCAGACGAGACTGAGACTGGGATGTATCCTTCACTGACAAACCCCCAGCCATGTCCATGCTGCTTACATTCATAGCAGGATTTATTCCAGGACCTGTACAGAAAGGATGTATACAGTTATGCTTTAAAACCTAACTACATAATACATACTTTTTCCTATTCTATGTATTAAAATAAGGGCGAGTTGCTTGACAATGCTGAGATATGGTGCACACAGTTTTTGAATCTAATTTCTAAGCAGTCACACATCTTCCTCTTCAATGCAACATTTACATATTCAGTTAGTGCAGAAAAAAATGGGTTCGGCTTAAAATGAAAATATTGTCTGATTAGATAAAGACTGAGAATAACTGGGATTTGTTTTTTACCAATATTCTATTAAACCCCATGTAGATTTCATGGCACGCTAACTTCGTAACGGGAACTTAAAGAAAACCTGTGCTGAGAACTGCATGGGCTAATATTGCGGACCTCCAATTTTGACAATGCTTGTTTTGCCAGCGCACATGGTGACCAAGCATGCTCAGCAGGAGCTCTGACTGATTTTACTTGCGCCGGTTCAGATGAAAGCAGTGGTAGAGAGATAAACTTGTACTACGTGTACTAAATCTAAGGTGTGGAGATATCGCTTTGGACAAAGAGGGCAGGAAGATGTCACAAATAAGGTGGAGAGAAAGCACCTTATGTACAAAAGGAAGCCCAAAGACTCAAAACCACCTTGTATCAATCAAGATCAAGGAAGGGTTATTTACAAGATAAGACATATCGTTGATGTGAGTACCATGAGAAATACTTCCTTATGAGTGAGGTTGGCAAAGGGAATATACTGAAAAGGCTTAAAAAGGAAGGCTTCTGTGGAGTCCACAGGCCCAAATTAGGGCAAAGTATGTGCAGAAATGGAGAGCAATGAAGGCCAACCCTTGAACAAAGGTCTTTACCAGAGAATGAGCAGCCACAGGTCTCCCTGAGGGAGAATGGCCAAGGACGAAGCCTTACCCTTCAGGGCATTCAAGGCCAAAGTTTGATCCAGCACAGATTGAAGAAAGTACAGAATAAGTCCCAAAGAGTATCATCTAGGGTGAAACTTTCTGAGAGCCCGATCGCTCAGAACTTAAACAGCCAAGCCATTAAAGCCAGTGACCTTGAAGCAGGATGGTAGACCAGTCTGAAAGACAGTAGGTTGGGACAGCCTGGAAGTGCCCCCACCACAGTACCAAGCCCTTCTTGGCCAATTTGGTGCAACAAAAATCATGGGAATGTCCTCCATTTTGAGCCTGTGAGGCTGCCGAAGAATCCACTGCAATGGCCTTTGATTGTCTAATCTGGGAAAGTGAACAAGGCTGGAATGTGTCTTCTGGCACAAGCCAGAATTAGGTCCACTTTCTGAAGGGGTGTGCAATGTCTGGTGCCGCCCTGATTATTAATATACTGTAAGCCATAGCTATGGTGTTGTGTGACTGAGCTCTCATCAGTCGCCCCTGAAGCGGTTTGGTTAATGGCCCTTTACTTGAAAGCCTTAATGGCCATGTGGATTGCCTCAACAGCCACATCCCTTGGGCCATTTTTGTCCCTAGTACTGCTCCTATGCCCGACAGGCTTGCATCTTTCATGAGAAACTGCCAGGTTAATAGCTGAAAGGTTTTCTGATTCCAGCACAGGGCTGGTCAACCACTAGGTCAGAGATAGCCTGGCCTAGGAACACAAGCGCATGGATTGGTCCAGAGATCGATGAAGTTTGTCTCATGCAGTCAATACACTGAAATGCAGACATGTAAAACAAGGGGCAATATCTGCACTAGGATGATGATCAATTAATAACATACAAGCTGCTGACATAAATATAGTGATTGCAATATAAAAAATAAAAAGTTCAAATGCAGCGCTGAAGGTAGGAGATAAATGAGGAATGGGCAGCTTTACCATCTGAGAAGATAAAGAGCCTCATCCACAAATACCACAAAGGACTTCAAGCTGTCATTGAAGTTAAAAGGGGGCAATACACGGTATTAAGAACTGGGGTATGTTAACTGTTGATTGGGGTCATTTGGGTAGTTTCTCTTGTCATTATGATTTAAAAAGAGTAAACACGGTTGATTGATAATAAATGGCTTCTGCCAAACACTAACCATAAGTGAAAGAAATGTTTTTGGGTCATCATTCATATTCTCTGAAAAATGGCCAAGAAATCATAAATTCTGCCAGGGTATGCAAACTTATGAGCACAGCTGTATCTTCTTACCAGAGGTCAGATAAAATCAAGCATTGGGGTATATGCCACATCCAATAACTCCTGCAGGCAGCAGCATCATCATCGTCGGCTTTCACATAGGAAGCAGAATGGAAACTAAGATATAAGGATCCTCCGCAGATTCCAAATAGCCAGCAGTGGAACAGCATCAGACTCCAGTACCAATCAATAGAAGCAATATGTGCCAAAAAAGAAAACAAGGAGGCACATAGTGAAGTCTGTAAACCCAATCCTCAATTGATTGAAAATAAGGGGGTACTCACAAATGAAAGATGAATACAAGCATGCAAATAAAAAAAAAAAAAAAAAAAAGACTGCGGTAGTGGCGTGGTAGCATCTTCACATCATTACCTGATGCATTTCAGCCTACTGGCTATCATCAAAGGTGGCCAATAGGCTGAAATGTATCAGGTGGTGTGAGGACACTGCAACGCCACTACCGCGGTCTATTTTTGATTTACATGCATCTTTCATTTGCGAGTACCCCTTTATTTTTAATGAATTGAGGATTGGTTTTACAGACTTCACTATGTGCCTCCACTGCTGGCTATTGGGAATCTGCAGAGGATTCTTTATATCTCTTAGAGCTTCCAATGTGAAAGCTTACGATGATGATGCTGCCTGCAGGAGTTATTGGATGTGGCAATGCTTGACTCTAACTGAACTGCAGATGCCTGGAGTGAAATTGAGCAAACATCTCCACGAAGGAGGCCACCATGAAGCCCAGTATCCTCATGCAAAATTCAGCCGATGAAAGCTTTTTGGAGCCCAAAATCTAGGCATGACCCTGGAAGGCCAATACCTATTCCTGGGGAAGAAACACCTGGCCTTAGGCCATGTCTAAGTCTAGGCTCAGGTACTCCAAAATGAGGGTTGGATCCAACAGATATCAAACGGTTAAGGATTCACCTGAGGTGCTGAAGTGTCTATGATCCGCTGGACATGGGCCACCAGGGGCTGGACTGAGTGCTCTTTCAGGAGGATATCGTCCAGATATCCAAGAATATGGATTCCCTGAAAGCACAGAAACACAAGGATTGGCGAAAGCACTTTAGTGAAGACTTGGAGGCCGTGGACAGGCCACAAACTTAAAAGTTCTGCTCACCTACTGGCAATTGCAGCAAACACAAATGATGGTGAAAAATGTAAAACGCACAATACGCATCTTTGATATCTATTGATGTCAGAAATTCTCATTGTTGCAATTACAGATTGGGTAAATTCCAGCTGAATCTTTTGGACCTGCAAGAAGGTGTTGAGAACCTTCAGGTCTAGAATAGGTTGAACGCCCTGTTATGATCATAAACGGTTTTAAAATAAAATACCTGAAATTAATGGATTCTCTAAAATTCAAGCCTACATCCCTGAGATACCATGTCCAGGACTTTAGATTAAAAATGTCCTGAGCCCAGGTGGCCGGAAAAAAAAACAATTGACGTGCCCCAACTTGCAAAAGTGTGGGTGCCCCTTCGTTGCTCATCACCTTGGGGCCGAGTTGTAGTGGATCTTGGAGCAGCCGTCTTGTTGTTATAGCCATATTGCACTTGTGTGCACACGTCTGACAGCATAGAGCTGAATGAGGATGAAGAACACACCAGCTAAGAGATTTGGTGGAATATGGACACTAATTTATGCGTTTGAGTGCAATTTGGTTGTTTTAACCTTTTAATAAAAGGTCTTAACTATATTACACTATTGGGAGTTTTCTTTTATCTTTTGACCTGGAGAATATGGATAATTGGAGTAATGTGTAGAGATATATATGGAAAGTTTGCTTGGAAAAGGACATGCCATTTGAGACTTGATTACGCTTAAAGTTATACATTTCTGGTGGGTTATTTATTTTGGCACATACAGTGTGGAAGGCAATTGTTGTACAGTGTTTTATTTTGCCTTGGAGAACAGAAGATAAACAGTTTCTGGAGGTGTGTTTTTACTGCAGTGAATTATAAAGTTACAATTACTTGTTTTTCCTTTTGTTAATTTTTTCATTTTCCTGAAGATGCTTTAAATGGACACCTTTTTTTTTTAAATTGGACTTTACTCACCAATCATGTTTATGTTACAGATTTACACAATTTATGTCCGATTTATATTATGGTTTAAAAATTGAATACCGACAACATTTTTTCATATCAAGCTCAAAGCATTAGATCGGTGCTTAAGCAAATTAAAAAAATGTAGGAAAAAAATAAATTGTGCTGGCCATAGCAACCAGATTACAGGATTTATTTATATCGCTATACTATAGTAAAGTTTATTAAAAATACCATGCTTATTATTATTAAAAGCAAGTTTTACTTGACAGCTTAGAACATACCAATTGGGTAAGGAGAGTAAGTATTTGAAGAAGACTGCTGTTCTTTGGTGTGCAGGTCAGTCAGGCTTGGACCTGGGTTATGGGGTGAGAAGCTGTCCAGAGCTGACTTGCCTGCAGGAGGATGCATTGGTGGATGTTGAGGGGCAGTCTGTTGCTTCAAAAGCAGAGCCTGGGCCAGCTGGCGCTGATGTTGCTGTATCTGCTGCTGCATGTTATTGATTGTACGTGCAACCTGCAGAAGGGGGAAAAAAAAAAAGCAGAAATGTTGGAATTCTGACAGACTGTTTTAAGGGTAATTTAGGGCTGAACTTCAGGCAAATATAATAGACAGAAATGATTGTATTTCTGAAATGAATACATCACTACATTTTTTTTCTTTAATATGAGCACTGTAAGCATCTGAATTTGACCAGTTACTAGCCTTCTGCAATCCCATATACAGCAGGGCCCAGACAGGAGAGGCAAAAAGCAGCACAAGTGTGACAGAGATTAGTATCCGTATGCTGCTTTTCCATCTAATGCAAATTCACAGGCTGGTAGGGACTAGGGATTGGCGAACGGTTCGGCCTGAGCATAAGTTCAGGCCGAACTTTGGTTGTTCGGCAAACACCGAACAATATGCGATGGTTGGGGCAAATTCAAAAGCCGCGGAACACCATTAAAGTCTATGGGACACTAACATGAAAAACCAAAAAAGTGCTCATTTTAAAGGCTTATATGCAAGTTATTGTCATAAAAAGTGTTTGAGGACCCGGGTCCTACCCCAGGGGACATGTATCAATGCAAAAAAAGGTTTTAAAAAGGGAGCAGTGATTTTAATAATGCTTAAAGTGAAACAATAAAAATGAAATATTCCTTTAAATATAAATATAGACTATAGATAAAGATGCAATACAGATAAAACTCATTAAAAAACAGCATGGGTCGTCTCCCCCCCCCCCCCATCAGTCCATTACCAGGCCCTTTGGGTTTGGTATAAATATTATGGGGAACCCCGGACAAAAAAAAAAAAAATTTGCGTGGATTTTAAGGGGAACCCTGCGCCAAAATTAAAAAATGTACCAGGCCACATGCCCTCAACATGGGGAGGGTGCTTCGGGGGGGCAGGGTCAACCGTTTACGTCACCCGGGTGGCTCTGCCCTCAGCTATACAACAGCTGTCGAGAAGCAGCGTCACTTAGCGGGAGCCTCCCATGGAGGCGGAACTGTTGCAGCTTTTTTTTTTCCTTTTTCGGTCCGTCGGCCAGCGTGGATTTACATCGCTGGACATTTTAATTTTTTTTAAAAAAGGACTTGTTCCAAGCTGTCTCGTCTTTTTTTACCATTTTTGACACTTTTTTTGTGAAATGGTAGGGGTACAATGTACCCAGTTACTAATTCACACAAGGGGAATAGCGGGATCTGGGGGTCCCCTTGTTAAAGGGGGCTTCCAGATTCCGATAAGCCCCCTGCCCGCAGACCCCCCTAACCCCCGGGCAAGGGTTGTGGGGATGAGGCTCTTGTTCCCATCAACATGGGGACAAGGTGCTTTGGGGGGGCTACCCCAAAGCACTCTCCCCATGTTGAGGGCATGTGGCTTAGTACGGTTCAGGAGGGTGGGGAAGCGCTCTCTCGTCTCCCCCCCCTCTTTTCCTGCAGCCTGCCAGGTTGCGTGCTTGGATAAGGGTCTGGTATGGATTTTGAGGGGACCCCTACGCCATTTTTTTAAAAATTTTGGTTCAGGGTTCCCCTTAATATTCAAACCAGACCCAAAGGGCCTAATAATGGACTGGGGGGAACCCATGTCATTTTTCTCAAATGAGTTTTATCTATATTGCCGAGACCCAACAATTCATTACAGCTGCGATCAGTTTTAAATGACTTTTTTACTTTAGAAATGTAATTTTGCTGTGGTACTGTTCTAAACAAGAGAAAACTGCGCCACTTTACAGGCATACTATAGACAACCCAAGCACAATATTTAATTTTTATTGTCTCACTTTAGGCATTATTAAAATCACTGCTCCAAAAAACAAAAAAAAACAAAAACACTTTTTATGACAATAACTTGCATATAAGCCTTTAAAATAAGCACTTTTGATTTTTCATGTTCGTGTCCCATAGACTTTAACGGTGTACTTTCGAATTTTTTGCCTGTTCAGATGTTCTGGTGCATACCGAACCGGGGGGAGGGGGGGGGGGTGGGTGTTCAGCTCATCCTTATTAGGGACATCATTTATAAGAGTTAGCAGCAAAGAAAAACACAAGTCTCTTGCCCTACAAGACTGGGCTGTGCAAATATCAGAACTGGATGAGCAGAAATAAACCTTTTGGCAGGTTAAGACAGCCCAAAAATTAAGTCAACAGCTACAAATACTGTAGCTGCTGCCTTTTAAAAAAAGGACACTTACATGTCCAGGGATCCAGCGATGTCCTCACTCGAGCCGATTCTTTAATCTGTTTCGGGTGCAGGCGCGGCATCTTGGGTCAGGGAAACCAGCAGTGAAGCTTTTCAGCTTCACAGCCGGTTTCCTACTGTGCATGCGTGATCCATGCTGCGCTTTGTGAATGGTCCCACAGTCTTCTGTGACCTGTGATGTGTCGCAGGAGGCTGTGTGGAGGGGGGGAGGGGAGGGGAGCCAAACCTTTGCACAGATTGCCGTGGCGATCTTACCGGATGTGGGAGTGGGTACCTGTCAAAACCAGATATCTGCTCCTCCCCCCCAAATAGTGGCAAATGTCGCAGTGGGGTGGGGTGGGGGTACACAAACAAGTGGAACTTCTCCTTTTGGGTGAAGTTCCGCTTTAAGAAGAAAAGAAGGATATGTGGCAATGCAAATATTTAAAGGCATGTCATTTTTATATTTGTTAAGAAATATTTGAAGCTGAACACCAAGAAGAAAGCTAAATTAAATTAACTTAAAATACAAGTTAAATATGTATTTTATCTACTGAAGGACTTGTAGGTTTTGTTTAGACAACTTTAAGGACCAGACACCCCTGTCAGACAGTAACAGCCAAGCCCTAAAACTCCCTACAGACTGAACTGAAATTAAGCAATACAGACCCACCTCAGTCTAGCACTAGCCAATTAAGAAGCAGTACCACACTGATGTGGTCTCCTCCTGTGCGTGTGCCTTCTGAAATAGAGCCCTGCTAGAATCAGAATGCTGACCGCCCTCTTTTTCATTCTGTGCTGCTAAACAGAGAACTACAGGAAGCTGATAACTATCTAAAAATAAAATGCAATACTTTAATGACTAAATAAATGAAATGTTTTAAATATCTGCCTGGTGTTCGGAATAAAAACCCTATAGGTATATAATTATAAAAACAGCAACTGTCTGGAGTAACAGATTCTGGAATTTCTAAAGGCAGAATAGAAAAAAAAGAATATTTGTGCTTAAAAACCAATGTTTTTATCGGCTTCTACAGATTGCTTCCTCTGCTTTCTTACAGATCTAAGTAACTACTTACTGTAAACTGTCAATCAATCCATAAAGAGATTTTGTACACTGTACCAGAATTATAACAAATTCCAATTTTACATTAAAAAAAAAAAAAAACAGGAAAATATCACAGAAAAAAAAAAATATATGTTCTTTTCATGTGCTCATATATTTAGATACCCAATTTTTATATTACATAAAAGGTATACAAGACATTTCTTATACAGAGCAAGTGCATTTGTCAGGCTATCACACATTATACATAGCCTACAACACAGTACAGAAGGCAATCTACATTAACACTTGAGTATGGACAGAGCTGTGTATGCCAGATAAGCAGGTTTGACCTACTTGCTGCTCCTGTTGCCTCATGGGTCCGGAAACATTACGCTGAGCCTGTAACATCTGCTGCTGGAGTTGTAAACGCTGATACGCCTGCAGGTGCGAGTAGAAGTGGGTCAGACAGACTGAAGACAATGAAACCATTAAAGCGAGACTGCACCAATATGTAACAAGTGATAAACTGGGCAATGAAAACATTTAACTGGCCATTTAAACATTAATATCATCGCTTAAAATGGTTTACCTAGAATACTATTTTTTTTTTTAGGCATGTAATTACAATAATGTTAACCATGCATTTCAGTTTAGCTGTAGCTGGAAGGCTATAGAGGCTCATCAACTGATTTGACCTAATGCGAGAAGGGAATCTGCTGTCAACACAACCACACAATTTCATTTGTTTTCATAACATTTCAGTTTTATCTGAAGCATCATTTTAGGTACTGCCTTAGTGCCGGTTCACACAGGGGCAACACGACTTGCAGGTCGACTCACCGAGGCGACCTGCACACGACTTCAGCGGCGACTTGCAAAACGACTTCTGTATAGAAGTCAATGCAAGTCGCCCCAAAAATACTACAGGAATCTTTTTCTAAGTCGGAGCGACTTGTGTCGCTCCTATTAGAACGGTTCTGTAGTACAGAACGGGACGCGACTTGTCAGGCGGCTAAGTCGCCTGACAAGTCGCCCCTGTGTGAACTGGGGCTGAAGGCTACTCAAAACTAGAGGAACTGTAATACAGATTGTAAGCTCAACTTTATGCAAACTGGGAAAAGGTAACATTGGGGTTGATTTACTAAAATTGGAGAGTGCAAAATCTGCATGCAGCTCTGCATAGAAACCAATCAGCGTTCAGGTTTTTTTGTCCAAGCTGAATTGAACAAGCTAAAGTTAGAAGCTGATTGGCTACCATGTACAGCTGCACCAGATTTAGCACTCTCCAGCTTTAGTAACTAAACCCCATGTCGGCTGTGTATATTATCAGACCTTCACATGTATATTCTAAATACAGCTATAATCTGACCATGGGCAACAGACCGGTTGTAGTAAAGGTCTACTTAAAGATTGCGATAGTTGTTACTTACCAACTGCAGCTGATATAGTTGGTTCAACATGGTCATATGCTGAGGATTAATTGGCGAGGTTAATAGTGCAGGGTTGAGACCAATGTTTTTTGCTGCAAACTGCAAAAGCTGTGCTTGAACCTACAATAGAGCAAGAAACCAGAAGTGTATTACGTGACTGTCCAAACACGTATCAAAATGACAGAGAGAGAGACTTGATGAAAGACCTCACATAACCACATGCTGCCCAGGTTATTAAATTAGGTGGTGTACTGAGGGGGGTGTGGTTCACACCAAAAGCTGACTCTTGGGTTGCTATGGCAGCCACAGCAACCCCAGAGAGTTGCCACTTGCGGCTCTCGATAGTGGCAGTTCATAGCCACAGGAAGCCTTCCTCCCTACTCTGGTCATACGACAGAACCCAGGAGAGGAATGCCACTGCATCTGGTCTGGTGAGGGAGGAGAGACTGCACTGAGAGGTCTGTATTCGAGGGAAGGGTGGGCATCTCTGCTGGGGAAAGGGGGTGTTTGTACTGAGGTCTGAGGGGTCTGTACCCGAGAGGGATGTCTGGACTGAAGGATCTGTGCTGTGTGCAAGTGTGGGTAGGGGATGTTGAGGGAGATCTGTACTGTGGGGCATATGGGCTTTGAGGAGTTTGTACTGGGAAAAGGGGGGGAATTTGATTGTACTCTGTAAAGTGGTTTGATCATTACGGATGGGGGACCCCTGCACTCTGTGCAATATGCACTCCTGATCTCTGCATTATACACCCCAGATCTTTGCACTGTCTGCAATATGCAGTGCTGGACCGCTGTGCAATATACATTCCTGACCTCTGCACACTCTGCATTTCGCACCCCACATCTTTGCACTCTCTGTGAAATGCAGTCCTGGACCCTACACTCTATGCAATATGCACTCCTGACCTCTGCATTATGCACCTCAGATCTCTGCACTATGCAGTCCTGGACCCTGTGCAATATACACTCCTGACCTCTGCATTAGGCACCCCAGAGTGTTGCACCCTCTGTGAAATGCAGTCCTGGACCGTGCACTCTGTACAACATGCACTCCTAAACCCTGCCCTCCACTCAGTACACTGGACAAGAAAAGTTTCAGTTATTTTAAATGTGTGTTGAGGTCTAATAGACACGCAACATGTTACCATATTTTGTGGGAAAAAGGGCTAATATTACAGTACCTATACATACAAGGTTATGGGTATGTATCAGAGATGCTCACTCACGCCGCAACCTTCCATAAGGCTACATTCACATTAGTCTCCTCCAGTTAGTTTATTTAAATGGAGGAGAAATTATCCTGGAAGTATAAAACTGTTTCCCAGGTCACGTTCTTCTGCGTTTAGATGGACTAGCATACACATGAGTTTATGTTCAACGTATCTAATCTGAATATGGACCCACAGAATTCTATTTTATCTAAATGCAGCCAAACTGGATGCACCTAAATGCAGTGTGAATTATACCATTTAAAAATAAATGTATGTATGTATGTATGTATTTATATGCATTTTAGAAATCTACTATATGCACATACAAAAACACATGTATGTCACTGCAAGGGTGAATGACGCTTTATGCATTGCTTGGTGCCTAAACAACTTATTTACAGACTTGTGCATTTTCGCGTGCATTTGGGGGTGTGGGCATGCCTAGCCCCATGCAGAAAAGCCCCCCCGATGCCTGCTCTGACAGCAGACCGGGAATCTTCTCCGTGTCTGCTGTCACAATTCAAAAAGACATGGCCGCCCAGGGCTCTGCCCACCCAGCCACGTCTCTCATTCACAACCCTCTGTGAATGGAAATCTACAGCCTTTGCGGTCCGGCAGCCTTTGTGGCCATCGGCTTGAAGTTTTCAATGAACTACCATGGCACTGTGAGTGCCGTGGTAGTTACAGTCGTGCTCATAAGTTTACATACCCTGGCAGAATTTATGATTTCTTGGCCATTTTTCAGAGAATATAAATAACACAAAACCTTTTCTTTCACTCATGGTTTGTTTACAGAAACTACCCAAATGACCCCGATCAAAAGTTTACATACCCCAGTTCTTAATACCGTGTATTGCCCCCTTTAACATCAATGACAGCTTGAAGTATTTTGTGGTATTTGTAGATGAGGCTCTTTATCTTCTCTGATGATAAAGCTGCCCATTCCTCTTGGTAAAAAGCCTCCAGTTCCTGTAAATTCTTGGGCTATCTTGTATGAACTGCACATTTGAGATCTCCCCAGAGTGGCTCAATGATATTGAGGTCAGGAGACTGAGATGGCCACTCCAGAACCTTCACTTTATTCTCCTGTAGTCAATGACAGGTCGAATTGGCCCTGTGTTTTGGATCATTGTCATGCTGGAAAGTCCAAGTAAGTCTCATGCGCAGCGTCCTGGCTGATGCAAATGTTCCTACAGTATTTTTTGATAACATACTACATTCATCTTGCCAACAATTTTGACCAAATGTCCTGTGCCTTTGTAGCTCACACATCCCCAAAACATCAGCGATCCACCTCTGTACCTTTCACCATAGGCCTTGTTGACTTCTCTCCAAATGCAGCGTTTATGGTTGTGGCCCAAAAGCTCAATTTTG
Organism: Lithobates clamitans; assembly: GCA_037952925.1. Classification (NCBI taxonomy): domain Eukaryota; kingdom Metazoa; phylum Chordata; class Amphibia; order Anura; family Ranidae; genus Lithobates; species Lithobates clamitans. Next base: position 744,179 of record JBBGZY010000534.1, read on the forward strand.
GTCTCATCACTCCAAATGACTTTGTGGCAGAAGGTTTGAGGCTTGTCTCTGTGCTGTTTGGTATATTGTAAGCAGGATACTTTGTGGCATTTCTTCTGGCGACTTGACCATGCAGCCTATCTAACTTAAAGTGTCTCTTTATTGTGTATCTTCAAACAGCCACACCACATGTTTTCAGAGAGTCCTGTATTTCACCTGAAGTTATTTGTGGGTTTTTCTTTGCATCCCGAACAATTTTCCTGGCATTTGTGGCTGAAATTTTAGTTGGTCTACCTGACCGTGGTTTGGTTTCAACAGAACCCCTAATTTTCCACTTTTTTCCCGTACTTTTCAATGTTTATATTATGTACAATTAAATAAAATCAATCCAAAATACTCTTAATTTTAAAAAGAAATGTATAAAGTCTAATTCAGTTAATAGAATACTGCTTTGGCAGATGGCAAAATCCATTTCTTATACAAGAATAAAAAAAGAAAACCCTTTCCCTATATTGAAGCAGCAAATTCATCATTATTTTTCAGCAGCATTTTCCACTTCTTGATTAGAGTCTGAACACTGCTGCTTAGCATTCTCAATTCCTTGGATATCTTTTTATATCCCTTTCCTGTTTTATACAGTTTAACTATCTTTTCCCGCAAATCCTTGGACGATTCTTTTGCTTTCCCCATGACTCAGAATCCATAAACGTCAGTGCAGCACTGGATGAAAGATGCGGGTCTGTCAGGAGTCCAGAAACGCATCGACCTTTTATGCACACACACTAATTACAAGCAAACAGAACACAGGTGAGGATGGTTACCTTTAATAGCCATTCAAACCCCTTTGTGTGCATGTTATCAGGCCAAAATCACCAGGGTATGTAAACTTTTGATCAGGGTCATTTGGGTAGTTTCTGTATTTAAAAAGAGTAAACACAGTTGATTGATAATAAATGGCTTCAGCCAAACACTAACCATGAGTGAAACAAAATGTTTTTGTGTTATCATTCATATTATCTGAAAAATGGTCAAGAAATTACAAATTCTGCCAGGGTATGTAAACTCATGAGCACAACTATAATTGAGTCTTCCTGTCAGAATGTATAGGGTTACTTGTATAAGGTACAAGCAAGCTAATACAATGACAGATCTGCAGGAGACCTGCATGGCACCAGCGATCTGTTGATCTGTTGATACAATGCTTTACAGTGCATTTATTTTTTTTTTTAAAAAGTGAAATTATCCTTTAAGTTCTTGCTTTCACAGGATTTTTAGCTGTAGACTGAGAAAGGTGCTGGTTTGCAGGTAGTAGTATTGTGCCTGCTGAACAGCAGCTGTGTTATTTGGCTAGGGCTGAAGAGATTAAAGCTAGCTATAAAGAGGATCACCAGCACAGTACAAGTTCTTACCATCTGTTGCTCTTTTTGTGGTTCTGCATGGTACCTTGGTGGTTAGAGCTTAAAATAGCAAGGTGCAGCGTAAACCACGGTTGTTTTTTTTTGTACAAAAACCTTGTTGTCCCCACTTCTCCCCAGCAAAGTGAAACTTGTTAAAATAGCCTTTTATTAAAACAAAAAGCACTACAAAAAGGTGAAAGGTGAGTAGTTTAAAAAGATTAGATTTTTGTACACATCATACTCACTCTCCTTTTCTGTATTCATTGAAGAACACTGCAGATCTTCATAACTGTTGGGTTTTTGACACCTCCTGCTGGAGCAAGACGCTAGGTGCAACTAAAACTAAAAGTACACCCAAAAAGGTAGCCAAATCCCTCGTCTGCAACACAGCTCAGTTGGTAGCCAGCAGTAATAGAACAGACACAGATAGAAAAAAAAAAAAAAAAGACTGGGTGGGTGCTGTCAGAGGTGCATTCTGTAACCAGAGCACTCAGCACTGCAACCCAGGGACTGGGTCTGCTCAATGGACAAATGCACCACCACATGTTCCAGCCAGCCGCGTCCAATGGCTAGCCCCTTACGCTAGTTGGAGGGATAAGGACCACTCTTGCCAGTTCCAGGATATATCTTTTCCAAAGGAAAATTTACAAAGGGCATATGCCCACAGCTAAATTGGTGGCTGCAAGATCACTAGACAGTCCACCTGCAGTACAAGAGGGAGCTCCGTTTCTCAGAAGATGTTACAAGTTCTCCTGCCCCCACAATGGCACACCCCACTTATACCATTGCTGGGAAGCTATACAAGTAGGCAGGGGAGGGGGAAGACTTAGCTGACCAGGAGCACCTGGCCCACAAAAGGCTGTCGTACATGTCAGGACCCTGCGGGCACTCTGCAAAGGGCAGAGATGTCACAGCCAACCCCACTAGAGCAGGGAACTGCAAGTTCTCGATGGTAGTGCTGGAAGACTAGCTGAATCTATATTATCCGGCCTGTCATCCAGCACTGCAGTTGATTGAAGACAAGAATTCCTCGACTGGGAATAAAATAAAAATCCTCTGACAGGTCAAAAGTCCTGAAAACATAAAAACGGAGACAAAGATCCTTACTCTAGTTAAAAAACTGAGCTGTGTTGCAGATGGGGGGGGTTTGCCCACTTTTAGCTTTAGTTGCACCTGGCATCCTGCGAGTGGCATCTTAAAACCCATTCCTCATGAGGATGTGCAGTGTCCTTCAATGAATGAAAGAAAATAAACATCCACCTGCCTTGCCTTGAGTTGACTGTCCACTTCAGAAGCTGGTGGTTAACTTTTGTAATGTGTATTGTACCAGTACATGCAGCCAGCAGATGGGTAGCATTTTATTGTGGTAGATGGGTACCATTTATAAAGTTTTTACTACTGAACTGGAGTCAGAGGGACTAGGGCCATATAAATGAATACCTAAAAATGTTTGACATCTTTAGGAGGTGTACTTGCACATATACCAATTAAAATGTAGTGAGTACATTTTTTTTATTATTATTAATCATATTTGGCTAAATATAGATCTGACCTAAAAACCTATTAACTGCAGCAGAAATCCTTTTCTTGGAGTACATCATGGGACACTTAATGGGTTATAGGCCACCTTCAGGTGATGGACATTGGTTATACCCAATTCAGGAAGTTCACTCCCTATATAACCCCTTCTTAGCAAAGCAATATACTTAAATCCCAAAAAGAGGGGAGGGACCTCTGTGTCCCATGGATGTACTCCAAGAAAAGGATTTTACAGGTAAGCGGTTATAAAAATCCTATTTACTTTATCGTACATCATGGGACACAGAGCCTTAAGTAATTACTTAATGGGATGTCCCATAGCAATGCTACTTAAGGGGAGGGAGACACAACCCAGGGAGTACCCCCAAACTTGAGGACCTATACTGCTGCCTGCAGCACACTGCGCCCAAAGGCGATATCCTCACACCTCCTTACATCCAGCTGATAAAGTTTTGTGAATGTATGCACTGAAGACCAAGTTGCGGCCTTACAGATCTGAGCCATGGAGGCCTGATGACGCACTGCCCAAGAAGCACTAACCGCCCTGGTAGGGTGCGCCTTAACTTGAAAAGGGGGAATCTTACCATCATACCCCTTAAATCATAAGTTTGAATTATCACTTGCTGAATCCACTTAGCGACAGTGGATTTCGACGCTGCCTGTCTTTTCTTAGGACCCTCTGGCAGAATAAATAAGACATCAGTCTTACAAATCTGAGCAGTTGCCTTTAAATATATTTTCACTGCTCTCACCACATCAAGACAATGTAGTGACTTTTCTTCCCTGGAACATGGTTTTGGAAAAAACGATGGCAGGACAATATATCTTGGTTCAGGTGGAAACCAGAGACCACTTTTGGTAAAAAACTTGGATGAGGGCGCAACACCACTCTGTCCTCATGAAAAATCAAATATGGCTCTTTACAAGAAAGCTGCCAATTCAGAAACCCTCCTTGCTGAGGATATAGTAACCAAAAATATCAACTCCCTTCTCAGAAGGACTAGGGGAATATGTTGTATCGGTTCAAATGGCTATTTTTGCAACAGACAAAACTAAGTTTAAGTCTCAAGGGGAGGTTTGACGGGTGGATTAGGCTGCATCACCCCTTGTATAAAACCCCAAACTAAAGAATGTGTAGCAAGTGGTCTTTGAAATAAGACCGATAAAGCTGAGACTTGGCCTTTAATCGTACTCAAGGCCAATTTCATTTCTACCCCTAATTGTGGAAAGGCAAGAATTCTGCCTATGATATATCTCCGAGGGTGCCAACCCTTGGATTCACACCAGGAAACATAAGCCCTCCAGACCCTATAATATATAGTTCTGGAAGCTGGCTTCCTTGCATTAATCAGGGAAGAAATAACTGACCCGGAAAGCCCACGTTTCTTCAGAATGTGGGTTTCAATAGCCAAGCCGTTAAATTTAGAGACCCTAATAAAGGATGGAATATCGGTCCCTGTGAGAGCAGATCTGGCCGTAGTGAGAGGGACCATGGGCCCTCCACTGCCATCTTTACAATTTCTGCATGCCATGACCTTCTGGGCCATGCTGGTGCCACCAGAATTACCGGCTTTCTTTCCAGCTTGATCCTGCAAAGGAGTTGAGGCAGCAACTGAATAGGAGGGAATGCATAGATCAGTGAGAACTGATCCTACAGGGTCACCAATGCATCCGTTCCACATGCAAATGGATCCCTTGTTCTGGCCACAAAGTTTACCAACTTCATGCTGAACCTGGATGCTAGAAGATCTACGTCCGAGTCCCCCATCTTTGGCAAACAGCCCGAAATATGTCGGGGTGAAGAGGCCATTCCCCTGGGAATTACTGCTGGTGACTCAAATAGTCCGCCTGCCAATTCTCTACGCCCGGAATGAAGACTGCCGATGGGCAGAAAGCAATGTTCCGTGCCCAAGTTAGAATATGGTTTACCTCTCTCTGCGCTGAGACTCTTGGTGCCCCCTTGGTGATTGATATAGGCCACAGCTGTGGCATTGTCTGATTGGATCCTGACAGGACAATCCCGTAACCTGAAAGTTCAGGCTTTTAGTGCCAGACGCACTGCCCGAATCGCTAGGATATTGATGGGCAAGGTTCTTTCGGTTCTTGACCACTGTCCCTGGACAGTTGTCTTTTCTAGCACTGCTCCCCAGCCTAAAAGGCTGGCATCCGTCGTTACCACTTTCCAGATGACTGGTCTGAAGGATTTTCCTTTCAACAGATTCTGGGTTAGTAATCACCAAGTGAGGCTTTGGTACACTCTTAGGGACAGCTGCATTGGAAAGTCTAAAGCTTGAATTATTTTGTTCTAAGCAGACAGGATACTGTTTTGCAACAGTCTTGAATGAAACTGGGCATAGGGAAGTGCTTCAAATGAAGCCACTATGGTTCCTAGCAACCTCATGCAAAGGCGAATGGAGGGATCGCCTTTTGACCTGACCATCCGCACCAGCTCTCTTATGGAGTTGATCTTTGCCTGAGGCAAGAACACATTTTCCTGGGCTGTGTCTATGATCAGACCCAAGTACTCCAGCCTTTTTAGCGGTATTAAGGAAGATTTCTCTAGGTTGAGAATCCAACCCAAAAACTTTCCAGATAGTTGGTTGTAGTGCGTACGCTTTGCTCCAAACAAGCCACCGACTGATCTATTAGTATTAGATCGTCTAGGTACACTACGACTGTTATGCCCTGTGCACTTAACCCGGCTAGAGGTGGGGCCAGCACTTTTGTGAACACCCGGGGTGCTGTGGCTAGCCCGAAGGGCAGGGCTACAAACTGAAAATGCTGCTGTTCTAACTCAAACTGCAGAAACTTTTGGTGAGCGGGAAATATAGGGACATGCAGATATGCATCCCTGATGTCGATTGATGCCAGAAGTTCTTCTCCTAGAAAGATAGAAACTACTGACCTGATCGTCTCCATGTGAAAGGAGCGGATCTTCAGGAACTGATTTCGATGTTTTAGATTTAGAATGGGTCTGACATCCACATTTGGTTTTGGTACCATAAAAATATTTGAATAAAACCCCTGACCTTGCTCTTTTGTGGGGATCTGTATGATCACCCCTTGAGATATTAATCGGTCTAGTGCCTGAAACAGAGATTGTCTTTTCTCTGGATCTTTGGGAACGCTTGACCTCAGGAAGCGAGACTGTGGAAAGTCCCGAAATTCCAGCTTGTACCCCAGCGTTACTGTGGAGATGACCCATCTGTCCTGAATTTCCTCTTTCCAGACTTCTGAAAACTGCAGAAGTCTTCCCCCCACCTTGGTGAGGCGGGTTGCCTCTTCATGATGAGGCTTTAGGATTCTGCTTTGCAGGTTTCCCACCCCAGGACTTCTTTTGAGCCTGGGTCTGAACCAGAGGTTTTCCTCTAGAGTCAGGACGGTGGAGGACGTCGCCACTCCCTAGAGACGGAAGCCCCTGGTGCAGGGGAAAGAGCCTGTTTAAATGGCGCAGGGGAAAGAGCCTGTTTAAATTAAGGGCGTTTATACTTTCTTTTGAGTGGTAAAAGAGTACTTTTCCCACTAGAAATTGTTTGGATATATTTGTCCAAGTCTTCTCCAAATAGTCGCTCCCCATGAAAAGGGAACCCAGTTAGGAGGTTTTTACATGGTGCTACGCATATGCACAAGCATAAGCGTAAGGCGGCACGCCTGGTGAATAGAATCTTTAATTGCATCTATGGCAAAGCATAATGCTTTTGGCAGTTCAGCCAATTCCCGAGCTTGTTGTGCAGGAATCTCTCTAAGGGCCTGTTTAAATTGGTCTTTTAGTGATTGACAGACACCTATTGCAGCGACTGCAGGCTGAGTAACGGCACCTGGCAAAAAAAAAAAAAAAGTAGATTTTAACAAGGATTCCAACTTTTTATTTGTTGGATCCTTAAGCATTTGTGAATTGTCTACAGGACAAGTTAGATCTTTATTCACACTGGAAATCGCAGCGTCAACTGCTGGTACTTTCCATTTTTTGGAGAATTTCTCCTCCAGGGGATAGAGAATTGAAAATCTCTTAGGAGGGAGAAAATGGTTATCCGGGTGATCCCATTCAGCAAAAAAAAAAGCTGTTCTAGTAATGCATGTCCAGGAAACGCATGCAAAGGCTGAGAAGGTACCCAAGGAAGAAACTAAGCTTTCAGGAGACTGCGTTAGGGGTAGCATGAAAGCAGAAAGAACCATCCCTGTAAGAGTTTGTATCAGCAATTTCTCAGACTGTGAGGCTGAAAAAGGCTCATCTACCGTTGTTTCCTCCACAGATGAATCATCGGTTTGTTTTTCCTCCTGATCGACTGAGGGTAATACCTCACCCTGAGCCCACTGTTCCCCTTGCAAAGCTTCTGAAATGGTGGAGGGGGATCTAGCATGCTTCCTATCCATTTGAATAGAGGATTCAATTAAAGCCGCTAATCTTCCTTCCAGACCCCGCAGAGAGGAGGAAAGGACACCTTCAGTCACGTATACAGGGACTGAGATGTGAGAAGCAGTTGCACCATCAATTTGTTCCAATGGCTCACCCTGGTTTGCCATAACTGGTAATTCAGGTGAAGATGACAGCATGGAAATGTGACTCGAGATCCTAATGCCTGGGGGTGAAACCCTTACTTTTTTGGTTTTTGTGGTGTCTTTTTGGTAGGCATAGTCCCAAGTACAAAAAACAGAGGCACTATACAAATTGCACTTAATCGCTGAATATAGTCATGACATTTAAAGCCGCTATAAAGTTCAGCCTAGTACTGGGAAAAAGATGTCCTTCCTGTATCAGGAATGCCAGTTTGCAACCCTCACGTGTCCCACAGCTCCTGTGTCCCTGTGTTACAGGTTGCTTGTTTCCACCTGGACAGCTGAGGAGAGAGCGTCACAGCTGTAGTTTTTTTGTTTTAGCCTGCCGTGCGTCCTTGTGGGCGTTCACGGCACCGTGCTTAGGCCCGCCCCCTCCGATTTTTTTTTTTAAACAATTAAAAATGTTCCTGCATTTCGGGTCCACAGACCCAACACGAGGGGGGGAGGGGAGGCAGAGACCCGTCCAGCAGCAGGCACAAAAACAGTAAAATCAACCAACAGTAATAAATTAGCAGTACCAGTGGGACCCCCGCGGTGGGGGTTGGAACAGCGCTGATGTCCCCCTAACCCTCTGGTCCCTTCAGGAGGAAAAGAAAATATTGCAGACTTCTTTAACTTATCTTATCCCCCGTCGCAGGATTTGCTGAATTAACAGACAATCCAACCTTCACGGTGGGCTGCGTTTATCAAACCTTCAAGGACCGGGTCCCTAAATATTGGTGTTCCAACTCCCTTGGACCTGTAAAGCACCCCACCAGGAAAGCTAGGTAATGCAGCAAAACCAAAGCCCTGGGGGTTCCTGGGTTCCAGCCCTAGAAAGAGGCGTTACAGGCAAAACCTTGTGCTTCAGATACGAGGCCCCAGGTACCATCCTTTTAGGCCTTAGTGGCACTTTGGATGGATCTGGTCTTTATGGAGGCTATTTAAATCCAGCATGGATCCCTCCTGGAGCTCCTCAGAGCACATCTTCACTCATGACCAACACCTTAGACACTGGCGAAAAAACAGGTATAACCAGTGTCCATCACCTGAAGGTGGCCTAGAACCCATTAAGTAATTACTTAAGGCTCTGTGTCCCATGATGTACGATAAAGAAAACCCCCCCAAAAAAAACGAACAAAAAAAAAAAAAGGTCTTCGGTTTCTTCATTTTTTTTTTTCCTACTATTGGTTGAATTAGATGGACGTGTCTTTTCTCAACCTGGCTAACTATATAACTATGTAAGATAGTGTTGTGTGTCAGTGGTGTAAATTTCAGGACTGGAAAGACAGTAGTATAAATCCTTTGTCAGGTATAACAACTACACAAATGAAACACGTATGAGAGCTAACAGTTTCTATTGTGTTCAGCTTTTATTGTTCACTAGCACTTTTCATTTAATTTTCTCCCAATGTTTTATTTTTTTAGTAACTAGAACCCTTGGTGGTAGGGGAATTATTGTACAAGACTGCCAAATAAAATGGAATTGCCCATGAATCCTCTTTTTTGGAGAGAGTTACCTTTCGTCCTCATAACAATGCTTTTATAAAGTCTTCCTACGAGACTCCAGCAAATTCTACAATTCTGTGTTACAGACTTCATACCTTTTCATTGTAAACATGCCAAACCATTTAGCATAGAACAGATCCAGAGACCTACCTGAGGGGATAAAAACTGAGGCACTTGAGCACGAAGACTAGGCTGGGATGAGTTGAGAGGTTGCACTGGTGGCTGCTGTGGCTGTTGCATGGACCTGGCTTGTGCTGCTCCACTATTGCCAAACATACCCAGATTGCCACTCTGCATCTGTGTGAAGGAAATAGTGTTATCAAGTCTGGATTTCTATTATGCATCTCCCTAGACATTCTTCTGCTCTGAAATCTTACGTCCCTAAATATATTTTTCTCCCTGAATACATACAAAAGAAAGAGGCAAGAAAAAAAAAAAAAAAAAGGCTCAAGGGCCAGCCTGTGACCTCCTAAAATGCTGCCCTTTGGAGAACCAGGCCTTTGTACAAATGTAAGTCTGAATGTTGCTCCACTATTTCCGTTGCAATGACTAGAACAACTAAACTATTACTAAACCGCAGATAAGTGGCTAAACTTTCTTTAACCCTACAAGTCTTCCTAGAAGTTAATCTTTGTTATTTCTATAAAATGTAATATATACCACTGTATTCAGATTTTTGGGGTACTTACACACTGCCCTGCTGCAGCTAAACCGCAGTACAATGTACCTGCGTTTCTCCTGTGGGTTACCCACGATTTCCCATAGACTTATAGTATGTTTTAGTGCATTTTCTGAAAGCACAAAGTCCTGCATGCTGCATCTTTGGCTCGCTTTAAGAAAACAGAAAAAAAAAAAAACGTGGGACATAATAAAATTCTTTGGGAAACCACAGGTATACTGTGCTGCAGCTAAACCTCAGCAGGGCAGGGTATAAGTGCCCTTATTGTACAAAAAATCCATTCAAATAATAAACATGCTAGAAAACTGGTGTTTTGCTTATTGCACTTTGACAAGCATTTCTCCTAGTCTCTTACCTGTCTAGAGGAATTCAAGTTCTGCATGTTTAGGCCTGGTGTCATGCCACCAAGGGCTTGATTAGGGAGTGCACTGTTGGGATGGGGGAGCTTCAGGCTTGGTGAAGGCAAAAATGGTGAAGTAGTGGGCTCTTCCACTAGGCCGCCATCCTGATTGAAAAAAAGAGCATGAGCTGTGGTCAGCACATTAACAGCACCAGAGGCAGGAGGCAAAAACGCAAGCCGAGAAAGTAAAAGTAGCAGGATAAATAGATCTTAAAGAAAACCTGCCATGAAATATTTACAGGCTGTCATTATGATGCCTTTCTGAAAATTCTACTTGCCCATCTATTAGAAGGAGTCACAGGCTTCACTTTGAGTCACTGATCTGGAACAAGTTAGTAGGATCAGGAATTTTGGAAGAAAGTCGACAATGGTGGCCTACAGATTTTTCTCATGACAGAATTGTTTAATTGTGTCTACAGGCTATCTTAAGGCTTCTGCTGCTGGGCCCTACTTTCCATTTTGCACCTTAAAAATACCAAACCAGTTTTGCCATTTTTTTTCAAATGCATGTTACAGACTTGAAAACGCACTAAGGATAGTTGAAACCATAATTTCTGGAGGAGCAGGGCATATACAATATGTAATGCTACCCTTTAAAAGGCCCAGACCTTTTTACAAATTTAGGTCTGAAATATTACTCCCCTATTATACAGTATATATACACAAGTATAAAGAATAATCATGTACCAAATTAAAGTGGAACTAAACTAATCATTTAATGCCAAGGAAGCTGCCATCTTAACCTCTGTGTGATCTGCAGTTGCCATGGTGCTGCACAAGCAACTCTGCTATCATTCACAGCATGCCTAAATGTAAAAAAACTTTTAGGAAATTGTTAAATGAATTGATTTGTTTAACTACAGTGCCCCCTTCCTGATTTATTTTTTCATTTTGCTTATTTCTTACACTTAAAAGATTCAGATCATTAAACAAATTTTAATATTATACAAAGATAACCAGAGTAAATAAAAATCCAAGATGCAGTTTTAAATTATTATTTCATTTATTAAGGGAAAAAAGCTGTTCAAACCTGCCTGGCCCTATGTGAAAAAGTAATTGCCCCCTCCCATGCTGAATCATGGATGAACTCTGATTAACCACATTTTTTTGGAAAGCAGAGTTAAATTTCACTTGCCACACCCAGGTCTGATTACTGACAGACTTGTTGAATCAAGAAATCACATAAATAGAAGCTGTCTGACAAAGTGAAGCAAGCTAACAGATCACAAAAAGCCACACATGCCACAATCTAAAAAAAAAAAATCAAGAACAGATTAGAAACAAACATTTATCGGTCTAGGAAGGGTTTCAAAGCCATTTCTAAGGCTTTGGAACTACAGTGAACCACAGGGAGAGCCATTATCCACAAATGGAGATAACTTGGAACAGTGATCAACCTTCCCATGATTGGCCAGCCTACAAAAATTACTGCAAGAGCATGACGATGACTCATCTAGGAGGTCATAAAAGAACCCAGAACATCAACTAAAGAAATGCAGGCCTCACTTGCCTCAGGTAAGATCAGTGTTCACGATTCAACAATAAGACAGACTAGGCAAAATGGCATCCATGGCCAGTTCCAAGGCCAAAGCCACTACTGACCAAAAAGAACACAAAGGATCATCTCACATTTACCAAAAAACATCTTGATTATCCCCAAGACTTTCAGGCAAATATTCTGTTGACTGACGAGACAAAAATTTTACTTTTTGGAAGGTGTGTGTCCCGTTGCATCTGACATAAAACTAATACAACATTTTGTAACAAGATCATACCAACAGTCAGACATGGTGGTGGTAGCGTGATGGTCTGGGGCTGCTTTGCAGCTTCAAGACCTGGACGACTTACCATAGTTGATGGAACCATGAATTCTGAGCTCTACCAGAAAATCCTAAAGGAGAATGTCCGGCCATCAGTTCGTGACCTCAAGCTCAAGTGCACTTGGGTTATGCAGTAGGACAATGATCCGAAACACAACAGCAAGTCCACCTCCAAATGGTTCAAACAAAGCAAAATTTAGGTTTTGGAGTGGCCTAGTCAAAGCCCGGATTTGAATCCAATTGAGATGCTGTATCATGACCTTACACAGGCCGTTCATGCTGGAAAACCCTCCAATGTGGCTGAATTAAAACAATTCTGCAAAGAAGAGTGGGCCAAAATTGCTCCACAGCAATGTGAAAGACTCATTACCAGTTATCGCAAATGCTTGATTGCAGTTGTTGCCGCCAAGGGTGGCACAACCAGTTATTAGGTTTAGGGGGCAATTACTTTTTCACATAAAGCCAGGCAGGTTTGGACAGCTTTTTTGCCTTAATAAATAAAACCATGATTTAAAAACTGCAGTTTGTATTTACCCAGGTTATCTTTGTGTCCTAATAAAAAATTTGTTTGATGATCAGAGTCATTTAAGTGTGACAAATATGCAAAAAAAAAAAAATCAGGAAGGGGCAAAATAGGATTTTTTTTTATAACAGCTTACCTGTAAAATCCTTTTCTTTGAAGTACATCACGGGACACAGAGCCATAGTAGCTACTATGTTTCAGGTGATGGACACTAGCACACCCTAAGACAAGAAGTCCACTCCCTATATAACCCCTCCCACTACTGGGAGTACCTCAGTTTTTATAGCAAAGCAATACACGTGTATACCAGAAAAAAGGGAGGGACCTCTGTGTCCCGTGATGTACTTCAAAGAAAAGGATTTTACAGGTAAGCCGTTATAAAAATCTTATTTTCTTAATCGTACATCACGGGACACAGAGCCATAGTAGTTACTATGTGGGATGTGAGCATTGCCAACTGAAGGGAGGGAGACAACAAAATTAGGGCACCATGAGACCAGAGGACTTATACCGCTGCTTGCAGCACACTGCGTCCAAAGGCGATATCCTCATGACCTTTTACATCTACTTGATAGAATCTGGTAAATGTATGGACAGAAGACCAAGTTGCGGCCTTGCATATTTGAGCCACGGAGGCTTGGTGATGCACTGCCCAGGAAGTACTAACAGCCCTGGTGGAGTGCGCTTTAATTTGAAAAGGTGGAATTTTCCTCTTTATAAACCATAAGCTTGAACAATTACTTGTCAAATCCATTTAGAAATAGTAGATTTTGATGCTGCCTGTCCTCTTTTAGGACCTTCAGGCAACACAAACAAATCATCAGTTTTCCGAATCTGAGCAGTAGCCTTCAAGTAGACTTTGACAGCTCTCACAACATCAAGAGAATGTAGTGATTTTTCTTCCGCAGAACAGGGTTCTAAGAAAAATGAAGGCAGAACAATATCCTGATTTAAATGAAAACCTGATACTACCATTGGTAGAAAATTAGGATGAGGACGCAATACAACCTTATCCTTGTGAATAATTAAATATGGCTCTTTACAAGAAAGAGCAGCCAACTGATACTCTTATTGCAGAAGATATGACTAACAAAAAAACTAGTCTCCTTGTTAGGAGGATCAAGGGAATACGTTGTATCTTTTCAAAAGGCTGTTTCTGTAATGCTGACAGAACTAAATTCAAGTCCCAAGGGTTCAGGGGTGAACTAACCGGAGGATTAAGCCGTTACCCCCTGAATAAAGCTACGGCCCAAAGGATGCGAAGCAAGTGGTCGTTGAAATAATACAGACAAGGCCGAAACCTGGCCTTTGATTAGTACTCAAGGCCAGCTTCATTTCTAACCCCATCTGTAGAAAGTCAAGGATTCTACCTAGGACATACTTCCTGGGGTGCCAACCCCTGGATTAACACCAGGAGACATATGCCTTCCAGACTCTATAATACAGTGGGGATGGAAAGTATTCAGACCCCCTTAAATTTTACACTCTTTGTTATATTGGATCCATTTGCTAAAATCATTTAAGTTAATTTTTTTCCTCATTAATGTACACACAGCACCCCATATTGACAGAAAAACACACAGAATTGTTGAAATTTTTGCAGATTTATTAAAAAAGAAAAACTGAAATATCACATGGTTCTAAGTACTCAGACACTTTGGTGTGACACACATATTTAACTCGGGTGCTGTCCATTTCTACTGATCATCCTTGAGATGGTTCTACATCTTCCTTAGAGTCCAGCTGTGTTTGATTCTACTGATTGGACTTGATTAGGAAAGCCACACACCTGTCTATACAAGACCTTACAGCTCACAGTGCATGTCAGAGCAAATGAGAATGAGGTCAAAGGCACTGCCTGAAGAGCTCAGAGACAGAATTGTGGCAAGGCACAGATCTGGCCGAGGTTACAAAAAAAATTTCTACTGCACTTAAGGTTCCTAGGAGCACAGTGGCCTCCATAATCCTTAAATGGAAGACATTTGGGACGACCAGAACCCTTCCTAGAGCTGGCCATCTGGCAAAACTGAGCTATCGGGGGAGAAGAGCCTTGGTGAGAGGGGTAAAGAGGAACCCAAAGATCACTGTGGCTGAGCTCCAGAGATGCAGTCGGGAAATGGGAAAATCAACCATCACTGCAGCCCTCCACCAGTCGGGACTTTATGGCAGAGTGGCCCGATGGACACATGAAAGCCTGTATGGAGTTTGCTAAAAAAAAAAAAAAAAAAAAAACACCTGAAGGACTCCAAGATGGTGAGAAATAAGATTCTTTGGTCTTATGAGACCAAGATAGAACTTTGTGGCCTTAATTCTAAGTGGTATGTGTGGAGAAAACCAGGCACTGCTCATCACCTGTCCAATACAGTCCCAACAGTGAAGCATGGTGGTGGCAGCACCATGCTGTGTTTTTCAGCTGCAGGGACAGGACGACTGGTTGCAATCGAGGGAAAGATGGATGCAGCCAAGTACAGGGATATCCTGGACGAAAACCTTCTCCAGAGTGCTCAGGACCTCTGACTGGACCGAAGGTTTACCTTCCAACAAGACAATGACCCTAAGCACACAGCTAAAATAATGAAAGGAGTGGCTTCACAACAACTCAGTGACTGTTCTTGAATGGCCCAACCAGAGCCCTGACTTAAACCCGATTGAGCATCTCTGGAGACACCTAAAAATGGCTGCCCACCAACATTTACCATCCAACCTGACAGAACTGGAGAGGATCTGCAAGGAGGAATGGCAGAGGATCCCCAAATCCAGGTGTGAAAAACATGTTGCATCTTTCATAAAGACTCATGGCTGTATTAGATCAAAAGGGTGCTTCTACTAAATACTGAGCAAAGGGTCTGAATACTTAGGACCATGTGATAGTTCAGTTTTTCCTTTTTTAATAAATCTGCAAAAATGTCAACAATTCTGTGTTTTTCTGTCAATATGGGGTTCTGTGTGTACATTGAGGGAAAAAAATGAACTTAAATGATTTTAGCAAATGGCTGCAATATAACAAAGAGTGAAAAATTTTAGGGGGTCTGAATACTTTCCGTCCCCACTGTATATGACTCTGGAGGCTGGCTTCCTTGCATTTACCAAGGTAGACACCACTGAACCTGACTAGATAGATAATAAGGAGATATAAAAGGCGCTGCCCTCTATGTTAATTAGTTATCGGTACAGGTGTTATAAACTATACACTGAGTTCAAATAACTATGGCATGTAAGAACTCCATCACTGGATGCCGTATTAAGATCTCAAAATAGAGAAGGCCGGAACAATTAAAAAAAAATTCTCTATTTTGAGATCTTAATACGGCATCCAGTGATGGAGTTCTTACATGCCATAGTTATTTGAACTCAGTGTATAGTTTATAACACCTGTACCGATAACTAATTAACATAGAGGGCAGCGCCTTTTATATCTCCTTATTATCCATCTACTCTTGCAATTAGACCTCTAGAGGTACTAATTAGGGATAGGCAGCAGCTCTTAGACTGTCCTAAGCGCGGATTTATCTATCTATATCACCACTGAACCTGACAGCCCAAGCTCCTACAGAATGTTGGTCTCAATAGCCAAACTGTTAAATTTAGAGTTTGTAAGGTAGGATAGAATACCGGACTTTGCGGGAGAAGGTCTGGACGTGGAGGTAGGGTCCATGGGACCCCTACCGCCTTCTTTACAATCTTCTGCATACCAAGATCTGCTGGGCCACAAGAATTGCCAACTTCGCTTCCTGCTTGATCCTGCAAAGAAGTCATGGAAGCAGCAGAACAGAAGGGAATCAGTGAAAACCGATTCCACGGGAATACCAAGGCATCTGTTTTGCATGCCAGCGGATCTTTTGTTCTTGACACAAAGTTGTCGATCTTTTTGTTGAACCTGGACACCAAACAGATCCACGTTCGGAATTCCCCATTTTTGACATTGTCAGAAAAATGTCGGGGTGAAGAGACCAATCTTCCGGGAATAACTGCTGGCGACTCAAGTTGTCCGCCTGCCAATTCTCTATTCCTGGAATGAAGACTGCAGATAGGATATGATCCACCTCTCTCTGGGCCTCACGACTTCTCATGCCCCCTTGGTGATTGATATAGGCCACTGCTGTGGCATTGTCGGATTGGATCCCTACAGGACAATCTTATTCAGGCCCTCAAGGCCAGGCGTGCTGCCCGAAGCTCTAGAATATTGATGGGCAAGGTCATTTCTGATCTGGACCATTTCCCTTGGACAGTCGCTTTTTCCAGGACTGCTCCCCAACCCAAAAGGCTGGCATCTGTTACCACCTTCCAGGTAACTGGCAGGAAGGATTTTCCTTTCTGCAGATTCTTGGCCGTCAACCACCAAAATGAGGCTTTGGCACACCTTTGGAGACAAATGCATTGGGAAGTCTAGAGTTTGGACCTTCTTGTTCCAAGCCGATAGAATACTGTTTTGCAGTAGTTTGAATGAAACTACTTTTCTTGAATGAAATTGAGCATAAGGAATGGCCTTGAATGAAGCCACCATCTTTCCCAACAATCTCATGCAAAATCGATCAGAAGGATTCTTCTTTTCCTTGACCACCTGAATCAGTTCCCTTATGGCACTGATCTTTGCCTGGGGCAAGAACATCCTCTTCTGAGCTGTATTTATGATCAGACCCAACTATTCCAATCTACTTGATGGTTCTAAGGAAGATTTTTTTAGGTTGAGAATCCAACCTAGGTATTCCAGGTAGCTGACTGTGGTGACCAAACTGTGGTCTAAGCGGGCTACTGACTGGTCCATCAAAAGCAGATCGTCTAAGTAAGCTAGAATTGTTATATCTTGAGCCCTTAATCTGGCTAGAGGAGGAGACAGGACCTTTGTAAACACTCGAGGTGCAGTAGCTAGACTGAAAGGCAGAGCTACAAACTGAAAATGAAGATTTTCTATCTTGAAGCATAGATATTTCTGGTGAGCGGGAAAAATAGGTACATGGAGGTAAGCATCCTTGATGTCGATTGACGCTAGAAGTTCTCCACCTTGTAGAACGGAGACTACTGATTGGATTGACTCCATGCGCAAAGCCGGATATTCAAAAACCGGTTTAGATCTTTGAGATCTAGAATGGGTCCGACATCCCCATTTGGTTTTGGTACCGTGAAAAGGTTTGAATAAAACCCCAATCCCTGCTCTTCCATGGGGACCACCGATATCACCTTTTGAGACAAAAGATGGTCCAATGCTTGAAAGAGACTTTTTCCCTGGATACCTGGGAACGTTTGAAGAAAACGAGGAAACGGGGACTCTCAGAACTCTAGTTTGTACCCTAGAGTTACTAAGGAAGCCACCCATTTGTCTCGACACTCTTCCTGCCACATCCTTGAGAATTGCAGAAGTCTTCCCTCCACTCGAGCGAGTTTTGTAGGTTTACTTCCCCAGGACCTTTTTGTCCCTGGGGTTGACCCTGATGTTTATCTCTTGAACTTGACGGTGGAGGCCGTCGAGACTGCCTGGAGGCTGATGCCCCTGGCACTGGAGAAGAAGCTTGTTCAAATGAAATACGCTTACTCCTTTTCCTAACTGGCAAAAGGGAACGCTTCCCATTAGAAATTCTTTGGCTGTATTTATCCAGATCACCCCCAAACAGCCGTTCACCGCGAAAGGGAAAACTAGCCAGGAGCTTTTTGCATGGCGCTTCGGCTGACCAATTTTTCAACCACAGTATTCTACGCATATGCACCAGCCCAAGCGTAAGGCCCGGAGAAAAGAATCTCTCATAGCGTCTATTGCAAAACATACTGCCCCTGGTAGCTCGGCCAACTCTTGGGTCTGCTGATCAGGAATAATCTTGAGCACCTGTTTAAACTGGTCTCTCAAGGATTGACATACACCAATTGCTGCCAGCGCAGGCTGAGTCAACCTGCCAAAAGAAAAAGTGTTTTTTATTAGGAGTTCCAACTTCTTATCCATTGGATCCTTAAGCATTTGAGCATTGTCTACCGGACAAGTCAAACTTTTTTTCACAGAGGATATGGCAGCGTCAATTTCCTGGAATTTCCCATTTTTTAATAATATTTTTCCCCCATAGAAAAGTGTTGAAAACTTTTTAGGAGGGTAAAACTGCTTATCTGGGCGATTCCACTCAGAATATATAAGCTTTTCAAGCAATGAATGGATAGGAAAAGCATGAACAGCTTGGGGAGGCTTTAGCGAACCCAAACAAGAAGTAGGCTTATCGACTGACTCAGTTAAAGGTAGCATGAATGTGGAGCGGACCAATTCAGTAAGAGATTGTGCCATCAATCCTTCAAATTGTGAACCTGATCCTTCTGCATTTGACCCCTCAGAAGAGGAGTCATCAGCCTCTTCCTGGTCCCCTGAGAGAAATTCATCTCCTGCCCCCTGTTCAGTTTGAGGGTCCTGAAGGGGACCCATCGCGCTTAGTCCCATTCTGGGATGCGATTAAAGCCGCTATTCTCTGCTCCAACCCCAATATGGTTGAGGAAAAAAACTCTTCAGTAACAGACAGGGGCTGCAGTGCTGGGACAGTTGCAACACCTGACGGCCCAGATGGCTCACTCTGACAAGCCACTTCAGATCTCTCAGGGGAGGATGCCATTTTTTTAGAGATGGTTCTAGGCATTTTTGAGCTTGAAGGAGTCCCTTTTTTGGGGTGTTTCTAGCCCCCCTTCTGACATTTGCCCGATGCACAAATGCAGAGGTACTACCATAAGAAATCGCATCCACTGCTTGAGCAATAGTCCAGCCACTGCCGCTGCTATTAACGCTCAGCCTCATGCTATTAGTAAATGTGTCAAGGGAATGCCTGTGTCACCAACCTCTTACATGCCCCTTTTTTCTTGTGTCCCTCCGACATCTGCAGCCAGCAAAAATGGAGCTTTTAAACATACTCCCGCGCTGGACGTTGCAGCATGCTAACTTCACGCTAAGCCCCACCCCTCCTTTTCAAAAGATGGTTTTCCCGTGCCAGCGCGGGCCTCTGAACCGACGGGATCGGTGTGTGTGTGTGTGTGGGGGGGGGGGGGGGGAGGGGGGGCATGGTGAGGAGACCTGTGACAAGCTGCCGTGCAGGGGCAATGAAAGAAACAGAGCGGCATCGCTGATCGTTTTATCTTCCCCCTATCCAGGGAGAGGGGGAGGGAGAGCTTTGTCCAGGTGGGGGGTGATTAGTGGAAGAAAATCCCCCCCCAATGTTACCGGAGGTCTGAGCTGCTCGCCGGAGGGAAGCCTGCTACTTCTGCTGCACAGCGTGATCTTTGAGGAATGACAAGGTACGTGCTCTATACAGCCCCTAGTGGTGACTCTTAGGCATGACAACATTAACTTTTTTTTTTTTTAAAAGGAGACATTTCATAATTTAAAAATTCCTTAGAAACCTCCACTTACCTTTCCCGCCGCAGGGATTTCTGTGGTAAAACCAACAGACCCAATCTTCACCCCTCATGGTGGGCTCAGTTACAAAAACTTCAGGAACTGGGGCCCCTTCGGGGAACCCACACTCCTGAACCTGTAAAGCACCCCTGCCAGTAAAAACTTTATGGCTGAAAACACCAAACCACTGGATCCCGGGGTCCAGCTCTCTAAAAAGAGAAGTGTTTCAGGCAAAACCTTGTTTCTTCGGACAAGAGGCACGGGTACCATTCAATTCGGCCTAGAAAAGACACTTTGAATGGATCCGGTTGCAAAGCTTGCCCCAGCAAAGGAATCTTCCAGTGGAGCTCAGCACATCTTTACTCGTGACCAACACCTAAGACTGGTGAAAAAACTGAGGTACTCCCAGTAGTGGGAGGGGCTATATAGGGAGCGGTCTTCCTGTCTTAGGGTGTGCCAGTGTCCATCATCTGAAGGTGGCCTATAACCCACATAGTAACTACTATGGCTCTGTGTCCCGTGATGTACGATTAAGAAATACTTTTTCACAGCATTGTATATCCAAAACTTTTTTTTCTTCAAAATTCATCTTTACATTGAAGAAATTTAAATTTTTATGAACGATGAAATAATGAATGGTGCTAATGGACCAGCATATATGGGACCTATGTTTTATCTGTGACTGGGTGTATAGGAATCCCTAGCTTGGTTCAGGAGCACATTACTTGGGAAAGCAGAATGGCCTCATACATACATACATGTGTTGGTAGAACAAAAAAACAAAAACAAAACAGCACTGGCCACCTTGGCTACATCCCCATGTAAACGATTACATGCTGAATTTTCCATACCAAATTAAAATGTGTCTTTACAATTTCAAATATAATGATATGGTGCTGGCTGCTTAGGATAGCAAAGGGTTATTTTAAACTGGGAAGTCAGACAGAGTCCTGATGGTAAGGATTTCTCATGACCTAATAGCTTTGCTGACATTTAGGAGAAGACAAGCACATGGCCAGAAGTCTGTCTCTCTATAGCTCAGCTGTTCATTCTGGAGAACATTAATCCTGCTTCACCCCCACAACCTAGATTCTGCTGGACAGCAGACTTCAAGTCCTATCAAACTGTAAAGAAAGTCAAGTAGCTGAAATACAGCTAAATGTACAAAACAGAACTGACAACATCCCCAACAATCATTAAAATTCACAAACTGCCAACTGCATATCTAGCAAGTGTTAAATGAAAACAGGAATTCAATCTTTACAGAGATCATTTTCAAAGTTTGCCTAGTCATTTGTCTACCTATGTGTTAGGGCCCATTCACACAGACATGTGTCTTCCGTGCAGGGCTGTTTTTTCCCAGCATAGGGATTCACATTTGTTGCGTTTATCCCTGTTCCGGCATCCCCTTTACTTCTACTGGGACACACTGCATGGGCACAGCCCCGATTGTCTGCAAGGTGCATTTAGGGACATGAAACCAACAGCATGTTACACTAGGCCACAGCAGCTGTGCTCATGCACCGTGTGTCCCCATAGAAATGAATGGGACGTTGACATGGGAATGCAACAACTGTGCATCCCAGCATCGGTAAAAGACGGCCTTGCATAGGGGATGAATGTCTGTGCACCATGTGAATGGACCCTTTAAAACAGAACTAAATCTATTTTCCCAAAACAGTTAAATTCAAGGTATACATATAAATGACCACTGTCAAAGTTGTTGTGCAGATAGTCAACTGAACTATCAAGCCATCAAATGGCCGTTGTAGTAATTGCTCAGAAGCGCAGCACTATGGTAACTGCAAAACTGAGGCTAAGATGGCAGCTTCCTTGGCTGTAAGATGGCAGCTTCCTTGGCTGCAAAGGATAGGAGGGTTTAGTTCCGCTTTAATCATCACATCCTTACAATCTTTTAAGTGTACCTGTGCCCAGACTTTGAACATTAAACTATTTAAATATTAAATAAAACAAATAATAAATGAGCTTTAACCACTTAAGGACCAGCCTCGTTTTGAGATTTTGGTGTTTACAAGTTTAAAACAGGTTTTTTTGCTAGAAAATTACTTAGAAAAAAAACAATATATAATGTTTGGGGGTTCTAACACCCTAGAGAATAAAACGGTGGTCATTGCAATACTTTTCACATCGTATTTGCGCAGTGGTCTTACAAGCGCACTTTTTTTGGAAAAAATTCACTTTTTTGAATAAAAAAAATAAGACAGTAAAGTTAGCTCATTTTTTTTTTTATATTGTGAAAAATAATGTTACGCCGAGTAAATAGATACCCAACATGTCACGCTTCAAAATTGTGCCCGCTCATGGAATGGCGTCAAACTTTTACCCTTAAAAATCTCGATAGGCGAAGTTTAAAAAATTCTACAGGTTGCATGTTTTGAGTTACAGAGGAGGTCTAGGGCTAGAATTATAGCTCTAACAATCGTGGCGATACCTCACATGTGTGGTTTGAGCACCGTTTTCACATGCGGGCGCTACTCACGTATGTGTTTGCTTCTGCGCGTTAGCTCTTCGGGATGGGGCACATTAAAAAAAAATTCTTATTTATTTTACTTGATTTTATTTATTTTTTCACCGTTAAAAAAAAAAAAAAAAAAAAAAAAAAATTATGGGTCACTTTTATTCCTATTACAAGGAATGTAAAAATCCCTTGCAATAGAAAAAGAGCATGACAGGTCCTCTTAAATATGAGATCTGGGGTCAAAAAGACCTCAGAGCTCATATTTGGACTTAAATGCAATAAAAAAAACAAAAATTATCATTTGAAAAAAATGACAACAGAAAAATGTGCCTTTAAGACGTATGGGCGGAAGTGACGTTTTGACGTGGCTTCCGCCCTGCTATAGTATGGAGATGGGTGGGGGCCATCATCCCCTCACTCGTCTCCATAAACAAACAGGTCCTGATCGCCTCCGCCGCTGGCGACGGCTCCGGTAAGCGGCGGAGGGCACATGGGTTGCACCTCTCCCGCCGCCGATAACGGTGATCTTGCGGCGAATCCGCCGCAGAGACCACCATTATCGTAAACAGAACCGCCGGCTCTAAATATGGATACCTTGGTTGTGGCAGCAGCTGCTGCCATTACCGAGATATCCATCTTTAAACTGCCGACGTATATGTACATGAGCCGGTTGGTAAGTGGTTAAAATGGGTCTCTGTCTGCTTTTTAGGCTACAAGCACACCAACCTTCTGCATTTGGTTAATTTATTGGTAAACATAACCTTTTACACTGATTGCGACTTTGAAATCGTGCTACTTCACTTGAAGTAGCACAATTTCTAAGTAGCATTTCAGTGCCATACAGGTGCCACTTGAACATCTGGACAGACTTCATGCACAGATGTCTATGCAAGCTGCACCCGAACTTCCAAAAAGTAGTGCAGGAACTACTTTCAAAATCAGTGAGACTCAGACGGACAATAGGGTGCGACTTGTTTGTCATGCGATCTGAAGTGGTCAAATCACATGACAAGGTGCACCAGTGTGACCAGGGGCTAAATAAATGTAATACTTCCCAGATCCAGTTCTCATGTGCCAAAATGTACTTGTATTATGTGAATTTACACAGCTTAAAACAAGTTAAGGTGATCCAATCTGCCTCTGCAAATTCTATTTTCTCCAAATGCAGTTAAATTGAACCTTAAAGCCCCGTACACACACGCCGAATGTCCAGCGGCATCGACCGGTTCGAAAGGGGTATGACTGAAAAAGGTCTGCCAACCGGCTCCCGATTAGCACTCTCAGCCAATGGCCCTGTCAGAACACAACAGAACAGCAGGAGAGATCGCTGTACTAACATCAGATAGTTAGTACAGAGTCTCTGGCCTGAGCTGTTATGTGGGAAGGTAGTAGCGCCTATACACCTGTTTTTCCTCTGGCCTGAGCTGTCCAGTTTTTTTTTGTTCAGCCCGCTGGATTGAGCGAAAAAAAAAAAAAAAAAAAACACTACTAGTGTTTACGAGGCTTTATGCAGGTAAACACACCGTGTAAATTATACCATTTAAAAGCAATACACATTTATATGCATTAGGAAATGTCCTATAAAAGCATACATGTTATTGCTATTGTGAATGAGAACGAAATGTGAATTTTACTTACTCTCAAAGATCACAACAAAGACTCTGAAGTCAGGATTTCAGTGTGTTTTAATAGCATAGAAACGCCTTCTAGTTAATTTAGATTAGAAGGCTGGCAGCTTGCCAGAATCTGTTTTCAGGGCCCTTTAATTCTTTTGCGTTGCGAAAAATGTACCCTGAATGGTACCACAATGTACCTTCTGAAAGCACTTGTGCTGTAGTGCAGCGCACCTCGAGGCAACATGCGTTGCTGCAAATGATACGTTCATTTTTTTGGTGCAATTTTGGTACCTTAAGCCTCGTACACGGTTCGATTGTTAGCAGGGGATTGTCTGTTGACAGACTGTAGTCCTAAAATCTTACCGTTAGTACGTTCCTTTTGACAATTGTTGTCCAATTTTCAGCCAAAAAACGTTGGATGACAGGCTAGAAAAATTTTCGGAGGACAACAGCTTGACGTCTGATTTTCGTATGGTCAGTACACAAATCAGTCACACAAAAGTTGAAAGTATAAACACACATACTCTGAATCAATGCTCACCAAACACAAAATTAGCAGAAGGGGCCCAAAGGGCGGCGCTCAAGAGCTGAAATTCCTCCTAGTACGTCACTACCTTCTTGTTTGTGGCACGACAATTGTGTACCATTCGTATGCAAGACAAGATCCTGGCACATGCCCTTTTGACAAAAATCAGACGCTCGGTTGGCCAACAATCGTACGGTGTGTAAGAGGCTTTAGATAGTCCACACAATCAAACCAGCGCCTTAATGCACCACAGTAGTGTGAATGGGCCTTCAGAAAAAGACTGCCTGTGATGTGAACTGAATTTTATCAAGGTTTATAGATAGAGAGATGAATGAGAGCATAAACCTCTTATCTGCCAAAGCACTTTTTTTTCCATTTTTCCATGTGAAAATGCACATTTTAGGCCTGAAGATTGGTCAACACCCTCCCCTCCCCCAAATATATAAAGAATCAACCCAAATTTGTTTTGTAAATGTAGCGCTACCCCCCGCAAGAGCCGCTGGTAAATGTTGGCATCTCCTACCCTGACCAGCCAGGCACACAGAATTTTCCAACACACGCTGGAGACAAGAATCAGTCCTTGCAGCTGTTTGTGTTTTATTAGGGGCACTGAACTTGGATAGGATTGAGGGTATTATGGGATGCCAACTCGACCAAGTACAGAACTCTTCAGGGACACAAACTATATATAGCCTGTATATACACTTCTCCTACCTCCAGCACATCTTGCTTGTAGAACTCCTCCCAGGACCACTGGGCACAGTAAGGATGGTCTGACAAGAGCACGATCAGACAATAGCAAATGCCTTTTGCAGGTAGGGACCACAGGCCCCTTTGGTATTGTAGCAAAAAGAAGTCCCAGTGCTCAGCTGTCCTACTCCTGTGGCTACTGATCCCATCACTACCTCTTCAGGCACTGCCAGCCCCCGCCTGGCTGCAGCTGCCCTTTTCACTAGCCCTCCTGGCTAAGACCCCCACAGTCCTCCCAGACTGTCTCTGCATCCATCCCAGACTGCTGCAACCAGTCCTCTCAGGCTGTCTTTCAGTCCTCTGACTCTACACTCACCGGCCCTCCTGGCTGTCTTCCTCCCTGGAGATTTCCCCGGCAATGTTATCCTGCTGTCCTCTCCTAGCTCCCATGTCTCCTTGTCAGGACACCTCTGTGTTTAATGAAAAGGGTCTCTGCCGCACCCGAGCTCAGGCACGAGGTCACCCCCCAGACTAGGTGTGCCCTCAAGGGGCCACCGACAGTAAAACACTATCTTCCACCCAAACTCCACTGCCCCAGCTGGCTGACCCCGAGTATTCGAGGGGGGCCTGCCCCCTGCCAAATCATCTGTTGAGGATTGGTCAGGGCCCTCATGAATACTCCAGGCAGCCCCTCCTCACCAAAGAGGGCCCCCGAAAAGAGGAGGATCCAGGCTGCTCTATGCAAATCCACTGCAACAGAGCAGGTAAGTAACTTTTTTTGAACATGCAGAGCCTGTGACAAAATAGTGCAATTATTTTCCTAGATTTTGCTTTAAGAGCCTTTATAGGTGATCAGTTTAGAGATAACCATGAATGATGGCCCTGGAAATATTGCTCTCACTCCGGTGTTCGCGGCTATATGCAAAACATGTGTAGTGCAATCAACATTTTCGCACTCGCCACATGCGTTTTCACTGGCATCTGGAAATTCAGAGAGTTGAATTAAAATAACCTTGTTATTTTATGACAAATTCTAAAGCACTAGCAAAACCTGAAAAATGCTTGCATTTACCCTTCGACCTAATAAATGATGCAAAGTATATACAGATGAAGAGAGTCAAGGACAGTGGTGTAGTGGGTAGCACTTTCACCTAGCAGCAAAAAGGGTCGCTTGTTCGAATCCCGAACACGACACTATCTGCCTGGAGTTTACATGTTCTCCATGTGCCTGCGTGGGTTTCCTCCGGGTACTCCGGTTTCCTCCCACACTCTAAACACATGCTGGTAGGTTAATCGGATCCTGTCTAAACTGTCTCGTATGTACGAATGTGTGTTAGGGACCTTAGGTTGTAAGCTCCTTGAGGGCAGGGACTGATGTAAAATGTTCAATGTATATGTAAAGCGCTGCGTAAATTGACGGCGCTATACAAGTACCTGAAATAAATAATCCTTATTACCTTGTCTAAGAAAGTGGGGCGGTCCATGGAAGACTCTTTGGAGATCGGTGGTGGGCGGCAGCTCAAGGGCTTGGCGACAACTGCATTGTAGTCCGCCATTCCCAATCCACGCTTGTCCATTTCCACCTTCTTTTCCAGTAGAGCACCTACAAAGTATACAACAGACACTGAAACATTCCAAATATAGATTGGCCAGTGATTACAGAAGCCAAAAATTTAACAGTGGAGGCATGTAACTGCAATTTCCATGATACATTAGACCGCAATGGCACTACTACCAAAAAGGACAATTAGTGACAGTCATATCTGGGTACAGACACAAAGTCTTGAAAGATGAACTCTGAAAACAAAAAATAACGTGTAGTAGGGCTCCCCTTAAACTGCAAACGTTAAATGCCCATTTATGCCTACAGTACCAGTAAAAAAAAAAAAAAAAAAAAAGAAAGACTTACCTTGTCCCCAACTTCTGCAGGCTCACACTCCATGCTACAAGATAGGGGGAGGAGTGCTGGGGGAGCGAGGGATAAGGCAAGTAAAAAGTACTGGTCTCTTGGTTGCCTTTTCATTATGTTTTCTGCGTAACTTATGTAGCTTGTATGCTACACAAGCCAGTTTTACATTATTTGTAGCCTATGTTTAGGTACCTGTATCTAATTGTGATGCTGTGTACTGACTTGTTATTTGCTGTAATTGTAACATGTCATTGTTTCAATAAAGGGCAATCCTGGTCATCAAAAAAAAAAAAAAGTACTGGTACCCTAGGCATACATATGGCTTCCTTCATGCTACAAGATTGGCTGCCACAGCAGCGCCAAGGCTTTCCAGCGAACGAAGACTCTGGCATCAAGTACAATGCAGGCAAACAGCTCTGCAATGTATTTGAGGACACCAAGGAACCACCCACAAGCCAGAGCTTCAGGGAGAAAGGTTAAATGCTGGCTGCCGGGGGAGCGAGGGATAAGGAAAGAAAAAGTACTGGTACCCTAGGGCATACACAAGCATTTAACCTTCGCATTGCCGAGGGAGCCTCACGGCAAAGGGTATTCTTTTCTTTCCCTGGAGTCCTGCTTTAACCATAGAGTGACAATGTCGTCATTCTAGATGGACAATTTGCTATTCCAACATCTTGAAAAAACAAAATCCACACAGTATACAACACTAACAGGGGCTCCTAGGTTTTTCTTTTGTTTATCAAACACTATAATTTTAAATACTACTTCATATCTCATCTAGATGTAAGGGCATGCCTTATAACATAACACTGCTTGTGTATTCCGCTAAGCTTGCAAAGATTTATAGTGTAAGGAAACATTTTTAAATTACATGATTACATTTTAATTCCAAATAGCTACTGGTATTCGTTTTTTTTTAAAAAACACTTACTCATGGCCTGGTCCAGATTCAAATTGTTACTTTTCAAGGCCTCTTCAGCAGGCTCTCTCTGTAATAAAAGAAAGGATTTTATTTACTTATTTTTTAAAGCAGAGCTACAGTCGGTTCTGGAACAATTAAAAGTCAGCAGCTACAATTATTGTAGCTGCTGACTTTGACACTTGGCTGTCCAGGGATCCAGTGCTGTGTTCACCCAGGCCAATTGTTTGCCGGTCTTCAGGTCCCAGGCGCTGCCATTTTGCTTGTGGGAAGCTGGCTATGAATGCCAGCAGCCAGTGTCTTTGCAGTGACTTTTTTATTTTTTTTTTTTTATTTATTTATTTATTTATTTTTTTCAGCGTTTTTGCAATAGCGTCTTTGAGCGTTTTTGAGCATTTTTTTTTTTTTTTCCTCCTCTTTTGGCTTTTTTCTTCTATTGCAATTGTCTTGAAGTGAACAAGCAGGGGAAAAGGCGAAAGAGCTGAATAAGTAGAATCAAGTGAGCTAAGAAAAACAATAAAAACAGGGGGGGGGGAACAGGGGAGAAGAGAAGGAGAAGGTAAAAGAAAGACAAGCCAACGGAAGAGTTGTCTCCCAGCCCCCACCTGCCTGCTGCTGCTGCTGCTGCAGTATCTCCCTTTCTTGTGAATTTTTTTTTTTTTTTTTTTTTTTTGCAAATGGTACTAATTATAGGCTTGATAGTACAAACTATAGAATAAGAAGAAATTTCATAGTAACAAAAATGTGGAACATATAAGCTCATACTGAAACTATACTGCTGAATATATAAATCATCTTGCTGAATACTTGAATTAGATTGCATTATATCGCTAAAATATTTGAATTATTTTGCTGAGCACCTGGGCCCCCATGCACACGGGCTGCTGGAAAAGCGCTGTGAAGACGCCGGTGTCTTTGCAGTGACTTTTTTTTTTTTTTTTTTTTTTTTTTTTTTTCTTCTTTTTTCAACTTTTTCCAGCATTTTTGCAATAGCGTTTTTGAGCGCTTTTTTTTTTTTTTTTCTCAGCTTAAATACGCTTAAACAATTGAACAGCAACAAGGAATGCTTAATGTACTTAAGGTAGTAACATAACTTCTGGAAAACGGGGACTACTCATATCTCATTAATTATTTCTATTATTGGATTGTGGGGAGGATGCCGGGTATGAGAACGAAATAAAAGAAATATTAGTAAAAATAAGTTAATTTAAAAAGGCTGGGAGATTTTTTCATCATTAAGAGACCCCAAGCAAGGGGTATTCTGGAAGGCAGCTTTGAAGTTCTTATAAATCCAGCCATAGAAACAAACATGAAGGGGAAAACAACAAGAAGTGCGGGAGCAATACCAAAATCACCTAGGACCAGCCTAGGCCCAAGTCCAGGCCCTATGAACAGGTATATACAGCAAGGAATCGGAGAAGGAAAGAAACAAGTAGGCTCAAAGGGCAGACAAATAGATACAAAAGAGAAGGACAACAAGGATAAAAAAGGCCAGTATAAAGTACAAACAGAAACCAGCCACCTCTCAGAACCCAGAATGGAGCCAGAAATGGGAGAGGAAGACAGAGGAAAGGAGGAAGGACAACAAGGGCCACAGTTGCCAACAAAACAGGATATGGAAAAAATGTTCACGGCACTAGAGAATTCCCTAAAAGCAGAGATGTCAATACTCCATAAAGACATGGGATATATGTTAAACAGAGTGGAAGAAGTAGAGATCAAAGTGGACCTACATCAAAAAAAACATAAAGGAACTAGAAGACGAAATAAAGAAATTAAAATGGGAACAACAGGAACAATCATATAAAATAGAAGAGCAAGAAAATAGAGATAAAAAGAAAAACTTGAGAATACGTGGGTTACCGGAAACAGAACAAGCAGAAAATCTAATAGAAAAAATGAACAATCTCTTCAACCAAATCTTGGGAAAGGAAACAACTAACACAATAGGAATAAAAAGTGTCTTTCGAGTAAAAAAACCTCAAAGGTTCGCAAGGGAAACACCTAGAGATGTAATCGTACGCTTTGAAAAATGGGAAGAAAAAAAACAGATCTGGATAAACCTAAAGAGGAAAACACAAATAGAGTTTGCGGGAGGTAAATTACAAATATTTCAAGACCTATCTCAAGAAACGCTGAAAAGACGACGGATACTAAAGCCATTATTAGAAATCCTCCGGGAGCAAGAAATTCAATACAACTGGGGTTTTCCAGCATGTCTAATAGCAAGGAAAAACGGAATAAGTGCGAGGCTAAGACATGTAGAGGAGATTCCGGACTTTTGCAACAAACTAGAAATCCCCTCCCCAGAACTGGAAAAATATGCAAATAGTCAGGAGCGAATAACGGCAAGAGATGACCTACAGTGGCAAGTAAATTCAAGGATCAGACATCAAGATGTGGACTCTCGGGGAAATTAATATCTGAGAAAATATCACACAACGGTGCAAGGGGCCTTAGAGTGGAAAGGGGGGGGGGCTGGGGTTGATGGGATGGGAAAAAAGGAAAGTGAAAGGATTGGTAAAACACAACAAAAATGCAGGGAGAGGGAGACAGGGACTCACGGAGTGGACAGGGGGTCGCCCTATTAGTGCTTAGGCAGGGGGGGAATAGGGTGTCTTACAGAGCTCCGCCTCACAATAAATAGAGCAGAGGGGGCAGAGCGTGCCCCACAAAACAAAGTAAAATGCTCTCAGCTCTAGAGAATATGGGGGTAAAAAACCCATATCAGAAAAAAGGGAGGGGGAGGGTGGGAGGAGGGAGGGGAGGGGGAGGGAGGGTGGGGAGGGAGAGGTCTGAGTCACATGAGTGGTTACATAGGCACACCTATTCTGAGACAAGAGATGAGGAGACCCCGTGCGTCCGCTGGGTGTCCCCTCCATCCGGTCTCCTAGGGGGACCGCGTGGGGGGGAGGGCCGGAGGACGGGCGGGGAAGAAAAGGCACAAGAATGGAAAACGTAAACAGCATAAAAATAATCTCTTACAATGTCCGAGGACTAAATTCCCCAGGGAAGAGAAACATCATCCTCCGAGAACTTGAAAAAAGTAAAGCAGAAATAATTTTCCTACAGGAGACGCATATAACCCAAAACTCAAGTGCCAAAATTTATTCAAGAAACATACCAACATGGTATCAAGGAGACTCGCCAATAAGAAGGGCCAAAGGAGTAGCCATCGGTATAGGGAAAAATGTACGTTTTCTAATAGATCAAAGGAAAATAGACCCGGAGGGTCGATATCTTTTTATTACAGGAACTATATACGGGGTAAAATATACATTGGCCAATGTCTACTGTCCTAATAAGAACCCTAAAAAATATTTGATAGATATAATTAAAATACTAATGGAATTCAAGCAAGGAAAATTAATACTAGCTGGAGACTTCAACTTCAGCATGGATAATAAAATGGACAGTACCTCAAGAGTAAGGGACAAAGAGGTAAATCAACTAAAGAAATTAAAAAGAACATTATATGAACAGCAACTAATAGACCCTTGGAGAATTCAGCACCCCAGCACAAAGGACTACACATTCTATTCAACAGTACACAAAATTTACTCCAGATTGGATTACATCATGGTCGAACATAGAAACTTGGAAGAAATAGAAGAAACAAAAATAGGCATAATAACCGCCTCAGACCACAGCCCAGTAATCTTGAGAATGAAAATAAAAGGAGAAGTCCTTGAAAGGGGTCCATGGAGAATCAACGAAACTTTATTAGAAGACAGTGAGACCGAAAAAAGCATCATAGAAGAAATTAAAAGATATTTTGAAGAAAACGATACACCAGAGGTATCGAAAGCAACAATATGGGAGGCGCATAAATCTGTTATTAGGGGCAAGTTAATAGCTATAGGGGCAAGAAAAAAACAGGAAAGGAAAACAAACATGCAGCAAATAATTAAAGAAATTTATGAATTGGAACGAAAACACAAAAATCAAGTAAACAACAAAATCTTCGGCCTACTATCTCAAAAGAGAGAGCAATTAAAAGACTGGATGGAACAAGAAGAAAGGAAGGACTACAACAGAGTAGTACAAGAAAAATATAAATGGGGTAATAAACCAGGAAAATACCTAGCAAATCTGGTAAAAAAAAAGAAGTCTTTGAATTACATTGAGAAGATCAAAAATGAAAAAGGAGAAGTGGTAAATAAAACTACAGATATAGCGATAACATTTCAAAAATACTTCAGCTCCCTTTATGCAATAAAAGGACAGGAAAGTTGGAAAGAAGCGAATACAAGAACAAAGAAGATACAAGAATATTTAAAAAAAGCAAACTTACCAAAACTAAAAATAGACCAACTAGAAGAATTGGAAAAAAATATTACGCATGAAGAGGTAAAACTGGCATTAAAGGAAACTCCCGTAGGAAAAAGCCCAGGACCAGACGGGTTTACGGTCAAATACTATAAAAAATTTGAAGAACAGCTGACTCCAAAACTATTAGAATATATGAATTCCTTAGGGGAAGATGAAGAAATAAGAAGTGAATCGTTATTAGCTCATATTACAATATTACCAAAAGAAGGGAAAGACAAAGTTAACTGCTCAAGTTACAGGCCAATAGCCCTATTGAACGCTGATACGAAGCTGTACTCCAAGATCCTGGCCACTAGGATAAAAAAACTAATCCCACTGTGGATCAACCCGGACCAAACTGGTTTTGTCCCGGGGAGAGAGGGGCGGGACAACAGCCTAAAATCATTATTGATGTTGCACAAGAAGGTGCAGAATGAGACCCCAGTTCTATTCCTGTCATTGGATGCAGAAAAAGCATTTGACAGGGTAGACTGGGGTTTCATGATGGATACATTGCGGCACTTGGGTATTGGGACAAAAATGATGAAGTGGATAACAAATTTGTATAATGGCCCGACAGCAGTCGTAAAAGTAAATGGTAGACTCTCTCCAAAAATTAAGATGCAGAATGGAACACGGCAAGGCTGTCCATTGTCTCCACTATTATATGTATTGGCCTTAGAACCACTATTAGCAACACTCCGCAATAACAAAGAGGTAGAAGGAGCGAAACTAGGAGGAAAAGAGCATAAGATCGCTGCCTACGCGGACGACATCTTGATGTACGTATCTAACCCAAGAGTGTCACTCCCAAACATACTGAAAGAAATTAAAAAATACGGAGAACTGTCAAACTTCAAAATTAATCCAATAAAAACGGAAATATTAAACATAGGTCTAGAGAAAAAGGAAGTTCAGTTTTTACAAAAAGAATTCCCATTCACTTGGGTAAAAGAACTAAATTACCTTGGAATTAAAATAACTCCTAGAGTCGAAAAAATTTATCAGGCAAACTTTATTCCACTGATCAATGAGGTCAAAGAAGAAATGAAAAAGTTAAGAATACAGCCACTTTCATGGATTGGAAGAATAAATATGTTTAAGATGACGATATTACCTAAAATAAACTACAGATTACAGATGTTACCAGTAAAAATCCCGCAGAGCTTTTTTAAAATAATTAAAACAATCCTGCTAAAATACATATGGCTTAATAAAAAAACAAGAATTAAATACACGCTGATCACAAGGAAAAAGGAGCATGGGGGTCTTGCCCTCCCAGATATAAGTAGGTACTATAAAGCCATAGTTTTAACACGAATGTTAGAGTGGACAAATGAGAAAAATGAAAAAAAATGGGTGGAAATGGAAAACACAATAAGTGGAGCCACACTACATAAGAATATTTGGATTCCACGGAAATATAGACTATTGGACACCGACACGCACGAAATAACAAAAAATGTATTTAAAATTTGGGACACCATTCACTTAAAGAATGAATGGAAATATAATTCACCACTATTAGCACTCACAGGATCGAATCTCTTCACCCCTGGGAGGGAAATATTTGAAATCCAAGGAATAGGTAACCCACGACTGAAAGATATCACTAGAAATGGCAAAATAAGAACACGAGTAGAAATAGAGGAAAGGAATGGATGGAAGATGAATGAATGGAATTATACTCAACTAAGGCACCTAGTAAGCACAATACCACACCCACTGAGAGATGAAACAAAATTAACTGCACTGGAAAAGCTATGTAGCAATGAAACACCATTAAAAAACGGAACATCAAAAATTTATAGTATACTGACAGATTTGGAAGCACAAGAAAGACCAGAATATATAAATCAATGGGAAAAAGAAATGAATTTAAAAATAGATAACCAAAAAGTGGAAAAAATGATAGAAATGGGATATAATAAGGCTTGGGACATGAAGACCATAGAAATGAATTATAAACTAGTATCAAGATGGTATATGACCCCAGTAAGAATACACAGATTCCATCAAGATAGAACCTCCTTGTGTTGGAGAAAATGTGGCCAAATAGCAACGATCACACACATATGGTGGGAATGCCCAATAATAATGGAGTACTGGAAGGAAGTGTTAAATAACATAAAGGAAATAACTGGAGAAGAAATAGAACAAAATATTTGGACTTGCCTCTTCCATATCTACAATAAACCTAAGAAACAATATAGAAAATCAATAATACCTAACCTCCTGAATGCGGCCAAGGCCTTAATTCCCAAGAATTGGCTACAAAGTGGAAAACCAGACATTAGAGACTGGCTAAAGGAAATAGATTATCACTACAAAATGGAAGGAGGAGAGAAAGGGGATAATAGTAGATGGGAAAGTTGGAAAAACTACAAAGTCTCGGATATATATTTAGATAGGATAAAAGAAAGAACAGGTGCAGAGCCAAGTGGATAAATAAATAACATAAAGGAACGGACCAGACACAGGGGAGGGGGAGGGGGGGAGGGGGGGGATGAGGGGGAGGGGGGGCGGGGGGAAATAAGAGGGACTGAGAGAGACTAAGATAATAATAGGGTTTATAATTATAGAAGGCGTTTTGTCGCCGGTTTTTAAAAATATTTAAGAATATCCTAGAAAGGAAAAATAATAAAGATGTGACGGAAACAATCCACAATGATGTGAAAAAGGAGAAGAGATAAAGTTTGACACAAAGTTGAAATAATGTCTCTCGGTAAACTTTCGCTGAAGTGGATTAAAAAAAAAAAAAAAAAAAAAAAAAAAAGAATGCCAGCAGCTTCAGAGCTGGCCTCCAACTGCACATGAGCGAGTCATGCTGAGCTTTCTAAATAGACATGCAGCCACCTGGGATGTGGAACATGTCCCAGGAGGCCGCGGGGAGGGAGAATGGAGGTGGGCATAACAGGTATATTCAGGTCATTAGTAAAACAGTTGGATAAAAGTAGGTTAACATTTGGAAAACTATAAAACCAGAACCCATCAGTTAAAAGCTGCTTCACTTGTGGAGAGAAATACTGCTGTTCATGAAAAAAAAGATTCCTTGAAGTCACAGTACATTTTTTTGTTTTTTTGGTATAGAAAAGAGATGAACATAGCTAGCAAAGCAGATTAATAAACATAGAAAATGTATGAAAGACATATGTCGCCAAGCAAGTCTTAATGGGGCAAATCATCAGAATGAACTCAGAAGTAGTATTACTGATTATCAACATCATGAATGTATATAAACACTGCTGTGACATCCAAATCCATTACAACCAGACATACTAAACATGGTGTTGTGTGGTCCAATGAAAAAGGGGTCCTCCGCATGCTGATAAGAGAGTGGTCTACAGGGAGGGCATGACGCAAGGTCATTCTATGTAGACTCACTTTTGCTCTCCAGATCTGTTGGATCAAGATGAAAGTTCTTTATAGTATATTTCGACTTCCTAATCTCAAAATGTATCATTATTATACGACTGTTTACCTGGAATCAATAAACATGATTGCATCTTATTCTTTAGTAGTGTGCTTCATTTAAAGTCCCATAATTCCCCCCTTTTCTCTTCTTAATCTCTGCATGCAACATGACTTTAATTGTAAGAGTGCAAAAAATGTATTGACTCTTGTTTAGTGTTACAGGAAAATATTGTTGGACCTTTAAGCTGCTGAGAAATTACATTTAACTTGTGTGAAATGTGTATAGAAAATGAACAAAGTATACAGACTAAAGCAACTACTAATGCTAAGCATAAAATGATGCATAGTGAGATTTTCAGAATTCTCTGACATTCACATCATCATTTTTGTGGCATATTCAAATTCACGGTCTTGTATATAATATGTTAACATGTATCTGAATTCTCTCACATTTTATCATTTAAGATATAATAAAAAAATAACTACATTTTTATGTGGTTGTGAAAGTACAATATATGTTTTGGTTGTCTGGTACGACTGACGTCCCAACTGAGGTTATGGGTGTCTGGAATGCAACTATAGGGACATAAGGACTTAGGAATCCAAGTTACCTTTTTTTATATTTCTGTTCATGAAACATTAAAAAGTCTGTTTGTAACAACGGTCTTGCTATTAGGTAATCAGTTAGGAATGTCAATATAAGATATGTTTGCATTAGTTGTGCTTAGCTATGCTATAAATCATTAAGTTTTGCAAAATCAACAGTAGTAGTGGGCAGTCATTTTTGATGGTTTTCTGGACTGAACCAGCACAAGTTCTAGGCAGGCTGTAGCCAGGGCTGTCGGAAGCTATATGCAAGTAGTTACTGATTCAGATTTTGTCCAGGGGTGGATATCTGTCCCTAACCACAGGTAACTGCTGGATCTGCAAATATATGCTTACAGCTGCAGACATCCCTGGCTCCTTTGAACCCATCAAATCTTTACAGCCTGGGTGCCTACCTCTGGTCTGGACACCTGGGTTCCTGGCTGCAGGGAACCGCAGCATACTTGCTGCACCCATGGCAGATTTGGGACGTCTAAATAAGGCCAAGAATTGAAAAAACAAAAACAAAAAACACATTTCACAGACACAAACTCACTGGGAAGCCCATGTCAGTGAGCTGTTTAGTCAGTCGAGTCATGATCCAGGCCTCATCAGACTTGTTTGGAGTCTTCATGCCCTGTTATGGGAAAACACAATGTCAAAAGGCAATGTATCAATTTCCATAAGAAAAACAGTGGGCATAGCAAGTTCATTGACATAAAAAAGACTTCTAACATTTAAAATTGAACAAAATTACTAACTTCATAACAAAGCCCCAGTAAACCCATATTTGTAATATATAATTTTTGTCAATTATAAGTCTCATGAGGAACATCATTGATAAAATTAATTTCATATATCGCTGTCATTGCATGAAATTGGCTGCAGACGCAATTGGCCATCTACAATCATTTAGGAGTCTTTATTTGCAATCTTAACATGCACAGATAAAGATACTGGGTGAGCTACAGAATACTTATGCAAAGGGTTTAATGGATACCGATGTATAAGTACTTATAAGAACGTACACTCGACATAAGCAGGAGATGGAGTCTGAATTTTTTTCCAGCTATAGGACATGCTTGACCGTTTACTGCACCATTTTACTACACTTTCTTTGTAGTTAGCAATATCTGCAACAGAACAGTGTTTGGTTGACAATTATGTTGAATTTCTATATGCGGTGGTTGACACTGTCCTACTACGATATTATGTAACTTGTGTCGTCTTCTTATTTGAATGTACCACTATAGAACACAAAGCAAAACACATACGAATGGAAATTTATATATATATATATATATATATATATATATATATATATATATATATATATATATATATATACACACATATATATATACACACATATATATATATATATATATATATATATATATATATACATACACACACACACACACACACACACACACACACACATAAAACCTTTCAACTAGTTAAAGTCAAACAGCTAAATACAAATCTGAAATACATTAATGCAAATTATTTCACTTTCAAAAACTCTTCAGTTCCGACACTTTTGGATTCATATAACGCTGCCAGAGTGCATAACTCGTTTTTTTTATTATTTCTTTTGTTTGTATATGTTTTTTATGTAAAAGGAAAAAACTATTTTCAAAAATAAAATCTGAATAAAAAACACAAAAAAACTGAGTGACATCAGATTACATGTAAGGACTGCAGTGGTATCACTTCCCATTGAAACAATGGGGCAGCAGCACAGTACTAATTAGGTCATAAAATAGCTCTTCCTCTGACTGACAGCACTTTTCCAATCCAGTCTGATTGGCTAACATTGCTGGCCCTCCCTTTACCACACTGCTGCTATGTAGGTATTATAAGAAGCCAATATAAATATCAAGCTTAGGCACTTATACCAGCTGTACATAAACACACCGTTCAAGTAATGACTTTGTAGCTACATAAAATGGTGCATTTTCTATTTGTCTAGAGTCAAGCATTATTGTATTGTTTGTATGTAATAGGTTCATTAAATATGGATACCTTGGAAAGTCCTTTCTTGGGGCCATTGCCCCAAGAATTGCAAGAAGAATTACTATCTTGGGAAGCAGCATTATTCCACATATCACTTTCTTCATCATCCCACTGGCTGAGGCCAACTTCTTCTCCTCCACTACTCCAGCCTTCTTGCATAGATTTTTGAGCTAAAAAAGAAAAAACGCAAAATTGAATTCAGGGGTTGGAAAAATATTACGTCTCCCAGGCTTCACAAGGGAGAAAGCAAATGCAAAAGTAGTTACTGTGTTCAAAGAATTTTCATTGACATTTGTGATAGGTTTACTTTTACTCAGCAGTTTTTTTCCTGAAACCTGAAACCCTAAGGATTGTCACCCACTGCTGGCACCTGACCATCTTGCCAGCTAGGGCTGAGCATTGCATCATGGGAGGAGGTCACATGTTCTCCCATATCCAGAAGCACCAGGTATTTTGCTGTGGCTGTAACAGAGAGAGGAGCGATTCATGAGAAGTAAAGGGAAGTATGGTTGGGGTGGGTTTGAAAGAGTCCCTGTTGCTCTGAATAGGGAAGGTCAGTGTCTGTAAGAGAAAAAGGAAATCAAAGTGGAATGTCAACTAAACCTGTCGTTGGTTTCAAATGGAGAAGGGTTAGTACTTTCTTCAGGTTTTATTATGGTTGGTGTCTTTGATTCACACTCACTTTTGTTCTAGTGACCCTTGTCAATGTGACAAAATGATCGGAAATCTAAAGTTTTACAGCTTTCAACAGAAGAATATAGCTAACGTTTTTCAATGGAGACATCTTTTCTGTTAACAAATTTCAGAGCTCCCCTTACTCTTTCAGTAGTGAAAGATTCCATGAAAAATGCCATATGCCACTCCACACCCAGGTGCACACCCAACTCACAAACTGCTTACCGACAGGTAAAACCTCAGATTTGGCATGCTGGCTACACTTTTTAGGAAAGATCCCTGCTGGGATACATGGAAGGCAATCTCCTTATCTCTACATTCCCCTGAACTTCTTCTGCGGAGTTTTCTGGAAGCCCTTATTCTGTGTCCTGAAGTGTGCCATCCATCTCTCCCAGCAGGTCTCCATATATGAGGTCTTACCTGTCGGTAAGCAGTTTGTGAGTTGGGTGCACACTTAGGTGTGTGACATATGGTTACATAAGAAGATTGGGGCGATTTACACATTTATTTTAAGAATTTTCTTATTTTCTTGCACTGTTCACTTTTTATTTGGACTGATTTTGCACTGTGCACTTTATTGAATTATCATCTTTGGATACTTTTTGATGAATTGATTTTCACATGATGATTTTTATGCAATATCCCTATGCTTATGGGTTGTATTATTAATGTATTAGCACTTTATTTGATAGCGCAACACAATTATTTTGTTTATTGTTTTTATCTGTATGTGGTTTAGTGAGTGCTGCTGTCACAATTTTAGTTGATGTCAATTGATTTCATACGATGGTTAGTTTTTTTTACAGCAAGCGTAATCAATACTGCTTTTCTTATAAACATCGCTGAATGCTCAACAACTCAGTCCTTAGGCTGCAGAGAGCCGGTGAATGTCAATCACTGGCTCTCTGCTCTGCCGCCTCCAGTGCTGGACTGTGGAGGGGGCGGGAGTGGCTGGCTCAAGTTCCCTGAAGCTTGCTGAGAGGCTGAGCCAGCTGCCGGTTCATATGGTCGGGATCTTTTCAGAGCCTTGACCGGCTCAGTGATGGCTGAAAACGGGTCACAGGAATTTAGAATGAACTGCACTCCTGTGATCCCCAGGAGAAGTATGGCCAAAATAGCTTTTCCCTTAATCAGAGTTCCTCCATCGGCACTGGTAACGTGTATGGAGTAATTTGTTAGGATTTGATTTTGTCCGCAGCCTGAATGAAATCTAGGCGTATAGCCAGCTTTAGGAAAAAAAGATAACCTCCCCAAATGGAATAGCACAAGATAATGTTCTTATTTACAAACCTGGTTTGCACAGCGAAGGGGCAGCAGCTGGAGCATTTGTCCTGCCATAATTTCCAGATGATTCTGCAGCACCATCCACCCATCCTGAACCACTATTGGAGGGCTTTCCCCATGCAGAAGTGCCATTGTCAACTGAAGCAGACGGAGATGGGGGTTCCCCCCAAGGGTTTTCGGCCTTAGAGTGGACAGGAGGCATATCTCCCCAGCCTACATAAAAGTACACATAATAAATTCACACAATAGAACATTAATGTTCATCTTACATATAGTAACAGATTCATTTAAAGAGCACCTATTTAACAAAAAAATGATGGCTTATGTGTTCTTATATTTACATTTTATGGCTGGGATCTACAGCAATGTAACTGTCGTCTGTAGTACAGTCCTGCCCAATGAGGAGAACCAGCAAAGTGGGATGGATGAAGCTGCAGTCTGGTTGTGAGATACATTACAACTTGTACCAGCAGCAGCTGTGGCTCAGAAAACTGTTCTCCAACAAGAGCATGGAGGATACATCAACAGAATACAGTTGAGCTTTCAAGAACAAAAGTTTTGAAAAGTTAAGCCATTACACAAGTACAAAATATTAACTGAAGGTGTACATGGCTTAAATGTTTTTAGATATCTTGCAATATTTTTTCCACTTCGCCTACTGATTGTTGGACAATAAGGAAAGAATACATGGTATATCATGAAAAACCACATGGCTTTTGCGTTTAACTATTATGCTTGCTACACCTTTAAAGTAGTTCTAAAAGGGAAAGAAAGAATAGAGAAAAGACAGACAGGTTTATACTTACCTGCTCTATGCAATAATATTGCGCAGAGTGGTCCCTTTCCTCTTTAGCGGTCCCCTGCCGGCGCTGTCTCCATCTTCTTCCAGCAAGTGCCACCATAGCAAGCTGTGTGCTATGGAGGCACCAGTGCTCTTGTGCTCCCAAACCAGGCACTTTGCGTCTATGGACACGCACAGCTTGGCCAAGCAGCCTCCCTGCTCACAAGAGATGACTGACTGCAGGAGGTAATGACTCCCCACTGCTTTAAGTCTGTCCTGTGTGCAGGGAATGCATTAAAGTAAAAAAAATGATTTGACTTTAGAACCAATTTAAGTTGCAGCATCACAAGAATACAGTGAGACTTTATATATCTGCAAATCTGACACTAGGTGAATTTTCATGTCTGCAAATATGTGGTCAGCCAGCACAAATAATGATCTTCTGTTGCATAGACAGGTGCCATAGGCTCAAACACGAACATACAACAGCTAAATAGATTTCACTTATAAATAGTCAAAATTATAATCAGTGGCAGTAAACATTTCAAAATACCATATTCAAAATTACAGACTGCACAAAACCTCAGTACACAGAGAAGTTGAATTCACAGCAATATGTTTAGGGGAAAATGGATGACCTCTGACAACAAAATGGAAAAAGTATCTAAATTATGGGTACTTCTACATTTGTGTAAGCAATATCAGCAACATCAAATGCTCTATAGTTATAGTTAGGTTTAAAAAAAAAGACACAAGTCCATCTAGTCCAACCAATAAATATGATAAGTACAATAAACACCGTATACACAAAGAAAAAATATAAAATCTTTACAAAAAACTATAACTCTCTGACATCATGAGCTTAATAAGGCAGATGTAAGATTCCTTATCTGGAGCCATCATGATCAAGAAGTATAGTATTTTATTAGCCAATACCATCCATAGAGAAGGGATTCTCATGCCATTATCCACTTTGGCTTCCTTGGCGCGCTTCCGCTTTGTTGCAGCAGCAAGAGGGAACGTGTCAGGCCCCTTTCACACTTGTGCGACCTGAAAGTCGTGCGATTTTGCCACGACTTGAAGCAATGTCTGTGTAAAGTTGAGGTCTAGGGACTTCAAGTCGCCTCAAAGTTGGACCAAAGTAGTGCAGAGACTACTTTGAAGTCACACAGATATGAATGGTACTCATTAAAAATCATGGAGTACGACTTGTCATGCGACTTTGCAGTCCCAAGTCACAGGACAAGTCGCACATGTGTGAAAGGGGCCCAAGTGGACTACTTTACCTGGTCACTGAACAAACCAGGTTCACAAATAACCCAGATTTTAACATGTTGCAGGTTTGCCCATTCCTATTCTTCAACAAACTCAGGGAGACTAATATAGCCCTCCGAGGGGGTTGTCTGTCTGTTCTTCTGGACTTTACAGATATCTGTTACATATCTGTAGTGTCTCTGGAGCTCTGCAACATATCAAACAGCACCTAAGTCATTCATGTCAAATAGGCTTCGCTTATAAAAAGATTGAATATCCAAGCATTCATGAATATACTTTAGGAAAGCTCTACAAGTGGTGGATTAAAAAACCACATGTAGCACTGAAATGATTTACCACAACCATTCAGTAGTCATGTGAACACCTTCTATAGTCTACATATTCAATAAGCATGAAACAAAGTGGAAGCTGCCTCACTAATCTAACTTAGGCCTGATTCACAACTATTCAATTTTAGTGTTTTTTGCATATTTGCACTACAGTCCATTTACCATGGTTTCCTGTGGAACATGTTCTGTAGTGCAAATCTGCAAAATGCACTAAAAATGCATAGGTGTGAATCAGGCCTAAAATAGAATTCACGCATTTTGTTTTTCTGGATAGGGGACAGGGGCCCCCTGGCAAAGCACCGCACCAAAAATGTAACATGGGTGCGTTATCGATGTGTTCTTGCTGCGTTCTCAATGCATTTCAACGGGGAGGTGAGTTTTTTTTTTTTTTTTTTTAAAAGGACCAAAAATGCAGCAAGCAAGATTTTTAACACCACAACGGAAGCGCAACGGACCAGTGTGAAGACATACATAGAGTTTAAAGGGATGCATTTTTCTTCAGCTTTTCTTGCACTAAAGGTACCAATAATGGCTGACAAGTTCATAATCATTTAAATTCATGATATTAAATATAATACAATTGTATATAAGAATATATATTTTTTTAAAACTGTAATTTTTGGTTTCAGCCATGTACATCCTGAAATTTTGGTCGCGCCCCCCAAATGTCCATTCGGTGCATCTCTAGTCTCCACTGCCCTCCAATGCGGCTATTCCTGCCCAGATCACCCATTTGAGAGCCCTATAAAAGTTACCAGGCAACAACTGGCACCCAAACAATGCATTTTAAGAATCTTAGGTACCTTACAATTGCAAACTATAACTAGGGAAGCCATTACAAGGGCCCCGTTTGAAGCACGTAGGCTTATAATAATACATTGGAAGTCAACAGACTCACCCACATGTTCAGAAGCATATGGGCGACACTCTGATTGGAGCAAGGGCGTACCTGCCCGCCCTGATATATTTGAAAAACTATGGGCTCAATGGTTGGACAACCCAGGAGTCCCACTAGATGACAGAATTCTGTTATAAGGTTGTCTATACCTGGAACTTGATGTATGATGAAGCATTGCATTGGTACTTGAACTATTCTGATACAATATCTATATATTAATACATTAAGAAAATCGCAATTCTCATTTTAGCCAGAATCGTGCAGCTCTAGTCGTATGGTATACAGTCTGCTCTGGATTGTAATTCTAGAATTTCCCTTAAACTATATATATATATATATATATATATATATATATATATATATATATATATATATATATATATATATATATATATATACACACACACACACACACACACACACACATATATATATATATATATATATATATATATATATATATATATATATATATATATATATACACAATAAAAAAATAAAAAAATTAAAAAAGGCGATTGGGAAGCTCTAGAGACGCTTGACAACTTTAATTGGAAA
This sequence comes from Lithobates clamitans, assembly GCA_037952925.1. Classification (NCBI taxonomy): domain Eukaryota; kingdom Metazoa; phylum Chordata; class Amphibia; order Anura; family Ranidae; genus Lithobates; species Lithobates clamitans. The sequence goes on from JBBGZY010000534.1 coordinate 788,183, forward strand.
GTCCTTCAACGGCTCTTAAAGTGGTTTGTATACCCTTTTTTTTATATTTTTACCTTTTTTAGCCTTACTTAAGGCATACCTGTAGGTGTAATGAATATCTCCTAAACCTGTACGGTTTAGGAGATATTCACTTTGCATGCAGCCGCTGCCGTCAGCGGAGCATGCGCTCTGAAGGTCCGGCCACTCGCAGCACCGGAGCCGCAAACCCGGAAGACACGCCAAGGGGAAATGTCAGCTCCCTCAGCGGTGACCGTGGATCAGCTGCCAAGCAAAATTTGACCCTTGCCAGAGAATTTGGCTGGAAACCTATAACGGTTCCCGAATTTAAGACCTTTCTGGGCCTATCCCTCCGCATGGGAATTACTAAAAAGTGTGAGGTGCGGTCATATTGGTCCACTGACCCAGTTCACCATATGCCCGTGTTCCCTGCTGCCATGCCATGGTTCAATGACAATGAACTCTGTCATCCTCGGGGTGACCCTTAATAGGATTTGCTCCACAAAATTCGGCCCCTCGTAAACCACTTCAACCAACAATTCGCAGCCTTGTTTATTTTCGATCAAGATGTCTGCGTTTATGAGTCCCTGATTAAATTTTGTCTGCCTTGTGTTCAGTTTCTCCCCAGCAAGCGTGCCAGATATGGGGTCAAGATGTATAAGCTCTGTGACAGGGAAACAGGCTTTACCTATAGTTTTCTGGTTTACAGGAGAAAAGATAGGAGTGTGGAGCCCCCCAACTGCCCAGACTACATAGGGTGCAGCAGCCAGATTGTTTGGGACTTGGCGTCACCCTTGTTCAGAAAGGGGTACCATTCATACAAGGACAATTTTTTACAAGTGCCACTTTAGACACTTCTATCAATTAGGAATTGGCGCATGTGGCAGCGTGCGATCTAATAGTCGGGGCTTTCCCCAACAGCTTGTAGATGCCCGACTTAGTCTGGGGGAGAGAGCCTGAGTTTCGTTCTGTCTTCCATTCACGCAGACACGGCAGTCCAAATTACTATTGCGCCTGGTGTTGAGAAGCCCCTCAAGCCCCTAAAATGGGAGGGGTGGACTTCAACGAGCACATGATGGGGCCATAGTTACATAGTCGGTAAGGCTGAAAAAAAGACCATAGTCCATCCAGTTCAACCTGTGTAGGTGCATGTATCAGTGTCTATGCTGATTTCCCATATCCTTGTATGTTGTGTCCTTTAAGATGTATATCCAAGAGTCTTTTAAAGATAACCATACTCCCTGCATCCACCACCAATTGTGGGAGTGTGTTCCACATCCTTACTGCACTGACAGTGAAGAACCCCCTACGCAGTTTAGCGTTAAATCGCTTCTCCACTCTCATTGTGTGGCCTGTGTCCTTTTACACTCCCTAAGACTAAATAGTTTATTTCCTATGCTGGGATCCCCATTGTGATATTTGTAGATCACTAGCATGTCCCCTCTCAAGTGTCTTTTCTCCAGCGAGAATAAATTCTGCGTTTTTAGCCATTCCTCGTAATTGAGGTCTTCCAGTCCCCTTAGAAGTTTTTTTTGCCCTTCTTTGGACTTTCTCTAGCTCCAGCACATCCCTTTGGAGGACTGGTGACCAAAACTGAATGGAAAACGCTAGATGAGGTCTGACCAGAGCTTTATAGAGTGGCAGAGTTATAGTTTTGTCTCTGGAGTATATCCCCTTTTTTTATGCATGCCAATATTCTGCCTGCTTCGGTAGCTGCAGCTTGGCACTGCATGCTGTTGCTCAATCTGCCATCTATTAGCACCCCTAGATCCTACTCCATCCTTGATTCACCCAGCTGTTCACCTAGTGAATATTTTTCATTAATGTTTTTTGACCCTAAGTGCATTACTTTACATTTCTCCACATTAAACCTCATTTGCCATTTGTCTGCCCACTCTTTAATTATGTTCAGGTCTTTCTGCAAAATTCTCTAAAAATCTATGTCCTGATGCAAGTTTAATACTCGGCTTATCTTTGTGTCATCCGCAAAGACTGAGACTGAACTAGTTATCCCATACTCTATCATTTATGAATATGTTGAATACAATTGGTCCCAAGACAGAACCTTGGGGTACCCCACTCACCACTCCATGCCAGTCTGAGTATATTTTATGTATCACTAGCCCTTTGGTCCCATCCCTGTAACCAGTTTTATACCCAAGCACAAACCCTATGGTCCAAGCCTGCAGACCTCAGCTTGTAAATTAGGCGTTTATGGGGGACTGGATCTAATGATATTGCAAAGTCCAGATACACCACATTCACAGGCCTCCATCTATCTAAATGGCCGCTTACTTCTTCGTAGAATGTTAGCAGATTGGTCTGGCAGGAACATCCCCTCAAACCCATGCTGATTACCACTAATGATATTCTTCTCCTCAGTAAAGCTTTGGATATAATCCCTAATCATCCCCTCCAATAATTTACCCACTATTGATGTTAGGGTGACTGGCCTATAATTCCCAGGAATATGTCTCTGCCCTTTTTTGAATATTGGTACCATATTGGCTTTTCTCCAATCAGCTGGTACCAATCCTGTCAGTATGCTGTCCCACAAAGATTAGGAACCATGGCCTGGCTATAACTTGACTGAGTTCTCTGAGGACTCGTGGGTGTAAGCCATCTGGTCCTGGGGATTTATTTGTGTTAAGATTATTGAGTCTTTCGTTGACTCCGGCCTCAGTTAGCCACGTGTGTATGTCATGTGTTGTGTCACTAACACTATAGGCACGGTCGGTAAACCCTTCTTTTTCCTGTGTAAAAACTGTGGAGAAAAAGGAATTTAGTACAGTTGCCTTCTTTGTGTCATCTGTAACATCCTTATCTTTTAAGTGGGCAATGTGCTCTGATTCTGTCTTTTTACTGTTAATATATCTAAAATAATTTTTTGGGTTATTTTTACTTCCGCTATGTGTCTCTCGTAATGTTTTTTAGCCGCCCTGATTGCGATTTTACATTCCTTTTTGCATTCCTTGTAGTGCAAGAATGCTGGTGGTGACCCATTCGTTTATATTTTTTAAAAGCCATACTTTTTTCCTTGATGAGGGCTACTTACAATACGGTTTAACCACCCAGACCTAATTTTCGCTTTACTATATTTATTACGCTATAACGCAATGGAATGCACTGTTTGATGCCTTTTTTTTTTTTTTTTTTTTTTTTAACATGTCCCTAAAGCATTTCCATCTCTCTTCTGTGTTCAATGATTCCAGAATTTGGTCCCAATTAATGTCATGTAGCAATGACCGTAGCTCAGGAAAATTGGCTCATTTGAAATTTAGTGTTTTTGTACTACTCATATGCCCCTTTTTCCTGTAATTTATGGTAAACGCTATCATCCTATGATCGCTAGATCCCAAGTTATCGCATATCTCCACATCTGAGATCAGACTTGAATCATTTGTATTTAATAGATCTAACAGGGCATTCTTTCTAGTTGGGGAATCCACCATTTGGGAAATTAAGTTGTCCTGTAAAACATTCATTACGTGACTGGCCTTTAGTGAGTGAGCTGTTCCCTCTGCCCAGTCGATATCGGGATAATTGAAGTCCCCCATTATGATTACATTACCCTGGCTCTCTGCCATTTCTAACTGAGATAGTAATTCCAGCTCCTCTATCTCCTTCATGTTGGGTGGCCTATAGTATACCCCCACTATTAATTTCCCACTAACATCCTCTTTGAAGTTCTACCTATACTGATTCCACCTACCCTCTGGTCACATACATAATGTCGCTCCTCTCTACCACCCTTACATCACTTTTGACATAAAAAGAAAAAACAAAAAAACAAAAAAACACACACCCCTCCCCCTCTCCTACCTTCCCTGTCCTTTTGATACAAGGAATACCCCTGTATATTGGCCAGCCAATAGTGTGAGCATTCAAACCAAGTTTCAGTTATTCTCACAAAGTCTAAACCCCCCTCGTGTATAAGCAGCTCTCGATCCACTATTTTGTTAGCTAGACTCCTAGCATTTGTGTATACTCCTCCTATTGTATGAATGCATAATGTTTTCCCCCTTTGTTTCTCCTGGCATTGTTTTTGAATTTGAATGCCCTCTTACTTACCCAGTGATTAGTTGATATGGTTGTGTTTTCACAGCTATTACTACTGTTGACTCTCCTATCATCCGCTCCCTGTCAGCTTTCGCTGGTCCCCCCAACACCTAGTTTAAAAGCCCCTCCAGCTTTGTGGCCATCTTCCCAGTAGAGCTGTACCATCCCCATTAAGGTGCAGCCCATCCTTACTAAAGAGCCAGTAACCGACTGAGAAGTCAGCCCAGTTCTCCAGGAACCCAAGCCCCTCTTTCCTGCACCCGTTCCTCAGCCACTTGTTTAGTTTCCTAAGCTCCTGCTGCCTCTCTGGTGTGGCTCGAGGTACAGGTAGTATTTCAGAGAAAACTACTTTGGAGGTCCTTTTCCTCAATCTATTCCCCAAGTCCCTGAAATAATTTTTTAGGACTTTCCACCTTCCTTTCACCTGGTCATTAGTACCAACATGTATCATAACCGCTGGGTCCTCCCCAGCCTCTCCCAATAATCCGTTCACCCGATCCGTGATATGCTGAACCCGAGCGCCCAGTAAACAACACACTTTTCGGCAACCCGGGTCTGACAGATTGCCCTCTCTGTCCTCCTAATAATTGAGTCTCCTACTACCAGCACTTGTCTGGCCTTACCTGCATCACCACTCCCCCCTTGCTGGAGCCGTCCCTCCCCTGGCAGCTAGGGTAGGGCGCCTGCTCCAGCTCTGCCACCCCTGAGCTAATATCCCCATCATCATGCAATTTGGCATATTTGTTGGGGTGCACCTCAGGACTGGCCTCCCTAGCACTCTTCCCTCTACACCTCCTCCTTTCTGTCACCCAGCTACATACCTTACCTGGTTCCTGTTCAAGGAGGTTGGAGTTCATCACTCCAACCTCCTCTAGGCTGGCCCCCGCCAGCACCTGGTGGGTAATGTTCAAGCTCCTTTCCAGGTTGCTAATGCTTCTCAGTGTTCCTACTTGATTCTCCAGATCCAGGATCTGGGCTTCCAGAGAAACAATTCGCTCATATCTCACACAGCAGTATGCGCCCTCGATTGGCTCATCAAGGAACGCATACATGGTGCAGGATGTGCACTGAGTGGCATTACCAGTCCTGTTGGACATTTTGTTGGACATTTTACCCTCTATTCTAATGGGGAAATTGAGTAAGACTAACTAGTTGTAACTTACACCATTTGTAGCCGTCTACTCCTAGTGCACCCACAATACACGGGCGCTCTCAGCACACAGCCACTCTCAGCACACGGCCACTTACTTAATTGTCTATAAGGCCAGACGCTGGTACAAAAAAAGTGTCTGTATACTTATTCCAATTGGCTCTGTACAACACTTATGTGCTATACAAAGTGTCTGGATGAACTGGATCCTTCCTAATACTCCAGGAAGAGATCACAACCCTTCTGTAACCAGGAGGTGCCGTGGCCCAATTTTCCAATCCAAATGCAGTGAGCCGGCTACATAGGAGGCATTTTCCGGATGTCCTTTCTGGTACCCCCTACCCAACGATCACCCCAAAGAAGATGTCACGTCTGTGGAAAACGTGGGCATGGGCGTGACACCCGCTATTTTTGTCCCTCCTGTCCAACCTGGTCTCTGCATCGGGGACTGTTTCCATCGCTACCACACACTAGTGGACTATTAGCATAGGGTACAGCACGGCACAGTCCTAGGGCACACTATCACACAGGGTCTCAAAAGATGAGATGGTCATCGCATTCTGAGAGACCCCAACCTGGAATGTTCACAGTTACAAATAACTGTTAAAAAAATAATTATATTAATTAAAAAAGACAAATATCGTTGTCGTTTTATTATTGTTCGCTCTCTATTCTGCTCTTTACTGTATTTTATGCTATACTGTAATATTTTATTGTTACTGTCCTTTATCAGGTTTGCTTTGCAAGTATGTCATTCTACTGTTACTGTAATTTATGCTAGAATGTAATGTTTTATTGTTACTGTGTTTTATCAAGTTTAGACTAGCCGCTAGACTGCTTTTACAAGCAGTGGGAGGGAACGTTAACCTACCCCCCTCCCGCCGTCTTCCATGGTATTCTCTGGCTCTCCTGTCCCACTGGGGAATCAGAGAATGCAGCCGGTGGTTTTGCCAGCTGACCCCAGGTGATGTTCTAGTGAACAAAACGTGTTGGGTCGTACTAGGGGTGCAACGGATTGTCACTGATCCGTGATCCGAACGGTTCACCCTGTTCGGATCAGTACACATGTGCTCTGCGGCGCGCGCCGCTGCATCGGCCTTAGGAAAGGCCGATGGCTTCGGCCTAGCTCCGGAGCGGCGGCCACCTTGGAGAGGGAGATCGGATGGCAGCAGTGCCAATACTCTGCCATACCCTGTCACTACTCTGCCATACCCTGCTAATATATTATTACAGTGGGGGAGATTGTGGATATTACAGTGGGGGAGAGGACGCGGATATTACAGTGGGGGAGAGGACGTGGATATTACAGTGGGGGAGGGGACGTGGATATTACAGTGGGGGAGGGGACTTGGATATTACAGTGGGGGAGGGGACGTGGATATTACAGTGGGGGAGGGGACGTGGATATTACAGTGGGGGAGGGGACGTGGATATTACAGTGGGGGTGATTTTGTTTGTTGATCCAAAAATGATCCGAACCATGACTCCTGATCCGAGGAACGATCCGAACCATGAGTTTTTTGATCCGTTGCACCCCTAGATCGTACTGAGCTAGCTCTATGTCATTGCTCTCCCTGGATTTGATTGTGATCACACTATTTCTGTGCCTGAATTATCATCATTGATGTAAGTGTTCTACCGTTTATAATAAACCCATAGTCTATGGTTTTACACTATGTGGCCGCCTTTTTCTTTTATGAACGGCTAAATTTAAAGTCCTACCGGCTGACGAGATGGTGTGGAAGCTGACCCCCTATGGTGTCCCCTGCGAGCGATTTCCTTCCCAGTTCTCATGCTTGTTTGACTCTTTGCTGCTGGCATAGGGTCCACTCAGTCCAGTAAGAGTATTCATTATCCCTAGTTGGTGGTGGATGCACACTATACGGTGATTTCCTATTAGATGGTGGTCTACCTCTATAGAAGTCTAGCGTATTTCCAATCTCACCTTGAACTATTTTCAGCGATTCAGGTTTATTCATTCATATGGACTGATTTTTCTGTTTTTTTTACCAGACAGGGTTAAAAGCCAATTTTTCTCACCTGTCATTTTTAGTTCACATGTGGACTTACTAAATTAATTTGTTGCACTGTGCACTTTATTGGTTATTCATTTATGCCATTTATATGCACAACCAAGTTTGTATTTGCACAATCATGTGTTTATTGTTTGCATATGTGCACATTTTTTGTTGTTTACACATGTAATATTAGCGCTGCACTTTATTCTGATTTATTACCTTCACAATTTGTCTTATTGTAGTGTTAGCTGCTTTGTTCATTCTATTTAGTAGCGCAGTAATTCTTTGAAATTTTCACATACCAGAATGATGCCTGCAGGTTTAGGTATCATCTTGGTATCTCTTTTTTCAGCCGGCTTTCAAGTAAAAGCAATCCTAGCGGCCAATTAGCTGTCAGACTGCTTTTACAAGCAGTGGCAGGGAACGTTCCCCCCCCCCTCCCTTCTTCCATGGTTTTCTCTTGTCCCACTGGGGAACCCGAGAATGCAGCCGGTGGTTTCACTAGCTGACCATAGAGCTGATCAGAAACCAGAACGGCTCCAATCATCTCTATGGCCTAAAAATACCAGAAGCGACAAGCATTTCATGACTTTGGATTCGCCGGATATAAACCACGCCATTGGGAAAGCATCTTATCACACCAATCTTGGTGTGGTCAGATGCTTTAAGGGCTGAGGAGAGATCTAGGATCTAATAGACCCCAAATTTTTCAAAATAAAAATAAAAGCACCCCCCGTGCAAAGTTGAACGAAAGCATCGGTGTCGTGTCATATGTAAACAGCAATTGCAACATGTATGTGAGGTATCACCGTGAACGTCAGATCGAGGGCAGTAATTCTAGCACGGGTGTGTAATTTTAAAGCAGGTTGTGTTTGGTATCTATGTACTCGGCAGAAGATCTTTTATATTTTACCAAACATTTGGGCAATATAGTGTGTTTTTGTGCATTAAAATAAAAAAAAAGTGTTTTTTTACCCCCAAAAAATTGCGTTTGAAAAATAGCTGCGCAAATACTTTGCAAAACAAATTGCAACACCCATTATTTTATTCTGCAGAGCACCTGCTTTAAAAAAATATAGAATGTTTGGGGGTCTAAAGTAATTTTCTAGCAAAAAACAAAAAAAATTTTTTCACGTAAACAAAAAGTGTCAGATAGGGCTTTGTCTTCAAGTGGTTAGAAGAGTGGGTGATGTGTGACATAACCGTCTAATGTTGGGCCCCAAACGACCCCTTTTTGGAAAGTAGACACCCCCAAGCTATGCATGTCGAGTCCATGGAATATTTTATATTTTGCCACAAGTTTCAGGACAATTTTTTTTTTTAATTTACACAAAGTTGTCACTAAACGATATTATTGCTCACACATGGCATAGGTCTTTGTGAAATTTCACTCCAAAATACATTCTGCTGCTTCTGAGTACGGGGATACCACGTGTGAGACTTTTTGGGAGCCTAGCCACGTACAGGACCCCCCGAAAACTAATCACCGCCTTCAGGTTTTCTAAGGGGGCGTAAAATGGGGATTTTACTCCTCACTACCTATCAGTTTTGGAGGCCCTGAAATTCCAAGATAGCAAAACCTCCCCCCAAACAACCCCTTTTCGTAAAGTAGACACCCCAAGGTATTTGCCAAGGGGCAGGGTGAGTATTTTGAAGCCCTCATTTGTTTTGGAAAAAGAAGAGAGAAAGGAAAATATTTTTTTTTTTCTTTTCAATACTTTGTGACAAAAGATCTGAAAAATACTCAACATGCCTCTCAAATAGCTTGGGGTGTCTACTTTTTCCAAAAAGGGGTCATTTGGGTGTGTGTGTGCTATCTTGCCAATTCACAGCCTCCGAAACTGTGATAGGCAGTGAGGAGTGAAATCAACAATTTAAAACCTTAGAAATCCTGAAGGCGGTGCTTGGCTTTCGGGGTTCTGTACGTGGTTAGGCTCCCAAAGTCTCACACATTTGGCATCCCCGTACTCAGTAGAAGCAGAATGTATTTTGGGGTGCAATTCCACATATACCCATGCCATGTGTGAGCAAGATATCATTTCAGTGACAAAAAAATTAATATTCAGTGGGCTCAACATGCCTCTCAGCAAATTCCATGGAGTTTCTACTTTCCAAAAATGGGAAATTTCGGGGGGGGGGGGTGGGGGGGGGGTGTTTGTACTGCCCTGCCATTTTAGCACCTCAGGAAATGATAGGCAGTCAAACTAAAAGCTGCGTAAATTCCAGAAAACGTACGCTATAACGTTTTCACCAATAAATATACGCTTATTGAAAAAAATTTTTACCCAAGACATGTGGCTGAATACATTTTGGCCTAAATGTAAGACTAAAATTGAGTTTATTGGATTTTTATAACACAAAAAGTAGAAAATATATTTTTTTCAAATTTTTCAGTCTTTTTTTCTTTATATTGCAAAAAATAAAAATCCCAGATGTGATCAAATACCATCAAAAGAAAGCTCTATTTGTGTGCGTGTGTGGGGGGGGAGCAAGATTTTGTTTGGGTACAGCATTGCAACAGTGCAATTACCAGTTAAACCTGCGCAGTGCCAAATTGCAAAAAGTGCTCTGGTCACGAAAGGGGTAAAACCTTCCGGGGCCTAAGTAGTTAAACAAGCATTACAGGCCCCAAGTTTGAAGCTTTTCCTATAAAGTTTTTAAGAAGGGCATAAATTACTGACCAATTTTTCTATTTTTTTTTTTTTACTGAAGAATGCACGGCGCTTGTTTACGTGCCTGTGTGCATGGGCACATTACAATTTTCGGTATTTTAGCTCAGAAAAAAAAAAAAAAAAAGCTGTACTGAGCTTTTTCAAGCTGCAGTGTGCAAGAGGCCTTACTGTGCACTTTGCTGTATGTAGAGGCGTAAAGAATATGTAGTTGTAGCGGATATTCTTCTTTTGACAAATACTGCTGAGTAAATGTTTTACAAGTGTACACTAAATACATTTTTAAACTTTTAAAATCTACAACGTGTCCAGTGACAAAGTGAATACTAATGTGTGCAAACACTAGAAACCAAAATATTGGTATAAAAAGGACAGAGATGACAAGGTCTGCAGTGTAGTGGCACACTATGTTCCTTGGCTTACATAGGCACAGGGTTTTACATGTTCCTGGAAGTGGCCGGCTCACATTTTTAACTGTGTAATCTCTTCTGCACTTCAATATACACACATTGCAACAAGGGGGTTTCAATAAAGCATTTCCTCCTAATGCATTTTTGACTCAATATAAATTTGTTGATTCACAACAGCTTAGGCTGTATGCATTTTTTTACAAGTGCAATAAAAAAAAAAAAACAAAAAAAAAAAAAACAAAACACAATTTTGTCCATAACATCTGAACTGAATGCTTTGTGACTGACTGAGCCTCATATTATGAACTGACAATTATTTAGAAAGAGAGAGATTTCTAAAAAAAATGTCAGTTCATAATATCTATAATATAATATCTATCCTGTGAAAGTAAACATGCTTATATTTACCTATTCTGTAGCCGCTCCGGTCTGATCACATGATTGTGTCACAGTGCTGACTTGGCTACAGAGTCTGAATGAGGACGTCAACCATAGGCGTTCTATGGGGCAGCTGTCCCTTCTTGACACTGGAGCCAAATATGTGACCAGACCGACTTCAGAATTGGCAAGTGTGATAGACCCAACAAGGACAGGGGCTTTTGGAGAGGACTAAGGGCAAGCCTTCTACCCGGCTACCCGTGGAAAAACGTGATGAACACCGAGAACAAGGTTTGGATTATTACTCTGAAGGACAATAAAGCTTCCCTTCTGGAGTGGATGGAAAGGTGTAATATTAATCTTGTACAGGTTTGACGGTCAGAGGGAATATGGTGGCCCTCCTGCAGACTGGGTTGGAGAGGCTCCTTCACTTGGAACAGAAATATTTATCAACAATATCCTTCAAGAAATCAATGAAGATAAATTAATTCCACTAGATCAGACTGCTGGAACATTGCTCGTCTTCTGATGACTTGTCTAATAGATAGATTACACAAGTTTGTGTCTCTCCAACTGCATTCCCATTGTTAATTGAGTCACCTATTGTTTCTGCCCATCTGCTATTCTCTTGGAGATGTGATTAATATTGTGACCACTATACCTTGTTATCGAACCATTGTGGGATGTTTATTTTAATGTGTAATGTACTTTGTACTCAGGGTTGTGGGCCTGGTGCAGAACGGTCTGGGTGGGCACAGCCTCACCTAGGTGGATAGCTGTTTAATTAGCTTAACATTTATGTTGGCTGTTAGTTATGTTAATTATATTCCTGTTTACAGTTTGCACTCTTAGGGAAACGTGATCAGGTTCTACCTGATCTTCTGTGCTATATATTCTATGCAAAGCGCGGGAGCAGTTTTAGTACACTAGGGTAACTTGGCAAGCACACTTGGATGGCAGGAAGCCACGCCCCCTGACATTTGAGGCCACGCCCCCTGACATTTGAGGCCACGCCTCCTGACCTTTGACCTTTGAGGGAGGTCCATAACATAATCCCTAACTTTGACCTTCAAGGGAAAACCCCAAACTGAGTTCCAGGTGGCATCCAAGCTAGTGTCGCCTAGTCTTGGGTGGTCAGCTATAATACTTGGTTCCAGGGTCCTGACTGGAGGAAGCTATATCTTGACGGAGGCACCCAAGCTGGGTGATGGACAGTTCTGTCACAATAAGTATACACATCTTTTCTTTTAACAGAATAGAATTAATAGTCTTAGAATGGGGGTGGGAGTAAATTTAGCCTTTGTTAGAATTTGTCTGGAATTGAACTTTAAAGCGGAGTTCCACCCATATAAAAGTCAGCAGCTACAAAAAGTGTAGCTGCTGACTTAATAAATCGGACACTCACCTGTCTCACGGTCCAGCAATGTGAGCTAACAAAGCCCCGCTCCTCTCCCCCTCTGCGCCGGAATTGCGACTGTGGGCGCCTGGCTGTGGCTTCACAGCCGGGCACGCACTGCGAATGTGCGAGCCGCGCTGCACACTGTGATTGGCCGGGCAATCTTCTGGGGCCTGTGAAATGTCCCAGAAGATTGCACGGAGGTGGGGGAGATGAACTTCCTTCCAGCTCCGCAGAGTCCCAGAGGAAGTGGAAGCTGGATGCCCCTAAAAAGAGGGTATCCACCCCCCTCTTCCTCCAAAAAAATGACATGCCAAAATGTGGCACGTCAAAGTCACCTTCCCTTATAGCGGAAGTTCCATTTTTGGGTGGAACTCAGCTTTAACAGAATAACATTGATTATATCATTATAATGGCAACTCAAAGTTGGTGTGATATATTGGACAGCAAGTAAACACGTTGTCCCCGAAATTGATGTGTTGAAAGCAAAAAAAGATGGGCATCGCAGTTTGTTGCCTGAGGGGCTGAATAGCCACAGACTGGTCAGTGTGCCCATGGTGATTCCACAGCCAAAGGCCCCTATCACATGGGGCAGACTCTGCTTGTTCAGTGGGAAATCTGCCCACTGATCCCCACTGAACAACGCAGACACCGATCCAGCCCGTTCTCTATGGGCGGTCTGATGTAAACTGACTGCCTGTCCATTTATGCCCGACTGCCATCCGATCCAGCCAGATGGAGGGGAACAGATTCCCATCTGTCTGTTTGTAGCAGATTGGATGTAAGCAGGTGTAAATAGACACAGGTCTGTTTAGACCCGCTGCTCTATAGAGGAGAATGGAGGGTCCAAATAGGTAGGTCTTAAAAAACGGACTGGCAGACCCGATCGGCCCGTCAATGTGAAAAGGGCCAAAAGTGCCTACAATGGGCATGTGAGTATCGGAACAGGACCACAGAGCAATAGAACAAGGTGGCCTGTTCCAATAAATCATGACGTTGTGTGTATAATTATATACACACACACTGCTGCATTCCTTTAATGCAAAAATGATCAATTGGAACAAGGTGGCACCCTCAATACAAGCATGAATGAAAACCTTGATTAGTAACAACGATACCGCTTTACATAACAAAATGTATCTTACTGGAATTACACTGTTACAGTCCAAATCATTAAAAAAAATATTAACATCAGCATCACTAACCTCAACAAAAGGATTAAAGATCTTAAAGAACTAAGGTAAGAAAGAAAAAAACACCAATCAAAATCTTTGTTTTATCCTAGTGGACCTAAGGAAGATAACCCATTTATCCTCCATACTTCTTTTCTTATGATTTAATATTCTATCCTCTACCTTCTGGCTTTAAGACCCCTTTCACACCAAGGCGTTTTTGCAGCGTTTTAGCGCTAAAATTAACGCTATTAAAACGCTCCCCATGCATCTCAATGGACACTTTCATACTGAGGCATTGCGCTGGCGGGGCGTTGAGAAAAGTCCTGCAAGCAGCTTCTTTGAAGCAGCTTTTGGGCGTTGTAAAAAGCGCTTCAAAAACACCCCTCTCCATTTAAATGAATTGAAAACGCTGTAAAAACGCCTGAACAGCACCTATTATCCGCCCTGAGCTGTAGAAAATTCACATAAAAGGTAAACATGCAAGCAGAAAAGAGAGCATCTACAACAGGACTGAACTTGTGGGAAGGTCAGAATGATTAAACAGACCATCAAAGTGGCAGAAAAACAAAATTAAAGTGCCAGAAAAAATAATCCCAGAAAAATGAAGATTTGAAGTAAAACAAGACACTGCTTGTTACTTTACAAGACACTGCTTGTTTTACATGACATCATAAAGGATAAACATGCAAGCAGAAAGATAGCATCAATAACACATGCTTCAATAACACTTAAAAAACGCTTGAAAAATGCTGTTAAAACACCTGCAGCGTTGCGTTAATTTTACCGCTAAGGCGTTTTAGAAGCGCCTTGGTGTTAAAGGGGTCTTAAGGACATCATCCAATACAATAAACTGCAAATCTGTTTTCAAATTGGATAACTCAAAAAGTGTTTTTGTTTTTTTTTGGGTTTTCTGGTGCTATGGCCCTTTAAAATTAACTGCGCCAGATTCAACAAATCCCTACCACTGGTTTTGGTAGCTTGACCAACATGTGCGACAGAGCTAGGTAGTTTCTAATAGCACCTTTGTTACAAACACACAAAATTTAAATATTACTTCCAGCTTGTAGAAAATGAAACTGGAGCCAATTAAAGTGGTGTTCTGCCCACCGCTGCAAAAATTAAAAGCCAGCAGCTACACATACTGCAGCTGCTGGCTTTTAATAGGACACTTACCTGTCCTGGAGTCTGGTGATGTCGGCACCACAGCTGATGTTTCTGTCAGCTGTCGGGTGCATGCCGCTGCCATTGCAGGTAAGGAAACCCGGCAATGTAGCCTTAAGGCTTCACGCCAGGAACCCTACTGCGAATGCGCAAGGCTCTGCTCCTCTCTCCCACTGGACCGGCAACAGGGGAAGGAGGAGGGAGCCGAGCGGTGACATCATGGGCTGAGGCCCAGACTCCCGGAAGTGGGAACAGGATACCTGTCAAAGGCAGAAAAGGTGCCAAATGTAGCACCGGAGGGGGTGAGGAGACGCACCAGTGGATGTTCCACTTTTGGGTGGAACTTCGCTTTAAGAACTGTTCTAACCTTTCCCTGTACATAGTGTAGCAGAGCGGTATATTGGTCTCCGCTACCATCTCCCTGCCACTGGCGGTTAAGGAAGCTGCAGTAGACAGCCTCCTAGCAACCAGTGATGCCACAAGAGGGAGGAGCCTGGTGGGAAAGCCGAGAGGCTAGCTCCCCATCAGGTCCACTCCCACCTTATAATCTACAACAGGCAGTGGGTGGATTCTACAGGCATGTCCACTGGCTAAGGATCCACCCACTGCCTGCTGTTAATCACAAGGGGAGCAGAACTAATGGGGAATGAGTGTCTCTGAATCCTTATTAGGCCTTAACCTTCCCACCTCTGGACTGCCTGAGAGGTAGTGCAGCTGCATGGAAGCTGGAGTGTCTGTATGGACACTCCAGCCCTAATGCGCTTACACACACAGTGTGTGTGTGCTCCAGACTCATGAACCGTTCTACAAAAAGGTACATGAATCATCCCGCACTGCCACGTCACATGGAGGCATGTTGGAATTCTAAAAAGAGTGTCTGAGTGTTAAGTGCAAATTGTGTATCTACCTTGGGCAATGTGGTCCTTGGTTTTTGAGTAGTTTCACCTGCATATATCATGTAGATAATACACTACAAAAAGGTGACAGACATATGTAGTGATTTCTAATGGAATGTGCATTACCAGTAGTGGGATGCATAAAGTTTTCACTTTTTATCAGGGTACATTAAAGAACTACTCCAGAAGTCACGATTTAAAATGTGCTAGTTTACAATGTGTTAAGTCCAACGAGGTGCGTACTGCCTCGTAGACATATCTCCTATTTTCAAAATGACAGTTTTACTGAGCGCTAGAAACACAGCTATCACTATACTTCTAGCAATCTGACAGGAGAGATGCGGCTGCTGTTTGACTGCCCGCTCCTCACCTCTGCTGTCAATTCACAGATGGCTTTGTATTTTGCGGTTCGTATAATACAAAGCTTTCCATGACTGGGCAAAAGGAGGAGGGTGGGCAGAGGTGCTGCAGTCAACTCTGCAGCTGTAGGATCTGAAACCCAAAGGTCCAGTGTCCTCAATGAAGTATAGCAATAGTTGTACTCCCGGAGCTCAGTAAAGAATGTACATTGTAGATAAAGGAGATAACCCATTGTAAGCCAACAGATTTTAAAAGTTATTGTAAAGCTTTTTTTTTTTTTTAATGACAAACATGTCATACTTACCTACTCTGTGCAAAGGTTTTGCACAGAGTGGGCCCGATCCTCCTTTTCTGGGGTCCTCCCGCAGCACTCCTGGCTCCGCCTCTTCTCGAGTGCCCCGCAGAGAGCCGGTTTCCATTGGGGCACTCGTGCTGGCGCGCTCCCCAGTCCTGCTGCTGTATCCAAGGACACAGACAGCAGGACTCGGCCACGCCTCTGACTCCCGTGTCACTGGATTTGACTGACAGCAGCAGTAGTAAATGGCTCCTGTTGCTATCAATCTATCCAATGAGGACCCCAGACAGTGGCTGGAGTTGCTGTGCTTGTCCCCGCCGCTGGAACGATCGGGCTCAGGTAAGAAAAAAGGGGGGGGTGCTGCAGCACAGAAGGTTTTTCACCTTAATGCAGTCTAAAAAAACGTGAGGGTTTACAACCCCTGTAATTGTTTCATAAAACATGTGCAAATGTTTTGTCCTTTTATATTTAGCCATGTGTGTAGACAAAACTGACAGATTATAGTATTGCGTCGAAGTCACAGGTACAGACAAGCAATAATATATTAAGTATCAGAAAAGGAAAAACCAAGGACCACCACTAATTTAGTAAAGAACAGAAAGGATGTGTGCAGTGCAATCACCTATGACAACCAACCAGCATTCACCTTTAATCAGGATTGATATTACCCCAAAGATAAATTGATCAATGGCTTCCATTGTATTACTATTCATTGCATTAATAAACTAGCCAGGAAGAGGTTCTAATTGGGACAGAAAGGCGACAATCCAACACTGCAGACTGAAAGGTCCTTCAAGCTATATGAAAACGTGATAGGACGTGCACACGGGCTGAAACCATATTTATAAAATACAATTCCCATTTTAGAAAGCTTTGGAAGGACACTTAAGCTGACTAAGAATAAAGAGGTAGCATCTTTATAAGCAGATCTACCCTTCTTTAATCCTGCCAGTGCTGGTGTCTGTCACCATGTAGGTGACATTCATACCATGCTCATCTGCCAGCTGGTGGCTTAAAAGGCTAAAATTATTTTGGGCTAAAAAAGGGACACTTTTACTTAAAGGGAAAATATATTTTAATTTCAGCATGCACAAGTTTTTGTAGCGCTTACTCTAATGTAATCTTGATGTGGGGTTCACATATTTAAATTCTAGTTCTATATTTTTGTTATAGTTTTAAATTTAGATTTGTAGATTTATAGTTTTAAATTTAGATTTGTTTACAAACTAGAGCAGGGGTAGGCAACCTTTTGCGCACAGTGTCCTGAAAAATATTTTCAAAGAAATTGAGCGTGCCGATTGCGTGTCCCACCACTGAATCCCCCTGCTCATCTGCCCCACCGCTGAACCCCCCCTGCTCATCTGCCCCACCGCTGAACCCCCCCTGCTCATCTGCCCCACCGCTGAACCCCCCCCTGCTCATCTGCCCCACCGCTGAACCCCCCCTGCTCATCTGCCCCACCGCTGAACCCCCCCTGCTCATCTGCCCCACCGCTGAACCCCCCCTGCTCATCTGCCCCACCGCTGAACCCCCCCTGCTCATCTGCCCCACCGCTGAACCCCTCCTGCTCATCTGCCCCACCGCTGAACCCCTCCTGCACATCTGCCCCACCGCTGAACCCTCCTGCACATCTGCCCCACCGCTGAACCCCCCTGCACATCTGCCCCACCGCTGAACCCCCCTGCACATCTGCCCCACCGCTGAACCCCCCTGCACATCTGGCCCACCGCTGAACCCCCCTGCACATCTGCCCCACCGCTGAACCCCCCTGCACATCTGCCCCACCGCTGAACCCCCCTGCACATCTGCCCCACCGCTGAACCCCCCTGCACATCTGAACCACTCCTGCTCATTTTCCTGGACGCCGCAGCAAAATTGGGTGCGATTTTCATTGCACTGTGGCTTTAAGGGATACAGAGTACAGGGGTTCAATAGTAAGTGACGCAAAGGTTCAGGAATAATTTCAACAAAATTCCCAGAAGCTCAAACAGTAATTCCACAAACTGTCACCCGATTGTGGTTTACTCAATCACAGTGAAATCCCTTCTTTGAGATTGGTAGTGGCAACCAAGCGAGTCACCTTCCTCCAGATGGTGGGCGGGGCTAGCAGGACTGTGACTGGCTTTAGCAGTAGCCAATCACAGTCCTCCTCCCCTTCCTGAAAACAGGGACCGTACCGTGCCCCCCCCCCCCCCCCCAGCAGAACTGCACCCAATCTCTTCCCCATCACAAAAGCTGACGATTGCAGCTACAGAACCAAACAATGTTTCCCATCTTTTACAATGTGTGGGGGTGCAGTGCCTCCCCCTCAGTACCAGTGCGGGGTGGGGAACTCTGAAATTGGAATGCATTAGTGTCTCACTGACACTTCCCTGCGCTGCTCTGCTGATGGGGAGGGAGTCGGGTGCCAGAAAAGAGGCTTCTTGTGCCGCTTGTGGCACCCGTGTCGGGGGTTGCCTACCTCTGAACTAGAGGAAATCAATATCTCTATTTAAAGAAGAATTTCATCTGACCATCATAAATGTAAAAGCCAACAGCTATAAGAAAACAGACTACAAAATCCAGTGTGGTTTTCCTCGCATCTAGTGTCTTCACAGCTCTTTTCTATTCCTGTGCCATCATCTTGGACTTGAATTTGGAGCTGCCACTTCCCGATCACTCAGCCACCCCCACCCACATGCGCAAGGATGATGGATTTCAGTGAAACTGTCCCGAAGCCTCCTGGGATGTGCAATGCTTATAAAAAAGAGGCTGCAACTGGGCTGAGGGCCAAGTTGCCCGCGTCTAGGCGAGGAAATAGGAAGTGAGAGTGGGCATTACCAAAGAAAGGTTTTTTTTTATTAAAAAATAAAATAAACACCTGCGATAATGCAACAGGCTAGGGAGTAGGATGAGAATGATGTCAAGATTGATTTTTGAGTGAAGGTCTGCTTTATCCCCGCTATATTCATCCAAAATATTCATCCAACTATTGAGTTAAGTCATCATCCACACAGAGAAAGCTGTGTTTTCAACAAACCAGCCCATAAAGACTTGGGCTGTGAGAAGCAACTGAAAAGCACAACCACTGTGTACCACTGGAATGCAGGGCCTATATATGATGGGCAAAGTAAAGAGTTGCTTTAAATAATGTATTTACAATACAAAATCAACAGGGATTCCTAATGCAAGGTGCACTTGCAAATGGGACAGTTTGTGATCATCCACAAGAGAACTTAGCGGGGATCCATGTGATTAGGTGCAGAGGGAAGCCCCGTTTAAAGCAATGGGAGCCTGAAGGCATCTATATTTTCTCATGTAGCTATTAGCTGTGGATAATTGTCCATGGGCACCTTTTTGCATGGATTTCAGCTGAGTCTCCCATAGGAAATCACAAATGGTCCCCCATTTTACAAGTGTGAATGGGTCCTAAGGCAAAGGCAATGTACCACACTCATTACTAGTAAACATTTATATCCCACATTTCACTTATCTGACTGCAACATGGTTATTGTTTTACATATTTGGGGTGGCACAGTGGTGTAGTGGAAAGCACTCTCGCCTAGCAGTAAAAAGGGTTGCTGGTTCAAATCCCAACCATGACACTACCTGGAGTTTGTATGTTCTCCCTGTGCCTGTGTGGGTTTCCTCCGGGTACTCCGGTTTCCTCCCACACTCCAAAGACATGCTGATAGGTTAATTGGCTTCTGTCCAAAAATTGGCCCTAGTATATGTATGTGTGTTGGGGACCTTGGATTGTGGGCTCCTAGAGTGTAGGGACCAATGTGGGTGTGCGATGTACGTTACGCAATGTACAGGGATAGGGACAATTGTAGACACACCCACAGTCACTCAGGTTGAACTGGATGGACTGGTGTCTTTATTCAACCTTACCATGATACACCGCCTTACTGAATAAACCAAATGGTTAAAGGACAGGTGAAATAGCAGTTACAAGTAGACCTAAAAACTCAGGATACAGCCAAACAGTACTTTCCCAATGCTTCATTTTTGTTTTCCTTCTTAAAGCTTCTTGAAAAAGCTGTAGGTGTATTACCTTTATGCATTCTATGCATGAATGTGAAAACCCTTCTGTGTGCAGTTCCCCCTTCAGCTCCCTTAATACTTACCTGAGCCCCATCTTGATCCAGCGATGTTCACGAGAGCAGCAGCTGTCCCGGGTCTCTTCCTCCTCATTAGCTGAGACAGTCAATGAGGAGAGAGCGGAGGAGGGACCGAACAGCGCTCTGTGTTTGAATGGACAGTAGGTATAACATTTGTTAATTTTAATTAAAAAAAAATCCTGTTAATAAAAACTTTAAGCAGCCACAGAAATAGAAGTCTTTTCCAAAAGTAGTAAACGTCAGATAAAGACCACTCTGCTCGGTGGGAATGAGAGGTCTAGAATGCTGCCTGCCTTAAAACTGTAGTTGTGCTCACACTCCCTGATCAGGAGCATTGCTGAGTGCAAACCTGTGTAGATCTAAGGCAGGGAAGTGTGTCAGACCACAGCAGCTAGATTGACAGTTTTCCATAGAACAGTCTATCTGCAGCCTACTACAGTGGCATAGGCTTTTCTGCTGGTGAGACATTAAGATGGTACACTTTGGCTTCACCTTGAGTTTATATTTCAATCATCTGCCCTTCCTTTCTATCTCTTCCAAATCGGAGAACACCTATATTCATTGAACAAAAAACAAGATGGTCTGAATGGTGGGGGATGCTGCTCGAATGCTCCTCTGTTCAGTCTACAGACAGCAAGATAATCTCTGAAGTTCATCTTCAACGTGGATCCTAAGGCCTCATTCACACGAGGCGGACTCCATTTCCACGGAGCCCGCCTCGGTCCACCGGCTAAGCGGGAGATCAGTCCGTTGATCTCCGCTGAGCCGGCAGATGACAGGTCCCTCTCTGCTCACTGAGCCAGGATGGGCTTGTCAGGCTCCGCTGCTGCCTATGGAGGGATCGGATGTCCGTTTTCATCAGATCTCACCCGATCCGATAGCGACGGATCTGGACGTAGGGCCATCCGTCTGTTTTTAGCAGATCGGACAGGGTCGGATGTCAGCGGACATGTCTCCACTGACATCCGTCGCTCCATAGGCTTACATGGAGCGCCCGTTCAGGTCCGCCGTCAAAACTGACAGGCGGACCTTAACGATCCGATCGTGTGAAAGGGGCCTAAGGCCTCGTTCACACAGGCGTACTTATTAAAGAATAGAGTGGAGATGGATTAGAACACCTGTCAGTTTTTATTGCGGTCTGTGCCTCCATTAGGGAGATTCACCCTCTCTATTTGTCTTGTTTACAATTATCAAGTTGTAAAGCGCTACGTAAACTGTTGGCGCTATATAAATCCTGTACAATAATCATCATCATCATCATCATCATCATCATCGAAAGTGAAAGTAAAAAGGAAATATTACATCTTGGGTTATCCCCTGAAAAGTAATAGGGGGAAATCTTCCAATGGGGACACCAATCTGGAGATCTGGTGTCCAATGAATTTCCTTATTTTGCAGTGATTTCTGCCCACTTCCTGTTTGGCTATGGGACAGGAAGTGAAGGGAAATCTCTGCATTGGGACACAGATGGCAAAAAAAAAAAAAAAATCTGACAGGGATTATAAACCTTCCTCAAAATGAAAGAAAAGAAAAAAAAAAAAAAGTTTTGCCTATAGTTCTATTTTAAAATATTAAAGGCAGATTTATTTTGAAAAATAACAAACATGTCATGCTTACCTGCTCTGTGTAGTGGTTTTGCACAGAGCAGCCTTGATTCTTTTCTCGGGTCCCCCGTCAGCGCTCCTGGCCCCACTTTCCTGCCGAGTGCCCACCACACCAAGCAGCCTGATAGCCGCTGCTCCATGTGTCCATTCAAACACTGAGCGTAGCTCAGCCCCTCCCCCGCTCTCTCCTCTTTGGTTCAGTGGCTGTGATTGACAGTAGTGGGAGTCAATGGCTCCTGCTGCTGTTTCAGCTAATGAAGAGTAAGATACCCGGAAAGAGCCGCTGCTCTCGTGCACATCGCTGGAGCAGCTGTTTGGGTCACTGAACACACATTGTCTAAGTTCAGGGACGTGAACACAGAAGGTTTTTTACCTTCATGCATTCAATGCATGAAGGTAAAAAACCTTGAGCCTTTACAACCACTTTCAGCATACAGCCGTGTGGGGGCTGTGCCAGGAACACCTGTGCGTCCAGTGCAGGCAGTCACATTCATTTTAATTGAGATGCAGTGGCTGCACAAGCAGCAGCTGTTCGGGTCTTTTGAACACACATTGGGTGTGCACGGTGTCCCTGAATGCAGACAAAACGGATGTCAAACTGGGAGCACTGCCGCGTCCCAATTAACATAGATGGGACTGCCTGCACTGTAAATTCCATGCAGGCAAAACATGGCCCTCACACAGGTGTACACTTAAATATGCCAATGTGAACAAGGCCTAACTCTCAAAAGAGAATTCATTCTATTTAAGCCCACCTGCCCCCACCCTTTTTTTCAAGAGCCTTTATTTTCCTGTGTTTTATTTTCCTTCCTGTCCCACCCCAGCTGACATGTACTTAGTCCTGCAGCCTCCTGGGAGACCAATTTCAAAACTGCCAAGGGGCTGCGGCATCAGGCACACAGACCAGAGGCAGGGTCAGGGGTGTCAGCAGTTGGCTGTCTGAGCCCAAAAAAGTCAGCCAGCTGTAGAGGACCAAGATGGCGGTGAGGGCTCAGGCTAGGTCACCCGAACAGCAGATTGCAGCGTGAAAATGCTGGATTCACTGTACAGGTGAGTATGCGTTATGAAGATAGCCCAGAAATACATGTAACAGAGGAGAAAAAAAATAAGTTAAGTTCTGACTTGATCATTTTTCTCTAACACTTTTTGCCTAGAATTAGAATTCAGCTATATGACCTGTTTTTAGCTTGCAAGCAGGAAGTTACCTTTGGAACCAACAATTAAAAATCAATCTAATCTGCTTGGTGATATACAGCAAATATGACTGAAAGGCAAAGAGATGTAGAAAAAAAAGTCAAACACGAAAACTGTCATTAACAAACATATAAATATCAACACAAAGTAGGGATATATATTTTAGTTATGTAAAAGCAATGTCTTAAAAGTTTATCACAAAAGTCGGCCACCTGCTAGTACCAATATAGTATATTTGGATGTATTAGCATGTCTACTCCGACAGAAGTAACAAGAGTAGTAATGTGATGTAGTTATTTTAACATAAGTTATCCAGTGTTATTTTAGATTTTAAACAGCGTTTTAAGGATTTCTGGCAGGAAATAAAACTAATGTAGTAATAAATGCAGTACAGAATAAAAACATAATTTACCTGGACCAAGTAGTGGGGACCGATTCTGCTGGGCACTTGACTGATGAGGTGGCTGAGGTTCAACCAAACTGGCATTTGAGGGAGTAATTGGGGTGGTGTTGCTGTTAGTTGAGGGAATAGTCGGAACTACTGTGTTGTTCCTATCCCACAGGTTTACAGTTTTACTGTTGTAATTGCTTGGGTCCCCCCAAGCTGAGGTACCATCATCAATTTCCATTTTTCGGCGAATGGACGGTGGTGAAGGTTCTTGCCAACCACTGGACTCAGGGTTTATGTCTTTCTGTTTAGCTGGCGGAGGTGCTGGCACTGGTCCTCCACCCCACCCTGATCCAGTCTGTTTTACAGATGCAGCTCCTCCCCAACCACTCACATCCTGGGGTTTGCTGGCCCAGTTCTGCTGAGGAGATTTCAAAGGTTCCCCCCAACCTGTACCCGAATTGGCCTTGGTGCTTGTGCCATTGCCCCACCCACTGGTCCCAGGCCGTGTATTATCATTCCACCCTGTTGCAGACTTGCCTTCTGTGTCCCACCCAGTTCCATTTTTCTTTCCATCGGTAATATGTGCTGGAACAGGTGGCATATCATTCCAGTCTCCACCACCTGCTGTCCAGCCAGTATTCGGTTTCTGTCCTTCTACCCAGCCTTGGGGTTTGGATTTATGAGACTCACTCCATGTAGGAGATTTCTCCTCCTGATTAGCAGACCCGCTCCAAGCGTGACCACTTTTGGCAGCAGCATTGACAACAGTAGAGCTTGCGTGATCTCCCCATCCCCCTGGACCATTTGGCGCTTTGCTTTCCACCCAGCCTGCATTAACAGAAGCAGGTAAAGGTTGGGAGGAGTTGACCCATCCTGATACTGTAGAGGTATTTGTACTGTTCATGATGGACCCTTCACTCTTCCCCCCTGAGTTTGAAGGCTGCGTGTTTGTAGATCCCCAAGCTTCTGTTCCAATATTTTTTCTTACAGGCCTCTGAAATTCATCAAATTCCCATGCTATATTTTGTTTAACTGGAACCTGTCCCCAACCTGTGTTGGAGAGGACCCTTGGATCAAGGTCTTGTCTTGGCAATTGCATCTGCCCCTGATCTGCTATTCCCTTGTCCCCACGCTGACTTTCTCCCCCTCTTCCTTCATTTGGATTTCCAGCATTGTCATTACCTCTGTCATTACCTCTGTCATTAGATGATGCAGATTTGGCCCTAGAATTCTTTTGATCACTTCCCTGCTGTGGAGAATTCTGAATGGTAATACTAGAACTGTCCCACCCTGTTGACCCTTTTCCACCGATGTCATTACTGGAATGCTGGTTTTGAGACTTTCCCCATTCACCATTCATGTTGTTTGTGCCACGACTCGGCTGACCCCAAGGTCCAGAATGCATATTTCCACCATTACCTCTACCCCTACCCCAAGCTAAGACCCCTGGACTGGTAGGTGGGCCTGAATCCCATGCATTCACTACAGTTCCATCTTTTTGTCCTCCATTTTGTTTAGCACTTACAGCTGTATTAGAAGTATCTCCAGTTTCCTGACTGAACCCAGAACTGCTGTTTCCAGGAGCAGGGCCACCAGGTGATAAACCCCACACTGAACTGCCGACGCTGTCACCAACCCCACTGACTTGAGAAACTGAACCATTAGCACCAGGAAGGCTTTGCAGGTGGGGCGGGATGATGCTCCCCATTCCAACAGCCATTCCCCAGTTGGGCAGTCCATTTGCCTGCATTGCATTAATGGGGTTTGGTGAAGAATTCATGGGGTTAGTGTTATTTGGTCCATCAGTGTTAAGGTTCTGAGGTTGTATGCTGAAAGACACATTCTGAGAAGTGGACGTTTGTGGTTCTGTGCTCTCTTGTGACTGCAAACTTCTCCAAGCACCTAAGGTACCTGCAGCATTTCCATTCTGGTTGCCGATATTCTGGCCTATGGCACTGACTGGACAGCAAATGTTGGAAGGATTACCTCCATTCAAAGTTCCTTCATGTCCAAGGACAGGCCAGGCAGCTGGGTTGGCATTAGGGTTAAGATTAATGCCGGCATTTGTGTTGGAAGCACCCCAGCAGTTCTGACTCCTACTCTCTCCAATCATACTGTCCACCTTTCCATCACCACTACTGGAGGAGCAGTGAGCAGTGCCAGAGTTGGAGCCTGAAGGTGCACCCCAAACTCTGGATAAGTTTCCATTCCCATTTGCTCCACCAGCTCCAAGGGCACTCTGGTTAGAAGTGCTTTGGACGAGTGCTCCATTGGTGCCATTATTGCCATTCGATTTCTTTGTATGTCCAGTGAAGGTGCCTTGGGCACTCGTTGTAGCCATGCTACTTTTCTCCGAACCACAGTTGGAGGCGGAATCAGTGTCTGTAGTACATTCTGAGGCAGATTCAGTCTCCGTTCCCGTAATGGAAGGCCACGCTTCCTTGTCAGTCCTGTCTATTATCACTTTATCCCAGCTATAACTGGTTTCACCTCTGATAGTAGGCTGCGGCCCCCAATAAGAATTTTCATAATGGTCGCCGAGACCACTAAAACCAAGATCTAAAAGTGGGGGAAAAAAAAAAAAAAAATTGAAATGTATGTCAATATACTTGGATAGAAGAGAAACCCAACTAAGTAAAAACAACAATGTACAAATTTCTTTGAGCACCCCAATATTTATCAAATACAAACCCTAAAGTAGTTATTTATAACAGTCTATACACCTTCCTGTTCATTTGTATTCTCCAAGTTCCTATTTCAATAGGATAATGTGCTAAAAGTGCTTAAAGTGCTTAAAGTGGTTAAAGTGGTTGTAAACCATTCCATATACCCAGTGAAGGGACTATCCTCAGGTGATACACAGATGAAACAAATCCTCCTACATAAGTTGCCTCTGTATGTGTAGTCTTCTATACATCCGTTTAAAGTCCTGAATTTATAAAGCTTGTCTGAGAGTTCAGAAAAAAGGGGAGGGAGAGCTCAAGTCACACTCTACACAGCTCAGTGAGGAGAGCTCAGAGCTGATTGGAGGGAACGGACTCACACCCCTTCACACAGCTGACAGGAACAGAGCTGAGGCTGTCAATCAGCTGGAAGTCCCTCCCAGTCACCATTTTTCTCTTGGTGTCAGGAAAATGTGTCAGAAGTGATTCATGCCGATAGAGGAACAAAGCAGAAAATCACACTTAGAGCTTTTAATGGAGACAAGTACACACTATAGAGGGATATGCTTTGTTCATATTTCATGTCTGAGGTTTACAACCACTTTAAATCTATGTTACTTACCTATCTGATTTTTGAACATCAGGATATGATCCAGTAGTCATATAAGGATATATTAATGGTAAATCTCAAGATGCTACAGAAGTGTACAGATGCTTGTTTAGAAGAAGAGTTTTCACTGTAGATATATAGGTTGCAAGATTTAATGCAAATATATACTGGCAAAAAATGCAAGAAACTACAGGTGATCATCAATCTCTCTTTGGCTGGATGCAAATGTCATAAAAACCTCAGAAATGCCTTGTTCAATGACTTCCAAATATCGATATTAAAACTTTAAAATAAACCTACAGAGATCCATCATATAAAACTACAAATGAATGAAGTAACATTAATCAGGTAGCTCATACTTCTATGTGAAAAGAGAATATGAGCAAATGACATCACACAAATATATATTACACATGATTTACATGTAGTCTAGCCCGGGGTACATGCAGAAGCGCTCCTATACAAACAGGAACTCGCATACCAACTCGTTAATCAAAGATACCAGCATGCCCACCGCCCCTCTCCCTCTGATGCTTTTCGCTGCACTATATAAAGCGATGAGCAAACATGCAGCGTGGAACAGTGTCATTTCCTACAACATATGTTAGCAGATTAGGTGAATTTACACGCATCGATTGTACAAACACAAGTGCACACAAACAGAACAAGTCCACGGTTTCCTTACACTGCCAATAGTATTTACTGTTTAATTATTGACACGAGCCGACCAAAAAAAAAAAAAATGCATGTCAAAGCATATCGAATTCTCTAATTCTCTCCAAATTAAAATGCACATATTTTCAACACCTGCAAATGCATCTCTTTACAGTAGTTTTGATTTTGTTCTCATAAAACAAAAAAAGTGGCTATAAGTTTAACAGTATACTCTGGGCAAAAGTCTAACTTTCTACTGAACTGATAAAATGTATTTTTTGTATGTAAAAATCAACATATCCTGTACAGTCTAAATACCATCATAAGTGATGTAAGTAATGTTTTGCTGCCAATACTGCAGTGTAAGCAGTAAAGCTTCAACAAAACAATAAAAAAAAAAAAAGTGTACATTTCTTAAGTGACAGCTGCAAAAACTTTGAAGGCCACTATAAGGGAATATTAAAAACAAAACAAAAAAAAAGTATTAAAATGTAATGTTTTTATTAATTCTTCTCCACTCACACGACCTCAAATAAAAAAGGTATGTGGATAAGACGTTTAGTTACGCTAAAGTTTTATTCACAAAGTATGGAAAATTAAAGTCGTGTTCAGCAGTACGTTTTGAGATAAACGGCAGACTGTAGCCCATGTGATTTTCATGGGAAAGATCATAACAAGCTCACCAAGTCCCAAGCTCCTGCAAAGAACAAATCTCTGGGTTTTATTTCTAGTTTTCCCTGCGCCTGAGCGGAGAGGAGCTCCGGCTGTGAGGACGCCATTTTCTAAAGCCTGAACTGGAGCCAAAAAAAGCTCTGAATGCACTGCCTGATAGACATTATGCAATAAGAAGATTTAAAGCAAAAGCTAAAGCGATTTGCTAACAATATTTTTTTGGCCTCAAGAGAAAAAGGAAGGGAGGAGAGCTGGGGAGGGCTGACAGGGGAGTAAAAATACCTGAGAAAAGGTGACGCCCAACCATCCTAGGAAACGCTACATTGTGCGCAGAGCTGCCTCTCTCTGCATCTAGGCTTTCAGCTTCAGAATGTTGTTTGTGCAAAGCGTACGTCTCATCCTGTAGCTCTGCCAAGAAAACCTCTATGCAAGACGGTGACCGGACAACCTGCAAGCTCATTTGGGCCTTTTGCTGCACTGGATTTGGAAATGCCCTTACAGCACAGGGAGGATCCCCCTTCTCTCCCCCCTTGCTCTCTCTTCAACAGTCCCTCCTCCCCTCCCAGATTGGGTGAAGGTATCAACAGCCTCAGACTCTTTAGGCTTTGATTATGTAATTGCATCTGACACTAAACCGATCTTCCTTCCTTTTAAATTCTTTCAACTGTCACAAAACATTCTCACTTGAAGACCCTGTTACAATTAACTCCAGAGCTTCTTTTCTTCCTACGATTTGAAAGTCAGCCAAAACAACAGGGGCAGACTGACGATCGGCTACATGCAAACGTGTTTCTTTCTTGGCTTCATCTCCCCCTCTACAGTCCCCTATTCCCCCCCCCTTCTTCATATGCTTCCTTTCACAAACAGCCCCAGAGTCAGACATACCAACCGTAGCTTTAACATTCAGAACAAGGCCCACATGTATACGCACACTGGCTGTCCGCCAACCACTTAATTACTTCCCATCCTCCATCTCGGAACCATACACAAGAACATTAATCAAAGCCAGGGTTGTTTATACATGTGCACAAGAGAATACAAAAAAACAATACAACAGAGACTAGGCAAGAACAAATGCATCTGACTGCAATGTGTTACAAACTATTGTAAGAAAAAAAAAAAAAAAAAAAACGAAAACGAAACGGCTGTAAAATATAAAATAGTACAATCACGACTCGAAAAGATAAAAAAAAAAAAAAAAAAAAGAGAAGGAAGGTTATTCCTACTTTACCATGTATAAATATCATATATACTTATTAGCAGTTTTCCAATCTTTGGTAGACATGACAAAAAAATTTGGAAACACATTTTCATACAGATTTGTTGGTGTTTTTTGCTCTATAATTTAGACAATTAAATTGTTTGAGTGATGGGTATAATCAGAACAAGATTTATAAAGCAAGAAACAATTTCAAATATTTATCACTTAAAATTTTTTACTTTACTGAGAATTTTTTTTATATTCTCCATAATAATAAAAAAAAAAAATTATGGGTGAAGGTTCTCATTTATTCAGGTCACAGCATAGCTAACAGTTTGTCACATTTAGTCACATTCAACTGGGCTTCCTCTGTAATGTCAAAGATATTTCATAGCTTATCCAAGCCACTTTTGCAGTTCTCATGGGTGTCCAGATCTACCCCCAGCATTTATATCCACACTGGTAGCAACACCTTAACCACTTCAATACCAGACACATTCACCCCTTTTCTGCCCAGGCCAATTTTCAGATTTCAGTGTCGTCACAATTTGAATGACAACTGTGTGGCCATGCAACACTGTACCCAAATACATTTATAATTTTTTTTTTTTTTGACAGAGCTTACTTTTGGTTCTATTTACAAAATAAAGATCAAACCTTTTGCAGAAAAAAAAAATTAAAAAAAAAACTGTTTCAGTTATAAAATTTTGCAAAAAAAGTAATTCTTCACTGATGAGCGCTGATGATCATTTCCCCCCGATTATCAGTGTAAACAATGTACTCACTGTGCCCCGTCAGCCTTGCCGATTATTGGCTCTCCTTTCCTCACACAGATGGCCACTGAGGAAAGGAATGTCGATAACTGGCAAGTCTGTATACAAATGATCAGCTGTGATTGGGCACAGCTGATCACATGTTAAAGGGCCGCAGTGATTGGCCCTTTACCGCAAACTGATCAGCTGTGTCCAAAGGACCAGTCAATTGTACCACACATGTGAGGTATCATAGTAAATGTTGGAGTGAGAGCAATAATTCCAGGGTCATCATTCACAGTAAACTCCAAAGTGATGACCTGTAAAGGCCTTTAAAAAGCATCACATATGGGAGGATTTTGGGTGCCATAATTGTTTGTAATTCCAAGGTCATGCACAAATTAAATTAATTTTTAAGACTTGACATGTTCATTATCTATTTACTCAGTTGGAACCCCTTTTATATTTTACCAAAAAACTGGGTATAAAATTGTGTGCGTTTGCACTAAAACTTTAGTGGGGGTTTTTTCCTGAAAAAAATGCTTTTGATAAATAACTGCGCAACTATCGTGCAATATGAAAAATTGCAACTACAACCATTATATTCTCTAGGGTCTTTGCTTTCAGAAAATATATATTATAGGGGCTTAAACTTATTTTTTGCTAGAAATTACTATAACAATTACAAAAAAAAAAAAAATTGTCCTGTTAGACTAGTGGTTAATCCAATCGCCATGGAAAGGCAAATGGGAGCTGTGAAAATTGTACAACCTCCCTGTTCCAGTTACAGAAGCTCATCCTTGGTGGCAGAAATTCACATAGGTGTCAAAACTTTGACTTATATGGATGAATATCTGAAGATGTGAATTGTCAAAACGCTGAAGTAGAAATGTTAAAACGATTGTACTGGTGATTAAACATAGGTGTCTGTGCTACCTTAAATATAAGTGCTGGGGTATCTTTTTTTACACTTGGATAAACTACAAAAAACATTGTCACCGAACAAGGCCAGTTGAATGTGACCAACTACTGCTAGCTATACATCATTTAGTTTCTAAAGCTAGAATTGACACTGGAAGAATCTTCCTCTACCCACTCCACCACATGGTTGTCTGCATCCCCAATGGCTAATAATCCAAGATACCTCAAAACTGGCTTGGGGTGTGCCGAGAGACATCGGGAGTTGAAACATTTCTAAAATAATGGGACAACATTTTACATCAGCTGTTCCCAAACTGATGTGGAAAGGAGACTGCCACGGGCTCAGGAAAGGACTGCAGTTACATACCAAGTTCAATTCCATCAAATTATTTTGTAAAGTTCTCAGACCACACTGATAAATCAAAAACTGGGACGTAAAGTGAAAACTAAACATGGTTTGCTGACTGTTCATATATTAGGGCACCTGAGAGCCTAGCTGGAGCTATCTCAACCAATAATGTGATAGACCTCCTGAATGCAAGCTGACCAACGTAGGAATATTGGGGTCTCTAAAAGGACAGATGGAGCTATTTAGGACACAAACTGTGAAACAGATTGAAAAAATTTGAGTATAAATCTATTTTTAAAACCTATTCAAGGTAAAAGGGTATCAGAGGCGCCTGGATTATCCCTGAATAATCCGTTACTCTTTGAACCAAGATGGGCAAACAAAGAGTTCATAATGGTTTATTCTTCAGCCAAGAGGAGCTTGATGACCTGGACATATTTTAGATAAATGACCCCCGGACTTTTGCCTTTCAATAACATTAAGCGTGTTTTCAGTCATACATGGATACTTGCTAACAAAAATGTTATTTCCAAATTCTGGACAAAAAAAAAATATGCGAAAAGGTAAATTAAACCAAGTCAGGTAACAAGATAATAAGGACCTTCTGCCATACAGTCCAGAGAATTCATAAAGGGTGTGACGGCGTTTGCGCCCTATTCAAGTACCTGGTATAGACAGATACATTAATTTGTATGTCTACACCAGACACCCCCTCAAGTGCACTCTTGCCCTCCTCAGCCACCAAGTCCATCACACCAATGGGCGAATGGCCAAGGAGTTTTATACTAGTGGTGGGCGAACTGAAAGACTACCCATGAGGTTTGCTAAACTTCTGATCGACAGCACATGAGAGCAGGCGGATCTATAACCGCTAACCAGTCCAATTTCAGCTTTTGAACTTCCTTTGGTTTGCATCAGTGATGCCTCTCTCCCCCGGCAAGTTTACAGGATGGAAAAAACAGCTCAGAGCAAGTCGATGAAGCTTAGGTGGTCAAATGCAGGTCAGAACGTGGTAAACTGCACCTGTCACTGAACTGTTCATTTCAGAAGCATCTCAAAACTGATGTCAACTGCAAGCTGAGTACATCTAAAAACAAGCTGCTGTTGATTACTGACACAAACTCAAAGTAGTCCCTTGGGAAAGGAGACCGAGAAAGCAATTCTCAATGCTTCTTCTGAGAGTGTGTCCAGGGGAACAAGTCACCTAACTGGAGGGCAACACCTTTTAGAAACAGAATGATTGCTGTATTTTGTACAATAGCAGAATTTAGGCATAAAGACGTATAACGTTACTATTAGGCTTTTGAATAAAACCTATTGCTGTTAGCAATCTGTTTATCTGGGAAGACCTAATCCCTAGCTTGTGCATCCAAGTCAGGCATTCCCAAATCCACCCATAAAGTCTGGAACCACACCTATCTGCTTTTGTCATATGAATTTAAAAAAAAACAGAAAAGGCATCAGAGCACATTAACACGTAAAACAGGTTGTAATACGTGCTCATGTGAAATGCAAAGCACAAGGGAAAAAAAAAAAAAAGAGGGGGGGGGGGCTCATTTACACTAGAGTTGGGGGGGGGGGGGGTCAGTAAAACCATACCATTGAGCTGTGGTTTTACTGACCCCCCCCACTGCTCCCCTTATGCTGCAAAGGCAGTGGAGGAGTGTATACATATGCCAAAGTATCACAGCCACATTCAGTAGGCAGTACCACCCACCGAATGTGATGCCAGTTTGTGGTGCGCTAGTTTGGGGTTCAAGGGGTTAAAGCTGGCAATGAGGTGGTGATACAATGCCTCCTCATCGCCTATAAAATACTCTTTGAAGAGCAATCCTAAAGTAACGCTAGTGTACACATGAAAGGAGAGGGGCCTAGGAGGGGGGCGTTCCCAGATCCTGCATACAGTCCTGTATCACGAAGGTAATGCCCACCAATAGGAGGAAAAAAGAAACGCCCACAAATGATGCAGAAAAAAAATAATGAGCACACCCACCAAGCTCATTCTGCAGGAAATGACTGGCCCAAATGGAGACCCAATAGCTTTAAGACGTGGGCCAAGGGCGCAACTTCAAAGAGAGTGAAATTCAACTCGCATTGAGCCGCTCGGGAATGAAGTGTAGGGGGCGCCACAGAGAAGACCTGTAAAACTTTTTTTTTTTTTTTTGTTTTTTTTTTTTTTTTAAAGACAGCAGAGAGGATATTCCAACTAATATCTCTGTGAAAGTCAGAGGCAGTGTTAAACTTTTTAGAAAATAAAAAAAGGTAAGGCCAGAGTTCACCTTTAAAAGTCAATCTCTACACAAAAACACAGTTAAGCATAAATTTGATATTTCAGAAGCGCACACAAAGATTACTGCCTGTAGAAAGAGCAATCCACATGTATGACCAGTGAGAAGATCCACCGGCAATACATGAAGTAGGCCAAGCTCTGCTGCACAGTGAATCTTTCTAAGAAAACCCACTGCTGTAGTCTATATTGTCCGCCTTGGCCTTTTTTATTTGCAGTCTTGTCAAAATTTCCATCTTTTTTCTGCCTCTTCAGAAGAAGTCGGAAAGTCAACCATTTCCTTCAATAATAAAATCCTTGTGACTAGGACCAACGTAGCAAGTTTGGTGCCAAAAACAAACCAGAAAAATCACAAAGCGCTTTCTCTCTCTCTCCCCCCCCCATCCAGTCTTACGAGAAGGAAGGAAGGAAAAAAAAAAAAGATCTACGCTTAGCTTGTATCTAAAAATTACCACATAACCTTCTTATAAATTGTTGAATAATTCAAGTCTTTTCAACCTTTCCTGTACACGAAATTGCTTTTCATGGTGTCTCTGTGACAGTCAGGAAATTCGTAAAGTTTACGGCTGCATTCACACCTGTCTTTGAGCACTTTTCCGGAGTTATTTTTTACATACGTTTTTGCGTGTTTGTATGCAGCGTTTTTGGGCTTTGGCATTTTTTATAAGCCAATAAAGAAAACTATTATCTGTTGCATCATTTGTTGCTAGGTATTTCAGCTTTTTTAGCTTTTCCATTAGCTTTGATTTCTTCTTTTATTATTATTAGTCATTTATTATAAGGTTTTTTTCATTAGGGTAAGAGTTTGAGTTCAGTTTAGGTTAGGATAAGGAGTTGGGGTTATTATATTTATTTTATTATTATACGAATAATAAATGAATAAATGTAAAATACACAAATAAAAAAGTCATAAATAAAATAAATTTAATAAAATACTAAGCAACAATAAGTATAACATTTTTAAAAAATAAAAAATTAATTAAAATGAATAATAATAATAATAATAATAATAACAAAATTAACACCCCAACCCCCAAACAATTATTAATAAAGTATTTAATATTTAAAATTTAAGGTTAGAGGTTATTTATTAATTACATATTTA
Organism: Lithobates clamitans; assembly: GCA_037952925.1. Taxonomy (NCBI): domain Eukaryota; kingdom Metazoa; phylum Chordata; class Amphibia; order Anura; family Ranidae; genus Lithobates; species Lithobates clamitans. The sequence continues at coordinate 822,653 of JBBGZY010000534.1, forward strand.
TGATGATTTTTAGTTATTTGTGTATTTACATCTACGTATTACTATTTTATACTTTTTTTACATTTGTGCAGAAAATGAACGTGCGTTTCCATTCATTTCTATGGGAATACAAACACGACCAAATCCGCCCAATATTTGGAGTGGAGATGTGAACCATCTCCATAAGAATAATTGATTTTTTTCCCCCTCCAGCATTTTGGAGCTTCAGGCTTCAAGCTAAACGCTGAGGTGTGAATGGGGCCTACGCGTTTCTGTGTCTGTGGCCGCTCCACTCAAGATGTATTTCAGGTTTACAAGGCGTGCTGTCAATGAGCATTAGGCCTCATTCACACTGGCATATTACAGCTACACCCGTGTAAGGGCATCGTTTGCCCGCACAGGGATGCACAGGTGTCCCATGCATGCAGCATGCTTCCAGGTGTATTCTGTTTTGTCATTAGTTTGAGACACTTGAGACCATTCTGAGTACATTGACAGGTACATCTGACTTAGAGCTGAACTTTTGACTGCTACTTGACCTCCTAAGCTGTATCAACCTGCTTCATGCTGCTACTGCGTTCCCACTGACTTGTATGTGTTCCGAAGTAGTTCCAGTGCAAACTAGTGTTACCTGGTTGTAATAACCTATTCAAGGCTGAGCAAATACTGGCATCAAATAACAAATACGCCTAAATATTTCAACTTTACTAGTTTCAATGAAGATTCCTGGGCCTCAAAAGTAAGCCAGACCTATGTCATAATGCTTCAGTAGCACCAATGCAAAATGCTGTCCAAAAAAAAAAAAAGTGCATGGAAAGGCCAACATATCAATGGAATACTTAAAAAGTAACCCCATTTTTGTTGAGAAAAAAAATCCCCTCTGGGTGATCTGTGTACATTGCAATGGTTTTACCAAACTTTGTTGCAGATTCCCACCTTTTGTTATTCTGAGAAATAGACGTTTGTCTGTGTCCATGTGCAAAGTGCATCTGTAAGGGAGTGGTTTTGAAATTTTCAATCAACTGCTGCACATGCAGGGTTCTAATAAGGAAAGTGGTAGGTGTGATTTCCCTTTGGGAGTATATCACCAAAAATGACTTATGTTGCAGGGGATGCCAAAAAAAAAAAAAAAAATTGGAGTTGCATCTTAGTGCAGACTTCTGGGAAAATGAGTAGGGGGCGTTCCGTACACCATCTGTGTACAAAAGCCTCTAGATAGCTGTAACTTTCAGTAAAATACAATATGGCTATGTAGATTGAAAAGGAAAGGTCATTTTTATTATCAATTACAATATGACTTTAGTTGCAATAGTATACACTATCATTTTTTTGACAAGTTTTTTTCTCACAAAAGTGGAGTTACCCTTCAAGAAAACCTAATTTTGGATTCTTACAGTGATTAGAACAGGTTTATTTTTTTTAAAAAACAAGGCTTTACACTTACCTCCTCTGTGCAAGGGTTTTGCACAGAGTGGCCCAAATCCTCCTTTTCTGGGGGTCCCCCTAGGGCGCTCCTGGCTCCCCCTTCTTGAATGCCCCCACGGATAGCCACATTCCATGGGGGCACTCGTGGGGGCGCGCTCCCGAGTCCTGCTGCTGTGTCCATTGACACAGACAGCATGACTCGGCCTGCCCCCCAGCTCCAGTGTCACTAGATTTGATTGACAACAGCGGGAGCCAATGGCTGCTGCTATCAATCTATCCAATGAACACCTGGAGCTGCTGTGCTCGTCTTCATCGCTGGAACGATCAGGTTCCAGTAAGAAAAAGGGGGGTTCTGGGAAGGGGGAGGGTGCTGCACTAACAAAAGTTTTTTTTTTACCTTAATGCATAGACTTAATATATGTCCAAGGGGCTCGCGATGTCGGCAGCCCAGCCGATCTTTGGTGCGGCCGTTGAGTGCAGCCATCGCCATTCCTAGTAAGGGAACCCGGCAGTGAAGTCTTTTGGCTAATTGCTGTGGTGGAGGAGGGGGCCGAACTTCCGAGAGACCAGGCAGCAGCCCCGTCTCCCGGAAGTGGGAAACAGTACCTGTCAAAAACAGGTACCCGTTCTCCCCTCCCCCCTGAAAGGTGCCAAATGTGTGAGGGGGGGGGGGGGGGGGGGGGCGTAGAAGATGGGGGAGACAGATAAGGGGAAGTTCCACCTTTGAGTGAAACCTCGCTTTAACTTCTTCCGTTAGGTGGATTACAAACACCCTTTGCCTACAATATGTTTGTACTCTGTTGTTGGAACTCAGCACTGTCCTGTAGAAATAAAATACTTAAAGTGATTGTAAAGTCTCGCTTTTAAAAAAAAATACAAAAATAGATAACAAACATGTTATACTTAGCTGCTCTATGCAGTTGGTTTTGCACAGAGCAGCCCTCTTCTCGGGTCCCTCTTCTGTGATCCTGGCCCCTCCCTCCTGTTGAGCGTCCCCACAGCAAGCAGCTTGCTATGGGGGCACCGGAGCTGAGTCACAGCTCCCTGTGTCTATTCAGACATGGAGCAGTGACCTGGCTCCACCCCCTCTCTCTCTCTCTCCTCTAATTGGCTGAATGATTGACAGCAGTGTAAGCTGAGTTGGGCCACGCTGCCGTCTCTGCCAATGAGGGGGGGGGGGGGGGCGCGAGTCCCGGGCAGCTTAGACACACTGCTGGATAAAGACGGGCTCGGGAAAGTATAGCTGCACACAGAATGTTTTTTTATCTTATCTTAATGCATAAAGTTAAAAAAAAAAAAACTTCTGCCTTTTACAATCCCTTTAATTTACAGTTACTAAATAAAAATCGGTAATTTATAGTATATGGTTTTTCCACCAGACAAGCTTTGTAAGTGCAAGCCACTGGCTTACAGTCTTCTACACTGCTAGGCCCTTGGCCAAACCAAAGTCAGAAGAACGCTGGGTTCAGTCTGAAGTATGTTTCTTTTCTTGGGAGTAGACGAACTTCCTTTGTTCTAGTTGCAGTGTAACAAAAGATTTAATCAGGCACTGCAGGATGACTGCACATACAGTGCCTTGAGAAAATATTCTCCCCTCCTCTATTCTTTCCTGTTTGTTTTTCATTACAACCTGGAATTAAAGAGGAGCTCCAGACTCCATCAGGAAAAAATTAAAAGTCAGCAGTTACAAATACTGTAGCTACTTGACTTTTAATATTAGGACACTTACCTGTACACAAATCCAGCGGTGACTTCACCCCAGCCAATTTTTAAATTGGCTCTCTGCTGCTGCCATTTTGGGTATGGGAACCAGTCGGTTCCCTACTGCGCATAGCGCGCTGTGATTTGTGAATAGCCTGGTGGGGGAAGGGCCGAAACTCCGGATGAGTTTCACCGTGGCGAACTCACCCGGAAATGGGAGCGGGTACCTGTCAAAACCAGGTGTACCCCCCCCAAAAAAGGTGCCAAATGTGGCAGCAGAGGCGGTGGCAAATAAGCAGAGCTTAAACTTCTGGTTGGAGCTCCACTTTAAGGCCTCATGCACACTGGACATTTAGAATGCTGCTTCTAGGGACGCCTGGAGTTTTTTTTTTTCCTGCTGCTAAATGCCCCTGAATGTGTCCATGCACATAGGTCTTTAGAGGCAGGGGTATTTATAGACAGAAAAACGCTTGAACCCTGTAAACGTGCCTTAATGCTACATGCATTTAGCACTTGAGTGTTAATTTCTATTATTGCCAATTAAATGAATTTACGACCAAGCGGATGACGCACAAGCGTTTTTTCTGTGAAAACACAGCTGCCATAAGGAAAGGCGTTTAGGAGAGATAGCAAAAATGTCCAGCGAGGCCCAAAATGTATTTTAGAGGGCTCTGTATCAAGTAATGTAGACAACATGCTTACAACTTTGAAGATGCAAAATATTTAATTGTGACAAAAAATAGTTAGGATTAAAAAAAATAAAATAATAAAACACACACACACACACACACACACACACACACACACACACACTCACCTTGTACACAAGACCCCCTTTGCTATGAATTCCTTACATAGAAAAAGTAGTAATAAGATGAAAGACCCATGCAGTACAGGCACAGCCTCACGGCATAGGGAAAGAAAAAAAAAAAAGAAAAAAAAAAAAAAATTTGCCTTGAGTTGGGATTTAAACCAGCCAAAGAGACTGAAATTTGGCTGGTTCAGCATTAACTGGCCAAATTGTGATCCATATATGGGCAGACTGGTTGATCTATCGATCGACTTCAGCACAAAAGCCTGAGGCTTTTTGTCATTCAATCACTGCCTGTGGCTATAGATGCCAGTAGTGACCATTGTAATCAGAAGGCTGGGAAACCTCCCACCATCAGAATGCAATACGGTAGTGAGGTGGGAGGGGTTCCCCCGTCAACAGTCAAGTCAGGGAATCGAGCAATTTACTTTCCTTCAGCCAGGAAAGAAAATTGTATAATGTATGGCCTGCCCTAGGTTTACTTGAATTATAGACTGGAATGTATGTAAACCGATTCGGGAGGCAGATCAGATTATAATCCCTCATAATCCTTAACATATCAAATTTCACAGAATTAACCAGGAAACCAGTCTTAGGTTATGTAATATATTAATTGGTAACATACCAAGCAAGAATTAATAGTATTAGTTACAGAAAACCTCTGTTCCATGAAAACTTTAAAGCGAACAAAAGATTCAAACAGGAGGCTGTAGCTCTCCGACGAACGATCACGCTGCATTCTGGCAAAGCCTGCAACCTTCCCTAGTTACAGATTTCAATTTCACCAACATCAGCAGTTAGTAAGACTATACAAGCTGCACAGTCCTCCCCCTCGTCTTCCTACCATATTAACCACCATGCATTAATTCATGACCATGTCAGCAGATGAAATGAAATACTAACAAAACAGCAAAACACACAGCAGCATTTTAAAAATACAACAGAACGAAATGTAACAACTTTAATTTTTAATACATGCACAGACAAACAGTTCTAATCTGAGGCAGAGCATGGGAGCCTACAGAAAATAGAACTAGCTTTTAATGTAATATAAGCACATTTAACAAAATACAACCCGTAGTTAAAGTGTTACTAAACCCAGGACCCTGCATTCACTATATCTGGTCTCTCCCAGTACACCAAACGTGGGCATGCAATTATTTTTATTTAATATAAACGGCTAAAAACCTTTTCTCATCAGCAGTATATAGCAGTCTTGTGACTTCTATCAGTGTCTGGTTACAGATTGTAGGTTTTCAATCTCCTCAGACTGTCCTATGAGGCTGCACAACTCATGATTGTGGTGATCACATGCACCCTTCCAGAAAAACAAAAAAACTACCCCTAACATGTTTTGCTGCACCGTACAGCAATTGAGCTTAAATATCCCGCTCCACCCCTTTCAGGGCAATCAACATATCATGGATGCAAACACTAAAGGTTATTTACTAAAGGCAAATCCACTTTGCACTACAAGTGCACTTGGAAGTTGCTGTAGATCTGAGGGGGACATGCAAGGAAAATAAAAAAACAGCATTTTAGCTTGCTTATGATTGGATGGTAAAATCACCAGAGCTTCCCCTCATTTCAGATCTACCTCTCAGATTTAAAGCGACTGCACTTCCAAATGCACTTTCAAGTGCACTTGTAGTGCAAAATGGATTTGCCTTTTGTAAATAACCCCCAATATGTTGATTGCCCTGAAAGGGGTGGAGCGGGATATTTAAGCTCAGTTGCTGTGCGGTGCAGCCATCCCCTGTGATCAAGTTAGAAGTAACGAAACATGTTAGGGGTGTGGCTACACAGCAACTGACACTGAGTGTGTTATCTGAGAGTGCGAGCGAGGAGGGGTTGGAGACACAGCATGCAGGCACCCGGCATGTAGCCAACATATACCAAAGGCGATTTGTTTTTATTTGTGATGTAAGCGCATTGCTTTTTCTTTAAAATTGTTACCCAAGAGGTTTTTACACTATTGGAGGCTTTGTGTTGATTTTAGCTCTACATGTGGAGAGCTGTCATTCATTTAAATCTGAAGAGATCAGGTTGATCATCTGCATAAAGCTTAAAGTGATCAAATTAAACATGCAATTGAAATCTACAATCTGGTGAGCCTCATTCTATAGGGGTGTGGATTGGCACTTGTGCACTTTGGTGAAGGATCTACGGTGTTCAAAATTTTCCACTTTATAAAGAGTTGCACTATTTTCACAATTGATTATTTGAATTAACCAATTTATTTATGATGGACATTTTTGATTTTATTATGGACACTTTTGAATATTTTTTATTGTTCTTTTGCGCTACTGTGATTGTGTAGATTGACACTACCCCGTTTCCCCGAAAATAAGACAGTGTCTTATATTAATTTTTACTCCCAAAGATGCGCTAGGTCTTATTTTCAGGGGATGCCTTATGTCAATAAAAATGGCACAGGAGGATCAGAGTGGGGGGGGGGGGGGGGGAATTACCATTTTAGTACCGCCTGTGCCATTTTGATTTCCCCCCCTTCTGATCCTCCTTTGCCGATTTGATTCCCCCCCTCAAATCCACCATGTGTCATTTTAAGTCATTTTAAGTCCCCCACCCCTGTGCCAGTGGACAGTTTAGTCTCTACCCCCTCCCACCTTCACCAGACATCCCCCCACACCTCAGTCACCCCTGTGGCGGCGAGATTCCACACCATGTGCCCGACTCCTGTGTCTGGCAGCGGTGGCGCGGGCTTTCTGACGGGCAACGTTCCCCTGCGCAACATCAGGGACGTCACTCGTCATCCAGAGAGCCCGCCGCAGCTCACTGATTTAAAGAGACCTCGCACTGCCTGAACAGCTGCGGCCAACCGGTGAGCTGCGCGGCGGCGCCTGCCGCTACGGTCCAGAGTCAGACGCCTTATTATCATCGGGTGGATGCCTTATGTTCGGGGGGATGCCTTATATTACAACGAGAGGCAAAACTGGAAGTAGGCAATACTTGTCTACATAAAGGAAAAAAAAAAATAAATAAAAAGAAGCCTGACTTCACAGCTAAGCCTCCCAATCATACCATTTAGTTCCACATTCAAAACACCATTTAACAAAGTAAAAACCTTACCAGAGTGTGTCTTTGTGGGGTGGTGAGCTCCACCAGCCCCTTGCTGTGGAGGTGGGCTTGTCCCAGTTTGCCCAGTATCCTGTCCTGTATTAGCACTGGTCAATGTCCCAGCAGGCAGTGGCTGTCCTCTCTTCAGAAGTTGCTTCTGTTCTTGCTGGCGGAAACGTGGAGGCACCTCACGTGGCAGATAACGGGAGGCCGCTGTTTGCTGGCCATTGGCAGATGCACGCTTGCCATTGCTATTTGGGACAGTGCTGGTGGAAGTACTGGGCGTGGCAGTTTGGGGCTGGTTGGAACTGATCTTGACTGGATCTGGCACTTTAAAAGAAAAACAGAAAAAATATGTTGTTAGTGAACATCTAAATTAGGTAAGTTTTCATTTAAAAAAAAACAACATTCTCGATATTTTGAGTATTAAAGCTGAACTATGGGAATATTCTGTAAAGCACATTTACATTGGTTTAGCTTGGTACAATGCAAGTACGCATATCTCATACCTAAATGGGCCACTGGAGAAGCTGGAAATCACTGCAGTAGACGGCGCTACTACAGCGAGAGCCGCAATCTTTCAGAATCCTGTGCCAAGCACCTTCCTCTCTGAACATGGACCATAGGTGTCGTCATCTGCCATTCAAAGAATGCCCTGTATTTTTTCAATGAATACAAGCCAATTTATGATTAGACAAGATGGAAAGGATGGGCAGTGTTGTCACAATCTCCATCCCATCCAATCGGAAAACATCTTGTTTATTAGAAAAAAAATGAAATAAAAAAGTTAAAATTAAAATGGTATTCTGTTAATGGCAGCAGTGACAAGCAAGCCCCCTGATGTTTAGCTTTTCCAGCACCCTATCAGGTATGGCATTTTAATACTTACAATGAGCCAAGCCAGATCAAAGTATGTACAGTACATGATACAGAGAATTCCTGGAGTTCAGTTTTCAAATACATTGTATTTAATTGAACATGATATCCTACAACATTCTGTTATATGTAATGGTGAATGTAAAAGAGTAAGAAGCTTGAAACAAGAGAGTCTTAAGGCCCCTTTCACACGGGGCTGTCCGTTTTGACAGACTCCGCTTGCTCAGCGCAGGATCGATCTGTTGATCTCCGCTGAGCGGGCGGATGACATGTCAATCTCCGCTCATTGTGCTGAGATGGACCTGTCAGGGCCCTGCTGTCCTCTATGGGGAGATCGGATGAAAAACGGATCCCCCTGTCCATTTTCAGCTGATTCCATACGATCCAAAAGACAGATGGAAAATAGTAGGGATGCACCGAAACTTCGGCCGTCGAAACATATCGGCCGAAAATGGCCTTTTCTGCAATTTGCCGAAAGAGAAAAATGGCCGGTAATGGAGCCGAAAATGGGGCGGGGCTCCTCCCCCGTGCCCCTAGTGCCGCCCATTACAGGGGTGTTCTATAGCGCAGAAGAGAGGAGAGCCACCGCCGTCCTGGTTGATTAGAGCGCCGGGAACATAACCGCTTTCATTTCAATAGCTGTGTGTTCCCCACCTTCACATACAGCCCTTCCCCTTTGTCCGGGGAACTTTGATAGGCAGATCACCCATCCCAGGATTAGACGGGTGAGTGTCCGGGCAAAGAGGGGCTGTATGTGACGGCACACGGCGGGGAACACACAGCTATTGAAATGAAAGCGGTTATGTTCCCAGTGCTCTAATCAACCAGGCAGCGGCTCTCCTCTCTTCCCCTGCACTGGCTGGCTGCGCTGGGGACGCAGGCTGGCTGGCTGCCCTGGGGACGCAGGCTGGCTGGCTGCCCTGGGGACGCAGGCTGGCTGGCTGCCCTGGGGACGCAGGCTGGCTGGCTGCCCTGGGGACGCAGGCTGGCTGGCTGCCCTGGGGACGCAGGCTGGCTGGCTGCCCTGGGGACGCAGGCTGGCTGGCTGCCCTGGGGACGCAGGCTGGCTGGCTGCCCTGGGGACGCAGGCTGGCTGGCTGCCCCGGGGACGCAGGCTGGCTGGCTGGCTGCATCTGACGGGCACTGGTGAGGCTGCATTGATCTCTTGTATCATGTCCCCAGTCTTGGACCATCTCCTGTACCATGTCCCCAGTCTGACCATCTCCTGTAGAAAAATATTTAAAAAAAATAAGTTTTGTTATCAGTCATTTTCGGTATCGGTTTTCGGCCTAGTGTATTTTTCATTTTCGGTATCGGTTTCGGCACCAAAAAACCCATTCGTGCACCCCTAGAAAATAGGGTTTCCATCTGTCTGGATTGGGCAGATCGGATAGCGTCGGATGTCAGCGGACATGTCACAGCTGACATCAGGCGGACCTGTTCGGACAGCATGTGTGAAAGGGCCCTTACTAGCTTATAAAATATTGCATATTCTTTCCACCTGTTTATATATGCATAAACATGCATATATAAAAAAAACAAAAACAGACAATTCCACTGTAAAGTAAAACAAATTATATTCTATGCACACACACACATAAATATATATATATATATATATATATATATATATATATATATATATATATATATATATATATATATATATATATATATATATATATATATATATATATATATATATATATATATATATATATATATATATACACACACATATATACATATATACATACACATACATACATACACACACATACATACACACACACCAGTATCTCACAAAAGTGAGTACACCCCTCACATTTTTTGTAAATATTTTATTATATATTTTCATGTGACAACACTGAAGAAATGACATTTTGTGCGGCGTATGGTCCAAGCACTGACAGGCTGACACCCCCACCCCTTCAACCTCTGCAGCAATGCTGGCAACACTCATACGTCTATTTCCCAAAGACAACATCTGAATATGGCGCTGAGCACATGCACTCAACTTCTTTAGTTCGTCCATGGCAAGGCCTGTTTTGCTCTGCAGTGTGGTTGAGCATCATGGGAAATGTAGTTTTAAACATCTGGGGTGCCAAGGTTCGCCATCACTGGCCTAGGCCATCTTTATGTAGAGCAACAATTCTTTTTTTCAGATCCTCAGAGAGTTCTTTGCCATGAGGTGCCATGTTGAACTTCCAGTGACCAGTATGAGAGAGTGAGAGCGATAACACCAAATTTAACACACCTACTCCCCATTCACACCTGAGACCTTTGTAACACTAACGAGTCACATGACACCAGGGAGGAAAAATGGCTAATTGGGCCCCATTTGTACATTTTCACTTAGGGGTGTACTCACTTTTGTTGCCAACGGTTTAGACATTAATGGCTGTGTGACGAGTTATTTTGAGGCGGGCAGAAAATAACATTTACAAAAATGAGGGGAGTACTCAACTTGTGTGAGTGTCTCTCTTGCTCTCTATTTATGCATTATATGAAATACTTGCACGTACTTATGACAACAAACACTGCTCTATATGGATAATATCTTTAAAATAAAACCTCTTCGAATTACCAATGTATCTCACATATACACTATAATACAAGCAGAGAGATATTTGCAGTATATGTTATTAGGGCAAGGACAGATGTACTGTAAAAAAAGTATTTTATTAAATCAGAAGGCCTGATTTAATTAAGAAAAAAAGATATACCACTGACCCCAGAAAAGGAGAGCGCGCGCACCGTGCATTCCCAGCACAGTGACCAAGTTGTCAAGAACAGCTTTTGATCATTCTTTATAGTTGTTGCCCAATGTGACAACCAACGTTCACATGATTGCAAAAGCTCTTGACGTTATTGTCTGTTGACAGAACTGTTGTCCTAAAATCTAACCATTAGTACGCTCCTTTTGACAATTGTTTAACTTTCAGCCAACAAATGTTGGATGACAGGCTAGACGGCGGACAAAGGTTTGATGTCAGATTTTCGTATCGTGTGTACACAAATCCGTCACACAAAAGCCGAAAGTACAAACAGGCATGCTCAGAATCAATGCTCAAACATGAAATTAGCAGAAGGGGCCCAAAGGGTGGCGCTCAAGAGCTGAAATTTCTCATAGTACAGCACTATGTTCGTGTTTGTTGCATGACAATTGTGTACCGTTAGTATGCAAGACAAGATCCTGGCACACGCCCTTAAGACCAAAAATCAGACGCTAGGTTGGCCAACAATCGCGTCATGTGTACGAGGAGGCTTTAGACAGAGTTGTGAGACAGCTTTGTAAGGGTCTTTTCACACTGCGGCGGTTTGCAGGCGCTATTGCACTAATAATGGCGCCTGCAAACCGACCCGAAAGTGCCGCTGCTTTGTCTCCAGTGTGAAAGCCCCGAGGGCTTTCACACTGGAACGGTGCGCTAGCAGGACGGTAAAAAAAAAAAAAAGTCATCATCTTCGGACCGATGAAGGAGCGGAGTATATACCGCTCCTGCCCACTGAAATCAATGGGACAGTGCGGCTATACCGCCGGCGCTTTGCGGTGGTTTTTAACCCTTTCTCGACCGCTAGCGGGGGGTAAAACCGCCCCGCTAGCGGCCAAATCCCGTTGGTAAAGCTTACCGCCAACGCCGCCCCCGCCCCAGTGTGAAAGGGCCCTTAGGATGCAATCTCTGAATGTGGTTCATTCTTTAGGGATGGAGTTGGCTTCGTTTTCTGTCATGCTATGTTGAGCATGGGACAGCAAGCCTTGGTTCACGCTATAAACTGCATGTGAATCGCACAGGAACCACACCGCATTCCATTTCATTTCGCACGCAATTCAGTGATGTGCGATTTATCCAATTCATTTTGAATGGGCTCAAATCACACCGCATCGCGTGCATGCACCAATTTTGGATCCGCACTGCAGTGCGGATCACATGAAATGTATAGTTATTCCTGCGCTACCATGTATACGAAGGGCAATGAACGTTGAACTGCTGCAAGCACAGAATGTAGGTCAAGCTCAGCCCATACGGCAATAGAAATAAGGTATGTAAAAATAGAAATAAGGTATGTAAAAATAGAAATAAGGTATGTAAAAATTGGTGCTGCGCAGTTCTTTAAAAAAAAAAAAAGAAAAAGGTGTTTAGGGATCCCCTGATGAAGTCACGTGACCGTGACCTCACGTGTAGGGACGGGATAGGCATCCAAGACTGATATATGCAAACGAGCTCGCCGCTCGTAGGAGAGAAGTTTTCTGTGTTTTTTTCTTGTAAGTGAAGTGAGTACCCTCACCATTGTTTTAATAAAAACCAACCTCTAATTGAAATACTACACTATTTGGCCCCTTCTTTTCTTTAATCCCCCTCCTGCTCCACTCAGAGACAAAGACCCACTAACAGCTCCATACAGCCCAGGAATCTAAGTGAGAGGCAGTTAGGAGTACAAGGAAGAAGCAGCCATTACGAGCAACTTTATGCGGTTACCTCTTTACTGCAAGGTAAGAGGCCACTTCACACCACTGTGCGTCCTGTAAAGAGGAGATCACCCCCCATGCTTTCAGCACCTTATTGCACATTTTCTGATTAGCCACATTAAGAGGATATAATTCCATTGGACTACATTCCCAGTCCCACTATATATTTTGCACACGTTTGCCTTTATTTGAATTTCTACAAGTTCTACAGTGGACTTATTTTGGTTATAGGTTTATTATACATTGCATTGGTGATTTTTGCACATATTGATTGCACATTTAATTTATTAATTGCTGTTTTTTGCACAATGTTTTTTGCCTACTTGCATGATCCATTGAGGTTTTTAGTGATTGTATATTGATTTTAGTGTTTCCAGTAAGATACTTATCACATCTGGCCTTAAGTCTTTATTGAATGATTTTCTTGCACTTTGCTATTACCACCGATTATTGTGGAATATCACACTGCACCTATTGGGTATAGAAGTGCTCTATATTGATTGTACTTATTCTTATATGGTTTCTGTTTTTTTATATGTTTAAATCATTTTACGTGTTCATTTACCTTTGTACTATTACCTCTAGCAGCATAGGTTTGTTTTTTTTTAAAGAACAGCGCCCACCAATTTTTACATAACCGGATCACATGGTACTTTTGTAGCATGCAATCTGATGCAGGCAAACACACTGTTTTGACCTGCATTAAGGGTGTCGTTAAGATTACACTGACACCCACTGTAGATCACAAGGGCAGTACGATTTTAATGTGGTGCGGGAAACCTTCATGGATCATGGGGTTTCCCGTACCTCATTAGTGTGGCTAGGTACCAGTAGACAAATATGGGATTGCTGGGGGGGTAGGGGTGGTGTTATTGTGGAGGGTGGTAACTGAGAACAGAATTCATGAACAAAAATAGTCTACAAGGAGACCATCAGAACCAGAGTGTAATATAATAAGGTTGTTTGCATCAAGAAGTGGTGGAGTGCACGAAATGTCATCTTTTCTATGAAAAATTGGTTGGTGCTCTTATGTTACAGATGAGTTATGCTACAATACAGGATAGGTGTTCAAAGTGTCTGGTTAGATCCAAATCTTTCACTAGCAATTCGGGGTAAATTTAGATCCTCTTGATGTGTGTCATCAAGTGTTGCAAGTTATTTTTGTGCAGCTTCTCAGGACAGCAAGTAAGGGATGAAAACTTCAGCTGAAGGAAACATCAAGCCAACTAGCTGCTAATTCATGATAATTAGTGGTGTGAACACTTTATAAAATAAAAGCACAACTAAAAAGGGGTTGTAAACCCTCAAGGTTTTCCACCTTAATGCAGTCTATGAGCGTTTTTGAGCATAAGCATTTTTTTTTTCTTCCACAAACCCTCCCCTCAGCTAATTTCTCCTTCTTTTGTGTGGTTTCAGTCTTTTTTTGAGCTTTTTCACACTTGTTTGTGCGTTTTTGGGCACTTAGGAGTCTTTGAGCTCGAAAGCTCGTCAGCTCGTCTCAAAAACGTGTTTGGTGGGGGGTTCTGCCTGTAAAGAGCATATGCCTGTAAACCTCTGAAAAAGCCAGTGTATATGGACACATTGGCCAACATGGAGGGGAGTTTCAAGGCAGAAAAAAAAAAAAAATGAAAGCTCAAAAGCCTGTAGGAGCCGCTTCTTTGAGATGCAGTGTGCATGAGCCCTTACGCTATTAGGTATAGAGCTTTCTAAATGTAATGCCTTATAGAATTTAAAATGATATATATCTATATATCTCTATCTATCTCTATATCTATATCTATATATATTTATTAATGGGCTACAGATCCACAAATCGACCACTACCCCTGGTGTGTGTATTGATTGCTCTCAGGGCAGGAAAGAAAAGGAGTTGTGACTGAAGTATGTGAAGAATGCTTGCACCTACGCAGAGACAGTCATCCACACTGTAAGAAGAAACAAGGACCATTTTGTGTCTTGTAGTTTCCAATCAAGGTCCTCCATTGATACAGTTACATTTCACCAAGCTCAATATACAGAAAAAGATTACTGGTGCATAATAAAAAAATTATTATGATCATCTTCTCCATATCCAGTGCAGAGTGTGCAAATATGGAAAGCTGAACTTTAAGCTATAGTGCCCTTATAGGAAAAAGATATACAGTATATGTTCTGGGGGGACACCCGAGTGCCTCTGTACTGTTCTTTAAGCAATATAAATAAGAAAAGCTTCCCACAAATGCAAGAGACTTGAGCAGCGTGGAACCTGATCTTTGGAAAAGTCTGCGGAGCAGTAATGTCTTTCATATTAGCCGAAGCAGACATGCAGACAGTCAAGGAAATCAATAATGCATGAATGATCTTCTGTGACTTGGGGCAAATACAGGGTTTCCTTAGCTTGTGGGACTACAAATCATTCCTTCGGTCTTTTATTTTGAAAAATATACCAGACATTCAGATCTACAAAATATATGAGAAAAAAAATCACCAATACCAAAGTCTGATTATATGCGATTACTGAAAGGAATGTATAGTGAATTATTTTCCTTCTTTTTCATTGTGTTGACATACACCACAATTCCTCAGCAAAATCATTGCAATAATTAAACTAGACTAATCCTACAAATGTACTCTAGTGGGATTAGCACAACTAACCAACTGCCTTTCCAAATCCATGTACCGTATTTATCGGAGTATAACACGCACCCCAAGTTTAGGAGGGAAGTTTAAGGGGGAAAAAAAAAAAAATAGAAAAAAAAAAAAAAAAAAACACTTTACATTTAAATGCCCATTAATGCAGCCTTATCAGTGTCCATCTGCAGCCTTGCCCATGATTGCAGAATGATCAGTGTAATTTGCAGCCTTGCCCAGTCTCACTGCAGCACGATCGTTTAAAATTAGCATTGCCAAGATACACAGAGCCGGATGTCCTATCTACTCGGCGCCTCTCGCAGTCCCGCCTCCTATGATGAACATAACACGTCCAATGGTGGGACTGGGCGTGACTGCGAGCCGAGCCAAGCCTAGTACACAGTACACTCGGCTATGTGTATTTCGGCGGTGCTCGCTCCTCTCCCCTCACAGACAGCGGGGATCGGCGTATAATGTGCACCCACGATTTTCCCCTGACTTTAAGGGGAAAAGAGTGCGTGTTATACGCCGATAAATACGGTAGTTACATAGTAGGTGAGGTTGAAAAAAGACACAAGTCCAACCTGTATGTGTGATTATATGTCAGTATTACATTGTATATCCCTGTATGTTGTGGTTGTTCAGGTGCTGATCTAATAGTTATTTTAAACGATCGATGTCTGCCTGTGGAAGGGAATTCCACATCTGTGCCGCCCTTACAGTAAAGAACCCTCTACGTAGTTTAGGGTTAAACCTCTTTTCTTCTAATTTTAATGAATGACCACGAGTGTTATTAAACTCCCTTCCACAAAAAAGTTTTATCCCTATTGTGGGGTCACCAGTACAGGATTTGTAAACTGAAATCATATCCCCTCTCAAGAGTCTCTTCTCCAGAGAGAATAAGTTCAGTGCTCGCAACCTTTCCTCATAACTAAGATCCGCCAGACCCTTTATTAGCTTTGTTGCCCTTCTTTGTACTCGCTCCATTTCCAATACATCCTTCCTGAGGACTGGTGCCCAGAACTGGACAGCATACTCCAGGTGCGGCCGGACCAGAGTCTTGTAGAGTGGGAGAATTATCGCTTTATCTCTGGAGTTAATCCCTTTTTCAATGTATGCCAATATTCTGTTTGCTTTGTTAGCAGCAGCTTGGCATCGCATGCCATTGCTGAGCATATCTACTAGGACCCCCAGGTCTTTTTCCTTCCTAGATTCCCCTAGAGGTTCCCCAGTGTATAGATTGCATTCATATTTTTGCCACCCAAATGCATTAGTTTACATTTTTCTACATTAAACCTCATGTGCCATGTAGTTGCCCACCCCATTAATTTGTTCAGATCTTCTTGCAAGGTTTCCACATCGACTGCAAGCACAGGGATTGAACTGTTTACCCCATCCTCCAGGTCGTTAATGAACAAATTAAATAGGATTGGTCCCAGCACAGAACCCTGGGGGACCCCACTACCCACCCCTGACCATTCTAAGTATGCCATTTATCACCATCCTCTGAACTCGCCCTTGTAGCCAGTTTTCAATCCATGTACTCACCCTATGGTCCATGCCAATGGACCCCATTTTGTACAGTAAAAGTTTATGGGGAACTGTGTCAATTGTATATAGTCCCTTATCATGCCCTCCAAGAGCTTGCATACTATTGATGTTAGGCCAACTAGTCTAATTCCCAGGGATGTATTTTGGGCCCTTTGTAAATATTGATGCTACATTGGCTTTTCTCCAATCTGCTGGTACCATTTCAGTTAGTAGACTGTCAGTAAAAATGAGTAACAATGGTCTGGCAATTACTTGACTGAGTTGAGTTCCCCAAGTACCCTCGGGTGCAAGCCATCTGCTCCCGGTGACTTATTAATGGTAAGTTTCCCCAAGTCTTAGGCCCCTTTCACACGATCGGACCGTTCAGGTCCGCCTGTCAGTTTTGACGGCGGACCTGAACGGGCGCTCCATGTTAGCCTATGGAGCGACGGATGTCAGCGGAGACATGTCCGCTGACATCCGACCCGGTCCAATCCGCTAAAAGCAGACAGATGGCTCTACGTCCAGGTCCGTCGCTGGCGGATCGGATGAGATCTGGTGAAAATGGACATGCTGTCCGTTTTCATCCGATCCCTCCATAGGCGGCAGTGGCGCCTGACAAGCCCCCCCCTGCTCAGTGAGCAGAGAGGGACCTGTCATCCGCCGGCTCAGCGGAGATCAACGGAAAGATCTCCCGCTGAGCCGGTGGACAGAGGTGGGCTCCGTAGAAACGGAGTCCGCCTCGTGTGAAAGGGGCCTAATTCTAATGTCCTTTGTTAACCATGGAGGCGCTTCCTGTGATGTGTCACGAGGATAAACACTGCAGTTTTGGTTAATGAAGCCCCCCGATTCCCTCATGAAGACTGAGGAGAATAAATTCAATACCTTCGCCATCTCCCCATCCTTTGCAACCAGCTGTCCTTCCTCATTCTTTATGGGGCCAATATGGTCTGTCCTTTTTTTTACTGTTTACATACTTAAAGAATTTCTTGGGATTTTTTGCTCTCCTCCGCTTTGTGTCTTTCATGTTCAATCTTAGCCATCCTAACTGCACCCTTACATTTCTTGTTGCATTCTTTATAAAGTCTGAATGCTGATGATGATCCCTCAACCTTGTATTTTTTGAAGGCCTTCCCTTTTGCTTTTATATGCATTTTTACATTGGAGTTAAAGTGGTTGTATACCCATTTTTTGTTTTTTTAATATCTCCTAAACCTGTACAGTTTAGGAGATAATCACTTTGCATGCAGCCGCTGATGTCAGCAACGCATGCACTGTGAATGCCCGGCTGAAGGTCCAGCATGTGCGCGCGAGTGACATCATCGCGGCTCCGGCCACTCACAGTGCCAGAGCCGTGAACCCGGAAGACAAGCCGAGGACAAAATGTCAGCTCCCTCGGCGTGGACCGGCCTGCGATACAGGGACCTCGTTCTAAGGTAAATATTTCATAGTGAGCTAGTATGCGATGCATACTAGCTCATTATCCTTTTGCCTAAGGCCCCTTTCACACGAGGCGGACTCCGTTTCTACGGAGCCCGCCTCGGTCCGCCGGCTCAGCGGGAGATCTGTCCGTTGATCTCCGCTGAGCCGGCGGATGACAGGTCCCTCTCTGCTCACTGAGCGGGGAGGGGCTTGTCAGGCGCCGCTGCCGCCTATGGAGGGATCGGACGAAAACGGACAGCGTGTCCGTTTTCGTCAGATCTCACCCGATCCGATAGCGACGGATCTGGACGTAGAGCCATACGTCTGCTTTTAGCGGATCGGACGGGGTCGGATGTCAGCGGACATGTCTCCGCTGACATCCGACGCTCCATAGGCTAACATGGATCGCCCGTTCAGGTCCGCCGTCAAAACTGACAGGCGGACCTAAACGGTCCGATCGTGTGAAAGGGGCCTTACAGGGGTTTTTTTTTTCTGAGGGTATACAACCACTTTAAGTACTAAGCATTATATTAGGGATCCGAGTGACAAAATGTTTTTTATGTCCTCAGAAGAGGATTGCGCATTTTAATGTAAACAATGATCTACTGCCAAGTAAAGGGATATTTCACAAATACATTCCACAGAAGCCTATAAATATTTTGTTAGGCATCCAAGCTCTCCCAGCCCAGGTTCACACATATGCAGGTTGGAGAACCCGTGCTAATCACATGCGTTTCGAGACCCACAGGCACAACACACTACTCTTTTTGCAGACGTGTAGGGGTGTCAATTCTTAATGACACGCAGCCGCGTTTTTGGAAAAATAAATAAAAAAGGACTTTTTCATGCATTTCCCACAGGCACAGCAGTCCATTCAAATAAATAGGCTGCTGTGTCCCCACAAACGCTGTACGCCGGACCTGAACAGATGTAAACCTAGCTGAGGGCTAGGTTCACACCTGTACAGTTTTTTGCTAATTTTCAGAAACAAAGATTGATCGATTGAATTGATTTAACATGGTTTCCATTAACATCTATGCAGTTTCCTGCAGTGCATTTTTTTTTTGTATTGCAGAAAGGTGTGTTTTTGGGTTCATAGACTTAAATGGCAGTGCATCAAAAATGCATGTACATTAGGGCTGAAACAACTAATCGATGAAATTCATCGATTACTATTTTCATAATCGATTAATCGGCCAGTAACATAATGGGGTTAAAAAACCCTAAAATGAGCCCTTTATAGTACAAAAAGAGCAAATAATCGCTACTATAAATATTACTTTCACTGCTCTACACTAAAAAAAAAAATTTAGCCCCTTACAGTAGTGATTATCTGCTTTTTTTGTACTATAAAGGGCTAATTTTAGTTTTTTTCACCCCATTATGTTACTAAACGTCTTAGACCTGGTTCACATCTATGTGTTTTTTGGTGCTTTTTGCAGAAACGCACTACAGTTCATCCACATGGTTTCCTATGTGACACGTTCACGCAAAACGGTGCTTTTTTGGTTCAATATACTTCAATAGACAAGCTGCAGAAAAGCATGTAATGCGTTTTTGCAGCAATATGTGTTTTTTAATCTGCCCAACAAATTGGCCAAAAAAATGCAAAAACGCAAATCGCAGCAAAATCACATGCACAAAAATCAAAACGCACAGCAAAAAGCACTGCAGAAACAGATGAAAAGCAAACTGCATAGGTGTGTACTGAGCCTTATGCTGGCCACATGGATCAATTTTCAGCCGAGAATATTCAGATGAAAAATCTTTGTACATTCACTGAATGAAAGAACGAACGTTCTTAAAATTACATTTTTTTTGAAGGAAGACATTGTTTTTGTTTTTAATAAAAAAAATTTGATCACTGAGTCTGATGATATTTACCAGATTCACCCTTTAATAGTATATACAGTATATCTCTCTTCTAATAGTATATACAGTATATAAGGGCCTATATCTAAGGGCCCTTTCACACTGGAGCGGTTTGCAGGTGCTATTGCGCCAATAATAGCGCCTGCAAACCGACCCGAAAGTGCCGCTGCTGTCTCTCCAGTGTGAAAGCCCCTCGGGCTTTCACACTGGAGCGGTGCGCTAGCAGTACGGGAAAAAAAGTCCTGCTAGCAGCATCTTCGGAGCGGTGAAGGAGCGGAGTGTATACCGCTCCTGCCCATTGAAATCAATGGGACAGCGCGGCTATACCGCCGGCAAAGCGCCTCTGCAGAGGCACTTTGCGGTGGTTTTTAACCCTTTCTCGGCCACTAGCGGGGGGTAAAACCGCCCCGCTAGCGGCCGAATACCGACGGTAAAGCGCCGCTTACAATATCTTTACCGCCGACGCCGCCCCAGTGTGAAAGGGCCCTAATAGTATATACAGTATATCTCTTCTGTCTGTTATTCTCAGAGTGGATTCGATATTTTGCTCCCTAACCATATAGTTGGTTATTTATATTTACCACTGCATAGAGATAGTTGAGAATAAATTACCTTTTTTTTAAAACTGTACACATTAACTAAATTATACACCACACTTTTTGTTAAGGTTATTAACCGAATAATGGATTAATTGAAACAATAATCGGCCAACTAATCGATTATGAAAATAATAATTAGTTGCAGCCCTAATGTACATGCATTTTTGGTAGGTTTTTGCTTAACATCCAGTCTCCCCCTTGTACAAAAAAAAAAAAAAAAATAAGTATGAACGCACATCAAAAACGTGCTTGAAAACAGATGATAAACACACTGCAAAAACGCACCGAAAAACGAACAAAAGAGCACATGCACAGGTGTGAACCTACATACAAAAAGTGAGTCACTTTTCCTTGGCTGTTTGTGACAGGAGTGAACCTAGCCTAAGGTCCCATGCAAGGGCCGTGTTTGCCGGGGTGTTCTGTGCATCCCTGTGCAGGCAGTCCTATTCATGTCAACTGGAATGCAGCAGCTGCACAGACAGCCATTATTCCCAATTTGACAGTCATTAGGTGCATGGCTCCAAATGCAGACACCCTCAGTTACAGCACTTGTCCCACACTAGTGGGAAACTGGGAGCAGCAGCTGTGCTCATGCAGCTACAGTTTTAAAGCCCACCAAGTGCCCACTAACCGATAACAAGCAGCCACTTGGGGTCTTACACATACCAAGGAAAACGAAAAAAAAAAAAAAAAAAAAAAAAAAAAAAAAAAAAAACTTTGCTTATCAAGGTAGCACACCCTGTCAATCTTGCCTATTAAAAGTCACTGGGACAATGCTGCAACTGCGAGCCAAACACTTTGCTCACAGTTGAGGCATGGGTAATACCAATAAAAAAATAAAGCAAGCATACAGGAAGCTGTGGTAATCAGCTGTGGTAAACCTCCTGAACGTCTGCAAGTTGCTCTACAATCTACCGTAGACGGCTTTTCAGAGGGGTGGTACAGACTGCTACACGTGGAAACTTAGCCTTAAGAATGATGCACAGTCCTATCTATACAGAGTTAACAAACATTTAAAATGCTTAATACGGCCCGATTCTCACCTATGCATTTTTAGTGCTTTTTACAGATTTGCACTACAGTCTATCTACAATGGTTTCATATGGAGCACTTCCTGTGGTGCAAATCTTCAACATTCACACCTAGGCATTTTTAGAGCATCAGGCCTAACAGTTTGAAGTATAAAAATTAAGAACAAAATATCATTAACTGTAAATAAGAGGTAGTTACTCTACAGAAAAAGCTTAAATAAGCCTCTGCTGGTGATTAAAACAGTGTCCCAACTGGGTTATCATTAGAAAACCATTCAGTCTTTGGACAAATTGGTAAAGAGATACTAAACCCATTTGTACATTTGACAAGTGGTGAAAAATGGCAACATCATGATCCACATAAACCATCACTTGAAGGAGTCTAAATTTCTTTTTTTTTTTTTTTAGACCTTCTTTAACAGTCATGTGATCCTTTTCAAGTTCCTTTACAACTCAATGGCCACATACAGTGCCTTGAAAAAGTATTCATACCCCCTTGAAATTTTCCACATTTTGTTATGTTACAACCAAAACCATAAATGTATTTTATGTGATAGACCAACACAGTGGGACATAATTGTGAAGTGGAAGGAAAACGATAAATGGGTTTTCCAAATCTTTTACAAATATGTGAAAAGTGTGGCGTGCATTTGTATTCAGCCCCCCGAGTCAATGCTTTGCAGAACCACCTTTCATTGCAATTACATCCCTTTTTAGGGATGTCTCTACCAGCTTTGCACATCTGGAGATCTGGAGAGTGAAATTTCTGCCCATTCTTCTTTGCAAAATAGCTCAAGCTTACAGATTGGATGGAGAGCGTCTGTGAGCAGCAATTTTCAAGTCTTGTTACAGATTCTCAATACGATTTAGGTCTGGACTTTGATCTAAACCATTCCATTGTAGCTCTGGCTGAATGTTTAGGGTCATTGTCCTGCTGGAAGGTGAACCTCCGCCCCAGTCTCTAGTCCTTTGCAGACTCTAACAGGTTTTCTTCTAAGATTGCCCTGTATTTGGCTTCATCCATCTTCCCATCAACTCTGACCAGCTTCACTGTCCCTGCTGAAGAAAAGCATCCCCACAACATGATGCTGCCACCACCATGTTTCACGGTGGGGATGGTGTGTTCAGGGTGATGTGCAGGGTTAGTTTTCTCCCACACATAGCATTTTGGTTTTAAGCCAAAAAGTTCAATTTTGGTCTCATCTGACCAGAGCACCTTCTTTGCTCAATTTGCTTTGTTCCCCACATGGCATCTCGCAAACTGTAAAACGGGACTTCTTATGGTTTTCTTCTTGCCGCTCTTCCATAAATGCCAGATTTGTGGAGAGCACGACTAATAGTTGTCCTGTGGACAGATTCTCCCACCTGAGCTTTGGATCTCTGCAGCTCCTCCAGAGTTACCATGGGCCTCTTGGCTGCTTCTCTGATTAATGCTCTCCTTGCCCGGCCTGTCAATTTAGGTGGACGGCCATGTCTTGTTAGATTTGCAGTTGTGCCATACTTTCTCCATTTTCAGATGATGGATTGAAACTTGGGTTATTTTTTTTTTTTTATAACCTGCCCCTGCTTTAAACTTCTCCACAACTTTATCCCTGACCTGTCTGGTGTGTCTCCGGGTCTTCGGGATGCCATTTGTTCACTAAGGTTCTCTAACAAACCTCTGAGGGCTTCACAGAACAGCTGTAATTTTACTGAAAATAAATCCACACAGGTGGACTCAATTTACTAATTAGGAGACTTCTGAGGGCAATTGGTTCCACTCGGTTTTAGTTAGGGGTATCAGAGTAAAGTGGGCTGAACAAAAAAGCATGCTACACTTTTCAGATATTTGTAAAAAATATAAAAAAAATGTAAATGTAAAACCATTTATCATTTTCTTTTCACTTAATTATGTGCCACTTTGTGTTGGTCCATCACATAAAATCCTAATAAAATACATTTATGTTTTTGGTTGTAACATAGCAACACTTCAAGGGGTATGAATACTTTTTCAAGGCACTGTATGAGTGACACATCCTGCATGCATCACTGCACAATCCTGTACGATGCCTGGGGCCACACAGAGCTGACTGGCATGCTGGTGGTCACATGACTATTTAAAATAAAAAATGATCTACAGATCAGTAATATTTGCTTAAAAAACCCACAACATTAGCATTTTCTTTGTTTATTGCCATTTACACAAAGACGAAATTCTTTATTCTCTTCTCAGCCACCCCACATGACACATGTATAGTGGTTTGGGGCGGCTCCAGAATTATGATGGACAGCCGAATTCTTCTGGTCAGCCGCCCCATGTGACACACCTTAATGTGCACTTCTGATAGTAGGAAGTGTGGCATTGTCAATCATGGTTCTGCACATGTATCAAATGGGGCGACTGACAAGGAGAAGCTGCTGTCATTCAAAGTTCGGTAGCCGCCCCCCAAAATGCAGGTGTGCCACATGGGGCAGGCGAGATATATCATTTACATTATTTTCAAAGAATGTTATTTATATTTTTATCACTTTTATTTTCAACAAGCAGTCATGTGACTGGCTGAGGAGAGCTCAGCTGTCAATCACAATGCTGAAGCTGGGAGGAAGTGCACGGCTCCCCAATGCTGAAAGTGGGGAATGCACTGAGAGAGTTGCAACCCAAAAGCCTGAGGATAGGCCAGGCATAGTGTTACCACTCTGATTAAGGAAGCAATATGCACTGTCAAGATCACCAAGTAATGTATCTTCTAATATAGGTTTTAAACAAATGTTTACCACACATAGTGAGGGAAAAAAAAAAAAAAAAGTAGTATTAGAGCCAAAAAAAGAAAAATAAATTTTTGGGTTTAATGACGCCTTAAGGAGGATATGTAATGATCACAACAGACAAATTTGCCGGACAGGGAAAATAGTTGCAGAAACTGCAAGCTTAAAGCCCCGTTCACAAGATCAGAGCGTTCAGGTCCGCCTGTCAGTTTTGACGGCGGACCTGAACGGGCGCTCCATGTTAGCCTATGGAGCAACGGATGTCAGCGGAGACATGTCCGCTGATATCCGACCCCGTCCGATCCGCTAAAAGCAGACAGATGGCCCTACGTCTAGATCCGTCGGTGGCGGATGGGATCGGGTGAGATCTGACGAAAACGGACATGCTGTCCGTTTTCATCCGATCCCTCCATAGGCAGCATCGGCGCCTGACAAGCCCCTCCCCGCTCAGTGAGCAGAGAGGGACCTGTCATCCGCCGGCTCAGCGGAGATCAATGGACTGATCTCCCGCTGAGCCGGCGGACCGAGGCGGGCTCCGTGGAAACGGAGTCCGCCTCGTGTGAATGAGGCCTACCTTTATAATGCATGAAAGGAAGTCCGAAAGGCAAGGTTTTAAAAACCTTGTTTCTTGTAATATGCAATTATAAATGGGGCAGTCATTTTTACTCATTTTGTACACACCACTGTTAGCAGTTTTTCATAATAACTCCAGAAATTCAGCCACTTTGGAAAATGGTTTCTAGGGGTTAAGAAAGTAAAACAAGGTGCATGCCACCTCATTGACTTCTCTTTATCAGGGGGTCTTCAAACTGGCGGCCCTCCAGCTGTTGCGAAACTACAAGTCCCATAAGGCATTGCAATTCTGACAGTTGCAAGCATGATTCCCACAGGCAGAGGCATAATGGGAGTTGTAGTTTTGCAACAGCTGGAGGGTTCCCAATTTGAGACCCACGATCTACATATTTACAGAGCACTAGGAGCAGAGCTACTGTTATACTTCTGGCACTAACGCTGGACCTTTTGGTCTCAGCTCCAATCGCTGCAAAGTTGCATGTGGCTGCTGTGCCCGCCCCTCCAATCCCCCTGCCCAATGACATGCGTGTTTTGTATTATGTGAACTCATTCACAATTTACAAAAGGCTCCTGTGAAAGAGCAGCAGAGGGGAGTGGTGTGAAGCACCTCTTCTGTCTGTGTAGTGAAGCAATAGCTATACTATCAGAGCTCCATAAAACTGTAAGATGTAAATAAATAAGTTCACAAGGTGGAATGCACCTCACTGAACCTAACTCATAGTATGCCAGCACATTTTACAGATTGGCTGAATCCCTGGAGTTCAGCTTTATGGCTGGGTACACATCAGATGCAGATGACAGCAGGGGTCTGGTGTGTCCCTGTTCTCCATTGCAGGGATAAGTCAGGCCTGAATTCGGACCTGAAACAGAGCCAATGTCATACAGGACCCCTGTGCAATTCGCATCGCACTCGCTCCGGAGATGTGTGAACCGGCTCCATTGACAGCCAGTCACAATCTCCTGTCATGCGTATTGGATGCAGGGAAACCCATATTCAATTCACACTAGTGTGAACCCAGCCTCATGCTTTCTCACAACACAAATCAGTAAACCCAAAAAAACAACACAAATGATTTTTGTTTGTAAACTGAATACAGTTTATTGAGATCTGTGTAAACTAGAAGTCTAGGGGCTGTAGCTCATGGGAGATGGGATTGAAGGTGGTGGCATGTATTTATACAAAGGAAAGAGGAAAAATTTAAAAAAAAAGCACCCAACAATATGCTAACTAGCTGCCAGTTAGGTAGAGAATAATTGCACTAGAGATCCCTCTAGTGACCAACCTACAAATCTCCATCATTAGCATAACAGTCTGTAACGTAAACATTTAAAAGCAAGGAAAAAAGTAAACAATGCAGTTTTTAATGCACCACACACTCACCAAACTTTAATATTGTGTAAGAATATAGGAGAATGTGACAATCCTGAACCTCACATTAACCCTAAACCCCCTTTACACTGGGGCATCGGCGCTTTACCGTAGTTTTTGCAGGGGGGTTTTCGTCCGCTAGCACTTTTAACCCCCCGCTAGAGGCAGAAAAAGGGTTAAAATGACCCGCAAAGCCCTGCTTTGCCGGCGGTGCCCATTCAGTTCAATATATACACCACTCCAAAGATGCTGCTTGCAGGATTTTTTTTTAACGTCCTGCTAGTGCATCACCTCTGTGTGAAATCCCTCCAGCTTTCACACTGAGACTGCAGGGGAGCCGCTTTACAGGCGCTATTTTTTGCCCAAAAGCACCTGAAAAACATCTCAGTGTGAAAGGGGTCTAAATGTAAATCCTATCATTTCTGAGTGGAGAAAGCTGCGTGTTTTGCTTTCTCCAGATTTTGTAGTTCTGGATCGGAATAATAAATCCTGTGTCCAGGTTTTGCTAGACACCTGGCTGACTATACGGTGTGCGGGGTCATTATATACTCAGGGCCGAGGATAGCTCAGAGCTCCCAGTTTGGAGACGGAAGGTCTCACCCGGGGTCAGGGGGCACCAGCCAGAAGCCACGAGACAGAGGTCTCAGAGGAGTCAGAGAGCTGCAAGTTCTAAATTTATAGATTTTTGATTTTTTTATTACCCAGTTGTCACTAAAGATTTTAGGGGCGGCAGTGCTTCAACCCCATTAACCATTATTTCTATAAAAGGAACCTGGTATTTCACACTGGAGCAGGAGGTTTAGGTTATGAGAGGGGAAATAATGTTTACAAGCACAAGATTATTATAGAGTAATGAAGAAATATTATGGATATTTTTAGAAATTTCCTGTATTCTGCAACTGCTGCCAGTGTAATGTAAACACAGGAAACCACAAAATCACGCACACACACACCATATACAGTGTGCAACAAAGCAACATCAGAAACATTGCACCTGTTTTTGCCTGTATATCAACTGAAAATATTTCTGCATAACTTCTTCCTTTCCTCTGACCGGATGCAAGTGTAAAATTTCCCCAAAAAGGGGGGGGGGGGAGCAAGACATGGGCTCTAAGGCCCCTTTCACACTGGGGCGGTGGGGGCATCGCCGGTAAAACAGCGCTATTTTTAGCGCTGTTTTACCGTCATTTTTGCGGCTGTATTCGGCCGCTAGCGGTGCGATTTTAACCCCCGCTGGCGGCCGAAAAAGGGTTAAACCCACTCGTACAGCGCGGCTGTAGCCGCGGTATTACCGCGGTATAGCCGTTCTGTCCCATTTATTTCAATGGGCAGGAGCGGTGAACACACCGCTCCTTCACCGCTCCAAAGATGCGGCTTGCAGGACTTTTTTTACCGTCCTGCCAGCGCACCGCTTCAGTGTGAAAGCCCTTGGGCTTTCACACTGAACAAACAGCGGAGGCTGTTTAGGGGCGGTTTGCAGGCGGTATTTTTAGCGCAATAACGCCTACAAACCGCCCCAGTGTGAAAGGGGACTAACCCCACTATATTATCCAAAAAGAATCTCTCAAAACTGTTAGGCTACATTCACACCTGCAATTTATCCCGATCCAAATTGCAGTGGCAGGAATCTTCAGAATCCTGCTGCTAGCTAAGGCGCCAGCCCTGTTCACTATAATGTCAGGTCGCCAGCGGCTGCAGCTATTGGCTTCTGTCTGCACAGCCAGAGTGACCGGTGGTGATCACCGCTGGACGCACTTCATGTTCATTCAGCGATGATCACCGCAGGTAACAGCCGGCTGTTTGGAGAGCCGTGAACAGTTGTGGATGCTGGCGACCAAAGTGAACAGAGCCGGCGGCCGCAGCTAGCCGCTTACAGCAGCAGCAGCAGGAATTTCCATCAGGCTAATCAGTGGTGTGAATATAGCCTTAGATAGAACAAGTAGAGAGAGTTCATTACTTTATCCCTTTAGCTGCCGGAACAATTTTTACTTTTATAAAAAAAAAAATGCCACAATCCCCTATAATTTTATAAGATATAAAGAAAGAAAAAAAAGGAGGTGCTGTGTAAGTGAATACCAAATATGTCGTGCTTTACAATTGCGTGCACCCATAAAACAGCAAACTATGATACCCAAAATTGTTCGTAGATGCTTAAAAACCTTCACAGATCAGCAATGTACAGTTAACCATGACTGACAGCCCTAAAGTTTTTCCTCTCACTCCAGTGTACACAATTCCTAATCTATGTTACAAAACTGTCAGTTATATACACACACAAGTGCCCAGGGGTACATATGATTAAGTATGTGCATGTGTGATGTGTTGGGGGTTTACTTGACCATCTCAAAAGGGAGGCAGGTGTGACATGACAAGCCTCTTAACAGTTAGTAGAGAATAGTAGGTAGATTTTATAGAGACACCAGGGACCTATTAGACCCCGATGTCTCCTTTGCACTGACACCATGCACATTGGGAGTACAATGTCCCTTGATCAGCTCATTTTCCGGACATAGCTGGCCAGAATCTGACAGCTGTTCACCTGGAAGTGCTTTAAGCCCCATAGAGGGCACCTATAACCTACTGTCCATGTGTTTTTGATGCAAAAAAATAAATAAAAAAGCACTGGACTGCATCTTGTGTGAACCGATCCTTAACCAGGAATCAACCTCCCAGTTTCTTTGCCCAGGCCCTCGAGCCTCTGGCAATGCTGATTAGAAAATCGCCTTTTGTCCAGAGCCTTAGATTCGGGACACTAGAAGAAAAGTTGTCCCTCTATGTGGACGATGACTTTCTGTATTTGCACCATGTGGGTCCTTCATTGATGGCAGCTCTGGAGTTTAATACCTTTGGGACCTATTCCAGTATTTGCATCAATTGGACCAAATTGGTTGGGTCTCCCCTAAATCGCCAGGCTCGACATTGGCTTACCCCTTCCCATAGAGGTGGGTGGAAGAATTTGGGTATTTGGGAGTTTAGGGGACACGGGGTGACCAAGAACATACTGCTATACTCAATCAGCACAATCTACAACACTGTTCTGTAACAGTACAATGGTGTACTTGAGAATGTTCATGTCAGGATACATTAATCACTTTTTACCGTGCCTACCACTTTTCTAGATTGGATGTTGAGCCAATAAGCATATAAGACAAAACCTAAAGAAGCAAAAAATGATTCTTGTTAAAAAAATAACTGATCAGTTCTCACAGATCTAGACAATCTGAGAAAGAAGGAAGGTCTTTGGCCACTGCTGTCAATAGAAGTGCCTTCTGCCAAACACCACACAGATATCCAAGTTCAAATGAAAGTCCTCAGATTGCAATAGCCAGCAAAGATATAGACATCAGACAAACAAGACCCATCTGTCAGTGTTTGCAAAGTGACAGCCTTTCTAACCCTCTGCAGTGCTTCAGCATTTGTAGGCTTGCATGACAGCACTTGTTCGTCAGACCGTCTCTATGGAAACCTCAGAGCCACCGCTCACAAATCTTTCCACAGGAGAAAAGCTAAATGAACTTCTTGCGTGTCACCAATGAGAAAAGACTGCACAAGAGTCATTTTCCTGTGTCATTGTCTAACAGGCCGACAACTATAAATTGCATTAACTAAAATCTACTCCTAGTAAAATCCGACTGCCTTAGAAACACAGCTAATGGAAATTAAAATGCTATTAATAATGTTAAATATTTCTATTTTTTCCCTTATTTGTAACCCCATATGACCTGCAAATGACACTGGTGATGGTGGGACTCTAAGTAGCTCCATTAAAAACTGTCTGTGTTGCATTCTGCAATTAGATGATCTCGTTTATGCCTTTGAAACATTAAAATGGGGTTCTAAAGGCAGAAGGTATTTTACCATAATGCATTCTATGCATTAAAGTAAAACCTCCTGGGTGTAGCTCCCCCTGATACCTACCTGAGCCCCATCTCAATCCAGCGACGTGCACAAGAGCAACGACTCTCTCAGGTCTCTCTTTTCATTGGCTCACACAGATGTGTGAGCCATTGGCTCCTCCTGCTGTCAATCACAGCTAGTGAGCCAATAAGGAGAAAGAGGAGGCCGCAGGTCGAGCCGTTCTGAGTAAATGGACAATGTCCATTCACAGGAGCATGGCTCGGGTATGAGCCTGCTCAAGTGCCCCCATAGCAAGAGGCTTGTTTTTGGGGGGCACTGGGCAGGTGGTAGGAGTCAGGACCAGCGGTGGGGGGTGCATAAAAGAAGAGGATCAAGGCTGTTCTGTGCAAAACCATTAAACAGAGCAGGTAAGTATAACATAACATGTTTGTTTGGCGGCAGGCAAAGCAAGTTGGCACAACCTGCAATAGCACCCTCCAGACCACCAGAGGGAGCCTGCTCCACTTCTAGCACCACTACTGTCTTTCCTCTCT
Source organism: Lithobates clamitans (assembly GCA_037952925.1). Lineage (NCBI taxonomy): Eukaryota > Metazoa > Chordata > Amphibia > Anura > Ranidae > Lithobates > Lithobates clamitans. Next base: position 853,133 of record JBBGZY010000534.1, read on the forward strand.
GTGGTCACGGAGAAGGGAGAAGAGCCGGGCCAGGATCTCATAGCACTGGTGAGACCCAGGCTGCACCCCCCCTCCCAAAGTGACAGGCTGCAACCATCCCCCCCAGGTGTTAAGCTGCATCCCCCTCCCACAAAATGACAGGCTGCAACCACCACACTGCACCCCCCCCCAGTTGACAAGCTGCAAACCCCCCCTCACCCCCCCCCCCCCCCCAGGTGACAAGCAGCACCTCCCGCATCCCCTGACAGGCTGCAGCCACCACACAAATTAGCAGCAAACTGCCCCACCCAACATCAGTGGGGGTGAATTCCAAGCAGCAGGTTCCTGGCGGGGGCCGATGAACTACAACTACCGCCAGCCATTGCAGCGGACAGCTTGTAGTTTCTCAATGAATTATGAGGGTGCTGGTGAGCGCTCTTATAGTTCATTGATCTTTCTGGACTAAAAAGTAACTGCCTGTCTGTATCAGGGGTAGAAGAATGTATCGCACAGAGAAGAATGTGCACTTTTTTTTAAAAGCGAACTTGGCCTTTGTTAGTCAAGTCCATCTTCATCTGCTGGGGCATCGAATACTACCCTCTCCTCAGACTGACAATGCTGCTGTCCAAAGGGGTCTCCATTATTCCTCTATCCAGAGTGGAGACACCCTAAAGCCTTGTACCAAGAAAAAAAAAAAATTAAAAAAATTGATAGCTCTGGTCGGAGCTGCCGTACTAACAATCCGATGTTAGTACAGCAAGCTCCTCTACTGTGCTTGTGTTCCGACAGGGGGATGGCCCCCTTCACAAGGACACTACGGTCAGCGCTCTCGATCGGCAGACCTTTTCAGACATGACCCTTTGACAGAAGCCAGCTTCTGTTGGACAGGCTGCAGTACACACGGGCCGAATGACGGACGGTTTCTATTGAACCAGCCTATGCCGCCCGACAATCAGCACCATGTGTACTAGGCTTAAAATGATGGTAAAGTCTCAAGGTTTTTCACCTTAATGCATTCTATGCATTAAAGTAAAACCTCCTGGGTGTAGCTCCCCGATACCTACCTATTAAGGTGAAAAAGCTTCTGTGCTGCAGCTGCCCTCCAGATCCCCCTTTTTCTTACCTGAGCCCAATCCAGCGATGTGCACAAGCCCAGTGGCTCCAGCCACTGTCTCTCTCTTTATTGGACAGATTGATAGCAGCAGGAGCCATAGGCAGCTGTCAATCAAATCCTGTAACACGGGAGCAAGGGGCGTGGCAAGGACAAGGGATCTACTCGCATGCGAGACAGATGCATGGTGACCCCATGGGGACAGTTTTCACCGATTTAGGCTTTTTCCCTATTCAGTTGCTGCCGCGACTTCTTTGCAGGATCAAGCTGGAAAGAAAACCGGTAATTCTTGTAGCCCCAGCATGGCCCAGAAGGTCCTGGTATGCAGATATCGTAAAGATGGCAGTCGGGGACCCATGGACCCTTCCACTGCGTCCAGACCTACACTCGCGGGGGCCGATATTCCATCCTACCTTACAAACTCTAAGTTTGACAGCTTGGCTATTGAAGCCCAAGATCTGAAGAGATATAGTCTCTCCGGGTCAGTGATTTCTACTGTCATTAATGAAGCCGGCTTCCGGAGTCATATATTATGGTCTGGAGGGCTTATATTTTCTGGTGTGAATCCAAGAGTTGGCGTCCTCGGAAATATCACATAGGTAGAATTCTTGTTTTTTCTACAAGTACAAATCAAGCTCGCCTTGAGTACTATTAAGGGCCAAGTCTCGGCTTTATCGGTCTTATTTCAAAGACCGCTTGCTTTGCATTCTTGGTCCAGGGTTTTTATACAAGGGGTAATGTGGTTTATTCCACCAGTTAGACCACCCTTAAACTCTTGGGACTTGAACTTAGTTTTTTGTCGGTATTGCAAAAACAGCCCTTTGAACCATTACAGCATACTCCCTTGGTCCTTCTGACAAGGAAATTAGTGTTTTGGGTTGCTATATAGTTACATAGTAGGTGAGGTTGAAAAAAAGACACAAGTCCAACCTATGTGTGTGATTATGTGTCAGTATTACATTATATATCCCTGTATGTTGCAGTCATTCAGGCGATTATCTGTTTCTTGAAGCTATCAATGCTCCCCGCTGAGACCACCGCTTGTGGAAGGGAATTCCACATCCTTGCCGCTCTTACAGTAAAGAACCCTCTAGGTAGTTTAAGGTTAAACCTCTTTTCTTCTCATTTTAATGAGTGGCCGCGAGTCTTGTTAAACTCTCTTCTGCGAAAAAGTTTTATTTCTATTGTAGGGTCACCAGTATGGTATTTGTATATTGAAATCATATCCCCTCTCAAGCGTCTCTTCTCCAGAGAGAATAAGTTCAGTGCTCACAACCTTTCCTCGTAACCAATATCCTCCAGACCCTTTATTAGCTTTGTTGCCCTTCTTTGTACTCGCTCCATTTCCAGTACATCCTTCCTGAGGACTGGTGCCCAGAACTGGACAGCATACTCCAGGTGCGGCCGGACCAGAGTCTTGTAGAGTGGGAGAATGATCGTTTTATCTCTGGAGTTGATCCTTTAATGCATGCCAATATTCTGTTTGCTTTGTTAGCAGCAGCTTGGCATTGCATGCCATTGCTGAGCCTATCATCTAATAGGACCCCCAGGTCCTTTTCCATCCTTAGATTCTCCCAGAGGTTCTCCCCCCAGTGTATAGATTGCATTCATATTTTTGCCATCCAAATGCATTATTTTACATTTTTCTACATTGAACCTCATTTGCCATGTAGTTGCCCACTCCATTAATTTGTTCAGGTCTTTTTGCAAGGTTTCCACGTCCTGCTGAGAAGTTATTGCCCCGCTTAGCTTAGTATCGTCTGCAAATACAGAGATTGAGCTGTTTATCCCATCCTCCAGGTCGTTTATGAACAAAATAAATAGGATTAGTCCCAGCACAGAATCCTGGGGAACCCCACTACCCACCCCTGACCATTCCGAGTACTCCCCATTTATCACCACCCTCTGAAGTCGCCCATGTAGCCAGTTTTCAATCCATGTACTCACCCTATGGTCCATGCCAACGGACCTCATTTTGTACAGTAAATGTTTATGGGGAACTGTGTCAAATGCTTTTGCAAAATCCAGATACACTACATCTACGGGCCTTCCTTTATCTAGATGGCAACTCACCTCCTCATAGAAGGTTAATAGATTGGTTTGGCAAGAACGATTCTTCATGAATCCATGCTGATTACTGCTAATGATACCGTTCTTATTACTAAAATCTTGTATATAGTCCCTTATCATCCCCTCCAAGAATTTACATACTATTGATGTTAGGCTAACTGGTCTGTAATTCCCAGGGATGTATCTTGGGCCCTTTTTAAATATTGGTGCTACATTGGCTTTTCTCCAATCAGCTGGTACCATTCCAGTCAGTAGACTGTCTGTAAAAATTAGGAACAACGGACCGGCAATCACTTTACTGAGTTCCCTAAGTACCCTCGGATGCAAGCCATCTGGTCCCGGTGATATATACTATATCCTCTGCAAAAAGGGGTTATTGGAATTGGCTGCTCTTTCCTGTAAAGAAACCATATTTAATTATTCACGAGGGCAAGTTATTGTTGGGTCCTCATCCAAGTTTTATGCCTAAGGTGGTTTCAGGTTTTCTCCAAAACCATGTTCTAGGGTAGAGAACTCACTACATTGTCTTGATGTAGTGAGAGCGGTCAAGGTTTATTTAAAGACGACTGCACAGGTCCAAAAGACTGATGTCTTATTGTGCTGCCAGAAGGTCCTAGGAAGGGAAAGGCAGCGTCGAAATCCACTATTGCCAAGTAGATTCGGCAAGTTATAATTGAGGCCTAATGGTTAAAAGGTAAGATTTCACCCTTTCATATCAAAGCGCACTCTACTAGAGCAGTTAGTGCTTCTGGGGCAGTGCATCACCAGGCCTCCATGGCTCTGATCTGTAAGGCTGCAACTTGGTCTGTAGTCCATACATTCACCAGATTTTATCAAGTGGATGTAAAAAAGGGCATGAGGATATCGCCTTTGGGCGCAGTCTGCTGCAGGCAGTAGTATAGGTCCTCAAGTCTGTTGGGCGCCCTGCTTGTTGTGTCTCCCTCCCCTCAAATAGCATTGCTTCAGGACATCCCACATAGTAATTACTATGGTGATCTGTGTCCTGTGATGTACGATAAAGAAAATAGGATTTTTAAAACAGCTTACCTGTAAAATCCTTTTCTTGGAGTACATCATGGGACACAGAGGTCCCTCCCCCCTTTTTCTGGGGTATATGTATATTGCTTTGCTACAAAAACTGAGGTGCTCCTGGTATGGGAGGGGTTATATAGGGAGGCAACTTCCTGTTTAGGGTGTGCCAGTGTCCATCACCTGAAGGTGGTCTATAACCCACGTATTAATTACTATGGTGCTCTGTGTCCCGTGATGTACTCCAAGAAAAGGATTTTACAGGTAAGCTGTTATAAAAATCCTATTTTTCTGTACTTGCACTTCCTGCTGTATTATGTTGAGGTTCAACAATGAGGTTAAACCACAAGCTAGATGACCAAGACATTAAAAGCACTTGAAATGCACCTACCACTTACCCTGAATGTTATACTTGCCAGTTGTACAATATCTAATAAATCTAAAAGACCATTTGAATTTTCTTCTTTTACTAAAATATAAATAGCTTGGCATGTCATATTGGGAAACGTTTTTTTTTTTGTTTTTTTTTTAAGTACGCTTATACTGGATTGTCAAATAGAATGATTGATATTACAATGCTGATGTTAAAAAAATAAAAGTGTACCATAGAACTTCCCTACTCTATCCAAAAAAGGGTTTTAGCTTTAGATATACACAACCGTTCTGCTATAAGCAAAACAAATCACTTGGCTACTTCAGTACTCCATTTCTCGTGTGAGAAGGAGCTAAATCTGCAAAATGCTAACCTTCATGTCATGGCCTGCAGACTAGCAGAACACAGCTCTTTCCATAACTTCCTAAATTCTCTGCATACTTTGCAGCTTTTCCTCTGCAGTTTACATGTAATTTTCAAGGACTACATATCCCATGGTGCCTTGCTTCATGCAAGCTGCGTTTCCTGTACCGACTTCGCCTCTTGCAACGCCTCCTCCTCTCAGCACCTTTGTACTCACAGGGCTTAGTGAATGTGTCACAGAATTCAAGGAAGAAAACGTGTGGGGATCTTTACAAAATTAAGTTTACAAACTACATATTGCTCAGATTAAAAGCAGTAGGCTACAAGTAACTGAAATATGATATGGTAATGAATATACAGTTTTTAAGCTTTGACCGTAGATACGCTTTAAAAACCCAATCCGTCTTTTTTTTGCCTTTAGCAATTGCCCCTCATTTTCTGTTCTGTAGACACAACAGAGGAGATCTCTCCAAAATGAGGAAAACCATCTTGTCCACTTCTCATTAGAATAGGTGTCCCTCGTTTAGAAGATTTCCCCTGAATAAATGTTCTGGTTACAACTTTGTATGTTGGATCTTCCCCCACGTTCAGCCTAGATTCACACTGGTAGGATGCAGACAACGCATGCAATTTGCATAGGAATCGCACCACATTCCTGTGCTTATCATATGTGAGGTCTGTATTTTGTATAGCTCAAATTGCATCGCATCCGTACCAAAATGGGCCAGGAACCTTCCCCTGCACCCGAATCACATCGCATGGATGTTCACACCGATGCGATTCTGGCATTTGCACGGAGTTTTGCGTTCTGTTTTGGGGCGACGTTAAGATAATACTGACACCCACAGCAGATCGCATTGATGCCGTGCGAATGCAATGCAGAAAAACACACAGGATTTACTGTTAGATATACACTCTAAAGTGCCAAATGTAAATGATTGGACCGTGATTCTGGGTATCTCCAGCAGGTGGCTCCATAAAAAACTAGAAATGTTGGTTTCCAACCAAACTGAAGAAATACCAAATGGATCAGTTGCAGACATTCATCATAAAAATGTATTTGATATGGATCAAATAGGGAAGCGTTACCTTAGGTTTCATTTATGCTTTTGTTGTGTATTGTACACACTTTTGTAAATGCAGCATGTCTTATAGGGCGTACACACGGTCGGACTTTGTTCGGACATTCCGACAACAAAATCCTAGGATTTTTTCCGACGGATGTTAGCTCAAACTGGTCTTGCATACACACGGTCACACAAAGTTGTCGGAAAATCCGATCGTTCTGAACGCGGTGATGTAAAACACATAAAACACGTATAGTGAACGGAGCAGGATTAGGGTCGGGGGATAAGCAGGGAGGTAGTGATTGGCAGAATATGAAAAAGAAGGACATGGCATGAAAATATTTGGTGTGCATAGCAAAACATGGGCACAGGTACATTGCTGTGAATATTGGTTGTAGCTTAAGAGGGGTGTAGTTAGAGTCTGAGTCCACCTACAGTATACACTACACATTGGATGACACCACTGAGCGTCCATTTTTCAGTGTACTAATTTATGATTTATACTATAACGTATTTACTATTCCCTTCCCTTTTTGTTTTTGCATATACCTAGCTTCCGGTTGGGTCTTCCCTTGATGCTGCTCAGGCCTCTTTTTGGGAGGCAGGCTCAGACAAACAAGGGGGGGAATCTCCGATGTGGACACGGCTTATTTTCTTTTTGCTTTGGCGTTCTAGTTTCCCTTTATCTGTTGAGCTATGCATTTTTTTACGATTGACATATATGACACATGAGGTCAGTATGGATACTTGCATGCAAACTTTTTCCTTTCTTTTTGTTATAACCTTTATGACACAAGTTAGGTTACATTATGAATTTTGATTTGTGTTTGTAATTGTGTTTGATATTATAGATTGCATGTATTGATCTGGAAAGTCTCAGCCCATTTACCCTGAAAAAGACCTCTACCTCATTTGTCGAAACGCATTGGATTTCTTGTCTTTTCGACAGTTGATTTGGGCTTTCTTCCTCATTGTTTGTTTTCCATGTGTGTCAATAGTATTAATATTGTTGATACGTTGTAATCTTACAAAAATCCCCTACTCCTTAAGCGTTTCTGGTCCATTAAAGTCCCACCTTTTGAGAAACTCAGTTTTTACAGGTTGCACTAGGGATGTGGACCTGAACTAGCTCTTCCCCAATTAGTTGGCTATTAACCCCCTCTCGTTACACATTTGCCGCGGTCCTATCCTTGTACACACAAAATATTCTGTGAAAACTAGGTCATAAACAAGTCTTACAGACACATATAAACCTCAGGACAAAATACATTTTAAAAACTCTTCCATTACATATACTGTTCATCTCAGCCTTAGAGAACAATACTAAGGGGCGACATGGCAATCAGGAGTATGGCAATTACGTATATTTAGACCTCAGCTCAACGGCGTGGATTAATGTTAATAAAACAACGAGTCCCCCTACATTATACACATATGTATACACACACACACACACACACACACATTATATATACATGTATATACACACACATGATATATATATACATATACACATTATATGTATATATGTATAAATATGTATATACATAAATATGACAGGGGGACATGCTTACAGTGTTGGGGGGTCTGAACGAGGCATAAGGAAGTTAAAAATCTTCCTCCTTCCCCCTCAGATCCCCCCAGATTTCCTCTTCACTCCCCGATTCACCACCTCTGAGCTGGTGAACCTGGGAGTGTGAATTCTGACTCAGATCGCCAGTGAAGCGGTGAGATCACCGCTTCATAAACTGGCCGTTACTGTGTCATTCATGGGGATTCTCCGTGTGTAGAGATAATCGGTGGGAGAACAAGTTCAAACATGTTCTCCCCCGATTATCACTGTTTGATAAACTGTTTATGGACTGTGATCAGCGGCAATCCTTGGGATCACCGCTGATCACTGCTTCATAAACGGACACCTATGAGTCAAGGCATGTGCAGTAATATTGTTTAAATTAAATTACACTGAAGCCCCATGTCTAAATCTTCCAGTGCCAACTTCTTTGAAGGTTATTAGATTGTAAGCTCTTCTGAGCAGGGCCCTCTTAATCCTCTTGTATTTTATTGTATTATAACTGTATTGTCTCCCTTTTATATTGTAAAGTGCTGTGTAAACTGTTGGCGCTATATAAATCCTGAATAATAATAATATTATTATTATTATTATTATTAATAATAAGGTAGAGGTTATACCCCCTGAGGTTAGCAAAGGGGAGTATCTATACTCCTTGGTGGGATAAGGATAAATCTCTTAATTTTTTATTTTTACCCCCCATTAACAGAATTCTCTAAAATATTAAAACTGAAATTAAAGTGGAGAAATCGATTTGATGTGTCAGATGGTATGCAAGTAACACCGTCAGTATCTGGACCTCCATGCCATGTTCTCATTGCACAAAAACAGGAAAAATCTCTTTCCTGTAGTTGAGGTAGGTTTGTCTTTTTTGTATTTCTTATGATTTTCTTTCAACTGACTTATTCACAGCTGTCCACTGGGATACCCACTGGAGGGTAGACCTGTTCTATGTAAGCTGCCGAACCAGAGCCAATGAACTCTGAATGATTACTTCCATTTTACTGCCCTGTACTAACAAACGTTCAAATCTTAGGAAATCCTGGATGTGCATTTCAGAAGAATTGAAGGCAGACACAGAGAGACACCTAACACTTTCCAAACAAGACCAAACAAATGCAGCCCTATATATCCATGGAAAGGTGTTCTGCAAGTAAAAGATAGGAAGCAAAACTGATGAGCTTCCTGGTAAATTCTCAATAAGTCACTCTCTAGTGCCATTAAAAATATAAAACTGGAAATACATTAATATTTCCTCCATTACACAGACACATATCTATTGCATTGTGATGAACAAAATATCTACTACTTTTCTCTTTAGTGTTCCATCATACTGATTTTTATGGAGTTGTCTCCGTGCAATATTATTTTTCTGCCACAAGATGTCCTCAGTCTTCCTATTTGAAAGACTGCCAGCATTATTCAGCTCATCTCATTTTAGCACAGACAGTACAGTGATGACCTCACCTCTGTCACTCTGCTTCCTCCTCATGTCAGCATGCTCCTTGCAAGCACCTGAACAGATTAACTACTTGTGCTGCTTCCTCCTCACACACTCAGTCCTGCTGTACAGAGCCTGCAAGAGGCCAATACTAGGCCAAAAACGTAGGCAATTAAATTGCTTGCTTTTTAGGAGTATATCTAATGTAACATCAAGTTAGCAACTGCACTAATTTTTATTTACCATTTTTAAAAAATAATTTTAAAAGTAAACTAGTGAATTGTTAAGCATAATGACCTTTTATAAGAAATGCCTGGCAACTACTACAAAATCATAAAAATCTAGCTCTGTGAAAATGGGAATGTGTAGGCATTGCAGCGAACTGGAAAAAGTCATTTGGAACCCCAACCAGCATAGTTCTGTATATTGTGCTCCAGTCTCTGCGCAGGTCCCTCACTGAGGTCACGTAGGTAAAAGGATAGCTCCCAACAGAGGTCAACCCTTTTCCTGATGACGCAAGACACTGTTCCTCCCACCGACACCAACGATGGGGCACCATTCCTCCCACCAACACCAGCGATAGGGCACTAGTCCTCTCTTCTTCCCTAACCTCCCCCCCCCTCCATACCAAAGATGCATTGTTCATTACCAATGACGCCAGGGAAATTTCTACCCCCCCTATAGCCTGGAAGACAGTAAACTGGCTCTTTGTTTAGAAAGTTTGGAGACACCTGGGTTAAAGGGTCAGTATATTTTGGAACAAACTGATCTATTATCACTGCTACCAGTGATTCAGCTCAAAGTCCCACACAGGGGGGATTCAAAGTGTCTTATCACATACCTAGTTACCCTAGATTTTCTAGTACATAAAGGGACTTGCAGCACTGGCATCCTGGTAACCAGTCTTCTTTTAAGAGTGTCGCTGGCTTCTGCTACTGGACAAATGTGCACATGGGTCTGGAAGTGCTGGAGCAGCTTCACATACTACTACATAACCCCCCCCTGGTCACAGCAGCTGACCTAATTTAACCTCCTGAAGATTTACCCCCCCCCCCCTTTATAACCATTTTTTTGCTACACGGCACTGTTACTTTAACTGACAATTGTGGTGTACATAAATTAAATTTACATAGTTCTTTCCCCCACAAATGGAGCGCTTTTTTGATGGTATTTGATAACCAGGGATTTTTTATTTTTTGTGCTATGAAAAAGAAGACTGACAATTTTGGGGGGGGGGGGACCACACACAATATAATATGTATAATTTTGGTAAAAAAATAAAAAAATAAATGTATATTGATTGGTTTACACAAATGTTATAGTATATACAAACTATGGTATAAATACTGGAATTTTTTTTTTCTTTATGCTAGTAATGGCGTCGATCAGCGACTTATAGTGGGACTGCTAGAGTATGGCAGGCAATCTGATTCAGACACTTTTGACACCAATACAGTGATCAGTGCTAAAAATATGCACAATCATTGTACCAATAACACTGGCTGGGGTTAAATATCTAGGGAGATCAAAGGGTTAAATGTGTGCCTAACCAGTGTTTTTGTGTGTACTGCGAGGTGCTTGCACTAAGGGATGTACTAGTTTTTAAACAAAAATCAGCACATCCCTGCTGACAGGACAGAGCTCTGTATTGTTTACATAGACTCACTGAGCAGCAGGTACAAGCAGGCTTCCATTGGCCCGCACCCGCTGTTCAGCTTGTGCGGTGACAAAATCACAGCACAGCCGGTGCGGCCCCTAGTCAGAAAAGCAGAATCAGGTGTGTATATACACACACGTGATTCCATGCAGCCGGCCCGTACTGTAGCAGTAAAGCTACAGTGTGCAGTCGCCAAGTGGATAAGGTGTTCTCTTATAGCCCCATAGACCGTTGATAAAAGCAGGTAGAGGTGCACCGGGGCATTGGTGAGAGAAAGACAAAGAAAAAAATAAAAAATAAAAAAAAAAGGTTGCAGAAGAGACATGCAATGTTTATTCTGCAATAAAACAAACACCCGCCTGCTCAAATCTTTGGTAGAATGTACGCTACATTGTGCATGCACGGCTCAGTTTATATTCTGACACAGTGTCACTCCTATGCATGTGTGGAATAACGTCATCCCATGCCAGCCAAATCAAGATAGCCAGAAAGGTCCAGAGGGAGCTGAGAAGATACAGATGCTTTAGCATCAGACCATTGAAACAAAAAAAAGTGGACATTCTTGACTTTAGTTCCGCTTTAAAGAATTCCTGTCTCTTTGAAGAGCGCTACTAGATTTTAACTTCTGTTATGTCTCTTTCTGGCATTACAGGATGTATTACAGATGTTTAACAACTTCAGCCCCGGAAGCGTTTACCCCCTTCCTGACCAGAGCACTTTTTGTGAAATGGCACTGCGTCGCTTTAACTGACAATTGTGCGGTCGTGCACCCAAACAAAATTGATGTCCTTTTTTCCCCACAAATAGAGCTTTCTTTTGGTGGTATTTAATCACCTCTGCGGTTTTTATTTTTAGCGCTATAAAACAAACAAAAAAAGCGACAATTTAAAAAAAATAAAAATTTTTTTTAACTTTATGCTTTCAATAAATATCCACAAAAAATATATATAAATTTTTTTTCTCAGTTTAGGCCGATATGTATTATTCTACTTTTTTTTTTAACCAAAAATATCGCAATAAGCGTATATTGATTGGTTTGCGCAAAAGTTACAGCATCTACAAAATAGGGGATACATTTATAGCATTTTTATTATTATTTTTTTATTAGTAATGGTGGCGATCTGCGTTTATCGTGACTGCGACATTATGGCGGACACATCAGACACGTTTGACACTATTTTGGGACCATTGTCATTTATACAGCGATCAGTGCTATAAAAATGCACTGATTACTGTGTAAAGGACACTGGCAGGGAAGGGGTTAAACACTAGGGCGCGATCAAGGGGTTAAGTGTGTCCTAGGTAGGTGTTCTAACTGTGGGGGGATGGGCTTCCACTGACATGACAAGGAGCAGTAGATCTCCGTCATGTCACTAGGCAGAACGGGAAAATGCCTTGTTTACAAAGGCATCTCCCCATTCTTCCGCTCCATGACATGATCATGGGCCCCCAGTGGACATAGAGTCTGCGGGACCCACGGGCACGGTCACAGCGCACACACAATGCCGCAATTATAAGGGGACGTACCCGTACGCCCATTTGCCCAGCCGTGCCATTGTGCCGACGTATATCGCCGTGCTCTGGTCGGTTAGTGGTTAAAGATCAGAATAGTGAAGTAAATACTGTGAAGTCTTTGTTTCCACTAAAGAACACACGGCAGCAGCAAATGTCCATAAAGGGTTACTGTGGAGTTAAGTGACCCCAGTGTCACTCAGTCTGCTAGAAATTGAGATAATTGGAAAATATCCCTCTAGAAGGAGGATAGTAATTGTCAGGATAATACAGTAAATCAAAAGGTTGCATACAGTGGATATAAAATGTCTACACATCCCTGTTAAAAATGTCAGGTTTCTGTGATGTAAAAAAATGAGACAAAGATATATCATTTCAGAACTTTTTCCACTTTTAATGTGACCTACAAATTGTACAACTCAGTTGATTAAACAAACTGAAATCTTTTAGGGGGAGAGAAGTAAAAAGCTAAAATAATGTGGTTGCATAACTTATAACTGGGAATGTAGCTGTGTTCAGAATAAAGCAATCACATGCACACAAATGTTAAATAGGAGTCAGTACACACCTGCCATCATTTAAAGTGGTTGTAAACCCATTACAACCACTTTAACCTACAGGTAAGCCTAGATTAAGGCTTACCTGTAGGTGCAAGTAATATCTCCCAAACCTGAAATGTATAGGAGATATTTGAAGAAGTAGCGGCACAGATGACTACGGCGCATGCACCGTAGACATCAGGCGCACTGAGCATGCCGTTTCTAACAGCTATCATACCATTAGTGGCGGCACCAGCGCGCATGTACGGAAGTGACGTCATCGATGCTCCGGCCAGTCACAGCGCCGGAGCCGCGATACCCGGAAGTCACTCTGGGATAGATGGCGGCGTCGGAGGAGGCGAATGAGGGCCGATGCGGGGGCTTCGATCTTAGGCAAGTAATTCATAATGAGCTAGTATGCTATGCATACTAGCTCATTATGCCTTTGTCTTGCAGGGTGTATTTTTTTTTCCTCTTTAAAGTGCCTCTGATTAACCCCAAATAAAGTTCAGCTGTTCTAGTAGGTCTTTCCTAACATTTTCTTAGTCGCATCCTACAGCAAAAGCCATGGTGCGCAGAGAGCTTCCAAAGCATCAGAAGGAACTCATTGTTAAAAGGTATCAGTCAGAAGGGTACACAAGAATTCAAAGGCATTAGATATACCATGGAACACAGTGAAGGCAGTCATTATCAAGTGGAGAAAATATAGGACAACAGTGACATTACCAAGAACTGGACATCCCTCCAAAATTGATGAAAAGATGAGAAGAAAACTGATAACAGTGGCTGCCAAGAGGCCTACAGCAACAGCAAAGGAGCTATTCTTCATATGTCTGGGCTATGGGGTAGAGTGGCAAGACGGAAGCTTTTTCTTACGAAGAAAAAAAACCAAACCGGGCTAAATATTGCAAAACCACATCTGCAGTCTCCCAAATGCATGTGGGAAAATGTGTTATGGTCTGATGAACCCAAGGTTGAATTTTTTGGCCATAATTCCAAAAGAAAAAATTTTAAAAAGCTGCGCTCAAAATTCCATGAATGTGTCCACAACAAAAAGGCATAGAGACAAGAAAATCCATTTAAACTACTTAGTGCTTGATACCACCGCAGTGTGCACACACAAACAAGGAGTGCCCGACCACCGTAGCTGTAGATTCTGCTTACCAGATGGCGAGCTTAAAAGGGGGATGGCTATAACCCAGCCTAGGCCCTTTAGCTTGCAGATGACCACAATAGGGACAGTGAATCGGATGGTGAAGATTTCTCCCTCTGTCCCGCTAAAGTGTCCGTTACTCTCAATTGGATGCTCAGGAAAAGAGAAAACTGGCCATAGTGTAATATAGTCTAGAGATCGTTTATTAAAACAAAGTATTGCACTTACATTTAAAAGAGGATATCATCGCTTTAAAGAATGCCGGCCGGCACAGAGCCCATCCTCCTACTCCGATTGTGTGGTGACGTCACTACGTGCTTTCCTCCAGACGTGCTTCGTCATCAGCAGACGTCATTATAACGTCTGCTGATGACGAAGCGTGTCTGGAGGAAGGCACATAGTGACGTCACCACACAATCGGAGTAGGAGGACAGGCTCTGTTTGTGCCGGCCGGCCAGGATTCTTTTAAGCGATATTATACTCTTTTAAATGTAAGTGCAATGCTTTGTTTTAATAAACTATCTCTAAACTATATTACACTATGGCCAGTTTTCTCTTTTCCTGAGCATCCAATTGAGAGTAACGGACACTTTAGCGGGACAGAGGGAGCGATCTGCACCATCCGATTCACCGTCCCTACTGTGGTCATCTGCAAGCTAAAGGGCCTAGGCTGCGTTAAAGCCATCCGCCTTTTAAGCTTGCTGTCTGGTATACAGAATCTACAGCTACGGTGGTCGGGCACTCTTGTTTGTGTGTGCACACTGCGGTGGTTTCAAGCACTAAGTAGTTTAAATGGATTTTCTTGTCTCCATGCCTTTTGTTGTGGACACATTCATCGAGAATTTTTAGCGCAGCTTTTTTAAATTTTATTGGATTCTCTGTTATTACAAGTTAATTTAATTTTCTCTCCTGCGCAATATCCTCTTTTGCATAATTCCAAAAGATATGTTTGGTGCAAAAACAACACTGCACATCACCAAAAGAACACCATACACACAGTGAAGCATGGTGGTGGCAGAATCATACTTTGGGGCTGTTTTTCTTCAGCTGGAACAGGGGCCTTAGTCAAGGTAGAGGGAATTATGAACAGTTCCAAATACTAGTCAATATTGGCACAAAACCTTCAGGCTTCTCCTAGAAAGCTGAACATGAAAAAGGAACTTAATCTTTCAGCATGACGACGACCCAAAACACACATCCAAATCAACAAAGGAATGGCTTCACTAGAAGAAAATTAAAGCTTTGGAATGGCCCAGCCAGAGCCCAGACCTGAATCCAATTGAAAATTTGTGGGGTGTTCTGTAGAGGGCTGTACACAGGAGATGCCCTCGCAATATGACAGATTTGGAGTGTTTTTTGCAAAGAACATTGGGCAAATATTGCCCAGTCAAGACGTGCCATGCTGATAGAATCATACCCAAAAAGACTGAACGCTGTAATAAAATCAAAAAGGTGTTTCAACAAAAGGATTAGTTTAAGGGTGTGCACACTTTTGCAACTATATTTTAGTTTTTATTTTGATTGCCTCCACCTAAAATATTTCAGTTTGTTTTTCAACTGAGTTGTACAGTTTATAGGTCACATTAAAAGGTGTGAAAAAGTTCTGAAATGATTTATCTTTGTCTCATTTTTTTTTACAACACAGAAAACGGACATTTTAACAGGGATGTGTAGACTTTTTTATATCCACTGTATATTAGTGCCAGAGTGCATGCTTGGCCATAGTCACTCTATTAGGATTGTTTCAGGTTTCTGGGATGCACATCCCTCACATTTTTGTAAATATTTTATTAGATCTTTGTGAAACACTGAAGGATGTCATCATGGAGGAGTGGAAGAGGACTTCAATGGCAACCTGTGAAGCTCTTGTGAACTCCATGCCCAAGAGGGTTAAGGCAGTGCTGGAAAATAATGGTGGCCACACAAAATATTGACACTGAGCCCAATTTGGACATTTTCACTTAGGGGTGTACTCACTTTTGTTGCCAGCGGTTTAGACATTAATGGCTGTGTGTTGAGTTATTTTGAGGGGACAGCAAATTTACACTGTTATACAAGCTGTACATTCATTACTTTG
The DNA here is from genome assembly GCA_037952925.1 of Lithobates clamitans. NCBI lineage: Eukaryota > Metazoa > Chordata > Amphibia > Anura > Ranidae > Lithobates > Lithobates clamitans. Next base: position 869,077 of record JBBGZY010000534.1, read on the forward strand.
CTACAATGTAAAGCGTCATTTCTTCAGCGCGGTCACGTGAAAAGATATAATATTTACAAAAATATATAATTCAGAAAAATTCTACATTAACAATTGTTTGAACAACCAGTGACACACAAAAGCAACAAGTTTAAAGACTGATAAAATGTTACAGAATTATGTTTTCTGAAATAAGCAACACATGAGCAAAAGGGTTGATTTATTAAAATTGGAGAGTGCAAAATCTGGTGCAGCTCTGCAAAGAAACCAATCAGCTTCCTGGGTAATTTTTTTTTTTTTTTTTATCAAATCCTAATTGAACAAGCTGAAATTAGAAGATTATTATTATTATTATTATTATTATACGAGATTTATATAGCGCCAAAAGTTTACTCAGCGCTTTACAATGTATAAGGGGGGACAACACAATTACAGTACAGTTCAATACAAAAGGAACAGGAGGGCCCTGCTCGTAGAGCTTACATTCTAAAGGGAGGGGGTGGTGGTACAAAAGGTAATAGCTGAAAAGAATGATTTGAAGGGGGTGAAGAATTTGAATTTTTGAAGAAGATGATTATTGGGATTTGAAGAAGATGATTGGCTACCATCCACAGCTGCACCAGACTTTGCACTCTCCAGTTTCGGCCAAGTTTATACTGAGCTGCAAGAATGAAACTGCGCAAGTTCAGCTGAACTCGCACAAAATTCACTCCCACATGTCTGTCCCGATTTTGGCCACAATTTCAGAGAAATATGTGCAAGTTTCTGCACAGATGTCAATGTAAATTGCAGCCCGAAATCGCAAAAAGTAGTACAGAAACTACTTTTTTTAAATTGGTGCAGTGATGCAAGAGGCGGCGTCGCACTGATTAGGATGGTGACATTCATGGCAATTGCTGTCGATTTGACAGGTCAAATCGCATGTCAAAATGCTCCAGTGTGAACCAGGGCTTTAATAGATCAACCCCAATACTTTAAACTTGACGTGCAGAGGGGTAGAAAGTCTATTTTTAAAGACCAGGTTCACCTTTGTACAAAAAATAAATGCACATCTTTTTGGAAGAAAAATGTGCATTTATTATTTTTTTGTAGTAGAAGCCTGTAAAGCATTGCACCAGTGATCAAGAGATCGCTGATGCCATGCAGGTCTCCTCCACACTGTAAGTGGATCTGCTTACCCATACAACCCGTACAGGTATGCTAAAACATTCTGACAAGACTACTACCTACAAGCCGAGGGAATTGGGGAGAGGCTACAGGCATGGTAGCATGTTACTTGTTCTACCTTAAAATTGGGTGGAACAAGTAACATGTTCGCAAAGGTGAACTTATCCTTTAAATTAGTTAAACTGACATCTAAAACTACTGGCATGTGGTCTTTAGTATGACTATATTTTGTCATTTTCCTAGGTACCCTGCCTGTAGTATTTAAGCATCAGAATCTAGGTAACATATTCCTGAAATCTCCAGTACACCGAAATAATGAATAAGAATAATAAATAATGAAAACCTAAATAGCAGTAAGGGATCAAAATATATGCTGTCCATAATACAGAGGTAATTAGGCAAACCCTGTGCTTGTCCCTCTGAAATGCATAACTAAAACTGCTTTAAAAGGATAAGTTCACCTTTGGAAAGATGTTAAATGTTCCACCCATTTTTAGGGTGGAAGTAACCTGCTCCCACTCCTGCAGGCTCTCCCCAATACCCTCTCTTCCTGTGACAGCTGCCCAGGGATCGTCTCCCCGCACCTGCAGTCACCATTTGAAAAGAGTGTGGTCGTGCAGGGATCCACCCACATGGCAGTGTCAGTCATTCACGGAGTCTTGTGAATGAATAAACTACCTGTAGAGACAGCCTTTGTGGCCGACAGCTTGCAGTCCCAATGAACTGGGAGGGTGCTGTTAAAGGGGTTGCTTGCTGTGGGGGCACGGGCCAGGAGCACAGAAGAGGGACCCGAGAAAAGGAGGAACCGGGCTGCTCTGTGCAAATCCACTGCACAAATCAGGTAAGTATAAACACTTTTTTTTTTTTTTCCTAGAAAAATAAAAAATAACACAAGACTTTACAAATCACTTTAAGCTCTATAGGTAGTTTAGTGATTCTTCCGGTCATTGTGTAACTGCCTATGATACAAAGAAGTTCTCATGAACTCTATGCAACTGCTTATTTTGCACATTCACATATGAAGAAGTATATTTACTATTATCATTGTTTTTGGTACACACTGTATAGGTTTAGCACATTCTATGATTTTTTTTTTTTTAAGAACTTCTTCAGAATCATAAGTATATTTCATAAGTATCACGGTGTTTGTAAAACCAGTATTCAGGATTTATTTAGGTGCAGCAGTCTGATATTTATTTTTTGTCTAGCGCAACGTTTACGTTACATTTTAATTTTTTTTAATGTGTAACAGCCTGCCCACGCAAGGTACAAGCAGACAACTTACACTGACAGTCTGAAGGGGCCCTACATTGCATTGCAATTTCCAGGCTGCTACAAAAATGATACTAATGCATTTTTTATTTTAAAATAAAATGTGTAAAAAAATAAGAGCAAAATGTCCTATGTATTATGACCATTTTGGACATTACTATATGCTCATTTAATTCATGCATACAGGACCAAAGTAACCAAAGTAATTAAATATGAATCACTAAAACTGCTCGTGATCTGACTTGATTTCAGTCAATATCTTCTGCATATTACTACTTAGAATAATGTTTTAAATATAATATCTCAGAGAGAGAGATAGATATATTATATAGATATATAGATAGATATATATATATATATATATATATATCTCTCTATCTATATATCTATATAGATATATATATATATATCTATATCTCTATCTATATATATCTCTATCTATATATCTCTATAGATATATATATATATCTATATAGATATCTATATAGATATAGAGAGAGAGAGAGAGAGAGAGAGAGAGAGAGAGAGAGAGAGAGAGAGAGAGAGAGAGAGAGAGAGAGAGAGAGAGAGAGAGAGAGAGAGAGAGAGAGAGAGAGAGAGAGAGAGAGAGAGAGAGAGAGAGAGAGAGAGAGAGAGATATATATATATATATATATATATATATATATAATCTCAGCTATTTATAACTTTTTTTTAGAAAAAAACATTTTTTAATGTCAATATAAGCATATGCAAAGAAGATTTTTGTCTAGTTACACCAAGTTCTTTGTGAACGAAACGTGTTGGAAGATGGATGTCCTGTTAACAAGTAAATGGCATCCATACAAGCATGAAGGCTGCAGGCAGCATCACTGTCTACAGGCCCTGAATTTCAATGAGAATAGGGACTCTGTCCTCAGCCATGTCCAGACAGGCAGCAAGATTGACAACCAGCAGCTAGGGAACTCACAGAGCTCTGAAATGCATGTTGTAAAAGGCAGATTCTCACTAACCTTTGTTTTTTTGTTCAGCAGCCTGCAACAGAAAAAAAAAGGTTTAATTAAAAAGGTGACAATGCAAACTAGAATTAAAAAAAAAAAAGACCCCCTGCCATACTTTAAGTGCATGCAATGGCCACTTTACAACTAATTGCCCCCTTTCCACTTTGTGTTCACGAACCTCTGAGGTTCAAGGTATCTTAAAAAAAAAAAAAAAGAAGTACTTTTTGTACTAGAATTTTCCCATGCGTGTTTAAGATCTTTGTGGGAATTAATCCATCTACTGAGGTCTAAGCTTGTGTTTTAACGAGAGGAACATCTAGCCAAACAAAAAAAAAAAAGAAAAAAAAGAAATGCAAACAGGCAGTGAACACTGACCTTTTTCTGAGTATTTTCCTTCTTCTTCTTTTCTTCTTGCTTTTTCTTTTTCTTTTCTTCCATCAAATGTTCCTCTTTTTGAGACTCTGGCTCTATGTCCCTAAAGAAAGCAAAAATTAAGAAAAAAAAAAAAAGTTTAATAGTTTCCATAAGACAATACCACAATTGTGTTCTTGACATCAAGTTTATATACCTTTAGTATGTTTAAGGTTATTATCAGTTTTTAGAGTGAACAAATCTCACGCTTTTAGAAATGTAATTTTTTTTTTTTTGATACATTTTTAAATCTGCAGCTCCTACTAAATATAATCTGGAAATCCCTGTTATTGGGTGACCACACATTGTTCCCATCTCCTAGTTGTGCTTCTGCTTTGTTAAACCCTGCCATACAGACTTCCAATGTCGACTACATTTGGCTGTTTCATCGCACATTACACAGGCATGGTTCATGGTTGTCCCCATAAAAAAAAAAAGAAGAAAAAAACCCAAAAACCCTCCCTCAAAAATGCCATGAAGCCATCACGGGACTGCATGTGGACATGAAGTGGCTGCAAAAGGGACTGCAGAAGATGAGCAGTACTGAGATGCAAAGGGGAAAAAAAAAACACTTTTCACAGCAACGGTTTATGATACGACGTGCTTTAGCAAACTAAATATCATTCAGGATTCACAACCACTTTCATGGGTTTGCCTAACCAAACCTATTTCAGCTTCTGGATTATGCTAGACAGCAGTCTTGGGAAGTTTGGCGAGATTCCTACGTTTGAATTTTTAAACCTACACATCTGCTTTAGTCATTACAAGGGGCCTCACTCTCAGCTCTGGACTTTTTTTTTTGTATTCTAACAAATGTGACAAAAGGAATGGAAGCACCAAAATCTCCAAAAAGATGGGGAGGGAGGAGGTACGGCATTAAGATCTTTCTAGTTAAACCCCCAAGATATAAGAAGCCACTGGATGATCTAGACGAGGGATTCTCAAACTCAGTCCTCAAGTACTGCCAACAGGCCATGTTTGCAGGTTTTCCTTTATCTTGCACAGATGCTTTAAATCAGAGTCAATGGCTTGATATTTTGGACTGCTATTTTATCTAAGAGAAATTCCCAAAACATGGCCTGTTGGGGGTACTTGAGGACAGGGTTGAGAACCACTGATCTAGACCACTATAGCTGAAATAAAAGACTAAGGCCTCTTTCACACGGGGGATCCGTATGTCCGTTTTTCATCTTTCTGTTTTCGGATGAAAAACGGACACACATGTATCCCTATGAAGCGTCGGATGTCAGCGGTGACATGTCCGCTGACATCCGACCCGCTCTGATTCGAAAAGTGTAACAGAGGAAAACCCTACTTTTCCATCCATTTTTGGATCGGATCGGGTGACGACGGACACTACGGTCCGTCATCATCCGATCCCCCATAGGGGAGAGCGGCGCTCTGACAGGTCCGTCATTGCACAGTGTGCAGTGATGGACCTGTCATCTTCCTGCTCAGCGGGGATCGGCGGAGCGATCCCCACTGAGCAAGCGGATGTTCACGGGGCGGATCATCACTGATCCGCCCCGTGTGAAAGAGCCCTAAAGCAGATCATTTACATTGTAACCACTGTTGTGCACACAGTATTCAAATTCACAACTGTAATTTGTAAGAACTACAGACCTAACATTGTTATATACCAGTATAAAACAATGCCAATCCTAAAGAATAAACAGCCTCTAACACCTTATACAAATTGTCATGTTCATAAACAAATTGAATAAAAACCTATAGAATGGACAGCACCTCCTGAAGAGTGTAGGATATAGGAAGCCTGTAGTGTACACACAGTCTCTTGACTGTCATCCAAAGCCATGATCTGCTGGTACAATCAGGAAACACAAGCAGATCAGGGCCTGGGATCAGTCAAGAGAACTGGGTGTACAGGCTGTAATCCGAGGCCTCGAGTTTCAGCTGCTTCTACCTGCCAAGCACTGCAGGGTTAACAGGCCCAGATTAGCAACTAAGTCGCAGATTGCCTGGTGGCACATAAATCCTGCTGGAGCCCCCATTGGGAGCAGTGGTAGGGAAAACGCACGGATATTTCAATCCTCTGCTCCTAGTTTGCACTATCTGCTCCTGTGATCAGGCTCAGTTTAAATACTTTTTTTTACCTTTATTGCTATAGTTAAAAGGTAGAGCAACTCAAGCTTGTATTCTTCAGTAGATGGTTGAGCTCATTTGCTATGAAAAAAAAAAAAGGATATAAAAATATTGTGACATTGCGGTGCCCTACCATTGTGTTAAAAAAATATTTTGTGTCACCGGGGATTCTCAACTAGGCAGGCTGAGGGGCTCCAGGGTAATTATTACATTCAGGGGAAACTGATTTTTCAATTTCCTGATCGGTTGGTAAAACCCGGTTTGGGACCTTGAGACTGGAGATAACAGATTTGGGAGGAAGGATTTTCCCCAATCCTAGGACCGGGCTTTGCAGGCAACTGGCACATTGATGATAAAGGGGCTCACACCTGTTCTAGTCGGAGACCTGATAGGGGGTTCAGCCTACTGAGGGGTCTGTGTGGTTGCAAGAGAGCAGCCAGAGATGTGCATGTCTGCATAGTGCAGATGGTTAGAACAAAAGGCGGCTGGACGGCCGCACTCCTGTGCAAATTCTTTATTCAAATACCGGATACAAACTAACACGTTTCACACCAAAGTCAGGTGCGAAACATGTTAGTAGCTTGAGCCACCCCCATCAAATCATTCTTTGCAGCTATTACCTTTTGTACCACCACCCCCTCCCTTTACAATGTAAGCTCTACGAGCAGGGCCCTCCTGTACCTTTTGTATTGAACTGTACTGTAATTGTGTTGTCTACCCTATACATTGTAAAGCGCTGCGTAAACTGTTGGCGCTTCATAAATCTTGTATAATAATAATAATAAGTATCTGTAGTTCACCTTTGTATCTGGTATTTGAATAAAGAAATTGCACAGGAGTGCGGCCGTCCAGCCGCCTTTTGTTCTAAGCACCTGTTTGCATACAGGGCTCGCACCCTCCACGTGAGACGGAGGCTTTTGGAGCAGCAGGGTAAGAGGAACAAGCCTTGGGCCCCTTTCACGCGGGCGGATAGAATTCAGCTTTTAGCTGCAGATAGATCAAGTCATCTACTGCACCTAAACTCACACAATGCTTTCCTATGGCCCCATTCACACTGCATTTAGCAACGGTTTCGTTACATGGGGTTTTGTGCGATTAGAAAAAATAGATTTGACTTCATCCAGAACCGATTTATTGCTATCTGCAGGTAATCGCAGTGTATGATTTCACCTGCAGATAGCAGCGGCAACAAGGAAAGAAAAAACAGGAAGCACATCAGAAATGGCAAGAATGTTCCAATGCAGCTAAATGCCACCGCATGTAAAACGCAGCTAATCGCAATGTAGAACTGCAAGTGATCGCTATGCCTGGAGTCTTGGAAACAGCCGCCCGTGTGAAAGAGGCATTCGGGCGATGTACATGTACATATATAAGGTGCCGATGGTGACAGAGCAGCAAAGAGCAGAAAGTGAGTGATCCGAGTCTAAGCGGCTGTGGGAGTTGGTCTGGGGGGGATCAGACCGGTGGCCTAGGCATGTGATCAAAAGCGTCCAATGGCAAGCGTGAGCCAGGAGGCTGAAGTTGTTTGTTTTGACATTTCTCAAAGATGGTGGATACCCCTGCGAGGGCTACCGATTTCTGTGAACGTTTTCTTTTTTTTAATAAGAAGTGGGCCAACCAGCCCTTCTGGAGAGAACTGAATTCACTGGGAAGCACTACCGCTGTGCTAAACAACCCCCCAATATCATATATACACTATGGACAATAAAAGAACACCAATATATATTCCCCATGTGTAAAAATGCCCCAACTATGAGCTCAGCAAGCAGCTTCATTAGTAATTAATAGCCCAAGTTACAACACATAACGTCCAATACAGCACACATCAAAGTCCATTACTGAGAAACAATGTAGTGATCACTTCTGATGTCAGGAATTGGTGAGTTCTGAACACAGACACTCGCTCCAAAGTAAATTATACTGACAATAACTGTGGTGGTAGAGTTATGGGATCTTGCCCAAGCATATATCTGTGTGGCTAGAATGAATGTGCTATAAATTGGACTACACAATATGTCTGAGATGTCCTGAGTACAGTTCTGATTAACAGAAAGTCCACATAAATAGCAATATATTAGACCCCAAATGAGTATTGTCCTCAATTCACTGGTTATTGGTGACTTCAAACCGAAAAAACACCTCAGAAGGAGTGATCAGGGATAGAAAAAGATTCCTCCACCTGGAAAATAACAGCCGCTTACCAGCTACATAGATCTCTTATTACGGAGATCATATCTGCTTGTGGCAAATACCCCTGCCAGGGTCTTTATATACTTCAGCCAGATGTCACCTCTCTCCCCACAAAGATCACCTCTGAATGGCTCCTAATCAGTAATTCCCCATGTTGAGAAAAGGACTTACATAGTGTGATACCGTAAACACTTTATTGTAGTTTAAAAGACAAGGTTACACTTACAAGATGGTCGTATTAGTAAAGGCAGATCAAAACAAACTTGAGCCGGCCGGCTCTCGAAAAAACGCCCTGGACGACGTCATCTGTGACGAAACGGCGTAGGGAGGAGCTGCATGCTGACGTAACGGCAACGCAGTCCCTGAAGCAGCAGGCATTTTTTTGAGAGCCGGCCGGCTCGAGGAACTCCACTTTAACATAACAAATTGGGCAACTCCCACCCAGATAGATAGAGATATATATATATATATATATAATTTTTTTTTTTAATTAATTAAATACAGTGGGAGGACATATGAGCTTTATAACTGGGAGTCAGACATGAAGCTATATGAAAAGGTGGAAGGGAGATCTAAATCTTTTATATTAAAGTAGTACTAATGGCTGAGACTTCTTTATCATGGATATGATCATTTCAAATATAATGTACAATACTGGTAAAAGTTTACTTTAAGTGTAATGCATTCTATTACCTCCAGTCTATCAGCCTCCACCTTATCTGGGTTCAGATGCTGATCTTCCCTGCACACAGTCTTTAGAGTGATATAAAAAAAAAAAAAACAAACACACACACACACACACACACACACACACACACACACACACACACACACACACACACACACACACACACACACACTTACCTGCTCTGTAATGGTTTTGCACAGAGCAGCCCTGATTCTCCTCCAAGGCAAAAAAAAAAAAAAAAAAATTCTGCATTTAGAGCCACTTCCTGCCCAGGACTACATGTCCCATGAGGCATTGCTTCTCACACATTCACATGTTCTCAGGCACTTATTGACATGAATGGATGGCGTACTGAGCCGTATCTGCGCTGCATTGTATTTCCTAATATGTAAACACATAATGCATTCTGTATGCAGGCGAACTAATCGGCTGGCCAATTAATCGATTATAAAAATAGTTGACAACTATTTTAATAATCGATTAGTTGTTGATTAATCGATTAGTTGTTGATTAATCGATTAGTTGTTGATTAATTGATTAGTTGTTGATTAATCGATTAGTTGTTGATTAATCGATTAGTTGTTGATTAATCGATTAGTTGTTGATTAATCGATTAGTTGTTGATTAATCGATTAGTTGTTGATTAATCGATCAGTTGTTGATTAATCGATTAGTTGTTTCGGCCCTAATTGCAAACATGAGATTTTAAAGAATTCTGATCTACAAAATTAGGATTCTTTTGTAAAGATTAGGAGGACTGTCACATGCTTGCTCAGATCAGCCAAAATGTATATGTTTGGGAGAATGGCGCATGGAAGAGGCAACTCTAAAACCATCTTGTCACAGCAGTTGCAAGAAGCGAATAATTCTAGATTAAATAGAAACCAAGCCCTTATTCACATGGGGAATTCTACAGCGTACGCCAATGTGAGGGCCATGTTTACACGCACAGGGATGCATAAGTGTTCTCTGCATCCCCATTGATGTCAGTTGGGACATAGCGGCTGCACAGACACAGCTGCTGCTCCCAATTTGCCAACACCTGTACATCCCAGTGTAGATAAACAACACGGCCCTTACATGAGTATGCTGTAGTACGCCCTCTGAACGAGGCCTAAGCAGAAAAAATATATACCGTATATAAAAACCATCTTTGTAAACCGTTTTTACATATCTACAGATTACGTTGGGGGAAAAAAAATAAACACATGGAAAATTAACACTTTTGGTTTAAAAATGATGCATTTTCACAAATGCCAAAAGCACAAAATCTGACACACACAGTAGGCAATTAGTGTGTTCCATTTCCCTCTGATAAAGGTTAAGGAATATGTTGCACCTCCTGCAACCCTCAAGCGTAATGAAGACACTACAGTGCTGTATAAGGGGAATCCAATCTGGGCAGTGAGCCATAAAAATGGCATGCAGCAGCTCAGATAGCTTTCTCCAGCTCTCAAGAGCCCTTCAGTCTTGTAAACCAAAAAAAAAAAAAAAAAAAAAAAAAATAATCAAGGCCCCTAATTCCAGCCTTCACTACAAGCCTTAATTGTAAATACAAGCAAAGATAGATGTAAGCGAAGGTTGGAATCAAGCAACATTATTCAAGTTAAAAGGGTGCTAGACTCTGCAATCATTTTTCTGGACCATTTAATAAATCCGTATTTCATTTAACAGGAAAAAGATCCACTTACTTGACAATTGACAATTTTCTTATTTTGTCCACCCATGGAGAAAAAAAAACAAAAAAAACAAAACCACACACACACTTCAGAGCATGACATACATACACACATACAGAGGCAGAGGCCAGGTCTGGCAAGGCATTGATATACAGTTATTTGAAAGTGTACCTAAACCAAGGTACACAAAAGTCATATTTAAATAGTCCTTAAAGGGCAAGTTCACCTTTAGACCCCTTTCACACTGTTGCGGTTTGCAGGCGTTATGGCGCGAAAAAATCTCCTGCAAGCCGCATCTTTGGAGCGGTGAAGGAGCAGTGTATTCACCGCTCCTGCTTATCAGTCAATGAAATCAATGGGACAGCGCGGCTATACCGCGGCTATAGCCGCGCTACACGAGTGGTTTTAACCCTTTTTCGTCCGCCAGCGGGGGGTTAAAACCGCACCGCTAGCGGCCGAATACCGCTGTAAAACAGCGCTAAAAATAGCGCTGTTTTACCGCAGACGCCCCCTACCGCCCCAGTGTGAAAGCAGCCTTACAGAAAACTCTGCAAGGTGAACTTGCACAGGTCCCCCGCCTTGCCCTCCCCTTGTCCCACCCCAGTATATCCGTGCACGGTGTCCGGGGCTTAGATATTCCCTGAACTGAATGTCCAAAACGTCCCTCGTCAGGGGAACGTTTTGGAGCATTCCAATGGGTCAGCGCTGTCACAACGGGATCTGACAATACCAGGCCCTTTGAGTCTGGTATGAATTTTGAAGGGAATCCCCCCCCCCCCACACACACACACACAGTAAAGCATAATGGGCTACAAAGCATCGCATAGTAGCCCATTGTGTCACTTACCTGACACAGGAGCCTGCAATGTCACCTCTGTCCCCTCTTCCACGAAGCATCCATCTTCCTTCCGGGTATTGCGGCTCCGGCGCTGTGATTGGCCGGAGCCGCGATGACGTCACTGCAGAGCATGCACAGGAGCTGCCACTAACAGCATGATCGCCGTTAGAAATGGCACGCTCAGTGCGCCTGCGCGCCTTTGTCTACGGCACATGCACCGTAGAGATCAGTGCCGGTGTTTTGCAAATATTTCCTAAACTGTGTAGGGTTTTTTTTTTTTTTTTCTTTTATTATTATTATTCTTATTAATTTTCAATACAAAAACAAACAAACATACATTCCCCGAAAGGTACCATGCCTTATCGGGGTCAGCCTCTAGGGCCTAAAACAACCTAACATGTTCCTAAACCGTGTAGGTTTAGGAGATATTTCTTGCACCTACAGGTAAGCCTTAATCTAGGCTTACCTGTAGGTAAAAGTGGCCTGTAAGGGTTTACAACCACTTTAACAAGGGGGCCCCCCATATCCCAGCCCCCTCAAAAAAAAAAAAAAAGGTAGTGTAAACAACAAGAGACGGTTTTGACAAGTCCTTTATTGAAAACGAAGAATGTCCCCCATCGTAGCTCCAACATTTCTTCTTCCTCTGGTCTTCTCCGTCACTGACCAAGTCCTCCTATGAAACTGGCTTCCACCGTTGTGTCATCTCCGATGTCTGCCAGCTCTTATAAAGACATGAGGTGTGTCCATCCAGGGACATCACCATGAGACTTGTCAAAACGGTCTCTTGTTTATATTTACACTACACTGTCTTTTTTTTGGGGTGAATGGTAGGGTACAATGTACCCCATACTTATTCACATGGGGGGCTGGGATCTGGGGGTCCCGTTTCCGATAAGCCCCCTGCCCTCAGACCCCCACAACCACCGCCCAGGGTTGCTCGGGAACAGGCCCTTGTCCCATCAACGTGGGGACAAGGTGCTTTGGGGCAGGGGGGCACAGGGGCCCCCTGCCCCAAAGCACCCACCAATGGTGAAGGCATGTGGTCTGGTATAGTTTAGGAGGGGGGACGCTCCTCCTACACCCTCCCACCCCTTTTCTGACCTGCATGCTTGGATAAGGGTCTGGTATGGCTATTGGGGGGAACCCCACATTTTTTTTTGCTTTTTTTTTTTTTCGTGTGTGGGGTTTCCCCTTAAAATTCAGTCTGGTATGGTCTTGGAGGGGGAGACCCCGCGCTGGGTTTTTGTTTTGTTTTTTTTTAAGTTTTGGCGTGGGGTTCCCCTTCAAGAGCCTCAGAGCATGCCACAAGTGGAATCAGTTAAGACAATGACCCAGACTTCCATTCAAAGCAATGGGCTGAAATCGTGCCCAAGTCAGACTAAAGTAGTGCAGGAGGCATTTTCAAGGTCGGACCAGTTAAGACAGCTCTCATAGGGAACCATTGATTTTGACATGTCATGCGACATGTGCTCTGAAAGTCGGAGCTTAAGTCGGACCAGTGTGAACGAGTCCTTACCCAGTGATCGCCAGTAATAGATTTAGGCCTCGCTTAGACGTGCAGTTTTGGGGTTAAAAATGCGTGGTCGAGATGCATTTTCCCATAACACCCCCCCTCCCCACGATAGGGGCGATTACATGCCATGATCACATTGCTTCGCGTCACGCCAATGGCACACATGCCCACAAATACAATACACGTGATTGCAGCATGTTTGTCGCAGAAAACGAGGTTAAAAAAAAAAAAAAAAAAACACAGGCAGTGAGGAGGCGTGAAATCCCATCACCAATCGCAAATCAAGCTTGAGGACCGGTTCACGCAATGTTAGTACAGAAATGTGCTGTGGGTTCCTGGGCGATTCACACCACTTGCAAACCACATTGCATTTGCAATCTGCAGCGGGTGCCGATACAAAGTAAACAACATCCGAAAAAGCAGGTCACAAACACAGTGCATTTGCCCGCACTGGATTGCATGGTACTTTTGGTGCAGTGCGATTTTAGCCCATTCAAAATGAATGGGCTGAAATCGCATTGCAGAATTTCATGTGAATCGCACAGGAATGCACAGCGCGTTCCTATGCGGGCATGGTGTGAACTGGCCCTCGAGAGGTAGATTTATACGCACTTACACATTATACTGCATTCATAGCGACAGCGTTGTCACTTTAATACAGGAAATGTGTTATATCTAAAGAGCTCATTCCACAATTCTAATCAACATAACAGAGGAGGTGTTCTATAGTACATAGTGAAATGGAAACAAGGTTAATACCAGTGCAGCAGAAGTAGATAGCACAGAAAATTATCAGCTTACTAGATTTCTGGCAGGATCAACAAGTTTTGTTTTTTTTTTTTTGTTTTTTTATACCCTTAAAAAAAAAAAAAAAAAAAAAAAAAAAAGAAGAAGGGGAAGAAGGAGAGCTTATAAAAATTGTATATTTAATAGATTAAAAAGGGAGCACATACAACAAAAAGCATTGTTAGGGTTTGCATAAACTGGTTAAAAAAAATAAAAATAAAAATGAATAAAAAACACCTGCTTTAAAAACTAGAGTGCCACAATGTTTAGAAGCCTGGTCATGTGATTGTGGGAGACATCAGAACATACAAGTCAGAAGGGGGTTCTGATGGAGAGGTATCGCCTGAACAATTTTCTGACATCCTTCAAAAAAAAAAAAAAACATAATAAATCCCATGACCAATAGCTAGGAATGGTTCATGTGGAAAGACAGTGGACCAGTGCAGTACTTTGCTGAAAATTCTGGAATGTAAAAAAATAAAAAATCTAAAAAATGTAACCTACCACACTGAAGGGAATTTATTAAAACTGAAGCAGCCGTGCACATCAGCCAATCCACTTCTAGATTTCCTTTTCAAAGCATAGCTGAACAAACCGAAGTTAGAAGCTGATGGTTGCTATGCAATGTCCGCTTCAGTTTTGATGAATTCCCCCCCCCCCATTATGTTCAGGTGCACAGCCATCAGCTGACTAAGATTACCGTGGAACAGTGATGGAGAACCTTGGTACCCCAGGTGTTTTGGAACTACATTTCCCATGATGCTCATGCAGTCTGCAGTGTAGTTGAGCATCATGGGAAATGTAGTTCCAAAACATCTGGGGTGCCAAGCTTCGCCATCCCTGCACTAGAACCTTTATTATCCCCAAACTAAAGATACTCTCCAAAATACCCAATTCCTGATTGAACACCTAAAACAAGCCCTAACCCTACCCACAGTTCAATTTAATGATAAATTATGTTAAAACTTAAATTTTGCTGTGCCAGATCAAGGACAGGACTAACTGGAATCCCAGAAAAATCAGATATTGAGGTTTGGGCCTACAACAGAATAGCGCACTTCTGCTACAATTCATTTCATCACAATACAAAAGATGACTGAAATTATTAAAATATAAATAGCACTAACCAATCTATATGACAGCAATTTAAAAAAATGTGAAAACACTGCCAAAAATTAAACACCCAACATTTAAATTTACAATACCCTAAAAAATGCATACTATGTATTCCATGATCATTTCACATTAGGGCCCCATTCACACGTGTACATCTCCAAAGCCACACGACTTTGGACTGCAATTTTGAGGGCTAATATTGAAATCTATGGCCCTCAAGTCGCATCAAAGTAGTACATGAACTAATTTGAAGTCGCTGTGACTAAGTCACATTAGGTACTCATTGGAAAACATGGGGTGCTCCTTGTCATGCGACTTTGCTGTCCAAAGGTGCATGACAAGTTGCACAAGTGTGAATGGAGCCTTAAACTGGTTACTAAAATTGGGGGAAGGGGTCAGAAAGCATTGTACAGGGTCTGTGTGTACAAAACACATATTTTGCAGGAACTTATGTGGAAATGCAACTAGTAAAAATACATAGGATGAGCAGGAATAGTGTTATGCTGTGTACACACGGTCGGACTTTTCGGCTACAAAAGTCCGACAGACTTTCGGCAGACTTTCTTACGAGCGGACTTGCCTACATACGATCACACAAAAGTCCGATGGATTCGTACGTGATGATGTACACCGGACTAAAATAAGGAAGTTGATAGCCAGTAGCCAATAGCTGCCCTAGCGTGGGTTTTTGCCCGTCGGACTAGCATACAGACGAGCGGATTTCTGGGTCCGGCGGAGTTACGCCGTAAAGATTTGAAGCATGTTTCAAATCTAAAGTCCGTCAGATTTGCGGCTGGAAAAGTCAGCTGAAAGTCCGCTGAAAGTCCGGGGAAGCCCACACACGATCGGATTGTCAGCCGTATTTTGTCCGTCGGACTTTTGTAGACGAAAAGTCCGACCGTGTGTACGCGGCATTACAGTTGACAGTCAATTAATATATTCTGTCTAGTCATGACCAGTCTGGAGCCTACGCCACCTGGTGGTTGCCACCATGCAGTGCAGCAAGACCACATTACAGCACACCTGAACCTTATTATCCATATAGGCAACTCTGAACTTCCGCCCACTGCCTAATCAAAAGGTTGAGTTTGTCTGCATTTGAATATTACATCTACATTCGTTCTCCTGGAATATTACCTCTGCCTTTACTTGGAAATACACTTGTCTGCCGCCTGCCCAGTCACGCCTCCGCCTGCCCAGTCACGCCTCCGCCTGCCCAGTCACGCCTCCGCCTGCCGCCTGCCCAGGCCTCTTTACAGTCTGACTGCACCCCCTGCCTTTCGATTTGGTCCTATGGCATTTTGCTCATCTTTCTAGGGACTTGCATTGCTCATACACTGACTGTATGTTGCCTCTGGTAGCACAGAGTCTACCAAGCTCCGTGACAATTCCTTTTATCTTTTATTTTGCAAGAGCACATATACACGGTTTCTTGGCAATCAAAGGTTGAAAGCAGTAGTCACGAATCTCTTAGATCCCATCAGTCATTTCTATAAATATGGGGCCAGTGAGGTAGAGTTCAAGGGCTCCCAATTTTCTGTTTGCATCTGCTGGACAGGAGAGATATCAGAGGTCTATTTACACCTCAAAAGGTCCCCATTAAAAGATCTTCACCCACCATTACATAAGTAACGTCACACAGCAGACATGCTAGCCCCGGTAATAATGCTAAAATATAAAATTAACTTTTATTATACAGGGATACCAACAGGGATTGCAACCATGCAAATATAACCTTCATCCAAACCTCCTCTGTACTATAAGAGATGTGCAGGCCATGGCATACATTCCCATTATCAGCATTCCTTCCCTTGTACATGATTAGGTGCTACAAATGAACACAACTTCACTTAAGGTAAATGAACAGCCTTTGCTCATTTAATACATATTTATGCCAATTGAGTCACTGCTAGGAGACCAAATATATTATACAGTATATGATGGAATCACAAACTGCTAGAAGCAAGCAGCCAGTATATGATTCCAGAAAGCCAATTATGAAAAGCAGAATGTTTATTATATAGAGACGTGGTCTCCAAATTGCAGCCCTTGCTTACTTTAGCCTGCCCTTGGGGCACCATTTCTTCCAATGATATGGTCCTTGGAGCAGAATCCTCACCCCCCCCCCCCCCCCCCAATGAAGGAGTACAATTCTTCCTAATGACACTAGCGATGGGGAACACTTTCTCTCTATGACACCATCAGGCCCAATGATACCAACAATTGGATGCAATTTCTCCCAGTGACACCAATGATAGGGCATTATTTGTTCCCCACTGATGGCCACAGTCCGACCCTCAAAAAGTCTGAAGGCCGGTATACAGGCCCTTTGATTAGAAATTTGAAAACCCCTGATCTAGAGGGATCTGGGAGGTCTTCTTTGATCTCTTGTTCTATTCTTAGAACATGTGCTCTTATAATGCAGCCTGACTTCTGCAGAGGCTGTATGTTGAACAGAGTCTGATCTCAAAATGGTTCCATGAGTCCCCATAGCATACAAGCCGATCCTTAAATAAAGCCCACTCCAGGCTGCTAACTACACACATAGGGGCCCCCCCTCACACACTGTACATAAGGTCAGAGAGCTGCAACTGGCCAGGCAGCAATGTTGCTTCAGGGGGCAGTCACAGAGAAGGAAGCCTGTGGGGGGCGAGTATGGGCGAGTATGAGTGAGGGTGAGTATTTTACCTTATTCTTACCCTACCAACCACCCCTCCAGAGCCAAAACAGTGACCCTACTGCATGGGCAAATTTAACATCAACCTAGAGAGGGGCCCTAAATCACTTCAATGCTAATAGATTTAAAGCTGAAGTTTAGGTATGGCTTTTTTTTTTTTTTTTTTTTTTTTGCATAGTTACACTGGGGTCCAGCTTGGATCAATGTAAGCATTTATGTGCCATACCTGGCCATCCCTGTGGAAGCTGGAAATGACTAATATGCACTGCTACTACAGTTATCACTGCTGGCTTATGGGTCCACACATGGGTGAATGCAGGCGGATACTCGCTCTGCATGGGCGTCAATTCAATTCATTATTGAACTGCATGTTAAATTTCCCATGTGATAAATGGAAAGCTGGCCCTGGTGCCAAATGCACAATTGGGCATCGGTCACACAAAAAAAACCCAAAAAACCAAAAACCACACACCACTTAGACACGGAACCAAACATCTCAAAGCTGCCACAAAGTGGGGAAAATGTTTTTGCAATATTTCCAGTGTCCAAATTAGTTACATTTTAAAATGGAGTAGCATGCTAATAACTAAAATTGAATAAAATATCTGCAGAGCCAAAGAATAGAACAATGCTGAGAGCTCCTAATTGTAAGAACCTTTCCACAGCTGACCATACATTATACAATGGTCTTATTCAATTTCCTTTAGGGCCCTCTCACACCGAACGCAGTTGAATGCAGTGCACTCCAACTGCATAGACAGCCTAAAATCAAGGTAATCCTGTGGACATAGTTCACACCATTGCAGTGCAGTTCAAAAAAATAAAAATAAGAAAAAAAGTATACGTATAGCATGCTGCATTTTTCCACATAGCAAATGCAGATAATGAGCTACAAACGCACTTCAAATGCACTGCACCAAGTCCAAAAAACACATGCAAAGCGTGCAGCAAATGCATGTAAACATGTAGTCAAAAAAAGCGCTGTTACGTGCAGTTTCTGGTGTGAATGGGCCCTTAGAGATTTACCTTCAACTATGTAGTGCAAGGGCCTGCCTGATTGCTTACAAATTGAAAGAGTTTAGGTTTGAGCCCATATTATATGATTTTAGTAATTGTACAAGAAAATAACAGATATCTGTGCTGGTCACAACATGTCACCAACTTCCTGAGCAGCACCTCTGTTCTGAGACCCCTGAGCGATGCTCGGACTCATACTTCACTGCAGGTGCAAATTATACAAAACATACTAAAGAAACCAAATCCACCTGACAACTGGGCCTAGTGTCTGGATTCTGCAAAACCTTCACAATAAGTAATGATAGTCTAGGAAGCAAAAAATATATATCCTACCCAGGAGAAGAAATCCTCATTCTTGCTGCCTCGGACCAGCCAACAGTGACACTGTAGTGATTTCTTCTAATAAGCATTTAAATAATAGATATTAACATAAGATGTATATACTGTAGTGCCAACAGTTTGTACAGCACTTTACAAAATCGAAGACAGCGCAGTTACAAATGACTTCAAATCAGGAGGGTTATACGAGAGCCCTGCTTTTGAGTTAATCTAAAATTCCAGGAGCCAGGAAGCCAATGCTCCTAAAAAATTACAGATGGCGCCCGACATTTGAGATTTCTCTGTTGTCAATGAAGCTGGTCTCAGGACTGGACAGGCTGGATCCTGTATTTCATATTATATGTCCACACCTGATCTAAAACTAGTTATAGACATACACCAATCAGACATAACTTTACAACCACTGACTAGTTAAATGAACAGCATTGATTATCTTATTACAATGGCATCTTAAAATGTGTGGGATATGTTAAGTAGCAAGTTAAAATATTGTCCCTGAATTTGATCTGTTAAAGCAGAAAAATCGGAGTTACTTACCGGTAACATCCTTTTCCAGGAGTCTTTCAGGACAGCACCATAGAGAGACCTTGGCTCCTCCCCTTCTGAGGAAACACCGCCTTCAACTTTAAGCTTTAAACCTCACCGCTCTCCCCTGGCCCCTCAGTTCTTCAAGAGGACCTCCGGTTAGCTGGGGAGACACAAGAACACGTCATAATAACTCTGATCTTACCTGACGTTCTTCTGCGATGAACTCTTCACGAATATCCCTAAAGTAGGGTGGGTAACTGTGCTGTCCTGAAAGACCCCTGGAAAAGGACGTTACCGGTAAGTAACTCCGATTTTCCCATTTACGTCTTTCAGGACAGCACCATAGAGAGGATGAGAGAGCACCTTACCTTAGGGTGGGACTACTGCCTGCAGAACCTTACGCCCAAAAGCCTGGTCTTTTGCTGACAGAAGGTCCAATCTGTAGTGTTTCACGAACGTGTCGAATCTGGACCACGTTGCCGCTCTACAGATCTGCTCCGGAGACGCACCAGCCCACTCGGCCTGAGAGGTCGCCACTGCCCTCGTGGAGTGTGCCCTGATACCCTTAGGGGCTTCCAACCCGCTAATTATATAAGCCTGACTGATAGCTAACCTTAACCACCTAGCTATAGTGCGCCTAGAGGCTCTGCCTCCCTTCCTGGTTCCTGAAAATAACACAAAAAAGGAATCAGATTTTCTAAATGGTTTTGTATCCTCCAAGTACTGCAGGACACACCTTCTTACATCTAGTTTATGAAACCTATGTTCCTGTTCCCTCACAGGATTCAAACAAAAGGTGGGCAAAACAATTTCCTGGCCTCTATGAAAAACCGAGGCCACCTTCGGCAAGAAGGCCGGATCGGTTTTAAAAATTACCCTGTCCTGGAATATCTGAAAAAAGGGTGCCCTAATGGAGAGGGCCTCGAGTTCACTCACTCTTCTTGCCGTAGTGATTGCCACCAAAAACACCGTTTTGAGGCTAATCCATTTTAGCGTACACGTCTCCAATGGCTCAAAGGGTTCCCCTGTAAGCGCTTGTAAGACCAAAGAAAGATCCCACATTGGGAAAGGGGAGACCTTCAGAGGTCTCTGCCTACTCAATGCTTTAAAAAATCTAATGATCCAAGGATCGGAGGCTAGTTGTTTCTCCAGAAACACACTCAAAGCAGAAACCTGTCCTTTCAGGGTGCCAAGGGCTAACCCCCTGTCCGCCCCTGCTTGCAGGAACTCTAAGACCGCTATAGAGCTGTGAACATCAAAAGAAGTTTCTGTGCACCAGCTATTAAAACGCTTCCACGTTTTTTGGTAGATGACCTGGGTTTCTTTTTTCCTGCAATTTAGGAGGGTCTTCACTAAGCAATCTGAGAAACCTCTGTTCTTCAGCAATTCCTCCTCAGTAGCCAAGCCGCGAGGCTCCATCTCCCCACCTGGGGACAACAGATTGGCACCTGGGAAAGGAGATTCTCCTGAACTGGCAAAAGCCAGGGGGGTTCCGCTGCCAGACTTCTCAGGACGGAGAAGCAAGGCCTCCTGGGCCAATGTGGTGCAATAAGAATGAGGGTTGTGTTTTCCAGCTGGAACTTTCTTAGGACGGCTGGGATCAGTACAGGTGGGGGGAAGGCATAACACCTGTCGAAAGTCCAACTCTGAGCCAGTGCGTCTACCCCTAGAGCTCCATCCCACCTGTTTAGGGAGAAGAAGAGATGCACCTTCCTGTTTTCTCTCGAGGCAAAGAGGTCTATGCATGGCCTTCCCCATTTCTGGGATATTGCTTCGAAAACCCCCTGATTCAGAACCCAGTCGCCTTCTCTCAGCCGTTTCCTGCTGAGGAAATCCGCCACCAGATTTTGTTCCCCCTTCAGATGCACCGCCGAGAGGGATAGGACGTTTACTTCGGCCCATCTGAGAATGCTTTCTACCAGGGTCCACAAGGGTCTGCTCTTGGTACCCCCCTGTTTATGTAGGCTACAGCTGAGGAGTTGTCCGACCGGACTCTCACATGCTGTCCCTGAAGTTCCTTTTGAAAAGCTCTGAGTGCCAAGGCTACTGCTTTCAGCTCCTTCCAGTTGGAGGATCTTCCTGCGTCCTCCTTCCTCCTTCCGCCAGCCGCCCTGAGCCACCCGGTCCTCCATATGAACCCCCCAACCCATGCCACTCGCATCGGTCGTGACGCATCTGGACACCGGCAGAACCCACTCCAGACCCTGTGAGAGATTGGCTTCTTTTCGCCACCACCATAGGGATCTCTTGACCTGGTCTGGTACAGTTATCAGGGAATCCAAAGACCCCTGACTGTGGTCCCAAATACTCAGGATAAAGAGTTGTAAAGGGCGAAAGTGTAACCCTGCCCACTGAACTGCTGGAAGTGCTGCCGTCAGTAACCCCAAGGCTGACATAGCCTTTCTTACTGATATTTGTTGGCTGCCCTGGAGTAACAACATTGCCTTGTCTACCTTCTGGATCTTCTCCATAGGCAGGAAGACTTTCTGTTTTGTTGAATCCAACAGGTAACCTAAAAAGATTACCTTTTGTGATGGAGTCAAATTGGACTTTTCCAGATTTAAGAGCCAACCTAGACCCTCTAGAATGTTCCTTGTAAACTGCAGGTCCTGTGACAGTTGTTCCGCGGAAGAGGCAAAAAGTAGTAGATCGTCTAAATATGCGATCACTGAGATGCCCTTGATCCGTAGGGATCCGTAGGAAAGCCAAGACTTCTACCATGACTTTGGTGAAGATGCGGGGGGAAGAGGATAGCCCGAAGGGAAGGGCCCTGAACTGCCAGTGAAACGTCCCTTCTCTGGTATTTACCGCCAGCCTGAGGAACCTTTGACACTGATCTGCAATGGGAATGTGCAGGTAGGCATCCCTCAAGTCTACCGATGCCATGAAGCAGTTCGGAGGAAGGAGCGTCTTTACCGAATAGATCGAGTCCATTCGGAACCTCCTGTAGGTGAGGGAGACGTTCAGAGGCTTCAGGTTCAGGATGAGCCTGAACTTCCCCGAGGGTTTGCGCACCGCAAAAATGTGGGAGTAAAAGCCTCTGCCCGTCTCTCCTTCTGGAACTCGAACTACCACCTCCTGTTCCTCCAACTCCTGGAGGGAGGAAAGGAGAGCCGCTGACCTCTCTGCACATTTCGGTAGCGTGGTTACCAGGAGTCTGCATGGTGGAGGTTCTGCAAACTCTAACCTGTACCCTCTTCTTATGACTTCCAAAATAAAATTGTTGGAGGTGATCATCTCCCACTGTGGAAGGAAGGCCCCCAATCTTCCTCCCACCGTTATTCTGTCACTTTGTCTTTTTGGGCTGTTCAGGAGGGCGAAAAATAGCTCCCCCACGCCCTTTCCCTTTTTGTCCCCACCCCTTTTTCTGTTGATCAGATTTTGGGGGGTCCAATTTCTTCCAAGGCCGAGACTTTCTTTTAGTCTCTGCAGGTTTTCTTTTAAAAGGAAATGCCTTTTTTCTGTCAGCCGTTCTATCCAATACGGCTTCCAGACCTGGCCCGAAAAGCAAGTCCCCCGTGAGAGGAATGCCGCAAAGTTTAACCTTGGATGCGGTATCTCCCTGCCACGTTTTAAGCCATAAGGCTCTTCTTGCCGAATTGGACAATGCGGCTGATCTTGCAGACATACGCACCGATTCAGCCGAAGCATCTGCCAGGTAAGCTATTCCTTTAAGGAGCATGGGAAAAGACGACAGGATTGTTTCCTTAGGCGTTCCCGCCTCTATGTGTGCCTTAATTTGCATTAGCCAGTACTCCATGTTTCGTGCCACCACCGTGGACGCCATGGCGGGTTTGAGGTTCCCTAGGGAAGAGTCCCAGGATTTTTTCAGGAGGGAATCTATCCTCTTATCCATGGGATCTGGGAGTGCCCCCATGTCCTCAAAGGCCAAGTCAGTGTGTCTGGAGACCTGCGAAAAGGCTGCGTCTAGCTTAGGAGATTTGTTCCATACCAGCGCCTCCTCTTCTGCAAAGGGGAACCTACGCTTAAGTGCTCTTGAAAGGAAAGGTTTCCTTTCGGGGTCTTGCCACTCTTTTTTGATGGCGTCGACCAAGACCTCATGGACCGGGAACACCTTCCTTTTATGTTCCCCTAGTCCTTTGTACATCTGGTCATGGAGCGATAGCTTTTTCCTTTCCTCCTGGATTCCTAGGGTGGTATGAATGGCTCCTAGGAGCTCCTCCACCTCTTCCAGGGAAAGCTTGTAGCGAGAGGATCTTGTGGATTCCCCTTCCACCTCCTCTCCCTCTGATTCCCCCTGGGGATCTGAAGACCCGCTATCAGGCTCTTCCTCAACCTCGAATCTGGCACCTCCTGGATTCTCTCCACTTCCCGAGGGAGCATCCATTAAGGATTGAGGAACACTCTGCTGTGCTGGTGGAGAAATAACCTGCGGCTGTGGCAACTGAAGACTGGAAAATAGTGTCTTAAAAGTCTGCACAGTATTGGAAAGCTCCTTGACGGATGCTGCTAAATCTGAAGACTGTTCTCAGGACTGCTCCCTTACTAACCCCTCTATACATTCCCTGCAGAGGGGCTTAGACCAAGATTCCCCCATTGTGATTCTGCATGAGGGGCATTTCTTCTTGGTACTGTGGGGCGACTTGCTTTTCTCTGTAGCTTTGCCCTGTAAAACAAGTTAAAAGTAGGGAGCAATCAGCAAACATCCACCAGCACTACCACGGAGGGCCACCAGAGGTGCACTTCCCGGGACCGACCACCACCAGGGACCCAGTCACAACCCTTTCCCCCCCTTCACCACCAAGGGGAGTTCTACACCTGTGGAGCTTTACAGGAAGCGGTAAGGGAACACCACCCCAGGGTTCCTCTTACCTTAGAGTGGCTGGTGCAGGATTCTCCTGGAGCGGTTCTTGAAGCCTCTGCTTCCGACATCTCCTTAGATTGTAGTGGTGTTCCCAACCCCTGAATGCTGTCCCCACAGCAGGTCAGAGGCAGCACCAGCCGAACGCGCGGTCCGTTTTCATCACCGCGACCGGAACCGGAAGTCACGGGTCAGACGGAAACACTGACCTCCGCCGGAAATGACGTCACCCGCCCTCCGACCCAGCGCTCAGAGCTCCCACGCTGGCTGCTAGTGCAGGGCGGTCTCCTGTGCCTCCGCCTATGCCACTGCTAGGCAAAAAGAAAACGGACCCCACCAGCTTACAACTTCACTAAGAGAAGCTGGGGGAGCGTGATGTGCAGTCTTCTAAAAGGTACCCAGCCACACTAGCCCTTTAGACTGCAGTCTTTTTAAGAAAATGAGCAGGAAAGAGACAGAGAGAGAGAGCGCCCGATCCACCCCCCTCTGCTCAGCCTGCAATTAGCCTCAGCCTCCCTGGCTGTGCAGCCCTGGTTCCTTGCGATGTCTCCCCACCGGAGGAAACACCAGAACTGAGGGGCCGGGGGAGAGCGGTGAGGTTTAAAGCTTAAAGTTGAAGGCGGTGTTTCCTCAGAAGGGGAGGAGCCAAGGTCTCTCTATGGTGCTGTCCTGAAAGACGTAAATGGGAAAACCGGGTATTGCAGTTTGTTGTGGCTGTGTACCCGCAGACTGGTCAGGGTGCCCATGCCGACCCATGGGCACATGAACATCAGAACTGAAACAATGGAAGAAGGTGACCTGGTCTGATGAATAACGTTTTCTTTTATACTGTGTGGCTGGCCAGGTGCGTTGCTTACCTGTGGAAGAGATGGCACCAGGATGCAGCATGGAAAGAACGCAAGCCAGCAGAGGCTTTGGAAAATTGGTGGACCTTGGCTCCTGCCATTTTTACTGACACATACGGCCTACCTAAACATTGTTGCTGACCAAGTACAGTCGCTTCCTAACCGATAGAGAAATATATACATACGTACATATATTGGCAGAATGGCTCTGCTGCGCGGATCATCGTATATATACACACTGCGGCTCCTTTAGGAGCCATAGCAGGCGTGCGCGCACTGCACGGCGGGGGACCCGATGCACGTGGCTGGTGGCCACTCGCGTATATATATATATATATATATATATATATATATATATATATATATATATATATATATATATATATATATATATATATATATATATGTATATATATATCCTATTTTGTAGATGCTATAACTTTTGCGCAAACCACTCAATATACGCTTATAGCAAAAAAGAAAAAATAGTGTTTTTTCAAGGTGTTTTTTTTTTGTTTATAGCGCAAAAAATAAAAAAGCAGTTAAATCGACGCAAATAATGGCCTGGTCGGGAAGGGGGTAAATTCTTCCAGGGCTGAAGTGGTTAATGGCCTGTTTCAGAAGGATAATGCTCCCTGTCGCACTCCAAAAATGGCTCAAGAATGGTTTGAGGATCTGCTACAGACAACCTGGTGCCAGATACCACAACATACCTTCAGAGGACTAGTGGTGTCCATGACCCGATGGGTCAGAGCTGTTTTGGGCAGCAAAAGGGAACCTATATTAGGTGGGTGATTAAAAATTATGGCTGATGGGTGTATGTCAAAAGCCTTTGTGTTGGTAAACAATTCTCAAGAAAGAAAAGATAAATAAATTGCTGCATTTTACACACACACACACAATCTGTGTTTAGGTTTTTGCTATGAAAGTCAAATCTAAAAAGCAATTTAGCAAAGAACTTGTGTGCATTAGTTTATTATATTGGGCTTACTATTTAGTCTATACATGTCCACCATATACAGTACATTAATAAGCATGTAGGTTCTGGAAGAAGGCCTATTAAAAGAAAAACAAAAAGGAAAACACCTGTGGTCTCTCCGAAGCAAAATAGAAAACATGTATTTCAGCAGAGTATTTAGCTGCTTGCCTGAAACATTGCTTTAATGCAAACCCATAGCCCTTCAAATGTCTAATGTTCCGTGGTACCCAATTTTGGACCCAATAACATTCATCTAAAAGATAATAAAATCCAAGTACAGAGGTTAAACTTATGTTTTTTGCAGCCTGCCATTACCAAATCTGAATGTACATGGAAATCCGAAAACTTCAGACTTGTCATATAAGCAAGTCAAGGGGAATCACACTTGCATAGTCCTGATGGACCAGTGCAATTGTTATTGTTTGGATAGGAGGCTGTTTATTCAGTGATAACCAATATGAATATACAGCATGTAAAGAGCTATGTAAATGCCATATAAAATACTCGATATTAGAACTTTCATTACATAAATGCCCAACTCCAGGATAAATGTGACAATTGTTTTTATTTTCAATGCAATCTAGACAAGAAAATTAAAACTTGCTTTCCCCCCCCCCCCCCCCCCCTTTGACCAGTGTTAGGTTAAAAATAAATACTGTATTTTTTTTATTAACTTGGCAATAAAAGTTTAAAAATGTTAATGGATTGAAAAACTGAAATACAAATTAGATTTTTCTGCCAAGTGAAGGGAAGGGAGGAGATCATTAGGTCTGATTAGGGTCAATAAGTGGTTTCTTAGGAACAATTATTTTTCTTTAAACTATTTTTTTGTAACTTGTAAGGTTGCTTTAACTAACAGCTAGTGCAGATCACAAGGTGACCCCTTTGATCCTCAAATTAATGAAACGGAGTTAATAGAAAGTAACAAAATTGTAACGTTTTATCCATAATATTTTATATTTAGAACACTGTTCAGTCTGTTTTGACAGCAATGGCCACAGCCCAGGTGTCATTTTGACAAAGAGTGTGTGTGAAAATTCTTGTATGACAGAATAAAAATTCAGTGATGTCATGTATTGTATTTGCATTGAATTTTTCGGACGAAAACTGTACAGATTGAATGAAAATCGTACAAGAAAGTTTGTGTTTGTCCCATCGGATAAACTGTCGTGATCGATAAGATTGTGGTACGATCTCTTCGAAAGCAGTATTTTTCGTACGATTTTCTGATTGTAAAAGGGGTCTAAGACCTCTTGTAGCAGTGTAGTTTGACCACGCCGAGGGGGCAACGCAGTGTGCTTGGGGGGTTGGTGTGGTTAGCTGCGCTTTACCAGTGCTTTCTGAAAGTGCACCAAAACTGCAGGACATAATAGAAGTCAATAGGAAAGCGCAGCTAACCCACACCAGACATGGGGATCTTATGTCTGGGCGTTTCCTCCCTGCATGTTATAGCTTCCTCAGCTCCCGTGACGGACAACCTATCCCAGCATCATGTACCCCTGTAGGGCTGCAACTAACGATTATTTTCATAAATCGATTTGTTGGCCGATTATTGTTTCGATTAAATCGGTTAATAACCTAAAAAAAAAAAAGAAAACAAAGTGTGGCGTATAATTTAGTTAATATGTAAAGTTTTTAAAAAAAGGCAATTTATTCTTAAATATCTCTATGCAGTGGTAAATATAAATAACCAACTATATGGTTAGGGAGCAAAATAATCCACTCAGAGAATAACAGACAGAAGAGATATACTGTATATACTATTAGAGGAGATATATACTGTATAAACTGTTAGAGAAGAGATATACTGTACATACTATTAAAAGGTGAATCTGATAAATATTAATCAGACTCAGAGATCAAATGTCTTCCTTCAAAAAAAAAAAAAATTTCATTTTAAGAACGTTCGTTCGATTTTCTAATCGTTAGTGGGGTCAAATCGACGTTCATTTTCAACCACAGTGACGGGAAAATTTGGAAAAAGAAAACTTCTTGGTCAAAGGAATTTTCAGACAGTGTATGTGGTTTTCGTTCAGAAATTACATTCATTTTAAAAACAGAATGTTAAAAACAAGTGAAAATTTCAAACAACATTCTTTCAATCATCGAATGTACAAAAGATTTTTCGTCTGAATATTCTCATCTGAAAATTGATCCATGTGGCCAGAATAAGGCTCGCTACACACCTAGGCAGTTTGCTTTTGATCTGTTTCTGCAGTGCTTTTTGCTGTGCGTTTTGATTTTTGTGCACGTGATTTTGCGGCGATTTGCGTTTTTGCATTTTTTTTGGCCAATTTGTTGTTGGGCAGATTAAAAAACACAAATTGCTGCAAAAACGCATTAAATGCTTTCTGCAGATTCTCCATTGAAGTATATTGAACCAAAAAAGCACCGTTTTTGTGTTAAAAAAAAAAAAGGTCCCTGACCCTTTCCAAATACGCAGCGGCTAAAAAAAGCAGATGTGAACGTGTCCAATGGGAAACCATGTTAATGAACTGCAGTGAGCTTCTGCAAAAAAACACCAAAAAACACATAGGTGTGAACCATAGTGAAAATTATGAAAATAGTAATCGATTAGTTGTTTCAGCCCTACACCCCTGTTCTCCAGTCCTCTACTAATGGATGCATCTGCTCCTGATGAAGTGTCTTCACACGAAACACATTGAGCTCTGATAGGATGCACTTTGCTATAGTCAATCATCATTCCATCTTTTTACTATACTTTTAATTACTTGCTTCCTAATACGGAGTTATCACTCCATACATTGGCAACTGGAATGTGCTGCTATTTTGTTTTCAAGGTTGTACACATATGAACTACTTGGACTATGTATCTGTATTCTTATTTTATGTGTTCATGAACTGTACTTTATCCTACATGTACATATATGCAGTGGCTTTTAATGTACTCCATATTGAGTCTGATTTTATACCCTCTTTATGCTAAATAAAACTTATTAAGTCACCATGTATGCATTACTCTGATCTAGGGATGGAGGCACATATTATCATATGTACACCTCATTTAAAGTTCCATCCTTCCCCACTTTTTTAGGCCTTCTTTAGAGAATGCTTATCCACATTTAACATTTCGTATCAGATCCTGGATACACAGAATACTATTTTTGATAAACGTAGCTAAACTGACGGCACGTAAAAACGCATACTGTGAATGGCACTATTGAAAAAAAGTGTTTAGCAATGTCCTCTAGATGCATATTAAAACAGATCTGATACTGCCAATGTGAATGAGGCCTAATAAAATAGCAGTGACTTGGTGCTTACCCTTTAGGTAGTACATCTAATTTTTTTTTTTTTTTTTTTTTTTGGAAATAACAAAGTGTTGCTTTAAAGGCCAAGTTCACCTCTGTGGAAAAATAAATGCACATTTTTTTTCCTGCAAAAATAAGTACATTTATTTATTTTTTTCATAGGAACTGTCAGAGCATTACATCAGTGATCAATATATTGTGGGTGCAATACCAGGCTCCTGCACACACTGCTTGGCAGCTCTTCGTCTGTTCCTCCACATGACCTTTCAGTTACAGAGCTGTAGGCACAGTGTGAATGGACTAGGAGTGCATTCATCAGCACTCAGTCCATTGAAACTACAAGCCCGTCTGCCGCAGTGGCAGATAAGATATGTAGTTCATTCACTCACAGATTGTGGTGTATGAATGATGTGGCTGTGTGGGCGGAGCCTCACTGCTTTCCAAATGTGACAGCGAGGGTGGCAGGAAAGGAACCCCTGCCTGCTTTCAAAGGGAGAGGGGGGCTCTGGCAGTGGGTGAATAGGAGCATCTTACACCCTATATATGAGTTTAAACATGCAACATTCTCCTAAAGGTGAACCTATTCTTTATTATATTAAAATATTTAATCTCCGTGTGTGTGTACAGGCAGCCTTGATGTTCTGTGACCTCCACAAAATTCTCTTTCTTGCCACATCTCTTCATTAGGGCTTTCGTGCTAGGGCATTTGTTCGTGTCAGAGCTTCTCTTCTTCCTATACAAGTCTTAAATCCAAGCAGAAAGCATGCTGTAATTGTGTTCAAAAGCACTTATTTAGCACTTAGTATTTCTAAGAATCTTTCTGACCCACGGGCTACCTTCTGCTCCCAGACGTCTTCATGGACCTTGAGGTCCAATTAAAAGCATCCTCAATAATATCCTTTGCTTACTGCACTGGGATTTGCATCTCGGATGAAATCCCTGTATATACAGTATATTACAAAAGTGAGTACACCCCTCACATTTTTGTAAATATTTTATTATATCTTTTCATGTGACAACACTGAAGAAATGACACTTTGCTACAATGTAAAGTAGTGAGTGTACAGCTTGTATATCAGTGTAAATTTGCTGTCCCCTCAAAATAACTCAACACACAGCCATTAATGTCTAAACCGCTGGCAACAAAACCGAGTACACCCTAGGGTTGGGGAAAAAAAAAAAAATCGATTTAAATCTTGAATCGAGTTGAGAGGTCAAATTGATTCAAAATTTAAGCAAATCAATTTTTTTAGATTTTTTTCACCACGCCGGTCCTGAGGTGCTGCGGGCATAAGTTTTTAGGCGAGGCCGCGGCTTCGGCCTAGTCCGTGAGGCCGGACGCCGTGGACTAGGCCGAAGCCTCGACTTCTCCTAAAAGCTCATGCCCGCAGCTCCTCAGGACCGCGGTTTCCAAAGGAAAAAAAAAAGAAACAACACACACCTCGATTCGAATCATGAATCGAGTTTTTTTTAAGAGAATCAAAGATTTTTTTTTTTTTTTTTTTTTTTAAGAAAATCTCCCAGCCCTAGTACACCCCTAAGTGAAAATGTCCAAATTGAGCCCAATTAGCCATTTTCCCTCCCCCGGTGTCATGTGACTCATTAGTGCTACAAGGTCTCAGGTGTGAATGGGGAGCAGGTGTGTTAAATTTGGTGTTATCCCTCTCACTCTCTCATACTGGTCATTGGAAGGTCAAAATGGCCCCTCATGGCAAAGAACTCTGAGGATCTGAAAAAAATAAAAAATAAAAAAAAAGAATTGTTTCTCTACATAAAGATTGCCTAGGCTATAAGAAGATTGCCAAGACCCTGAAACGGAGCTGCAGTACAGTAGCCAAGACCATACAGCGGTTTAACAGGACAGGTTCCACTCAGAACAGGCCTCGCCATGGTCGACCAAAGAAGTTGAGTGCACATGCTCAGCGTCATATCCAAAGGATGTCTTTGGGAAATAGACGTACAAGTGCTGCCAGCATTGCTGCAGAGGTTGAAGGGGTGGGGGAGGGGGGGGGGGGGCTGTCAGTGCTCAGACCATACATAACACACTGCATCAAATTTTTCTGCATGGCTGTCATACCAGAAGGAAGCCTCTTCTAAAGATGCACAAGAAAGCCCATAAGCAGTCTACTGAAGAAAAGCAGACCTAGGTCATGGATTACTGGAACCATGTCCTGTGGTGAGATGAGACCAAGATAAACTTATTTGATTCAGATGGTGTCAAGCCTGTGTGGCGGCAACCAGGTGAGGAGTACAAAGACAAGTGTGTCTTGCCTACAGTCAAGCATGGTGGTGGGAGTGTCATGGTCTGAGGCTGCATGAGTGCTGCCGGCACTGGGGAGCTACAGTTCATTGAGGGAACCATGAATACCAACATGTACTGTGACATACTGAAGCAGAGAATAATCCCCCTCCCTTCAGAGACTGGGCCACAGGGCAGTATTCCAACATGATAATGATCCCAAACACACCTCCAAGATGACCACTGCCTTGCTAAAGAAGCTGAGGGTAAAGGTGAAGGACTGGCCAAGAAGGTCTCCAGACCTAAAACCTATTGAGCTTCTGTGGGGCATCCTCAAAACGGAAGGCTGGAGGATCATCCACCAGCTCCATGATGTCGTCATGGAGGAGTGGAAGAGGACTCCAGTGGCAGCCTGTGAAGCTCTGGTGAACCCCATGTCCAAGAGGGTTAAGGCAGTGCTGGAAAATAATTGGGGCCACACAAAATATTGACACTTAAGAAATTTTCACTTAGGGGTGTACACACTTTTGTTGCCAGTGGTTTAGACATTAATGGCTGTGTGTTGAGTTATTTTGAGGGGACAGCAAATTTACACTGTTATACAAGCTGTACACTCACTACTTTACATTGTAGCAAAGTGTCATTTCTTCAGTGTTGTCACATGAAAAGATAGAATAAAATATTTACAAAAATGTGAGGGGTGTACTCACTTATACACATATTATATACATATTTTTTTATTTATTTAAAACTCTGGGTTTAAAGATACTACTATAGTAAAGACAAATTTAGTAAAGACAGATCTGTCCCACATTTTGACAGGTGCCCTCAAATATTTAAGGCCGACAACAAATGTAAAAAAAGGATCAATAATGCACTTTGTAAAACCTTCACAGTATATATCCCGACCTACACAAAAAGCATACTCCCCCTCAAAACAATTGAAGCTTTACTTTAGTACCGTAATTTTATCAAATGACCAGATCAGGTTTTATGCCCCCAAATTTTCATAAACAAAGCTACTGCAATCAGCCCAGTGTCAATACTTTGTGGGAGATTTGATTAAACTGTTGCACGTCACGCACGCAGAATCTGGTGCAACTGTGCATAGTAACCAATCAGCTTCCAGGTTTTATGGTCAATGCTTAATTGAACAAGTTTAAAGTGGTTGTAAACCCACTCCACTATAAAAATTAAAAAAAACCTGCAAGACAAAAAGGCATAATGAGCTAGTATGGATAACATACTAGCTCATTATGAAATACTCACCTTGGATCGAAGCCCCCGCAGTCGTCCCCGTACACTGGTCTGGCCACATCGCTCCCAGAGTTATTCTAGGGTATCGTGGGCTCCAATGCTGTGATTGAAGCATGCGCGAGGGAGCCACCGGTAACGGCATGTCAGCTGAAGCAACAGCACAAACGAGCTGTTGCTTCAGTGCGCATGTGCCGATGACGTCGGCACATGCTAATACAGGGGGTATCTCCTAAACTGTGCAGGTTTAGGAGATATAATAGGCTTACCGATAGTAAAAAGTGGACAAGGGGGGGGCGTGGCTTAGCTATGGCCGAGTGAAGACGTGCTTTGGAGGAGCTCCCTGTCCGACTCGGCCTGCATGGATCACTAGACACCTATTTTCTCCAGTAATCACGGCATGAGCAACCCCAAACGATACAGAACGAGATCGTCGTCACGGGGCACCCACCACCGGACCACTCAGACGGGTATACCACACTTTTTCAGAGGGCAGGCGGACCTATCTCCCGGCGCCATTGCTGCCGCGACACGTGGGCCCAAAACTACTCCGAGCTGCACGGAGGTCCCGATGGCTTCCTCCACACAGAATCTGACGCCTCTACTCCTTACGGGCACGCCAGCCTTACTCTGCACGGAGATGGAGAGACACCCGAGCAGCCAACCCATTCTAGAAGAAGACCTCCGCAGCATGCTCAGGGCTCTCCCCACAAGAGCGGACCTGGAGGCCCTCCCCACGAGAGCGGACTTCGAAACTATGATCCTGAGGATCGAGGAGGCACATAGGAAAGACATCCAAGAAGTAAGGGAGGACCTACAAAATGTGGAAACCAGGGTCTCTGCGGGTGAATCTAAGATTGCTGCGCTGGAGGTGAGGATACAGGCGATGGAGCACTCACAGCAGACGCATGCTTTGGCAACACAGGACATGCAGCTCCACCTGGAAGAATTGGAGGACCGTAGCCGCCGCAACAACTTGCGGCTACGAGGGATACCAGAGGCCACGGGACCGGAGGACTTAGCGGCGACGGCGATCTTCCAAACTCTACTAGACCATCCGCCGCCACATCTAGAGATCGATAGAATCCACCGCACCCTAGGCCCGAAGCCCTCCGACCCAGCTAGGCCGCGGGACGTTCTGTGTCGCATACACCGCTTTGCACAGAAGGAGATTCTGCTAAGGAAAGCGTGGGACCAGGGAGAGATAGAATTTGATGGAGCCCGCATCCACATTCTACCTGACCTGTCGAGGGCCACTTTACAACGGCGCACCATGCTGAAGCCCATCTTGGATCTAGCAAGAAGACACGGCTGCACGTACAGATGGGGCTACCCGCTTGCAGTGACCTTCCGTAATGACCGGGACCACTATACGCTACGCACCCCAGCAGACCTACCATCCCTCTTTGACTTCTTGGGAGCAGATCCAATCCAGGTCCCGAATTGGCTATTGAAAATTCCACGACCGACCGGCCGCTCGGGCCTGAACACGAACAGAACCAACCCACCTACCCGCACACAGAGATCCCGAGGAAGATCCCGCGCCAGACCAGAGAACGGTACACGTGAGTCCTGAATCCGATGTGAGTAACCGTGTTCATTTTGTTTACCGCACACCTACTCCCCTTTCTCAGTTAATGTTGGGCACTCTACACCCTTTTGCTTGGTGATCCCCGAATCAGCCGCCACTCATACCTAATCCAGGCAGTTTGTTAACCCCGTGCACCCCTGTTGGCGCTCGGACCGCGCCCGCTCCCCTGCCCCTCGAGCCCAGTCGGGTTCTATCTACGTGCCTGCCAGGATCTCTATGATACCACCTAACCCCACCAGAATGGACACAGCAAGGGACAAATAGACTTGGGGAAAGTCCATGGGTTAACTGGACAGTCTTTAGACCCCTCCTGGCGGCACCCCCCCTCCCCCCCCCCTAACCTGGACTGTAACCTGAACAGACATTATACTGGGGAGTTATGCTTGTCCTGCCCCCCCACCGCCCCCAGTCTCTTGTACACCCTGCATCTGGAATAAGCAATGTGATGAGAACTTATCGCTTACTCCCGACCAGTGTTGGGGGATGTTGCTGGCTGCAATGGTAACGACATCACACTGCAGGAGCCGCTAGCAACAAACAAGCCCGTTGAACTTTCGGAGATGTGGATCGGTCGGGGATGATGTGGAGGTTCCTGGCTGGTTTTTCGGGGGTTGGGGGGAGGGGGACATGTTGCAGGTGTATTGGATGGGGCATATAGCAGTACCTCGGAGTAATAGGTCACAGAGGAGAAGTAAGCAGAAGGGGACCTGTACAGGTGTGGTCGTAAATAGCTCGGAGGGATGATGGCTGTGCGGTGCTCTGACTGCAGTGTGGGTGTAGCGAATAACATGTTTCTCTGTGAGGCTAGAACCAGCACCACGGCACGCAGTCTTGGCATCGTTGGCATATTACCGGCAGCCATCACCTACTAAGACAACATTATGTACGGGGCTTGCTGAAAACCACCAGAAGGGTTTCACCACCGATATTTCACTTTTGCAGGGTAGGAGTGCCGGTTACGTGAGTTCATAACCCAACTAGTTGAGTAGGATTGAAAGTTTTACACGTTTGTTTGTAGAATGCTAGTTTACCATTAACATTTAAAGTCTACAGTATTGCTCATGACATACAGAAGTATGCTCATACACAACTTCACAGTTTTAGTTTGTATAAACACTACGAAAGTTAAGGCCTTGCTTACCTGGAGTACCAATTATACTATAGATCCGGGGGCCTGGGAAGGACATAGCCCTTTTCCCGAGGCCTTGGCTTGACACTTCCCCACCTAGGAGAACGACTACACCCAGTTAGTACTGGTGTGCGTGGAAGAATATCTTCAGTTTATAGTAAGCACCCATTCATTGTGTTGGGTGTCCGGGAGGATCTCTCTCCTCGGCACCTGTTGCAAACGGAGTGGGCCTTTGCTTCTCTCTAAACTTTTACCCCTTTCTAATTAACCACTCTTCTCCCCCCTCACCTTTCCCCCCCCCCCTCTATCCCTCCCCATACCTACCATCGACTCCCGCGGACATGGGGGTACTCAATGTGGTCACCCTTAATGCAAAGGGACTGAACGTTCCGGAAAAACGGAGAATGCTTCTAAACGAAATGAGACACATGAAGGCAGACATAGTGCTCATACAAGAGACACACTTTAGGGAAGACAAGTTCCCAATCCTAAAAAATAGGTACTACCCGATTGTATACCACTCCACCCACATTGCCGCTAAATCCAGGGGAGTATCTATCCAGATTTCCGCATCTATACCGTGGACACTGGTAGATAAAAAGTCAGACCAGGCGGGCAGATTCCTCTTTATAAAAGGCATGATAGGTAGTACCAAAGTGACCATCGCAAATTTTTACGCCCCAAATGAACACCAAGACACATTCATGAAACGTCACCTCCAAACACTACAAAACTTTTCTGAAGGCCAACTGATCGTGGGTGGAGATCTTAACATCCCCTTGATCCCGGCAGAGGATACCTCAACAGGCTCTTCCTCCGTCACACGCGGTACCCTCAGGGAAATGTCCCTAGCCCTACACACGGCACAGCTAATAGACACCTGGCGCCTCTTTCATCCCGGGGAACGTGACTACACTTTCTTCTCCCGACCGCACCAAGTGTATTCCCGTATTGACTTTCTCCTGGTCCCACACAACCAACTCCGGGCCGTCAAACACACAGCCATCGGCTCCATTACATGGTCCGATCATGCCCCAGTCTCCATGCAATACGACCTCACAGACTATTTCAAGAGTCAAAGGAAACCCTGGAGACTAAATGAAAGTCTTCTACAAGACCCAACCATAGTGGCAGACGTCTCAAAAGAGATTTCACATTACTTCCACACTAACACCACAGAAGAGGGTGAATTTGGCCTAACATGGGAAGCACATAAAGCGGTGATCCGCGGAGTGCTTATTAAGCACGGGTCAAGAGTTAAAAAACAAAAGTCAGCGCAATTGGCATCACTGTTTGACAAACTCCATAAACTAGAATCTGCCCATAAAACGAAGCCGTCTAGACCCCTGGGTAGCGAACTCGATACGATACGTATGCAAATAACAGACCTACTCCAATTCAAAGCTAGGGCAGCTCTTCAGATTTCCCGGAAAAAAATATACGAATCAGGTAACAAGTGTGGCAGACTTCTAGCCCAATCTCTTAAAGCACAAAACACGGCATCATACATCCCGCACATTAACTCCTCTACGGGAAGAAGAGCTGTCTTACCCCAACAAATCACGCAAGAGTTTAGAGCATACTATGAACACCTATATAACTTAAACATGACTCAACCCTCTCCAGAGAAAATTGCAGAATACCTAGCGAACGCTAAATTGCCATCCTTATCGAACGAGACGAGAGACATACTGGACGAACCCATTACTCTAACAGACATACAATTGGCGTTAAAAAATACTAAGCAAGGGAAAGCTCCCGGACCTGACGGACTCACAGTCCAATATTACAAGACTCTACTTCCATCATTAGGACAACACCTAACTAAACTATTCAATGACCTGGGCAAAGGGAAACCACTACACAAAGACACACTACAAGCCCAAATAACTGTAATCCATAAAGAAGATAAAGACCCGACCCAATGTGGCAGCTACCGCCCTATATCTCTACTGAACACAGATCTAAAACTATTTACAAAAATCCTAGCCACCAGACTACAACAACACATAACCAGCTTGATTCACTTAGACCAGGTGGGATTTGTCCCTACCAGAGAGGCGAGGGACAACACTACTAAAGTCCTGAACCTGCTCTACCATGCCACCAAAACAGCCACACCGATGGTCTTGCTCAGTACAGATGCGGAAAAAGCATTCGACCGGGTGAATTGGTCATTCATGCTTTCCACACTGAAACACATTGGCCTGGGCAACTCCATGGTAAATTGGATTTCAGCAGTTTACGCAAATCCGACAGCTAGAGTAAGGGTGAACGGTGTAATGTCCGAAGCCTTCCAGATCTCGAATGGTACAAGACAGGGGTGCCCACTCCCCCCCCTCCTCTTTGCACTATCACTAGAACCATTCCTCTGCCACATAAGACTAAACCCAGACATAACCGGCCTTACCTTAGACAATACTCAATATAAAATTTCAGCATACGCTGATGATCTGATGTTTTCCTTAACGAACCCGACGATCTCTCTTCCAAACCTACTAAAAGAATTCTCCGAATACGGGTCCCTAGCCTACCTAAAAATTAATTGGGCCAAGTCAGCAGCTATGAGCGTAGGTATTCCAGATTCAGTACTCAAACCCCTTAAAGCCAGCTTTAAACTGAAATGGACAGACAGAACCCTAAAATATCTGGGCATTTTTATCCCCCAAACAATGACAAAGTTGTACGAAGTGAACTTCCCCCCACTAATCACAAAAATAAAAACACTGTTGAACTCTTGGCAGCCGGGACTTCACTCTTGGGTGGGACGTGGTAACATCCTGAAAATGTCTATTCTACCCAAAATATTATACATAATGCAAGCCGTTCCGATACGTGTCCCCCCTGGGTTTTTCAAGCAAATTCAAACAATATTTACGGAATTTATTTGGGCTAAGAAAAAACCCCGCCTACCGCACAAATTACTTGTCCTCCCTAAAGCACACGGGGGGCTAGCGATTCCCGACATACGCGCCTACCACCAAGCAATACACCTGGGCAGACTAATAGACTGGCGCAGACATAGAGAGACTAAATTATGGACCCACCTTGAGCAATCCCACACACGTATTCCATTGGGAGGTACACCTTGGTGTTACTCTAGCCTACCTAGGGAACTTAAACAACACCCTCTGATAGGCTACACAGCCAGAATCTGCGCTAAATTAATTTCCAAACCACACATCTCATCTCGGAACTCACCTCTAGTCCCAATTATAGGACATCCCCTGTTCACCCCTGGACTACAAGACAGAGTCTTTCGGTTGTTGGGGGAATCTGGAATACATTCGGCCATACATTTCAGCACGGGTGGGACTTGGAAATCATACTCGGAATTATCTAGCCCGCAAGGGTTATTCCGCTTGGATTTCATGCGTACTCTCCAACTCGGACACTTCCTCCACTCCATTGAACCCCCCCCAGACGTAGACCAAGGACTCACAACCCTAGAGGAAATCTGCTCTAACACAGGTACTCTACCACATGCAATATCACTAATGTACAGCCTCCTGGTCACACCCCCCTCAGATTACATACCCCCGGGTCTGACCAAGTGGGAAGAAGAGTTGGGATGTAGCTTTAACCTCACACAGAGACAACGCATTCTCCGCTTCACACACAAGTCTTCCATCTGCGCTAAAACTCAAGAAACTAACTATAAAATTCTCTCTAGGTGGTACAGAACCCCGACACTCCTACACAAAATATCCCCCACCACATCTGAAAAGTGTTGGAGATGCTTGAGGGACAAGGGAACCTTGTTACATATTTTTTGGTCATGCCCTAAGCTCTCACGGTTCTGGAAGGTTGTACACGAGACGATACAATTGTTTACAGACAGGACAATTCCAAAAGATCCGGCACTCTTTCTGCTACACGCCACCGACATACCAGACAAAATATACAAACGCTCAGTCATACGACACCTGTTAGATGCAGCCAGAGCCTGCATACCTCTCTGCTGGAAACTTACCACACCACCGCCCATTGACATGTGGATTCGCAAAGTAGAAGACATAAAACAAATGGAGGACCTGATTCATACGGCACAACATAGGGAAGAGGCATTCTCTAGGACCTGGCAATTATGGACGATGTTTATATACTCGTCGGCGGGTCAATCTTTGAGAGGAGCAGACGCCTCCCGGTGAGTGTACAGACACATGAGTAGTGCCACCAGCACTCTATGAGCAACACCGTAGTTGATTGAGTTCTGGATATTGTGGGGGCCCACATGTTCGCGGGAACCGATCCTACCTCCCTAACCCTCCCCCCCCCCCCCCTCTCCCCTGCATAGACCCCCGTCTCCCTAACCCCCCCCCCACCCCATACTTTTCCTCACCTTTCACTTCCCTCCCTCCCCCCCTTCTATCTCTCTACCCTCAATTTATCTCTCTCTCAATTTCTATTCTTAATAATAAATATAGAAAATAGAGGACCGGCGCAGTGGGATCCTGCAGTGACTGTTGTCATACGCACACTACAACCCTAAGATTCAACTTACTATAATTATACAAAAATTGATGTTTGGTCTTAGACTGTCAAGCTGAAGACCGATATAGTGAATAAGAATTGTGTAAGAATTTATATCTTGTCACTGTACTATGTATATGATCAAACAATGTATATGTATGTGTCTGTGGGCTCATTTGGGCCGTGTTCTTGTCTTAAATAAATAATTTAAAAAAAAAAAAAAAAGTGGACAAGGGTTAGAAGCTGATTGGTTACTATGC
The DNA here is from genome assembly GCA_037952925.1 of Lithobates clamitans. Classification (NCBI taxonomy): domain Eukaryota; kingdom Metazoa; phylum Chordata; class Amphibia; order Anura; family Ranidae; genus Lithobates; species Lithobates clamitans. The sequence continues at coordinate 909,224 of JBBGZY010000534.1, forward strand.
ACAGCTGCACTAGTTGCTGTGTGCATCAGTTTTAGTAAATCCCCCCCCTCCCCTTTATGTCAATCCCACAGCTCCTTCACAGATACCCTTGGGTGCCACAAATCTAGCATTCTATGCAAAAACTGATATGTTGGGACACTTAACCCCTTTCACACTGGGGCGGGGTCGGTGGTAAATCGACGCTATTGTTAGCGGCACTTTACAGTCGGTATTCGGCTGCTAGCGGGGCGGGTTTTACCCCCACTAGCGGCCAAGAAAGTGTTAAAAACCACCGCAAAGCGCCTCTGCAGAGGCGCTTTGCCGGTGGAATAGCTGCGGTGCCCTGTTGATTTCGATGGGCAGGAGTGGTGAAGGAGCGGCACACACACACACACACACACACACACACACACCTTCACCGCTCCAAAGATGCTGCTGGCAGGACTTTTTTTTACCGTCCTGCTAGCGCACCGCTCCAGTGTGAGAGCCCCGGGCACTTTCAGGTCAGTTTGCAGGCGCTATTTTTAGCGCAATAGCGCCTGCAAACCGCCCCAGTGTGAAAGGGGTCTAGTGTAAAATCCCAGAAACAACCTCACCCTTCTCCTGAACCTTTTTTTCCTCTCTACCCCAAAGTTTTCCAGCTGGAGTAAAGAGCTGTATTGTCCCCCAAGTACATCAGGGGTTCATACTGTATACACACCGCCTTTCCTGCCCTGACTTCATGCCAAATTCTTGGCCACTTTTCTAGCTAAACTGACTGAAGAAATTGGCAGTGAATCCAACCACACGTGAATGTGCTACATTTTATACTGATGCCAGTACAGGAAAGTTTACACAAAAGAATACAAAGTCTCCAACGTTTTACCCCATAATCCTAGGACTTAAGAATACACATTTGTGTCAAACTACAGGATACAAAAACCATTCGAAAACCTACATGGTCATCCAAGCGAGCCGTGGAGTGAGAAAAATAGAGTCATCTCCATCTACCTGACAAATGCCAAAGGCAGGACAGTGAAATAATCAACTTTTTTTTATTAGTATCATCTTACGGGGTCGCCAGGCGGATTCATTCCCCGTCCTTTAATTACCAATTAGGTGAGGGACTTTAAAGCTGAACGCCAGGCAGACAGAAGACACATTACTGCAGCTCTGTAATTAATAGATCATTAGGGTCCTTTCACACCATATTGCACATAAAAACTCAACACAACACGTGAAATGCTTGTGTGTTGATGTGCATGTAACATGCATTTTCATGTGTGTGGCATGTGTTCTCGTGTCCTCTCTAGTAAAGTGACAGGTCCCTGGAAAGATAAAAATACTATTTTTTTTTTATATTTTAAAGCGGAGTTCCACACAAAAATGGAACTTTCCGCTTTTCGGAACCCTCCCCCCCTCCGGTGTCACATTTGGCACCTTTCAGGGGGGTGCAGATACCTGTCTAAGACAGGTATTTTCACCCACTTCCGGCATAGACTCCCATGGGAGTCTATGCCTCTTCCTGTCCCTCCTTGCTGTCTCCTGGGAAACACACAGCTCCCAGGAGATAGTGGGGACCAGTTACGATGCGCAGCGCGACTCGCGCATGCGCAGTAGGGAACCAGGAAGTGAAGCCGCAATGCTTCACTTCCTGATTCCCTCACTTAGGATGGCGGCGGCAGCTGCCGAGAACTGAGCGGGTTATCGGCGTCGGCTGCCGACATCGCTGGACCCTGGGACAGGTAAGTGGCCATTTATTAAAAGTCAGGAGCTGCAGTATTTGTAGCTGCTGGCTTTTAATTTTTTTTTTTTTTTTTTTTTTGGTGGATTTAGGTGGACTCCCTCTTTAATTTTCAGTTGCACTGCTGTGTTAAAATGCAGATAGGTTGCAATTCCACACAATGCGCATTTACACAACATTGTGGTATGAAAAAGGCAAAAAGAAAAGCACTGTTTTCTACTAAGGTTGCAACCATCACCATTTGAGCCCATACAAAAAGAATAGCATGCAATTTGAACAAGAATGCAGTGCAATTCCTGTCCGAAAGGTATACCATCTCCCACACTGCCTCTTTGTGAACCCAGGCTGAACTCACTATGACAATTCGGACAGGAATCACACAACATTCCTGTTCAAATCGCATTCGATTCTTTGCAGTGCGATTTCTGTATCAGTGCAACCCTTTTTTTCTGGGGACAACTCAATGTTAGATGTACCCTCACTGTCATTCCCAGTGACACTGATGATCAGGACAATTAGAGAGAATGAATGTCCCTAACCAGGGCACAGATGGCAATAAAATCCACACAGAGTTTCTGTCCCATTATTACTTTATCCAAATCTGAGAAAGTCTTCCCTTTGGTTTTACTTGAAGCATTTATTCCTTCCTAATGCGTTATGCAAAGTATGGGCAGGATGACATTCAAGCTGTGCTAAAAAGGTACAGCAGCACGTTGGTATTTTGCATGTTACCATTTATTTGGAAGGTGCTTGTTTAACCTGAGAAAAACGCACAGCTGACAGGAAATTAATGTTTGTTTTTTTTTTAAGTGCTGCAAAAGAAAAGGATAGACAGGAAAGTGCACTAATCACAACCTTTACTATGCTCCCCATAAGGCTGAGCAGCACTAGCAAATGTGACAGCTTTAAAGTGCAAGTTAACCTTTTTTTCAGAAAAGAAAATGAAAAGGTAAACCCTGCACACCCCCCTGACGCCCACCCCCCCTTCCCCGCTGTACTTACCTCCACGGGTGATGAGCTGTCAGTGCCCGGCTGATATAGCAGTTCAGGGATCTGAAATTCCCACTTTTCTTCCTATAGGGTCTCCAGGATGGATCAGAGCAATTCTGTTTGGTCAAAGTGGCCATGGGCCAGCACTGACCAATCAGAATCGCTCAAATCAGTCCTGGAAGCTCTACAGCAGGGATATGCAATTAGTGGACCTCCAGCTGTTGCAAGACTAAAAGTCCCATCATGCCTCTGCCTGTCATGTTTGTGGCTGTCAGAGTCTTGCTATGCCTCATGGGACTTGTAGTTCTGCAACAGCTGGAGGTCCGCTAATTGCATATCCCTGCTCTACAGGAAGAAGAGTAGGGATTTAAATTCCTGGATTGCTACACCGACTGCCTATGCACAGACTGCTCATCACCCATGGATGTAAATACTGTTGGGACTGGAAGAGTGAAGAGGGTGTTAGTTAACCCTTTCATGTTTTTTTTTTTAAGGTAAAACAAACCCTTAAATAGCCCTCCTTGTATTTAAAGTCAATTCTTCTGTTTTAAATAGAGTGGTGAGGGGTTAAACCCCTACCAGGTTTTTACTGAGGTGTCCCCATTTAAAGTGTTAATTAATGTAAAAAAAAAAATTCTTCCACAGTTCCCTCTTTTTTTTTTATATAACAGTAAGCTCCCCAGTGCATGTCATTTTAAAAAAAAAAGAAAAAAAAAAAAAAAAGCTGACTGCCCCCTGGTCTCCTCTCCTGAGGCGATAACTGCAGGGGTCGGTGCAGGGAAACCCCAGCGGACATCAGCCGAGACAAGGAGAGGAGGAGGAGATTGGCAGGCAGTCACACGAGCACTGAACGGCACTCTGGGATGATAGAGCACATTTTTAAAAAATACATTCACTGGGAGCTTAGTGTTATATATCAGGAGGCAACTATAGAAGAAAAATTAAATTACTTTTTTTTTTTTAGAGCAGGAGAGGATTAGGGTGCTGTCCAGCAGAGGGTAGAGCACACAGGAGACACCGAGCAGGCTGTGGATGACAGGGGCACGTACGGATGACTCCGGTGTCAGTGCTCAGCAGCCCTGATACATCTGAGTCAGCGCAGAGAGGGGAGGCTAGAAAATGGCAGGACCAGCCAGGTTTTTTAGGTTACAGAGGGCCAAATGACACAGCACAAGCACTGTGCTGTATAACTTGCTTTAAAGTGGATGTGAACCCCCGAAAAAAAATTTTTAATTAAGGCTTGTACAGCATATGATTTCATGTCATCTGTGCCCAGTCTTGCCACGAAGAGTTAATCCAGCTCTGAGCAATCCTCATCTTCTTTCAGGGAGATAAAAACCAACAGACAGACATACCAGTCTGTTCTTCCCCCTTGCTGTGAGTGACAGCTCAGTTCCTTATCTCATGCACTAGCATGAGAGAGACATTCAGTGTACTTTCCCAGCGTCATCATCCCCCTCTCTTAGCGTCTCACAGCTATGACTACAGCCTGTGTTGTGTAGCACATGCACAGGAGTCACAGGGGGCCGTGAGCGCACTCTGCTTCCTTTGCAACGCTGCCTGGCCAAAGGGGAATGTAGAAGTGGGCGGGGAGTCTAGTGATGTCATGACTCCACCCACTTAGCTCTAGAGCATAGACCCGCCCATGGATTTCAGAGATTTGTGAGGCTAGGTGTGCAGAAGGGGGTGATTTTTAAAAAAAGGTAGGGATACATGCAGAAGGCATGTATACATATATACATAAGAAAGATGGCAATAGTTGAGAATCATGAGTGGTGGATTTACATCCACTTTAAAGGAAACAGGATGTGTTTTTTTTGGGGGGTAACCACATTAAAGTGGTTGTTAACCCACTTCTATAAAATCATTTTATCCCCTCTGTACCTTAATAAGATGTGTCACTGTGCCTTTGTTCCATAAAAAAATCCACGGATCTGTACTGATATAGGCTGCGCTCCAGACACACAGCTGATTCCTCTCCTCCTCTCTCCGGCTCACAACTGCAGTGGGCGGGGCCGAGCCGTCCCGCTGACATCAGCAGGGAGAGAAAAGAGAGCCAACAATCAGCTGAGCGCCTGGAGCCGCACTCATACAAGGTACAGATCGGTGGATGTTTTACATTAAACAGGCACATTATTAAAAGGTACAGAGGGGATAAGATTATTTTATAGCAGATAAAGAGGGGCGGGGGGGGGGGTCAGGTACGAGCAGGGAGGGGGGAGGAGGACAGAGGACACAGACACAGGGAGAGCTGCAGATAGAAGAGCTGCAGCTGATGGAATCACACAAATATCAGGGGCTTAGCAGCCATGATTACGGTGGACTGTTTGCAGAGGGGAGGGTATAGCCAGGGAGGATCATCCAGTTTTTTAGGGTATACAGGGGGCCAAATGACACAGCACGAGCACTGTGCTGTATAACATGCTTTAAAAAGGAACAGTATCTGGGTTGTTTCTTTTTGGGATAACAAACGCTTTAAGATATTTTTCTCTCCATCTGTTCTGGTGACCATGATTCATGTGTCCAAAGGTTGGAGATGTCAGCAGCACAGGGGAAACCTTCCAATGGGTACATTCCGGTGACAACGGTTAGAGAGCAGTCCTCGTCCTCTTGTTCCTATAGAACGAAGGGTGAGGGGAACCTCCCAGGTGGAACAGGTTTAAAAATAAAGAGAATATAGGGGGGGTTAAATCATTCTCTACACCAGGGGTAGGCAACCTTAAAGAGGTGGAGATCTACCTGAACAACATAGGAGAAGTCAAAGATCACCAGTCACACAGTGTCACCTCCTCACACCAATCATAAACCTTTATTTGCTTGCTACCGGGTCACAATCACGTGCATTGCACGGCAAGCATGGGTTTACATCAAGTGGTGAGGAGGCAACAAATCACCTCCTCACCACCTGTCAAACACACTCAGATCACTTTTTTAAGAGAAGCAGTGCCTGCTGCACTTATGAATGGGCTTTTAGTTGCATTTGGAAGCAACACTCTTAGGACTCGTTCATATGTAAAAGCCTGTGGTTGAGTTGCGGTTTTACCGCCCCCAGTCCCTACCCCCTTCAGCTGCTGAGGCAGCAGCCAAAAGTGTACATATGCTGCAGTAGAAATTGATCCCCGTTGCTTTTGGTGCATGCTACCGCCTGCCAATCTTGACCCATTCTAGTAAATGGATCCACTCTGCATGGGACAGGAGCCATTGGCTTATGCGGCTCTTGTTCCCTACTATAGCTCCAAGTAGTCCTTCTGCATTGCACTCTGTTTGATGCTCTGGGATAGCAGATCAGCAAGTCCACCCCGCAATCTACCAATCACCTGTCTGCGATCTACTGGTTGCTGACCCCCGCTCTACACTATGCTACATATAAAAATGGCTTTCAATGCAAGTCAAAATACAGGTTTTATCAAATGTCAATCATGTAAAAATGAAATTATTGAAATTCCAAACAAACCCCCCGTAGAGAATTAAAGGCAAGTCTGGTGTCCCTATAGATATTCCCTTTACCCTACCGCACCCTTCTAGGCACTCCCACCACCACTCTGGCATTGTGGAGGGGCAGAGCAAGCTTTTTTTTAGCTGCAGCACAGATCAGGATACCGGTATGGATAAGTCACACCTTCTACAAGGGGGGATGGGGTGTAATACTCATGTTTTCCATCTGCCTTATAGAAGTCTATGGGGCTGTACTGCACAGGCACAGCCAGGAGGGGGAGCATTTTACTGCTGGACAGGAGGAGGGAGGAGCACATAGCACCTGCTAACATTTACCAGAATCTTTCCTTTTTATAGTGTCCCCATTCATGTACTTGTCAAATCCTCACAGGCCACACCCCCCTAATCCCCCAATCAGGAGGGACCACACTGTAAACATCATCAAAAGTCACATGACTTCCTGTAGAGGGAACACATAGCGCCATGTACACCAGTAACCAGCACTGAGCCTTAGCTTGTCTCTCCACACAGCAGCCAATCAGTTTCTAGAGGAGGGGCCTAGGTTATATAAACCATTCACAGGGCTCCCAGCTGTCAGTGTGTGGAGACTGTGCCAGGTATGATGATAGGAGCAGAGGATGGGGGAGGGGGGTTCTATAGGGTGATTCCATAGAGGAGGCAAACTGAGGAAAGCCGGCCATACAATCTCCAATCTTCTTTATAATGGCCATACACTATACAATCTCCTTTATGATGACCTCACACTATACAATCTCCTTTATAATGGCCATACACTATACAATCTCCTTTATAATGACCTCACACCATACAATCTCCTTCATGATGACCTCACACCATACAATCTCCTTCATGATGACCTCACACCATACAATCTCCTTCATGATGACCTCACACCATACAATCTCCTTTATGATGACCTCACACCATACAATCTCCTTCATGATGACCTCACACCATACAATCTCCTTTAGAATTACCCCAGACATGTAATGATAGGATGAGACACTTACAGAAACCATTCAATGTGTGTCCAATCAGGCAGAGCCTTACACTATATAGCTGATGGTAGATCTAAAGCATATTGTACAATGTGATTGTATAGTGTGTGGTCAGTTATCGGATCTATGAGGACACACCGTAATTTAGTCAATTTGCCTCCAATCAGGCAAGCCCCCGCAAGTACACGATTAAATGGTAGATATGGGGATTCTACAATTAAATTGCAATGTGTGTGGTGATATTAAAAGGTGAAGTACAGCCAAAGCTCCTCCTATAGATCACAGGAGTGTCATTGGTTTTTGTGTTCCTGTGACCCGTATTCAGTAGAGGGTGGACTGAGGTCTGTTCTCTGCTCACATCACACACATCAGTCCTGGCACCACGTCCTCCCGACAATGGGAGTCTGGATCCGCCAGGTCCCTGGACTGACACCCCAATCCCCTCCCCCTCCACACCTCAGAGATCCAGTGAGCTGTCCATTCACAGGCAGCAGATCTGTACTCGGGGAGCCGAGAGAACTGAGCTATCAGCAGTGTTCAATCACTCGGTTCTCAGTGTAGAGGTGTCAGGGGACAGATGGATCATACACCCAAGTATGAGTCTAAAACAAGCAATTCCCATACTTCTCTTTTAGGGAAGAATGTAATGTGTACAGTCACCTTGATGGAGATTGTACAATCAGATTGTATAGTGTACAGCTGTCTTGATGGAGATCGCACAATCAGATTGTATAGTGTACAGCTGTCTTGATGGAGATTGTACAATCAGATTGTATAGTGTACAGCTGTCTTGATGGAGATCGCACAATCAGATTGTATAGTGTACAGCTGTCTTGATGGAGATTGTACAATCAGATTGTATAGTGTATGGCCAGTTGTAGTAGAGATGTCATCTATATGAGATGTAGGGATGGTCACACTCGGTGTTCCTGGCTCACTTACATCCATAACAACCTATGCTAGAGAGCAGAGTGAGCCCCTCCCCGATAGGCGGAGCTGGGAATCCTCCCACACAGATGTCAGAGCCCCCTATAGACTGATCTGTGTACAGCAGGCTGTATAGTATATTGCAGTGTTTCTCGACTCCGGTCCTCAAGGCGCCCCAACAGGTCATGTTTTCAGGATTTCCCTCAGATGAAATGGCTGTGGTAATTACTAAGGCAGTGAAACTGATCAAATCACCTGTGCAAAATAATGGAGATCCTGAAAACATGACCTGTTGGGGCGCCCTGAGGACTGGAGGTGAGACACACGTGTACGGTCATCTTCAAAGGGATTGAAATGTATACTGACACCTTAGAAAGGAGATTGTACAATCAGATTGTATAGTGTGCGGCCATCCTGAAGGGGATTGGATAGCTTAGGGCCCTAATGTTGATCATACAATCAGATTGTAGGCCATCCTAAAGGAGGTCATACAATCAGATTGTACGGCCATCTTGAAGGAGGTCATACAATCAGATTGTACGGCCATCTTGAAGGAGGTCATACAATCAGATTGTACGGCCATCTTGAAGGAGGTCATACAATCAGATTGTACGGCCATCTTGAAGGAGGTCATACAATCAGATTGTACGGCCATCTTGAAGGAGGTCATACAATCAGATTGTACGGCCATCTTGAAGGAGATCATACAATCAGATTGTACGGCCATCTTGAAGGAGATCATACAATCAGATTGTACGGCCATCTTGCTGGAGATCATACAATCAGATTGTAGGGCCATCTTGAAGGAGATCATACAATCAGATTGTACGGCTGGAGATCATACATATTGTAGAGTGTATGGACAGCTGTGGTGCAGATGATATTGGTGAGATGACGCCCCTCCCCCCCCCCGGGTGGGCGGAGCTGGGAACACACAGACGTCAGAGTCCCCCCTGTGTTCTCCCCTCCCCCCCAGTACCTGGTCTCGTCTCCCCCAGTGTCTCGGTGGCAGTGGATGGAGTGGTGTCGCCGGTTCCCTCCTATGACTAGGCCGCTCTTCTTCTCTCCGGAGTAGGAGGTGGTGGTGATGGAGGAGGGGGGAGCTCCGAGGGTCCCGGGGGGGATCCAGGGAGGACGGGTGACGGAGGTTTAGCGCCAGGACCACGTAGAGCCAGTGATAGGAGATGAAGGCGCCTCTCCCCGGCCAGTCTCTCGCTCTCAGTCCCTCTCTCTCTCCTCGTTCAGGTGTGGGCGGGCCCCGGTCTTCCTCACCGCACGTCCGCCGCTTCCCTTCACCAAGCTCCGATAGGAGACAGAAGAGAGGCAGCCGCGGCCATTTTGTTGCTAACTGACAAGAAGCGAAGAAGGGGGCGCGGCGATGCAAATGAGGTCGCTGGGCTGCCTTGGATTCCGAGGCTCTCATTGGCCAGCAAGTTCTCAATGGGCGGGAGGGAAAGGGGGCGGGGCGAGGGAGGAAAAAAAGGCAAAGAATGTCAGCCGATTAGAGAGAGCCCGAGGGTGGGCGTGTCGGGATGATGGGCATGAGGTGGGGGAGGAGCCGGGCAGCGGGAGGACAAACAAGAGCCGAGAGAGGCTTTAGAAACCTCTGGAGGTTGCCTTGACGATGTGGGGCGGGGCCAGGCTTGTTTATGGGGGTTTTTCCCTGTATTGACGGGTCCGTGGGTTGGTTATTACGCTTGCGCTAAAATTAAAAAAAATGATCAGTGCGCATGCGTTAGCTGTCTGGTTGCGGTGGGAGCTTTAGTGTACGTTTCAGTGGTGCTTCACGTTGACTGTCTGTGTAGAATGTGGTGGGGGGTGAGCAGAAGAGGATCTGTGCTTGTCAGTGTCATTGTTCTTCTCTATCCAGAACACAGATCCTATGTCACAGCGTCATCCACCCCCTCCTCCCTCCTAACCCCTTCCTGCCCAGGTCCATTCTCATCTTTGAATGACAATTGCGCGGTCATGCAACACTGACCAGATTAAATTGTATCATTTTTTTCACACTGAGTTTTCTTTTGGTGTATTTAATCACCATGGAGTTTTTTTTAATTTTTTACTAAATAAACAAAAAAAATGCCAAAAAGTTCTAAAAAAAAAAAAAAAAAGTGTTTTCTTAGTTTCTGTTAACCACTTAGTGACCGGCCTACATACAGTACCTTGAAAAAGTATTCATACCCCTTGAAATCTTCCACATTATGTCATGTTACAGCCCAAAAATGTAAATGTATTTTATTGGGATTTTATGTGATAAATCAACACAAAGTAACACATAATTGTGACGTGGAAGGAAAATGATAAATAGTTTTCAAAATTGTATTACAAATAAATATGTGAAAAGTGTGGCGTGCATTTGTATAGCGCCCCCCTGAGTCAATACTTTGTAGAACCATCTTTTACTGCAGTTACAGCTGCAAGTCTTTTTCAGGGTGTCTCTATATTATATATTATATTATACAGGATTTATATAGCGCCAACAGTTTGCACAGCGCTTTACAACATTAAGGAGGACAGTACATTACAATTCAATACAGGGGGAATCAGGGCCCTGCTCGTTAGAGCTTACAATCTAGGAGGGAGGACTTTTCAACAGCAAAGGTCCGACGGAACGAATCCGCCGGACAATTCGATCGTGTGTGGGCTTCATCGGACCTTTGCTGTCGAAAAATCAGACAGACTTTAGAAATAGAGCATGTTTCAAATCTTTCAGACGGACTCAAGTCCGGTCGAAAAATCCATTCTTCTGTATGCTAGTCCGACGGGCGAACAACGACGCTAGGGCAGCTACTGGCTATGAACTTCCTTATTCTAGTCCGGTCGTACCTCATCACGTTCGAATCAGTCAGACTTTAGTGTGATCGTGTGTAGGCAAGTCCGTTGCGTCGGAACTCCGTCGAAAGTCCGTCAAAAAGTCGTTCGGGTTTCAGTCCGTCGAAAGTCCACTCGTGTGTACATGGCATTAGAGGTTTTCTTCTAAGATTGCCCTGTATTTGGCTCCATCCATCTTCCCATCAACTCTGACCAGCTTCCCTGTCCCTACTGAAGAAAAGCATCCCTACCACATGATGCTGCCACCACCATGTTTCACGGTGGGGATGGTGTGTTCAGAGTGATGTGCAGTGTTAAGCCCCGTACACACTATTAGATTTTCTGCTGATTTTTGTCTTCAGATTTACCAAAACCGTGTAGTGCAAGGGCCTGCCTGATTGCATATAAATTGAAACTCCTAAGGTTTGACCTCATATTATATGGTTTTGGTAAATCTGAAGACAAAAATCAGCAGAAAATCTGATAGTGTGTATGGGACTTTAGTTTTCTGCCACACGCAGCATTTTGCTTTTAGGCCAAAAAGTTCATTTTTGGTCTCATCTGACCAGAGCACCTTCTCACGTGTTTGCTGTGTCCCCCACATGGCTTCTCGCAAACTGCAAACGGGACGTCTTATGGCTTTCTTTCAACAATGGCTTTCTTCTTGCCTCTCCTCCATAAAGACCAGATTTGTGGAGTGAACGACTAATAGTTGTCCTGCGGACAGATTCTCCCACCTGAGCTGTGGATCTCTGCAGCACCTCCAGAGTTACCATGGGCCTCTTGGCTGCTCCTCTGATTAATGTTCTCCTTGCCCAGTCTGTCAGTTTAGGTGGACGGCCATGTCTTGGTGGGTTTGAAGTTGTGCCATACTCTTTTTATCCATTTATGGATAATGGATTGAACAGTGATCCGTGAGATGTTCAAAGCTCAGGATGTTTTTTTAGAACCTAACCCTGCTTTAAACTTCTCCACAACTTTATCCCTGACCTGTCTGGTGTCTTCCTTGGCCTTCATAATGCTGTTTGTTCACTAAGGTTCTCTAAAAAAAACCACTGAGGGCTTCACAGAACAACTGTATTTATACTCAGGTTAAATTACACACAGATGGACTCTATTTACCAAGTAGGTGACTTCTGAAGGCAATTGGATCGCACATGATGTTAACCCCTTCTCTGTCAGTGTCATTAGTACTGGTCCCCAAAAAGTGTCACTTAGTGTCCGATTTGTCTGCCGCAATATCGCAGTCCCGCTATAAGTCATTGATTGCCATCATTACTAGTAAAAATAAATAAAAATTACATAAAAATATCCCATAATTTGTAGATACTATAACTTTTGCACAAACCAATCAATATACGCTTATTGGAATTTTTTTTAAGCAAAAACGAAGCAGAATACATATTGGCCTAAACCGATGAAGAAATTAAATTTTTTACATTTTCTTTTGGACATGTTTTATAGCAGAAAGTAAAAAAAAATGTTATAGATATATATATATAATATACAGTGGGGACAGAAAGTATTCAGACCATCTTAAATTTTTCACTTAAATTTATATTGCAGCCATTTGCTAAAATCATTTAAGTTCATTTTTTTTCCTCATTAATGTACACACAGCACCCCATATTGACAAAATAACACGGAATTGTTGACATTTTTGCAGATTTATTAAAAAAGAAAAACTGAAATATCACATGGTCCTAAGTATTCAAATCCTTTGCTGTGACACTCATATATTTAACTCAGGTGTTGTCCATTTCTTCTGATCATCCTTGAGATGGTTCTACACCTTCATTTGAGTCCAGCTGTGTTTGATTTTACTGATTGGACTTGATTAGGAAAGCCACACACCTGTCTATATAAGACCTTACAGCTCACAGTGCATGTCAGGGCAAATGAGAACCATGAGGTCAAAGGAACTGCCTGAAGAGCTCAGAGACAGAATTGTGGCAAGGCACAGATCTGGTCAAGGTTACAAAAAAATTCTGCTGCACTTAAGGTTCCTAAGAGCACAGTGGCCTCCATAATCCTTAAATGGAAGATGTTTGGGATGACTAGAACCCTTCCTAGAGCTGGTCGTCCGGCCAAACTAAGCTATCGGGGAAGAAGAGCCTTGGTGAGAGAGGTAAAGAAGAACCCAAAGATCACTGTGGCTGAGCTCCAGAGATGCAGTCGGGAGATGGGAGAAAGTTGTAGAAAGTCTACCATCACTGCAGCCCTCCACTAGTCGGGGCTTTATGGCAGAGTGGCCCGACGGAAGCCTCTCCTCAGTGCAAGACACATGAAAGCCTGCATGAAGTTTGCTAAAAAACACCTGAAAGACTCCAAGATGGTGAGAAATAAGATTCTCTGGTCTGATGAGACCAAGATAGAACTTTTTGGCCTTAATTCTAAGCGGTATGTGTGGAGAAAACCAGGCACTGCTCATCACCTGTCCAATACAGTCCCAACAGTGAAGCATGGTGGTGGCAGAATCTTGCTGTGGGGGTGTTTTTCAGCTGCAGGGACAGGACTACTGGTTGCAATCAAGGGAAAGATGAATGCGGCCAAGTACAGGGATATCCTGGACGAAAACCTTCTCCAGAGTGCTCAGGACCTTAGACTGGGCCGAAGGTTTACCTTCCAACAAGACAATGACCCTAAGCACACAGCTAAAATAATGAAGGAGTGGTTTCACAACAACTCCGTGACTGTTCTTGAATGGCCCAGCCAGAGCCCTGACTTAAACCCAATTGAGCATCTCTGGAGAGACCTAAAAATGGATGTCCACCAACGTTTTCCATCCAACCTGACAGAACTGGAGAGGATCTGCAAGGAGGAATGGCAGAGGATCCCCAAATCCAGGTGTGAAAAACTTGTTGCATCTTTCCCAAAAAGACTCATGGCTGTATTAGATCAAAAGGGTGCTTCTACTAAATACTGAGCAAAGGGTCTGAATACTTAGGACCATGTGATATTTCAGTTTTTCTTTTTTAATGAATCTGCAAAAATGTCAACAATTCTGTGTTTTTCTGTCAATATGGGGTGCTGTGTGTACATTAATGAGGAAAAAATGAACTTAAATGGTTTTAGCAAATAGCTGCAATATAACAGAGTGGGAAATTTAAGGGGGTCTGAATACTTTCCGTCCCCACTGTATATATATGTATATGTATATGTATTTTTTTTTTCTAAATTGTCGGCCTTTTTTTGTTTATAGCGCAGAAAATAAAAACCGCAGAGATGATCAAATACCACCAAAAGAAAGCTCAATTTGTGGGAAAAAAGGACACAAAATGTATTTGGGCAAAACATCGCATGACTGCGCAGTTGCCAGTTAAAGTAACGCAGTGCCGAATCGGTCATGAAGGGGGGGTAAACCTTCCGGAGCTGAAATGCTTATACAATTTTGCAAATAAAAAAATCTTTCTTCATAAATTTCACCCAAAATGTATTCTGCTACATGTCTCAGGTGAAAATAACCCAAATCAGTGTATATTATTCAGTCTGTAGTAGGGTTGCACCGATATCGGTGCCGATAATAAGCATTTACACGAGTATCGGTAATCGTGCAAATGCACCAACACCTGAAACCGATACTTTCAGGCTTGGTTCTTTCAGCTGTCAGTGGGATCCCCCCCCCCCCCACTGACAGCTGAAATGTAAAAGAAAAAAAAAAGCTGCCAATTAGCGTTAAGGAGCGGGGGTCACCGCGTCCTTAACAACCGATGACTCATTCAGCTGTCAGTGGGGCTCCCCTGTTGACAGCTGAAGTGTTAAAGTGATACTAAAGTCTATTTTTTTGTTTTATTTTTTGTTAAAAATAACAAACTTGTTATAATTTCCTCCTCTGTGCAGTTGGTTTAGCACAGAGTAGCCCTGATCCTCCTCTTCTCAGGTCCCTCTTTGGCGCTCCTTTTGAGTACCCCCACACCAAACAGCTTGCTATGGGGGCACCTCAGCCGAGTCACAGCTCCCTGTCTCCATTCAGACAAGCAGCCGCGGCCTGGCCCTGCCCCCTCTCTCTCCTCATGGGCTCACTGATATTGAGTGAACAGGACCAAAACAAATGCAATCCCCACCTCCTGTCAAATTTCTCTGCAAAGCAATCTACAATGGATCACTTTTCATGGGGGAGGCAAGAGCTAATGCATTTGTAATCTTCATCTTACATTGGTCCGGGTTGAACCAGTTTAGATATGCATAGTGACAGCCTCCTCATCCAATCAGAAAACTCCTTGTATTCATTGAAAAAAAATACAAAGCATGCTATGAGTGGCGGCAGTGCCAAGTGAGTGACCATCCTCCTTCCACCCCCTGTGATCAGTGTGCAGAGGGGAAGCTGCTCACATAAGACCTGGAAATAATGGCAATGATTGTAGTAGCACCAACTACTATAGTGACTGTCAGCTTCCCCAGAGGCCCCTCCGGTATGAGATTTACAATCTTACATTGTGTCAAGCTAGACCAATATAAGTATGCAATAAAGATCATACCTGGAGTTCAGGTTTAACCCCTCCCGGAAGCTGCCAGCAGCCCTTTAACCACCTCCAGCTCGCGCTATAACCAAAAGATTGCTACAGCACAGGCTCACATTACCGCAAGGGCATCTATAGATGTCCTCTAGTGTTTGCGCTTCCCACAAGCCCCCTGTAGTGTGTAATGGCATGGATCTGTGATCACCATGTCCTTCAGATACAGCAGATCACAGATTGAGGTAAAGAGCCAATCACAGTGGCTCTTTACCATGTGACCAGCTGTGTCTAATCACAGCTGATCACAGTGTAAGCAGGATTTTCCAGTTATCGGCAGTCCTCTCCTGACGCCAAGAGTGCATGAGGAGAGGAGAGCTGATAACCGGCAAATTCACACAGTGTCCTGATTATCAATGCAGCCCCAACAGTGCCCATCAGTGATGCCTATCAGTGCAGCCTCATTAGTGCCACATTTTAATGCAGCCTCATCAGCGCACATTAGTGAAGGAGAGAAATTACTTATTTTGAAAATGTTATAACAAAGTAAGAATTTTTTTCATTTTTCAAATTTTCCATCTTTTTTTGTTTTTTTAGCAAAAAAAAACAGTGGTGATTACCACCAAAAGAAAGCTCTATCTGTCTCCAAAAAATGATAAACATTTTGTTTGCATACAATGTAGCTTGACTGTGCAATTGTTATTCAAAGTGTGACAGCGCTGAAAGCCGAAAATTGGCCTGGGCCAGGAAGGGGGTGAAAGTGCCCAGTAGGCAAATAGTTGAATGGGCTTTAATGGGCACACAAACTCAGACTGCCATAGACACGTATGTTCAGCGGCTGGGCGTAAAAGTTCACTTTTCCTGCCACCACATATATGCATTAAAGTGGTGCTCATGCCCCCCCACGGAGAAATTAAAAGTCAGCAGCTACACATACTGTAGCTGCTGACTTTTAATATTAGGACACTTACCTGTCCTGGAATCTAGTGATGTCGGCACCCCAGGCAATGTTTCTATCGGCTCTTGGGTGCTGCCGCCATAGTCTGTAAGGGAAACTCCCTACTGCACATGTGCGCTGTGCTTTCTGAATGGCCCGGAAGCGGGGAAGGAGAAGGGGGGCTGAACTTCTGACGTACCTCGCCACGGCAAGGTCCGACAGAAGTGGGGACAGGTACCTATCAAAAACAGGTACCCACTTTCCCTCCCCCCCGATAGGTGCCAAATGTGGCACTGGAGGGGGGAGACAGATAAACGGAGCTTCGACTTTTGGGTGGAACTCCGCTTTAAGCAGTCAGGGAAAGGTTAAAATTGCTATAAATCCTATTAAAAAACAGTCTGAAAGAAAGAAAAGAAAAATTGCTATAAATTACTTTTGGCTGGTTCCTTTGAATTGTCCGTATTTTAAGCTCTGACTGGCCCTGCTATTATCATTCGGGTCAACAAACTTCAAAAATTTTCTTTTTTTCCTTTTCTCTTTTTAATGATATACATGATTTCTCATTACAGCCTATATATCCAAATACAACTATTTCTGAGATGAGAGGTGGTGCTGGTGTCCATCGGGTTTGTCTTCCGGGGTTGCGATGCGCCCAGTTTGCGACCCGTCACTCATCCTATTTTATGATGGGGGCGGGCCTTGACCTTGGCGCATTGACGTCATGCTTACCACGCTCCGCATGCGGAGTTAGAAGGGGTTTACCGTTCCTGGGCATTGGCAGTGCAGGTATGGGAGGCTACCGCGATTGGTTATCGTTGGACCTAGCTTCCCTCTTTTTCCTGCGACGTCATCACGCCCTCACATGACGCTGGCGTGAGCACGCCCCCAGCCCATGGTATATAGCGGCGGCCTCCGACTGAGTCACTCCGATGTCTCCCCATGGTGATGGGGTAATGGGCTTTACCCGGCACTCACATGACACAGGTAATCACTTTGCATACTCCCACCCCGGCTCACGGTTGCTTTGTTTGGTCTCCATGCCGCACACACATTTTCATTTTTTGACACCCTTTATCACTTTTTAGGATTCTCTTTACACACACACACACTTATTCACCTTTTGATGTGCACTCGTGCCCAACATATTAACCTTTTCACATTCACACACACTCACTCCTACCTAGGTTCACTCTCACTCAATCATTTCTCATCCTTCCCCACAGCTTTTCCAGCGCTATGTGGCCTCGCTGTTTGCCCCTACCTGGCGGTTCTTTGGGGTGCTCCGGTTAATATGGCGGCTGTGGCCGTTGGGCTTGGGGGCGTGCTCTCTGCCTCAACCCCGGTGGAGACTTTGCTGACCCAGACCACTGTTTAATCCCAGTACATTGGTTATCACCGACCAATGAATTGTTTGTGAGTACTATTGAAATTTAGATTCTCTCTGTACCCTCTCTCTATATACTTGTCCATATACTAATAGATGTTTTATTGTCCTAAATGTAGTTAAATTGCATCTGACTTCCGATGATTGGTTGAAAGCCAAGAAACGCGTTGAGTTACCAACTATGGATGCACATATCAATTCATTGAAAAATGCATTTTTTCTGTAATTGTATATTTCTTGTCTGAACAATGCCTTTTACCAGACTGTTTGTATATGTTCAATTGTGTCCTATGATGTTACTATTTACCTTTGTACTATGTTCCAGTATGAACTTTATTAAACTTTTTATCTACCATCAGTATTTTAAAAACATAATACTGTAGAGTAATTACCATGGACAGATACATTACACTATGGACCATTGATATAGTACCGGTATCAGGTCAATTCCATTTGACCCTCTCCAATCAACCCTTATACTCACTGACATGTCTCACGCAAAGTCCTGCTTCTATCCTCTCACTTTTTGTTTCAAAAATTGAAGTAGGCAAGTGGAAAATTCTTAGCTGAACAGTGTCTGCATTCATTCACTGATCTCCCTAGTGGGAATAAACATGTAAACGACATGTATTGCATCGATTCTGAGTTTCGTTTGTCACTTTTCTTGGTCACGGTCAGCAGGGAAGAAGCTCTTCGAGTGCGATCTGCACTCCATTAGCTTCAGTGGAGGTCAGGAGAAATATAAGGGGTCTAATAGACTCCTGATGTCTCATTAAAGAGAACCTGATATACCAAAATATAAAATCACATAGGCGACCATTGGTCCACTATCTGATAAAAATAAAATGAAATGAAATAAAATTAGACTTAACAAGAACTTAGAAAAAAAAATGTTTTAACCCATCCTACCCCCATGTATAAGCACATATGAACTAAATACATATGTCAGGGGCACCTACAGCGGCGGTCCGTCTATTAGGGGCGCACGGGCGCTGCCCCCCCTATACATGCGTCCGGCCCCCTGATCTATAAACAGGGCGGATTCCAGTGAGGGGGTGTTGTTTTTTTGAAACACGTGATTAGAGCCAGAGGCTCTAATAGGCTTCAAAAAAGGGTGGGCTTGGGGCGCAACCCACCTGCTGCCCGCCGGCCATGGGAGCCCACAACCCAGCCGCTGCCCGTAGGAGCCCGCATACCCGCCCGCAACCTAGATGGGGTAAGTGCTGGGATAAAGAGTGGGTGGTGTGCCACCGACCAACCAACCGGGGGGGGGGGGGTTGTTTGCCGCCCCCCCCAAAAACAAAACCACCAGCCGCCACTGGGTACCTGCATGTGCCCCATATGCGCTGCACGTGTTAACTCTCAACTGATGACCTCTAGGGGCTTTTAAAACCACCTATGGAAAATTTTGGGTACCAAAATCATTTTACATGCACGTGCAATTTTAAGGCTTGAGATGCTGGTTCTAAATTTGCTCGTCACAACCTCATCTTTTAATATTTTACCAAACAATTGGATAATATATTGCGTTTGTGTGCCCTAAAATGAACTTCGTTTATTTTTTACTGAAAACTTGTGCTTGATAAACCATTGCACTAATATCTTGTGAAATAAAAATGTGGAACTACCCCTGTTTTCTTCTCCAGGGTGGTACCCTCCAGTATAAGTAGCAGAATTTGACCCAGTATCAGCTTCTTGTAATCCCTGTTGAGCAGGGCTGGAATGTGAAAGGAAGAAGCCGCAGTCAGGAGCCAATCAGTTCTTGTGCTGACAAGGAGCATGCTGAAAGCGAGCAGAGTGACCTTTTACTGTCCAGTCAGAGGTGGGTCCAGGTTGACCTGGGCTCACAGGAAACAGGTTGATCAATGCTGGCCATCAAAGTGGGTGCATCTTGAGGTGAAAAACAAGTACTCAGGGGAGAAATTTGGATTGAAAGTGAAAATTTCAACAAAAGCTGGATTATTTTATGTCACCTTTTAATCCCTTCCCGTCCATGCTATAGTCAAAAGACGCTCTTCTGAGCTGGACCCTCTTAATCCTCTTGTATTTTATTGTAATATAACTGTATTGTCTCCCTTTTATATTGTAAAGCGCTGCGTAAACTTTTGGCGCTATATAAATCCTGTATAATAATAATAATAATAATAATACTCCACAAACTTAAAATGCCGGGAGGCCATTCATGGACGTCCTCCCATGCTCATGCTGCCCTAGCGCCCCCCTGCGGCGCGCGAGCAGCGCACTCTGTGATGGCCGAGTCCTTCGGACTTGGCTGATCACAGATCGGGGTAAAGGGCCAATCACAGCGGCCCTTTACCTCGTGATCAGCTGTCAGCCAATGACAGCTGATCACACATTGTAAACAGAAGCCTGTAAAATTGGGAAAGCTGATAGCCAGCTTCTGTTAAAGGGAAAATCGGTTACTAAATTGATGACCGGTGCCACCTATCAGCGCCTATCAGTGCTGCCTATCAGTGTCCATCAGTGCCACCTACCAGTGCTGCCGCCACCTCATCAATGCCACCTGTTAGTGACCACCAGTGCAGCCCTATCAGTACTGCAAAGACATGCTGGTAGGTTAATTGGCTTCTGTCTAAATACTGACCCTAGTATATGAATGGGGACCTTGGATTGTGGGCTCCTTAAAGGTTGGGACCGATGTGAGTGTGCGATGTACAATGTACAGGGATAGGGACAATTGTAGACACTCACTCAGGTTGAACTGGATGGACTGGTGTCTTTATTCAACCTTACTAGCTATGTAACTATGTAAGTGCTGTCTCATCAGTGCAACCTCATCAGCACACATCAGTGAAGGAGAAAAACTATCTGTTTGCATAATTTTTTAACAAACTATGAAAAAAAAAAATGTTTTTTCAACATTTTCCGTCTTTCTTTCATTAGCAAAAAATAAAAAACCCAGTGCTGATTACATGCCACCAAAAGAAAGCTCTATTTGTGTGAAAAAAAATGATAAAAATTTCATATGGGTACAGTGTTGCATGACCGCGCAATTGTCATTCAAAGTGTTAGTGCTGAAAGGTGAAAATTGGCCTGGGCAGGGAGGGGGTAAAAGTGCCCAGTACACAAGTGGTTAATAAATTATTATTACTCAAGATTTTTATAACACCTACAGTTTGCGCGGTGCTTTACATTATAAGGGAGGACAATACAGCAACAATACAATTCAATACAAAAGGATTAAGAGGGCCCTGCTCCTGAGAGCTTACAATCTAATAGGTTTATCTTCTTGATTTTGGCTCGCGTTCTATTATAATGATGTATTAATGAATACTGAGCTGCATTAATTTGTACCCGCCATATCTGCTTGGAGTTCAGCTTTAAAGTTTGTATGCTGCATGCTTTTGGAAATTCAAGGTTGGTGGAGATCAAACATTGAGTTGGCCTCTATGTTCTTTAACTGCAGCACCAGACAAAAACTAAAAGATTCATTTTGGGAGGACTGGCACATCAACTCTGGTTTAAAGAGTTGTCTTTTAAGCCGCGTACACACGAGCGGAATGTCCGACAGAAAAAGTCAGACAGGAGCTTTTCATCGTCTATTCCGATCGTGTGTAGGCCTCATCGGACTTTTTTTTGCGAACATTTTGAGAAATGGAACATGTTCTAAATATTTCCGACGGAACCAATTCCTATCGGGAAAACCGCTCGTCTGTATGCTGTTCCGACGTACCAAAAACGACGCATGCTCTAAAGCAAGTACGAGCTATTGGCTACTGGCTATTGAACTTCCTTTTTCTAGTCCCGTCGTACGCGCTGTACGTCACCTCGTTCTGGACGATCGGACTTTGGATTGACCGTGTGTAGGCAAGACCGCTTGAATGGAATTCCGTCAGAGTTCCGTTGGAGAAACCTTCGGAGTTTATTCGGACGGCAAAACCGGTCGTGTGTACAGGGCATAACTCCTCAATTCTTCAATAGGAATATAAATCCAGGTGCAGCTGGCCTGCCGGGAGGTTGCTGCTACCTAGTGCCAGACATTATATAGCGTTCTTGTCCTTTGAACCAGAAGTGTCTGCAGACCTTGGATTCCTGCAAATCCTTCTCCATACTCCCTTATTGGATTATTACTTCTTTGTTGCCATGCTCTTGCATGTCGCATTCCTCTATTTACTCCTTATTGTGTCTGACTGCTCACTCCCACTTTTTATTTAGTCTTTATACTCTTTGTGTTCTGCCAGCTGTCTCTTTACTTCCTATTAAATACTTATTGAAGCTTGTGGCTCCGTTCCCTCTGGCTTCAGAAAGAATGCATTCTTCCAACAACCCTTTTCCAGAAGGATGCTGCTGCATTCTACTTTGTGAGTTTTCAAGGGTTTCTAGCTGTACACTTTATAAGGCCTCCACATTATGAATGGCATAATGGTTAAGTGGCTGACATTTTCTATAAAAAATAAAGTGGTTGTAAAGGCTCCAGGTTTTCTACCTTCATGCATTCAAAGATAAAAAAAAACCTTCTCTGTACAGCAGGCCCCCAAATACTTACCTGAGCCCCATCGTGATCCAGCGATGTGCACAAGAGCCTCAGCTCTTCCTTCTCATTGGCTGACAGCAGTGGGAGTCATTTGGCTACTGCTGCTGGCAATCACAGCAAGTGAGCCAATGAGAAGATAGAGGGGTGGTACCGAGCCACGGCTCTGTGTGTGAGTGGACACATAGAGCAGTGGCTCGGGAGCGAGTCTGCTTGGATGCCCCCATTGCAAGCTGCTTGCTCTGAGGTCACTTGACAAGAGGGAGGGCCAGTGCCGGTGTGGGACCCGAGAAGCAGAGGATCAGTGCTGCTTTGTGCAAAACCGATGCACAGAGCAGGCAAGTATAACATGTTTGTTATTTAAATGTAGCATGCTCTAGTCTGGGAGGTGCTAGAGTGAGGATTTTCTGGCAGAGTAGGAAAATTTAGGCAAGCCTAGCTTGTTATTCTGGGCTGGGAGTGGCTCAGTGTAGCAGCTGGTGACTCACAGAAAGCATATCTGAGACCTCTCTCTACTTTCTAGAGCTTGCTGGAAAGAGAGGAGGAGAGGTGGAGCTGCTTGGGGTGGTTTAGGGAGCGCTGACCAATCCCCAACCTGGATTGGCAGGGGGCAGGCCTCCTTTAAATACCTGGGGTCAGCCCAGCTGGAAAGGAGTTGTCGGGTAGAAGAGCTGGAGTGAGAGAGTGTGGAGGCTGTCGGGTGGGGGGGTGACCCTAGGCCGGGGGGAGGGTGCACCCAGGAGGAGTAACGAGATCCGGGAAGGAGAGGCACATGAGAGAGCAAGTAGAGGACAGAAGGAGAGAAAACTTCTAAGAGTCTCTAGGGAGGACAACTGGTCACAGCCAGGAGGGCTGGTGAGTGAGCACAGTCAGTAGGACTGGCAGTGGGGAGGCACGCCTGAGAGAACTGGGAGATTGCAGTTTGAGATGGATGCAGAACCAGGAGAGAGGACTGTGGGATGGCAAGTGGAAAGAGGTCTTTGCAGCCAGGCTGGTTGGCAGGGCCTGAAGAGAGCTATCTGGGAGTGGTAGCTGAATAGAGCAATGGTCATCAACCCTGTCCTCAGGGCCTACTCACAGGCCAAGTTTTATGTATTACCTTGGGGAGATGCAGACTAGAATACTGCAATCACTGAGCAGCAAATTATATCACCTGTGATGTATTTCAGTTATCTTGCAAACCTGGCCTGTTAGTGGGCCCCGAGGACAGGGTTGATGACCACTGGAATAGAGGACAGCTAGAACCTGAACTATTTCTACACCACAGGGGCCTGAGGTCCATGCCTGCAAAAGGCAGTTCATTGAGGCTTGGCTGAAGCAGTGTCAGGCCTACCCATGCAGTGCTAGCTAGTCTGGAGGAATAACAGTCTGCAGCAAGGGAAGTGCTGGTGGAGTAACAGTCTGCAGCTAGTGAAGTACTGGAGGAGAAACGGTGTGTAGCAATGTTTGTGCTGGAGAGAAAATTGGAGTGTATATAGAAGTCCCAAGCAAGTTTGCATTGAATATTCCTGGGCATCTCATAATTACCAATTTCCCATTCCAAGTTTAATCGCCTCAATCAAAAAGTAAAACGAAACAAATCTATGGACTGTTCTATGTCTCTGAGTGACTAAGAGATGGATGTCTGGCTGGGCAGGGTGACAGGTGAACCACTACATTCAGCAACCCCTACAAGGGCATGGCTACATAAAAAAACTGCCTTTATTATCACTTTGAAGGAAAAATTCAGTTTCATTACATATTTATATGACCTAACCTAATAATTCATTAATTTTTTTGTAGTGTGAACATGTATTACTTTGTCCCATCTTTCTACATGCTAAGCAAGGCTAGCTACTTAGTAGGACAGGACTCCCCCCAAACTCACCCTATGTTTGTCCAACAATGCAACTAGCAAGGAGACCCTTGTATTGACAGCATTTTTTTGAGACAAGCGCTGGCAAGAGGAATGCAGAGGGATGGGAGATTGACATAAACCTCAGCATTCCTATTATCAGAAACTATGAATCAGACCGAGACAGAAGTACAGTTAATCACACTTGTTTAATAATAATAAAAAGGTGAACAGAGTAAATGTAGTCAATACATAGCCAGAGTTCAGTAACCGGATGGGGTAGTCAGCCAATGCCAATGTCAGAGAGCCAGAGATCAACGTAGAGACGTCAGCTGAGCAAGTCTTCAACAGGAACGCAGGAGAAAGTCTCTGAGATCTGACCAAAGGCGAAGGCATAGCTCCCAACTGTCCCTGATTTCGAGGGACTGTCCCTGATTTGGAGCAATGTCCCTCTGTCCCTCATTCCTCCTCATTTGTCCCTCATTTTGGTCTGATCTATATAGTTGTATATAAAATGCACTTTTTATCTTTCAAAAAGTGTTTCCCAGTGCTAAACTTTTCATCCAAATTCTAAATTGCTGCATTTTTCAATTTTAAAAGCCAATATAAAGGAATAGTGGTGGTAAAAAAAAAGCATTTGTGGATTTGATTAACTTTTTTTGTTATTTCAACTTTAAGGGGTGTGGCAGGGGGCGTGTTCTATGCCTACATACGTTTGCTAGTAGGTGTCCCTCATTCCCATCTCAAAATGTTGGGAGGTATGGCGAAGGCAGAGATGAAGTGAGCTGGATGGCTTTAAGTAGCCAGAACTGACGAGCAGATCATCAACAGCTGAGTCACTGTGGAGAGAAAGAAGCTGGCAATTAGCCGACAGCTGAGCGGCCAACTCAGAGAAGGAAGGGCTGGGCCCAGCCCTGACACTTATCACCAGTGCTTGTCCCTGGGCAAGTACTTGGAGCTAGAGACAAGTGCTGGCTATCAATGCAGCTTTCTCCTTGATAACAGTATTATTGGGCAGCTGTGGGAGGACGTGTTTTGACCCACAGAAATGTCTAAGCACTTTAAACACTTCAGCCCCGGAAGATTTGGCTGCTGAATGACCGGACTATTTTTTGCGATTCAGCACTGCGTCGCTTTAGCTGAGAATTGCGCGGTCGTGCGACGCTGTACCCAAACATAGTTGATGTCATTTTTTCCTACAAATAGAGTTTTCTTTTGGTGGTATTTGATCACCTCTGTGGCTTTTATTTTTTGCGCTATAAACAAAAGAAGAGCGACAGTTTTTAAAAAAAACACAATATTTTGTACTTTTTGCTATAATAAATATCCCCATTTAAAAAAAAAAAAAATCAAATTTTTACTCAGTTTAGGCCGATACGTATTCTTCTACATATTTTTGGTAAAAAAAATCATGCAATAAGCGTATATTGATTGGTTTGCGCAAAAGTTATAGCATCTACAAAATAGGGGATAGTTTTATAGCATTTTTATTATTATTTATTTTTTTTACTAGTAATGGCGGCGAGCTGCGTTTTTTTATTGTGACTGCGACATTATGGCAGACACATCAGACAATTTTGACACATTTTTGGGACCATTGGCATTTATACAACGATCAATGCTATAAAAATGCACTGATTACTGTAAAAATGTCACTGGCAGTGAAGGGGTTAACACTAGGGGGCGATCGAGGGGTTAACTGTGTTCCCTGGGAGGTGATTCTAACTGAAGGGGGAGGGGACTGACTAGAGGAAGTGACGGATCGTGGTTCCTAGCTAATAGGAACACACGATCAGTCACTGCTCTCAGAACAGAACACGGATTTATGTGTTTACACACACACTTCCATGTTCTGTCCCTCATGCTCGCGATCGCTCGTGGCCGGCAGTCATCGCGACCGTCAGCTACGAGCATCGGCACCCCCACTGTGCAGCAGGCACACGCGCGCCTGCTATCCCGATCCCGCGAGCCGACGTATAGCTAGGACGGTTTGCGGGATCGTGCCGATCTGCCACAGTATAATGACGGCGACTCATCGGCAAACGGTTAAGTGGGTGCAATTGCTAATAGGCAGAGAGTTTCATAGAGCTATAGAATAGAATAGTGGTGCCACGATGGTTTTAAATTAAAATTAAATAATATCTGAACCCAGGAGTTGTTCTAAAGGCTAGAAGTAAGGACCTATTCACATCATTGAATGCAATCACTGAAATGCCAATCCCAAGAGCTTTTGCAATATAGTGTAATAGCTCATTCATGCATTGCAGGACACTACATGGCCAAAAATGTTGCATGCACAATTTTTGGTCCACTGGTGTATTAGGCAGCCCATTCAAAAGAATAGACTTGCTGAATGCAACACAACAGGCCAGGTTGGCATGAATGGGTCCCAAAGGAAGAAAAGTGCAAGTACTGTATATTAGACAGTGTACGGCCTTTGACTACATTTTAGGGGTTACACACTGACACAGGAATAACTTTAAAGATAAGACCAGGTGCATGAAGACACCACAATATTCAGTGGTATTGTCAGCTAAGAAGGTTCACTTGAAATAAGAGGAAAACCATCAACAGTATATCTATAGGATGTGGGTCAAGGGATATATCCCTGACAAAACGGTGCCTTATAAGACAGCACATTTCTTTCACATCAGCCAGATGTCATACATTATAACAATGCCCTCATTTGAGTCTCAGCTGCGCAACTGTTTTATTTCTTTGACATGGTTTATATGCATAATATAGAGCACATGCTAGCCAAAGATTTTTTTGTAATCAACCCCATTTGCACCTGCAGCTTTGGTGGTTGTCTCATTCAGTGCATTGAAAGACGCTCAGAATTATACATTGAGGTTGATTTACTAAAAGCAAATCCACTTTGCACTACAAGTGCACTCGGAAGTGCAGTCGCTGTAGATCGGAGGGGAAGATCTGAAATGAGGGGAGGCTCTGCTGATTTCATCATCCAATCATGTACAAGCAAATATACTGTTTTTTATTTCCCTTGCGTGTTCCCCTCAGATCTACAGCGACTGCACTTCCAAGTGCACTTGCCGTGCAAAGTGGATTTGCCTTTAGTAAATAACCCCCATTGCATTGCACCTGGAATGCATTTTAACTTTTGCTAGTTGTCTGATTGTCTCTGGTTTCTATGTTTTCCGAGTCACTGACCTGGAAGAAGAATGCTGATGGTGAAGCCAGAGCTCCTGATCTGCATACTTGTTCCAGGTCTTAATTTACCCCCTTTCTGACCAGGCCATTTTTTGCAATATGGCGCTGCATCGCTTTAACTGACAATTGCGCGGTCTTATGGCGCTGTACCCCAAACGAAATTTTGGTGTATCCATGGAATTCATGGAGAACATGATAGACGTTCATTAGAAAACTGTCTCCTGTTCGCGCAACAAATAACGCAATTCGCAACGGATTCATGTAACTATCGGTAATGCCGCGTACACACGAGCGGACTTTACGGCAGACTTTGCCCAGCGGACGGGATTTCGTCGGACAATTCGATCGTGTGTGGGCTCCAGCGGACTTTGTTTTCTCAAAAGTTGGACGGACTTAGATTTGAAACATGTTTTAAATCTATCCGTCGAACTCGAGTCCGGTCAAAAAGTCCGCTCGTCTGTATGCTAGTTCGACGGACAAAAAGCCACGCTAGGGCAGCTATTCGCTACTGGCTATGAACTTCCATGTTTTAGTCCGGTCGTACGTCATCACGTACGAATCCGTCGGACTTTGGTGGATTGTGTGTAGGCAAGTCCGTTCATTCGAAAAGTCCGTCATAAAGTCAGTCGAAAAGTCCGCTGAGCAAAGTCTGCCGTAAAGTCCGACCGTGTGTACGCGGCATTAAGCGTATACAAATCTGTTGTAGAATTGCTTCAGACAGAATTTTGTCTGTGAAACAATAGTTATATATGCAACAATTTATTGTAAGATGTCTTATTTAACCTCCACCTTTCTTATCACCCATATTGGATTATTTCTGAATGAATTTGCCATAGCAACAGAATCTAAAAGTGTTGCATAAAAGAGCTACCTGAATTTGTTACACGTATCAGAAATAGCAATAAAACTGTTAAAAAGCTTTCATGAATTTGGTGCATGAATTTCTATTATGACCATAAGGCCAGAAAAGTGTTGCAGATGTTTTATTGAATCACCCCTATTGTGTTTCTAGAAAGCGCATGTTTGAGATTATTGCAGTTTTTAGCTTAATTTTCTTTCATTTTCTAATGTTCACAACTTTAAATGCTTGCACTTTCATATTTTATTGTAGGTAAAGAAAGAGTTAGAGATTAAGGCTGAACTCCAGGCAAACACCTAATGCACGGTACTGCATGAAGTGAACATCGTTGGCATCTTCCCAGGCAGACACATTTTTTGAGCATGTTCAGGTATCTCTCAGCATTCATTGATGCCTGCAAAATGTATGGGCCAACGAGCGTTTGCCACATCACGAATGGCTAATAATCAACCTGTGTGTACCCGGCAATACAGTCTAAAGGGAGGGGAAGGTGGTACAAAAGGGAATAGCTGCCGAGGATGATCTGATGGAGGCTTCTCTCAATAAATGAGTTTTCAAGGATCGCATAGTTTTAATTACCTGTTGATCCTGCCAAGAGATCTTAACTCCTTTAACAAGGTGACACCCTGTGGGCATGGCAGTCTTTAATGGACCTCATGTAAGCAACAAACTAATTAAAGCTGGATTCCAGGCATGCATATTTTTGCATAGTTTTATTGGCCCAGCTTGGACCAATGTAAAAATACAGTAGATGTTCCATACCTGGAAGATTCCCATGAAAGCTGGAAATCACCATAGTTTGCACTACTACTGCTCTGCTTCTTCTTGAACACAGGAGATCGCTTGGATCACAGAAGATCCCATAGGCATGGGTGTCATTAAAAAAAAGCATTACATATTCGCAGTGAATGCAAAGAGTTCCTTGATTGAATGAGGTGGAAAGGCAGTGTGACATCATGATTTCAACCTCCTCCAGGGGCAGGGATGCTGGTGACATCATTGACCTAATGTTTCCATATTTGGCCAATGACATTGTTGGTCAATGATGTCACCAGCGTCCCTGCCCCTTTAAGTGAGGCTGCTGGGCAGAGAATTCCTCAGCCACAGGCGGTTGGGCTGGTGGCCTACTATCATGTGACAGCTTCCACTGGGTTCGGGTCGAAGTGAGTTTGTGCTGAACCTTAGCTCATCACTACTGCTGACCTCAAGTATTAGGAATGCTAGGTTCCTGGCTGTCATGTTAACACTCTAGCTTTAACATATAACTGAAGACAAAACTTTTTTTTTGATAGAATGGAGAGAGATTAGCACACTTGTCAGGGTTGTAGTGCGATTTGTGCCCCTATTAGGGAGATTCACCCTCTCCATTTGTCCTGGTGGCCATTATCACTGAAAGTGAAAGAAAATCCCACATTTTTGTGTTGTCAGCAGAACAGGAATAGAGAGGAAATCTACCAATGGGAACACTAGTTCTGGTGACTACCAAGGATTCTCTCACTTTTCAGGGATTTGATCTCACTTCCTGTTTTGGCTATGAGACAGGAAGTGAACGGAAATCACTCCAATGGGACACAGATGACAACAAAAAAAAAAACCTACAAGAACATATTTGGGGGGCACACCCTACAATGCGTTTACATTCAGGATGGTGCTGCTATAAGACCTACAAACAGTACAAAATATTTTACAGTGCACACATACAAAAATGACATTTCCTGCAGAGCTAGTTAAAAACACCTGAACATATTCAAAAAATACGGGGGTTTGGTCACACTATATGGTCATATAGTGCTAAGCCCACTTACTGCGACAAAGTACCCCGAATTAGTGGGTCCTACTCTAGTAATAGAATGGAAGATCCTTTGTCTCAACCATGGGAGCTAAACTCCTCTATGTGGGAGAACTGAAGGGGATACATCCTAAACACTGGTGGCCACTAAATAGGAGGTAATGAGGAGGGGGAGGGGATGTATCCCCTTCGGTTCTCCCACATAGAGGAGTTCAGCTCCCATGGTTGAGACAAAGGATCTTCCATTCTATTACTAGAGTAGGACCCACTAATTCGGGGTACTTTGTCGCAGTAAGTGGGCTTAGCACTATATGACCATATAGTGTGACCAAACCCCCGTAATTTTTGAATATGTTCAGGTGTTTTCAATTAGCCCTGCAGGAAATGTCATTCTTGTATGTGTGCGCTGTAAAATATTTTGAACAAAAAAAAACCTGACGGGATATAACCCTCCCTTACGCTATCCAAAAATTTTTATAAAATTTTTTGGCTTTAGTTCTACTTTAAGCTTTCTGATTCACTGACCCTAAAAAAGTTAAATGATAGGGAATTCTGACAATCATTTGCCTAATGCTTGTTTTCGAGTTTTCACTTAAAAAAATTTAAATCGACCAACCAGCTTTTTCATAAAGTGGCCAGCAAAGCCATTCCTTGTATTTTTCCCATGACAGTTGTACTTTAAAGTGGTTGTAAACCTCAGAAGTGAAATATGAACAGCGCATATTCCTCTATAGTATGTACTTGTCTCAAGTAAGAGCACTAAGCGTCATTCTGTCTGCTTCTTCATTCCTCTATCAGCGTGAATCACAAGAAAAAAAAGTGACAGTCTCAGCTCTGTCCTGTTTACGGTGTAAACTAGGGGGGGTTCCTACTCTCCAATCAACTCTCAGAGATTCCTAACTGAGCTCTACTTCAGCACTCCGTCCCCTTTTTTCTGACAGCTCAGACAAACCATATAAATTCTACACTTTGAACTAATGTAGGGAAGAGACGATTGCAGATAAATAGGTACAACTTATGTAGGAGAATTTGTTTAATCTATGAGTATCACCTGAGGATATTCACTTCAGTGGGTATATGTAAGGGTTTACAACCACTTTAAGCCATTTTAGGCAGGATTCCCCACCCTCCTGTTTTTCATGTATTTAGTTTGTGTACTATTATTTTTTTGCCGTGTCAGTCCTTTTCTGACCGTGTTGTGAAGGGTATTGGTGTTATAAAAATTATGCTGCCCTGGGAGAAACGTGAAACGCCTTTTTGGCCCTCCTAAGATTAATGTGCACTCACTGTAAGTGATTATAACTACACATATATATATAAATTGTGAATTATGACACAAACCAATATACTGTGAATATATGTATTTTGGATGCATGTTATGTGTATCTATATTTCTTTTTCAGCAACTCCATTCTATCCTCCCCCTCCAAGCACCTGAAGAAGTTGACAAGGCGAAACGCGTCAGTTGTGTTTTTCCTCCCTTATGTGATTGTCAAAAATTCTGTGCATAACAGTGTGATCTCATTTTTCATATGAGTGTCAGTTACACACTTTCTTGGAGAAGAATTACTATCTTCGGGGGGGGGGGGGGGGGGGTTCTGGTATTATGAGTTGTGATGAATTTTCATGTTTTTAAGGGGTGTCTATTATCAATAATAAACACATTTTTAGTGAAATGTACAATAAAATTTACTTTTTACATTTATGATTTTGTATGGTGAATTATTCTGAGATGAGGTTTCAGCACTTGTAAAGTCCCAATTATTTTTCTATTTTTGCATGTTATAAAAATTATACATTCTATAAATTATAATACATAATGCTAAAATACCAGCGTTGTGATTTAAAACCAGACTTCTGCAGCTGAGCAGCTTATTTTCAGTTTACTCTTCCACAAAGGGAAAGGGTTACAAGATTCTAAATGCTACTATAAGTGACATAAAAAAATATAATACATTTCTGTTTAGTGTCAGCTTTTCCTGCATTTTTACAGCAGCAAAAAAAAAAAACTCCCTGCCAATCTCCCTCCCTTTTCTTTCCGTATTTGTTCATCAGCCGGGTCCCAGCTGCCTGTCACCCTCCCAGGCTGTGCTCTGAGTGAGGCCATTAAAAAGCTATTTGTAGAGAGACAACCATTAATACTATATACAGAATCATTACTTTCCATTACTAGACATAACTGCCTCTGCTGTAGACAGGCTGAGCCAATCAGATTGCAGAATAGACCCATTCATGGGACTTTGATACTTTTATATTCAACACATTTTGTGTATTTAATATTCACGGTGTGCTAGAAGTGAAGAAATGCAGAGAATATGATTTATATAATGCCTTTAGGATAGAGTCCTGCAGTGAATAAGGTACCTGTAGGTACTGAGTGCAGGGCAAGCTTGATGAATCCATACATACAGTATCTCACAAAAGTGAGTACACCCCTCACATTTTTGTAAATATATTATATCTTTTCATGTGACAACACTGAAGTAATGACACTTTGCTACAATGCAAAGTAGTGAGTGTACAGCTTGTATAACAGTGTAAATTTGCTGTCCCATCAAAATAACTCAACACACAGCCATTAATGTCTAAACCGCTGGCAACAAAAGTGAGTACACCCCTAAGTGAAAATGTCCAAATTAGGCCCAATTATCCATTTTCCTCCCCGGTGTCATGTGACTCAGTATTACAAGGTCTCAGGTGTGAATGGGGAGTAGGTGTGTTAAATTTGGTGTTATCGCTCTGCCTCTCTCATACTGGTCACTGGAAGTTCAACATGGCACCTCATGGCAAAGAACTCTCTGAGGATCTGAAAAAAAGAATTGTTGCTCTACATTAAGATGGCCTAGGCTATAAGAAGATTGCCAAGACCCTGAAACTGAGCTGCAGCATGGTGGCCAAGACCATACAGCAGTTTAATAGGACAGGTTCCACTATGAACAGGCCTCCCCATGGTTGACCAAAGAAGTTGAGTGCACGTGCTCAGTGTCATATCCAGAGGTTGTCTTTGGAAAATAGACGTATGAGTGCTGCAGAGATTGAAGGGGTGGGGGGGTCAGCCTGTCAGTGCTCAGACCATACGCCACACACTGCATCAAATTGGTCTGCATGGCTGTCGTCCCAGAAGGAAGCCTCTTCTAAAGATGATGCACAAGAAAGCCTGCAAACAGTTTGCTGAAGACAAGCAGACTATGGATTACTGGAACCATGTCCTGTGGTCTGATGAGACCAAGATAAACTTGTTTGGTTCAGATGGTGTCAAGCGTGTGTGGCGGCAACCAGGTGAGGAGTACAAAGACAAGTGTGTCTTGCCTACAGTCAAGCATGGTGGTGGGAGTTACATGGTCTGGGGTTGCATGAGTGCTGCCAGCACTGGGGAGCTACAGTTCATTGAGGGAACCATGAATGCCAACATGTACTGTGACATACTGAAGCAGAGCAAGAACCCCTCCCTTCGGAGACTGGGCCGCAGGGCAGTATTCCAACATGATAACGACCCCAAACACGCCTCCAAGACAACCACTGCCTTGCTAAAGAAGCTGAGGGTAAAGGTGATGGAGTGGACAAGCATGTCTCCAGACCTAAACCCTATTGAGCATCTGTGGGGTATTCTCAAATGGAAGGCTGGAGGAGCGCAAGGTCTCTAACATCCACCAGCTCAGTGATGTCATCATGGAGGAGTGGAAGAGGACTCCAGTGGCAACCTGTGAAGCTCTGGTGAACACCATGCCCAAGAGGGTTAAGGCAGTGCTGGAAAATAATGGTGGCCACATAAAATATTGACACTTTGGGCCCAATTTGGACATTTTCACTTAGGGGTGTACTCACTTTTGTTGCCAGCGGTTTAGACATTAATGGCTGTGTGTTGAGTTATTTTGAGGGCACAGCAAATTTACACTGTTATACAAGCTGTACACCGCTTTACATTGTAGCAAAGTGTAGGATAAAAAAGAAAATTTACAAAAATGTGAGGGTGGACTCACTTTCCTGAGATACTGTAGGTTTACATTACTGCTTTAGACCAGTTTGGGATCTGGTTTGGTAAAAAACAAAATGGCAGCAGCAACACAGCACCAGTTTTGATTAATGAATATATGCAAATCTTCAAAGGAGTGGTCGTTAAAGCTGGCCACACACTAATACGAACGTTTGTATGAAAAATCTCAATCTCAGCAGCACATTCAATGACATAAGAAAGCTCTTGAAACTTTTGTTGGCTTTTAAAGTGGTAGTAAACTCTGTTCTACCACTTGTACCAGCTCCACATGCATGAGAGGGAGTGAAGTCATCATGCCCTGGGCCACTCATGTAGCTGGAGGCTGCGAACCCAGAAGGAAGACAGGGGGAAGATGGAAGCCCCCTCAGCGGTGACAGCGTGACGCTGGAGGGCTTCGTTTTGAGGTAAGTCTCTCATAATGTGCTAGTATGCGATGCATAAAATGTGCTAGTATGCGATGCATAAAATGTGCTAGTATGCGATGCATACTAGCACATTATGACATTGCCTTGCAGGGGATTTTTTTTTCCTCAACTGCGGTTTACTACCGCTTTAACAAATGATTTTCAAATGAATAGACCTTTCCCGAACAAAAACCACATTCACTGTTAGACTTTGTTACTTTTGTTATTGTTATTGTTTTTTGTTTGAGAATATCATTTCTGCCTGCCCATTGGAATTTTCTCATCCCTGAAAACAAATGCCAATTTGACCCCACTAACTATTAGAAAATCGAACATTCTTAAAATAAAAATTTTCAAAAAAATTCTACTAGTGTAGGGCCAGCTTAAAGTGTTACTAAACCCACAACAGTAAAATCAGTCTGTATATGCAGTAAAGCATGCTTGTTATACTCGGGGCCAGTGCTAGACTATTTTTCACCCTAGGCAAGACCAGTTCCTTGCACCCCCCCCAGTCATCAATGTTATATCTGTGAAGAAATATAGGAGATGAAAAAACTCCCCTGAATGAACACAAGGCTGTAACAGGGTAGTACCACCCGCACCTCCACAAGACCAAATTACCTACCAAACCTCCCTATATACTGCCTACAGGAGAGAATGCACCACCCACACCAGTATCCCATCTGGTGCGTGGTGCTCGCCCGGTCTAAGATCCACAGCAGAACCAATGACCTCCATTGCCATCTAGAAAGAAGGCAGAGCAGAGGCATACTGAGATCCAGACATTGGAGCCAACAGGAAGTGTGGGACAACCTGTCGGCATGACCCAAAAGACCCAGGCATTAAAAAAAAATACAACGACAGGGACTACGACTGTAGGTCATGGTCAAACAGTACTACGACTATAGGTCATGGTCAAACAGTACTACGACTGTAGGTCATGGTCAAACAGTATGAACCAGCGGCCGTAACTGCGCCCTAGACAGGCAGTACACCTTAGGCAGCTGTCTAGTTAGCCTAGTGGTAGCACCGGCCCTGGTTACACTTACTGTGGAAGTTGAACCTAAGGGGTTAATTCTTTGCATTGTGTATAAAGGATGTTTGATCCGGTCTCTCTGATCTTCCTCTTCTTCCACTGTCTCAAAAAAAATAACCTGATATTTACAGAGACAGTGGACGGGCTTCACATGCTGAGCTTGGTGTGTATTGCTAGAGAGTTTTTTTTTTTCTTGGGATAGTGAATGTGATCAGCACAGGGCAAATCAGCAGTGTCCAGACATGTCAACACAGAGGATCAGTGGCGTCACTAGGGTTGGTGTCACCCGGTGCTGAAAAAATTGGTGTCACCCCCTCCCCCCCGCCCTCCACCAAATATAGTCCCCCCTCAGTACAGACCCCCCTCCACTAACTACAGGTCCCGCAGTATAGAACCCCCTCCCTCAGTATAGATTACCCTCACTAAGAACAGACCTCCACCCTCAGTGCAGACCCCCCCATCAGTACAGACACCCCCCCCCATCAGTATAGACCTCCAACCTCAGTGCAGACCTCCCCATCAAGGTAGAATCCACCCTCTTAGTGCAGACCCCCCCATCAGTATAGAATCCCCCCTTAGTGCAGACCCCCCATCAGTATAGACACCCCCTTTAGTGCAGACCCCCCATCAGTATAGAATGACCCCCTTAGTGCAGACCCCCCATCAGTATAGAATCCACCCTTAGTGCAGACCCCCCCATCAGTATAGAATCCCCCTTAGTGCGGACCCCCCTTCAGTAGAGAATCCCCTTCCTGGTGCAGACCCCCCCATCAGTATATAACCTCCCCTTAGTGCAGACCCCCCATCAGTATATAACCTCCCCTTAGTGCAGACCCGCCATCAGTATAGAATACCCCCTTAGTGCAAACCCCCCATCAATATAGACACCCCCTCTTTGTGCAGACCCCCATCAGTATAGAATTCCCCTAATGCAGGCCATATATTAGTATAAGCACCCCTCTCCCCTCCCATGGCGCCCCCCCTGCACATGTCCATCTACTAATCTACTTAGAGTGTACAGACCTCAGTACAACGTGGCCGCGGACGTATACACACAGAGGCGTGTGTCACTCGGGCTCCTCCTCACTGGATGTAAACAGAGGAGGAGGCAGCTTCAGTCCGCACCACGGGGGACACAGAGTGAGCGAGAGGCACAGGGCAGCGGGCGGTGTCAGCGGTTCTGCTATACACGGGTGTCACCCCTCTGGCGGGTGTCACCCGGGGGAGGCCTGCACCCCCCGCCCTCACCTTGCAACGCCACTGCAGAGGATCAGGGCAGTATGAAATCTCCTCCTACAAGGTTTACTAGGAACTGATAGAAGTCACAAGGCTGCTATATACTGCTGATGAGAAAAGGTATTTAGCAGTTTATATTTACTAAAAATAATAGCATTTCCATGTTCTGTGTACTGTGGTAGACCAGATATAGTGAATGCAGGGTCCTTAGTTTAGTAAAACTTTAGGATTGGCCATACACCAGAAAAATGTCAATCAAAATATTTGTTTTTAGAACATTGATTCGATTTATATAAATAGCCAATGTGGTTAAATCAAATGTGACAAGGGAGATTGAAGGAGAAGGATGGAAATATTTTCTTGAATGACCAAAATTCTAAGGCAGCACATACATTATGCATGTTTTTTTTTTTTTTGAACCAGTGGGTTGAACGAAAGCAAATGCTTTGATTTCCCCCAGCCACGTGTAGCAAGGTCTCCGTCCTTGTTCAGTCTACTGAGAACCTCCAAGGCCAAAGATAGCTGACATCCTTCAATATGTAGTGGGTTGTGAGGCATAGTGGGTGCAAAGATGGTGAAAGTCATTGGGCACCAGACACTTCTTGAATGTAAAAGAGGTTCTATTTCTTTTGGCAGTCTTTCTTTTGTATTTTTGGGGGAAAGAGGGTTAGGACCAGGACATCCTTAAGTAGCTATAGATTCAATTGGCAGACCCTGAGACTTCAATAGAAGGATGGCCTTGCAGGGAAAGGCCCCAGCAAGGTGCCACTTCTGTACATGCAGGATGCCGTCTCCTATGGCAACAATCCTTTAACAGTTCCTAACTCAAAACGTAACAGTTCTTTCAGCTTCACTACAACTGCCTCTTGTAGTTCTTCGACACTGAGCTCCCGGTCTCTCACTAGACTCTCCGATTCACTGACTCTGAATCCCTTGAGCTCCTCCAAGGTTGGCGGTGGTAACTCCTCAAGCGTCACCCACGCTCCCCTCCTGGGTTCCTAGCCTGGCACTCTAGATACTTCATAAGCTTCACCCCTGCTAAACGGCGAGGTCCCTGGCTTGACTCACAAGGCTGCCCTGCAAGCGTCTCCTCCGCGGGTTGGGTCTCTGACTTGATCACCGCCTAAAGATTCCAGATTCTCCACCGTGCCCGTTCGGTGAGAATATGGTTTCGGTACTTTCTTCAGTTACTCACTGTGGTCCCTGGTAATAAGGTGGTTGGGCCCTTTGTGGCGACAGCTTCCCTTCTACCTCCGACCACTGACAGGTTTTTCGGCTAACAGAACCGTCACTTTCGGTTGGACTGCAAACCGCAGTCCCAACCCTGTGCTGCCCTCTTACTTCTGGATAGGCCCTCACACAGCCTGGCAGCCAGATACCCCCAGGATAGGCCCAATCTCCAGCCTAGCAGCCCGGGGCATACGACACACATCCACTCAGACAGCCATCCAGGTGGCACAGAACTGCGATCATCTGACCTCACTCGAATATATAGGTTCTCCCAGCAGGCCAAGACATTCAAGAAAACCCCTGCCCATTGGCTGAGATACCCCATATACCCATAACCTGACCTTGGGTTGCCCTTCTCATATCTAGTACCACCTAGTGGTAGAAGAGAAAAATTCAACAAGGCCAAACTTAGGGAGAAATCAATAGATCTCTATCAATGGAACTGCTCTTGGCAAGTAACTTTGTGAGGAGCTCCCTGACTAAACCCCAGGGTACTACACACATTTGATGTAAAGAGAGGAATTCTTCCCGCTGTGGTATTGTAATCTAAAAGCGGGGAGCCTTCCCCACTGTCAGAATGCAATGTTGCCGGCTATAGACGGCAGCACTGATCGTTCGTGGAAAAACCCAACAGGCTGGTTGTACACAAGTCGATCCATAGATTGACTTGTGTTCAACCAGCCTGCCTATGCATGGAAAGAAAATTGGCCAGCCCCTGCTGAACCTGCCAAATTTCAATCCATGTAAGTCAGTGTCAGGGCTGGGCTCAGCTCTTCCTTCTCTGAGCTGGCCGCTCAGCTGTTGGCTAATTGCCAGCTCCTATCTCTCCACAGTGTCTCACCTGTTGATAATATCCTGCTCGTCAGTCCTGCCTACTTAAGCCGTCTGTTAAAGACTTGCTTGGCTGACATTCCTTCTGTCTCCAGATCCTGCTTGCTGGTCCACTACGCTGTTCCCTGGCTTCTTGACTTTCTGGCTTGTCTGACTATCCGTTATGGTTACCGAACTTTGGTTTTGACTACGTTTGTACTATTTACTTTTATTATTAAACAAGTGTGATTTGACTGTACTTCTGTCTCGGTCTGATTCACGGTTTCTGACAGTAAGGCCAGCTTTACTGCGAAGGTGGTTTTTGTTCAGGAAAAATCATACTTATTGCAATGTATGTGTGCATATGAAGCTTGTCCAATCCATAATGATACTATCAAATGCTCTGACAAATTATTTTTCTGAATTTCTGTATCAATGGTCAAACAAAATTCAACTGGCATATGGCCAATGGCTTAAATTTCAGATAATTCCTGCAGAATCAGTCGAAATTGAAGCTATGGGTAGCCTCCCAGGGTTGACAAATTTTGATTGAAAAATCAAAGGAGCCAGGTGAAAAATGATTGACCAAACAGTGACTGAATCCTATCAGATGCACATTACAGTAATTGTCTTTATAGCATATAGAGAACTCTCATATGCACAAGAGCAGAATCAGGAATTATGTAATTGTAAATTGTTGTATACAAAAGATAAAAGGGAAGTCCGTTCTAAAACACCTTTATTGTAATCCAGCAAAAAAATCACATATCCAGCAGATAAAGTGGAGGGGTACTTTAGAACACACTAATGAGTTTTACGCTTACTCGGTGCCCACTCATAGCTG
Organism: Lithobates clamitans; assembly: GCA_037952925.1. Lineage (NCBI taxonomy): Eukaryota > Metazoa > Chordata > Amphibia > Anura > Ranidae > Lithobates > Lithobates clamitans. The sequence goes on from JBBGZY010000534.1 coordinate 948,582, forward strand.
ACCACTTTATCTGCTGGAAATGTGATTTTCCTACTGGATTACAATAATGGTGTTTTAGACATGCGGCCAACCGGACTTTTTTTTATCTTCTGTACACAGTGGGGAACTGGGCCAGCATCTAATCAGCGTGTGAGCTGGGATTGATCAGTAAACTGACCTGGAGTGGTGTTTTATGTGTGTAAGTGTAAAAGGTTCCTGTAAGGTTCTTGGAATTGTACACTGAGCTGTACACAATCTTAACATGCCTTGGATGCTAGGATGAATGAACTTCCATGTGAAGGAGCGGGAGGTACTTCATCCTGGGTCAGTCAATCAAGATGGGAGAAGACATTGAACCTGGAAGATGTTGGCAACAAGGGAGATTGTAACCATCACATCACTGTAGGAGGGGGCTTTGGCTGGTTGGACAGCTACAATGTGCAAACTTGTTGTGTGTCCTTGCACATTATGGGCAAAGCCCTGGGGACCTCCAGCAGACTTTAGTTTTGCTTTAGAGTGGAACTGAGCTGCTGAAACAGAGTGTAGGCAGGTGCCCACTTTATGTTGTAGGAATGTGACTTAAAGGTTTTGACTTATGCTGTTGGGGTTGGGCCAATTGTGGAATTGGGTATGGTTTCCCCTGCAGGCATGTCTTTTTTAGGTTTTTCCCTTGTGACAGGTATAAATGCAGGGGAGCTGACCTCATGGAGAGTCTAGTGTGGAAAGCAGACAAGCGAGGACCTATTTGTTCATTTATCTCTTCTTCAGGCTGCAACCCCCTCCAATGGCTCCCATTCTCAGGGTGTCCACTTGTAGTAGATTTTGTTGCTACGGACTACTGCACCTTAAAGAGTAACTAACAAACGTTGTTACAGATTCCTGCCTTTTGTTATTCTAAATAAATAGCTGTTTATTTGTCTGTGTCCATGTGCAAAATGAATGTGAATGGCAGTCATTTTATAATTATCAATCAGCTCCAGCACTTGCAGAGTTCTAATGAGGAAAATGGCAAGGTCTGCATCACTTTAGAGTTGATTTTCCTTTGGGAGTAACCCACCAAAAATACAATTTTTGTTGTAAGGGATGCCCAAAATCTGAATCTTAGTGAAGACTTTTTTACATAAAATTACAATGCTGCAGATTGAAAAGTAAAAGGTAATTTTTAATAACATTCAACTACAATATGACATGTGTCGCAATTGTATATGCTATATATATATATATATATATATATATATATATATATATATATATATATATATATATATATATATATATATATATATATATATATATATTTATTTTATTTTTTTTATTTGCCCTTTGCACACCTGAGCCTATTGGAATTGCAGGAAGAATTGCAGCTAAACGCACTACGCACTACGCATTTGTGGTGCCCTTCTTTCTTAAAGTATTACTAAACCCACAACAGTAAAATCAGTCTGTATATGCAGTAAAGCATGCTTGTTATACTCACAATGGGGTTAATCCTAGCATTGTGTAAAAAGGCTGTTTGATCCTGTCTTCTCTGATCCTCCCCTTCTTTTACTCCAATCCATCTGCTGATAGATCAGAGCCTTTGAGGCACTCTGCACATGCTCAGTTTGGTGTGTATTGCTAGAGAGGGGGGGGGGGTGCATGTGATTAACACAGGGCCAATCAGCACTGACCAGACAGCGGGTCAGGGGTCATGCAGCCTCATAGGGCAGTTAGAGGAGAATGAAAACTCCTCCTACAAGCTTTGACCAGTGCTCGGCAGGACAATGATAGCAGTCACAAGACTGCTATATACTGCTGATGAGAACAGGTATTTAGAAGTTTGTATTTACTAAAGTAATTGCATTTCCATGTGTAGCGCTGGTAGATTTATGATCTACCATTTGATAGGTCAATTTAGTGAATTGCTCATTATAGGAAGTTAGATTTGCCTCTGTTCCAGCTTGGCTGACGTTGCGTGTGGTTCCACATTGTGCCGGTGGGCGTCGTTGTCACCATCGGCGGGTGTTGGAAAAGCAACGTGTTGAAGCGTATGGGTGCTCCTCTGTCCCGGAGACAACTCGGTGGAGGTGGTCCTCCGAGTTGCATTCTGGGAGAGGGTATTTATGGGACAGACGCCATGTTTAGGGGTTCGTTTTTCAGCCACCTGCTGGCCCTCCTGGCCGACAGGTATGTATTAGAGTACCACCTCGTGGTCCGCGTCGCTGCGGCGTGTGGGTGGGCCCAGAAGCCTGTCTGGGGCCTACCACAGTGGCAGAGGAATGGTCCTGAGCTGTCTATCCAGAGTGAAGAAGCTGGACAACCGAGGAGATCCCAGGGGAGGACCCATCATGGAAGGATCATGCAGAGTGCTGGTCTGGAGAGGGGCCTGGTGACTCGGTTGGAGGACGTATCCTGAAGTAGTCTTATTACATGGTACTGCCGGGTTGGCTTAGAGGTCAAAATACTGTGTCTGACATTCATCGTGAACCAATACATCCTGTGGCAGAGGATCGTACGGGTTTTAATCCAAACAAATCTGTGGCAGAGACTTTTGTTCGTGCTACGTACTGGCTGCTAGGCAAGTGAGAGAGGCCTATCCAGGCGAGCAAAGATCGTGTCCCACAAAAGGGGATTGCATTCAATTACAGTATTCAACTTTAAAGGATGTTCTAAAGAAAGGTATTTGAGCTTCCCTGCAGATTTCCTCCTGCCTCTTTCCTGCTACTTCCTTCGTTACTTGGTTCAATAGAGCATTGAAAACGTACTCAAGTGTTGGTGCTTATATCGTGCAGAGGTAAACTCAACGGAACCCTAGACCCGGTGCCGGTGAAACAGAGGTATCGAGAGTGAAGGTAACAGCCCGCTTTAAACCAGCAGCTCCACCGAGAGTTAGTGCTACACATGTTTTGTGTACTGTAGGAGAACAGATATAGTGAATGCAGGTTCCTGGGTTTGGTAACACTTTAATGGCATCTCAAACGGGGTGTGATTTTGTCGCGATTATCTTGTGACAAAACACAGAAAAATTGTGGCAAAACACGCAAGGCCAAACGCTCCTGGCTTAGTGCCAAAATTTGGTATGGGAGCTTTTTTGGCTTGTTTATAGAGCGGAAGGTGGTCCATTCAAAATGAATGGTGCTGCTCCAAAAACGCACTTAAAAAAGTGACGCAGGAGCGCAGCTAGGTGTCATTCAAATGTGAACAGGGCCTGAAGTGGAGTTACCCTTTAATGTATGGGTAGCACCACTCATCATTTATTGCACAGCTAATTCTAAGCACCACTAGGGCCAGCACAGCCAAAGATCTCATTCAATTATATTTAATGTGAACGCAAGTGTATGAAGAGGATTATGTATTTATTCTTATGCAGATGTACAGTACAACTGTTGCCAATAGTAACATGGAGAAGGAGTTGATTCCCTACTTTCACTTTCTTCTGAGATACTGATACTATGCTGCACCATTCTCCTCTGGCCAGCAGGAAGAGAGCTTGAGCCAGGCAAACCCATAGACTTCTATGCAGAGCGCTGGAAATCCTGGGAGTTGTAGTTTAGGGCAGCAGCCAAATTATCAGACCCATAGACTCTTTGGACTACAGATCTAGGGTTGCCACTTTTTCTTCAAGCCAAACCCGAACACTTTAGTGGCACACAGCAATTTTCTTTCTTATACATTATAGGATTGTAACAGACCTAGGAGATCTTAGGGAACTCCAAAGAGAATAGTAATGTGGCACGCATAGAGCCCTCTCACCCTTCTATCAGCCCCTGTTCCAAGCCACATTGCTGTCTGAATTTTGTGTCCAGGTTTCAGGCGAACTGAAACCTGGACACGTGATTCAAAACCCGAACGATGCTGTGCAGTAGGAGTGGAGAGAGGATTTTTATTGAACTTCTTAGGGAAAGTTCTTCCTCTTGGTGCTGAGAGAGCACCTCTGTTGGAATATTCACCTGCCAGCGGGGATGGGAACTTGGCTGGAAGTAAGGACACCCGGGAGCAACACAGTACCACCCACATCACAGATCATGCACCCTCTGCTTCCTACCACTGATCAACGGAGGCTTTCAGGGAGAGACTGAGGGGGCCCCCTTCTACTGTAAGTGTCCACAGCAGCATTCTGGGAACTGGTGAGAGGGCTATCCACCCATTATTGACCCTGTGAGCAGAGATGTAGCCACTGAGAGTAGGAAACCAAGTGCTCCCAACCCATACTGCATCTACATACCTCCCAACTTTTTGAGATGGGAATGAGGGACACCTATTAGCAAAAGTATGTAGGTATAGGACACACCCCCTGCCACGCCCCCTAAAGGAGAATTATATGGGGGGAAAAAGTTTGGCTAAACCCACAAGTGCTTTATTACCACTTCTATTCCTTTATATTTGCTTTTGAAATGTACAAATGCAGCAATTTAAAAATTGGATGAAAGGTTTAGCACTGGGAAACACTTTTTGAAAGATAAATAGTGCATTTTATGTACAAATATATAGATCAGACCAAAATGAGGGACAAATGGAGGAAAAAAGGAACAGAGGGACATTGTTCCAAATCAGGGACAGTTGGGAGCTATGGATCTATATCAGCCCTATACCGCACCTCTACCAAACCTATACTGCACCCATACCAATTCTATTCTGCAGTTATACCAAACACTCACTGCATAGGACCTGCATCTACACTACACCTGTACCACACCTACACCACATGTTTACTGAAACTATACTGCATGATGTTTTACTAAAACTTTTATTACGTGTACCACCGCTTCTTAAGGGGCCCCCTCTATAGTTGGCAGAAGAACAACACAGTCCCTCCAGCAAAACCATCCTGCAAGTCCCTTTTTTATCCCTTCTCCCCTTTTTTTATTTTTATGGCCGGTACATATCCATTCAATCAAGGCCCAGCATTATCGCCATTAATGCACTTCTGCAGTATAGTCTCCTGTATTCAATAAATTAAGCTTTATTGCCGTCCACTGCTGCACTTTAGATGACCTTCCTACTGTTCATGCTGATCTGGAAGTCAAATGTCATCTTTGACCTCTCATAGTCCTTATTACTAGTCACTTTGTATGCTAAATTGGGTTTTTGCCTTTGTTAATCCATTTTCATGCTTGCCTCTTTGCCTACCATATCGGGTGACACAACATTAAGTTTGCCTTTACTAACTGGTTCAGTTCCTATTTTTTTGACTTTTATCTGTATTATTACTGGTTACAAGATATATATTACCTTCAGTGATTTTCTGTGAGTTTGCATGCTTTTTACACACAACCTAGTGTGTCAGAGGGGCTGAAGTTCTTATGGAGGTCGAGGCAAAGAACAGAGGGCCCATCTGCAGGTAAACAGACTTTCAATACTAAGACCCCTTTCACACTGAGGTGCATCTGAACTGCCAGTAAAACACTGAGCACTTTTGAAGAGCTTTTGAAGAGCTTTTCAGGCACTTTTGAAAAGTTTTTCAGGGCTTTTCAAGCGCTTTCCATTCATTTCAATGGAAAGCGGTGTTTTAGAGGCGCTTTTTTTTAGCTCTCCACAAATGCTGCTTTCAGGAGTTTTTTCACCACCCCAGTGTGAAAGCATTAATTGATTTTAATGGAAATAGGTTTTCGTGAGCTTTTCAGGCCCTTTTTTTAGCGCGAAAGCACCTGAAAAGCGCCTCAGTGTGAAAGGGATCTAAGAGAGGTGTCTGAGTCATTTTACTGGGAAGAAATACAAGGAGGTGGGAACAAGGCGTATCTATGGTAGATGTACAGGTAATCCCGAGGGTGGCTCGGGCTTAAATTTCAGTACCATTAGTGGTAAACCCGAGCCACACTCGGGATTGCATTGCAGAATCCTGGTCCAGGTTACTTAGATTGTCACCAGCTGTGTCTGCAGGCTGTGTCCTCCGCCCGATGCTCTGTATGCCAGGCTCCATTCCCTGCGAGCGTCACGACGCATGGGGGCAGAGCCCGGCAGCAAAAAACATAACAAAAAACATAACACATACAGTACACTGTAATCTTACAGATTACATTACTGCATCAAATCATTTCACCTCCCTTTTGTCCCTAATGCTTTGTCCAATGCCCTGCATGCACTTTTATAATATATATATACTGTTCTTTCTGCCTGGAAGCTTGAGATTGTCCATGGCAACCAAAAAGTGTCCCTTTATGTCAAAAGCGGTTTTAGACCAGCTAAAAAACAGCGATAGTAAATTAGAACACTTGCAGAATTGAGCGATAGGGAATTGTGGGGAAATTCATTTTATTATATTATTATTTTTTATAATTATTTATAGTTAATTATATTATAATTTATGATTTTGTGTTACAAACTTTATCATACCCAGGATGTCTACTAGACTCTTGTTTGGACAGATTTAAGTGTGTTATTACTAAGAATTACAGGCCTACAATATAAAACGCCAAATTTCTAAGCAAAACATTTTACTGCTTTGAGATTCAAAAATCTGACATAATCATACCGCCAGGGTGGCTACTGGCCACTACTATGGGTAACATGGCTACTATGAGTGAAGCCATGCTAACCCTCTTGGCTAAAAGAGACAATTACTGTGTAACTAGGTTAGCCCTTGTAGTTGAGAATGTGTTGGTGACCACTACAGTCAACCTTTTAAGGTTTTAGGATGGAGATTGGAATAATGAGTAGCGGCCAGCCGGCAGTGGAAGCAGTTGACATTGGCAGGTGATGGGAACCCTGGTAGTGTGTGAACCAGTGTACTTCATGTTCCCCACTTAGTAGCCTTTGTCTCCATCTTGGAGCCTGCTATGGTACAGGGTTTGCCAAGGGACCATGCCTGGGGTCACGAATGCAAGGCCTTACGAATTAGAACAGTGTCTTCCCTGTGTACCCAGGAGTACAACTAAAGGTACACAATTGAGAGTGTGAATTACAGATTACAGTGTGAGGTGAAAACATAAGAGGGCTGATGGCATGCTCAGCATTACTTGATCAAAATGCTACAGAGTCCATTGTTGGGGCAGGTAGGAACAGACTTAGTCATTAGCTGAATAGAGAAGACGTGGTTCTTTCTAAATGTATATGGGGCTATAGTATTAATTTGGCTTCTGGAATGAAAGTGTTAATGTCCATACAGAACAATGAGTTACAGTGCTACTTTAATGGCTTGCAGGCGGTGTGTATGGCCCCCTAGGGGGTGACCTCCCAACAAGCGCAAAGATTCTGTCTGGACCCGCAGGAGCTTTTTCCCATAATGTGCACGTACGCACAGCATATTTATACATTATGGCATTATGACTTATTTTGCAAAACGACCTCTTCAGCAATACAATACTCTCTTCTGTCCCCGGAGCTTCCATTTTCTCCTGGTCATCTTCTGGGTTTGTAGTCTTTGGCTATCTTGATTGAGTCAGGATGACATACCTCTTGTGGATGCACACGGGAGTAACTTCGTCTTGGTACACAATTATGCTGAGATTGTACACTAAACTTCGCACACCTGGCAAAGTGTACACTTACAGAAAAAAATGCTGACAAGCCAGGAGGAGCTTTCATGCACAAGAGACATAATGGTTCTCCTCAATCATACAGTTCTGGGCATTTTTTTCATACCAACAGAAACTGGCAACACATTTGTTTCTGGTGGCTAAACAAAAGATAGCCAAAGCCAATCATCACACCACAGCAGTACTGGAACCTGAGAGGACCCCAGAACTGGGGAGCTAAGGGCGAATGTCAATGCCACCCAGGCAGCACCTGAAGGAGAACTTTACCTGTAGGAAGAGAAAACGTTTGGGACATCCTGTGCTACATGACCACAGATTTAGATAAGTAGGGGTCTACAGCCAAGACATCAGCACAAAGGGAACGGCTAGTGAGGGTACATCTGCACAGCTAAATTAGTGGTGCCCATCACCCAGAAACGGGTGGCAGACTTTGATGAATATGCCAGAAATAAATAAACATGCAGGATGGCTTATAGAGGGATGGAAGGGGTTAATAATTGCTTGGAGATGAGCTTTAATATTGTCTGTTGTAATGAGTTGTTTTGTTGTTTCCCATCAGAGATGTATCTTTAATTAAATGCCAGCTAGTATATTACAGACTCATTAATTCCTGGCACTGGCTTAACCTCACTCATTTATCTGCAACACCACAGCTGGCCTGAGCGCCATTCTATAAATAACAACATATACAAAGTCCAAGATGTTGCCTTGACTATGGAGGCCTTGCCATAGCAGTTGTTGGGGTTGATTTACAAAGAAATTAATTTTACATGGTTGCTATGAGAGCAGAAGTCTCTTAGCAGGATGTCTATTACTCACTGAGCTTTCATATCTGTACAGTCTCAATACAACATAGATGCTGCATATCTTGCACTTACAAATGATTCTCACCGCATAGCCCTGTTCCCATAGCAGAATGGAATGACAGCGATGATTATTGTTATCTATCACTAACTGTGCAAACAGTGTTATGTGCATAACAAGAGGCCCAAGCACACACACAATACGTTGTACAATGGTGGGTACAAGGACGAACCCCTTCACCAGTGAAGTAAAATATGCTTGCTTTAGAAATTTAGCTGCCACAAAATAGCAACGTTGGGAACATGATGGGGTTGATTTACTAAAACAGGAGCACTCAGAATCTGGTGAAGCTGTGCATGGTAGCCAATCAGCTTCTAACTTCAGCTAGTTCAATTAGGCTTTGACAATAAAACCTGGAAGCTGATTGGTTTCTATGCACAGCTACACCAGATTTCACACTCTCCAGGTTTAGTAATTCTCCCCCTATGTGTTCCTATATATCACAATCTAATTAAATACTCATGTACCATCTTATACATAATACTATAGAATAAATGCAGGGCCCCATTTATCAGTTCCCTGACATCAGGTCATTGGGGGAAATATAGACTTTTGATGATAGTGCCCTAATGAGGGTCAGCCCACCTGTAAGTGATATGTGGAGCCTTGTGGACTAAGATAGCGCCATGGATTTTTTTTTTTATTGGATGCTCTGATTAGCGTGATTGTCAGGAAGATTGTGCCAATCTGCATAGCTTGATTCTAGCTCACACACCTGTGCCATCTGCATGGTTCTGCTCATAGAATCAAGCATGGACGTGCTTCTCTACATAGATGTTTGAGTGTTTGTGTGGGTTTTGCAGCATGTGCATGGATGTCCATGCACACTCATTGCAGCAGGCTATTTAAAGCTGAACCATGCCAGTGCTGAGAGCTTTACACCTGTTTCCAGCTATTCTGCAGTCTGCCTAATGATTTCTGTTACTGCTCCGACATCGTTTTTGACCCATCTGTGATTTCTTCTTACCTTCCCATCTGACCTGTACTGACCCAGGCTCTCCCACCAACTTCATCACATTCCTGACATTCTGATGCCTCACAGCCTACAAGTTACTGACCCAGCCTGTTTCTGCAAATCTGATACTGTTCACACATTGCTGACCTCGGTCTGTTCCTGACCTCTTGCTATTGGTGACATACATCCCTTTATCACCTATACCACTTGTCAATAGCCCTCTCAAGTTCCAGTGACACCAGCGTTATCCACCAGCACTCATGCCACTCCTTTGTGCCTATACTTCCTGTCCTTCAATCCAGGGGTGCTTGGACTGGAGTAATAACAACATCTCTCTTGCCATCTTGGGCTCCTCTACCAGGTATGCAACAGTGATCTCCTCACTTTAGTTTCTGACTCTGTTCCAGTACACCTGTGAGTTTTGGATGTACATGAAGGCCTCTTGAGCCCCTCGGGAAAGAGAGCCCTGACTGATGGGGGCATGGCCAGGGAGGAGTTAAAGTAAATTTGGCTATCTCAGGATTGGCACAAGGGACAAAGGGTTGGGCCTGAGCTCAGGAGTTCGTCACCCCAGGGGATTATGGTCCTTTTCGGACGGAAGCATGGAAGAGCTGCCCACCCTCCCGCCCTAATTTAATGGTATGTCACAGCGAGTTGCGGTTTTGGTGACCTTGCCAGCAAATATGCAACCCCATTATGCCCTGTTGGTAATTGGGAGATTAACGGCCGGTCCGGCACTCATGGTAAGGACAGGCCCCTCCTTTCTCCCTTTTACTTTTGGATTTTTGAGTGCTCACAGTGCAACTGTGACTGGCACGGTTTAAATATCTATTGTATGTTTGAGTTAAAATAAAGCTGTGGCCTTGCCCTTTCCAACGTTAATGGTTGTGTGTGGTTTTTTATTGGATGGGAAGAAGGGGTAAGGTATGTTAAGTGGTCATGTAATTCGGATGGGACCTGGGCTTATTGCACCTCAGCAGTCTTGCCCTCCTTTGTATGTTTCAGACCAAAACAGGGAGAGTAGGATCCCCTCATAAAGGCCACAGATAATGTGTAGACCTGGCAATGCAAACACAAAGATCTCAATAATAGTCAAGTGCCTAAGATATAAGAAATTGTCAGGTATGCTAGAGGGCTTGTGGTTGGCTGACTGTTGGTACCAAATCTCCAAGCTCCCACCATGCTTCTTCTTGGATAGGACAGGGACCTATCTGCTGGTAGTCGTTATATTGCGCCAAATTCTTTACATTTTCAAGAAATTAATGTCCCCACAAAGATTAAAGTTTCCTCACTTTTCTGTTGAGGTTTAAAGATGGCAGTGAAAAATTACATCCCATCACACAGACATATTATCCAGGGTCACTTGGTATTCACATATAGTGAATATACTGTTGCAGTATATACCTGTATGTGAAATCTGCACATTACATGTCACCGTTAAGCCATTTTCCCTTAGTAACTCTCTCTTTTCCTCAGGGTCATTAGTACTCACTCAGAGGGCTCTATAGACCCATTAGGGTTATTACATCTAGCTCACGACTCCCCTTTGTGTCATTCCAGAGACGGGGCTGCTGCAGCTACTGCTCTAGTGTTGGTACACTTTTCCCAGGATTTCCAGGTGGATTGCAGTCACACAGAGAACACTTATGCCCTGTACACACGGTCGGACATTGATCGGACATTCCGACAACAAAATCCATGGATTTTTTCCGACAGATGTTGGCTCGAACTTGTCTTGCATACACACGGTCACACAAAGTTGTCGAAAATCCGATAGTTCTGAACGTGGTGACGTAAAACACGTACGTCGGGACTATAAACGGGGCAGTAGCCAATAGCTTTTGTTTCTTAATTTATTCTGAGCATGCGTGGCACTTTGTGTGTCGGATTTGTGTACACACGATCGGAATTTCCGACAACGGATTTTGTTGTCGGAAAATTTTATAGCCAGCTCTCAAACTTTGTGTGTCGGAAATTTCTATGGAAAATGTGTGATGGAGACTACACACGGTCGGAATTTCCGACAACAAGGTCCTATCACACATTTTCCATCGGAAAATCTTATAGTGTGTACAGGGCATTAGCCTTACCTAAAAGGCCTTTTGCATCCCAGTCCAGTTAGGGTGGTTATCCCATGTCCTTCTGTCATCTCCAGGGCCTCTGCATTAGTTGACTACATCTAAATGCTGGTGGGAGGTTTGGCTCCCATGCCCCAACTGCCAAAAGCGCCTCCCATCCTGGCATATATCTAAGAGCACTAACTCCATCCATTACATCAGTATAGGAAGGCTTTGTCTAAATTGGACCTAACACCCAATTACACTATTCCCTGTTACAACATACTATTTAGGGACAGAGCCACCAAATGACAGACCTAGCTATGTGCACCTGCTCACAAGTAGCTTAAACTAATCTTAACCCAAGAACAAGAATTTAATATAATGCAGCTCACAAGTCCTTGGATGTGGTGGCTGTACTAATTTTTTGTTTATCTTTTTCAGGCCACGAATGATACAAAGTAGTTCTTATATTTTATGTCATTGTAACTCTCTGTGAACTCAAAATGAAAGCTGAAAAAAATGTTATCAGCTTCCCTAGCTAACTTTTAAATATAGCGAGTAACGCAGTATACGTCTTGCAAGACGAGCAACATTTAAAAAAATGTTTTGACTTGATATGCGAGCACTGTCTTGCAAGACGAGCGGTAGAAGGATCACAGTTTCACATTTTTAATGTAAAAAAAGTGGAATTACACTCACAATGTATATCCCACTTTAGGGGAGTCTGGTGCTCATCTATGTACTAAAGCCGCTGGTGTATATAGTAAAGCCACTGGTGTATACAGTACTGTATGTGGCCAGAGGTCCAGGGGCACTGGTGGCTCCCAGCACTTCCTGGAGAACACGGAGACACTCCCAGCTGGGTGGGGCGGGCGTAACTTGCGTTCGGAACACCCGGAAGTTTCAACAGTTCCCGAGTGTCTCTGAGTTCTCCAGAAGGAGCTGGGAGCCACCAGAGCCCCTGGACCTCTGGCCACATACAGTACTGTATACACCAGAAGCTTTACTGTATACACAACACCAGCAGCTTTACATGGATAAGCATCAGACGCCTTAACGGGAAATACCTTGTGAGTGTAATTCCACTTTTCTTTTACATTAAAAAACTGTGAATAAATGGTTGTGGAGTGAATTTATGTTTCCATTATTTCTTATGGGGAAATTCGCTTTAATATACAAGTGGGTGACAATGCAGCTCCTCCAATAGTTCCATATGGTGAGTGAGCAGTGTCACCGTACGACTGAAAGTGTTGTTCCTGGCAGGATCATCAGGTAAAAAACTGATGCAGCAAATTAGGTTTTTGGGTTTAGCGACACTTTAACTCTGCAGCATCTATCAAAACAATATTAGTTATGAACAGATTGGATTTTTAAAGCTAAATTCCATCTTATTTGAACCTCCGCCCACCAACCTCAACATTCTCTTTTAACTCTTCAGCTACATTCTTTTTTATTGGGTTTCTGCTCTGGTTACATAACATCATGGGTCCTTTTCCTCCAGTGGTGGATGGTTCTGAATTCTAGAGACAACGTGCTCATATAAAGGCATAGGGCAGTGGTTCTCAACCTTCTAGTGCCGTGACCCCCTGATAAAATCTCCCAAGTTGTGGGGACCCCTAACAGTAAAATTATTTTCGTAGCGTGGGTTGTCAGCACCCAAGGCAAGACAAGTAATTTGTGCCCCTAACCCACGGACATTTAAAGCTCCCTGAGTCCCTGCCACTTGTGGAATATTAAAACCCCTTATGGTACATTTTAGGATGTACCACTCTTTCTCTTTGTTCTCCTTTCTTTCCCTTTTTTCTCTCTCTATACTAATTTATTGAGTTTTTTCCCCCATCCCTCTCTCTAGCCGTCTTTCTTGTTCTTTCTATTATTCTTTCTCTCCCTTTTTCTTTGTTCCTCCCCCTCTTTTCTTTAGTGGGGACTATTAATGGCAACTCTAATCACAGGTAGTGTTACTCACTGTGTCTCTGGCTTCATTGTGTCTCTCACTTTGTGGCATCTCGTAGCAGTGACACCTATGCCAAAATCAGGAGATAGGGTCTCCTCCAGCCCCTCCCACTTCACATTCCTCACCAGTCAGCTGACTTCTAGTCTCTGCCCCCCACCCATGCCATAAACTGAATGGGCGGCTGTGAAGAGGCTGAGTGGGCGGCCACAGGCTCCATGAACAGCCCAGCTGGGCGGCCACAAAAAGGGTGGGAGAGCAGTGCAGACTTCAGGAACAGCCCAGGATTCGGTGACCCCTGGCAAATCATCATTTGACCCCCGAGGGGGTCCCAACTCCCCAGGTTGAGAACCACTGGCATAGGGGGTTATTTATGAAAAGCAAATCCACTTTGCACTCCAAGTGCAATTGCTTTAATTCTGAGGGGAAGTTCTGAAATTAGTGGAAGCTCTGCTGACTTTACCATCCAATCATGTGCAAGCTAAAATGCTGTTTTTTTTATTTACCTTGCATGTCCCCCTCAGATCTACAGCGACTGCACTTCCAAGTGCACTTGTAGTGCAAAGTGGCCTTTAGTAAATAACCCCCAGAGTGACTATTCCCTACAGCATTCTCCTGTGAGCACAGAGGAGCTTGATGATGCACCCGTGGGAGATATGTCTTTGACATTCTGGGCTCACAGGTAGTAGGTTGAATGACACTGGGTATTATTCACCCCAGGAGAGGTTCAGCATTGTATGACCGGATGGGGAGTCTGCAAGAAGTAAGCAGGGTGGTGAAGGTTTTTTTTTTATTTTTTAAACCTGGGCTATGTTTTAAAAATGGAATTTAGCAGTTGTGTTTTTTTGCATCTTCAATTGACTACAGATGGTCATTTGCACTTATGGAAATTACATTGATCCCTTCCCACTTTGTCTCTCTTCATACACTGGGTATTTCTGTGCTATTTGTACCTTTTTCTCCCCCCTTTTTTCTTGCCTCTGTTTACTTTTAAATAACTAGAAAAGAAAGGTGAGGATAAATATGCTGAAATGCTATCTTTGGCAATTTATATTTCCATTAGACTTGTTGCAGCACTGATAAAAATGTTAATTTGCTAAATGAATCTGAGCTTTTCACTTAGCAAAGTGAATGTTAGAAAATACGTTTTTTTTCTTTTTAAATTCATTTTATTTTCTTCGCCACTGACTTGGTATTTAAAGGGAGCACAGGTTTTCCTTATTTAGTGACAATCACTTTGCAAAATAATGCCCTTTACTAGGTGAACAGCCTATCTACCCCAAGGCTCGATTCACATCTATGCATGTTGCTTTTGAGCGTTTCTGCAGTGTTTTTTGCGGTGCTTGCCGCGTTTTTGAACAGCATTTTTACAGCGTTTTTGCTGTGTTTTTGCCGCGTTCTGCGTTTTTTTTTTTTTACAGTTTTTTTTATACTGTATACAGCAGGGATATGCAATTAGCGGACCTCCAGCTGTTGCAGAACTACAAGTCCCATGAAGGATAGCAAGACTCTGACAGCCACAAGTATGACACCCAGAGGCAGAGGCATGATGGGACTTGTAGTTTTGCAACAGCTGGAGGTCCGCTAATTGCATATCCCTGGTATACAGTGTAAAAAAAAAAAAAAAACGCAAAACGCATTAAAAACGCTGTAAAAACGCTGTACTTGCATTTTTGATGCTGGTCCATTGAATTCTATTACATGCAAAAGCTGCATTTTGCATGAAAAAAAGTCCCTGACTCTTTCCAAAAACGCAGAGGCACAAACATGCATTGATGTGAACATGTTCCATAGGAACCCATGTTAAAATATTCCCATGCATTTCTGCAAAATGCACCAAAAAACGCATTAGTGGGAATGGAGCCTTAGTTAATCAACTCTTCTAGATTGTAAGCTCTAAGGAGCAGGGCCCTCTGATCCCTCCTGTATTGATTTGTATTGTAAGTGTAATGTCTGCCCTCATGTTGTAAAGCGCTGCGCAAACTGTTGGCGCTATATAAATCCTGTATAATAATAATAATATTCACACCAACTAATTTTACTATTCTATAGCTTTTTTGTCAAATAATATCTTTAAAAAAGCTTCAGTGAGAATTTCTCTTGTGAAAAGTTCCAACAAGGTTAACCAGCAGTCATGAAATATAATACAGATATGTTTATTCCATTCAAGTGGATTTTGCATTCCCATACAAGTCTATAAAATGCAAAACCCACTTGAAGCAGGTCAAATGCTCCTGTCCAAAAATTTAGAATGATCTCAGAATTGTTGCAAACTGATGCCATGGACATTCTGTTGGATTGAACTAAATTGTGTAATTTGTCAAACTTTTTTTTTTTATTTTTTATTCCAAAAGTAATATGTCAAACTTATTTATGGAACTGGCCAATCAAAATCTCACAGTGATCACCTGCTTTTTATAATGTAAAACATAATGTTCAACTGAAAATCTATTGAAATAGTTCTCCTAAGATGCATCCTAGCATATATCTTTAACATTAAACGCTAACTCAACAAAATGGGAATTTCTAGTTCAGCATTCAGTGCTTATGATGCTTATATATTATTAAAAAATCATTAAAATACATTGTATTCATAAATGCATGGTAAAACATGATTCATACACTTTAAACAAAGGTAATCCAGAATGACTGGATCCACATTAAAATCATTATATATCATCATCTAACACCCAATTGTATAATGTATAGACACACTGACTGTCCTTGTAAAGGTGGCCATACACTCAGCAATTTGATTGATTTAGATACGTGTGATCACAACACAAGCTAATTATCATCAATCAAAATATAGTACAATGCAGTACACTCTTTATACATAGTATTGCTTCTTTTTAGGTGATCTGTTATCAATTAAAATATAGAACAATGTAGTACATGTGGTATACACAGTATTGCTTTTACATAACAGCAGTGAAAAAATATTTTTAGCATTGGACCTTTTCAATCAAATTTGACAAATGCCACTATAACCTTCTTTCAGAAAAGAAGCATATTGGTAGTCAAAATGGCAATATACTGTATGTTAAATAAAATCACTTATATGCCTAAACTCCCCTCTACAAATTCTTTCTTACATCCCTGGAGCTGCTGGAAAATTTCAAGAATATGATCTTATGAGATTTTGATTGAACATACATAAAGATGTATGTTTATACATACAGTATATGAACAATCTCAGGATATTTTAATTAAACATTAATTAAAAAAAATATACACTATATTACCAAAAGTTTTGGGAAGCCTGACTTTACACGCAAATGAACTTTAATGGCATCCCATGGTCTTAGTCGGTAGGGTTCAATATGGAGTTGGCCCACACTTTGCAGCTATAACAGCTTCACCTCTTTTGGGAAGGCCGTCCACAATGTTTAGGAGTGTGTCTATGGGAATGTTTGACCATTCTTCCAAAAGCTCATTTGTGAGGTCAGGCACTGATGTGGACGAGAAGGCCTGGCTCGCAGTCTCTGATCTAATTCATCCCAAAGGTGTTCTATCGGGTTGAGGTCAGGACTGTGCAGGTTAGTCAAGTTCCTTCACCCCAAACTCGCTCATCCATGTCTTTATGGACCTTGCTGCAGATTCCTACCTTTTGTTATTCTGAAGAAATCACTGTTTGTTCCTCTGCGCTGAGTGGACCTAATGGGAATGGTTTTATAATTATCAGTCAGCTGTGCAGCTGCAGAGCATTAATGAGGAAATCTGCTGCATCCCTTTAGACGTGCTCCTATTGAAAGTATCTCTCCAAAAATGACATTTTTTTTGCAGGGGATGCCTGAAATCTGACTTGTATCTTAGGCAGACTTCTGGGAAAATTGGTGAGCCAATCACACAAGCAGGAAATTAGGTTTCTGGGGGGTGATCAGTACACATTCTGTGTACAGAATAACTCCAGGTAGCCATATTGCATTGCATTTTCAGAAAATTACAGCGACTGCAGATTGAAAAGGAAAGGTCATTTTTCTTTTCCAATAATTTTTATTGCAAAGTCTACATGGTATACAAAAGCATAAACATTGACAAATAAATGTCAAAGAGCCGAAGCATCCCCCTATACCATCATAGGCCATAATGTAGTGACAGAGGAACAGCAAAATCAGGAGAAACTTGGCCTAATGTTTAGGCAATTTTTAATAACATTCAATTACAATATAACTTGTGTTGCAATTGTATACGCTATATTATTTTTTCTTTATTTGCTTATTTTTTCCCCCATGAAAGTGGAGCTAAGCCTCGTAAACATGATCGGATTTTCCGCCGACAAAACTGCGGACTTTCATCCAAAGGACGTTGGCCCAAACTTGTCTTGCATACAAACGGCAAGGAATTGTCAGCCAACAAACACGAATGTAGTGACGTACTACGTGGTTTTTCAGCTCTTTAGCGCCACCCTTTGGGTTCCTTCTGCTAATTTCGTGTTCGTAACTTGCCCAAATAAAAAAAAAAGCATAATAATATTATTCTTGATATCACTAGTAAAAAACACTTTTGAAAATTCCTTTGCAATAACTCCATCAGTATCACCAGCAAAGCAGCTTCATTATTATCCCATTAAAGAAGAAGAGAATGTGCGCTGCATTTGGAGATTTCATAATTTACCACGTCACAAATGTTAATTCTCCATTACAAACGCTAGTTTACAAGACGGACCGCTTCTGGCTCGTCCATGCTTCCGGGCATGCGTGTTTGTACTTTGGACTTTTGTCCGACGGACTTGTGTACACACGCTCGGAAAATCCGACAACACACGTTTGTCTGCAGAAAATTTTAAAACTTGCCATCAAACATTTGTCCGCGGAAAATCTAACAACAATTGTCCTATGGAGCGTACAAACAGCCTGTCATCACACAATTCCCGTCGGAAAGTCCGATCGTGTGTACGAGGCTTAAAGATTATATATGATCAAAAGTGTGCTTACAAGAAAATTTCTTGCGGTCCATATTAACCAATCAGAATCTGTTTAATTTTTAACATTAGTCAACAGAAATTACAGTTGGAAGCTGATTATTTGCTACGGGTAGCCCTATTTGTCATTTGGATTTTGTAAGCTAGTGACATGATTAAATCGTCTAATCCTGTATATTACTGTTCGAGGATATGAATGTTTATTTTATCTTTTTTTCCCAATTTAACTTGCTTAAATTGGGGACATGCCTTCATCCACATTCATTTTTGATTGCTCTAGTCCAGCATTTTCCATTTCATCATAGGTGACTGTAGAACAGAAAAAAAACCATGCATGCATAAGAAGTCTTTGTGCATCATCTATGAGCAGTCAGAGCAGCAAATAGACATATTTATGTGTGCAGAGCCTAGCAATCTGCATATTCACAAGGAAGTAGAGAAGTGGAGGGGGGAGTGTGGCGGCTGTGTATGAGAGAGACCTGGGGGTGGCATTATTCATGAGAGGAGAAATGTGACAGATTAGCATATTCAGTAATAGAAGAGGCAGAAGCAGGTTTTGTGAGGTGTTAGGAAGGCATGGGAGGACTGGAAACTTATGACTATATATTCATTGGCTGCCAGATAAATCTTACTTTTCAAAAGTGAAATTGTGTAGCATGTAGTTAACACATGTACAGAGGCCTATTTATGAAAGGGGTGAAATGCTGCCATTATTTGTCCCTTTATAAAGAGCCAAAGCTAATACTTTTCACTGGTGTTATTGTGGTTTTATCATTGCAACATCCATTTACTTTAAGATCAACTCTAGGTAGATTTTCACTAACGAGGTTCATAACGTTTACTGCTGCAGTGTTCTAGATTCGGTCAGTTGGGGTCCTAGATTGTAGGTAAGCCGTTTGGTCCCTGCTTAGCCATTTATCTGCCTTACGTCTGCTCATATTGCATAAGTGGGACAAATATTTAGAGGGGTAAGCCGCATACACACAATCGGATTTCCGAAGGGAAATGTGTGAAGACAGGCTGTTGTCGGAAAATCCAACCGTTTGTACGCTCCATCGGACAAGTGTTGGATGGCAGGTTTTAAAATTTTCCGCGGACAAATGTCTGTTGTCGGATTTTCTGAGCATGTGTACACAAGTCCATCAGACAAAAGCCCAAAGTACAAACACGCATGCTCGGAAGCAAGGACGAGCCAGAAGCGGTCGGTTTTGTAAACTTGCGTTCGTAATGGAGAATTAACATTCGTGACGTGGCAAATTATGAAATCTCGAAATTCAGAGCACAATTCTCTTCTTCTTTAATGGGATAATAATGAAGCTGCTTTGCTGGTGATACTGATGGAGTTATTGCAAACTAATTTTCAAATATATCCAGTGATATCAAGAATAATAGTATTATGCTTTTTTTTTGGGGCAAGTTATCACCACACCATTATCCCGTAGTTTTTAAAATCAAAGATACAACTATGTTGGTGTCCCTTGTTAATTTTACATTGTATTTTTTTAAATGTAACTGCCTACTTCCAAACTGTCATTTGAAGGAAAACACATAGCCAAGTATTATTCTCCACCTTTTTTTTATTGTGCATTAAAAAAACAAAACAAATACAAATTTGACATGCTATCTGCCAATAGAACTTAACCAAAAAGTGCATTCTATGCATCCAACAATATAGAAAATATAACAAATGAAATCATTATTATTCAACCAAAAAATAAAATAAAAGCCTCATGCTCTGGTTCTTAATATAAGGGGACAACAATGCCAAGAGTTGGTGAAAGCAGGAGTCTGTCATCCGGAGATATTTCCAAAAATCATCTAGATTATTCTTCTGGAGCTCCCGCAGCAAAGGCATATGACATAATTGGTCATGATTAATAAAGCAACCAATTTTTGGTCCAAGAACTCCTCCTCCTCCTGTTCCTGGACTGGACTTAGGTCAAAGCAATAACTCCAAGGCCAATAATAAATAACACGTTATCTCCTCCGATTCCACAACATGGCTGGTTACTGAACGGGCATTCAAAAACAAACTGAAAACCGCAAAATGAAACGGTGAACTCGAAAAGCACGAAATGAAAAGCGCGAACTGAAAAGCACTAAATGTAAAGAGCAAAATGAAAAGCGCGAACTGAATAGCACTAAATGTAAAGCGTGAAATTAAAAGAGCGAATCAACACTCACCCAACTTCTACAACATGAAATTAGCAGAAGGAGCCCAAAGGGTGGCGCTAAAGAGCTGAAAAAACACATAGTACGTCAGTATGTTTATGTTTGTTGGCTGACAATTGCTTGCCTTTTCTATGCCAAACAAAATCCCGGCACATGCCTTCGGACAAAAGTAAGAGATTTTGTCTGCGGAAAAGCCGATCGTGTGTACGAGGCTTTAGAGTGACCAGAGGAGAAGTTTTTATTGCCGGGAGCATTTCCCTTGCAGAGCTTGGAAAGTAAAGAATATGGCTAATTGCAACAAGGATCATATTTTTAATCGGACATTTTGATTAATAGTACATTTAAAAAAAAAAAAAAAATTCTGGATGCAGCTTCTCTTACGACAATGAGTAAAGTTTACATTTTGGGACACATGTTTATTGTTGAAATGAAAATAGGTCTACAGTATTTCTCTAGAGGACTGGCAAGACATTTGGTCTAACACTTCAAGAAGCTAATGTTTTATCTGTGGAAATCATTTATACAGTGGGAATGGAAAGTTTTTTTAAATTTTTCACTCTGTTATATTGCAGCCATTTGCTAAAATCATTAAAGTTCAATTTTTCCTCATTAATGTACACACAGCACCCCATATTGACAGAAAAACACAGAATTGTTGACATTTTTGCAGATTTATTAAAAAAGAAAAACTGAAATATCACATGCTCCTAAGTATTCAGACCCTTTGCTGTGACACTCATATATTTAACTCAGGTGCTGTCCATTTCTTCTGATCATCCTTGGGATGGTTCTACGCCTTCATTTGAGTCCAGCTGTGTTTGATTATACTGATTGGATTTGATTAGGAAAGCCATACACCTGTCTTAATAAGACCTTACAGCTCAGAGTGCATGTCAGAGCAAATGAGAATCATGAGGTCAAAGGAACTGCCTGAAGAGCTCAGAGACAGAACTGCGACAAGGCACAGATCTGGCCAAGGTTACAAAAAAGTTCAGTTGCACTTAAGGTTCCTAAGAACACAGTGGCCTCCATAATACTTAAATGGAAGACGTTTGGGACGACCAGAACCCTTCCTAGAGCTGGCCGTCCGGCCAAACTGAGCTATCGGGAGAGAAGAGCCTTGGTGAGAGAGGTAAAGAAGAACCCAAAGATCACTGTGGCTGAGCTCCAGAGATGCAGTCGGGAGATGGGAGAAAGTTGTAGAAAGTCAACCATCACTGCAGCCCTCCACCAGTCGGGGCTTTATGGCAGAGTGGCCCGACGGAAGCTTCTCCTCAGTGCAAGACACATGAAAGCCTGCATGGAGTTTGCTAAAAACACCTGAAGGCCTCCAAGATGGTGAGAAATAAGATTCTCTGGTGTGATGAGACCAAGATAGAACTTTTGGCCTTAATTCTAAGCGGTATGTGTGGAGAAAACCAGTCACCTGTCCAATACAATCCCAACAGTGAAGCATGGTGGTGGCAGCATCATGCTGTGGGGGTGTTTTTCAGCTGCAGGGACAGGACGACTGGTTGCAATCAAGGGAAAGATGAATGCGGCCAAGTACAGGGATATCCTGGATGAAAACCTTCTCCAGAGTGCTCAGGACCTCAGACTGGGCCGAAGGTTTACCTTCAAACAAGACAATGACCCTAAGCAGACAGCTAAAATAACGAAGGAGTGGCTTCACAACAACTCCGTGACTGTTCTTGAATGGCCCAGCCAGAGCCCTGACTTAAACCCAATTGAGCATCTCTGGAGAGACCTAAAAATGGCTGTCCACCAACGTTTACCATCCAACCTGACAGAACTGGAGAGGGTCTGCAAGGAGGAATGGCAGAGGATCCCCAAATCCAGGTGTGAAAAACTTGTTGCATCTTTCCCAAAAAGACTCATGACTGTATTAGATCAAAAGGGTGGGCTTCTACGAAATACTGAGCAAAGGGTCTGAATACTTAGGACCATGTGATATTTCAGTTTTTCTTTTTTAATAAATCTGTAAAAATGTCAACAATTCTGTGTTTTTCTGTCAATATCGGGTGCTGTGTGTACATTAATGAGGGAAAAAAAATTAACTTAAATGATTTTAACAAATGGCTGCAATATAACAAAGAGTGAAAAAATTAAGGGGGTCTGAATACTTTCTGTCCCCACTGTAAATGATTTATGCTTTTGTACCTAGTTCCTTTTTGTCTTTCAGATGCTATACCTTGGTATCCCTCTTGGCGCTTTAGTGGTTGCTGTGCCAAAGGCATGTTTCGACACATATAATGGGATAGCCCAAGGAGTAACTGTTTTTGCTCCCACACTTACCAGACAGTTTCTAATAGAAGGTTTGAATGAACCCAATAAAGCTCTTTTAAATAAAAAAATTGCCGACTGTAATCAAAATCAAAATTTTGTTTGCTTACCCATGTTTTCACTGCTGCAGACAATTACCAGGTAGTCCAGCAAAGAGACCGCCCAGCCCAGCAAAGAGACTGTCAGCAAAAAGACTGCCCAACTTAGTCCAGCAAAGAGACCGCCCAGATTAGTCCAGCAAAAAGACCGCCCAACTTCTTCCAGCAAAAAGACTGCCCAGTAAAGAGACTGCCCAGCTTAGGCCTGCGACTCACATGGACCAAAGCATGCACCCCCATATATTGAGCAAAGAGACATTCCCAAATGTGCAGCAAAGAGACATTCCCAGTGTATTAGAGACAGCCACAGTCCAGCAAAGAGACCGCCTAGTCCAGCAAAGAGACCGCCCAGTCCAGCAAAGAGACCGCCCAGTCCAGCAAAGAGACCACCCAGCTTAGTCCAGCAAAGAGACTGCCCAGCCCAGCAAAAAGAGACCGCCCAGTCCAGCAAAAAGACTACCCAGCAAAGAGACCATCCAGCAAAGAGCCTGCCCAGCTTAGGCCTGCGACTCACATGAACCAAAGCATGCACCCCCATATATTGAGCAAAGAGACATTCCCAAATGTGCAGCAGAGAGACATTCCCAGCAAAGAGACCACCCAGCTTAGTCCAGGAAAAAGGCCACACAGCATAGCCCAGCAAAAAGACAGCCCAACTTAGTCCAGCAAAGAGACCGCCCAGATTAGTCCAGCAAAAAGACTGCCCAACTTAGTTCAGCAAAAAGACTGCCCAGTAAAGAGACTGCCCAGCTTAGGCCTGCAACTCACATGGACCGAAGCATGCACCCCCATATATTTAGCAAAGAGACATTCCCAAATGTGCAGCAGAGAGACATTCCCAAATATGCAGCAAAGACATTCTCAAATGGGCAGCAAAGACATTCTCAAATGTGCAACAAAGAAACATTCCCAGTGCATTAGAGACAGCCACAGTCCAGCAAAGAGACCGCCCAGTTCAGCAAAAAGACAGCCCAGTCCAGCAAAGAGACCACCCAGCTTAGTCCAGCAAAGACACTGCCCAGCCCAGCAAAGGGACTACCCAGCATAGAGACTACCCAGCAAAGAGACCCTCCAGCCCAGCAAAGAGACCGTCCAGCTTAGTCCAGCAAAGAGACAGCCCAGCAAAGAGACCACCCAGCTTAGTCCAGCAAAGAGACTGCCCAGCCCAACAAAAAGAGACCGCCCAGTCCAGCAAAGAGACTACCTAGCAAAGAGACCGTCCAGCGTATAGTTGACTAAGCACTCAACCCTTTAAACTGCCACCACCTGTGTTTTTACTGAGAAGAAGGAAACGTATAGCAGTATCAACTGTGATTCAAATATGATCTGCATATTCAGCGATTTGAGACAAAAAATTTGGAATGGAAGGCTTGGACTTTTTAGGCACGGCCACAAAGGGTATACAGCATATTAAACATTTTTTGTTTATTTGACATAGAAAATACATAAAAACATTATATCATCAAAAGAGAAAGTCAATATAACAGGGTTTAAGAGTATCCTGCCATAGGAGATAATGTAAATGGCTTGGAGGTGAAATACCACTCATTCCATAGTCAGTTTGTTGGAATCCGGATATAGGTTTTACTTACCTGTACTCCCTCTATTTCGTCCCGGGACGAGCACACCAGCAAAAGCCGGTGTCTCGGGTCCTGATTGGATGGATTGATAGCAGCGCAGCCATTGGCTCCCGCTGCTGTCAATCAAATCCAATGACCCGGGCACCGAGGGGCGGGGCCGAGTCATACATTTGGCTTTTATGGACGCAGAATAAATGACTCGGGAGCGAGCCCACAAGGTAACACCCTCAGGAGAGCACTTCTCCTAGGGCAGTGATGGTGAACCTTGGCACCCCAGATGTTTTGGAACTACATTTCCCATGATGCTCAACCACACTGTAGAGTGCATGAGCATCATGGGAAATGTAGTTCCAAAACATCTGGGGTGCCAAGGTTCACCATCACTGTCCTAGGAGGTTAACTAATGCGGGGAGGAGCCGCGAGAGCCGCCGAGGGACCCCAGAAGAGGATGTTAGGGGGCCACTCTGTGAAAAACGAGCTGCACAGTGGAGGTAAGTATGATATGTTTGTTATTTAAAAAAAAAAAAAAACGAAGCTTTAGTATCACTTTAAGTATTCTCACCCTCAACTCCTTTTTGTTCTCTGTTGAATTGCTGTCTCTATGTAAGACCCTTTTTCTGTAAATATTTTATTTGCATCATTTTGACTTGATTTAGATTTTTTACCTTATTAAACCCTATTTTGAACAGTGTTAAAATGAAAACGGTCTCTAATGCACAAACGCAAACTCAAAGAATCCCAGTCTCTTGAAGAGCGCTACGGTATTGTAAGTCGCTGAATATGAT
This sequence comes from Lithobates clamitans, assembly GCA_037952925.1. Taxonomy (NCBI): domain Eukaryota; kingdom Metazoa; phylum Chordata; class Amphibia; order Anura; family Ranidae; genus Lithobates; species Lithobates clamitans. The sequence goes on from JBBGZY010000534.1 coordinate 973,687, forward strand.
TAGAGTATTTCGTATCACCACAGAGTGGTACTGTGGATACTGTTAAAGTACTCTGTGCCATGTCCTAATTTGAGACAAAAAATTTGGAATGGAAGGCTTGGGCTTTTTAGGCTCGACCACAAAGAGTATATAGTATATAAAAACATTTTTTTGTTTATTAGACATAGAAAATACATAAAAACATTATATCATCGAAAGAGAAAGCCAATATAACAGGGTTTAACAGTATATCCTGTACATAGCCATAGGAGATAACATAAATGGCTTGGAGGTAAGATACCACTCATTCCATAGTCAGTTTGTTGGAATCCGGTTATAGGATATAGGTTTTACTTACCTGTACCCCCCTCTATATCGTCCCAGGGACGAGCACACCAGCAAAAGCCGGTGTCTCAGGTCCTGATTGGATGGATTGATAGCAGCGCAGCCATTGGCTCCCACTGCTGTCAATCAAATCCAATGACCCGGGGGGGCGGGGCCGAGTCATACATTCGGCTTCTATGGACGCCGAATGAATGACTTGGGAGCGCGCCCGCAAGGAAACCCCCTCTGGAGAGCGCTTCTCCTAGGGGGTTATCTATCTGCGGGGAGCAGCCGCGAGAGCCGCCGAGGGACCCCAGATGAGGATGTTCGGGGGCCACTCTGTGAAAAACGAGCTGCACAGTGGAGGTAAGTATGATATGTTATTAAAAAAAAAAAAAAAACGAAGCTTTAGTGTCACTTTAAGTATTCTCACCCTCAACTCCTTTTTATTTCTCTGTTGAATTGTTGTTCCTTTGTAAGACCTTTTTTCTGTAAATATTTTATTTGCACCATTTTGACTCGATTTAGATTTTTTTACCTTTACTTTGTAAATCGCTGAATATGATTAGAGTATTTCGTATCACCACAGAGTGGTGCTGTGGATACTGTTAAAGTACTCTGTGCCACGTCCTATAATTTGAGACAAAAAATTTGGAATGGAAGGCTTGGACTTTTTAGGCACGACCACAAAGGGTATATAGTATATAAAAAAAATTTTGTTTATTAGACATAGAAAATACATAAAAACATTATATCATTGAAAGAGAAAGTCAATATGTAAAGCGCTGCGTAAATTGACGGCGCTATATAAGTACCTGAAATAAATAAATAAAATAAATATAACAGGGTTTAACAGTATATCCTGTACATAGCCATAGGAGATAACGTAAATGGCTTGGAGGTAAAATACCACTCATCCCATAGTCAGTTTGTTGGAATCCGGATATAGGCTATGTAGCAAATTAACCACTTAAATACCTTAGGGCATCATATGACGTCCTTGACTTTGTGAGGGGATATCTGAATGATGACTGTAGCTACAGGCATCATTTAGATATCATTATTTGCAGGTGGCGATTCTGTGCATGATAAGAATGATCATAGCGGCAGTTCCACCGATTGATCGTTCTTATAGGCGACGGGAGGGGACGTTCCCCCCTCCCACTGCCATCTGGTGCTTCTCTGGGCTCTCCTGTGCCATTGGGGGCCTGGAGAAAGAATTGGCCGGTGCCGGATGACGACGATAGAGATGACTGGTGACCAGATGATCACCAGTCATCTCTATCACCGTCAGAGGCCCGGGTGCGACGTTATGACGTCACGCCCAGGTTCCCGGAAGTAAATTTATTTTTTTTTACAATCTCAAGCTTTCCAGCCTGGAGGAGAGATGCGGGGTCTTATTGACCCCGCATCTCTCCATAAAGAGGACCTGTCACAATAGATTCCTATTACAAGGGATGTTTACATTCCTTGTAATAGGAATAAAAGTGATAAAAAAAAAATGTAAAAGAAAGTGTAAAAATAAAAAAATTAAGTAAAATAAATAAATAAATAAATAAATAAATAAAATTGAAACCCCTGCCCCCGGTAGCTTGCGTTCAGAAGCGAACGCACATGTAAGTCCCACCCACATATGTAAACGCCCTTCAAACCACACATGTGAGGTATTGCCGCATGCGTTAGAGCGTGTGCAACAATTCTAGCACTAGACCTCCTCTGTAACTCCAAACTGGTAACTTGTAAAAAAAGCATCGCCTATGGAGATTTTTAAGTACCGAAGTTTGGCGCCATTCCATGAGTGTGCGCAATTTTAAAGCGTGACATGTTAGGTATCTATTTACTCGGCGTAACATCATCTTTCACATTATACAAAATATTTCACATTCACATTATACAAAAAAATTGGGCTAACTTTACTGTTTTGTTATTTTTTAATTCACGAAACCATTTTTTTTCCAAAAAAAAAGGCGTTTGAAAAATTATTGCGCAAATACCGTGCAAGATAAAAAGTTGCAATGGCCGCTATTTTATTCCCTAGGGTGTCTGCTAAAAAACATATATATTGTTTGGGGGTTCTGAGTAATTTTCCAGCAAAAAAATGATGATTTTTACATGTAGGAGAGAAGTGCCAGAATAGGCCCGGTATTGAAGTGGTTTTTAAGATGGTAATGGTGTTTTGGGCTCTAAATGTTAAGCGCTTCTTCAGAAGCATCAGAAAGACTTACTAAATAGAAGACAGAATATACAATGAGATCCAATGTAATATATATAACATCTAAAAAAAAATATATTAAATGATTGATATAACACTGCGTCTATAGGATGCTCTGGTGGAAGAAGTCAGACCGGTCAACATGAAGGACAATAGCAACAATATTCGTGAACTATGGGGACATGTGTAACATAGTGCAAAAAATGTTAGGAGCCTCATATTCGGGTATAAAATAATATAGAAAAGGTGAAAAACCAAGAAGGTGTAGCAGTGCGATGAAGAGGGAGGGTCTGTAGGAAGGGGAAGAAAGAGAAGGGAGGAAAAGGACAGAAAAAAAAAAGGGGGGAAAAATTTAACATAGACAGATTATGTTGTGATAAAGCTTATGTGTAGTGAATTAAAAAAATTTGAGTGACCACCACGTGGTGGTGTGAAATAAATAGGTGTACTTACATGTATTTAGCAATATAGGGAAAAGAACAGATATGTGTTGGAAACACTGGATAACCATACAACGAAGATAATGTTAAAACAGGTATTCAAAAATTAATTGGTAGTCTTGATAACACCGGGTGTATCTAAGAATAAAGAAAAAGTGCAATGATACATTGAAATTGTTGGAGGGAAGAGTGAATCTATTTACCATAAGCTTAAGGTAAATAGATGGCCCCTCTCACTGGTTCCTTACTATTTTACATATACATTATATTCAACCTCATGTGCTTATTCTTTCCTTCCCCTCCAGCCAAAATTTGCTCCCCTGTTCTTTTTTCTTCAGTGCATTAATTACAATCCCTATATGGCTTATATACAAGTTCTACTACGATATTGGATTTACCAATACTAATATTGGGTACAAACAGATGTCTATATTGTATGATATCATTGTTTTTGCTATATGTTACCTTGTTTGTTTTATTACTATGTACATTGATTTTACAATGCGTTTATTGTGATATGCTGGCAGTATAATCGCTCTTTTTCTGGTGGTGTCTGCCTGGTTGTTGTCGGATATGGCCTATCATTCGGTACTATGTGGCCACCCAGCGCTGCACCCTGTTCCCCATGGGATGTTGGCGCATGTTGGAACCTACAGAGGGAGCTGTTCCCCTGCTGTGTCACTTCTTCCACCAGAGCATCCTATAGACGCAGTGTTATATATATCTTTTAATATAGTTTTTTAGGTTTTATATATATTATGTTAGATCTCATATATTCTGTCTTTTTTTTTGTAAGTCTTTCCGATGTTTCTGAAGAAGCGCAAAGTGCGTAACATGTAGAGCCCAAGACACCATTACCATTTTAATCTGCTACATAGCCTATATCTGGATTTCAACAAACTGACTATGGAATGAGTTGAATTTTACCTCCAAGCCATTTACGTTATCTCCTATGGCTATGTACAGGATATACTGTTAAACCCTGTTATATTGACTTTCTCTTTTGATGATATAATGTTTTTTATGTATTTTCTATGTCTAATAAACAAAATTTTTTTAATATACTATATACCCTTTGTGGTAGTGCCTAAAAAGTCCAAGCCTTCCATTCCAAATTTTTTGTCTCAAATTATAGGACGTAGCACAGAGTACTTTAACAGTATCCACAGTACCACTCTGTGGTGATACAAAATACTCTAATCATATTCAGCAATTTACAATACAGTAGCGCTCTTCAAGAGATTGGGATTCTTTGAGTTTGCGTTTGTGCATTAGAGATTGTTTTAACACTGTTCAAAATAGGATTTAATAAGGTAAAAAAATCTAAATCAAGTCAAAATGGTGCAAATAAAATATTTACAGAAAAAAGGTCTTACAAAGAGACAACAATTCAACAGAGAAATTAAAAGGAGTTGAGGGTGAGAATACTTAAAGTGACACTAAAGCTTTGTTTTTTTTTTTTTAAATAACAAACATGTCATACTTACCTCCACTGTGCAGCTCGTTTTTTACAGAGTGGCCCCGAACATCCTCTTCTGGGGTCCTTCAGCGGCTCTCGCAGCTCCTCCCCGCATTAGATAAACCCCTAGGAGAAGCGCTCTCCCGAGGGTGTTACCTTGCAGGCGCGCTCCAGAGTCATTCATTCGGCGTCCATAGAAGCCGAATGTATGACTCGGCCCCGCCCCCCGGTGCCCGGCTCATTGGATTTGATTGACAGCAGCGGGAGCCAATGGCTGCGCTGCTATCAATCCATCCTATCAGGACCCGAGACACCGGCTTTTGCTGGTGTGCTCGTCCCCAGGACGAGATAGACGGGGTACAGGTAAGTAAAATGGGGGCTCGGGGGGCTGCAGCATTACAGGAGGTTTTTCACCTCAATAGAATGCATTGAGGTGAAAAACCTTGAAGGTTTACAACCCCTTTAACAATGTCCTGGGTTAGCAGAGTTCAATCAGTCAAGCAAGATAGTACATTGGCTCTCATACGACTTGACAGGTGTTCCTTGGCTTGATGTTAAACTAGAGTTGTCAAATGTGGTTGTAAGCCCCTTTTTCTTTTACATCAAGGGGGTGTTGACAGAGACCATCTGACCAACCAATAGGCTGGGGAGTGGTCAATGTCACACTGTACCGTGGCTATTCCTTGCAAACCGTTTTATACCAATATTAATATCTTCATATATGTACAAATTTAATTCTGGAAACTAGTAGATTATTTTCCAGCATTGAATTTCATGTCCAGAGATACTAAACACAGGGTTTCTGGGATAGGTCTGTCACCCAGGAGGTAGGAGACTGATATCTCCCCTTCTGTATATTATAGCTTAATCATGTATGACCTTGATTTGTTTGGTATGATATTCCCCATTCAAATATATACTTTAATATTAATGTGCCTTGGTCCTGTCTAATTTTATGCATTATGTGTAGAGTTTTTGAAATGGTGAGTGGGGCAGAGGTCTCTGAAAGGTTGCCTCCAGCCCTGAATGGCTTTTACGCTGTGTATTCCTAATGGGTTCAATTGCCCTACAAACCATGGGTGACAGAACTGAAGGATTTTGTTATAGTTTTACAATGGGTGAATCCCAGTCCCCTCAAGAAAGTAAAAATCTGTAGATGTTGAGTGCTAGAAGAGACTTCCAGATTTCTGGCCTAAGTGGAGATCACAGGTTCTATGAAAACTAAGACCCTTGTTTACTCAAGCCACATTCAAGTGAAGAAGAGAAGCACTTTTGAAATTACAGTTATGTTCTGGAAAGGGGGGGGGGGTGTCAGAGCTGCTAGGTCTCTGGTTCAAAACAAAAAAGAAGAGAAGGTACCAATGGTGTAAACTTGTGCATACAATCTACATGAAAAATATTCATTAAAAATGCAATAGGGCCGTTAAGTATTATTTTAGAAGTGGCAAAAGACTCTCAAGCCCTAAAGCGAATGTATTATAATATGATATTTCACCCTCAACTTAAAATGAAAAAAAAAAACATATAAAGTATATACAGTTGTGCTCAAAAGTTTACATCTCAGAATTACCCTCAGAATTTATGGCCACAGCCATAAACGCTACATTTGGAGAGGAGACAACAAGGCCTATGATGAAAGGTACACCATTCCTATTGTGAAACACGGAGGTGGATCGCTGATGTTTTGGGGATGTGTGAGCTACAAAGGCACAGGAAATTTGGTCAAAATTGATGGCAAGATGAATGCAGTATGTTATCAAAAAATACTGGGGGAACATTTGCATTCATCAGCCAGGAAGCTGTGCATGAGACAGACTTATGCCGCGTACACACGGTCGGACTTTTCGTCTACAAAAGTCCGACAGCCTGTCCGACAGACTTTCGACGGACTTTTGTCAGACTTTTGGCGGACTTATGGCAGACTTTCTTACGAACGGACTTGCCTACATACGATCACACAAAAGTCCGACAGATTCGTACGTGATGACGTACACCGGACTAAAATAAGGAAGTTGATAGCCAGTAGCCAATAGCTGCCCTAGCGTGGGTTTTTGTCCGTCGGACTAGCATACAGACGAGCGGATTTCTGGGTCCGGCGTAGTTACGACGTAAAGATTTGAAGCATGTTTCAAATCTAAAGTCCGTCAGATTTGAGGCTGCAAAAGTCTGCTGAAAGTCCGGGGAAGCCCACACACGATCGGATTGTCAGCCAGCTTTAGTCCGTCGGCGTCCGTCGGACTTTTGTAGACGAAAAGTCCGACCGTGTGTACGCGGCATTAGACATTCTAATATGACACTGATCCAAAACTCAAGGCCAAGTTGATCTGTCTACAGCAGAAATAAAGTGAAGGTTCTGGAGTGGCCATCTCAGTCTCCTAACCTCAATATCATTGAGCCACTCTGGGGAGATCTCAAACATGCAGTTTATGCAAGACAGCCCAAGAATTTACAGGAACTGGAGGGAGGCTTTTTGCCAAGAGGAATGGGCAGCTTTACCATCTGAGAAGGTAAAGAGCCTCATCCACAAATACCACAAAAGACTCCAAGCTGTCATTGATGTTAAAGGGGGCAATACACGGTATTAAGAATTGGGGTATGTAAACTTTTGATCAGGGTCATTTGGGTAGTTTCTGTTGTGATTATGATTTAAAGGGGTTGTATAACAAACATGTTATACTTACCTCCACTGTGCAGTTAGTTTTGCACAGAGTGGCCCTGATCCTCCTCTTCTGGGGTCCTTCGGCGGCTGTCTCGGCTCCTCCCCACAATATCTAACCCCCCTCTGGGAAGCTCTATCCCGAGGGGGTTAGCTTGTGTGCGCGCTCCCTATCATACACGCTGCGTCCATAGACCCCCCTGCGGCCGCGTCATTGGATGTGATTGACAGCAGTGAGCGCCAATGGCTGCGCTGCTATCAATCTATCCTGTCTATCCAATCAACGGCCAGACTCTGGGAGAAGAGGACGCTGGGGGACGCGCACAACCACTTTAAAAAGAGTAAATACAGTTGATTGATAATAAATGGTTTCAGCTAAACACTAACCATGAGTAAAAGATGTGTATAATGTCCGTACAGATGGATTAATATTCTAGTGAACTGTCCAAAATAAAGAAGGAAGATCCCAAAGGATAAGATGACACACTTGAAAGTGTGAGACAAAGAGTATTCAGTGCAGCAGTAATAAAGGGTGCCAAGGAATCTCACCACCCTCATGTAAGTGTAGCGGTACCCCCGTAGGGGCTGCTGGATATTGTGGTCCGTCTGTCACCCTGCCCAGCCAGGCACACACTTTTTCACTCCTCAGAGACAAGAAAGCAGTCCTTGCATTTTATTTTTGTTTATTTTATTGAGGGATATTAAACTGGAATAGGGATGGGGACTTATGAGATTCTCAGGTGATCAAAACAGCAGAACTTGGGACTTTATATACATCCTGTATATACATCGGTCCATTTCCCCTCCTGCAAATCACTTCCTTTCTCCTGAGTATCACTCCATACTCCTCCTGTACATCACTTCCTCTCTTTTCTTCTCCAGACTAGCTAGCACTGTAGGCCTGACACTGGCTCAGCCAGGCCCAAAGCAAAGGCCCTTTACAGGCAGGGACCGCGGGCCCCTATGGTGTAGCAAATAGAAAAGTCCCAGTGCTAGATGTCCCTGTGGTTACTGCTCCCAGCACCACCTCTTCAGGCACTACCAGCCCTCCTGGCTGCATCTGCCCCTTTCCACTGCCCCTGCCAGCCCAATCCTCCAGACTGGCTCTGCACCCATCCCAGACTGCTCCACATCAGTCCTCTCATGTGTGCCTCCCAGTCCTCCTGATTGTTTGAACACTCACCAGCCCTCCTGGCTGCAACTCCTGGAGACTTGCCCGGCAGTGTTCTCCCACTGTCCTCTCTTGCTCCTCCTGTGCCTCCAGTCCAGGACACCTCCACGCTTCCTTGGAGGACCCCGTCTGTACCCGAGCCCAGGCCCAATGTCACCCCCCAGACTGGGGAGCTCCCTTAAACACTCCATCTCCACTCTTCCACCCGATCAACTCTTTCCCAGCTGGGCTGGCCCTGGGTATTTAAGGAGGCCTACCCCCTGCCAATCCAAGTTGGGGTTTGGTCAGGGCTCCTTAGAACACCCCGGGTGGCTCAACCTACCCTCCAGCCTCCCTTTCTAGAAAACACTGGAACATTCTAGAAAGAAGTAGGAGGTCCTAGTGATGCCACCTGTGAGTCATCCAGCACTGCTCTGAGCCCCTCCCAACCCAGATCCAAAACACACCCAGGCCTGGCTACCAGCCAAGCCTGGAAATTTACCTGTACTAGAAAAAAATCATTATTATTTCCCTAGCACACTAGAGGGTGCTACATAAGGAAAACTCCTTACATAGACACTAAAACCACTTAGAGATCATGAGGCACCTTGCTGTCCCACAGCACAAAATGTTCAGACACACCATTCCATCCAGGTATGATCCTGCGTAAATATGTTGAGCACAGGGGGATTAAAAGCAAGAAGGGACCACCATAGTGCAGAATTTTTAAAATCATGGACTTTTAATAAGGTAATGTAATTACAATAAGAAGACAATCACAGGCATGTAACAAACGATAATCACCGCCGGATTCCAGTGTGTGCGAAGATGTCACGTGTTCAGCCCCACCCACAAGTCCTTGTAGGATCCCCCTTACATTTTTTAAACTTTTGTCTGGTATCTTTAGAGATTCTATTTGGAAGAAGAAACCACCTAGGATTAGATTAGAACTCCTTCAATACCCCAGGGATATGGGAGGCCTGGCAGTACCGAATCCCTGTACTTTTTGGCAACACAACTACAAAATTTGCCTCTTCACAAAAATCTCTTACAAATTAAGAGGCTGTTTAAAGGTGTATGTCCACTATGTGCCTTGGAGTCTTCAGTATATTTCAAACCTCCATCACAGATCCCTACTGTTTTGCCGCATACACACGGTCGGATTTTCCGACGGGAAATGTTCGATGGGAGCTTGTTGTCGGAAATTCCGACCGTGTGTATGCTCCATCGGACATTTTCCGTCGGAATTTCCGACAAACAAAATTTGAGATCTGGATCTCAAATTTTCCGACAACAAAATCTGTTGTCGTAAATTCCGATCGCGTGTACACAATTCCAACGCACAAAGTTCCACGCATGCTCGGAATCAAGCAGAAGAGCCGCACTGGCTATTGAACTTCATTTTTCTCGGCTCGTCGTACGTGTTGTACGTCACCGCGTTCTTGGCGATTGGAATTTCCAACAAGATTTGTGTGACCGTGTGTATGAAAGACAAGTTTGAGCCAAAATCCGTCGGAAAAAAAACATGGATTTTTTTGTCGAATTGTGCGATTGTGTGTACGCGGCATTTGTCTGATGGGATGTGTCTGGGCATCTATGAAGGAGTTACTTGGTATTATTGGCTATACCAGGTTTACACCTATATTGTCCAATGATTTACTTCTTAAATTTGGGAAGTTGCGGGGGCTTCAGGCTTAGGCCAGAAGTGGCATTCTGACAATTTCTCATTTATGTGAAAATCTATTTTTCAAATCATTTCAGCAATTGCAATTAGAATTTTCTTTAGACAAAAGGTCTTTCTATCAGTATCTTCAAATCAGGCCCAAAACAACTCCCTCAGCTTCTCAATTGCAGATACTCTATTACCGTATATACTCGAGTATAAGTCGAATTTTTCAGCACATTTTTTTGTGCTGAAAGTGCCCCCCTCGACTTATACTCGAGTCAAGCACTTTTCTGCAGCAAAAAATTTCATTTTCCGAACCGACTTTGGGGCCCCGTATCTCAGGGCCACTTGGGTCTAGGAACCCCAAATTTTGTGTGCAAACCCAGTGGAACTCGTACCATAACATATCCAAAGCTGAAGTTCCTAGCACTAAGTGGCCCTGAGATACGGGGCCCCAAAATCGGTTCGGAAAATGTCATTCTCTGGGCCCTGTATCTCGGGGCCACTTGGTGCTAGAAACCCCAGCTTTGGAAATGTTATGGTGCTAGTTCCACTGGGTTTGCATACCAAATTTGGGGTACTTAGCACTAAGTGGCCCCAAGATACGGGGCCCCAAATTCAGTCAACTGTGTCCATCTGTAGCAATGTCATTTTGGGGACCCTTTGGGTTCAGAGACCCCAAATTTTGGCTACAGCTAGAGGGCATCTAGGAACCCTCAACTACAGAGTTTGAAGTTCAGGGGACCTATGGCTGCAAATGGGCACAGTGATGCTGCAAATGGGCATTGTTGACCCTCTTTTCCACTTACAGTAGCTGTGCATTTCTCACCCTCGTCTTATACTCGGGTCAATAAGTTTTTCCCATTTTTCTTTGTGGTAAATTAGGGCCTCGACTTATACTCGGAACGACTTATACTCGAGTATATACGGTATTTGATAAAATTGTTGGGATCTGTGATTCAAAGGGCCTCATTTCAGAGATTTATGAGCAACTTTTATCTAAAATCTTGTTGAGACATCCAGCTCCATGTAAACAGAAATGGGAACAAGACTTAGGTCATATTCCTAAAGAAGTCTGGGACCAGGTTCTGCAAAGGATCCCTCTTGTTTCTCCTTCCCCCTTGTATCAGCTAACGCAACTGTATATTATCCATTGGGTATATCGCACTCTGCATTTTCTTTGTAGTAAAGGTCTACAGAAAGATTCTAGCTGTAAAAAGATGTGGTCAATCGCAGGGAGACCTGATTCACCTGCTGTGATGCTGTCCTAAGCTTAAACGATTGTGACAGAAGTTACCCAAATTATTAATGATGTAACAGGTCTTTCTCTTAGTACAGATCTACTGACAAGTATTTTGGGGTATTTGGGTTCTTCTCTTTTGGATGAGTATAAACTCCTGGTGTTTCTAGAGTACTCTTTATTGCCCGAAGAATGATCATCATTAAATAAGTTTCAGTCTTTCCCCCATGATGTCTGATTGTGTCCAAGATTTGAATAGGAGTATTGCATATTAGAAGCAAACAGGGCTTTTTTCTCAGAGAATAGGTGCAGGAACTCCCTTTTTCGAGTCACCCCTTGTCTCTGACCCCTACTCACCTCTAAGCACCGTTCCGTGGTTCCACCCCCTCCCCACCTCCCAGTACAGCCCCTTTTAGAGAATACGGAACCAAGTATCATTTTGTGATGCTAAATAATTTGTATGGAATATGTTGCTAACAACAGAAAAGACAGTAAAATAGATTCCCTGTAGCTAGCAACAATGGACCCCCAGCAACAATAGATCCACCCCAGTAACATTAGACTCTCAACAGCCAGCATCAATAGATCCTCCAGCAGCCAGCAACAATAGACCCCTCCCTCAACAGTAGATTCCTCCCAGTAATGGTTGACCCCCCAGCAACAATAGACTCCCCAGCAAAAATAGATCCCCTCCAGCAACAATTGATTCTCCAGCAGCCAGCATCAATAGAACCTCCAGCACATGCCCAACACCCCTTGCCGTTACATACATTCAGTGCTGGAGGTGCCGGAACTGCGTTCCCCCATGTTCCAGCTGCCACCACCATGCTTCACTGTTGGGACTGTATTGGACAGGTGATGAGCAGTTCCTGTTTTCTCCACACATACCGCTTAGAATTAAGGCCAAAAACTTCTATCTTGGTCTCATCAGACCAAAGAATATTATTTTTAACCATCTTGGAGTCTTTCAGGTGTTTTTTAGCAAACTCCATGGGGGCTTTCATGTGTCTTGCACTGAGGAGAGGCTTCCGTTGGGCCACTCTGCCATAAAGCCCCGACTGGTGGAGGGCTGCAGTGATGGTTGACTCTTTACAACTTTCTCCCATCTCCCGACTGCATCTCTGGAGCTCAGCCACAGTGATCTTTGGGTTCTACTTTACCTCTCTCACCCAGGCTCTTCTCCCCTGATAGCTCAGTCTGGCCGGACGGCCAGCTCTAGGAAGGGTTCTGGTCGTCCCAAATGTCTTCCATTTAAGGATTATGGAGGCCACTGTGCTCTTAGGAACCTTAAGTGCAGCAAAAAATTTTTTGTAACCTTGGCCAGACCTGTGCCTTGCCACAATTCTGTCTCTGAGCTCTTCAGGCAGTTCCTTTGACCTCATGATTCTCATTTGCTCTGACATGCACTGTGAGCTGTAAGGTCTTATAAAGACAGGTGTGTGGCTTTCCTAATCAAGTCCAATCAGTATAATCAAACACAGCTGGACTCAAATGAAGGTGTAGAACCATCTCAAGGATGATCAGAAGAAATGGACAGCACCTGAGTTAAATATATGAGTGTCACAGCAAAGGGTCTGAATACTTAGGACCATGTGATATTTCAGTTTTTCTTTTTTAATAAATCTGCAAAAATGTCAACAATTCTGTGTTTTTCTGTCAATATGGGGTGCTGTGTGTACATTAATGAGGAAAAAAATGAACTTAAATGATTTTAGCAAATGGCTGCAATATAACAAAGAGTGAAAAATTTAAGGGGGTCTGAATACTTTCTGTCCCCACTGTATATGGAAATGCTGGTTAGTTTTTTTTTCATTTAGAACCCCGTAACTGATATGTACTATTTGTAGATAGTTCTTAATTTTTTTATGGATCTGTGCTGTGATAGGATGGTGTGGGTTTTTTATTTAGGATCTGTCTTTTTTTGTTGTCATTTGTATACAGTATATGTCTTTTCTTACAGAATCAAGCGCTCATGGGTAAAAAAAAATATGTTCCCTTAAAGGGTAAAAATTGTAGCCGATTAGGGCTGAAGCTGCTACCACATACACCTGCCAATAGCAAGTTAATTAAACATACAAAACAACCCACATCAAGGCAGCGCTACATAATAAGCCCCCTTTCACACTGAGGCGCTTATGGACCACCAGAAAAACACTGAGCGCTTTTGAAGAGCTTTTCAGGCACTTTTGAAGAGCTTTCCATTCATTTGAATGGAGAGGGGCGTTTTTCACTGCCCTGCCAGCGCACTGCCCCAGTTTAATGGAAATAGGTTTTCGTGAGCTTTTCAGGCGCTTTTTTTAGCGTGAAAGTACCTGAAAAGCGCCTCAGTGTGAAAGGGGTCTTACACACATTCCCATTACTTCAGATGTACTATCATAAATAGTACATATAGATTCAAGTCCAAACATAGGCTGCAAACATAAAATGTATATGTCTTTATTTTGTACATTTTTTTTCTCTAACAAATGTGTTAAAAAAAAAAAAAAAAAGATTGACAAAAGTAGGCATGGATAGATGTAAACCTGGCCTAAGGCCCCTTTCACACTGGGGCGGTGCACTAGCTGGACAGGAAAAAAAGTCCTGCTAGCAGCATCTTCTGAGCGGTGAAGGAGCGGTGTATACACCGCTCCTTCACCGCTCCTACCCATTGAAATCAATGGGACAGCATGGCTATACGGCCGGCAAAGCGCCTCTGCAGAGGCGCTTTTCGGTGGTTTTTAACCCTTTCTTAGGCGCTAGCGGGGGGGGGGAAAAACCGCCCTGCTAGCGGCCAAATACCGACGGTAAAGCGCCGCTAACAATAGCGGCGCTTTACCGCCGATGCCTCCCCCGCCCCAGTGTGAAAGGGGCCTAAGCCAACAAGCGCTTAAAGTGGTTGTAAAGGCAAAGGTTTTTTTATCTTAAAAGAGAAGTAAGGTTTTTTTTTGGCGCATTTATACTTACCTAAGTGGATGCAGCATTGCTCCGATGCTGCATCTGTCCACCAGCGCCTCTGCACTGAGAACCGAGCGATCGAACACCGTCAATGGCTTGGTTCTCACAGATCCCCGAGCGGAGAGCTTCTGACTGTCAATCAGCAGCTCTCCTCTCTTCTCCTCCATGCTCATTGGAGCGCTGAGTTGTGGAGGGGCGGGGAGCAGCCGTCTTGCCGCTCGCTGAGAGACTGAGACAGGCATCAGTCCAGGCACCTGGCGGATCCAGACTTTATTGTCAGGATGACGCGGTGCCTGGACTGATTCCAGTGACGTCAGCAGAGAGCGGACTTCAGACCGCTCTCTGCTGAAAATGGGTCACAGGAGTGCATAACGAATTGCACTCTTGTGACCCAGAGGAGAAGCCCAGCCAAATAAGCTCAGGCTGGACGTCCCCTTTAATGCATTCTATACGTTTAGATAAAAAGCTTTCTGTGTGCAGCAGCCTCCCTTAGCCCCCCTAATACTTATATTAATATCAAAGGAGGTGACACCGTACTGTCAACATCTACTGGCAAAAGACATAAATTGCATTCCTTCATTAACTGTAACACAGGGAATATTGTATATGTTATTACATGTACAGTATGTTCAGTCCAATATGTTGGCAGGACCACACGCAGACTAAGGGACCGACTCTATGATCATCTTCATGATATAGAAAAGGAGCATTCTACCAATGTTGCACGACACATCTAGTTTGACTATTCAGGGCATTGACAAAATAGTGAAACTATCCAGAGGTGATAAATTAGGTATTTTATGCAAACAAGAAGTCCGATGGATTTTTATGTTAAATACCAGACGTCCCATTGGCCTCAATTTTGAATGGGATGTATCTCATTTCTATGAAGAGTCATAACTTTGATTACTAAGTTTCAACTTTCCTCTTTTTTTATTATTTTTCGATACAGGGACTAAGTTCTTTACAGGTTGCGCCAACATGACATTTCATATACCTTTTGCCACATTAGTCAGCGTATTGTTATTGTTTTTGATACTTTTCGTGACCATTTGGTGTGCATGTGAGTTGTATATAGATTTTTTTCACAAAAAAAAAAACTTTTTAAAATTTTTTTTTTCACTTTATGTCAATTTATATATATGTATACAATCCTTTCAAATTAATGTGATCGGCATGCTAAAGTTTTTTTTAAAGTTTTATTAGTATAACTTTGTCTTCTGTGCCCCTTGTAGTCCTTAGTTTTTTCCGTTATCATCTCTTTTTGCAGCGTGTGGGGTGAGACTATGGTCTCCCGCTGCATGTGTTTTGTAGCATGTGCAGTGGACGGTGCTCTCTCCCTACGTGCTGATTTACAGCCTCTATGGGTGCTGTTTTTGTGTGGCTATTTGGCTCTAATGTCTTCCCCTTGCAGCATATGCGATGGGACTATGTTTTTGTTGTGCATGGTCTGCAGCGCGGGAAGTGAGACTACAATAATCTTTTGCTTCAGCATATCTTCTCTCTTTTTATGTTCTATATTCAACGGGTATTTTTACACATTTGGCCAATATGATTCATTATGGACAGTTTTTGCCATCCACACCTGAGTATTGTTATAGCTTTTGATTTTGTTTTTGTTTGCTATTATTGAGTAAATAGGTCCTCCAATATACACCTTCGTGAGGCGGCTTTCCTGGCTTCTGTTCATTGAAATTTATGCATATCTGCACAGCCCCTTTATACTAGAACAGACAAGGTGTCAAAGAAATCTGTACCCGTATCATCTTGTCTTCATTTTAGGTGTCCCTTACAGTTTCTCCAGCCTTCTTGTTGCTCTTTCCTTTTTTGCAGCGGGTAGAGTGAGACTACAATTTCTCGCTATACACCTATGTGGTGTGTATGATGGGACTTTGTCCTCTTGTTGCATACCACATTTTTTGGTCATCAGTTGTACTTTTGTGGCCTTTCTGGTTTCACTGTATCCCTTTTTGCAGCAAGTGCAGTGAGACCATGTTTCTCACTGCGCGCAGTCTGCAGCACGGGAAGAGAGACTACGGCTTCTCGTTGTTTTTTGTGACTGACATTTGCTCTGCCATTATTTCTCCTCATTTTAGCCAGGGTCCCTCTTTTTGCTACCTTTACAATATTTTATGCTTTTCATTTTATGCAGGTTTTGTAGTTTTTTATCTATTTTTTTTATTATTAAGCAGTACATACAGTATGTACACATGGATTTTTGAGCCTACAAGTACCATTGCATTTGATTAGCCATTAGTGTTTTTCCATCTACATTCATATTGGTGAAGGTAATTTTTGGAATACTTACAACATTCCAAATAGACATTTTTATAATAACTACTTGTTGTTTTATTACAGTTGTAAATATCTTTATAGTCTGTTTAAATTATATGTATTTTGAATATTGTCATAATTTTTTGCAGGCACAAGTGATGATTTGATTTATTTAACAATTTATGTGTTCTTTATATGAATACATTTGAATTCATGTCATAACTGAAACAATAATGCTTTTTTGCCACTGCTCATTTTTATTTAATTGTTAATTGTATGTTTATGAGCGCACACTGTGGGGGAGGCACTTTAAAATGGAATTTAAAAGTGTTTTTTCCTATTTGTACTAATCCTATTGGGTTCTAGATCCACTCTTTGTCCCTCCCTTTCAGGTGTGCTCTATATTGGTATTCTCAAGATCTGATCGTGTGGGAGGAGTTACTTTCCAAGTCCATCCGAATTTTTGATTGGTTAATTGTCTTTTTCTAGTTCCTATATATACACACGATCAGATTTTGTTCATTTAGCTATGAGTAAGCACCATAGTCTGGTGTGAAACGCGTTAGCTGTTTCTCCTTGTCTCTTTTGTACATTAAGATACTGTATTGGATTTTACTTCAACAATAAAGATACCTTCAGCGGTGTGCGGCCATCCAGGATTTCTTTTCTTTATCCAAGTTTGTGCAGAGCCAGCACCTGCGAGTTCATCATAGGGTGGGTGTTTCCCTAAAGGTTTGGAGCTTTTTGGAGCGGCAATCCCCTTTCCCCCCTAATACTTACCTGAGGTCCATCTAGATCCAGCAAGTGTCTCAGATGCCCGGGACTCCTCTCCTCTTTGGCTGAGACAGCAGCGTGGCGCCATTAGCTCCCGCTGCTGTCAATCAAAGTCAGTCAGCCAATGAGAAGTGAAATGGGGTGGGACCGGGCCATGGCATCCGTGTCTAAATGGATACAGGGAGCTGGGGCTCGGCTCGGGTGCCCCTATAGCAAGCTGCTTGCTGTGGGGCACTCAATAGGAGGAAGGAGCCAGAAGCACCAAAGAGGGACCCGAGAAGAGAAGGATCTGGGCTGCTCTGTGCAAAACCACTACACAGAGCAGGTAAGTATAACATGTTTGTTATTTTTAACTAAAAAAACCCTGAGACTTTAGTATCACTTTAAGCTGTCTTTTTACTTCCCCCAACCACTTTCCTTAAGCTGTAAAAGCAGCTGGATGGGGTTGCACAATGCTTTGTGTCTGCAGCAAAAATAACACCCTCTGTCCCTTTTGTCGGGCAGTACCGCCACCGGACACGACCCATTCACATAAATGGGGCTGCACCAAAAATGCCCTGTGACATTGTGCCAGAGTGACCATGTCTCTTTAAAGTGACACTAAACTCTAGTTTAAAACAATATCTATTCAAGTATGTACTGCATCTTGCCTCCCAGCTTTTTGAGATGGGAACGAGGGACACCTATTAGCAAAAGTATATAGGCATAGGACACACCCCCTGCCACACCCTCTTAAAGGAGAATTATACAAAAAAACAAATTAGTTCAATCCACAAGTGCTTTTTTACCACTACTATTTCTTTATATTGGTTTTTGACATTTTATAAATGCAGCAATTTAGCAATTGGATAGAAGGTTTAGCACTGTAAAACATGTTTTGAAAGATAAAAAGTGCATTTTATATACAACTATATAAATCAGACCAAAATGAGGGAAAAATGAGGAGGAATGAGGAACAGAGGGACTTTGTACCAAATTAGAGACTGTCCCTCAAAATCAGGGACAGTTGGGAGCTATGCTGTATTCCTAACTCAAACAATTTCCTCCTATTGCTCTCAGCCTCCTCTAATGCCCTGTACACACGATAGGATTTTCCGACAACAAAACTGTGGATTTTTTTCCAAAGGATGTTGGCTCAAACTTTTCTTGCATACACACGGTCACACAAATGTTGTCGGAAATTCTGAATGTCAAGAACGCGGTGACGTACAACACGTATGACAAGCCGAGATAAATGAAGTTCAATAGCCAGTGTGGCTCGTCTGCTTGATTCCGAGCATGCGTGGAATTTTGTGCGTCGGAATTGTGTACACATGATCGGAATTTCTGACAATGGATTTTGTTGTCGGAAAATTTGAGATCCAGATCTCAAATTTTGTTTGTCGGTAATGCAGACGGAAAATGTCTGATGGAGCCTACACACGGTCGGAATTTCCGACAACAAGCTCCCATCGAACATTTGTTGTTGGAAAATCCTATCGCGTGTACAGGGCATAATTCTCCAATTTGTTTTTTTTTTGCTTCGGTGATCCATCTACCTGTTAGAAGGTGTCTATATTTGTTCTCCATGGTCCCACTGTATGTAAGAACATAGCCACCCTCTCTTGCCTCCTCCAGAGATGGATTAGAGACTATGGACTATAGGATACGTAGTGTGCAAAGAGCAGTGCCATGACCACAGATGCCTGATGAAGGAGCATGCATGCTCCGAACGCGTGCACGTCACAGCCTCCTTCCCCAGAAACCAGGGACCTCCTGAATGACAGCTTCCTCCGGCGCCCTTCACATCTAGCCCAGGACAACGGAAACAACTGGCGCCGCTGAGTAAGACCCCACAGCGCTGCCTGGATACCGGTCTGGATCCCTGACGTCCATCTGCTGCTCATAAAGATGTGCCTGCTTTTATCCTATTTCCAGTGAGTGCAATACTACTCAATTAAATGTGTTATTAATATTGCTGCACTTAGATTGGCGCTGCTTGTCTGTCTTTAGCTAACATGCATTGATCTTTCCAAACAAATGGAAGTGAAAAGGAAATTAAGAGGTTCAGGTGCTCACTGAGAATGTTACCTGGAAGAACATGCAGCTTCAGGGTGGAGAGTGTGTTTAATGTATGTATTGTCTAATAATCTGCTTTGTGTATTACTCGGATTGCGTTCTTTTGACCAGGACTCCACGAAATGTAAACCAGTCACTTCTCTGCCTTTTGGTAATTTCTATTTTATATTGCCTTTTGGCACCTGGTAATGATTGTATGCCTAGAGAATTGACTTATTAACTCTCCTCTCAGGACCTTTCTGGTTGTTATGGAGTTTAATATTATGGATGTTATACACTTTCATGCTGATTAGAGCAATGTGGATTTCAGTCAATTTTCTGACGATAACCTCAGAACTCAATTCTATTTCCTAGCTGTAATGAGAAATGGTTCTTGTTATCCGAACACCATTTATGCAAGCAGGAAGGTCAACAAGGTGAAGCACTACCAGAAAAAGGGTGCAGAGACCTTATTAACCCCATCAAATTCCCAGACATTACAGCACTTTCCAGTATGACAATACAGATAGCGCATAACAAAGAATTTGATCGCAATTTATAATAATATGTAATTGTATTTTTCATTCTGGCCATAAATTTTGTCAAAAGTACAAATAGCATCAGTCTTCTGTTGATAGTTTTGTCTATAAAATGTTGTTTTTTTGTAATAACTGCATCCTATAATTTATATATTTTTTTCCTTTGATCTTCTATTGATTTCTAGTTCAAGCCATAGAGGGGAAAAAGGGAAGAATAGTTTTTTTAAATAAGAATCCAGAAAAAAGCATGCGCATACCAGCAAACTTGGTGGAGGAGTAAAGCTGCATCCTGCCAGCAAGCTTTTTTTTTACATCTTTTTAAGCAAGTGGTTTTTAAATTGAATGTAAATCTCTACTAATAATATAATATATAAATAGTAAAATAAATAGGATATGCTGAGAGAAGGAAAGGGAACAAAAAGCCTCTCTTTAAAATATATTTTAAATTACAGATCCCAATTAAAAGCAAAATACACTCATTTAAGGGGACCGGGACCATGGAAGCGGTGCCCAAAAAAAGGCAGGGAAAAAAGAAAAGAAAAGGTCAGGTCATCTGTATTGCATGTTTTCTTTCTGGAGGTGATCATTACTGCACCACATGGCCCATCCAATAAAGAGAACCTGTCACCATAGTACTGTCACATAGCCCATCTGGATCTGTCACTCAGCCCATCTGTCACACAGGCCCGCTACCAGTACCGCCACACCTATCAGTACCACCAGCAGTACTGTCACACAGACCTGCCATCAGTACTGCCATCAGTACCACCACACAGGCCCGCCATCAGTACCATCACACAGGTCTGCCTTCAGTGCCCTTATCACGGCCAAAAGAGTTTTCACACCTGAGGAGGCATATACTATGCTTACCATGTTGGATGATAAGAGCAGCGTGGAGCTCCCTTCATCCGATTCTGGTTTGGAATACGAGCCAGTAGAGGGTAGTGGATCGGAGACTGAGTCAGCGGAGGAAACCTTCCCTTCTAAAAGAATAACGAGATCAGGACCAAGATCAGAAGACCTGCCTACCACCAGCAGCACCAGACCCCAGGAAAAGGAGCCCAGTACCGGTACTGGAATTACACACCCAACCCAAAGAATCCGGCACCAGTCCTACCTTCCCTATGCCCTGACAAACCCCTTATGGTTGCCTGCCATCTCAGGGTTAGCTATAATCCCTCCTTTCACCACACAGCCAGGTGTGCAGCCCAACACTACTATTTTTTTCCCAATTAGATTATTTTTATTTATTTTTCCCAGAAGATTTGTTGCAGTATATGGTGAACCAAACAAATCTCGATGCAGAGCAATTTATTGCCTTCAACCATCCTACTCCTGTATGTTCCATTGGTGACGTGTCACACTAGTTGAGTAAAAATAGTTTTTGGACCTTGCATTTAAAATTGGGTTTAGAAAGAAAAACGAACTGCATGCCTACTGGTCCACCAACCTCATCCACCACATGCCGATATATTCTGCTGTCATGTCCAGGACACACTATGACACGATTATGGGTTTCTGTCACAAACCATGAAATCCAGCTGAGGCAGAAGTACAATTAAATCACACTTGTTTAATAATAAAAGTAAAAAGAACAAACGTAGTCAAAACGTAGCTAAAGTTCAGTAACCGGAACGGATAGTCAGCCAAGCCAGAAGTCAGGAATCAATGTAGTGGAACCGTAAGCAGGATCTGGAGCCAGAAGAGATGTCAGCAAAGCAAGTCTTGAACAGGATCGCAGGATAGTTTCTGTGATGTTGACCAAGGTGAAGGCAGAGATCCTCTGGACTGGACGGCTTAAGTAGGCAGGACTGACAAGCAGGATATCATCAACAGCTGAATAACTGTGGAGAGATAGGAGCTGGCAATTAGCCGACAGCTGAGCGGCCAGCTCAGAGAAGGAAGGGCTGAGCCCAGCCCTGACAGTTTCCTACATTTTAATGATAACTCGCAGTGCCCTCCCTGAGATCATCCCAACCACGACAAATTGTACAAAATACGCCCCCTAATAAATTCTTTATCCAAGCGATTTGCTGAAGTGTTTGTCCCAGACCAAAATATTTGTGTGGACGAATCCCTTATCCACTTTACTGGCCGGCTGTACTTCAAACAATATATTACCAGTAAGAGAGCCAGGTATGGGTTAAAACTAAACAAACTTTGTGATAGAGCCACTGGATATGTGTACACCTTCTGCATTTATGAAGGCAAAGACTCCCAGCTCCAACCCCCTGAGTGCCCCACATATATCGGAACCAGTGGGAAAATTGTCTGGGAGCTGGCATACCCCCTGTTCAAAAAAGGATATCATATATATGTGGACAATTACTATACCAGCTTGCCCCTTTTTCGTCAACTGTACCATAACAAAACCCTGGCCAGTGGTACCTTAAAAAAAAAAAAAACAGGAAGCACTTCCCACAAAATGTATTAACAAAAAAGCTACAAAACGGGGAATCTGCATTTATGAGAAATGTTGAAGTGTTTGGCCATGAGGTGGAGGGAAAAGAAAGATCTCTACCATCCATGGTGTCCAATGACACCTTGGTGGAGATTCAGAAAAGACAGGGGGAGGGGGAGGTGGATCTAAATGACCAGATGCTACAACCATGTATGTTTGTCGACCCGAAAATCCCATCACTGGTATAAAAAAGTTGCATTTCATCTCTTTCATATGGCCATGTTTAATTCGTATGTCTGCTACCAAAAAATCAACCGAAAACCAACCCATCACCTACCTCAAATATATTGAAGACATTGTCACTGCCCTGATTTACCAGCAAGGACCCGTCCCAGGAAGCATTCACTCTGATAGTGTTTGTAATGACCCATGACTTTATGGACCATGTTTCTTCCTGCTGCCTGGACCAATACTTTGGCTGTGTTGACCATATCTCTGCCTGCTGCCTCTACTGACTATGGACAATATTTCTGCCTGGACTATTCCTTTTACTGCTGTTGACCACATCTCTGCCTGCTACATGGACCAATGCTTTGGCTGTGCTGACAGTATCTCTGCCTGTACTAACTATGGACCATATTCCTGCCTGCTGCCTGGACGATTGTTTTTGGTGTCGCTGACCACATCCCTGCCTGCTGCCTGGAGCGATGCTCTCCTCTGTACTACTAAAATCACAGGTAGTCTTTTGTTATTTGGTATGTACATGCTATGTGTTAGAATTATAAAGTGCCTTCAAAAATATGATCGGTAGTCAGAATATTATATTGTAATTTATGCTCCAAGAACGCCTGCAGGTGCTACTTGGATGTTGGGCCTCTGTGTATGGCCAGGCTATGTAAAAGTCTCACACATGTGGTGTGTCGCTATACTCAGGTGGAGTAGCAGCATGTATTTTGGGGTGTCATTCTTGCTGTGTACATGCTATGTGTTAGAAATATCTTGACAACTATGTGTAAAAAAAATATGTTTTCATTTTCTTTACACGTTTTCCGAAAACTTGTGGAAACAAATGAACAGTTCAAAAGACTCACAATGCCTCATAGAATATACGTTGGGGTGTTTGTTTTCCAAAATGGGGTCATTTTGTGGGCGTTTCCATTGTCCTGGTGCTCCAGGGCCTTCAAAAATTGAGATGAAATTATATGTGTAATTTATGCTCCTAGAACGCCTGGAGGTGCTACTTGGATGTTGGGCCTCTGTATGTGTCCAGGCTGTGTAAAAGTCTCAGGCATGTGGTATCGCCATACTCAGGAGGAGTAACAGAATGTATTTTGGGGTGTAGTTGCAAGTATGCATATGCTGTGTGTGAGAAATAACTTGTTAATATGACAAGTTTGTGTAAAAAAAAAAAAATAATAATAATTTCTTAATTTTCCCAAAAATTGTGGGAAAAAATTACAACTTCAAAAAACTCACCATGCCTCTTACTAAATACCTTGGGCTGTCTACTTTCCAAAAAGGGGTCATTTGGTGGATATTTGTACTTTCCTGGCTTGTTAGTGTATCAAGAAATGAGAGGCCGTCAGTACATTAGGTGTGATCAATTTTCAGTGATTGGCACCATAGCATGTAGACTCTATAACTTTCACACAGACTAAATAAAATACACTAATTTGGGCTATTTTTACCAAAGATATGTAGCAGTATAAATTTTAGCCCAAATTTATGAAGAAAAATGACTTATTTGCAAAATTTTACAATAGAAACTAAAAAAAAGCATTTGTTTTTCATAATTTTTGCATTTTTTTCGCTTATATCGCAAAATATAAAAATCCCAGTGGTGATTAAATACCACCAAAAGAAAGCTCTGTTTATGTTAAAAAAAATGATAAAAGTTTTGTTTGGGTACAGTGTAGCATGACTGAGTAATTGTCATTCAAACTGTGAGAACATTGAAAGCTAAAAATTGCCTTTAGGGCAGGGGACTTCCCCCCCCCACCACCACCACCTTCCGCTGCTCTTCCTGGGCCTCCCATCCTACCGGGAGACCCGATCCACGATCCGGCACTTCCGCCGGCTAGAGTGAGACTGGAACAAAGCCGGAAACGGCTTTGATCTAGTCTCCTATGTAAAAACACAGAAGCGACGTCACAATGTCACTTCCAGTTTACTTGGCTGTCAATGGAGCTGATTTAAAAAAAAATTACAGTATTCAGAATCACCATTTTTGGCGATCTGAATACTTTTAAGTGCAAAGGAGGGATTTGGGTTTTTTTAGACCCCACAATCCCTCCATAAAGAGTACCTGTCACCGCCTATTTCTGTCACAAAGGATGTTTACATTCCTTGTAACAGCAATAAAAGTGATCAGATTTTTTTCTTTTAACATGAAACAATGTAAAATAAATAAATTAATTAAATAAATAAGAAAAAAATGTGTTTTTTAAAAGAGCCCCTGTCCCCACGTGCTCATGCAGCAAAGAAAATGCATGCGTAAGTTGCGCCCGCATATGTAAACGGTGTTCAAATGACCCATGTGAGGTATCACCGTGATCGTCAGAGTGAGAGCAATAATTCTAGCAAAAGACCTCCACTGTAACTCTAACCTGGTAACCGTAAATTATTTTTAAAGCGTTGTCTATGGAGATTTTTAGGTACCATAGTTTATCGCCATTCCACGAGCATGCGCAATTTCAAAGCATGACATGTTGGGTATCTATTTACTCAGCGTATAATCCTATTTCACATTATATACAAAAATTGGGCTATATTTACTTTTTAGCTTTTTTTTTAATTCATGAAAGTGTGTTTTTTTTCCCCAAAAAATGCATTTGAAAGACCACTGCTCAAATACCGTGTGACACAAAACATTGCAATGATTGCCATTTTATTCTCCAGAATCTCTGCTAAAAAATATATATATGTTTCAGGGTTCTAAGTAATTTTCTAGCAAGAAATATGGATTTTAACTTGTCAGTAACAAATATCAGAAATAGGCATGACAGGGTTAGTCAAAGAGAGTACCAAATGAAAAATCCTTAGGAGTCTAAAGTTTTTATTGTTCAACTAGTTACAACAAGTAGGACAAAGGGCAACCAATGTGTTTCGGGGGCCACACAAATCCCCCTTCATCAGGGCTGAGTGAGTTGGCAGGGTGTTAAATAAACTCAACAATACTTCTAAGCAGACTGATCTGAGGACAGATGTTATAGACAACAGTCAGTACTGGCATTCACAATGAAAGTAGCAAGCCTGAATACAGTGACCCAGGGTTTCCCTCACTTTAGAGGGGTTTCTTCTCACGTTTTGGATATGGGACAGGAAGTGAAGAAAAATCTCCCCCCCAAAAAAAACAAACTGATAAGGGTTAAAACCCTCCCATACTCTGTCCAAAATGAAAAATAAAATGCCTATAGTTCTACTTTAACAGGGATGTCACATGTCAGCTAAGCCTACTCCATCCAAAGGGCTTGGGTGGCACTATTTCTTTTTTCTGTTTGTTTTTTTTAAACATACTTTTTTATTAGGGATTGTTTGTTCATAGAAAGACAAATGCAGAAATAGAAACATTTTAACACATATAAATCCGTACCAAAATGCATTACAGTAGTAAGCAGTGTGTATAATAATAAACATTGTGCAAACTTTTAGCCACTTATAATTTTAGCTATCACATAGGCCCACACCTCATAATGGAGGGCTATTACAACACCCTTCAGGGAAGCCTATCACCCTATTTGGGCAAATACAGTACTTTGACCAGGCTCAAGCTTGTTACGAGTGGGAGGCCCGTCAGTACCCCAAAGTTTTTCAGGGCCGTCTCAATTACATCATGGGCCCCTGGCCAAAGTAATGCTCTGGGGCACCTACAATGGAGATAGTGCAGGAAAACAGACATCGAGTAGGTAGGAGGCAGACAAGCAGAGCTTCCCCTTTTGGGTGGAACTCCACTTTAACTACATGAACAATCATTCTGTACAGCAAAGAAACAGTGGGAAAATACTACATACATAAAGTAACAAAGCTGTCCTGTGCATATATCTGCTATAATGATGCTCAGGACAATTGTAATAAGTATAGACATGGTCACCATTAAAAATTATAAGGCACCACGCCTGACAGAGCCTCAGATACCCCCAACATTGTAACCCCTCTACATCTTGTATACATCCACACACACACACACCAGGTTTCCCCCTTACATTGTTATCCTGTTACCACCTCCACACCCCTGGATTCTCAACCCCAAATAAATAACTCCCCAGCACTCTGACCCCTCTACACCCCAGATATCCCCCCAGCACTGTGACCCCTCTACACCCCAGATATCCCCCCAGCACTCTTACCACTCTACACCCAAATATCCCCCTAGCACTCTGACCCCCTTATATCCCAGATATCCCCCCAGCACTCTTACCCCTCTATACACCAGATATCCCCCAGCACTCTGACCCCTCTACACCCTAGATATCCCCCCAGCACTCTGACCCCCCTATACCCCAGATATCCCCCAAGCACTTTGACCCCTCTACCCCATAGATATTCCCCCAGCACTCTGATCCCTCTCTGCACCCCACATATCCCCCCAGCACTCTGACCCCTCTACACCCCAAATATCCCCCCAGGGCTCTGATCCCTCTCTGCACCCTAGATATTCCCCCAGCACTGTTACCATATACCATAAGATACCCCTTGTATTGTGACCCCCCCCCACATCCCTGATACCCCCTACACTGCGGCCTCTCTACACCCCTGATACCGCTAGCCCTATAGCCATCCAAGATACCCCAAGCATTGCTACCCCCTATACACCCCAGATCCCCCCTCAGCATTGTTTTCCCCCATACATCCTTGATATCCCCCAGCACCATTATTCCATCCATGTAGTACCCCCTTTTCCAGTGGAGATACAGTGCATGTGAACTTTGGCTATGTGCCCACCTCCAGCACTGTGACAAGGACTCACCTATAACAATCAAGCCATGCAGGCAGAAGAAGGGGTGGAGGAGGGAGCATACCTCCGGGCATTCCAAGCCCTTTGGTGCAAACAGTGCTGAACAGCTGGGCTCACCATGACACCATCCACAATGCCACTTCTGCAGGCGGGCTCTCAGTGCTGCCGACTCAGCAGCTCCCACTCCAGCTCCTACCCCGAGGCCTCTGAGTCCCAAGCATTCAAGCTGCATGGGGCGGGGTCAGAGCATCACTGACGCTCTGACCCCACCCCTCCTCTCCCTGTTGGCTGTAAAATCGGTATCGTTCTGCAAAGCACGGCGCACCACTGCCAGCGTTCCTTCCCTGTATCCATCAGCCTCAGTGCCATCATGAGGCCCCCAATTTCCGGGCAGCGTGGGCTCAGGAGCAGCTTCTTTGGGCAAAGTGCGAGGGCCCCCCATGCACCTGGGGGCCCTGGGCAGTGCCCAGGTGTGCCCTTTCATTAAGACAGCCCTGAGGTGTTTTCTGTTGGGTGAGTTGCTTTCTCCCATAGGGAAAGAACAGTCAATAAAAGAAACCAAATAATAACAAAAAAGTAACAAAGAGATAACGGGAGGCACTATTTCTTAAAACACTGTTAAGAAATTAGGTCAAGACACAGGGGTTGATTTACTAAAACCAGAGATAAAAAATCTGGTGCAGCTGTGCGTGGTAGCCAATCAGCTTATAACTTCAGCTTGTTCAAATAAGCTTTGACAATAAAAGCTGGAAGCTGATTGGATTCTATGCAGAGCTGCACCCGATTTTTCACACTCCAGTTTTAGTAAATCTCTTCCACAGTCATTTTTTCAAGTCTTCCACATAGTAACTGGGAAGGTAAGATCATTAAGGACTGACATCATCCAAACTGAAATGCCAGTACAGAGATTTTGATAATGTATTAAGTTTCTTACTTACCTGATGTTTGAAATCACTATTTCCTGGCAAGGATAGTCACCAGCTCTGCCGAAACCATTTAAGTCTTGCTAGAAGAAAAAAAACATTGTTATTTGGATAAAAGTAGCAAAAGTAGTTAGTAAGTAGTTAGAATATTGCATTATAGTACAAAAATAAAGCATAGTAATGCTTTTAGAGTAGAAGAGGGCTATGTTCCTTTATATGCAAAAAGCACACATTAAAGCCCAAATATAGTCACAGAAATAGATTTCATTTGGATGGCCACTGTACTGACAAACCTCCATTTTCATAGCCTTTCTTTTATTTTCTTTCTTTAGTAGATATGCAATGTCTAAACATGACTACACTTCACTTTAACAGAGCTGGTCAGATATGACCCCTCTTCATTAGCACTACAGCTCCGAGAGAGCAGTGTGGCAATTACCCATCTCTGCCAGCATAGAGCACTGGAGTGGAAAGGCAGGAAGCACATTTTCACTGAAGCAAAAGTATAGCTTAAAGTAGAATTATAGGCAAAACTTTCATTTTGTATAGAGTAAGGGAGGGTTATAACCCCCGTCATGTTTTTTTCACCATCTGTGTCCCATTGTAGAGATTTCTCTTCACTTCCTGTCCCATAGCCAAACAGGAAGTGAGAGTGAATCCCTGCAAATTAAGGGAATTCCTTGGGCACCCCCAGGTCACAAGAACTAGTGTCCCCATTGTAAGATTTCCCCTCTATTACTTTTCTGGGGACAATCCAAAATTTGGGATTTTCTTTTACTTTCATTTTCAATGATAACAGTAAACAGGACAAATAGAGAGGGTGAATCTCTATAACGAGGGCACAGACAGCATTAAAAAACTGACAGGGGTTTTTATCCCTCTCCACTCTATCCAAAACTAAAAGAAAAAAAAAAGAAAAGTTTAGCCTTTACTTTAATGGTAGTTAGAAATCATAACTTAAAATTACAGAGACCTAAAAAGTATATACAATATGTTGTGAAACTGAAGTTGTGCTTTATTGCCAGGCGTAGGTGTGCGCAGCCTATTGCATTAGGGTGTGCGCCTCAAAGCTCCAACACGTATGTGTTTGTGACATATTAACCGGACCCTTCCCCGCTCTTTATCCTGAAACAATGGGGGGGCACACAGGGGCACCTGGGCAGCAGAAAGAAGGTGAACTGGGACAAGAGGGGTGGCATAAATTGGTACGGATCCCCTGTACTTTCCTCCTGTAGCACCTCAATGTCAGCGAGAGGGAGAGGAGGAGAAGCCTACTTTCAGCTGCTGCAGAAGAAAATACAGATTGGTTCCACTAATTTCCAAACCCCCCCCCTCCCCCACCGCCTATCCTGTCCAGGTTCTGGGGGTTGGCAAGTAAAGATCGTGGTTTACCTGTCACCTGCCCACAATTGACGGGTTGTCAACTCCAGGATTAGGGTGTGCCCAGGCACACCTGGCACACACCTTGCGCACGCCTATGTTGCCAGGCATAGATGGAGCAAACGTTTGCAAGATAAAAAAAATCAGCTACTTTTTATTGTTCATCATAGGGTTTTCCAGAGAAATATTTCCTCTGAACTAAGGTCATGTACATAGACATACAATAAAAACAGCTATAAAACATCAGTTTGAAACTTTGAAAAAAAAGCACAATTGACCCAAAACTGCCTTAGTTTCAATTTACTAGTTGCATTTTTTCAAAAGATTCCTTTAATTGACATTGAGGAACAAAACCACTCACGACAGAAATTCTTCCGGTTAGGTGGAAGTGAGGACCTTTGCACTGTAAGAAATTCTATGAAGGTTTATAGCTCAGGAATGATCTTCCAACTGCTCTATTGCAAAACCTTTGTAGCCCATTAAAATTTCTCATGAGCAGGATGCTCAAGATCCAGATGTACGCTACCATGTGTAAAAAGTTCAGCTGAATACAAATTGCTCCGCGCTCTGGATTTGCACAAATTAAACTCTATGTAACAGTTTTATTTATGAGGTTTTCTTGGCAGAGTAGTTTTATGTATTCAGTTTCACACAAGCTCCAGTGATTTTCAGTGTAGGGAACCATTCCATATTTCATAGAACGTATATTACTGCACAGCATTTTGCGGTATTTTACCTATTGCCAAGTGCAGTTGAAATGCCTTGAAATTATGCTATATTTCCTGCAAAATAAACAAGGGCTAATTCACTTTAGTGGAAATGGGTGGAGTCGGTTCATTGGCTATTGGCTGTTGTACATCTCGGCATAGGACTAGTTTTGGCAGGGATAACTTGAGTAGAAGCGTTTAGGCGTTAATACAGCTTTGGGAAACAGATTAAAGGTTAAGCTTTTGTTAGACTTTGATTAGGAGCATAATTTTCTAGGTTAAAGGGACCATGGGTTCCATTCACAAAGCGGAATGGTTCCACTTAAAAAATGCAGTAAAATACCACTCAGCATTTTTCAAAACGTTTTTTGTCATTCACAAACAAATACTACTAAAATACTGCATGAGTTATTTTATGAAGTCTTGTGGCATTTTAGTAGTGAAAACATGCAGTAATTGTTTTTTATTTTTTTTATTCTTTTTATTGACTTTTGTAATAACAAACAAAAGAACACATAAACAATTAGGTGACAGCCCGACAGTAGGCCTCACACTTCGAGCATAACATAAAAGACACATAAAAAACCCCTCAGCACTAGTTCTCCGGTATAACTCTAATGCCCCATACACACGATCGGACATTCCGACAACAAAACCGTGGATTTATTTCCGATGGATGTTGGCTCAAACTTGTCTTGCATACACACGGTCGCACAAATGTTGTCGGAAATTGCGAACGTCAGGAACGCGGTGACGTACAAGACGTACGACAAGCCGAGAAAAATGAAGTTCAATAGCCAGTGCAGCTCTTCTGTTTGATTCTGAGCATGCTTGGACTTTTGTGCGTCGGAATTGTCTACACACGCTCGGGATTTACGACAACGGATTTTGTTGTCGGAAAATTTGAGATCCAGCTCTCAAATTTTTGTCGTCGGAAATTCCGACAGAAAGTGTCTGATGGAGCCGGCACACGGTCGAAATTTCCGACAACAAGGTTACATCGAACATTTGTTGTCGTGTCGGATATTCCGACCGTGTGTACGCGGCATAAGGCTGAAACCTGAGCATAATAATAATAAATACCACTGCATATATACACTATATTGTCAAAAGTATTGTGACACCTGTCTTTACGTGCCCATGAACTTTAATGACATCCCAGTCTTAGTCCGTAGGGTTCAATATGGAGTTGGCCCACCCTTTGCAGCTATAACAGCTTCAACTCTCCTGGGAATGATGTCAACAAGGTTTAGGAGTGTGTCTATGGGAATGTTTGACCATTCTTCCAGAAGCGCATTTGTGAGATCAGGTACTGATGTGGACGAGAACGCCTGGCTCGCATGATCTGCTCTAATTCATCCCACAGATGTTCTATCAGGTTGACGTCAGAACTCTGTGCAGGCCAGTCAAGTTCCTCCACCCCAAATTTGCTCATCCATGTCTTTATGGACCTTGCTTTGTGTAATGGTCCAGACCATTTGATGAAGGGAGGATTATGGTGTGGGGTTGTTTTTCAGGGGTTGGTTTGGCCCCTTAGTTCCAGTGAAGGGAACTCTTAAGGTGTCAGCATACCAAGACATTTTGGACAATTTTATGCTCCCAACTTTGTGGGAACAGTTTGGGGATGGTCCCTTCCTGTTCCAACCGGACTGCACACCAGTGCACAAAGCAGTCCTGACCTCAACCTGATAGAACACCTTTGTGATGAATTAGAGTGCAGACTGCGAGCCAGGCCTTCTCGTCCAACATCAGTGTCTGACCTCACAAATGCGTTTCTGGAAGAATGATCAAACATTCCCATAGACACACTCCTAAACCTTGTGGACAGCCTTCCCAGAAGAGTTGAAGCTGTTATAGCTGCAAAGGGTGGTACAAATCAATATTGAACCCTACGGACTAAGACTGGAATGCCACAGTTCATGTGCATGTAAAGGCAGGTGTCCCAATACTTTTGACAATAAAAATGTATATCGACTGTAAATCATTATATAATGACAGATACTGCCTCCACATACCTATACCCTATCAAGTGTCAACAATTGAAACCTATACAAACAGCGGGGGGGGGGACTGTAGTTCTCACATTGTGCCTCGCTATTGCGGGGCGGCTTTACAGTGTGCTGATGGTCCGGTTTTGTCTGTGTTGCAGGGCGGGTTTGCTGTGTTGAATGGCTGGTTTTGCCTGTGTGAAAGGGCGGGTTGCAACACAGACAAAACCAGCTCATCAACACAACCACTAGCCGCCCTCCAGCAGCAGCGATGCACAATCTCAGAATGGTCTCCCCCGCTGTTTGTATAGGTTTAAATTGTGCCTGTGAAATTGTATCTCCCATCGAGAGATGCCTCCTATGATGTGCGCATGCGCCCTGGTTACGTCAGTTCAGCTGATCGGCAAATCAGCTGTTGTGCTGTTCCGTACGGAGCATGCACAGTACATACCGGACACTATACGATGGGGGGCACTTCGACAGAACACCTGTTGACAGAGCGGGGATCTCGGGCTGTGACAGATCTTTTATCTGAAACACCACTCACCATAGAGCCCCCCCCGGACCGGCATTGTGATAGACAGCACACTGGTCCAATGCCGTTCTCGGGAGGCGGGACTGTATGGTGAGCGGTGTTACATATACAAGATCTACAAGATAGGCTCAGCAATGGCATGCAATACCAAGTTGCTGCTAACAAAGGAAACAGAATATTGGCATGCATTAAAAAGGGGATCAACTTCAGAGATAAAACGATAATTCTCCCGCTCTACAAAACTTTGGTCCGGCCGCACCTGGAGTATGCTGTCCAGTTCTGGGCACCAGTCCTCAGGAAGGATGTACTGGAAATGGAGCAAGTACAAAGAAGGGCAACAAAGCTAATAAAGGGTCTGGAGGATCTTAGTTATGAGGAAAGGTTGTGAGCACTGAACTTATTCTCTCTGGAGAAGAGACGCTTGAGAGGGGATATGATTTCAATATACAAATACCATACTTGTGACCCTACAATAGAAATAAAACTTTTTCGCAGAAAAGAGTTTAATAAGACTCACGGCCACTCATTAAAATTAGAAGAAAAGAGGTTTAACCTTAAACTACGTAGAGGGTTCTTTACTGTAAGTGCGGCAAGGATGTGGAATTCCCTTCCACAGGCGGTGTCTCAGCGGGGAGCATTGATAGCTTCAAGAAACTATTAGATAAGCACCTGAATGACCGCAACATACAGGGATATATAATGTAATGTTGACACATAATCACACACAAAGGTTGGACTTGATGGACTTGCGTCTTTTTTCAACCTCACCTATTATGTAACTATATATGTACCTATCTGTTACAGCCCAAGTTCCCTGCTCTGTCATCCAGTCGGTGTCCTAA
Source organism: Lithobates clamitans (assembly GCA_037952925.1). Classification (NCBI taxonomy): domain Eukaryota; kingdom Metazoa; phylum Chordata; class Amphibia; order Anura; family Ranidae; genus Lithobates; species Lithobates clamitans. The sequence continues at coordinate 1,007,101 of JBBGZY010000534.1, forward strand.
GGATCTATGCTGCACAGAGAGATGAGCAGATGAGATGGCAGGGAGCAGAGGAGGAGGGAGGAGGACGAGGACACCACCTCCATGGGCGGTACAGACCGGGGACTGTGAGACCCCTCTGCCCACTACAGCAAGCGGCGATGGAAATACAAGTCCCTGCTTGCTTGAGAGAACTACAATTGGGAAGTGCCAGACCAGGTGGCTGAGGATACAGGAGGAATAGCAGCCACTGGTCTTACAAACAGGATATCACAGGGCAGTAACGTTTTTTCAGTAAAACCAGCAGGCTCTTACAGAGGAACTACAGAGCTCAGAAGAAGATGGATGGCATAATCGGTGAAGGTAGTGAAGGTGGGAGCTCAGCAACAAGGATATGGAAAAAAGTTTTTGCACGGAGTTCAGCTTTAAGGTTTAAGGGAATCACCTGATTCTGCCATTTCGTTCTGGCTCTTTTGTACCAAGAGGTACACTCCATTAGAAGGGCCAATTTGGTATTTAGAAACTACCAGTAGTTTGGTCTGGTCTGTTTGTCTGAGGATTTCCCCTTTGCGTAAACTTTAAGGCTACATTGTAAAAAAAACAAACTGGGTGAGAATTGCATGTTTCAGTTGGTGGTGCAGGAAAAAGGAGTATGCGGAAAGCCCAAAAGCCCTTTTGAACTGTTGGATGTTCTAAATCTACCCAAAATTAATAACTAATAATAAATACATTTTACACCAAGGGAAGTCCAGTGTGTAATATAGGTAGTGTGAGAAACTTGGGCAACAAAGTGTTGAACCGCATACTGTTGTTTGGGGAAGTGGACCAGTTTTCCTTAAAGAAATTTCTTACCACAAAGAGAAAAAGTTTTACGTAAAAATAAACATTCTAATTATTAAGGTGGCAGGGTACAGTGGAGGGTATGGATGATATGTAGATAATATTTTGTAAAGACTTACGTAAGAAGGTAATGGCCGCTTTAGCCATGCAGGCACTATTTGCTAACGGGTGCAGCCAGTGTCTAATGTTGACCAGCCGAGATGTTAGGTAATACACATGGGCAGGGGCGAACTGGGCCGGGGTCAGGGTGGCAATTTCCCCCTGGGCCACTCTGATACCAAAAAAGAAAGGCCGTCACAGCGTCACCGCCACTTCACTCACAGTCAGACAGTAGTGTCCCAGCCGGTCGCGAACCGTTTTCACTTGTTCCACCGCTGGCCACTGGTTGCTAAGGCTGCCTCGCATCTAACAACCAGTGACATCACGTCCACTAATGCACAGCGAGGCCGAGGCCCCAGCATTCAGAGCGGAGGAGGATTTAACTTCCTCCTCCTCCATGCCTAGTGCTTAGCTCCACCCACCTTGTACAGCGGCATGCTCCCAGGGAAGAACTGGATTTGAGAATCTCTCAAGACTGAGGTGAGGCTAGGCACTGGGGATTGAACCATGTGTGTCATGAGGCAGCCAGACAACCTGAGATCCATACAGAGAGTGTCATGGACGCGCTGCGCATAGCGCTGCAACTGATCACAGGCGCACTGATCCATTGAGACGTGTTCCAGCTCACAGGCATCCAGCGGTGAACAGACTTGTGCCAATGCGCATGCGCGTGCGCCAATCGTGGAGATCATGCACGCGCGCATGGTAACGCTGCTTTGGCACCCAGTGATCTTTAAAAGGGGCCTCTTCGGAATGCATCCTTGCTGTTTGATCCGCAGCTCATCCTGTAACCTGATCCTGAACCCGCATCTGATCCAGTATCTTCCTGGCTTCCTGACCTCGCTGTTGTCTCCAGTCCTGACCTTTGGCTTGCTTTGACCCTGCTCTGTCTGTCCGTTTGCCTGATCTCCTGTTGCCGATCCTGCCTGAACTTTAACCATCCTCTGCCTGCCGCTTCTGCCTGATTGATCCGCTGTTGTGACCTGTCTAGTCTGACCCTGCTTCTGCCTGCTGTCCTGCACTTGTGCCCATCTTCCTGCTGTCCTGCACCTGTGCGCATCTGTCTGCCACCTCTCAGCATACCTGCATCCACAGCAATCAAGCCTGTTCCTGTCTTTGCCAGCGGAGGACATCATCTTCAGCCAAACAAACCCTGCTGGCCCTCATACCCCACTGTGCTCTGAGGGTCACTGTTCCCACTCCAGTGATCCCGGAATCAGAGCCGTATGAGAGGTCTCCCTCTGCACGTCAGGCTCACCTCCAAGGTACGTGTCAGTATCAAACAGCCATGCCTGAGCCTGCAAGAGGGACCTCTCCCACAGATGAAGTCTGCCAACATATCTCTGCTCTTGCTCAAGTGGTGAAATCTCTCCAGGACAGTAATGTGCATCTGGAAGAGCGAGTGCAACTCCTGGTCACCCCTGCAAACCCTTTTACTGGCCAGATATCCTCAGAGACCACTACCACACTTGCAGCAATGATGTGTTCTCCAGAGCCAAGGGTTCCCATCCAGGAGAAGTTTTCTGGGGACCGGAATAAGTTTCGGGCATTCCGCAATGCCTGAGAACTATATTTCTCACTACAACCCCTGACGTTTACTCAAGAGGCCACCAACGTGGGGTTTGTTATTTCTCTGCTGTAGGGAGAACCTCAGTCCTGGGCCCACCATCTGCTAGAAGATCACCATGTTATACTGGACTCTTTACAAACCTTCTTCAATGCCATGTCATTACTTTATGATGATCCGCAATGGACTTCCACTGCAGAGGCTGCCCTCCATGTGCTCCAGCAAGGCTGCCGAGCGGTCGGGGACTATATTACGGACACGCTGGAGCGCAGATACCCAGTGGAATAGTGCAGCCCTGCGGCATCAGTTTCGTCTTGGCCTGTCTGAAGAATTAAAGGATGAACTAGCCTAAGTCAGTATACCAAGCTCCCTGGAGGCTTTGATCTCCCTGACAATTCAGATGGACCGACGCTTTCGTGAGCACAAGGCAGAGAAAGCAGATCAGCAGATCTGTCCCACCTGGATGTTACCCAGAGTACCAATCAAACGGACTTCAGATCTCACCGGATTTAAGCAGCTTGGATTAATGAGACCCTCTCTATCCTCTGAGGAATGATTACGCCGGCAGCTTAAAAATCTTTGCCTGTGCTGTGGGGAAGCCAGCCACTATGTATACAGCTGTCCAGCAATGTTCCGGAGATGTCTATCCATCTCCCTGTCCAGTTACTCAGCACCTGCTGCCAACACTACGCACTTGTGTCTCTCCATTGTATTCCAACTTCCAGGAAGAACTTTTCCTGGCAATTATCGATTCTGGGGCATGCAGTTGTTTTATTGACCTAAACTTTGCTCACCAACAACTCATTCCACTCCGACCCAGGGCACAAGCACTTTCTATTTTCCTAGCAGACAGGTCCCGCATTAAGTCAGGTCTGGTCACCCAGGAGACCCCTCCACTACCTGTAATCACTGCCACAGACCACAAGGAACTGTTAAGTCTGGATGCAATCGCATCCCCGCTATTCCCAGTCATTCTAGGTCTGCCATGGCTTCAGGCCCATAATCCACAAATTGACTGGGGTTCCGGAAGTATCAAGTTCCAATCTTCCTATTGCCGGGAACATTGCCTGCCCACACCTCTGAAAGCTTCTGGCGGGTCGGCAAGCCCAGATCGTGGGTTCCCAACCCGCCATCCCTCAAGCATCAGTGTGAAGAATGGAGTTGGCACTAGAGGAAGCAGAGCTGATGCTTCCTGTATAGCAGCTGGAGTGATACCAAATGTACTCCGCCTGTTACAGGAGCGATACAGAAAGCAGCTTCCTCCAGCGCCGGCTCCTGTCACACTGATGCTCGGGGATGGTGGGTAGGCCGCTTGAATGGACTTACCCCCCAGGCCTAAGGCTGCCAGCCCTCCCCTACACATGGGAACTGGAAAATGCTATCCCTGATTTGTGAAGCGGAAGCTGGATAGTCTCTAGGGAAGCATGAGAAGGAGCCTGCTGTCATAGAAAGTAGATACAGAAGATGGTAAATGAGATCTGGAAGATGGTAATGGTCAGGATATACAGTGAAGGTGTTTTGGAAGAAATATCATCTTCAATAAATTACTGGTACCTCTGTCAGTGGATCTACTTTTAAACCTGAGAAATTTCCTTGTATTACAGAGTTGTACTGAAGATGTGATGTTTAGTTTGCCCTGACAAATATTTTACATGTTAAAGGATACTTTCACCTGTAGGAGCATGTTACATGTTATACCCACCTCGCGCAGCCAGTGCTCCCCGTTTTGTGACAGCAGGCGGGGAATCTGTTCCTCTCACTTGCTGTCACAATTTGAAAACAGTTTCCTATGAATGAATGAACAACAATACCTTCAGCCACCACGGCACACAGCTTGTAGTTCTCAATGAGCTGGTTCTGGTGAAAACTCTCATAGTTCATTGATTCTTCCTGCAGACTAGTAACTGTCTGCCTGTAAGGGAGGTACGGGCTGACAACTGACTGAGAGTCTGCAGGATCCTGACATTGCAACTGCAATCTGTTGATTACAAGTACAATGCAGTGTAAACAAATAAATGCACATTGTTTAACTGCAAAATCATGTGGATTTATTATTGTTTTAAAAAAGGTGAATTTATCCTTTCAGGGTAGGTCAGATGCGTGGGTACTGATAGTGTAATTCACATTCACAATCACAAGAGGCATGGAAGAGCTCAGCTATGAGGAACCATAAACTGAACTGAATTTATTCTCTCTTGAGAAGAGGAGATTAAGGGGGGATATGATAAAAATGTACAAATACATAAGTGATCCATAAGATGAACTTGGTGTTGAGTTATTCACTTTAACTACTTGCCTACCAGACAGATTCTGACATTTCTCTGCTACATGTAAATGTCATATTTTTTTGCTAGAAAATTACATAGAACCCCCAAACATTATATATGTTTTTTTTAGCAGAGACCCTAGACAATAAAATGGCGGTCGTTGCAACTTTTTATCTTGGACAGTATTTGCGCAGCAATTTTTCAAACATGTTTTTTTGGAGAAAAAAAATATTTCATACATTAAGAAAGAAAAACAGTAAAGTTAGCCCAATTTTTTTGCATAATGTGAAAGATGATGTTACGCCAAGTATATAGATACCTAAGATGTCACGCTTCTAAATTGCACACACTCGTGGAATGGCGCCAAACTTCAGTACTTAAAAATCCCCATAGGTGACGCTTTAACATTTTTTACTGGTTACATGTTTTGAATAAAGAGAAGGTCTAGGGCTAGAATTGTTGCTCTCGCTCCAACGTTCGCGGCGATACCTCGCATGTGTGGTTTGAACACAGTTTACATAGGTGGGCGCCACCTATGTATGCGTTCACTTCTGCGCGCAAGCTCAGTGGGATGGGGCACATTAATTTTTCTTTTTCCTGTTAATTTTACTTTTATTTTTCCAGTTTGACACTTTCTTTTTACATTTTTTTAATCACTTTTATTCCTAATAACAAAGAATGTAAACATCCCTGGTAATAGGAATAAGCATGACAGGTCCTCTTTATAGTGAGATATGGGGTCAATAAGTCCCCACATCTCACCTATAGGCTGGGAAGCCCGAAATAAAAAAAAAGATCTCAGCTTCCCAGCCGAGGCGGCGCCATTTTCTCAAATGCAGGGGCCGGATGTGACGTCATAACATTGCGCCCGGCCTCCGAACGATCAGAGAGACTCCAGGGACCATCTGGTCCATGGTAAGTCTCTGTGGTCAGCATCCGGCGCCAGCGGTTCCCTTCTCCGACTCAGCGATGGCAGGGGTAGGTCGGTAGAAGCATGTCCCCTCTCACCACCTGTAGGAACGATCAAGCGGCTGAACCGTTATGATCATTCTTATGGTGTAGGGAATCGCTGGCTGTAAAAGAAGATATCTGAATGTTGCCTGTAGCTGCAGGCATTATTCAGATATCACCGCTCAAAGTCTGCGACGCCATATGACGTTACATGGGCGGCAAGCGGTTAAGGTCATCACAGAGGACAAGGGGCATTCTTTAAGTCTGGAGGAAAAGAGATTTCATCTCCAAATACAGAAAGGCTTCTTCACAGTAATGCCCCGTACACACGATAGGACATTCCGACAACAAAATCCATGGATTTTTTCCGATGGATGTTGCCTCAAACTTGTCTTGTATACACACGGTCACACAAATCTTGTCGGAAATTCCGAACGTCAAGAACGCGTATAACACGTGCGACGAGCTGAGAAAAAGGTAGTTCAATAGCCAGTGCGGCTCTTCTGCTTGATTCTAAGCATGCGCGGAACTTTGTGCGGCGGAATTGTGTACACACGATCAGAATTTAAGGCAACGGATTTTGTCGGAAAATTTGAGATCCAGATTTCGGATTTTGTCAGAAAATTTGAGATCCAGATCTCAAATTTTGTGTGACAGAAATTCCGATGGAAAATGTCCGATGGAGCCTACACACGGTCGGAATTTCCAACAACAAGCTCCCATCGAACATTTTCCGTCGGAAAATCCGACCGTGTGTACAGGGCATAAGAGCTGTGAAAATAGACTCCCTCAAGAGGTGGAGGTCTGCTTAGTAGATTGTTTTAAGAAATGCCTGGATTCTTTCCTAGATAAACATAATATAACTGGATACTAATATTTATAAGTAAAGTTAATCCAGGGAATGTCTGATTGCCTCTTGGGGGATCAGGAAGGAATTTTTTTCCCTGCTGGAGCAAATTGGATCAGGGATTGACATTGTGGACTTATAAATCCCCTACCTGTACTCAACCCCTATCCCACTTTATAGTACCTCTTAACCTGATACCATTCCTGGAGTCAACTCTTTTTCTCTTTATATATCCATCACCCTAATAATGTCCCATGAACTATTCCTTCTGATCTCCCTACCCCATCCAACCCACAACAACATCTCAATTGCTTTGGCAATACTAAAATGTATTTGGTCCTGCCAATAAAGCTTAAAGGTTTAAAGCTTAAAGGCTAAATTCACCTTTAAAAAATAATAAATGCACATATTTTTGCAGCTGTTGACTTTTTATTTGTTTGAAAGCCAAATAATTCCGGTAGGCACCCAATCTCACATTTACCCTCACTGGATTTTCATAGTGTTCTTTCTCTAGAGTTAGCCCTTTTTGCACTTATGTATGTAAACAGAGGAAAGTAAAGAGAACTCTTTTTACTTACTCATGTAGCGCTGGTAGATTTTTTCCACCTACGGCTTGTAGGTAAATTTAGTGGATCATCTGTGCTGTACATTCAGATTTAATCTCATGTTAGTTTAGCATCTGTTCCAGCTTGGCTGTGTTGCGTGCAGTTTCACATTGTGCCTGTGGGTGTCGTTGTCATCAAGGGGCAGTGTTGGAAAGCAACAACCTGAAGTGTATGGGTGCTCTTCTGTCCCGGAGATAACTCGGCGGAGGTGGTCTTCCGAGTTGCATTCTGGGAGAGGGTTTTTATGGGACAGACGCCATGTTTCGGAGACCTTTTTGCCTCGTGACCCTCCTGGCCTAGAGGTATGTGTCAGTGAGTGCTATCTCGTGGCCATCCGGCTTGGAGGGTTGCGTTGCTGCAGCCAGGCGAGTAGACCCAGAAGCCTGTCTGGGGCCTGCTATGGCTGGGATGGTCCTGTGCTGTCTGTCCTGCGGGAAGAAGCCGGACAACCGGGAAGATCCAGGGGAGGACCCATTTGGAAGAGATCATGCAAGGCTGGTCTGGAGAGGGGCCTGGTGACTCGATTGGAGGACATATCCTAAACTACACTACCGCACAAGTACTGCCGGGTTGGCTTAAAGGTTCTGGTACTGTGTTTGCTAGTCATCAAAAACTACTACATCCTGTGGCAGAGGATGGTATGAGTTTGTCTGTGGCAGAGACTTTTTGTTCGTGCTGCGTTCCAGTTGCTAGGTTAGTGAGAGAAACCTATCCGGGCGGGCAAAGATTTATTTCTAAGTTGAGGATTCATTCATCCTAAAGATCTAAATTCCTTGACGCTACGCCAAGAAAAGGTATTTGAACATCCCTGCAACTCTCCTTCTACCTCTTTCCTGCTAATTCTCCAGTTATCCCCATTAAAGCATTGAAAAAGTCCTTAAGTGACTGGTGCCTACATTGCCTCATAGTAAGCTTAACAGGAACCCCTAGACCCGGTATTGGTGAAATTACAGGTAACAAGGTGACGGCAACAGCCCACTTTAAATCAGCAGCTCCACCGTGAGTTCGTGCTACACTCACAAGATTTGATTTTTTTTAAATCAAATTTATATACATCCTATGCCACAACTTTGGTCTTTATGCTAGCTATGCACATGAAACACACTATATTGTCAAAAGTATTGGGACGCCTGCCTTTACATGCACATGAACATAAATGCCATCCCAGTCTTAGTCTGTAGGGTTCAATATTGAGTTGGTCCACCCTTTGCAGCTATAACAGCTTCAACTCTTCTGGGAAGGCTGTCCACAAGGTTTAGGAGTGTGTCTATGGGAATGTTCTTCCACAAGTGCATTTGTGAGGTCAGACACTGATGTTGAACGAGAAGGGCTGTCTCACAGTCTCTGCTCTAATTCATCCCGAAGGTGTTCTATGAGGTTGAGTTCAGGACACTTTGCAGGCCAGTCAAGTTCCTCCACCCCAAACTCACTCAACCATGTCTATATGGAGCTTACTTTGTGCACTGGGCCAAATCATTTGGTGGAGGGGGGGGGGATTATAGTGTGGGGTTGCAGTTCAGGGGTTGGGCTTGGCCCCTTATTTCAAGTGACGGAAACTCTTAAGGCGTCAGCATACCAAGACATTTTGGATAATTTCATGCTCCCAACTTTGTGGAAACAGTTTGGGGATGGCCCCTTCCTGTTCCAACATGACTGCGCACCAGTGCATAAAGCAAGGTCCATAAAGACATGGATTTGGGGTGGAGGAACTTGACTGGCCTGGTCATGACTTCAACCCGATAGGACACCTTTTGGATGAACTAGAGTTGGTTATATTGAACCCTACAGACTAAGACTGGGATGCCATTAAAGTTCATTTGCGTGTAAAAGCAGGCGTCCCAATACTTTTGACAATATAGTGTATGAAAACAAGTTTGTTCTTGGATAGTCCTTATTTCTCATCTAGTTACTTTTTAAAAGCTATGGTAAATCATGCACAGAATATTTAGGCAAATCGATACAAGTGCATCTTATTAAAGCTTTGTGCATGAAAACAAAATATGTGTTTGGGACATCTCTAAATCATTTTCCAAAGCCAAAATAATTAAAGTGTACTTTGACATCATGGATTCATTTATAGGGAAGCAATAGTCTCCAGTCACTGGCCTTCATTTTCCAAAACAAATCAAAGAAGAGTTGTTTATAACAAGGTAGTAAACCCATAAGGAGGATAGGATAAGCTATGATGGGAAAATAATTAATTGTGGGGACAGTGACAGCAAGACACATGAGCAAACTTGAATTTGACAAAAAGTAATGCCGCTATGCTTACAAATAAAATAAATACATTGGATGTAATCTATTCCAGTTAATGCATGTATTCTGTTTCCATTATTTCTAGTTTGCCTATTATTGTAGAATTATTAGACTTAGACTAATAATTAGACTACATTTTCTATTTCAAAGCACTATTTCATGGTTAGCATGTCTGCCTTGCAACACCAGGGTCCCCAGTTTGAGTCCCGGCCAAGATATTATCTGCATGGAGTTTGCATGTTCTCTGTTTCCTCCCACACGCCAAAAACATTCAGGTAGTTAAATTGGCTTCTGTGCAAAATTGACCATAGCATGATATTTTCCTGACCGTGCACAAGATGGCTGCCCTACCATCTGCCCCAGCAGTAGATAAAGTACTTTTAGCCAGCAGGGAGAAAAGTTACATAAATTAAATGAAAATTTTGAGTTCCCTTTAAAGGATACGTTTAGCCCGGGTTCACACCTATGCGAATTAGATGTGCGTTTCCCCGCATCTAATTCGCATAGTAGGAGAATGTGACTGGCTCCCTATGGAGCCGATTCACATATCTCCGGGGTGGCTGCGGAGCGCACTGCACAAAAACGCTGTGCGTCTTTGGCTCCGTTTCAGGGCCAAATTCAGGCATAGAATCGGCCCTGATTCGTCCCTGAAACGGGGAACAGGGACGCACAGCGCTCCTGTGCGATCCGCAGCCCGGTATAGTGTGAACCCGGGCTTAATGTTGGGAGCATGTGATGCGTTACACCTATATTTAGGGCCATCTTATCACAAAGGCACTGCTCAGGGGCCCCAAGCAGGGGGAATCGCGTGTTTTGAGTGGGTCATCAGTGCAGCGGGTGGAGGAAATGATTACAATCGTTATTTTGTGGCTCTCACTGCAGCAGCTGAAAGCCGGCATTTCCTGATCTCTTCCGCCAGCATTCAGCTGCTGCAGGGTGATCCACAAAAGATTGATTCCAGCATTTTCCCCCAACCACCCTACTGATCATTATCATATTCCTCCCTGCTGCCTGGGCCTCCCTGTGAGCCCCCACCTCCCCCCTTCCCCTGTGTCCTGTTCATTCATCTGCAGTGCAGCTGAGGCTGCAGAAAGAAACTGGGGAATGTGATGTCAAAACCTTTGTGTTTTCTTCATTGGCTTTCTCTGTCTCAAAAGTGAGACTTCAGTCTGTTTATACCCCTGATATCTCACCAAAGACCCCCCCCCCCAACAACGGTGTTGTGAAACAAATGTAAACAAATATTTTTAATTTTAAAAAAAAAACTTAGTAAAAATATTATCAAATGCCCAATATGTAGTATAACTGAGCCACACCCACTGTTTGCTTTTGCTCGCCTAGCACGCTGCAAGTAACTATCTCCTTGGTAGGGACCCCAGTGCATTTTTTTGCCCAGGGGCCCATGATGCTGTGAAGGTGACACTGCCTATACTTAGGGTGTAACCTGTAACATGGTCCAGCAGCCCCCCCCCCCCCCGTGTTATTCTGTCACAGAGTTTTATGAATAAATGAACTTCTACTACCATCTGCCATTCTGGCAGAAGGCTTGTAGTTCGGAATGAACTGCGAGGGCGAAGGTGAAGTGGGGTGGTGAGGTCACAATATCCACCTTAATCAATCAGAATATGCCTTGTGTTCAAGAGAAAGATGCAAGGTGTTCTGTGAAAGGTGCCTGTGCCAAGACAGCGACTCCTTGTGCAGCAAGAACCCGGAAGATAGTGGCAACTAATAAAGCAATGGCTCCTATAGACCACAAGGATCCTATATTTACCTATAGTTACGAAAAATGTATATTTACATTAGTAAAAGCTGGACCAATGTAACTATGAAAAAAAAAAATCCATTCTCAAAATTTTCTTCTGTGAGCTGGTTTTCGGCCATCTTCATTGCCCACTTGGATAGCCTCACTCATATGCTCACACAGAAGCTACTCAACCCAGCATAATGTACGCACCGCTCAGGCAGCTGATGAGTTGCTAACTGCTGCAGGTACCTCGCCCCACCTCGCCATGGTGAATAAACAAATGAAGGAAAAAGGATTTCTGCATACCACAATGGAATCAAAGCCTTAAAAACTCTTTATTGTCACCGTGCCAGACAAACAGGAGCACTGTTGATGCGTTTCACACAAACAATTCGTGTTTAGTCATGAATAAGCACAAATTGTGTGAAACCTGTCAACAGTGCTCCTGTTGTTTGTCTGGCACGGTGAGAATAAAGAGTTTTAAAAGCTTTGATTCCTTTGTGGTGTGCAGCCATTTTTTTTTTCATTTACTCAACCCAGCACACAGGGATCGGGCCTATGCTATAATCTGAACTGAGCATGCACAGCTCAGTTTACATTCTGGGGAACTCTGAGTGCAGGCAGGTAGGTGCATCTTATTGCAGAAAAGACAATGCATAAAAGAGCCTGCTTGCAGTGAATAACTGCATAAATTTAATTTTGCTTTAAGTTCCACTGTCAGATATCTATTTACTTCTAAGTATCCCATACATATATAATATACATTGTTTCCTGTGCAGCACTAAAGTATATCTACACCCAAGAACAAAAAAATGTATATTCTTATATGTGATGGCTACATTACTTTATTTCAGGCTAACTACATATTCTGCAAGTACAGAAAAATACCTGTTGGTACAAATAAACACATACAGGAAGGCCTGAGAAAAGAGCATGCATGCTCCGCAAACGCATAGCTGCCCAAGCCGCATCATTGGTGACGTCACATCCGTCTACTGTGCTGTACCTGTTGGGGACACGTCAAAGTAATGTATAGCGTTCCCTTCCTTCTATCCCGGTGGGATTCAAACTCCTTGGATGTCCGAAAGTGGAGCATCATTTACATTACTTTCTTGTAAGTTGCTCATTGTATCTCAATAAATCCTGCTTTTATTAACCACTACACTTAGATGGCGCTTGTCTGTCTTCTTGTTTTTGTATGCACAGCATGTAGTATTGCTTCAGAGCACCATTCAAACTGTTGAACTGTCCACAGAACCAATAGATGTCTAAAAACATTCCTTGGATTGATGAGAACTTCTTATGCAGCGTACACATGGTCTGACTTTTCGACCGGACTTGTCCGACGGATGCTGACGGACCAAATCCGGCGGACAATCCGATCGTGTGTGGGCTTCACCGAACCTTCAGCGGACTTTTCCAGTCGCAAATCTAACGGACCTTAGATTTGGAACATGCTTCAAATCTTTACGTCGTAACTCCGCCGGACCCAGAAATCCTCTCGTCTGTATGCTAGTCCGACGGACAAAAACCGACGCTAGGGCAGTTATTGGCTACTGGCTATCAACTTCCTTATTTTAGTCCAGTGTATGTCATCACGTACGAATCCATCGGACTTTGGTGTGATCGTGTGTAAGCAAGTCTGTTTGTTAAAAAGTCAGTCGGAAGTCAGTCAAAAGTCCGCTGTAAAGTCTGTCGGACCAGTCCGGTCGAAAGGTCCAACCATGTGTACGTGGCCTTAGAGTAGACACTCTATGCATTGTATTGCAGGGAAGCTCCTTTCTTACTGGGATCCCTGGTGTCTTCTGGCTTTATATGTCATGACATAAAATATCACTTCTAATGCACAGCTAAGAAAAACTGGGCTGAGAATTATACAGTTATCCTGGCTGGCAAAATGAACATGTCCATTGAAGTCACCTTAACCCCTAGTTGATTCAGGGAAAGGCAAACACCCATATAAAGGGTGATCCATGTATTCTAACAAAGAAAAAACCCTCTTAACCCCAAAAAACAGCCAGGAGGCTAAATGGGTCAACATTCTGCTATGTGTTACCTATAAATACATTTTTAACTACCGTATTTATATGTTGTCCTTTCAGAGATTCATCCAACCTTTCTTTTAAGCAATTAGTTTGTGAAACATTATTCCACTTTTAAATAGCTCTTACAGTAAAGAAACCTTTCCATATAAGTTACATATTTTTCCCCTTCGTGTGCCAGTCTGTCTCTAATAGGACAATATCCCATAATGCACTGTTCCAACTTTGAAGCATTGTCTAAATAGAGTAAGAAGCAGCCACACAACTTCAGTCCATGGGGTTGAGGCAACTAAGCCGCGAAAATTCACTCTGTACAAAATTCCCAATTATGTGCAAGGAAAATGAGAAGAAAAACCCACAATATTCTTGCTTGCACTTGATTGGGTGGTGAAAGCCAGAGGAACATCACCTTATTCACTAAGCTAAGAAAATGACCTTGCAAACTGCTAATGCCCTTGCAAAGTGCAACTGCAAAGTGATCCACCCATTTGCCTTAAGAAAATCAACCCTACTGTAGCCCTTCAATAATTTGTACCTGATGCTTGAAGAGGTAACGGGGTTGATTAACTAAAGGCAAATAGGCTGCTCACTTTTAAGGGAAGTTGCACTTCAGAAAGAAATTTTCCCCAGAGCATGATGAATGCAGTGAAATTTCAATTTGCAAAGAATACTTAATCACATTTAAGGTAATAAAAAAAAACATCCTTGCAGTTGCACATAATTGGATGACAAAAGTCAGCAGAGCTTTACTTCATTTGCTAAGCTAAGGTAAAAATTGCCCTGCTGAAAGCCTTTTTCCCTTTAGTACATCAACCCCACAAATCCAAACAGAAACATGAAAAAGCAGTACTTTCCAAAAGTATAAGATCAGTAACCAAGCAGAGTTCTTATGATCCAAACCAAACTGTTAAATCATAGCTTTTATTAAGGCTTCATTACATTTTTTAGCCCAATCAGTTTCATACATGCAGTGCTTTATCCACCTGAGTCTGTATGCATGAAATCAGTTGGGATTCTTTTTCTCTCCCTGTCAGTGAAACTCAGATTGAAATACTGGAAAGCACACCAGAATTGATAAAGATCTGTGAGTCCCCCCTTTACTCAAGATCTTTGTGCCCCCCCAAGACTGACTGTAAACCACAGCTCCCTAGAGTGATGGCTACCCACAGCGCTTCCTACACTAATGACAAATTATGACTTTCTCACCTGATAAGCACCTGATTTCTCTCAAATTATTATTATAATACAGGATTTATATAGTGGCAATAGTTTGTGCAGCGCAGCGCTTTACAAAATAAAGGGAGATGGTACATTTACAATATAATTCAATACAAGAGGGTTCTAAGGGCCCTGCTCGTGAGAGCTTTCAGTCTAAAAGTATTCATTCCTTACTTTGTTTTCCCTGGGTTCTGCATTTAAATAAAACCTGACACAGCATTTGCATATAAAATAGATGTGAACCCCAAAAACTGCAATTTTATGTTTTTTTCCTTTTTCTATTTGCAGTTCACAACTTAAAAAGGGCCCGCTGGTTTGCCCCAAGTTATTTTCCAAGATTAGAGTAGTAGCAGCCAGGCACAACACAACAGTCACTCTTCTGGCTCAGTGAACAATCTAGGGGTTGCCTTTTTGTAATTTATTGCTGAATAACTTGGATAGGGTCTAGTTTTCTGTGGGATTCTCCATTCAAGCAATACATTGAGGAGACTCTTTACTGTAATACTACTTTTTAGTACAGTTCCTCCAGCAAAGGTCCAAAAAAATGGACAACACCAAGGTGCCTTCAGTAATGTCCAAGGCCAGGCAACACTAGGATTGATATGCTAGGAATATCAGTAGCAACAGTCACTAGGATCCTTCTCTTAGGTCTGTACGCACAATGTCCCTAAATAATTGGATGCCTTACTCCAATATTAGTCAGATAATTCCTCAGTGGGTCTTCCAGACTAGATATTCAGTGAAATCCTTTGCTTAGCTTCAACGTTTTTTTTTCTTTTAGCAGAACAGGCCACCCAACTCTGTCACATCTGGGACCTTGATGAGCACAGATAGATATTTCAGTTGAGCAGCAGACCTCCAGGCTGGGAATTTTTCCTGGATAAGAACAAGACTGCTCTAGACCACAGACTATTTATGTGCTCTGCAACCACCTACTGGGCACACCTCTCCAGGGATTGGCTGAGACCCATAAATGTTCAGGCTACTCATTTGACCTGCTCCACTCCTATGTTCTGGAACTTTCCAGAAGGCAGGAAGAAGCAATAAAACTCTGCAGCCTGTGAGACCCTGATCAGTCTAAATAACCAGCAGCTGCTACACTAATTACAGAAGAGCAGAAAAAAGACTACATTTACCTAGCAACCTATATAGGAGGGTGCTGTGTGTTGAAACAGCCATTGGTGGTTTTGTTTGTAAGCCCATGTAACAGAGTGACAACACACAAGCATAATTTGGAGACAGGGACAAAGCATTGTCACTGGCAAGATCACCAGGTATTATTTGAATTAAAGATTTAGAACCCAACCCTATCCCCCGCTCTGTCCAGCTCCGGTGCTGACACTCCAGTCTGTGAATGGTCCCTTGGTGGCATCATGTTAAATGCTGGGCTATTAACCCTCTATAGTACATGGTGGGTGCAAGCATGCTACTGCAGCCAGGAGTTCCTTACCCATTTAAGGACCGCCCTATGTACATATACTGTGGTAGGGCGGCCCTTACCTGTACGTGATTTCTCTCCTCGGCTCTGGAGCGCATGTGCTGCTGGATCCCCGCTCCCACCTGCCCCCGCTATCATTCACAGGAGAGGCAAAACGGTTGTCTGCCTAGGAAAACAAGGCAGACCGCAGTTCTGCGAGGGAGGAAAATGGAGATCTTGTGTTTTTGCTAAGCAGAAACACAGATCTCTGTTTTCCTCCAGTCACAGCATTCCCCCCACAGTTAGAAAGCACTCCCTAGGAGCAGACTTAACCCTTTGATTACCACTGATGTTAACCCCTTCCCTGCCCGTGTCATTTATACAGTGACAGTGCATTTTGTTTAAGCACTGATCACTGGATTGGTGTCACTGGTCCCCAAAAAGTGTCAGTGTCCACCGCAATGTCGCAGTCCTGCCAAAAAATCGCTGATCGCCACCATTACTAGTAAAAACAATAAAGAAAATAAAAAGGTCCATAAATCTATCCCATAGTTTGTAGACGCTATTACTTTTGCACAAACCAATCAATATATGCTTATTGGGATTTTTTTTACCAAAGCAGAATACATATTTACCTAAATTGATGAATAAATTCGATTTTTAAAACATTTTTATTGGATATGTTTTATAGCAGAAAGTAAAAAAAATATTGTTTTTTTAAAAAATTGTCGGTCTTTTTTTTTGTTTATAGCGCAAAAAACTAAAAACCACAGCTGATCAAATACCACCAAAAGAAAGCTCTATTTGTGGGAAAAAAAGGAGATTATTTTTATTTGGGTACAACGTTGCACGACCGTACAATTGTCAGTTAAAGCAACGCAGTGCAGTATCGCAAAAAATAGCCTGGTCAGAAAGGGGGTAAAACCTTCCGGCGCTGAAGTGGTTAAAGAGGAATCTGCAGAGGACTGGTCACACCACTGCATGGACCTTTCTGAACCATCCAGTACTACATCTTGTATTTCTCTTTTTTGCAGTGCCCCTAGACATTACGAGCATTTAACTGCTAACTTCAGTTTTTTTTTTTCTAATTCCTGGAGTTGGTCTTTAAAAATATTACAAAATATTTATAAAATGACAATAATTAAATAATAATAATAATAATTAAAGCTATTATATGATTTCATTGATTGGGTTTACATATACATAAACGTACTAATACTCCTTTTACCCGTCAGTGGTCATAATGTTATGGCTAATCAGTGTATATTACTTAGGATATATTATATACTTTATTAATTTTACCAGGACATAAGCACTTTATACATTTATAACATTTTTCTTAGGTATTATATATTTGTAAATGTGATTTGGAGCTTCTTTACATAAGGCAGTGTGCTTTATGGAATTACTGGCCCTCTGAGGGTGGTAACCTTTGCTTCTTAATGCGTGCAGTCATATGGCTCCAAGCGCTAATCGAGGGCCTTCTTGTCCATGCACACTACATGGAAGTGCAGTCCAGCTGTGTTCCACACCTCCTCATTACATGCACTGGCAGAAAATCAGGGAGGGGAGGGGGAGCACTTGGAAAGGTCACATTAATAATACACGCTAGAGGATGCCTTCGGATATGTATTTTTCATGAAACTTTCATTTCCACCAATCTATTTTGCATAGTAAATCAACGCCTGTATGAATGATATATTTAGTCTGCCTGATACCAGAGTCTGTTGAAATAGAAGAAACGTAGACTTAGATATGCTTCCTCCGTACTAGCTTGTCTGTAGACTGTGCACTCTTGGGAGCATACAGCTTTATTCAGTGTGCCAGCTTTTTATGCCTTCTCTATTGAGTATTCCTTTGTTTAAAATGAAAGCTGAACTGGAGGCAAAAAACTTACAAGGTTGAAATACAAGCATGTGAATTGTTTCAACTTGTCTCCAGCCAGTCTTGCGTCCAGGTACCAATGCCAGCAAGCACCGCTTGGCCCTGTACCTCCCTGCAGACTTCACTGCAGTTAACAATACAGCTTGGTCTAGGACCCTCTCCAGCCGATGACTAGACAGTGAAGGAACAGCAAGACACTGATAAAGTTGTCCTTCTGCTCTTCCATTTATTTGCATGTTTATCATTAAAATAACAGTACTCTGCTAAATTGTACAACTTTTGGATGGCTTACAGTGCCGAATCCCCCCCCCATTTTAGTCTAAGCGGGTCATTGATTACATGGTGGTGCTGTGGTTGGTGAATACCTTCAAGCTGTTCTAAATAGGTTCTAGTTCTGCTAAACCACCAACTTCATTAATTCGATATGTTTCCCCACATTTTTAAAGATTTCTTCCAAAAACATTGGTTTTATACCACTTTATAAAAGAATATCAGAAGATTATTTGTCACCCCAAATGCCTAAGGGTAAAACAAGTCTAAATGCCTAAGCACAATTTTCAACTTTGACATGTGTTAGTAAAACCGTACATATCATCACAACTACTTTGTGTATCCAGATGGATAATACCTTCTTTTTTTTCAGGACAAATTGGGCTTTCATTTGGTGGTAAATGGTAATGTATATCTCCTGATTTTTTTTTTTTGTTATCAAAGGGAACCTGGCCCAACATAGTAAATACAAATCATTTGTTTTACAAATATCTGTATATTTCTTGGTGCTTCCACCAAATAACCCAAATTAAATTCTCCTGCTTCTGACGATTGCAGCGATACCACATATGTGCATGTTAGTTGTTGTATGTATCCGTAGTACAGCCCAAAAACAATCATGCACATTTTTTTTTTTTAATCCTACCTAAAACACACTGACACTAACTGACACTAATTTAAAAAAAATAATGCATCTCTTCCCTCCATTCACTGAGAAAGAAAACACAGAGATGGGCTTCACAGTGACTGATCACTGTGATAGCCAATCAGAGGCTATCACAGCGGGTAGGTGACCTGGAATTGGGAGTTACCGGTCCCAATCGTTTTAATGGGGCCCAGGGCTTACGGTGCGACGCTGGTCTCTGTTTTGGTAGCGCACCATGTGGCGCGCTCCCAGCACAAAGGAACATACACAAATATGCGGCCCCACGTAAAAAAGCCCAGTCTAGTGGGGCCACATATTTGTGTTACGTCGGCATGAAGGGGTTTAATTGGTCACAGTGGTCAAGTTTAGAAGGGCCAATAATGGAGGTTTTCTTATGTGCCAGTCCTTTCCTCATAAAAGTCAGGGTTCCCAGCAGCCTTTTGTCATTGTGTGTTGGAGACTCAGCGTAAATAGGGAGACATGACATACAGTGAGGGAAAAAAGTACTTGATCCCCTGCTGATTTTGTAAATTTCTCCACTGACAAAGAAATGATCAGTTTATAATTTTTGTTTCCTTTGTTGCCTTGGCCGTGTTTTTGGGCCATTCCAGCTTTGTGTAGGTCTACAATCTTGTCCCTGACATCCTTAGATGCTTTTTGGTCTTGGCCACTGTGGAGAGATTGGAATCTGATTGATTGCCTCTGTGGACAGGTGTCTTTTATATAGGTAACAAGCTGAGATTAGGAGCACTCCCTTTAAGAGTGCTCATTACCTATATAGAAGACACCTGGGAGCCAGAAATCTTCCTGATTGAGAGGGGATCAAATACTTATTTCACTCATTAAAATGATCAATAAATAAATAATCAATTTATTTTTTTGAAATGCGTTTTCTGGATATTTTTGTTGTTTTTCTGTCTCTCACTGTTAAAATAAACCTACCATTAAAATTATAGACTGATCATTTCTTTGTCAGTGGGCAAACGTACAAAATCAGAAGGGGATCAAATACTTTTTTCCTCACTGTCTTCAGAAAAAGATGGTTGCTGCTATACTATACACAGTCAGTGTGTGTTATGCTATGTTACAGTAATTTGCAGTGTGGTGGGCTACACGGTGTGTACTCCCAAACCTCCTGTCCATCCTCCTGCATATGTTCACTGTGCTCTATTGTGCTACATTACTGTGAATTTCAGTGTGGTGGTCTACATATTATTGTATACCCCCTTCTGTGTTCACAGTGTTCTATTTTTTATTTCAAGATACAGATCCATTGATTTAATTAACTAGCTTCACTAGCCCTTATTAATAGGGTTTACCAATACGGTGAGCTCATACCCTATTGGGTGTCTGGTGGCTGTTTGCATGTACTTTTTGGGCTGGAATGGCAGCTATCACTGGCACTGATATTTTGGATTTTATTGTTTGCACATTTTCTTCACTGAATTTGGAATTTTACTGGCACTGTAATGTGGGCTTTATTGTCTGGACAATTTCCTCACTGAATTTGGATTTGCACTTTGCCTTTTAATATTATATAGAATTATGATTTATGTGTCATATATTTTTTGATGGTCATAATTTATTTGAGTATTATATCACATTTTATTAATTAGTGTGTATTAGCGCAGTGCTATACAAATAGATCTCATGTAAATATTTCGGGCTGTTGTCTCCAAAATAATAACTCTAATTTTTATTTCACTATAAAACCTGCCAGGTCTTTTCCTCCTAAACTCTGGTCTACTAGGGCTGCTTCTATGGTGTGCATAGAGTCTGTACAATATGTATTGCTATTGTCACTTTAATTTAACAATCTAACTTTTATTTCACAATAAAACCTGCATGGTCTCTCCTTCTGAAATTATTATATTATTATTATTATACAGTATTTATATAGCACCAACAGTTTGCGCAGCGCTTTACAACATGAGGGCAGACAGTACAGTTACAATACAAATCAATACAGGAGGGATCAGAGGGCCCTGCTCATTAGAGCTTACAATCTAGAAGGGAGGGTCAAGTGGAAAAAAAGGTAATACCTGTGGGGGGTGAGCTGTTGGAGAAAATGAAAATACAGTTGTTAGGTGGGGGTAGGATAGGCTTCTCTGAAGAGAAGGGTATTCAGGGATCGTCTAAAAACTAATAGAGTAGGAGATAAGCGGACAAGTTGGGGTAAGTCATTCCATAGGATTGGAGAGGCTTTGGAAAAGTCCTGGAGGCGAGCATGGTAGGAGGTGACGAGGGAGCTAGAGAGCAGGGGGTCTTGAGGGGAACGAAGAGAACAAGTAGGTTGGTATTTAGAGACTAGGCTAGTGATGTAGCTGGGGGCTAAATTGTGGATGGCTTTGTAAGTAGTTGTTAGTATTTTGAATTTAATTTGTTGGGTGAAATAGCAGCCTAGTAAGGCCACCTTTTCTATTATTCTGCTAATGTTTATTATGCTACTGTAATGCTAGTGTTGGAGAACATTCTAGAAAATAGTGGGCGGCGGTTAGGAGGGGCTGCATTGAATATTATTTATGGACCCTCATCCAATCCCCTGGCAGTGGACTGGGAAACCCATAAATAGACATGGGCCATGGCAGCATAGGGGAGTCGAGTGGAAGTTGGAGAAGCAGTGCTGAGGAAGGTTGTCAGTGGCCCTAGGATCCCACAACAGGAGGCAGTTGGAGGGATTCAAGCTGGAGAGGCAGCGGAGAGCAAGGAGAGACAGTGAGTACCTTAGTACGGTGCAGGGATAGACAAAGGGAAGAGACTGCCAGCTGTAGCAGTGCTGTCTTGAAGACAGCGGTGTGCCAAGTCTTCATCAACATTGCCCTGGGGAAATCACCATGTGCATGTCAGTGGGGAGGACCGGGAACAGGAAGACAGCCAGGTGTGGCTGGTGTCAGCCAGGTGGACTAGCATTTTCTGCAAGCAGGTCTGGGATCAGTGGCCCCAGGAAAGCAGAAGGAAAGGTTATATGCCATTTCACTCTATTTGTGCTACTTTTCAAGGGACTGAGAGTTCCTGTCTGTAATGGGCTGTTGCTGAACTGACAAGAAGCCTGTCAGTTCCCTCAGGAGTGAATCAGCAGAAGCTGTGCAAAATAGGAACAAGTTTGTGCAGGTGGAAAGCTTAAGAGGAAATAGTAAATAGTGAGTAAGTGTCTCTGAAGTTAAACTGTTGCCGAATTAACAAGTAAAAAAAAGTTGTAAAACCTGTAAAATATATAATATAATGTATATAAATAAAGAAATAAATGTAACACCACGTCTAGTCTACAACAGCTAAATGGCCCATCCAGACTGTCTCCTGCTGTCAGCCCATTATAGGAAGAATTGGGGAAAACTTTGGCCAGGTTAAAGTTGTTACTGCATGCCCTCCCCCTGGGCCTATGATTTCCTCCTCCAGTTCATGACACCTGTCCTTCCCCCTGCTCTGTGACATGGCAAGCAGCTTTTTTTATGTTTTCCAAACTCCTCCCTCTCCTCAATGCCAGCACCACATCTCTTCTCCCATGGCAAGATTAGCAGAGGAGGGGGGAAAAAGGGTGTATTAGCAGTCACCCTGTTGCCCTTAAAGTCACATTTAAAGGTGAACCCTCTCCCTGCTGTGCAGTATTTATAAAAAATGTGTTTTCATTGGTTGATGTCCCCCATGTCAGTGCCCAACTCCCCATGCTCTTTGTTTGTCAGTTTATTTCCTAATAGCCTTGAAAATTGGCCAGAATTGATTTACAAGATTCAACTTTATTTTTGGACTTTATTTTTGGGTTTGGGCAAACAGGACATGAACCTAACCCAGGCCAAATCGCTGATCCCTAGTGCTGCTATGGCAATTTGGGAAAAGAATCATGACTGCACACATAATCATAGCCTAATTACTGTATATTTATAATACATGCACGCTTCAAGCCCCTAGATACACAACTCCTACGCCCTGCGTGTGACGTCAGTTCTGGCGTCATCACGCTGACGTACAGCGTTTACATCTTTGGTGTCTCCTTGGAGGATTTTTTTTGTGCCGCCACTTGAGCATTTGACCAGCTCAGGTGCGGCCCCTCCTCCACGTTCTCACTCACGTGGCGTTGGCGGCATGCATATATACCCCACATTTGGAGCCTAGCTGTGTACTCAGCAGGTCTCTGTCTGGGGTTAACGCACACCAGCATGATGCCTTGCTGGTGGCGATTGGATGCGACTTTGGGGTGAGATTTTTCTTCCCCCTTTTTCCTTGGTGACGCTATCTTGTCTTGTTCTGCTTAGTTTCCTGCCCTATGCTGTCCCCTCACCTTCCCCTGACTTCTAATTTTTTCATTTTTATTTTCTTTGGGCCATATCTGTCACTCAACCCCTGCACTTTCTATATAATCTCATTATTAGTTTTTAGGTACAAACTCTTTAATATTCTGTCATTACTTGTACTCATTTAAACACTTTTTATGGAACTTACTGGGTTCATTATTAATTACTACTATCTACACTATATTACCAATTATAACTATACTATCTATCTATCTATCTATCTATCTATCTATCTATCTATCTATCTATCTATCTATCTATCGATCTATCGATCTATCTATCGATCTATCTATCTACCTACATGTCTGTCTATCTATCTGTATAACTGCATATCTATCTATCTATCTATCTATCTATCTATCTATCTATCTATCTATCTATCTATCTATCTATCTATTATGGGATTTCGTTTGCGCCCCCCTAAAAAAATGGAGCACCAGCTGCCACTGCTATACACATATTTATTACTTTGTCCCCAGATATATCTGTTCCGGCTACCACATTTTATCCTTGTGTGTGGATACTCACACCACACCATGCAATTCTTCAACATACCCAAAGTCGCATTCATGCATCATGTCACCTCAGCTCCCATGGAGAGGCTGTGTTCCTGGCCCACCATGCGCCCACCACGACGTAGTCCATTCCCTTTCTGAATTGGTGAGTGTAGTTGGTCAATCACTTTTACACACTTAAGGTTACTACATATTTTCTATATTTTTTACTCTTTTACAACAACAATACTATTCATTAATTTATACATATACTCCATAGGAAATTTGGCTGCATCAGCTCCTGATGAGTGGAGACGCTTCCACGAAACGCGTCGAGCTTTACTGTTTTTTTGATGCCCCTACTACACTACATTCTACATGGAATCACAATGACTAAACCAACTTATGTGTTCCAATATAATAACTCTCCTCACCTAATGGTTACATTTTTACTGTGTGGATGCACTTATCGATGCAGGCATGTTGTCGTTGATATTACTGTGCTATATTTTTCAATCTACCACTTAGTACTATATGCTGCTCTATATGCATTTTTTATCAGATTCATGCCATGTACAAGCCTCTTATTTGCATATCAACTGGTACTTTTTTATTTTGTATTTATTACGTTATTCATTGTTTGTATATCATGGTTGACAAATAAATACTCCATGGTGAAACTTAAACATGGTTTTATTTACCTCCACTATCCAATCGTTTCATCTAAAGTCCCAATCTCCCTCTCATGGTTCTAGATACAAAAAAATGGCTTTCAAGTTAAACAAGTAATTTATATGAACTAAGTATTGGATTAGTGAGGTCCTACTAAATAAAAATAATGGGTTACAGGTCTTCATTATAAGTTTCCTATTTACTATACATTTATTGTAGTTCAGTTGAATGCATTTAACATAGGGTTGACTTTGATCAAGTTGTAGTCAAGGATGAAAAAGTGAACTTTTGTTAAAGTACATATAATGAAAGAGTAGGCTTAATTGCAAACCCCTTAAAGTGGTACTAAACCCACAACAGTAAAATCAGTATGTGTATACAGTAAAGCATGCTTGTTATACTCACTGTGGAACCTAAGGGGTTATTCCTCACATTGTGTAAAAAGGCTGTTTGATCTTGTTGCCTCTGATCCTCCCCTTCTTTTACTGTCACCAATCCATCTTCCTTTAGCACAGGGCCCTAAGAGGCACTCTGCACATGCTCAGTTTGGTGTGTATTGCTAGAGAGTTGTTTTTTGGGAGGGCGCATATGATCAGCACTTTCCAGACAGAGGGTCAGGGGTCATGTGGCCTCACAGGACAGTCAGAGGAGAATGAAAACTCCTCCTACAAGCTTTAGCCAGTGCTCGGCCTGACTCTGATAGAAGTCACAAGACTGCTTTGTGATGCTGATGAGATAACATATTTAGCGGTTTATATTTACTAAAATAATTGCATTTCCATTCTCTGAATGCAGGGTCCTGGGTTTAGTAACACTTTAAGGTACCTGCATTTACCTTATCTGTACTCCTCTTTTGATAACAATCCCTGAAAAACTGATGCAAATACCGACTTTCTAAAAGTCAATATCTGCACATGGCCAGACATTCCCCTCCCCCTCCTTAGTGACAGTACTCATGTCCAAATCAAGGTTTTTCCTGGGGGTGTAGTAGTGGATCGGGCAGCTTTGACCCATAGATTAGGTAAGCACAAACACCTTTGGATGTCTGTTAGACAGCTTTAGTCTTCTTTACATGTATTTATCTTACACAGGTTTGTTTAAAGAAGATCATGCCACAGTATGTTAAACTTAACATCATAAATCAAATCTATATTTAAAGGAATACGATAAATCACATAGCCCTGAATTGTTTATATGCTCCTCCATCTGTTAGCTTTGATATACCTGCCTGGTGCAATCCAGTGTGCAATAAGCGGGTTAATGATTATGCACTTCCAAACAGCCACTGTCATATTTAACCAGCAGGCATCTGCAGAGCACAGGGCATCCTGGGGTAATACAGAAACTGCATCTGTTTTTGGCTGATAAGCGAATTTGCTTTTGGGAGTTATTCCAGGTCGGCTGTAATCTGAGAACTTTCTACATGAGGATTTAAACGGTTCACTTGCCTTTTATTTTTCATATTAAAATATACAAGGTGCTGGGATTGTAGGAGTATCAGGTGCCAGCAAGCAACAACTGAGATAGAGTTAATGGTTTTAGGAGGCATTGGTTGACTTTTTTTGCAGTGGCTGTGAAATATTCCCCTTCATCTCTTCTTGCTGTTGATTGCTCCCTGGGCATGGAGTCACCGGTAACATTTTAGTATATTATTGTAAGAGATGGATTACGGGAGGAATGTAAAATATGGCTATAGGTTCAATCATCCTAACAAGGCTTTTCACTGGGAACCTACCGGTCTTATCTAGTTTTTTTTTTAAATGTACAAGTTTGAAAACTCCAGGCTTTTGCTTACCATTTATTTATTTTAAATGTCGGATTAGTTTTACAGTACTATCAACGCTACCATACAAAAGCACGATTTTGGCCAAGGCACTCCTAAAGTGGAGTTCCACCCATTTTTTTTTCATTTGCAGTCATTCCCATGGACACCCTTACTGCTGTCAGGAACCATGAATCAGACAGAGGTAATATTCGAGGCGGGTGCCCGCACCAGAGACTGCAGCAGGATTGGCCTGCAACACAGGTTGAATCAGGAGCGTCTGTAACGCTATGGCAAACTGATCCAAGCGGTGGTCCTGCTCACTCAATCTGGAAAAAATATTACCAGAAGGTGGACTGTCTGCATCTTCTGAATTCATGGCCTTCACCTACTGTCAGGAACCATGAATCAGACAGAGACAGAAAATGCAGTTTAAATCACACCTTTTAATATAATGGTAAAAATGGTACAACTAGTAATTGTAGTCAAAACATAGCCAGGGTACGGTAGCCAAAGCGGGTAGTCAGAACAAGCCAGTAGATCAGGAAGCCAGAAATTAGTGTAGTCAGAGGCAGCAGACAGGATCAGGAACCAGAAGGGACATCAGCCAGGCAAGTCTTCAACAGGAACACTGCAGAGAGTCTCCAGATATGTTTGACTAAGGAGAAGGCACAGAAGAAATTAACCAGGCAGTTTAAATAGCCAGAAGGGACTGGCTGTAGGCTGGACTGATGAGCAGGAAATGATCACCAGGTGAGCCGCTGTGGAATAATGAGTGCTGGCAACCGACAGCTGAGCAACCTGAGCACTGAGAAAGGGAGGGCTGAGAGCCCAGCCCTGACAGTATTGCCTCCTTAATAACCCCTCCCCCTCAGGGGGCCACCAGGTTTAAGGAGAAAATGTCTATGAAAAGCACGGAGGAGGACAGGAGTATGTATGTCCGAGGATGAGACCCAAGAGAATTCCTCCGGACCATACCCTTTCCAATGAACCACGTACTGTATGCGCCCACGGAACCTATGGGAGTCAATGATCGATTGTATCTCATACTGTTCATGGTTCTCAATCTGAACCGGGCAAGGACGTGGTACCAAGGTGGTGAAACGGTTGCACACGAAAGGTTTTAATAAGGAGACATGGAATACATTCAAAATACATATGTTAGAAGGAAGGTCTAATGCGTAAGCCACTGGGTTGATCCTACGGAGAATACGGAAAGGCCCAATAAACCGTGGTGTCAATTTCAGAGAGGGAACATGAAGTCGGAGGTTACGAGATGACAGCCAGACCCTCTCCCCAACCTGTTAGGAGGACGCAGCTAGGCATCTGCGGTCAGCATGGAGTCTGTACCTCTCACTGGCACGTCGCAAGGACTCTTGGACCTGCACCCAAGTGGAATGAAGATCACTGAGATGCTCCTCTAAGCCAGGAATTCTTTAAAGAAACAGGCAACATGGATGGTTGGAAACCATAATTCGCCATAAATGGAGACAATGGACAAGCGGTATTGACGGCACTATTGTGAGCAAACTCCACCCAAGGTAGGAGGTCTGACCAGTTGTTATGGTGGTCAGAAATATAGCAACCTGGAAACTGATCCAAGGCTTGGTTGGCTCATTCTCAAGCTAACAATTCTCTGTCCCCAATGTCATAATTGCACTCTGCAGGAGACAATTTCTTAGAACAGTAGCCACAAGGATGCATAGCACTCTCAGAGGTAAGACATTGAGACAGAAGGGTGCTTACTCCAGTCTCAGATGCATCAACCTCAAGGATGAAAGGTAAGGTAGAATCAGGATGTGCCAGCATGGGAGCTGAAACAAAGGCAACCTTGAGAGAATCAAAGGTTTTAATGGAATCCGGAGACCAATTCTGTTAGTTACCGTGCTTCCTGGTCATATCAGTCAGAGGTTTGACCAGAGAAGAGAAGTTCCAAATAAATTTCCGATAATAATTGGCAAAGCCAAGAAAACATTGTAGCGAACGTAGACCTACGGGTCGAGGCCACTGAAGAACTGCAGATAGTTTCTCTGGGTTCATTGAAATCGGCAGTAGAAATGACATAACCCAGGAATGTAACCTGTTCACGATGGAACTCACACTTCTCCAACTTACAATACAGGTTATTATCTCTCAGCCTCTGTAGCACACTGGAGACCATTGGCAGCTGGTGAAGTTTTAGGATGGGGGGGCGCCAGACCTGCCCCTCCTTTTTAATCCCTCCTACTTATATGCCCCACCCCTTATAGCATCCACCCACTCCGTCCCCTGTATTCCACTTGCTTCCACCCATAGTGTCAGGAGTATACAGCTCAGGACAGCTTATCACAGGACAGAGTATACAGCCCAGACTCACAGCATAGTATACAGCCCAGACTCACAGGAGAGTATACAGCCCAGACTCACAGCAATATATACAGCCCAGAATCACAGCAGAGTATACAGCCCAGAATCACAGCAGAGTATACAGCCCAGAATCACAGCAGAGTATAGCATATAGCATTTCTCACAAATCCTGGTACATAGCATTTCTCACAAAGCCTGGTACATAGCATTTCTCACAAATCCTGGTATATAGCATTTCTCACAAATCCTGGTATATAGCATTTCTCACAAATCCTGGTATATAGCATTTCTCACAAAGCCTGGTATATAGCATGTCTCACAAAGCCTGGTATATAGCATTTCTCAAAAAAATGGTATATAGCATGTCTCACAAAGCCTGGTATATAGCATTTCTCACAAATCCTGGCATATAGCATTTCTCACAAAGCCTGGTATATAACATTTCTCACAAAGCCTGGCATATAGCATTTCTCACAAATCCTGGTATATAGCACTTCTCACAAAGCCTGGTATATAACATTTCTCACAAAGCCTGGTATATAGCATTTCTCACAACGCCTGGTATATAGCATTTCTCACAAAGCCTGGTATATAGCATTTCTCAAAAAAACTGGTATATAACATGTCTCACAAAATTCACCTCTGTACCCCCCTCCATCCACAGTTCACCTCTGTATCCTTCTGTCCATCTTGTTACCCCCCCCCAAGTGCACCTCTGTACCCCCCCGCCACCTCTGTACCCCTCCTCCTCCGTCCACCTCTGTATCCCCCATCCACCTCTGTACCCCCCCTCCTCTGTCCACCTCTGTACCCCCCGTCACCTCTTTACCCCCTCCTCTGTCCACCTCTGTATCACCCATCCACCTCTGTACCCCCCTCCTCCATCCACCTCTGTATCCCCCATCCACCTCTGTACCACCCCCCATCCACAGTTAACCTCTGTACTCCCTCCATCCACAGTTCACCTCTGTACCTCCCTCCATCCACAGTTCACCTCTGTACCCCCCCATCCACAGTTCACCTCTGTATCATTCTGTCCATCTTGTTACCCCCCCATGTGCACCTCTGTACCCCCGCCACCTCTGTACCCCCCTCCTCCAACCACCTCTGTACCCCCCTCCTCCATCCACCTCTGTACCCCCATCCACCTCTGTACCCCCCCATACACCTCTGTAAGCCCAATTCTCTGCACATGCGAATCCCCTTCTCTTCACGGTGTTCTTTCTTACCTGACACGGCGGTACAACACAGTGCAGTCTCCGCCTATCAGACCGTAGCACACAGCCAGAACACTTCACTCGGCTGTGTGCTACAGAGGTCTGTCATTGTCAGGCGAGGTGGGGCAGGAGGAACACCGAGCGCCACTCATTCACTGTCACTCTGGTCCGTAGCTCCTGACAGAGGGAGAAGTGGGACAAGCGGGCTCAAGCACATGAAGTTTGCAGCTCTCCCGCTTTCCTGTCACAATGTGGCCACCGCTTGGGAGAGAAGGGGGGATTGGCTGCACTCGCTACTCCGCGAAAATCTGCGGGCAGCGCAGGGCTTAAATGGCAGCTGCTTTGGGCCCCAGTGATGACAAGGCAGGGCAGCCAGCACTTACCTTCAATGGCGCCGCACGCACTCCAGTCGACTTACCCCCACTGTGGCCGAGAAACCGGAAGTGATGTAGTAGCAGCGCCCACGCCCACTGTCCTCTCCTCCAGTCCCCGTCGTGCCAATCCCATGCCACTACTAGGCATACTGACGAATCAAAGTAGAGTGGGAGTGTGCTTGCGCCCTGCACATGCCCTAAACATGGACAAATCAGCTTCCCATAGACCGCCGCATGTCCAGCGCCAATCACTCTTAAAGTGACATTTTTTTTTTTACAGCTTGGGGGGGGCAGCGCCTGAGCGCCCCCTATGGATGGGCCACCACTGCTGGAGACATCTGTGTGGTGGCTCTCTAGGAAATTAGAATATATGAGCATATCGTCGAGATAAACCACCACACATTGCTGCAACATATCTCGGAGGACATCGTTGATGAATTCCTGAAAAACTGCAGGAGCGTTGCAAAGACCAAACGGCATTACAAGCTATTAATAATGTCCTGTCCTGGTATTAAACGCAGTTTTCCATTCATCGCCCTCCTTGATCCTCACGGGATTGTATGCCCATTTCAGATCGAGCTTCAGGAAAACCCTTTCCCCTCTTGAGGCGGTCAAATAATTCCGTAATCAACTGAATTGGACACGCATTCTTAATCATGAAGCGATTGAGACCCCTATAATCGATACAAGGTCTCAGTTCACCACTCTTCTTTTTCACAAAAAAGAAGCCAGCACCAGCAGGAGATGAGGATTTGCGGATGAACCCTCGAGAAAGTGCGTCAGCAACATACTCCTCCATGGCTTTATCCTCCGAGACAGACAAAGGATAAACCCGGGCACGAGGGGACATGGCACCAGGTTGAAGGTCGATTGCGCAATCATACGACCGGTGTGGAGGCAAACTACCGGCTTGACCTTTGTCAAAGATATCGATAAATTTGCGGTACTCCTCAGGCAAGGAGGAGAGTGAAGAGGTGCACAAGACATTAGCCACCTTCTGAAAGCATGTTTTACTGCATTGTGGTGACCAGGAATGAACCTCAGCACAAAGCCAATCAAAAGAGGCAACCGTTCTTGTACTCTGATGGACACGAGGCTCTTGGCAGCAGAAGTGGAGTGTGCGGGAACATCAAGTACCCTTTTAAAGGAAACCACAACTTCAGGGTAACTCAGGACAATGGGTTTTTACATCTCCCATTTGGTTTGCCCAGGCTAAGGCTCTATCAGAAAGAAGAGAAATAATGAAACCTACTTTGCTTCTGTCCATGGGCATGCCTGAGGCAGCATCTCAAAGTATATCCCAATCTGGTTGAGAAACCCTCTGTATTGAACTGGATTGCCCCCAAAATGCTGGGGAAGCGGATCGGAACCAGATATACCTCTTATATCTAGAGACTGCAGCAGGGATGGCCTGCAACACAGGTTGAATCAGGAGCGTCTGTAACGCTACGGCAAACTGATCCAAGCGGTGGTCCTGCTCATTCATTCTGGAAAAAATATTACCAGAAGGTGGACTGTCTGCATCTTCTGAATTCATGGCCTTCACCTACTGTCAGGAACCATGAATCAGATGGAGACAGAAGATGCAGTAAAAAAACACACCTTTTAATATAATGGTAAAAATGGTACAAATAGTAAACATAGTCAAAACATAGCCAGGGTACGGTAGCCAAAGCAGGTAGTCAGAACAAGCCAGTAAATCAGGAAGCCAGAGATCAGCGTAGTCAGAGGCAGCAGACAGGATCAGAAACCAGAAGGGACATCAGCCAGGCAAGTCTTCAACAGGCAATTTAACCAATTGCCGACCGCCTGCCGTCGTTATACGTCGGCTGTTTGAAGAGGAATACCGCTAGCTGCTGCCATAACCCCGGCATCCTCTTCTTCAGCGAGAGGTCGGCTTTCAGATAAAAGTGGTCTCAGTGTCGGATTCACTGCAAGATCACTTTTATCGGGGTTGGGAGAGGGCCCCCCCTTCTGCCGCTCTCGGTCATCTCCACTGCTTACTGGAGCCGTCGTAGACGATCAGGTCCTTTCCCCTCAACAGCCTGGAGCCAAGTGAGGATAAGATGGCCCCCTACTCAGCTCCATAGCATTGGAGGGCAGAAGCGACGTCAAACGTCACTTCCGCCCAATGGTCTTAAAAAAGACTTTTTTTTTGTAAAAAAAAAAAATCACATTTAATTTTTTGTTTTGTTTTACTGCATTTTAGTGTAAATATGAGATCTGAGGTCTTTTTGACCCCAGATCTCACATTTAGGAGGTCCTGTCATGCTTATTTACTATTCCTTGTAATAGGAATAAAAGTGACCCATTTTTTTTTTTTTAAAGACAGTGTAAAAATAAAAAATAAAAAGTAAAATAAATAAGAAAAAAATTAAAAAAATGTTTAAAGCGCCCCACCCTGCCGAGCTTGCGCGCAGAAACGAACGCATACATAAGTCGCGAATACAAAAACAATAATTCTAGCACTAGACCTCCTCTGTAACTCAAAACTGGTAACCTGTAGAAAATCGCCTATGGAGATTTTAAAGGTTCAAAGTTTGTCGCCATTCCACGAGCGGGAACAATTTTGAAGTGTGACATGTTGGGTATCAATTTACTCGGGGTAACATTATCTTTCACAATATAAAAAAAAATGTACTTTACTGTTGTCTTATTTTTAATTTAAAAAACTGTATTTTTTCCCAAAAAATTGCATTTGTGAGACCGCTGCGCAAATACAGTGTGACATAAAGTATTGCAACGACCAGCATTTTATTCTCTAGGGTGTCTGAAAAAAATATATATAATGTTTGGGGGTTCTAGGTAATTTTCTAGCAAGAAAACCTGATTTTAATTTGTAAACACCAAATTTCATAACGAGGCTTTGTCCTTAACCAGGATTTACCCCTTTCTTGACCAGAGCACTTGCGATACGACACTGCGTCGTTTTAACTAACAATTGCACGGTCGTGCGACATTGCACCCAAACAAAATTGAGGTCCTTTTTTCCCACAAATAGAGCTTTCTTTTGGTGGTATTTTATCACCTCTGCGTTTTTTATTTTTTGCGTTAAAAACAAAAAAAGAGCGACAATTTTAAAAAAAAAAGCAATATTTTTTACTTTTTGCTATTATAAATATCCCCCAAAAATATATAAAAAAACACATTTTTTTCTCAGTTTAGGCCGATATGTATTCTTCTGCATATTTTTGGAAAAAAAAATTGCAAAAAGTGTATATTGATTGGTTT
This sequence comes from Lithobates clamitans, assembly GCA_037952925.1. Lineage (NCBI taxonomy): Eukaryota > Metazoa > Chordata > Amphibia > Anura > Ranidae > Lithobates > Lithobates clamitans. The sequence continues at coordinate 1,040,115 of JBBGZY010000534.1, forward strand.
ACGCAAAAGTTATAGCGTCTAAATAGGGATAGATTTATAGCATTTTTATTATTATTTTTTTTATTAGTAATGACGGCAATCTGCGATTTTTATTGTGACTGCGACATTATGGCGGACACATCGGACACTTTTAACACCATTTTGGGACCATTGTCATTTATACAGTGCTATAAAATGCACTGATTACTGTGTAAATGACAATGGCAGGGAAGGGGTTAAACACTAGGGGCGATCAAGGGGTTAAGTGTGTCCTAGGGAGGTTTTCTAACTGTGGGGGGGATGGGCTTCCATTGACATGACAGCGATCACTGCTCCCGATGACAGGGAGCAGTGATTGCTGTCATGTCACTAGACAGAACGGGGAAATGCCTTGTTTACAAAGGCATCTCCCCATTCTTCCGCTCGCGGGGTCGGCCACGAAGCAATGCTGCGATTTAAAGGGGACGTACCTGTACGCCCATTTGCCCAGCTGTGCCATTGTGCCGACGTACATTGTTGTGCGCTGGTCGGCTAGTGGTTAGGTGGTTAAATAGCCAGAAGGGGCTTGCTGTAGGCTGGACTGATGAGCAGGAAATAATCACCAGGTGACCCGCTGTGGAACCTGAGCACTGAGAAGGGAGGGCTGAGAGCCCAGCCCTGACATATTCTAAATTACAATTTTTTTTCTTCTTTAACCACTTTAAGACCGTCCACCGCACATATACTATGGCAGGGCGCCTCTATTGCGTGAAACTACGTACCTGTACTTCGTTTCATGTAATAGATGCTGTGGGCGTGCGCGGCGATGCATTCCACGGGCGCGTGCCTGTGGTTCCGACGGACTCGAGAGGTAGAATGGGGATCTGCCTATGTAAACAAGGCAGATCCCTGTTCTGACAGGGGACAACATTGAGATCTGCTGTTCCTAGTGATCAGGAACAGCGATCTCTGTGTTGTCCCAGTGAGCCCACCCCCCACACAGTTAGAACACACCCAGGGAACACAGTTAACCCCTTGATCGCCCCCTAGTGTTAACCCCTTCCCTGGCAGTGTCATTTATACATTGATCAGTGCATTCTTTTGGCACTGATCACTGTAATAATGTCATTGGTCCCCAAAAAGTGTCAGTTGAGGTCAGATTTGTCCGCCGCAATGTCGCAGTCCCGCTAAAAATCACAGATCGCTGCCATTACCAGTAAAAGCATTAAAAAAATTAAAAGTCATAAATCTATCCCCTATTTTGTAGACGCTATAACTTTTGTGCAAACCAATCAATATACGCTTATGTAATATGCAGCAGAATACATATTGGCCTAAACTGATGAATAAATTATTTTTTTATATATTTTTTTTGGATATGTATTATAGCAGAAAGTAAAAAATATTGTCGATCTCTTTTTGTTTATAGCGCAAAAAATAAAAACCGCAGAGGTAATCAAATATCACCAAAAGAAAGCACTGTTTGTGGTAAAAAAAGGACATCAATTTTGTTTGGGTACCACGTCGCTCGACTGCGAAATTATCAGTTAAAGCGATACATTACCGTATCGCAAAAAATGGCCTGGTCAAAAAGGGGGTAAATCCTTCTGGGGCTGAAGTGGTTAAATACCTTTTTTTCTATGTTCTCATGCTGCACTTCCGGCTTTGGCCGCCTAAGTGATTACGTCACAAGGCAATTCCCATGGACTCCTGGGAAATGGACATCATCTATCCCAAGAGTCCATGGGAATCGCCTAATACCAAAATCTTGCATGATTTCCAGACTGGAAATGTCGCAAATGAGAGGAGTTAGGTGCCATTGCTATGGAATTAACATCGTAGCGCAGTGGCATTACTGCACATTTTTTCATGCTGGGTAGCCAGCTGCACTGAATCCTGGAAATGAAGACAAGCGGACTTCAGATGCCCACAACAGCCATGGACCCTGCATGCTTCCGAGATCTGGTTAGTTTATAATAATTTAATAAACCCAAAAAGGACCACATTGCTGACATAATCCTAATGTTGCAGTGAAAGTAGTAACAATTACGGGGGAGCTTTTAGAAAAAAAATGGATTGGGGGACTGGAAATCCGCTTTCATGGATATTCCACTTTTGCCATTCAATTATCAGAATGAGGAAGAAAAAAATGACTTCAGGTTGTTTTGGATAAAATAGAGAATAGTTAAAGGTTCCTAACCCTTTCTAACTATTCAAAACAAAAAAAACCCAAAATGGACCACGGAAGTTTCTTCTGGCATCAGGGCAGAGAAGGAAGAAAAGACTAGGGTACTTGTGAATCAGCTGAAAGATGCTGTCCAGTTTTCAGATCCCTGAATGCAGAGCAGCAAAATATAAAGGGTGACAAAGAAATTCTTCCTACAGTCCTAAGAAATATGGTGACAGAGTGGAGGGCAGATTTCTATCCTTCTGTCCTAACAGTGTTGAAAAAAATGAGTGATTTTCTCAAGGGTATGCTGTCTGGGATGTAGGGAAAAAGAGATATCAATAAAACTGCATTTTCCAGAAGTCTTTTGTCTGAGCTGCTGTCTACAGCTTATGACAGCTGAATGCTAGAGAAAAATTGCCAGCATGACATACTCCACTATTAGCATTTGATGGATGGCTATGGGAAATACTTTGAGCTTTGAGTTTGCTTAGCGGAGCAGCAATGTGAAAATCACATGTGGAACACATTGGATACAACAACTTAGATAAAGTAAATAAACTAATTCATATTGCTATCAATGCTCTATGTTTCCAGACAATTAGATAGACTGCAAACCACCTCAATCAGTATTTCAATTAAATTAGTAATAACTCTTATGCCCCGTACACACGGTCGGATTTTCCGCCGGAAAATGTGTGATAGAACCTTGTTGTTGGAAATTCCGACCGTGTGGGGGCTCCATCATACATTTTCCTTCGGATTTTCCGACCCACAAAGTTTGAGAGCAGAATATAAAATTTTCCGACAACAAAATCCGTTGTCGGAAATTCCGATCGTGTGTACACAAATCCGACGGACAAAGTGCCACGCATGCTCAGAATAAATAAAGGGATGAAAGCTATTGGCCACTGCCCCGTTTAGAGTCCCGACGTACGTGTTTTACATCACCGCGTTTAGCACGATCGGATTTTCCGACAACTTTGTGTGACCGTGTGTATTCAAGACAAGTTTGAGCCAACATCCGTCGGAAAAAATCCTAGGATTTTGTTGTCGGAATGTCCGAACAAAGTCCGACCGTGTGTACGGGGCATTAGATTGTAAGCTCTAAGGAGCAGGGCCCTCTGATTCCTACTGTATCAAAGTGTATTGTATTTGTACTGTCTACCCTCAAGTTGTAAAGCGCTACATAAACTGTTGGCGCTATATAAATACTGTATAATAATAATAATAATAATTTAAATAAAAGTTAGATTGAGCCCTGAAAATTAAAAATACTTAAATCTCAAAAGACATGTCAAATAATACAGTAACCATGATTTTCACAAGCACTAAGCTTTTTACTTCCTCTTATTAAAACCACTTAAGGACCAGCCTCTTTTTGAGATTATTATTATTATTATACAGGATTTATATAGCTCCACCAGTTTATGCAGCGCTTTACAATATAAAAGGGAGACAATACAGTTATAATACAATAAAATACAAGAGGATTAAGAGGGCCCTGCTCAGAAGAGCTTACAATCTAACAGGGTGGGGCAGGTGGTACAAAAGGTTGTAACTGTGGGGACGAGCTGTTGGAAGTGGTAGGAGATTAGTTGGAGACGTGATAGGCTTTTCTGAAAAGATGAGTTTTCAGGGATCGCCTGAAGGTAGCAAGAGTAGGGGATAGCTGGATAGATGGAGGTAGCGAGTTCCAGAGGATGGGAGAGGCTCTGGAGAAATCCTGGAGACGAGCATGGGAGGAGAAGATGAGAGAGCTTGAAAGCAGGAGGTCTTGAGAAGAGCAGAGAAGTCGATTTGGGTGATATTTGGAGACAAGGTTGGTGATGTAGCTCGGGGCAGAATTGTGAATGGCTTTGTATGTTGTGGTTAGTATTTTTAATTTAATTCGCTGGGCGATTAGGAGCCAGTGTAGGGATTGGAGGAGAGGGTTGGCAGACACTGAGCGGTTGGTAAGGTGGATAAGTCTGGCAGCAGCATTCATGATAGACTGAAGAGGGCATAGCCTATGGAGAGGCAGGCCAATGAGAAGGGAGTTGCAATAGTCAAGGCGAGAGAACAAGGGAGTGAATGAGGAGCTTGGTGGTTTCATTTGCTAAAAAGGGGCAAATTTTTGAGATGTTACGGAGGTGAATTCTACAAACTTTTGACAACGATTGGATTTGAGGCTGAAATGACAAGTCGGAGTCTAGGATTACACCTAGTACCCTGGCGTGAGGGGAGGGACTGATAGTTGCATTGTTGATTTTGATGGAAAAGTCATGGAGAGGGGCACGGGCGGGGGGGAATATTAATTGCTCAGTTTTAGAGAGCTTTAGTTTAAGGAAGTGGTGCAACATCCATGCTGATATGTCAGTTAGTAAGTTAGTAATGGGAGAGGAGACTGAAGGAGTGAGGTGAGGAGTAGACAGATAGATTTGGGTGTCATCAGCGTATAAGTGGTATTGGAAGCCGTGGGCGGTTATTAAGTGACCAAGGGAGGAGGTGTAGATAGAGAAGAGAAGGGGTCAAAGAACAGAGCCTTGGGGGACCGCCACAGAAAGGGGCAATGGAGAGGAGGAGACAGAGATGTAGGTGACACTGAATGAGCGCTGTGATAAATAGAGCAGAGAACCAGGATAGAGCAGAATCTCGGAGGCCAATTGAGAAGGAGCGGGTGGTCAACAGTATCAAAGGCCGCAGAGAGGTCAAGTAGTAGGAGTATGGAGTACTGGCTGTTGGTTTTAGCAGTTAGTAAATCGTTAGTGAGTTTTAGTAAGGCAGTTTCCGTGGAGTGCTGCGAGCGAAAGCCAGACTGTAAGGGGTCAAGAAGGTTATTTTCACTGAGGTAGGAGCTAAGACGGTTGTAGACTAAGCGTTCGAGAAGTTTAGAGGTGAATGGGAGCAACGAGATGGGTCTTGTTCAGGTTGGTAGGGTCCAGTAAGGGCTTTTTAAGAATGGGAGTGATCTATGCATGTTTTAGAGGGGAGGGGAAGGTGCCACTAGAGACGGAGAGATTGAAGATGTGGATGAGGGAGCATAGGATAGAAGAAGAGGGTGACCGTAGTAGTTGTGAGGGAACAGGATCCAAGGGACAATTGGTTAAGTGGGTATCTGAGAAAAGTTTTGTAACCTCTTCAGTAGTAGCCAATTCAAAAGAGGAGAGTGTTGAATGTGCTGTTAGGCAAGGTATGTTGGGTGGGGAAGACGTACACACAGTGGAGATGTCCTCACCTATGTCGCATATGGAGATTTTGGTGTTTACAAGTTTAAAAGAGTAAACAGTAAAGTTAGCCTAATTTTTTTTTATATTGTGAAAGATAATATTACGCCAAGTAAATTGATACCCAACATGTCACGCTTCAAAATTGCGCCAGCTCGTGGAATGGCATCAAAATTTTACCCTTAAAAATCTCCGTAGGCGACGTTTAAAAAATTCTACAGGTTGCATGTTTTGAGTTACAGAGGAGGTCTAGGGCTAAAATGATTGCTCTCACTCTAATGATTGCGGCGATACCTCACATTTGTGGTTTGACCACCCTTTTCATATGCGGGCGCTACTCACGTAAAATTTGTCATCAATCTTATAATCAACTCTTTAGTCTAAAATAGCACAGTTCTTAATGAAAACAAATGTCCTCCAAAATGGCAAATATTAGAGTCATTGAGATCTTTTAACGAAATACAGATCCATTCAGTGCTCTTTCATTTTAATGAATTTAAAAGCTTATTTGAATGTCCTTCATAACGATGCAACCATCTACAGGACATACTTGTTGTTAAGCGAATCAAAGGGGTTAATATTACTCCAATAAACTCACATTTAGGCTAAGAACCAAGCAGAAAAAAAGTCATTATGATTCTTACAGGTAAGTAGCCCCATTGTTTTGAATACATTTGTCAGTCCAGTTGTAATTAGTACGAACAAAGTGCATCCCACCTGGAGATAAGCTTCACTACACAGCAGGCATTTCTTCCTATTTTCCTCTAGGCAGGGAAAGGAATCTGCCATCTGTTCAAAGATTACTCTACACAGTACTCACTGCTTCCTCTGTAGCTATTGCTATTTTGCATTGACAGGAATCTGCCAAAAATGCAGTGGTTGCAATAATATTGTATATCTCGACTTTTCATTATTTAGTTGAAAATCAGTTCTATATAAATCCTTCAGAGATTTTTTTTTTTTAAAGTTATACAGTATATAGGTGGCCAGGAAGGTAGCCATAATGTTCTTTATCTTACAAATCAAACAATACAGAGTACACAGGAATCCACAAGTATTGCATAAAGTTAAAGTGGAACTTCAGTCATTTTTTCATCTTTCCATCTATTGAATCCTCTGCTCTTGTTGTTTTAACTTTGGCTACTAAAACATTTTTTTTTCTGCCAGTAAATACCTTATACAGCCCACTTCCTGTTTCTTGTTTGGTAAAAAGCCTAGGCTTATGACATCATACACAGATCTTCCTCTCACTCTCGTGAGAGTTTGCTAGGAAGGAAGGAGGATGGGCCATAAGAGGGGCAATGACAGCTGCAGAGCTGGAGATGTGCCTTTGTGTGTCTGTGTAAATCCAGGAAGTGCCCACAGTTATGGATAAACCACTATAGCCTTGCAATTCTGCAATTCCTCTCCTACATGGTAAAATCTATATTTTTGCTAAAAAAACTCCTCAAAATATTATATATATATATATTTATAAGAGGCCCTAGAGAATAAAATTGTGAGTGTTGCATATTTTTATGTCACAGGATATGTGCACAGAGGTTTATCAGCTGCAAATATTTTTGAAAAAATACACTTTAATGAATTTTAATGCACAAAAACCCAGTATAATACCCTAATGGTTGGAACAATATAAAAGATGATGTTACTTTGAGTAAATAGATACCTAACATATCATGCTTTAAAATTGCATACGCCCGTGGAACAGCCCCAAACCATGGTACCTAAAAATCTCCAAATGTTTTGATAGCTTTTATAGGTTACCAGTTTAGAAATACACAGATTACACAGGAGTCTGGTGCTGGAATTATTGACAATACAAACAAATGGCCACTGCCCCCACCTATAACTGGCCTTTGCAGCAAGGAGTACTGGAAAGGCAATGCATGTCAAATAAAACCAAAGAAATTTCCAAGCTCAGCTTACCAATCAGCCTGCGACCAACCGAACTGACCCGCCTAACAATATGTATTAAAAACAGGGGTTTAGTCTACACACATTTGCAAATACATGCAAAAGCTACAGGCCCCATTACCTGTAGTCCCTAACTCTAACTTCTAATGCCGCGTACACACGGTCGGACTTTCCGACGGGAAATGTTCAATGTGAGCTTGTTGTCGGAAAGTCCGACCGTGTGTATGCTCCATCAAACATTTGCTGTCGGAATTTCCGGCCACAAATGTTTGAAAACAGGTTCTCAAATTTTCCCACAACTTCACTTGTTGTTGGAAAGTCCAAATCGTGTGTACACAAGTCCGTCGCACAAAAGCTCACGCATGCTCGGAATCAAGCAGAAGGAGCCGCACTGGCTATTGAACTTCCTTTTTCTCGGCTCGTCGTACGTCACCGCGCTCTCATGTTCGGAATTTCCGACAACATTTGTGTGACCATGTGTATGCAAGACAAGTTTGAGCCAACATCCTTCGGAAAAAAAATACACAGTTTTGTTGTCGCAATGTCCGATCGCGTGTAATGCCCCGTACACACGGTCGGATTTTCCGATGGAAAATGTCCGATCGGAGCGTGTTGTCGGAAATTCCGACCATGTGTGGGCTCCATCGGACATTTTCCATCGGATTTTCCAACACACAAAGTTGGAGAGCAGGAGATAAAATTTTCCGACAACAAAATCCGTTGTCAGAAATTCCGATCGTGTGTACACAAATCCAACGGACAAAGTGCCACGCATGCTCAGAATAAATAAAGAGATGAAAGCTATTGGCCACTGCCCCGTTTATAGTCCCGACGTACGTGTTTTACGTCACCGCGTTTAGAGCGATTGGATTTTCCGACAACTTTGTGAGACCGTGTGTATGCAAGACAAGTTTGAGCCAACATCCGTCGGAAAAAATCCTAGGATTTTGTTGTCTGAATGTCCGAACAAAGTCCGACCGTGTGTACGCCCTATAAAAGTCTCCACAGTGGAAGCACATGCATTTTGATGGATAGGTAGAGGACAGGTGAACCCGGGGGCCCGCCCCTCCTTAAAGGCGCAGGGGCACACCCAGTACATAGCACTATGGCACCAAAAGTGTCAGTGCATTTCTCGACCAATATATCAACAATTCAAACAAATGGCCACTGCCCCCACCTTTAACTGGCCTTTGCAGTAAGGAGCACTGAAAGGGCAACGTATGTCCTTCCAGGACAAACAGGAAGAGCCCAGTAAAGGCAGCAGCAGCGGGAGTGGGGACCCCCTTTCTGCCACCTGTAAAAGTAATCCAGAGACTCGCAGATGGGATTGGTGCTGCGCTAATCCTTGAACAGACTCTACTAATAAAGTGCAGACCTATTAGATAACTTTGATGGAGAACTTATCACCTACCTTCACATACGGTGAAAGTCTCAAGATAAAAAATGCATAAAAGCGCTAAATACAAAAAGTATGTGCATAATAAAAAATAATTAGGAGTATGGATTGTTGTATGGAAAGGATTTCATTATACACTTCACATTCACCACTCTTCTATCCAGCTGCTGCTTGCAAGATCTAATTGTGTGTTATCACCATTGAAGCATTGGAATTGTTGGCTGCTGCACTAAGTCACTTTGTATTGAACTGGACTACTGGTTTTTGTTTAACTGTGAGCACCCCCTGCTGGTGTTGGACACTGTATTGCACGTTGCACTTTTATTGTGATCACTTAGGACATACATTGTAATGTTGTACCGTATTGTTTTATTTGTTTTCTGTGAGTCACGTAGTAGCAATCTATTTAGCTGCACCTAAAACGCTTGATTTAATTAAGAATACTTCGTGATATAATATTGGCACAGGACACTTTATCGTTTTTGTCACATTGATTGCACAAATATTGAAAAAATTATAATTTTTTCCTCCTTTTTTTGGTTTTTGAATTTTTCACCGTATACACCCATGCTGGTATTAACATACTAGGATTAGTTAAGTGAAGTTGCACTCCTAATTATTTTTATGCACATACTTTTTGTATTTAGCGCTTTTATGCATTTTTTATCTTGAGACTTTCACCGTATGTGAGGGTAGGTGATAAGTTCTCCATCAAAGTTATCTAATAGGTCTGCACTTTATTAGTAGAGTCTGTTCAAGGATTAGCGCAGCACCAACCCCATCTGCTAGTTTACATCTATACCCGGGGTCAGGTTGGACCCCATTCGGTGCAAGCTGCTTCTCCTTCCCTATTACTACTATTCCCTTTCTTACCACTGCATGGTAGCGCAGGAATAATTTACTGCTTATAATCCAGAGACTCATTTGCCACTTGGATCACTTTAATTGGTAGGGAATCGCGGGCTGGAAATAAGGATACTGGGATCATGGTTGTAGCCTCAATTTCACCCCCATGCATAGCTTGAACCCTTTCACTCTCTTAAGGCAGGTTCTCTTCATGGAAGACAAAGAAACCAGTACAGTTGCATTACAAAGAAAGCAGATTCTCTTATCGCAAATCAACTGTGATTTGAGTCATACATTATGTCATGGGTGCACTTTCTCTCTTTCATTCTGTGGCTGTCATTAATTATCAGCTGCTCACAGTCTTCTTTTGTGGGAGTGTGTTCTCACCTGGGATTCGGAACATAACTAGCATTCGTTTTTTTTCCACCCAGGCTAGGAAAATGAAGATGGTGCTTTATAGTAAGGATAGGTGTTAATAGGAAAGTAAGTAAAATAAATGGTCAGTGCACTGAGATGATGCATGAGTATTACAGTAATGTATGATGGTTTTTGTCATTTATTCGAATGCTGATTTTGCAGTTATTTTTATAGATATGTTGTTAGCAATTTTTTGTAAGTTTGTGTCACAGGTGCACTCCTCAAGATTAACACTGGGTACTGGGTGTACACCATACCTCCTAAGTGTTTGAGATGGGAACAAGGGACGCGCAAAAGTATGTAGGCATACATGCCCCCTTAACCACTTCAATACCAGGCACTTAGACACCTTCCTGCCCAAGCCAATTTTCAGCTTTCAGTGCTGTCGCAATTTGAATGACAATTGTGCGGTCATGCTACACTGTACCCAAACAAATTTTTTATCATTTTGTTCCCACAATTAGAGCTTTCTTTTGGTGGTATTTGATCACCTCTGCGGTTTTTATTTTTTGCGCAACAAATAAAAAAAAAACTGAAAATTTTGAAAAAAAAAAACAAGGTTTTCTTTGTTTCTATTAAAAATTTTTGTAAATAAGTGTGTTTTCTTCTTCAATGACGGGCACTGATATGGCTGCACTGAAGGGCACTAATAAGGCGGCACTGATGGGCACTGCTGAGGTGGCATCAATGAGGTGGCACTGACAGGCACTGATGATGGGCACTGATAGGCGGCACTGATGGACACTGATAGGTGGCACTGATGGGCACTGGTAAAGAGCCTCTGCCGGAGGCTCCTTACCAAGATCGGTGGAGCGGTGTGTCACACCACTCCACCGATCGCCGCGATGTGGCCCCCACGGGCGCACGGTGGCTGTTATCCTGAAGGAAGTCATATGACGCCCAGTCAGGATAACTGAACCACCGCCCGGCCGTCAATCTACTATAGGCGAAACTATTCCCTTATATTGGCTTTTAAAATTTACAAATGCAGCAATTTAGAAATTGTATTAAAGGTTTAGCACTGGGAAACACTTTTTGATAGATAAGCAGTGCGTTTTATTTACAGCTATATAAGTCAGACCAAAATGAGCGACAAATGGGGAGGAAAGAGGAACTTTGTTCCAAATCAGAGACAGTCCCTCAAAAACACGGACAGTTAAGAGCTATGTGTACACTCCTGATCTGCAAAAACACTAATTATCATCAGATTAGGTCTAAGGATACCCATAGACATGAAATTACAGTCACCTAATCAATTCATATTAATGTCTGTTGCTAGCAATTTGGCTTTGTTTCACCTACCAGACCTACCCCTAAAGTGTACCAATTGCAACTGGTCCCCAAATAAGCACACAAGTCTTCCTTCTCTGAACTCCACCCCTCTGTGTTGGAATCACTTGTTATCTCAGCTGAGCTTCATTCATATATTAATGGAGCAATCTGCAGGGGTCTGAAAGCAGTGTGTCCTGGTTACAGGAATGGCAGTAATGAATACAATGCACCTTAAGGGCTCCATCACATCTTGGGGTGCATTAACATACATTGTGGTAATGCAGACAATTCTACTTAAATAGGCCCTAAATCTCCCCCCCCCTCCCCCCAAGTGATCTGTTTTTAAATGCACAAAATAATACAATTGTATTAATTATAGAAATCCGATGCAGTTCTATAGTGGCATCCCTGTTTGTGACTGAGAAGAGTTAGAAATTCCAAATATTTTTTTCCCACAGTTTGTGACGGATGTAGCTATGCAGTATGTGACTTGCAGATATTGTCCCAACATGACATTTTCACACCTTAGAATGAGGGTATTTATATACTGAGACAGTAACCATTTGAGATCATGAATATGTACTGTATGTAAATAAAGATGGACAAGTAAATACTGTGCAGATAAATAAAAAAATAATAATATAGCATATAAAGTTGCTGCACAAGCCATATTGTAATTTGATGTTATTAACATCACATTTCCTTTTTAATCTGAAGTTTGGTAATTTATTGTAAAATTCAATGCAATTTGTCAACCTGGAGGCGCTCTGTACAGTAGTGCTGGTGTACAGAATACCTCCAAAAATGTAAGTTCCTGCTTGTGCGATTGACTCAATGATTTTCTTGGGGGTCTACACTAAGCTACAAGTCACATTTTAGGATTCCCATGCAATACTTATTCATTTATTAAACAGCAATGTTGGAAACTAGTTATTCATTGGTCATATGTGCTATGCCTCATTTAAAGTCCCAGGACAAATAAATTGGTTGTATGGAGGATTCTAATGCAATAGGAATTTTAGTTTTGGTAAGATACTCTAAAAGGGTAAATTTCTTTTGAAGAGATGCTAATACTTTGGCTTTTTTTTTATCAGAACACTAATGGCTAGGTTCACACTTGTGCAGGTTGTTGCTGCTGGGGGACTGCACCGGTTCCCGCAGCTGCAACCATCTGCACTGAAAAATGCACTGCCACTCAGGAGATGCTTGGGGGTACCGTTAATCCTAACGGCACCCCCACATACTGAAAACTGTACTACACTTTGCGGATTCCCTGCGGCCGTGTTTTCTGAAAAGGTGAAGGGACCTTTTTCCTGCGTCTTCAGTAGCTCATTCAATTAAATGGGCTGCTGTGCACTAGCAACGCAGCCACATGGAAATCTAGCCTACAAGTCCACTTTGTGTTTATAATGAACTAGTCCCTCCTATTCAAAATCAGTAACCAAAGGACACTGTGAAACAGCTATTTCTTCAGAGCAGAAAAAAGGTTGGAATTTGCTACAAAGTTGGTTAAAATTCCTGCAATTTTTTATTGATCACCCAGAGGGGATTGTTTTTTTTATCTACAAAAGTGGAGTTCCTCTTAAAGCTAGAATTATGGAAATGATCACATAGTGCTAATTGCAAAGTCTAAATGACATCCTTCAAACAAAATTAAACATTTTCTTTAAAATCTGTTAAACAGACCTAAATATCTTAAAATCTATTTTTTTTAAAAAAGAGCATTTTCTGTAAAATCAAAGGTCATACAATTCAAAGGATGGCCCTGCTTACTTGTTAGAGTACAGTTAATCAGAGGTGTATTCATCTAATAGAAGCAATAAATACATAAGTCTATGTTGCACTTATAAATGTTATACTATTTCAGATTAAAGGAATCTTGTTGAGGTTGCAGCTTATTCGGCCGGCAAGTTTTATTTTATTAATTATGATCAATACTCCAGCAATGTGGAAAATGTGTTTTGTTCCAAGGCTTGTGACCATGTCGGGTTGAGCTAAAGATTTCCATGAAAGATACTAGAATACAAACTATGTAAGTATGAAATGTCAAAAATACAAATACTCTGCAATATAATTCTCCAACCACATTTGATTTTCCAACCAAATGTAGAGAAACGTTATTTGTGCAGGGCCCCCTTGTTGATGATAATCATGCATTTATCACTGTAGAGTGATCATTTCCATAATTCTAGTTATGACCCCGGTGTGATAGTATCCAGGGATATATACTGTACAGTATATTCAGTAGACCAATGCTGTTCTAGGGACACAATATTGGTGTTTTCCCTTTTATGTATCATATTTTAATGTGAATGTGTGCTTCTCCCATGTAGGACAAAGCAACTAATGGCAGTCCCACTAACAGTTTTTACTTACCTCCCCTTTGAGACATCGAGTAGGTAGGAGGCAGACAAGCGGAGCTTCCCCTTTTGGTTGGAGCTCTGCTTTAACTACATGAACAATCATTCTGTACAGCAAAGAAACAGTGGGAAAATACTACATACATAAAGTAACAAAGTTGTCCTATGCATATAATACATCTGCTAGATTGATGCCTCCCCAGCACTATGGCCCCACTACTAGACATGTGCGATTAGTTTCGTACGAATTGAAAATTTGTACGAATTTCCGTAAATTCGTACATTCGGGAGGATCCAAAATACGAATTGCTATGCTTCCGAATTTTGTACTAAATTTCATTTACGAATTTCGGATCCAAATTCCTAACGAACATTCGTAATTGTTACGAAAAGTTAACGAACCTAAAAGTTAAAAACCCAGGAAGTCAGCACAGCACAGGGATGGTGGGAGCCCCTCATAATGATAAATTCATCATAACAAACATTTTTAATTGTTACGAAAAGTTAACGAACCTAACAAAAATTCGCATTTCGTACTAATTTCAGACACGAATTACGAAATACGAATTAATTCTAATACGAAACGGAATGGAGCGAAACGAAACAAATTTATTGACGGCGCACATGTCTACCCTCTACACCCCAGATATCCCCCCCAGCACTGTAACCCCTCTACACCCCAGATATCCCCCCAGAACTCTGACCCCTCTACATCCCAGATACCCACCCCCCCAGCACTGTGACCCCTCTACATCCCAGATATCCCCCCAGCACTCTGACCCCTCTACATCCTAGATATCCCCCCAGCACTCTGATCCCTCTACACCCCAGATATCCCCCCAGCACTCTGACCTCTCATCACCCCAAATATCCCCCCAGCACTCTGATCCCTCTACACCCCAGATATCCCCCCAGCACTCTGATCCCTCTACACCACAGATATCCCCCCAGCACTCTGACCCCTCTACACCCCAGATATCCTCCCAGCACTCAGACCCCTCTACAACCTAGATATCCCCCCAGAACTCTGACCCCTCTACATCCCAGATACCCACCCCCCCAGCACTGTGACCCCTCTACATCCCAGATATCCCCCCAGCATTCTGACCCCTCTACATCCTAGATATCCCCCCAGCACTCTGATCCCTCTACACCCCAGATATCCCCCCAGGAATCTGACCCCTCTACATCCCAGATATCCCCCCAGCACTCTGACCCCTCTACATTCCAGATGTCCCTCCAGCACTCTGACGCCTCTACACCCCAAATATCCCCCCAGCACTCTGATCCCTCTACACCCCAGATATCCCCCCAGCACTCTGATCCCTCTACACCACAGATATCCCCCCAGCACTCTGACCCCTCTACCCCCCAGATATCCCCCCAGCACTCAGACCCCTCTACAACCTAGATATTCCCCCCAGCACTGTTACCATATACCATAAGATACTCCTTGTATTGTGACCCCACTACATCCCTGATACCCCCTACACTTTGGCCTCTCTACATCCCTGATACCTCTAGCACTATAGCAACTCAAGCTACCCAAAGCATTGCTACCCCCTATACACCCCAGATCCCCCCTCAGCATTGTTTTTCCCCATACATCCTTGATATCCCCCAGCACCATTATTTCATCAATGTAGTACCCCCTTTTCCAGTGGAGATACAGTGCATGTGAACTTTTGGCTATGTGCCCACCTCCAGCACTAGACTCACCGATACCAATCAAGCAGGCAGAAGAAGGGGCGGAGGAGGGAGCATCCCTCAGGGCATTCCAAGCACTTTGGTCCAAACAGTGCTGGATAGCTGGGCTCACCATGACACCATCTACAATGCTACTTCCACAGGCGTGCTCTCAGTGCTGCCGACTCAGCAGCTCCCATTCCAGCTCCTACTCCACAGCCTTCGAGTGCCGAGCATTCAAGCTGCATGGGGCGGGGTCAGGGCATCACTGCCACTCTGGCCCCGCCCCTCCCCTCCCTGACTGCCCGTGAAATAATAGGTATCATTCTGCACAGCACGGCGCACCACTGCCAGCCTTCCTCCCTTGTGTATTCTTTATTCTCAGTGCCATCATGGGGCCCCCAATTTTGGGGCAGCGTGGGCTCAAGGACCAACTGCTTTGGGGAAGTGCAGGGGCCCCCATGTAGCTGGGGCCCCTAGGCAGTGCCCTGGTGTGCCCACTCATTAAGACAGCCCTGCAGATACCCGACACTGCCACAAATGGAGAATCCCTAGGATTGTAAATGCTCCAGTAACAATCTAGAGCTTACACAGTGGTAATTCTATTTGCTATAAGGCCTGAACAGTTTGGTGGGGCAGCAAATGGAAGATTAGTACATGCTGCTCGTGGGGCCACCACTAAAATTAACTTATCACAAGGACAAAGACCGTATTCTTAAAGCAGGTATTCTACCTCTGTAAGTCCTCCCCTCCTCTACATGATTAGCAATATCTTTTTTTGTTTGTTTATTTACCTTTTTTTTCAACAAAAGTGTGGCTCTGCCCCATGCACGTAATTTGTCTAGACCAGGGGTCTCCAAAAGTACGGCCCGCGGGCCACATTTGGCCTGCTAGGACGTTTCTTCCGGCCCGCAGCTAGAGTCATCAGACTCACTGCAGGGACAGTCTCTGCTCGAGTTGCAGGGCTTGCTCTACATACTGACTGGCAGTGGGGGCTGTGCAGTGCAAGTTCTGCTACTCAAGAAAATCGGGAAAGTTCAGATTCATTCAGTGCAGACCGGCTCCGCCTCCCACCCGCAGTTAAATTCAGTGCCCTTAATGGTGTCATGTCACATACAGCGTGCTTGTGTAACAGCCGGGCAGTAGATGTGCACTACAGCCAGCCCTTCAGAGGAGTACCACACCAGTAACACACACAGATCTATAGGGGAAATATAGGACAGTACAGGGAGACTGATGGAGAAAGAAATGTGCTCTGGTGGGGACGCAAGAAAAGGGGGGACTCTGATGGGGGACAAAAGTATGGAGGGAGGGGGCTGTAATGGAGAACACAAGTGTGAAAGGGGGGGCTCTGATGGGGACACATATTCAGGGGGGATTATGATAGGGACACAATTGTTCAGGGGGTCTCTGATGGGGGCACAAGTGTGGCGGGGGGCTCTGATGGGGACACATATTCAGGGGAGATTATGATAGGGACACAATTGTTCAGGAGGTCTCTGATGGGGGCACAAGTGTGGGGGGGGGGCTCTGATGGGGACACATATTCAGGGGGAATTATGATAGGGACACAGTTGTTCAGGGAGTCTCTAGTGGGGACACAAATGTCGGATCGGGACTCTGATAGGGGACACAAGGATTGGGGAAGGCTCTGCTGGGGACAGAAATGGGCAGGGAGTCTCTGATGGGGACACACATGTACTGTATGGGGAAAGTCTAATGCCGCGTACACACGGTCGGACTTTCCGGCATACTTGGTCCGGCGGACCAGAGTCTGCCGGACAATCCGCCCGTGTGTGGGCGCCGGCAGACTTTTCCGGTGGACTTCTTCCCAAAAGCCCGCCGGACCTAGATTTGAAACAAGTTTTAAATCTTTGTGTGCTGGTCCGACGGAAAGCCCGCTCGTGTGTATGCTGGTCCGACGGACCAGATACGACACGAGGGCAGGGTATTGCAATTTTCCTATTGCGGCGAGCGCGGGGCATACCAGGCCTTAGGTCTGGTATGGATTATAAAGGGAACCCCCTACGCCGAAAAAACGGCATGGGGTCCCCCCTAAAATCCATACCAGACCCCCGATCCGAGCACGCAGCCTGGCCGGTCAGGACAGGGGGTGGGGACGAGCGAGCGCCCCCCCCCCTCCTGAACCGTACCAGGCCGCATGCCCTCAACATGGGGGGTGGGTGCTTTGGGGGAGGGGGGCGCCCTGCGGGGCCCCCCCACCCCAAAGCACCTTGTCCCCATGTTGATGAGGACAAGGGCCTCTTCCCGACAACCCTGGCCGTTGGTTGTCGGGGTCTGCGGGCGGGGGGCTTATCGGAATCTGGGAGCCCCCTTTAATAAGGGGGCCCCCAGATCCCGGCCCCCCACCCTATGTGAATGAGTATGGGGTACATGGTACCCCTACCCATTCACCTAGGGAAAAAGTGTAAGTAATAAAACACACTACACAGGTTTTTAAAAAATTTTATTAAACAGCTCCGGGGGGGTCTTCCTGCGGCTTCGGGGGTCCCTCCGCTTCATCCTCTCCCGGCGTCCGGTTGGTTCTTCTCAGCTCTCTTCTCCCGGTGTTCCAGTTCTTCGGCCGGCTCCTCTGCTGTCTTCAGGTAGCTCTCTTGCCAGCAGAGGTCTGGGCTTCTGGGCTTCTTCTCTTCTCTTCTCTTCTCCAGATGTTGACACGACGCTCTCTCCGGCTGGACTGCTCTCCGAGGGCTGCGTTGTGACTTATATAGGCGGAGCCCTTGCCCCCTTTTGATGTCACAGTCCCTGGGCATGCTGGGACTGTGACGTTTTAGGGGGCGTGGTGAACATCACCCAGTGACCACGCCCCCTAAAACGTCACAGTCCCAGCATGCCCAGGGACTGTGACATCAAAAGGGGGCGGGGTCTCCGCCTATATAAGTCACAACGCAGCCCTCGGAGAGCAGTCCAGCCGGAGAGAGCGTCGTGTCAACATCTGGAGAAGAGAAGAGAAGAGTAGAAAAGAAGCCCAGAAGCCCGGACCTCTGCTGGCAAGAGAGCTAACTGAAGACAGCAGAGGAGCTGGCCGAAGAACTGGAACACCGGGAGAAGAGAGCTGAGAAGAACCAACCGGACGCCGGGAGAAGATGAAGCGGAGGGACCCCCGAAGCTGCAAGAAGACCCCCCCCCGGAGCTGTTTAATAAAATTTTTTAAAAACCTGTGTAGTGTGTTTTATTACTTACACTTTTTCCCTAGGTGAATGGGTAGGGGTACCATGTACCCCATACTCATTCACATAGGGTGGGGGGCCGGGATCTGGGGGCCCCCTTATTAAAGGGGGCTCCCAGATTCCGATAAGCCCCCCGCCCGCAGACCCCGACAACCAACGGCCAGGGTTGTCGGGAAGAGGCCCTTGTCCTCATCAACATGGGGACAAGGTGCTTTGGGGTGGTACGGTTCAGGAGGGGGGGCGCTCGCTCGTCCCCACCCCCTTTCCTGACCGGCCAGGCTGCGTGCTCGGATCGGGGGTCTGGTATGGATTTTAGGGGGGACCCCACGCCATTTTTTCGGCGTAGGGGGTTCCCTTTATAATCCATACCAGACCTAAGGGCCTGGTATGTCCCGCGACGGGGCTCGCAAGGTGTCAATCTCGCCAATAAAAGCGGCAAGATTGACATCCTTTTCTAGTCCCGTCGCACCTGAGTCACGTTCAAAATGAACGGACTTGTCCGTGTGTGGGCAAGTCCGTTCATTCTGAAAGTCCGCCGTAACTCCGGCGAAAGTCCGTCGGAAAGACGGGCGGACTTAGCCCGACGGAAAGTCCGGGCGTGTGTGGGCAAGTCCGTCCGTTTTAAAGTCCGGCGCACCTGACGGACAAAGTCCGTCGGAAAGTGCGCCGGACCAAGTAGGATAGAAAGTCTGACCGTGTGTACGCGGCATAAGTGTTTAGCCCTGGTGCACGAGGCTCCGGTCTCTGATGGCAGCCTTTCAAATTCTATTTTATTTCATGGCTGAGGATTAATTTCTAAATAACTTTTTTTTTTTCGGCCCGCGAATATCTGTGAAATATATGCTGCGGCGTAAAAAGTTTGGAGACCCCTGGTCTAGATGAATGATGTACAAAATGGTCCCTATGTCTGCTGGGATATGCATGTCACATATCCCAGCAGGCATAGCCCTTCATTCACAAAAGAGAAGGGGGACGTGCCCAGTGCCGTGTCATTGAAAGGTGCCCCGCTGAACCCGGATTAGCCAGCAGGCCTCTCGATGACATCATAAACACCATTGCAGTGCAGGACCAAGCAGTGGCAAAAGATAAGAGGATCTCAGCAGGACAACCCTGGATTCTCTGGATGGGTGAGTATCTAGAATATACTCAACTCATCACCTGGTAAACGGGGGGGAAGAAAAAAAATGGGGGGGGCAACTGAAGATCCTCTTTTATTCACGCATAAATTGTTCAATCCAGCCCCACACAAAGCTTGGGCAAATATGACACAATGTGTAAGTGCCTTGTGGGAGAAGATGGTGATTTTTAAAGATTGGGGCAGATTTACTGCCTGTTGAAAAAAAGTGACTTGGCTGATCCTTTCCTCTTCTCACAGAGAAGAGAGCGCAAGTAGGGAGTCACATGTGAGCCACTTTGTTCTGTCGGATGAGTCCCTCATAAACCTGTCTGGATTGCCATTGTTCACCTTTGTGATGAGCAGCACTATGAGTGCACCATTTGCAATTAATTGAATGAATATGGTGTGTGCATGTCCAACCACCCTCTGGAATTTGTTGGAACTCTCAGCCATAAGTAAAAGTTTCCTACAGGCACCAAATAGCCCTTTCATAGAAAGTGGTAGCATGTAAAACTTCACAGAAAATGACTTAGAGTAAACAGTTTAAAACAACAAAACAAGAGAAACGCCAACACATTATTTTATGGTAATTACAATTACTGCCTAATGGGGGAATAATTACCTGTTGATTATTTTGCTGAGATGTTGGAACATTACAGCTAGCTAATTAAAGAAATGCTTGTAGACCTGGAAAACTCTAAATCTAAAAATGATCTGATACAGAAAACAAGTACTGTACATACATATACTAACTTTTAGGCTTTTTCCGCAAGAGTGTTAGAAGCAGACCTTGTGATTTGCAGGTTCCCCACTATCCATTAAAATGAAAGGGCTAGCACAACCTGGACATTACATACAACAATCAAGTCAGGTCCACAGGCTCTTGACAAGTGACAATGTAAACAAACCTTCATTTTTTATAATATGGTTTAGAGGTTATACATCTTTTTTTTTTTTAATGTATTTAGATGTTTAGTATGTACCTGTTAAGATCTACACACATAGTGGACATGAAAGCCTGATTTCCATGGCAGAATTAAAGATTATAGTAGACAAAATACATGATTTTAGATTTATTCTGATATAACAACATAATATTGGAAATTATTATACACAGGCCTGGATTTTCATCAGAGGAGCCTAAGCACACAACCTATGTTGATAGGGTCACCTGTCTTGCACACTTATTTTAGTGTTCTTTGGGCAGCTTAGAATATTGTGATGGTGTAAATAAGCTTGTACAAAAAACAAAAAAAAAACTGTATTTCATTAGCTGCATGGGAAAAACTGCCACTTTCCATCCACTGCCTATGTACAAGCCTACTGTGACTATAGTCTGACTTTCTTAATGGCAACAATAATGAATTAGCAGTAAGAACATATATTGAGCTACTACTGTTATGCCCCGTACACACGGTCGGATTTTCCGACGGAAAATGTGTGATAGGACCTTGTTGTCGGAAATTCCGACCGTGTGTAGGCTCCATCACACATTTTGCATCGGAATTTCCGACACACAAAGTTTGAGAGCTCGCTATAAAATTTTCCGACAACAAAATCCGTTGTCGGAAATTCCGATCGTGTGTATGCAAATCTGACGCACAAAGTGCCACGCATGCTCAGCATAAATTAAGAGACAAAAGCTATTGGCTACTGCCCCGTTTATAGTCCCGACGTACGTGTTTTAAGTCACTGCGTTCAGAACGATCGGATTTTCCGATAACTTTGTGTGACCGTGTGTATGCAAGACAAGTTTGAGCCAACATCCGTCAGAAAAAATCCATGGATTTTGTTGTCTGATCAATGTCCGACCGTGTGTACAGGGCATAATGGTTACCTCATAACAAATCTTCTGATTTATAAATACTTGGTGCTGCAAATGTGATCAATTATGACTCCAGCCCTTTAATGGCTTGAAAGTTGGGTTGAGATGAGCTAACATAAGCATGCTAGTATCTGTAACAGTTCTCATTCAAGGTGTGCTTTGAATTTAATGGTTTTGAGAAACAGTTCAAATAATGGACTTAGTTTTGCTTTAAAAATATGTTTCCATATATATTATTTACATAGAGGTAGCCTTATCTGCTTATTGCATACACAGTTTCTGTTTCCTGCTTTGCAGTGCTGCACAATGGCTTTGCCATATTGCACCTACTACTACAAGTCTAGAGGGTCTATTTAGCTTAGTTTGTTCCTAAAAATTTGTACAACTTTCACCGAATATTCACATATTTTTCACATAAGATACAATAAAGAAAACTCTGTGAATCTTGCACAAAAGTTATGTGAATCTTGACTAAAAGCTTTGATAAACAAAACCATAGTAGTCTTCCGAATCAGTAAAATAAAGGCACCATCTATCTTACCTGATTTCTTACCAACAGCTGGTAAGCGAGAGACACGGTAATTGCATTGGACCAACAAGCATACCTCCCAACATTTTGAGATGAGAATGAGGGACACCTACTAGCAAATGTACTAAATCCACAAGTGCTTTTTTTTACCACTACTATTCCTTCATTCTGTCTTTTAAAATTTGGAAAGCAATTTAGAATTTGGATGAAAGGTTTAGCTCTGGGAAACACTTTTTGAAAGATAATACATGCATTTTATATACAACTATAAAGAATCAGACCAAAATGAGGGACAAATGAGGAGGAATGAGGGACAGAGGAACATTGCTCCAAATCAGGGACAGTCCCTCAAAATCAGGGACAGTTGGGAGCTATGCCAACAAGAGCTCTCTCTGGGTGCTAATCTATGTTTCTATATATTTAAGTACAAAATATGGAAGAACAAGCTTGTAACATTGTGAAACTCTATTGTTTGAACTCAGCAAATGTGTGTCTTTTTTTGAACCTGGATAACTATGTAACTATGACAGTCATATAAAAAAAATACTTGTAAGATACAATCTGCTAATATAACTCAAAATATGTGTTGAATAGCAATACACTAGAATTGCTCTTTAACCACTTGCCCACTTGCTCCGCCGAAATTTTTTTTTAAAAAGTCAGCAGCTACAAATACTGCAGCTGCTGACTTTTAAAACATTGACACTCACCTGTCCAGGGTGCCCGCGATGTCGGCACCCGAGGCCAAACTGTCTCTCGGTCCTCGGGTGCTGCCGCCTCCATCTTCGGTAAGGGAATCAGGAAGTGAAGGCTTCTGGCTTCATTTCCCAGTTCCCTACTGTGCATGTGCGAGTCGCGCAGCGCAATACGGATGGTCCCTGCTGTCTCTGGGACCTGTGTGTTTCCCAGCAGACAGCGGGGGGGGGGGGGGGAAGTGGCGTAAATACCCGCAGATTCTGCGGCTATCTATGTCGGAAGTGGGTGCAGATACCTGTATTATACAGGTATCTGCACCCCCCTCCCCCCTGAAAGGTGCCAATTGTGACACCGGAGGGGGGGAGGAATCCGATGAGTGGAAGTTCCACTTTTGGGTGGAGCTCTGCTTTAAACCCCCTTCTTAACCAGGCCACTTTTCATCTTTCAGCGCTCTCACACTTTGAATGACAATTACTCGGTCATGCAACACTGTACGCATATGAAATGTTTGTCCTTCTTTTCACACACATAGAGCTTTCTTTTGGTTGTATGTAATCATCACTGTTTTTTTAAATTTTTTGCACTATAAATAAAAAAAGACCGAAAACGTTTCTGTTATAAAATGTAGCAAATTATTTTAAAATCTTACCGTGGACGCCTACTGAATTCCTGAAAGGAGGGATACCCCTGAGCGACCTTACACAACAAACCATACAAATTTGGACCCGAATGAATTCCTCCAAGACCCTATCTCCTCTGAAAGAACCCATGACTCCACTGTTTGGGACCCCAGCTTTTCCTCCGGCCCTACAGGGAGCAAGTTTTGGACCTTGGTGTAAGGAGGACCACAGACGACTTGCCCAAGTCCTGCGATCAGACTCTTCCCTGACTCATACCTCGACGCATTGGCTGCAGGGGCAACAGGTGATATCCTTCATTCGCACCTTCCCATCCCTGCCTAATATACTTGCTGACTTAACAGACTTGGAGAGCATGCTGCTCCAGACCGCCCCCCTACACATGTGGTCTCTCAACTATATTCTCTCATACATATGGTTTATAATCCTGACCTCCCCCCATACACACAGGCCTGGAAGGAAGATCTGGGTCATCCCATTTCACCTGTAGACTGGCAAAAGTGCTTCATTCTGACTCACAAAATATCCTTAGCCTCCAAAGCCCAATAAAAAGGATTTAAGTTGTTGACCCGTTGGTACAGATGCCCCTCGACTTTGCACTGGATAAACCCGGCACTCTCGGATACCTTCTGGCGTTGCTTCCAAGGGAACCTTACTCCACATTTGGTGGGAATGCCCCCCTGTGCGGAGGTTCTGGCAGAAGATCCTCGACTTGTACTGCAGACTCATGACGACCTCAATCACACCCTTTCCTGAGGTAGTTCTGCTATCTTTGCTCCCTGGACCGATTAAATTGGTCAAAAAAGACATTTTGCGTCATGTTCTGGCGGCTGCTAGAACAGTTCTGCCCAGACATTGGAAGTCGACAAGCATGCCTTCCCTGGGGGATTGGACAATTGAAGTGGACCAAATTAACAGATTGGAATGAATGCTGTCGCAGGAAACGGGTAAGGAGGAGCAATTCTCCAAGACCTGGACCTCATGGTCTATGTTTCGCTACTCCTCAGAATTTATTCCATGGGCCTCAGAGGAATCCACCGACGCACCTGTATAGCCACAGTGGAAAATTTCTCTCTTAATTTCTACATCCCTTACTGCCTTGACCCTTCTATCCCCACTCTCTCCTTTTTTCCCCTTCTCCTTTCCCTCTAAATGTTTGCGTTACACGCTCACCGAAATCATAATCTCTAGTCTCATTAGACCGGAACGGTGGCACACACAGAGCTTCCCCCTCAGAGAAAACGTGCTCAGCGCAGAAGTAAAAGCCCTAGCCTACTTGTAATGAGTGGGCACCGCTCGTTGAGTAGATAGCGGTGCTCACCTAATCTTACTAAGCCAGGTTAGACGCTGTATATATACAGGCTTATATACCTTATCAATCAACCAAAGCTCATGAATTATCTAAACCATGAGACGGTACAACACCAGTGTTGCACGAATGTTTACGAATATACAAATGTATATCTTTGTTTATGTGTTATTGAACGACATATTTGTATACTGTACAATTTTTCAATGATACTTTGCCTATCAATAAAATAAGATTGATTTAAATTATCTTAAAATACATTTTGACCACAATTTTTTACTGCTGCATTTATTTGGTTAAAATAACCCAAATCAGTGTATATTATTTGGTCTTTGTTAAGGTTATAGAGCAGGGATCCTCAAACTATGGCCCTCTAGCTGTTGCGGAACTACACGTCCCATGAGGCATTGTAAAACTCTGACATTCACAGACATGGCTAGGCATGATGGGAATTGTAGTTCTTGAACAACTGGAGGGCCATAGTTTGAAGACCCTTGTTATAGAGTCTACAAGCTATGGTGCCACTCATTGAAAATTTATCACAGCTGATGTACTGACAGCCTAATTTCTTGAGACACTAACAAACCAGGACAGTACAAATACCCCCCCCCCCAAATGACACCTTTTTAAAAGTTAGAGAGTCCAAGGTACTTAGTAAGAGGCATGGTGAGTTTTTGAAGTTGTAATTTTTTTTCCCACAATTCTTTGCAAAATTATGTTTTGTATTTTTCACAAAATTGTCATATTAACAGGTTATTTCTCTCCCGAGAACCCAGTAAACACGGACACTTGCGGGTGTGCACGCGAGAAGCGCAAGCACGGGAGGCCATCGTATGACAGGCTCCCAGAACTAGCCGGCAAGTGGTTAAAGGCTAAGTAATGATTACTGGCATCAGATCTAAACTATAAAAGAACTGAGCTTGGGTAAAATGTTCATATATTATCACCAGAATTAAGCTGTGAAGATGCTATCAATGGTACTCAGTGGGCTAATGTTTGTCATAGGTATTTGCAGAGTGTTCATAAGCTGCTATCAAAAAAGGCTTGTGTAGATGGGCATTGTGTCTTCAAAAGCATTAAAAATAGAAATTCTGGATGAACCCTCTGCACGCTGCTATATACCCTTTATAGCAAGCCTTGCAATAAAAAAAGAGGGATTTTTAGTTCACATATATTGCAATACATGTTTAAGCTGGCCAACTGCATCAAAGTAATCCCTCTATGGCCAGTCACTAACCTGCTTTGCCAAATACAAATGCTACATACTGGGGCAAACAGATATAAATTGGATTATATACATGTACAAGCTATTGATATTTGAGCACAAGCATATCTTATTTCTGTTTCAAAAGCATTAAGGCACAAAAAAAGCACAAGTACATGCATTTTCTGTATTTAACTGCTTTTTTTTAAACTGGGTTGTTTTTGAGGCAGATGGACCTAAAAACTCAAACCAAAGCAGTTTAGGCACTGCCTCTGATTGTCCATCACCAATACATAGTTTATTAAATTGGAAAATACATGATTTGCAATGGGAGGCTGTTTAAAATGCAAGTGAAACGCTGGAAAACAAAGCCCTTCTACTCAAGTAATAAAGCTGGTTGTACAAGAGGGTATCTAAAGCCACATTGATCTCCTTTTGGAATCATAGTTATCCTTCTGATCTTTCCTTTTTTAGTCATTCTGAGATTACAGTAGTCAAATCCATCTGTTTTCAACTGGTTTGGGTGACAGATTCAAGTCTAATGCCGTGTACACACGATCGGACTTTACGGCATACTTGGTCTGGCGTACCGGATTTCGTCGGACAATTCGATCGTGTGTGGGCTCCAGCGGACTTTGCTTTCTCAAAAGTTTGACGGACTTAGATTTGAAACATGCCCAAAAGTCCGCTCGTCTGTATGCTAGTCCGACGGACAAAAACCGACGCTAGGGCAGCTATTGGCTACTGGCTATGAACTTCCCTATTTTAGTCCGGTCGTACGTCATCACGTATGAATCCGTCAGACTTTGGTTGATCGTGTGTAGGCAAGTCCGTTCATTCGGAAAGTCCGTCGTAAAGTCCGTCGAAAAGTCCGCCGGGCAAAGTATGCCGTAAAGTCCGGTCGTGTGTACGCGGCATAAGACACATGTATGGCTACCACGGGGCCAAACCTATGTAATACAAATGGTCAGAAAAGTTGGAAAACCTCAACTGATCACTATTGTTTCCCCTTTGTGATGCACCATCCCCATGTCTACATTTCCAGTATATGGCCAGTTTTTTTGTGACCCAATCCAAACACAATGGGGTTGATCTATTACTAAAAGGCAAAAAGGCAGTTCACTTTGTAAAGGAAATTGCACTATCCAAGAAAATGTTTCCCAGAACTTAATAAACATGGTGCAATTTCACTTTGCAATGAATACCCAATCACGTGCAAGGAAAATAACAAAAATTGCATTTTTGCTTGCACATGATTGGAGGATGAAAGCCAGCAGAGCTTTACCTCGTTCATTAAGTCCTAGGGATAATTACCTTGCAAAGTGTAACTTTCCTTGTAAAGTGAACAGTTTATGTTCTTAGTAAATCAACCCCAATATATTTATCAGCCTTCTGTATCGATGGAGTCAATTGTTTCAGCTTTCAATTTTAATCTTTGCTTTGTCACTCAGCTCTGTTTGTCCCTAGAGATCCACTGATCAACAGCACTGGCTGAGCTGGTTTTATATTACTTTACAGACAAAATTTATTCCACTAGCTTAATAGGTTAAATTAATTAGATCCCAGCAGAGACCAAATATGTACTAAGCAATGAAACCAATCCTGTTGATTTTAGGGAGGACCGAGGAATCCCAAAGGTAGATATAATTAACTCACTAGGACAGAATATGTATGTGATACATTATCTGGTCCCAAACAAGATTAACTTTGATGATGCCATAGATCCAGGATGATATTCCCGATGCCACCAGATATTACTTCTCTGAATGTCTTCATCTGCAAAGGAAACTGTTTACTCAAGAATTTAATAAAAGAGCTCAAGTCCAGAAGCCTTCTACTAATGAACAGTTTAAATATGACATATTTCACTAGGTGATCTTATGAGATTTCACTTCAACTTAGCTAAAACATATAGATTTCAGGAGCATTGAGAGGGGGGAACAGATGCAACAAAATAATTAACATTTATCAAGCAGGAATAGATAGTTTAGAAATAACACACAACAAAGGAAATTAACAAAGATAACACATATTGGCTCCTTATCAGATAGTGGTTGGACAATAGAAAATAATATGATTATACAAATGTATTCATCCTAAATATACATATATACTTCAAAGCTGAACTCCAGGCCAATATAAAAGACACAAATTATTGAAGCTCTGCATTCATAAATTACAATTAAATGTAATTTTTGAAGTTAACTAGTTGTAAGTACCTAAACATGACTTGATTTCAGTCTCCAGCACTCAGACTGGGAGAAGTAGGGGTAGCACTGGGAACCACTTAGTGAAGTTCTCTGTAAATTCAAAAAGGAGTCTCAAAAAAAGAGCCCATTGGTAGTCTAATTGGCAGAGGTACACGGAATGCAAAAGATCTTTTTTGTGAATTAAAGAAATTCAATGTTCATAAAACAGATGACTCATTGTCTTTGATATATAACAGTAGGCACTTCGGACCACCGACTGGCTTTTTTGCAGGCTCCTTTTGAACTTACAGATTTCAGAGACCTGCCTGAGAACCCCACAGAGGACCCAGGATTGAGACCCCTGTGGCATAGAGAGCAACCGCCTTCACCCTGCATTTAGACAGGTTTTCTCCACCCGCGTTCTTGAAAGGCTGATTGTTCCCACTTCCTAGGGCAGTGATGGTGAACCTTGGCACCCCAGATGTTTTGGAACTGCATTTCCCATGATGCTCAACTACACTGCAGAATGCATGAGCATCATGGGAAATGTAGTTCCAAAACATCTGGGGTGCCAAGGTTCGCCATCACTGTCCTAGGGTAACCACAGCCTCAACAAATGCAAGTCATTTTCTGATTCTCTTTTCCTCTCTTTTTTCCAACTGTAAAACCACTTTTTGAACCGATTTAATACATTATAAGGGATACTGCCTCCTTCTTTTCTTTTCCGGTGGACAGCTGCACCAGAGACCATTGGCTAGCACTTCAGCACCAAACCCCTCAGCCTGCAGTTGACCACCACATCCCAAATTTCAATCAGGTGTATTCAAGCAAGTGGACAGGCAAGCTGATAGGAGGAGAGAGCAGAGTGAGCAAAGAGATGATGTAAAACACTATTCTGCTGCGCTTTCACTCTTCAGTCAGTAGGCTTAGACTGGAGAGAGGACATCAATGCATTATTTCCACACGCTATAACTATAGTGAAGAAGGTGCTGCTGTTTAGAAGGGATGTGTAAATGTAAAGACTATATGGACAGAAATAAAGTTACCTTATATGTATTTACCTTCCCAGTCCAGTGTTGTTCACCTAAGCCTGCTGGGTTAATTTAAATATTTTTACTATACACTAAACTTTGGTTTAGCCCTCTACAGTAGTCCTAGTTTCTCATGTGGCCCCTTGGAAAAATTAATAGCCCAACCCTGCATAAAAGCCCACCTCCCCATAACCTTTTATCCAGAAGATAAACTTTTTGCCAAAATTCTAAATTCTGGACGTGGTACAGTGAGATTATTCCTTCAAATATACAACCCTAGTCAATAACCAGAACAAGTGCACAGTATAGTGACTCATAGCGACCATTTAGACTTCACTTTACGACCAACTTGCATAAAATGCTTTCTAATAATTCGACCCTAGAAAGATTTACACCCCCTTCATGACCAGGTAATTTGTTGCGATACGGCACCACATTACTTTAAATTACATTTTTCCCCCCACAAATAGAGCTTTGTTTTGGTTGTATTTGATCACCACTGCATTTTTTATTTTTTTTGCGCTATAAACAAAAAAATGCTGACAATTTTGGAAAAAAAAAATATATATTTTTTACATTCTGCTATAAAAAAAACAAAACATCTAATTTCTTCATAAATTTAGGCCAATATGTATTCTGCTACATGTTTTTGGTAAAAAAATCCCAATAAGCTTATAGTGATTGGTTTATGCAAATGTTATAGCGTCTACAAACTATGGGATAGATTTATGGATTTTTTTTAGTAATGGCGGCGATCAGCGACTTATAGCAGGGCTGCGATATTGCGGTGGACAATCGGACACTAACTGACACTTCTGACACTTTGTGGAGACCAGGGACACTAATACAGTGATCAGTGCTAAAAATACTGTTTACCATGTCAATATACTAATTACACTGGCTGGGAAGGGGTTAAGCATCTAGGGCGATCAAAGAGTTAACTGTGTATCTAGCCAGTGTTTTTGTACACAGTGTGCTGCTTTCACTAGGGAAAGAGGTCAATTGTAGTCCCTGCTTTGCAGGAACACAGGATCGACCCCGTCCCCCCCGTCAGAACTGAGATATGCCTTGTTTACATAGGCATATCTCAATTCTTTTTTGTATTGCCGATGATCGGCAGGTGCTGGAGGACATTGAGTGCCTGGCACCCACAGACCGGCTTTTGCTGTGAATTATCAGGAGAATTATCAGGAGAGGAATTGACCATTTTACCACCATTTGGTCAAAATAATATGGTGTTGTATTCTAACTAATCCAGTTTAAAAAATTGTTATCTTTTTCACTTAGCACTAAAATCTCTATTTTTAGAAATAATTGGCTGATTCTATTTTCTGAACCAGCCCAAATTACATAAAAACAAAACCTATTAGCACTTTTGCCAACATGGAAGATATATTTATATAATCAATGCATAAATGAACTACTTGATGACACTTTAGTTACAGCTGTAGAACCTGTACCCTAGTACCACTACCTGCAACATCATTACTGAAAAGCTAAAGATAGTACTAAAGGCCAGCATTTCAGGAATAGGTCACCCAATACTGGTAACATGGTTTTTGGATTGCATGAGAACATGAAGTTTATACAATAAAGCTAATACCTTCACCTACATCCACTATGCTTTAGTTCCCCTATCACCGCTAACATTTACCTAAGGTGTATGTAAAGACAAAACTCTTTTTTTAAGTTTTGAATAAAGTGGGGAAGGGTTGAACTTGTTCAAGAAAATATGGGGGGAGGCACCGGACACAGATCTTTAGCCTGTAACAAAGAATTATTATTAATCTTTAATGGTCTAGATTTGGCAGCTCTCCACAAATTGAGAAGCCACAAAAAAAACTGGGGTCATCCAAATTGAGAAGTCCACATAAAAAAAGAAAATAAGAGAATCAAACATCTTTCCTGAGAGTCCTAAAATGTGGCAATAAGACCACAAACAATAACCAAGATGTTTTAGGGGCCAACAATCCCCCTTCATCAGTGCCAGGACGTTGTAGCAAAAATTTGTCAATTGAACACAAAAGCTCCTGGTAATAAAAATTGAAATTCAATGCCACCAGTAAAAGAGGTGAAAGGAATCATCCAATGGGGCTGTTTCAGGGACGCAAAAGGAGGAGAGAGAAGTGCCAAGCCAATCCTTTAAACAGCTTAGGAATTTATTCAGTATATAGGTATAAAACAACACTAAAAACACAAAGCTGCTAGTGATAAGCACGGAGTTGCTGAGTTGGACTTTCTTTTTAAATAAAAGTGGACAACACCAGCCCTGAAATGGAGAAAAGCGAGTGGTGGTGTCCTTAAAGTTCTACACTTGGAGTGAACCCCTGACAATATATATATATATATATATATATATATATATATATATATATATATATATAGATATATATATACACAGGGCTTTTTTTTCTGCCGGAACTTGCCGGAATGCAGTTCCGCCACCTCAGGCAGCCCTCTCCTCTGCAGTCTGTCACAGAAGAACAGAAGCCGATAGAGGAAGTTTTCTATACCATTCACTTCCTCCACTAGCTTCTGTATGCTAGGCATCCAGGGAATGTGCTCCACAGCTGACTGATCCGGTTTCAGAGGCAGCTCTCCCCGCCTGCTGTCTGTCAGTCTCAGATCAGTGTAGCATGGAGCCGAGCTCTCTGAAACTCCTCCTCGGTTCTTTGCTACACTGATCTGACAGGCGGAGTTGCACGGAGGAGACTGCACAGTAAGCTGAGGGGGGTCACACCAAAATCCGACCATCCAGAACAAGGGGACGTACAGCACGTACGATGGGACTAGAAAAAGGAAGTTCAATACCCAGTAGCCAATTGCTTCCATCTTGTACTTGCTTCAGAGCATCCATCGTTTTTGGTACGTCGGAACAGCATACAGAGGAGCGGTTTTCCCGATAGGAATTGGTTCCATCGGAAATATTTAGAACATGTTCTATTTCTAGGTCCGTCAGAATTTTCGAAAAAAACAAAAAACGATGAGGCATACACACGATCGGAATAGACGATGAAAAGCTTCCATCTGACTTTTTCTGTCGGACATTCCGCTCGTGTGTACGCGGCTTTAGAATAAAAAAATGGTAGCTACAATTGCTGACTTATTTTTGAAGGTTTAATTTCCAGGGCTGCCATCATTATCCTTTTTTACTATAAAGTCACTAAACTGGAACAAGCTTGAAGTCAGTAATGTTTCTAACCTGCACATACTTCCAAACCAATGACATACCAAGCAGTGCAGCAAAGCATATCCTTGACAGTCCTGGGATTTGGGCCTTTAAGTCATGTAAAGGCAAAATCAATACATATATTGAAAAAGGGAAAAAGGAAACTTTAAAAAAATATATTTTATATATATTGTAGCAGGACGGTCCCCTGCCAGGGTCCAGGTCTAGTGAACAGCCAGTACACCAATTGGTCAGTTGTGTTCTCGGCTTTAAGTAATGACCAGACCAAGGCTCTAGGCTCCCAGTTGGAGACGACTCCACCCTGCAGACAGGAGACATGGGCACAGGAGTCAGGAGGGCTCCAACTAGACGAGGGGTGGGAGCCTGTGCAGCACAAAGCTGCTAGTGATAAGCACGGAGTTGCTGAGTTGGACTTTCTTTTTAAATAAAAGTGGACAAAACCAGCCCTGAAATGGAGAAAAGCGAGTGGTGGTGTCCTTAAAGTTCTACACTTGGAGTGAACCCCTGACTATATATATATATATATATATATATATATATATATATACAGGGCTTTTTTTTCTGCCGGAACTTGCCGGAATGCAGTTCCGCCACCTCAGGCAGCCCTCTCCTCTGCAGTCTGTCACAGAAGAACAGAAGCCGATAGAGGAAGTTTTCTATACCATTCACTTCCTCCACTAGCTTCTGTATGCTAGGCATCCAGGGAATGTGCTCCACAGCTGACTGATCCGGTTTCAGAGGCAGCTCTCCCCGCCTGCTGTCTGTCAGTCTCAGATCAGTGTAGCATGGAGCCGAGCTCTCTGAAACTCCTCCTCGGTTCTTTGCTACACTGATCTGACAGGCGGAGTTGCACAGAGGAGACTGCACAGTAAGCTGAGGGGGGAGGAGTCTGATTTGACAGAACAGAAGTCTGCTCAGCACGGCTGTAATGAAAGTGAGATAGCTGTGGAGGGAAGGGGGGGGCTGGTTTTGCAGAGAGTAGAGACTAAAGTTGTGGATCTTCTGCAGTCTGCAGAGATTGTGCAAAGAGAGTTTTGAGGAGGGGAAATGTATACAGGGTCAAGAGTGCTCTGGGGGGGCCTTGGGGTGCAGAGATGGAAGATGGGGGGTTGTAGAGAGTTAGAGCTGTGGATGGGGGCGCAGAAGTGAAATGTGGAGGGGGTAATATAGACTGTGGATGGAAGTGCAGAGGTGATTGTGGACTGGGGGTGTAAGCTGTGGATGGGGGGTGTGCAGAGGTCATATGCTGACAGAGGTTAAAAGGGGAATTGTGGATGGGGGGGGGACTGGCATGGTAATGTGAATTGTGAAATGTGGGGGTGGAGGGGATGAGCTGGCTGTGGATGGAGGGGGGGTGAACTGTGGAGAGGGGGGGAGAGGGTGAGATGTGGGGGGAGGTGAACTGTGGAGAGGGTGAGATGTGAGGGGAGGTGAACTGTGGAGAGGTGGGAGAGGGTGAGCTGTGCGAGGGGGGGGGGTGAACTGTGGAGAGGGTGAGCTGTGGGGGGGTGAACTGTGGAGAGGGTGAGATGTGGGGGGAGGTGAACGGTGGAGAGGGTAAGATGTGGGGGGGAGGGGAACTGTGGAGAGGGGGGAGAGGGTGAGCTGTGGGGGGAGGTGAACTGTGGAGAGGGTGAGCTGTGTGGGGGGGTGAACTGTGGAGAGGGTGAGATGTGGGGGGGAGGTGAACTGTGGAGAGGGTGAGCTGTGGGGAGGGATTGAACTGTGGACGAGAGAAGAGAAGGTAACCTGTGGGTGGAGGGGGGGTGAGCTGTAGAGAGAGGGGGCAAGAGGGTGAGCTGGGGAGAACTGTGGAGAAGGGGGAGAGGGTGAGCTGTGGGGGGGACTGTGGAGAGGGTGAGCTGTGGGGGGTGAACTGTGGAGAGGAAGGGGGAGAGGGTGAGCTGTGGGGGGGGGTTAACTGTGGAGAAGGGGGAGAACTGTGGAGAGGGGGGAGAGGGTGAGCTGTGGGGGGAGGTGAACTGTGGAGAGGGGGGAGAGGGTGAGCTGGGGGAGAACTGTGGAGAAGGGGGAGAGGGTGAGCTGTGGGGGGGACTGTGGAGAGGGTGAGCTGTGGGGGAGTAAACTGTGGAGGGGAGAGGGTGAGCTGTGGGGGGTGAACTGTGGAGAGGAAGGAGGAGAGGGTGAGCTGTGGGGGGGTTAACTGTGGAGAAGGGGGAGAACTGTGGAGAGGGGGGAGAGGGTGACCTGTGGGGGGAGGTGAACTGTGGAGAGGGTGAGCTGTGGGGGGAGGGAGGTGAACTGTGGAGAGAGTGAGCTGTGGGGGGAGATTGAACTGTGGATGAGAGCAGAGAAGGTAACCTGTGGGTGGAGGGGGGTGAGCTGTAGAGAGAGGGGGCGAGAGGGTGAGCTGGGGGAGAACTGTGGAGAAGGGGGAGAGGGTGAGCTGTGGGGGGGTGAACTGTGGAGGGGGAGAGGGTAAGCTGTGGGCGGGACTGTGGAGAGGGTGAGCTGTGGGGGGTGAACTGTGGAGGGGGAGAGGGTGAGCTGTGGGGGGTGAACTGTGGAGAGGAAGGGGGAGAGGGTGAGCTGTGGGGGGGGGTTAACTGTGGAGAAGGGGGAGAACTAAGGTAAAGGTAAAGAACACCTTACTTCTCTTTCCCAAGGAATGGCGGTATTGGGGCGGGAATAGGGGGGGTTGGGGTGAGGGGGCGGAGAATTGACTGGGGAGGGTGGGTTCCTGCACCTATTCTCTGAGAAAAAAAGCCCTGTATATATGTATATATATAGAGTTGTGCTCATAAGTTTACATACCCTGGCAGAATTTATGATTTCTTGGTCACTTTTCATAGTATATGAATGATGACACAAAAACATTTCTTTCACACATGGTTAGTGGTTGAAGCCATTTATTATCAATCAACTGTGTTTACTCTTATTAAATCATAATGACAATAGAAACTACCAAAATGACCCTGATCAAAAGTTTACATACCCTGGTGATTTTGGCATGATAACATGCACACCAGTTGACACAAAGGGGTAACCATCCTCACCTGTGATCTGTTTGCTTGTAATTAGTGTGTGTGTATAAAAGATCAATGAGTTTCAGGACTCCTGACAGACCCTTGCATCTTTCATCCAGTGCTGCACTGACGTTTCTGGATTCTGAGTCATGGGGAAAGCAAAAGAATTGTCAATAGATCTGTGGGAAAAGAGGTAGTTGAACTGTTTAAAACAG
Organism: Lithobates clamitans; assembly: GCA_037952925.1. NCBI lineage: Eukaryota > Metazoa > Chordata > Amphibia > Anura > Ranidae > Lithobates > Lithobates clamitans. Next base: position 1,075,458 of record JBBGZY010000534.1, read on the forward strand.
CAAAGGGATATAAAAAGATATCCAAGGAATTGAGAATGCCAATCAGCAGTGTTCAAACTCTAATCAAGAAGTGGAAAATGAGGGGTTCTGTTGAAACCAAACCACGGTCAGGTAGACCAACTAAAATTTCAGCCACAACTGCCAGGAAAATTGTTCGGGATGCAAAGAAAATCCCACAAATAACTTTAGGTGAAATACAGGACTCTGAAAATATGTAGTGTGGCTGTTTCAAGATGCGCAATAAGGTGGCACTTGAATAAAGATGGGCTGCATGGTCGAGTCGCCAGAAGAAAGTCAATACTACGCAAATGCCACAAAGTATCCTGCTTACAATACACCAAACAGCACAGAGACAAGCCTCAAACCTTCTGGAAAAGTCATTTGGAGTGATGAGACCAAAATTTTAGTCACAACCGTAAATGCTACATTTGGAGAGGAGTCAACAAGGCCTATGATGAAAGGTACACCATTCCTACTGTGAAACACGGAGGTGGATCACTGATATTTTGGGGATGTGTGAGCTACAAAGGCACAGGAAATTTGTGCAAAATTGATGGCAAGATGAATGCATGTTATCAAAAAATACTGGAGGAACATTTGCATTCATCAGCCAGGAAGCTGCGCACAGGACATACTTGGACATTCCAACATGACAATAAACCAAAACACAAGGCCAAGTCGACCTGTCATTGGCTACAGCAGAATAAAGTGAAGGTTCTGGAGTGGCCATCTCAATCTCCTGACCTCAATATTATTGAGCCACTGTCAGGAGACTTAGTAGCCCAGACTGTGTAAACTGCACAGAGATAACCCAAAACGCATGTAAAGTGAATAATGATATTTATTAAAATAGATGATAAATCAGAAAATACAAACAGTGCACAACCAACCCAACAAATCCACCAACAACAACAATATATACAGCAAGGGGCAGTACCGGAATCACAGATGTCAGCCAAGCCAGGGTCAAACACGGCAGGTCAGTGGGACAAGGGATATACCAGAAGCGTAAACGTTAGCCAAGCCAAGGTCATACACAGGAAGATGAGTTTGAATGTGATTGCCTAACTCTGAGCACAGCTACATCCCCAGTTATAAGATGGTGTGCACACTTATGCAACCACATTATTATTTTTTTATTATTTTTACTTCCCCCCCTAAAAGATTTCAGTATGTTGTCAGTTGAGTTGTACAGTTTATAATTAACCACCTGCCTACCAGGCACGAACACCCCCTTCCTGCCCAAGCCATTTTTCAGCTTTCAGCGCTGTTGCACTTTGAATGACAATTGCGTGGTCATGCAAATTAAATTTTTATCATTTTTTTCCTCACAAATAGAGCTTTCTTTTGGTGGTATTTGATCACATCTGCGGTTTTTATTTCTTGCGCTATTAACAAAAGAAGAGGGACAAGTTTGAAAAAACACAATATTTTTTACTTTTTGCTATAATAAATATCCAATTTTTTTTTAAACAAATGTTTTCCTCAGTTTAGGCCGATATGTATTCTTCTGCATATTTCTGGTAAAAAAAAAAATCGCAATAAGCATATATTGATTGGTTTGCGCAAAAGTTATAGCGTCTACAAAATAGGGGATAGATTTATAGCATTTTTATTTTTTTTTATTTTTTTTACTAGCAATGGCGGCGATCTGCGATTTTTATCGTGACTGCGATACTGCGGCGGACATATCGGACACTTTTGACACATTTTTGGGACCATTCACATTTATACAGCGATCCGTGCTATGAAAAAGCATTGATTACTGTGTAAATGTGACTGGCAGGGAAGGCGTTAACACTAGAGGGTGATCGGGGGGTTAAATGTGTGTCCTGGGAGTGATTCTAACTGTGGGGGGAGGGGACTGACTGGGGGAGGTGACCGATCGGTGTCCCTATGTACAAGGGACACACCATCGGTCTTCTCTCCTCTGACAGGACGTGGATCTGTGTGTTTACACACACAGATCCACGGTCCTGCTCAGTTACTGGGCAATCGTGGGTACCCGGCAATTGAGGCCGCCGGGCACGCGTATCGCGTCCCCGTTGACGCAGCAGGCGCGCGTGCACCCCCTAGTGGCCCGGAAGGAGATCACGTCATATGACGGAAGCCCAGAACGAGAGCTGCCTCGTCCTGCCGTCATATGACAGTGGGCGGGCGGCTAGTGGTTAAAAGGTGGAAAAAGTTCTGAAATTATTTATCTTTTGATTTATTTACAAAAAAACCTCCAAAAATCTTGGTTGTGTTCTGCATTGGGCTCACAGCAGCTGGATTCTATATCATCTGTTTAGTATTTTTTGTTTTCTCCAGCCTCCTCCAATAAAGGCATTAGGATGGCTGGGTTCAATTGTACACCTTTAAAGCGGGATTCCGGCCAGCTAAAAAAAAATGTTAAAGTCAGCAGCTACAAACACTGTAGCTGCTGACTTTAAATAAGTAGACTTACCTGTCCTGGGTGCCCGCCATGTCGGCCGCCCGTTGCCGAACCGTCCCTCGGCTCTCGGGTCCCGGCACCACCATCCTATGTAGGGGAAACAGGCAGTGGAGCCTTGCGACTTCACTGCCAGTTTCCTACTGCGCACGCGCGAGTGGCGCAGCGATCTGTGAATGGCCCCGTGGTGTTCTGGGAACACACACAGTTCCCAGAAGACAACGGGGCCACTCATCGAGGAGAAGAACACGCCGCAGATTAGGAAGAGGCAGATTAGGAAGACTGCCTAGCAACAAGGGTTTAGGTAAGTATACATTTTTTTTTTCCAAATGTTTTTTTTAAAATTTTTTTAGGAATTTTGGTGACATTTATTTTTACGGGTGGCCCTCCGCTTTAACTGTTATATTTATACATAAATAACAATACAAATTCATATTTTGTGAACCTTGCATTGGACAAATATTTAGTTTGGGCTGTTTGCATTAATCCTGCACAGAATGTGGGGCCATTAAAGTTAAATCATTGTCTTAAAGAATGCCTGTAACTCTGTCTAGTAGCACCTTGCATGCAGCTACTGCTAATGCTTAGATGCAGCTTGCCTGGTAAACCCTTATTTACTAGGTCTAGCTTGCATGAAATATATCTCAATGGTTTATTTTGTTCTACCATGCTCTTGTGTAAGAACTGCAATTTCATGTTCTAAAAAGATAACTTTCGGGCAATATTATAATTTCTTTTTGCTTGCTCTGTGGTTAGTTTTAGCTAGATAACACAAGTCCTTAGTTTCTGTCTTACATATTTTCCTGATGCCACAATATAATATATTATAACAATATTGTGTGATCATGCTGAGATGTCCATCTAGGCTATATTAAGTATTGTGGCATCATTAGTATAACAGCACCTTAGCTTGGGTTGAAATAACCCCACATCACAGATTTTTATAATAACCTGTATTCTGTTATAAGATCAAAATTTACCCGAACCCATTGTAATGTATCTGCCCCTAATAAATTTGTCAACACTATATCAGAAACATATAGTTAGGACAATTTCTATTTTGTGCACTAATTTTAATTACACAGATACTATCTGCTTGAAGAAGAATATTTTACCTCCTAAAAAAATATATCTTTGTAAATGTACTGTTTTTAACATAAAAAGATATTTAATATGTATTAATTTAGTACAACTAGACTTTTCACCTAAATTTAACTTTGCCATTCTATTAAAGGTTCCCCCTAGAAATACATTGATGTTACCACGATTGGAAAACAGATTCAAAATAACTGATCACATTGTTTATCATCATATTACGGTAGTTAAAGCCCAACTGATGCTTTTCATACACATGCTTACATACGTATCACATTATTATTACAAATTGTATTTTAAGCTAACAAGGGGAGTAACTAGGCAGGCTAATTTCTTTTTAGGACTCAAAAAAAATGTTAACAAGTAATCAAAACATTATTATTTCCGTGCAAACAATAAGTGCATTGTGCAATACATAAGCAAAGCATACAAAATGGAATACAGTTTTATACAGAATTTACAATTTATTTTACAGCATGTTAAAATGTGTTGCATCAAGGCAGCCCTTTGAAATGAACAGGCAGGAAATGCACGAAAAAGATAACATTTTTTCAATGCAGCGTACTATAACACACGGTTTTGCTTTACTTTGCATTGTGGTGTACTGCAACATATGTGTGTTGGAGCTCCATTGCCCTAGTGCGTTGGGGTATTGTTAACCGCTTTCCGCCCGCCGTTCGTCATATGATGGCTAGGCGGCGCGGCTCTCGTTCTGGGAGGGAGTCATATGACGGTCCTCCATTTAAATAGGGAATGCGCGGGATCGTGTGCACGCATCCCTGTTCCTTCAGTGGTGGCGTGTCACGGAGACACTGCTTGCCACGAAGGGGGTGAACAGCCATTGGGAAGTCACGGCCGATCACAGGTGGTACCGCCCCACTTTGCACGGCGTATGCGCGCAATCTCGAGTGCGCTGCACGTGCACGTCGGTGATCGGCTGTGATCCTTTCACAGCTGATCACTAAATGTCAACAAACCGCGGTAACGAGATGTTACCGGGTTCTCCTCCTCACACAACGATCCATATGAGTACCTGAGTACCTGTCACAGTTCATCTGAGTACCCGAGTACCTGAGTACCTGTCACAGTCCATATAAGTACCTGAGTACCTGTCACTGCCCTTCAGAGTATCTAAATACCAGTCACCAGCCCATCAGAGTACCTGAGTACCTATCTGTAGCCCATCAGAGTACCTGTGTACCTGTCACCAGGCCATCAGAGTACCCGAGTACCTGTCACCAGGCCATCAGAGTACCCAAGTGCCTGTCACCAGCCCACCAGAGTACCCGAGTACCTGTCACCAGCCCATCAGAGTAACCGAGTACCTGTCACCAGCCCATCAGAGTACCCGAGTACCTGTCTGCAGCTCATCAAGTTACCTGAGTACCTGTCTCCAGCCCATCAGAGTACCCAAGTACCTATTTGCAACCCATGCCTCATAGAATATACGTTGGGGTGTTTGCTTTCCAAAATGGGGTCATTTTGTGGGTAATTCTACTGTCCTGGTGCTCAAGGACCTTTAAAAGTGTGATAGGTAGGAATGAAATGAGATGTCTAATTTTTGCTCCTAGAACGCCTGAAGCTACTACTTCAATGTTGGGCCTCTGTATGTGGCCAGGCTGTGTAAAAGTCTCACACATGTGGTATCACCATACTTGGGAAGAGTAGCAGAATGTATTTTAGGGTGTAATTTTTTCTATATACATGCTATGTGTTAGAAATATCTTATAAATTGACAACTTTGTGTAAAAAAAAATGCGTTATCATTTTTTTTCCACATTTTCCAAAAACTTATGGAAAAAAATGAACCATTCAAAACACTCATTATGCCTTATAGATTATATGTTGGGGTGTTTTCTTTCCAAAATGGGGTCATTTTGTGGGCAATTCCATTGTCCTGGTGCTCCAGGGCCTTCAAATTTGTTAAGGTGGTTGAGAAATGAGATGTGTCATTTATGCTCGTAGAACGCCTGAAGGTGCTACTTCAATGTTGGTCCTTTGTATGTGACCAGGCTGTGTAAAAGTCTCACACATGTGGAATCGCCATACTCGGGAAGAGTAGCAGAATGTATTTTGGGGTGTAATTTGTTGTATGCATATGCTGTGTGTGAGAAATAACCTGATAATTTGACATATTTGTAAAAAAAAAAAAATCTTCATTTTGCAAAGAATTGTGGGAAAAATTAAAATTTAAAAAAACTCACCATGATACTTACTTAATAACTTGGAATGTCTACTTTCTAAAAAGGGGTCATTTGGGGGGTATTTGTACTTTCCTGACTTGTTAGTGTCTCAAGAAATGAGATTCACCTGATGAACTGAAGGCCTGATCAGATCAATTTTCAGTGATTGGCACCATAGATTGTAGATTCTATAACTTTCACAAAGACCAAATAATATACTCTAATGTGGGTTATTTTTACCAACGATATATAGCAGTATAAATTTTGGCCAAAATTTATGATGAAAAATTACTAATTAGCAATATTTTATGACAGAAACAAAGAAAAAGGCATTTTTTTCACAAAATTTACAGTTGTTTTTATTTATAGCACAAAAAATAAAAAACCCACTAGTGATTAAATACCACCAAAAGAAAGCTCTATTTGTGTGGAAAAAAAAGGATGCATGTTTCATATGGGTACAGTGTTGCATGACTGAGTAATTGTCATTCAAACTGTGAGAGCGCTGAAAGCTGAAAATTGGTCTGGGCAGGAAGGGGGTTAAGTGCACTTTATTGAGGTGGTTAAGCTGTTCCATTCATAAGAAAAGTGGGTTTTGGTTCTTAGTGTTGCTTGTATAGATATTGTTACCCTTTTCTTTGTATTTCTTTGGTTATTTGAGTAATCACTTTTCATCAAGTTTGTTTGTTTTTCATTTCTGTAAAAAGCAAAACTGTAAAATAATATGGCTAATGAGGAAAATGTTTGTGGCACGAAAACAATTTCAGGGCAGTTGAAAGGAGCTATCATAACTCATAGAAGCAATTTATAGCCAACTTATGAACCACTAAAACACACCTTGCCTTCTTCACTGACTGCAATGCATATTGCAAAAATCTCCCAATTCACCCAAACACCCTCAATTTTGATTAGCATTCAAATTAATGGATTTTGAAAAACTCAAGAAACCTGGGTTAGCAAAAAGTCACACAAAAGACATACATTTCTTGAAGTAAGCTATAACGTGTAGAAAATCTGCATTGTGTGCAGTTTCATGACTGCCTGATGCTAATCATTATGTGTCTCTAAATGGCCTGGTTGAAATAATATAAAACTTTGTTAACCACAGAATCATCAATAATTAGGTCAGCATTTAGTTGGATCTGCCATTAATTACAAATGCATGTTAGGGCTCTTTGCTACTTGCCAACATTCCTATTCCACCGTTTACTCTTGAAGGCAAACACAATAATGAAGAAAACGATTCAACCCAAATGGATTTGCTGTAATTTGCTCATTACCCCCTTGAGACATGCAGGCAGATAAATTTCCATAATTTTAATATATCTAGATCAGAACAGCCAGCTATTTTTATATGAAGTCTGTGCTAACTATCTATTTTCCCAGTTGGCTAGTCACATACATTTTAAAGAGACAACAATCTAGGCTGCATTAGGCCTTTGTTCTTCTCCTAAACAACATAGTGTTGGATAACCCCCCCCCCCCCCGCCCCTTTGGCTGTTTAAAAGTAACTCCACTTTAAAAGAGAATAAATGACACCACCTATCTAGTTACTATACAAGCCACCCTCTTGTCACTTTGTACAGGAGTGTCTATCCACCATGCTTAGATGCTGGCCCAGGCTTTTTTAGCACCTTTTTCCTACAACTCCTTGATTTCCTGAATACACCCAGGTAAGATAATTTCTTCAGCTTCCCTTCTTATTCAGCCGATGAGCTAGCTGGGCAAGTGATCTGCAGTTGAATCAGAGGCCTTCCACTGTCAGAACCGGAGTGCAGGCAGCCAGGCCAGAGCCTGGAGGGGAGACCCCTTCCCTAAATTCTACAAAGCTACTGTAGGGGTGGCACTTCATTCTTGGATCCTTCCAGCTGTTCACCGGTGTTACCAGAGCTACCCTTGACCTTACTAAGAGGGATGCTGTCTATGAGGTCACTTGCAATTAGCTGTGTTGTGTTTTACCGAAGTATTTTTTCTCAGCTAGACTTTCTGTTGTTTTAGTTTGCTATGATTACCCAGATTGAGCCATAGGGACTATGAAAAGTCCATGTTTGTGCAACATTCATAATCTCTTTTGTATTATTGATTCTAAGGCCTCATGCACATAGGATGTAAAAATGCCACTTTTAACCACTTGCCGACCAGCCGCCGCAGTTGTACTTGGCTCGGCTGAGCGAAGCGATGTTATGTAACGTCGCTTCGCCCTGTGACCACTAGGGGAGCGCCCGTTGCTCGCCCCCAGAGCTGATACGAGTGCCTGGCGGGCACGAACACCACCGGGCTTCCGCGATCGCTTCTGACAAACGGAGAACCAGGATCTGTGTGTGTAAACACACAATTTCCGGTTCTCTGAGGGGAGAAGAGACAGATCGTCTGACCATACAGAGTATGAACAGACGATCTGTCATCTCCCCTACACAATCCCCTCCTCCCTTCAGTTAGAACACTAGGGAACACAATTAACTCCTTGATTGTCCCCTAGTGTTAATCCCTTCGCTGCCAGTGACATTTTACAGTAATCAATGCATTTTTATAGCACTGATCGCTGTATAAATGCCAATGATCACAAAATATTGTCAAAATTGTCCAATGTGTCCACCATAATATCACAGTCCCGATAAAAATCGCAGATCGCCGCCACTACTAGTAAAAAAAATAAATTAATAATCATGTGTCCCGGGAGCTTCCAGTTTTAATTGCAATTGTGGAATTTCCTTACACATGGCTGGTTGAATTCATTATACTCTGTTGAACAGTGTCTTATTTCTGTCATGGGAAATTGTGTTTTAGTGGGCAATATAGCGATAAATGTAGGGACTCTTAATTATCTCTGTCCCTTCACAGCAGATAAAGTTGTCCCTACATAATTTTATGGCCGTATTACTTGTATTTCCAGCTGGGTGCACAAAATATGGTGTCTCGTGCTCTGTGGCTCCCACTAAACAACTCACAGTTCCTTGTTAATCTGTCGTAATTACCATTATCTCTGTGCGACAATGATTGAACAGCTAATTAGGCTCAATTTATTTGCCCATAAATCCAAGCCATCACTTAAATGATAGCACTTAAGAGGTTTCTAAATAATGGCTTGAACCAGAAAAATATCAATTAATGACGTTAACTGAATGCTGTCATGATTGAAGCTCTGGTTGTTACCATTTTATTTTTGCAGAAGGAAGTTGTTTAATGGATATACTGTAAATCTTGTCTGGGTATAAAATATTATCTCTATAATTTACATGTAGCTTTTCACAATGCCAAGTGCTTACCCTCCATATTACACAATGCAGTACAGTGTCATATCGAATTGTACTTTTTGTACGATCAAACATTTACAGGATATAGTTCAGGATTCAGAAAGTCAGCAGAGTTACTGTTCAGTGCTATCAGAGGGGTATGAAATTTGGTGGGATTTAACCAGCAAATGACAATTCAAACTAGTAACTTGTTGGTAATGATACTTAGCAGCCTAGAGCTTTTAAGACAACTGCACCTGTCAATGACAAAGAAGAGAGCATGCTCTGGCCTTGTGCAACACTTTTGACACAACATTATTACTAGAATCCTTTAGGATACTCACATAAGTGTTAAAATCACAGACATGTAACCATCATATCCCAAGGCTCTGAGGGGCTCTGAGGAAGAGGGCTTCTCCCTGGAAAAGAATCAGCTTATTTGTACAAACTGTAGTTTGCTGAAGAGGTCTTTCAATTGGTCATCTAAATCAGTATTTCTCAACCTTTTATCAGTCAAGGCACCCTTTAACACCTATGGACAATCTCGCGGCACTGTTTAAAAATTATGGACAGTCTTGAGGCACCCCATTCTAAAATGTAAAAACTATTCAAATAGTTTTACATAATGCAGCAACATCCACACATGTAGGACACCCAACATTAGAGGTGATTTATTCTTCCAAAGCAAATACACTTTTGCAAACTGGAACTGACTAGTATTCCAATATTTCTCTTCTCTCTCAGTTTTTCTTCATCACTCAGCTAATGTGACCCGAGTGCTGATGGAGAGGAGCAGGGGAGGGTCAAACAAGGATGCTATGCAGACGACTGACATCCTACTTATCAACTGATTATGCCATTGGTCATTAGGACGCCAGCAGCTAGAAGGTTATAATGGTGAAAATTTAAATCTGTGGCTTTGTGTGACTAAAAGGCAGGCTTGATCCACCTGCTGGCTTGTATACAATTTTTTGGCAATTTTTAGGCATTTTTTCAAGGCACCCCTGAAAAAACCTTAAGGCGCCCTGGTTGAAAAAGGCTGATCTAGATTATGGAGATGTGAAGAGATCCTGTCTTTGGGATATGATGGTTGTATGTCTGTGATTTTAACACTTTTGTGAGTATTCTAAAGAATTTTATATTAGGGTCTCCAAACTTTCTAAACAAATGGCCAGTTTACTGTCCTTCAAACCTTAGGGGGCCGGACTAGGGCCAGTTGAAGTAGAGAATGTCCTGGTGTCCAGTGGGAGTAAACAATGCCCAATCTTTGATGTCAGTGGGAGGAATAGCGCCCATCGTTGGTGTCAGTGAGAGGAATGGCACCCCATCATCAGTGGGAGGAATAGAGCCCCAAGGGCCTGTTAGATTAAGTTATATTTAATCTACTATTTATCAATTAACAAATATTAACAAATGAATGAATGGATGAGATCTTTATAGAATCATTGAGTCATTGAGTTGTATGTGTATATATATATATATATATATATATATATATATATATATATATATATATATATATATATATATATATATATATATATATATATATATATGTATATCTTCTAGGTATGGATAAAGTGAAATATATGGACTTTTATATTTATGTGAAAATATACATTTTAATAATAATCTGTGCTTCTCTTTGGAGAACTAACATATGGTATTAATTAGCTCTCACCTTCCCCCATAGGGGAGAAGAAAGGTTTCACATTTCTTAAGATGGAAAAGTTTATCTATATATGAGAACATAAGTTCTTTATGTTACAATATTTCTTGAATAGGATATTAATAAGACAATTGGATTTTCAATGAATATAATATATATACTGATTTATGTAGTATTTGAATCAGATGTTATATTGTATACGTTTAATGCTTTCACACATTGTTCTTGCCTACTCCTCAGGAATGTCAATGCATAGAGACTGAACAACCCCCATCCTTGCGTGAGAGGTGGGAGGGAAGCTACGTCTCATTAGAAGGCTCAGAGGAACTTTAAACCTGCCCTTTTAAAGATAACGTGGTGGTCAGATTTTAGGAGTAAAAGCTAGAAACAGAAACGCAGATGGACAGACTGATTCAGGCAGACATTGAAGGAAGCTGCCACAGCTTCACACACACAAAGACACACATCCGATTCAATCTTTATCTTAAGAATATAATTATATTATTGATGTTATTTTTACATTTTACATTTTTCTATTGTTCTTGTAATATTTTGCTATTTTATTATTAAATCAATTTTTGAGTCTTTACACAAGAACTGATCAGATTTTCTTGGAACTTTCCTCATCAATAATTTACAGAATATCAATATTAATACCATAAAATAACCTTTATCCAGCCCTGTTAAATACCATAAAATAACGGTATTTAACAGGGCTGGATAAAGGCAAACAATGGGCTGCACCCAGCTGCAATTTGGAGACCGCTGCTCTACTGTATTGAAGATCTCCTGAATCTGAATGAAGCTGCAACACCTATTAAATCAGAAATATAAAATGTGATACTTTTTTTCTACATAAACTAAAATTTTGCCATGGCCCCCCTAACTTTCCTCTGCTGCTGAAACCATCCAAAATGGTCACAGCTTAAATCATCACTAACTGACAATCTGGTTGCTGTGAAGGAACAGTACAGAGGACGTACCCTCCTGTGCTTTAGATGTCCCAGCATTCACTGCATCTGAGGAAACTTAAAGGCTAACCTCACCTTTACACAAAAATACACCATTCTGTCCAGGGGCTCCAATGTGTTAAAAATGCCTTCAAAAGGTCTTCAAAATAGTGTCCTTAGTTTTAATTGCCTTCGTTTTTAATTGCCTTAGTTTTAATTATCCAAAATAGACATCCCCAAAGCCTGCAGCACAATCTCCCACTAAAGTGATTAGCCAATGCTCCAAACATTAGATGCTCACTCCCAGCATCACAGGATCAAGCACATTCCCGCATTCCAAAGTGCAGTGTGCTCTTCCTCACCCTCAGACGTTTCTGCTATAATTTGGAATACATAGTTCTTGTGATGCTGGAAGTGAGCAGCTAACATTTTGAGCATCCTGGGAATTTGGGCAAGACACAGCTGATCATTTCACTGGGAGTTTTTGTGGCAGGCTTTGAGAATGTTGGTCATGGCTTACTGGTAGGCTATTAAAACTAAGGAAACTAACTGAAAACTGCACAGAATTTTACCACACTGAGGTCCATAGTATATTTTCATGAAAATGAATGAACTTAGCCTGTAAAACTGACTTCGACCTGACCAGGTACATTCTCAGGAAGTTTTGTGGGAGTTCCAGTGGTTAGGTGGGGAGGCAGGATGGAAGGAAAGAACAGCCTGCGGCGAGTTTCTGCTATGCAGTAAGACTGTTACTTTGCACTGAAGGCCAAAAGACAGATTTGCTTTAAAAAAATATTGGCATCATTTATGTTCTGTGTTTATATATATTTTATGATCCCAGCCATTATGGGCTGAAAAAAGGCCTAGAAGTAACCAAGAGTCATATGAGAATCAGATGGTGTTTGCACTTAAATGGAATGGTACAGGATCTTTCCCAATTCTACAAACATATCTTTTCAGCATGCATATGTATATTATTGACAAACACCACTAAACTTCTCAAAGTCAATGACAAGTTAGAACAATAGAATTTCAGCTGATGTCTATGTTTTCTGAAATAGAATGCCTCAGTATAACAAACTCTATAGATGATCTGACTGCTGCTCAATCCTTCCGGAATCACACATTGTAGATTATAGCCATGTACAGTAAATGTGCAGTTTGCTGTGCAGAGCGTAAAAACTGTGGAGTTCCAAGAACAATCCTAGACTCTTTAAAATAATATAGAACTTTGGTTGGTTCTGTTACTGACATGATTTTAAAGGTGAGATTTTGGGAGATAAATAGCTCTCCAAACAAAAAAAAGAAGAAAAAGAAAAATGCAAAACTGGAAAAAGCACCTTGACTCCAAATTATAATGATGAAAACAATAATGTATAAAGGGTTTTAGGTGTCCCTCAAAAAACTAGCAAAGTAAAAGCCAAATAACAAAATCAATACATATATTGAAAAGGAAAAACATTTTTTTTGAAGAAGAATATGCAGTATTTCTTTGCTCACAGCTCTGTACCCCTAAACCCATAAAAACAATTAAAATATATTAGAATAGTGTAAAAATTATAGACTATGGAAACATTCAACATAACCAGTAATGTTGAATACATCACTGTATGCGCAGATAATATAAATCGATAAAAACACACACCAAGTTATTCTGTAAAATAGCCACCTGTGGGCATGAAAATTGAACATCAAAGTCCAATCTTACTCCAGTGGAAGCATATTATCTATGCATATAGCGATGTGTACAACATACCAGAAGTCCATCTTGACTGGCCTTGTTTTGATAGATTTAAAAGCCAAGTGTGCCAGTCAAAGGAATTTAATCTTATGCAGGCCGGGTCTGTCTGTTTACTCTGCAGTTCAGCCCTCCACCCTGGGGCTGCCAACTGACATTTAATATCTCTCCAGGCATTGTCAGTGTCTGGTTAACTCCAGCAGGATCACATTGTCTCATTATATTGTTCTAGTGCAATTCTATATTGACATGTTTTGAGTCTGTGGGGATGAGCTCTTGAGTAGTTTATTTTTGTTTTTTTCCAGTGTTTGAAAATTTGTGTTCAACATTATTGGATTTGTGGAATGTTTTTATAGTCTATAATTTGTTTGTAATTCTTTTTCTTGCCTAATTTTTGATTAATTTCTTACCTTTTGCTCTGCTCATCAGTTCCTCCAAGGGGATGTGCTTATTTTAATTGATTATTTATGGGTCAGGATGTAGGAGATATTTATCCAAAATTATGAATAATAAATATATATATACACTATATTGTCAAAAGTATTGGGACACCTGTCTTTACACGTACATGAACTTTAATGGCATCCCAGTCTTAGTCGGTATGCTTCAATATTGAGTTGGCCCACCCTTTGCAGCTATAACAGTTTCAACACCTCTGGGAAGACTGTCCACAAGGTTTAGGAATGTGTCCATGGGAATGTTTGACCATTCTTACAGAAGAGAAAGACTGGCTCGCAGACTCTGCTCTAATTCATCCCAAAGGTGTTCTATTGTGTTGAGGACAGAACTGTGCAGGCCAGTCAAGTTCTTCTATCCCAAACTTGCTCATCAATGTCTTTATGGACCTTGCTTTGTGCACTGGTCCAAATCATTTGATATGTTGGGATTATGGTGTGGGGCTGGGCTTGGCCTCTTAATTCCAGTGAAGAGAACTCTTTTTTTTTGTTTCAATAATTTTTATTCAAGTTTTCATATTTTCCATAGTAAAAATTGAAAATATGCAAACGTTTTCATGGTGGGTACATACAGAATGATATATTATATTGAATGTAAACTTGCTATAGGATAGTGTAGACAATTGCCACCTGAGGATCAACTTGTATTTTTATTGTTAGATAAGTTCTTTTCATGTAGGGGTCTTTACCAAAGATAAGATTAGTGTTTACAATTATCTGTAATATGACCCTCATTATTTTATCAGAGTTTAGTTAGAGTTAGAGAGAGGAGATGGTTGAATATAAAGAATGAAAGGTTGAAAGAGAAGTAAAGAGTTAGAGAGTGACCTCGCTCCCTGATTCCACCTCCCACCATCAGCTCTACGCCGGTATGGTTCTAGGGTCCCCCGTTAAGTACCGGATCCAGGGACTCCAGATCTTTTCGAACTGGTGCACTTTATCAGTTAAGGTTGAGGGCATTCGTTCATTGAGCATAATCCAGGAGAGTTTATGTTTGAGCTGATCGAATAGTACCACCTCCGATTTCCATAATTTTGCTATTATGATTTTTGCCACTGTGATTATAAATGCTATGAGACATCTCCAGGGCTTTGAGGCTGGTTATACTTTGGCACCTAGCAGTGCCTGTCTGGGGGACTTGACAAGGTTTACCTGGGTGAGAGTGTATATAAAGTTATACACCCTAATCCAGTACCGCCTCACCATGGGGTACTACCACCACACATGGTACATTGTCTCCATCTGTCCGCAACCATGGAAACACTGGGGAGACGCCTCGGGGATAAAGATAGCCAGTCTTGCCGGGACCATATACCATCTCATTATAACTTTGTAATTTGCTTCTATCAGTGAGTGTATTTATGATGGATTTCGTGGCCCCCTGGGCTATCGTATACCACTCGTCCAGCTCAATGTCCTCCTAGAGGTCTGCTTCCCATCTCATCATATATTCTAGCTTTTCAGAAGAGTTTGTTAGTACCGTGTATAGTTCAGAGATATGCCCTTTGATCTTATCATACTTCATACACAAGTGTTCCATAGGGGTCATCAAAGTTATGTCTGAATTCCGTGACATGGTGGTTAAGAAATGTACAATCTGTGTATAAGGAAAGAGTTCTGAGGTAGGTAGTTGGTGTTTTACCTCCAGTACCTTTCTCATCAAAATGCCCCTTTGGTCGCATAGGTCTGCTATTCTCAATAGCCCTTTGTTCGTCCACCATTCAAATGTTCTGGGGGTGAGGCCTGGGGTGAATTTTGCGTTTCCCAAAATTCGGGGCCAGTGGGGTATGCAGGGATTTAAGTTTGTGGGATTTTGTTATTCTGTCCCATATGCTCAAGGAGCTAGAGAGAGCCATGCATAAGATTGAGAGTCTTTGCTTAGGGGATAGCCAGAGGATAGAGGAGATTGAGTTTTTCTTACAGGCACCGGCCTCTATCTGCATCCAGATTGGATGGGGTTGTGCACTGTGAAATCTAGTGATATGGGCCAGCTGTGCTGCATAGTAGTACTTTAATAAATCTGGGACTCCCAATCCACCTTTTCACTTGGGGGTATATAGTGTGCGTTTGTTCACTCTAGGCCTCTTACCACCCCAGATGAATGATAGAAGTTTAGTTTGAAATAATTTCTGACTTGGCTAGTGCCACTGGTAGCGTGAAGAAAACTCTTAAGGCGTCAGCATACCAAGACATTTTGGACAATTTCATGCTCCCAACTTTGTGGGAACAGTTTGGGGATGAGTGAGTTTGGGGTGGAGGAACTTGACTGGCCCGCACAGAGTCCTGACCTAAATGCGATAGAACACCTTTTGGATGAATTAGAGCGAAGAATTCAAGCCAGGCCTTCTCATCCACATTATGGCTGACCTTACAAATGTGCTTCTGTAAGAATGGTCAAACATTACCATAGACACATTCCTAACTTTGTGGACAGCCTTCCCAGAAGAGTTGAAGCTGTTATATCTGCAAAGGATGGTCCAACTCAACATTGAACCCTACAGACTAAGACTGGGATGCCATTAAAGTTCATGTGCGTGTAAAGGCAGGCGTCCCAATACTTTTGGTAATATAGTGTGTGTGTGTGTGTATATATATATATATATATATATATATATATATATATATATATATACACACACACACATATACAGTTGTGCTCATAAGTTTACATACCCTGGCAGAATTTATGATTTCTTGGCCATTTTTCAGAGAATGATTGATAACACAAAAACTTTTCTTTCACTCATGGTTAGTGTTTGCCTGAAGCTATTTATTATCAATCAACTGTGTTTACTCTTTTTAAATCATAATGACAACAGAAACTACCCAAATGACCCTGATTAAAAGTTTACATACCCCAGTTCTTAATACCGTGTATTGCCCCCTTTACCATCAACGACAGCTTGAAGTCTTTTGTGGTATTTGTGGATGAGGCTCTTTATCTTCTCAGATGGTAAAGCTGCCCGTTCCTCTTGGCAAAAACCTCCAGTTCCTGTAAATTCTTGGGCTGTCTTGCATGAACTGCATGTTAGACATCTCCCCAGAGTGGCTGTCAGGAAAGGGTCTGTCCGCTGGTAAGATATATCATTTGGCGTGCAGTACTGGGGTGCACCAGCAGGTGTCTCCTGGCAGTTTGGAACTGTCAGGGGAAACTTTCCCTGCTGGTGTTTTTTCATCTTTTGGCTGCAGTACTGACGTCCACCAGCTGATGGATCCTGGCAGTATGGAGCAGACAACACTCCCTGCGCTCAGGTGTTACATGAAGGCATTATTGTCAGTCCCATAAATACCCGGCAAGCCCTCACATGCTTGCCTTGGTATCTCTCTCCTTGAGCCTTGACCTTGTTTGCCTGTTAACCGATCCTGAGCCTGCATCCGACCTTGTTCCTGAGCTTATCCTGACCCGGTCCCTTCTGTGTTCCTGTACGCTTCAGCCCGATCCATCCCCTCTCTGTCCTGTTGGTTCCCTGTCCCTCATTTACTGATCTTCCTGTGTATGACCTTGGCTTGGCTAACGTTTACGCTTCTGGTATATCCCTTGTCCTGCTGACCCTGGCCTGGCTGACATCTGTGATTCCGGTACTGCCCCTTGCTGTATATATTGTTGTTGTTGGTGGGTTTGTTGGGTTGGTTGTGCACTGTTTGTATTTTCTGATTTATCATCTATTTTAATAAATATCATTATTCACTTTAAAGACGTTTTGGGTTATCTCTGTGCAGTCCACACAGTCTGGTCTACTAATGCCTCATTTCCACCGAGCGGATCGGTTCGGGTCGGATCGGTTTGGAAGGCCTAGAATGGTCCGGCCTATTCAGGCGAGCATTTCCACTGCAAGTCGGACCGACAGGGGCCATACGTGGGTTTAGAAAAAATGCCATTTTCTATGGCCCCACATCTGAAGCAGGACCCTGAATGGAACGGTTCGGTTCGGTTGTATGGGTCGCTTTCATAATGGAAACACCCAAAATAGCATACCGTACCGATCCGAACTGATCCGCTCAGTGGAAACGGGGCATAAGTCTCCTGACAGTATACCAAGGCCATCCCTGACCAGACCTAGCTGCATTGAGGAATCCTCCTGGTTTACTGGGCTCGCTAAAGATGGATTTCAATGAAATTGTCTATTACTCTCTGCTGGTGGCAGAGGATAGTGAATATTGTCGCCAGACATTAAAAGATTGGTCCAGTGACTAGCTGCTGGAAACGATCCTATCGGCTCATTTCCTAGTAGATCAGGGTCATATGTTATTAGAGGATGTGCAGCCTTTGATTCAGTTATATGCAAAGCCAGCCCTGTCATGTTTGCCTGAAGGAAGTGATGATTTCTCTCCAACCCTTCAATTGTGGCCAAGTTGAATCCCTGGTATGGCTGTTAGAGGATGATCCAGTTTTTTTTGATGAATATTATTCCTCTTGTTCCCAGCAGGTGCTGATTGTATTTGTTCAGTACAATCTCTGATTAAACAAGCTATATGTGAATCAGTTTTGTTCAACCTGTGCTACAGGCATGGTCAGATCTCCTGTATTTAGCCCCGCCATTAGTCACCTGCCTTCCCAAAAATCTATCTCCCCGTCACCCATGGCAATCTCAGCTACAGTCCAGTATACATAGCTTCCCACCAAGTACTATTACCTAGTCTCTACTCACTGCACCTATCCTGCTTTCAATCCACCTGCCTCTTCTCTTCCACTTGTAACAATTCCACAAAACCCTCCTCCAGCCACTATTCCCTGGTCTTCCTTTTGCCCAGTTACATCTTTTTCTTACAGCCCTGCAGTTACCTACAAAGCTACAGTGGCTAAACCAAAAAAGAAACGGAAGTTCTTTCCAACCCACACAATTCTGCCAGTAACCCAGTCTACCTCCACACTGACCAACCTGCCCCAGTCTACCTTCACGCCAGTTGAGCCTGATGACCCACCTAAGTCTGACGTCCCAGTGCCTGCTACCCAGTCTGACGTCCCAGTGCCTGCTACCCAGTCTGACGTTCCAGTGCCTGCTACCCAGTCTGACGTCCCAGTGCCTGCTACCCAGTCTGACATCCTCGTGCTTGCTACCCAGTCTGACGTCTCAGTGCCTACTACCCAGTCTGACGTCCCAGTGCCTGCTACCCAGTCTGATGTCCCAGTGCCTGCTATCCAGTCTGACATCCCAGTGCCTGCTACCCAGTCTGACGTCCCAGTGCCTGCTACCCAGTCTGACGTCCCAGTGCCTGCTACCCAGTCTGACATCCCAGTGCCTGCTGACCGGTCTGATGACCTTGTGCCTGCTACTCAGTCTGACGTCCCAGTGCCTGCTACCCAGTCTGACGTTCCAGTGCCTGCTACCCAGTCTGACGTTCCAGTGCCTGCTACCCAGTCTGACGTTCCAGTGCCTGCTACCCAGTCTGACGTCCCAGTGCCTGCTACCCAGTCTGACGTTCCAGTGCCTGCTACCCAGTCTGACGTTCCAGTGCCTGCTACCCAATCTGACGTTCCAGTGCCTGCTACCCAGTCTGACGTTCCAGTGCCTGCTACCCAGTCTGACGTTCCAGTGCCTGCTACCCAGTCTGACATCCTCGTGCCTGCTACCCAGTCTGACGTCCCAGTGCCTGCTACCCAGTCTGATGTCCCAGTGCCTGCTATCCAGTCTGACGTCTCCGTGCCTGCTACCCAGTCTGATGTCCCAGTGCCTGCTATCCAGTCTGACGTCTCCGTGCCTGCTACCCAGTCTGACGTCACCCGAGCCTGCTACCCAGTCTGACGTTCCCGTGCCTGCTACCCAATCTGACGTCCCAGTGCCTGCTACCCAGTCTGACATTCCAGTGCCTGCTACCCAGTCTGACATTCCAGTGCCTGTTACCCAGTCTGACGTCCCAGTGCCTGCTACCCAGTCTGACGTCCCAGTGCCTTCTACCCAGTCTGACATCCCAGTGCCTGCTGACCGGTCTGATGACCTTGTGTCCATGTTCCAGCCTAAAGTTTTGCTGCCAGTGTTCCAGTCTGATGTGACCGCTTCCCGATCCTCTGTCTGCTGCCCAGCCTGATGTGTTCCTGTCCGCTGCCAAGCCAGATGTGCCAGTGTCTTCTACGCAGCCTGTTGTGCCAATGCCTGTGCCTGCTGCCCAGTTTGAGGTCCCAGTGCCTGCTGCTCGGCCTGACATCCCAGTGCCCATGTTCCAGTCTGACGCTTCAGTGACTACTGTCCAGTCTGATGTACCTGTTGTTCAGCCTGTTATGCCAGCACTTGCTGTTCTGCTTGATGTGCCAGCGCCTGTGTCTGCTGCCCAGTCTGAAGTTCCAGTACCTGCTGCCTGGTCTGATTGTCTCAGTGCCCGCTTTTCAGTCCGATGTGCCCACTTTCCAGCCTGATGTGTCCACTTTCCGGTCTGATGTGCCACTGTCCGCTGCCCAGCCTGATGTGTTCCTGTCTGCTGCCCAGCCTGATGTGCCAGTGTCTGCTACTCAGCCTGTTGTGCCAATGTCTGTGCCTGCTGCCCAGTTTGAGGTCCCAGTGCCTGCTGCTCAGCCTGAAATCCCAGTGTCCATGTTCCAGTCTGACGCTCCAGTGACTACTGTCCAGTCCGATGTACCTGTTGTTCAGCCTGTTGTGCCAGTACCTGCTGTTCTGCCTGATGTGCCAGCTCCTGTGTCTGCTGCCCAGCCTGAAGTTCCAGTACTGTTGCCTGGTCTGATGTCTCGGTGCCCACTTTCCAGCCTGATGTGCCCACTTTCCAGCCTGATGTGCCCGCTGTTCAGCCTGATGAGCCCGCTTTCCGGTCTGATGTGCCCGCCTTCCAGCCTGATATCCTGGTACCTGCCTTCCAGCCTGGTGTCTCATTGCCTGCCTTCCAGCCTCATGTCATAATATTGGTATCTCAGCCTGAAGTTTCGGTGCCCATGTCTCAGCCTGAAGTTTTGGTGGCCGTGTCTCAGCCTTAAGTTTCGATGCCCATTACCCAGTCTGTTGAACCGGTGCCCATTACCAAGTCTTTTGAACAGGTGCCCGTTACCCAGTCTGCTGAACTGGTGCCTTTTACCCAGTCTGCTAAACCGAAGTCCGTCACTCGGCCTGTTAAGCCAGTACCAGTTATTCGGCTTGCCGAACCAGTGCCCGGTGTCCAGCTCACTGAGCCAGGGCCCGTTACCCAGCCCACTGGGCCGGGGCCCGTTACCCAGCTTGCTGAGCCGGTGCCTGTGATCCAGCCTGCCCTTACGGTGCTCGCTGTTCGGCCTAATATTCCAGAGCCTGCTGCCCAGCTCGACGACCCAGAGCCTGCTGCCCAGCTTGACGACCTGGAGCCTGCTGCCCAGCTTGACGACCTGGAGCCTGCTGCCCAGCTTGACGACCCGGAGCCTGCTGCCCAGCTCGACGACCCCGAGCCTCCTGCCCAGCTCGATGACCCAGAGCCTGCTGCCCAGCTCGACAACCCGAAGCCTGCTGTCTGCTGTGATGTGCCCACTGTCTGCTGTGATGTGCCCGCTGTCTGCTGTGATGTACCCGCTGTCTGCTGTGATGTGCCCGATGTCTGGTTGAAGTACCCGATGCCCAGTCTGACTTGCCCTCAACTATTGTTCAGTGTGAGGCCATTAACTTTGGACAATTACTTCTAGTTGGAGCGTCCGGAGGCCGCTCCTTTGAGGGGGGGTACTGTCAGGAAAGGGTCCGTCCGCTGGTAAGGTATATCATTTGGTGTGCAGTACTGGGGTCCACCAGCAGGTGTCTCCTGGCAGTTTGCAACTGTCAGAGAAATCTTTCCCTGCTGGTGTTATTTAAACAAAGTGCCTCTGGTTAACCCCAAGTAGAGTTCAGCTGTTATAATAGGTCTTTCCTGACATTTTCTTAGTGGCATCCTACAACAAAAGCCATGGTCCGCAGAGAGCTTACAAATCATCAGAGGGATCTCATTGTTAAAAGGTATCAGTCAGGAGAAGGGTACAAAAGAATTTCCAAGGCATTAGATATAATATGGAACACAGTGAAGACAGTCAATCTTTAAGTGGAGAAAATAATATGTCACAACAGTGACATTACCAAGAACTGGATGTCCCTCCAAAATTAATGAAAAGGCGAGAAGAAAACTGGTCAGGGAGGCTGCTAAGAGGCCTATGGGAACATTAAAGGAGCTGCAGGAATATGTGGCAAGTACTGGCTGTGTGGTACATCTGATAACAATCTCCTGTATTCTTCATATGTCTAGGCTATGGGGTAGAGTGGCAAGATGGAAGCCTTTTCTTACCAAGAAAAACAAGCCTGACTAAATTATGCAAAAACACATCTGAAGTCTCCCATGGTGGTGACAGCATCATGCTTTGGGGCTGTTTTTTTTCACCTGGAACAGGGGGCCTTAGTCAAGGTAGAGAGAATTATGAACAGTTCCAAATACCAGTCAATATTGGCACAAAACCTTCAGGCTTCTGTTGGAAAGCTGAACATGAAGAGGAACTTCATATTTCAGCATGACAATGACCCAAAGCATACATCCAAATCAACAAAGGAATGGCTTCCCTAGAAGAAGATGTTTTGGAAAGGCCCAGCCAAAGCCCAGACCTGAATCTGATTGAAAATCTGTGGGGTGATCTGAAGTGGGCTGTGCACAGGGAATGCCCTCACAATCTGACAGGTTTGGAGTGTTTTTGAAAAGAAGAATGGGCAAATATTGCCAAGTCAAGATGTGCCATGCTGATAGACCTATACCCAAAAAGACTGATTGCTGTAATAAAATCAAAAGGTGCTTCAACAAAGTATTAATTTAAGGGTGTGCACAGTTATGCAACCATATTATTTTCTTTTTTTTTTCTTTTACTTCCCTCCATCTAAAAGATTTCAGTTTGTTTTTCAATTGAGTTGTACAATTTATATATCACATTAAAGGTGGAAAAAGTTCTGAAATTATTTATCGTTGTCTCATTTTTTTTACATCACAGAAACCTGACATTTTAATAGGGGTGTGTACACTTTTTACATCCACTGTATGTTTCTCCACGGATTTTTAGATTTGCAATCTAAGGTAATGCCAGCAAAAATTTCATGGAAAAGAAATATAGTTCTTTATCGCGTGTTAGTAAGATCCGTTTCGGGGCTGGTTTTACTGGGAGCCTGATAGAGCTCTGGGTGGGACTCCCAATTCCATGGACCGCATGTTGATGTTTTCTGTCTAGGTCTTGATTAAGGCAGCTGGTCCTAGCTCTCAGAGAGAGTGTGTGTGTGTCTTCATGTGAGGAGGCAACTAGGAGCATGACTGTTAGTAACCGAACTGGGATACAATTGTTTGCTTTATAAAGGACACTTACCTTTAACCAAGGACTTTGTTGGACTACAGACACCGTAAGGCTTAGTAGAGCAGAAGTTTGTTTTCTTATGAGTTATGGCCAGAGGCCTCTACTTTCTGTTTGTGACTATCCTTTGGTATTAAACCTGATACTTTTGTTAAAGAAACTATGAGTTGGTCCCTGCCTTGAGTCTGATCCCCCTACAAATGTGTTTTGGGGTGATGCATAATTTTGGTTCCATATGGAGGGCTAGAAGTTTTTTTTAACTTTAAAACCAAACCAATGAACCAATCAAGCATGCTAGGTTAGTTGATTGGCTATCTTCAGCCTTACAGCTTCTTGCTGAGGTAGCCATAATAAAACTTAATGTGCGCACATGAAACGGACCATGGACCAAGGAAAATCATAAAGCAGACCAAGGCGACAAAGAATGTTACATTACAGTCCCGGACACTTGGTGGGTCCGTGCAACTCACAATTCCATTCTTAGTTCTGGCCCAGGAGAGCTGGGATTATTAATTAATTAATCGTTGAGAAACCTAGAACAAGAAGAACAACTGGTCTAAAGTGGGGGTAACTTCTTATGAAACAGGACTGTTAAAATGGTGATCTTTATGTCTACCAGACATGACTGCTAGCTTGATACATGAACTGTGTCATCAAGCAAAAGCAGTAATGGCTACCTTATTAAATGAGCATTGAATAGCACCAGGGCTCACCAGAGTTATTTTAAAATATGCAGCTTCTTGCTTTACCTGTTACCAAAGAGGTTACCAAAAGCTGAACATCTCTTTCATAGATTATAAATTGGCATATCCAAATGGCCAAGTCAGGATTTTATACTTGTTTGTCTGTTTGGACATGTGTTCTGGATGGCCAGAAGTTTGGCTGGAGGCAAATGCTACTGCAAATTCCCTTCTGTCCACACTATAGTGGAAAAGTAGGAAGACTTAATGGAATTCTAAAAAATAAAGTAGTTAAGGTGATGTTAGAAACTATAAAACTATGGCCTGAATGTCTTCTAATATTCTATATTAAGTTAGAATAGACTCTCAGGGGAATACTGAACTCTCTCCCTATGAGATTTTGTTTGTGAGTGTGCCATGCACGTGCTTATATTTTTCTCAGCAGCTGAAAGCCTCCACTTGGATTTTGTAGAGAAAGTTTCTGATAGCCAAAGGTTTTTTGACAAACCTATATACAGCGGGTAAAATAAGTACTGGACACATCACCATTTTACAAGGTAAATACATTTCTAAAGGTGCTATTGACATGAAATATTCACCACATGTCGGTAACAACCCATGCAATCCACACATACAAAGAAACAAGTTCAGAATATAAGTTATTTGTAAAAAAAAAAAAAAAAATAGAATGACACAGCGAAAAAGTATTGAACATGCTAACTAAAATTTATTTAATACTTCATACAAAATCCTTTGTTGGTAATGACAGCTTCAAGATCCCTACTGTATGGAGAAACTAGTTGCATGCATTGCTCAGGTGTGATTTTGGCCCATTCTTCCATACAAACAGTCTTCAAATCTTGAAGGTTCCATGGGCCTCTTCTATGAACTCTAATCTTTAGTTCTTTCCATAGATTTTCTCTTGGATTCAAGTCAGGTGATTGGCTAGGTCATTCTAGCAGCTTTATTTTCTCCACCCTCGTTTCATCTTCATCATCCTGGTAGATGGCAGCAGATATTTTTCAAGAATGCTATTTGCCATTACCGTGTGCTGAAAAACAGCCCCACACCATGATGTTCCCACCTCCAAACCTCACTGTTGGTATGGGGGTGTTTTTGAGGTGATGTGCAGTGCCATTTGACCTCCAAACATGGTGTGTATTATGTCCAAAGAGTTAAATTTTGGTCTCATCTGACCAGACTATATTCTCCCAGTAATTCACTGGTTTGTCTAAATGTTGTGCAGCAAACTTTAAACAAGCTTCAGTATGCTTTTTCTTCAGCAAGGAAGTCTTGCGTGGTGAGCGTGCATGCAGGCCATGGCGGTTAAATGCAATACTTATTGTTTTTTCTTTTGAAACAATTCTACCTGCTAATTCAAGGTCTTTTTGAAGCTCTCCACAAGTGGTCCTTGGCTCTTGGACAACTCTTCTGATAATTCTTTTGACCCCTCTGTCAGAAATCTTGCAATGAGCACCTGGTCATGTTATGTTCTTTCCACTTCTGGATTATGTCCCCAACAGTGCTCACTGGAACATTCAGAAGTTTAGAAATCCTTCTGTAACAAATGCCATCAGTATGTTTTGCAACAATAAGGTTGCGAAGGTCTTGAGAGAGCTCTTTGCTTTTACCCATAATGAAATGTTTTTTGTGTTACAGCTTGGTAATAAAACACCTTTTTATAGGATGAGTGGAGACTGAACCAGCTGATATTAATTTGCATTGACAAGGGGAAGTATTGCTTTCTAATTACTGATATATTTCAGCTGGTGTCTTGGCTTTCTATGCCTTTTTGCATCTCCCATGTGTTCAATACTTTTCCCCTGTGTCATTCTATTTTATTACACATAACTTAGTGTCTAAACGTATTTGTTTTGGTTTCTTTGTATGTATGGATTGCATGGGATGTTACCAACATGTGGTGAAAATTTCATGTCAATAGCACCTTTAGAAATATATTTACCTAGAAAAATGATGACATATTCAATACTTATTTTACCCACTATGAGTGTTTTCTACCATTCCAGTTCCTAAAAAATTGGAAGGATCGTGTAAACTAAAGCCAGGTGATTAAGTGGATTGTTAAGAAACATATAAGGAATTATTTGGAGACACTGTATTGCATCTATTTCATGTACAGTTGGCAAAATTGATGGAAAAGTCACCTGGATCGACACAAGACACCGCAAAAAAAATTCTAAATTAAAGTATCTCTGTGTTTGATTTGTTTTCCTGTAGGAATCTCAGCCTGGGATACTAATCTATTTATTCAAATAGTTTAATGATAAGGGATACTATATGTGATTTGAACAGTAGTTCAGCCATGTTAAAGCCATTATCATCTTTTATATATTTTCCTATTTATGTAGATTTGTCATTGTTTAATATGCTGGTAAGTTAGTATGTCCACAATTAAAGTATAACTAGAGGCAAAACGTCAAACCTTTTTCCTTTTTTTTTTTAGCTTTGGACAGAGATGGATTAGAAAACCTGTCAGGTTTTTAATACTACTTCTGCTCCATTATGGAGATTCACCCTTTCAATTTGTTTACCATTATCATTTGTTAAAGTTAAAACAAAAGAAAAAAACAAACAAAAAAAAAAGTTAAAGTAAAAGAAAATCCCAAATTTTGGATTGTCCCCAGAACAGTAATAAAGGGGAAATCTTCCAATGGGGACGCTAGTTCTGGTTACCTGGGGGGCCCCAAGGGATTTTCTTGCACTTCCTGTTTTGATTATAGAACAGGAAGTAAAGGAAAATCTCCCCAATGGGACACTCTATCCAAGATGAAAAAAAATGTTGCCTCTAGTTCTACTGTAAACTACACGGCCATTCTAAACACAGGATCTGAGTGTACAGCCAATTGCTCTGTAATTTTTATTTTTTTTATCAATCCTTTGTCTTTATGTTAATTTTAGTCGCAATAAAAGGTCATATTGTAATGATATAGCTGCTCTGAGCTAGAAATTGGATTCTCCCCAATGGAGTTTGCCTAGTTTGACTAGTTCCACCTAAACGTACAGAGGTTTCGGGTAAGGGTGATAGCAGGTATGGTTAGTGATCGAAAGGTAAAATATTGATCAAAAGTGAGGAAATGGTGAAATAAATTGTAAATTCTGTATAAAACTGTATTCCATTTTGTATGTTTTGCTTATGTATTACACAATGTGCTCATTGCGCACGCAGCACTTATAGTGGTTTGATTACATATTCACATTATTTTGAGTCCCGAGAAATTAGCCCGCCTGTGTTACGTTCCTTGTTATTCTAAAAGTTTATTTGTAATATTAATGTGATATCTACATAAGCATATGTATAAAAAAACTTCATCTGCTCTGAATAAACTGAACAGTGATTTGTAAAGATGCTTAGTGTATGTTGTATCTTTTTGTGTCTGTTCCCAACTGCAGTAGTTATTAATTTGGAACCCCTGATCAATATGAGGATTGGAGTTGACAATCTATAAACTTTCAAGAACAATGCAAAAAAAGTGTGTTAAAAAAAAGGATGCAACAGGATGCCAAGGTCTCAGTGGGTCCCAAAAGAAATAAGCTAAATTACCCGAAATATATGCCTAAAAAGACAAACTTTAGATTTAAAAAGAAACATTAGAACATTCTCTTCCGCAGCAAATTTTCCTCAAACAGCTCAGTGAGTGAAATTGAGAGTTTCTGCAAATTGCAAATCTTTACCCATGGCAAAATCAGTAATTTTGTAATAAAAATTTCTCAAATTCACTCAGCTCATCCCTAATCCCTTGATAGGTGCAGAATAGCTACACGGATACTGCTTTCTTTGCATGCACACTCCACTATATTATTTTTAAGTGGAATTTTCATCTGCCGTTTTTAAAGCTAAATTTCAGGCATGGATTTTATTGCATAGGTTAGTTCAATTAGTTCAACTTGGATGTGATCACCACTGTCTTCAATGTCTTGATTGGACAAGGTTGAAAGGTGGGGTGGAGACATCCCAATCCCCACCTCGTCCAATCAGAGAACGAAGGAATTCTGTGAATTGCGCCCATGCTGGTTACTATGCAGGAGAATAGGCCACCATCTTGGACTCCCTATTAACTTGGGGCTGGTTGCTGTTATGCTGATGTCATTTTAAAGAAACCGTTTGTGAGTGCAATTTTCTCCTTTTTACTAATAAATAAGGGCCAGCAATATTCTTGCATTTCTAGAACTTATTCCACACTTTCCAGAATCTGGCCCTGGGGAATGAGGAGGCATTACAGTTGGCAAGGAACAAACTACATGCCTAGAGGCCTTTCTGATAATTCACCTTTGGTATTGTCGGTGAACCTAGGGGGGAGCCGCCACTCAAGTGAATGGAAATAAAGTCAGTTTTGGTTGGAGCTAATGAGAAAACCAGATGATGTGCTAATAGCCCTAAGAGGGTTTGTTGTGACAAACACTGGCGTGGCTTCAATAGGGGCAACATGGGGTGGTCTTAAAGCATTTCTCCGGGGTATAATGATACAGCAAGTGTCGAATATCAAGAAGACTAAGGAGTGGGAGGAGTCCATTAAGGAGGGAGTGGCAAAGGCAGAAAAACAATATGTGGATGACCCGACACCTAATAAGTTTAGGGATTGGTTAGATCAGACTTTTTTTCTCAGAAAACAGGTGCAGGAACTTAATCATGAGCCCCCCCCCCCCCACACACACACACCCTCCAAACTGCATCAAATAGTGGGTGTGATCAAATTTCATTAACAGTGGGAGGGTCTTAAAGGGGCAATAAATACCAGGAGTGCATGACGTGCAGAGATGGGGGGGTAACACAGAGTGCAGAGTTGCAGAGTTTAAGGTTGCGCTGCATACAGAGTGCAGGGTTCAGGGGTGTACTACACACAGAGTGCAGGATTCAGCCTTCACTGAATGCTAACCTCTGCATTCTCTATCCACATCTCACTTTCACCCCTCTTCAGCTCTCCATGCAACCCCCTCAATTTCCCCCATTTTCTCCCCCCTTCCTTAAAAGCTCCACCATCTTCCACCTTACTTTTGTTGCTGTATTAATTTGAAGCACCCAGTCAGCTCTAGTACCTCCCCACACGCTGTAGGTGGCTCCACCTCTCTCGCAGGGAGATGTCGGCATCCTCATTTCACCCCGGCACCTGCATCTCACTTGTCTTCATCCTGTACTCGGTGGGAGCCATTCAGGAAAATAGATCTACGGGAGGCATTGAGAGTCAAGCTGACACTTGTAAACACCGAAGCCGGACTTCTGTGTTTACAAGTGATAGTGGTGAGCAGGGAGTAGAGGGTCTGAGCCAGAGGTTGTAGAACTGAGTTCCACCAAATTCCTGCTGAAAAAAAGTCCTGGGTTAGATTAACAACAGGAATACCAAACAACGGTATTAAGGAAGGTGGAGAATAAGCGGCTTCTTCAAAATCAGAGCCTTTTTGTAGAGGAGGAAAGTGCGGGACGCATGCTGGCTCTTTTAGTTAGAACAAATTCTTCCTCCTCTGTCATCCCTGCGATTAGAACAGTAAAGGATAGGATCACTTCATATGTACCAGAGATTACAGATACATTTTTTTAAGGGACTGGAGGTCCCAGTCCTCTCAGAGGGATAGAGAAGGACTGGATGCCCATATAACTGTGGAAGAACTACAACAGGCGGTAGCAGTTATGGCAAACCAAAAATCCCCAGGGCCGGACGGCCTGCCAGCGGAAATCTATAAACAATATGGGGGAGTATTGCTCCCGGAACTATTGAAGGTATTAATCCTTTCTGACATTTGTTGCTTACAAGTTAAAATCCATATTTTTTGCTAGAAAATGACTTAGAACCCCCAAACATTTTATATATATATATATATATATATATATATATATATATATATATATATATATATATATATATATATTTTAGCAGAGACCCTAGAGAATAACATTTTTATGCCACACGGTATTTGCACAGCAGTCTTTCAAACGCAATTTTTTGGGATAAAATACATTTTCATGATTTAAAAAAAAAATAAAAACAGTAAAGTTAGCCCAATTTTTTTGTATAATGTGAAAGATGATGTTACGCTGAGTAGAAAGATACCTAACATGTCATGCTTTAAAATGGCGCACACTCATGGAATGGTGACAAACTACGGTACTAAAAATCTCCCTAGGAGACACTTTAAAAATTTCTACAGGTTACCAGTTTAGAGATACAGAGGAGGTCCTGTGCTAGAATTATTGCTCTCACTCTAATGATTGCGGCGATACCCCCCATGTGTGGTTTGAACACCGTTTACATTTGTGGGCGCCACTAAATATGCATTTGCTTCTGCGCACAAGCACGAAGGGACGGGGCACTTTACTTTTTTTTTTTACACTGTTTAACCACTTCAATACCAGGCACTTTCCCCCCTTCTTGCCCAGGACAATTTTCAGCTTTCTGTCGCACTTTGAATGACAATTGCGCAGTCATACAACACTGTACCCAAACTAAATTTTTATAATTTTCTTCCCACAAATAGGGATTTTTTTTGGTGGTATTTGATCACCTCTGGGATTTTAATTTTTTTCACTATAAACAAAAAAAATACCGATAATTTTGAAAAAAAAAAAAAGGGATGGGCACTGATAGGCGACACTGACGGCACTGATAGGCGGCACTGATGGGCACTGATAGGCGGCACTGATGGATACAGAAAGGTGGCACTGGATAGGCAGCACCAATGAGGAGCTACTGACAGGCATTACTGAGTGGCATCTGAAGGGCACTGACAGGCATTACTGATGGAGCACTGATTGGCACTGTTGTGGGCACTGATTGCCACTTTTATGGGCGCTGGCAGACGTTTTTGTGGGGCACAGGCTGGCAGGTGATGGGAACTGATTGCCAGCTGATGGGCACTTCTGATGGGGGCTGCACTGATAATCAATGTGCTGATTATCAGTGCAGACCCCCCTCTGATTGGCACTGTTGTGGGCACTGATTGCCACTTTTATGGGCGCTGGCAGACGTTTTTGTGGGGCACAGGCTGGCAGGTGATGGGAACTGATTGCCAGCTGATGGGCACTTCTGATGGGGGCTGCACTGATAATCAATGTGCTGATTATCAGTGCAGACCCCCCTCTGACAGGGAGGGGGTCTGCCGTCATATTGCTATATGGCGGGTGGTAAGTGGTTAACCACTTCAGTCCCGGAAGGATTTACCCCCTTCCTGATCGGGCCATTTTTTGTGATATGGCATTTTAACTGACAATTGCGCGGTTGTGCGACGCTGTACCCAAACAAAATTGACCTCCTTTTTTTCCCACAAATAGAGCTTTCTTTTGGTGGGATTTGTTCACCTCTGCGGTTTTTATTTTTTGCGCTATAAACAAAAAAAGAGCGACAATTTCGAAAAAAAAACACAATATTTTTTACTTTTTCCTATAATAAATATACCCAAATAAAAAAAAAATACATTTTTCCTCAGTTTAGGCCCATATGTAATCTTCTACATATTTTTGGTAAAAAAAAATTGCAATAAGCATATATTGATTGGTTTGCGCAAAAGTTATAGCCTTTAGAATATAAGGGATAGATTTATGGCATTTTTATTTATTTTTAGAGGGCTTAACACTAGGGGGCGATCAAGGGGTTAAATGTGTTCCCTCGGTGTGTTCTAACTGGGGGGGGACTGCCTGAGGGAGGAGACTGATTGGTGTTCCTAGATACTAGGAACACACGATCTGTCTCCTCTCTCCTGTCAGAATGTGGATTTGTGTGTTCACACACACAGATCCTTGTTCTGGCTCTGTCAGGAGCGATTGCGTGTGCCCGGCGGACATCGCGGCCGCCGTGCACGCGCATCGGCTCCTCAGTACCGCAGCAGGCTCACGCGCCCCCTATACTCCTTAAGGCGGCCACCATACAGCAACGGCAATTCACGCATGGCGATGGCGGGCAGTCGCAAGCAGTTAAAGAAAAAAATTCTAATCATTTTTATTGCTGTCACAAGGAATGTAAACATCCCTTGTGACAGTAATAATCAGTGACAGGTACTCTTTATGGTGGGATCTGGGGTCTATAAGACCCCAAGTCCCTGCTTTGCACTTAAAAGTATTCAAAATGCCAAAATCTGCATTTTGGAATACTAGGTTTTTTTTAAATCGGTCATGACATCGCTTCCGGGTTACTAGATAGGAGACCCGGACGGAGCCGATTCCGGCTTCATTCGGATCTTCGGCCAGCTTGCAGAAGTGTCGGCTGGTCGCTCAGGCCTCCTGATGGGACGAGCTGCGGAAGGCGGCGGGAGACATCCTGTCCCACTCCTTAGGATAACAGCCAAGCGGCTTTTAGCTGCATCAGTTGTTATCACTAAAAAGCCAACCGCTGGCTCTATAAAATGGTACCGGGCAGGCATCACCCCGGTATAACCCCTTCAAGCCGAGAACGCATATCTGCATACGGTCGGCGTTAAGGGGTTAACCTGGGCGGCTTGGAAGAAAGACTACCCTCCTCTATGATGGAAGCCACCATAATTGTCCTGCCCAAGGAAGGGAAAGACCCACTTGGGACGTCCTCGTATAGGCCAATATTCTTACTGTGTACAGATGTAAAAATCTTAGCAAAAATGGTAACTGCCAGATTGAATAAAATTATTCAGAAACGTATACACCCAGACCAATTTGGGTTCATACCAGATAGGTCTACTAGTGTGAACATAAGGCGGGTATATTTAAATCTACAGACCCCAACAGATAATGAGGGATCAAGGACCATTCTGTCTCTTGACGCTGTTAAGGTCTTTGATAGCCTGGAATGGCATTATCTTTGGCAAGTTCTTGCGGAGTTCCAATTTGGCCCTTCCTTTTTTAACTGGATAAAAATACTCTATAAGGCACCGCATGTAAAAGTTATGTAAATAACTAATACTCTGAGAAGTTCCAATTAATAAGGAGAAGGAGACAGGGGTGCCCTTTGTTGCCCCTTCCCCCTCGCGATGGAATCTTTGGCGATAGCTATTAGGTGATCCCCAGATATGCAGGGATTTCGAAGGGCAATAGGTGAGGAAAGGATCGCATTATATGCAGACGATGTATTACTATTTTTGGGGGACACTCAGTCTTCCTTGGTGGCAGCAATGAATGTAATTTAAGATTTTGGGGTATTTTCTGATCGGACTATAAATTGGGAAAAATCAGCACTCTTACCTGTAGATCCTCTTAGAAACACTTGAAATTTTTAGGAATATACCTTATGAGAGACCCCAAACAATACATTATTAATAACATAACACCACTTTTAGCTAATTTTAAGTGGAAAAGTGGGATCTGCTGACGTTTTTCCCTATCAATAGCGGGGCGATGCAATTTAATTAAAATGATAAGGATGCCGCAACTAGTGTATATGTTACATAACTCCCCAGTATGGATATATAAGAAATGCTTTTAAAAAATAGGATTTTTTTTACAGCTTACCTGTAAAATCCTTTTCTTGGAGTGCATTATGGGACAAAGAGCCTAAATAATTACTTAATGGGTTATGGGCCACCTTCAGGTGTTGACACTGGTATACCCAATCAAGGAAGTTCACTCCCTATATAACCCCTCCTCCTTCCAGGAGCACATCAGTTTTTGTAGCAAAGCATTATACTTAAATCCCAAAAGAGGGGAGGGACCTCTGTGTCCCATGATGTACTCCAAGAAAAGGATTTTTACATGTAAGCTCTAATAAAAATCCTATTTTCTTTATCGTACATCATGGGACACAGAGCCTAAGTAATTACTTAATGGGATGTCCCATAGCAAAGCTACTTGAGGGGAGGGAGAGACAACCCGCAGGGTATCCCCAGACTTGAGGACTTATACTGCTGCCTGCAGCACACTGTCCCCAAAGGCGATATCCTCAAACCTCCTTACATCCACCTGATACAATTTTTGTGAATGTGTGCACTGAAGACCAAGTTGCGGCCTTACAGATCTGAGCCATGGAGGCCTGGTGACGCACTGCCCTAGAAGCACTAACCGCCCTGTGTGCGTTAACTTGAAAAGGGGGAATCTTATCCCATAAATCATAAGTTTTGAATTATAACTTGCCGAACCCACTTAGCGACAGTGGATTTAGACACTGCCTGCCCTATCTTAGGACCCTCTGGCAGAATAAATAAGACATCAGTCTTCCAAATCTGAGCAGTTGCCTTTAAATAGATTTTTACTGCTCTCACCACATCAAGACAATGTAGTGACTTTCTTCCCTGGAACATGGTTTTGGAAAAACCGATGGCGGGACAATATCTTGGTTCAGGTGAAAACCTGAAACCACTTTTGGCAATAAGCCTGGACGAGGGCGTAATACCACTCTGTCCTCGTGAATAATCAAATATGGCTCTTTACAAGAAAGAGCAGCCAATTCCGAAACCCTCCTTGCTGAGGAAATAGGAACCAAAAATACCAGCTTCCTTGTCAGAAGGACTAAGGGAATATACTGTATCAGTTTAAATGGCTGTTTTTGTAACACTGACAAAACTAAGTTCAAGTCCCAAGGGCTTAAAGGTGATTTAACTGGCGGATTAATCCGCATCACCCCTTGCATAAAACCCCAAACTAAGAATGCATAGCAAGCGGTCTTTGAAATAAAATCGATAAGGCTGAGACTTGGCCCTTAATAGTACTCAAGGCCAACTTCATCTCTACGCCTAATTGTAGAAAGGCAAGAATTCTGCCTATGATATATCTCCGAGGTGCCAAGATTTGGATTCACACCAGGAAACATAAGCCTTCCAGACTCTATAATATATAGTTCTGGAAGCTGGCTTCCTTGCATTAATCAAAGTAGAGATAACTGACCTGGAAAGCCCACATTTCTTCAGAATGTGGGTTTCAATAGCCAGGCCATTAAATTTAACGTTCGTAAAGTAGGATGGAATATCGGCTACTGTGAGAGCAGGTCTGGCCTTAGTGGAAGGGACCATGGATCCTCCACTGCCATCTTTACGATTTCTGCATACCATGACCTTCTGGGCCATGCTGGTGCTGCCAGAATTACCAGTTTTCTTTCCAGATTGAGCCTGCAAAGAAGTCGAGGCAGCAATTGAATAGGGGGGAATGCATAGATCAGTGAGAACTGATCTCACGGTATCACCAATGCATCTGTTCGGCATGGGAATGGATCCTTTGTTCTGGACACAAAATTGACTAACTTTATGTTGAACTGGACGCTAGAAGATCTAAGTCCCCCATCTTTGACAAACAGCCTGAAAATATTTCTTTCTGCCCAAGTTAGAATATGGTTCACCTCTCTCTGCGCTGAGAGACTCTTGTGCCCCCTTGGTGATTGATATAGGCCATAGCCATGGCATTGTCGGATTGGATCCTGACAGGACAATCCCTTAATCTAGGCTTTCAGAGCCACTGCCCGAATCATTAGGATATTGGGCAAGGCTCTTTCGGTTCTTGAACACTGTCCTTGGACAGTTGTCTTCTCTAGTACTGCTCCCCAGCCTGAAAGGCTGGCATCTGTCGTTACCACTTTCAAGATAACTGGTATGAAGGATTTTCCTTTTAGCAGATTCTTTAGTAACCACCAATTGAGGCTTTGGGAAACCCTTGGGGACAGCCACATTGGCAAGTCCAAAGCTTGGATTGTTTTGTTCCAAGCAGATAGCATACTGTTTTGCAACAATCTCGAATGGAACTGGGCATAGGGAACTGCTTCGGATGAAGCCACCTTTTTTCCTAACAACCTCATGCAAAGGCGAATGGAGGGATCTCCTTTGACCTGACCCTCCGCACCAACACTCTTATGGAGTTATCTTTCACCAATTGGTCTATTAGTAATAGATCGTCTAGGTATGGCAAAACTGTTTATGTCCTGTGCCCTTAACCTGGCTAGAGGTGGGGCTAGCACTTTTGTGAACACTCGGGGTGCTATAGCTGGCCCCGAAGGGCAAGGCTAAAAACGGAAATGCTGTTGTTCTACTTCGAAGCGCAGAAACCTTTGGTGAGCGGGATACATACAGACATGCAGATATGCATCCCTGATGCCGATAGACGCCAGAAGTTCTCCTCCTTGCAGGATAGAAACTACTGACCTGATCGACTCCATAGAAAGGAGCGGATCTTCAGGAACTAATTTAGATTCTTTTAGATCTAGAATGGATCTGTTGAATTTCTGCGTGGATCTGTATATGTACAGGAAACGCATGAAAAGGCTGTGAAGGTTTTAAGGAACCTAGGAAGAAACAGAACTATCAGCTGACTCTACTAGAGGTAGCTTGAAAAAGACACAAACCATCTCTGTAAGACAGTGGTTCTCAACTCCTGTCCACAGGACCCACTAACAGGCCAGGTTTGCAAGATAACTGAAATACATCACAGGTGATATAATTTGCTGCTCAGTGATTGCAGTATTCTAGTCTGCATCTCCTCAAGGTAATACTTAAAATCTGGCCTGTTGGTGGGTCCTGAGGACAGGAGTTGAGAACCACTGCTGTAAGAGATTTGTACCAGCAATCTCTCAGAGTGCGAGGCTGAAAAAGGTTCAACTCCAGTTGTTTCCTCCGCAGAGGGGTAATCGCTTGCCTTTCTTCCTGATCACCTGAGGGTAACCCCTCATCCTCTATCCACTGTTCCCTTGATAAGGGGTCTAAGGTGGGGGAGGGGGATCTAACACGCTTCCTATCCTTTTGGATAGCGGATGCGATTAAGTCGCTAATTTTCCTTCTAGGCCCTGCAAGGCAGAGGAAAAAAACATTTTCAATCCTGTATACAGGGGCTGAAATGTTTTCTAGGCCTAGGCCTGACCCTGAAGCTTTCCTCTAGAGTTTGACGGTGGAGGCCGTCGCCACTGCCTAGAGGCAGATGCCCCTGACGCAGGGGCGGAGTCCGTTTAAATAAAAGGACGTTTATACCTTCTTTTGGGCAAAAGAGTACCTTTCCCACTAGAAATCATTTGGATGTATTTGCCAAATTCTCCCCAAATAGTCGCTCCCCATGAATGGGAAACTAGACAGAAGCTCTTTGCAAGATGCTTCAGCTGACCAATCTTTTAACCACAGGGTCCTACGCATGTGTATTAGCACAAGTGCAAGGCGGGATGCTTGGTGAATAGAGTCTTTCATGACGTCAACATAGTGCCTTTGGTAGTTCGGCTAACTCACTGGCCCGTACAACTGCTGGTACTTTCCATCTTTTTGTGAATTTCTCCTCCATGGGATAGAGAACTGAGAATCTCTTTGGAGGGAAAAAATGCTTTTCTGGGTGAACCTATTCAGCATAATTAAACTTTTCTAGTAATGCATGGACCGGAAACGCATGAAAAGTTTGTAAGGATTTTAAAGAACCCAAGGAAGAGACCGAACTTTCAGCTGACTCTGTTAGAGGTAGCAAAAAAGTAGAATGAACCATCTGTAAGAGTTTGTACCATCAATCTCTCAGATTGTGAGGTTGTAAAAGGTTCATTAACTGTTGTTTCCTCCGCAGAGGAATAATCGGCTTGTTTTTCTATGTGATTGTCTGAGGGTAATACCTCATCCTGTGCCCACTGTTCCCTTGGTAAAAGGTTTAAGGTGGGGAAGGGGATCTAGCATGCTTTTTATCCACTTGGGAAGATGCGATTAAAGCTGGTAATCTTCCTTCTAAGCCCTGCAGGGCAGAGGAAAATTTATCTTCAGTCACGTATACAGGGGCTGAAGTGTGAGAAGCAGATGCACCACCAATAGGTTCCAATGACTCACCCTGGCTTGCCATATCTGGTATCCCTGGAGAGGATGACAGTGTGAAGGCATGACTGGAGTTCCCAGCATCTAGGGGTGGAAATTTTGGTACCTTTGTGGTAGTTCTGGAAGTCATAATGCTAAGCACAAAAGCAGAGGCACTTTAAGACAAATATACTATTTGCTGAGCAATAGTACTAACTGCTACCATACAGATTAGCTTTTGATGCTGAATAACAATTGTATTTTCCTGTACTGGAAATGCCTGATACACTGCTTACATGACCCAGCGCTCCTGTGTGACAGCCTCTATTCTTCAGCTGCTCTGATGGAGACTGTTTGTCCTAAGAGCACCGGTTTTATAAAAGGTTTCAGGTGTGAGCCTGATTATTGCCCAGTGCACGTGCCGTGTGTTCCACAAGGATGCTGAGTCCTGCACACGGCGCCGCCTGCCTTTGCCATGCCCCTTCAGTGACCTGCCCTCCTTTAATGACCGTAGTGCACGCGCGGCACGGCATTCGGTCTGAATGCAGACCGATGGAGGAAGGCTACAGCCGCTATTGAAGAGGCGTCTATTTGTTTTAAGGCAGGTAAAAACAGAAAAGTTTTAATTCACATCAACTCTCTGGTTGCTGCTTAAACCCCTGTTTTAATAAACCACCCCGCACTGGGGGGGGGGGGGGGGGGAATTTATATCTAGCAGTTGTGATATACTGTAAATTTGTTTAGTGCTGTCATTTTGTCAAAGAAATAATGATATTCAGACATGCGGATGTAGTACAGCTTTTACACAAAAAATGCTGTACCCCCGGTCCCTTAGTTTCCCCAATTGGGGGGGGGGGGGGGAGAGGAACATTTGTGCAATTACAAACCCCCACCTGCTACTGGGACACACATTGCTGTTTGTAGCTGGCCACTGAGCTGCTGGGATACACAAGGTATCTTTACTCCCTCTAGAGGAAATTAAGGGTCATTACAATATTTTCATATGAAAGAAAAGGAAGGCATAGGTGGACTTTGCAGTTCCTAAGCTTCTTCCCTTATCTTTTCCTCGCTGCAGGATACTGCTGAAACAGACAGATCCAAACTTCACCCATCACGGCAGGCAGCGTTTAGTAAACACTCAAAGACCGGGTCCCTTTTTATAGGGGTTCCACTCCTTTGGACCTGTATAACACCCCTCAGGAAATCTTTAGGTGATGTAGCATGACCAAAAAGAGTCCTGGTTTCTAGGGTCCAGCCCTCAAAGAGAAGCGTTACAGGCAAAACCTTGTTCTTCTATATGAGGCCCGGGTACCATCCTGTGGCCTCAGTGGCGAGGATGGATCCCGTTGTGGAGGTTTTTTAAATCCAGCATGGATCCCTCCTGGAGCTCCTCAGAGCACATCTTCACTCGTGACCAACACCTTAGATACTGGCGAAAAAACTGATGTGCTCCTGGAAGGAGGAGGGGTTATTTAGGGAGTGAACTTCCTTGATTGGGTATACCAGTGTCAACACCTGAAGGTGGCCTATAACCCATTAAGTAATTACTTAAGCTCTGTGTCCCATGAAGTACGGTAAAGAAAATTGATACTCTCTTCAGAGTTAATTTGGAAAAAAGACCCGAACAGAATACGTCTGCGTACATTACAGTTACAAATGGATGAGGGAGGACTAGCACTACCACACCCAGTTACTTCTTGGCGGCACAGTTGTAACAAGTGGGAGGGAGTAACACACTTATGTAATGTAGGTAGGAATATGATTTTATTGAATACCCCTCACAACACAGTAGTGGAAGCAATAGAGGCAGACTATTTTTCCCTTAGGAGCCCAACACTGATATTGATGGTAAAAGTGTGAGAAACAGTCAAGGCCTTATTGGGGTATCATGGATTTACAGAGTATTCCCGCCTTTGGGATAATAAAGATTTGCAAGAACTGCAGGTAATGGGGAAAATTAAAGAGTGCCCAAAGTTATACCGGTACTGGGAAGAAGTTCTCGGTACTATAAATTTGATCTTTGGGATATCTCTAGACCTAGAGGCAAGGCTATGTGTGCTGGGCTATGTGGAAGAAGAGGGAGGTCCTGGTAATACACTAATAGCAATGCTTAGATGCTTATTCGAAGAAGAAGACTAATTGCACAGAGATGGCAGTCAGTGACGCCCCCGATCTGTGGGGAATGGGTTAAGGCTATAAAGGAAACAATATGAAAGGAAAAGTCCACATACATTAAACAGGGAAACTTAAAAAAATTTGAAAAGATCTGGAAAAGCTGGTTGGAAAAAAAGGGATATTCCTCTTAGAGAAAAGGTGGAGTAACAATAAGGGGTAATATATGAAGAAAGTTGAAGGAACACATAAATAGAAAGTAAAATGAAAATAGATAGGGATTTTTAAATAAAGGGGAAGGGTGCATTTAATCAATAATTTAAGGGTGACAATAAAGGGGTTACTGGATAAGGTGTGATGCACTAAAAAGAGGAAACAAACAATGGGAATGTATGAGTAAGGGAGAGGTAGGGGTTAATGTAGAACAAATGACTTATGAATGAATGAGGAATCTATGTTTTAAACAGGGCTTCTAAATAATTATACACAGTTTAGAGACGGAGCTATGGTGGGTGGAAGGAAGTAGAGGAGTATGACAAATGAGATAACTATGTATTATAAATTAAAAAGTATACATTTAGAATATCCTCCTCTGGAGAAGTGGGTGGTGTTTGGCTGTAAGCGTGTTTTATCCTCTTTTTTATTGTTTGTGTAAATAATAATGATTTGATAAAGAATACTAAATTGAAAAAAAAAATTACAGTTTTACACTATGGAGATTTCTTCTGCTTCTATCTTATGAGCATTTAATTGAGGAAAATGCTCTAATTCTGTGGTGAAGGATCTGAATTGGGTAAGAGGGAGAGATTTATAGTGTTGTTTGACCTCCTGTGTTTATAGTGGGGTCCAACTCAAGTTCCAACTCAAAGGTGAGGACACATCCACTTGTGCACTGTAGTGGTGTTTTATCACACATTGAATGGAGTAAAGGATCATGGATCATGGGCTGAAGATTGTGCACTATTTGCTGTGAACATATAATTAGTTGGAACTTTTTTCTGGATTGTTTCACGAATATAATTATATTTGTTTTGGACATTTATGATTATTTTACACTTATTTGAACACTTATTCACACTGAAGTATTGAATGTGCAAATGCCTTATTTACATGCATTATTTATGTTTTATCAATCATGCTGCTGCTGTGGTGGAGATTATAAAGTAGGACTGGGAGACTGAGGATTGTGATGTGATGGAGGCTCTTATGTGCAAGCGGAGGGGGGGGGGGGGGGGGGGGAGCTCAGATGTGCAAATAGGGGGCTTTGATGTTATAGGGGTTTCTGATGTGAAAGGGGTGTTTTTATTGTTAATTGATATGAAGTGGGGACTTTGACGTGATGGGGATCTTCTGAAGTGAAGTTATTTGTTGTTTATTCATTCATTTACATTCATATCAGTTATTTAGCCTGTGAATATTTGTAAAATATGCAGTATGGTCCTTGTAATGAAAAGTTCAGAGACCCCTTCTCTATATTCTAACATTCAACAATATATTAATGTAGATGTATAAATTTACTGATAGTACCACTTTAAATATTGCTAGTACTATTGCTGAAGTAATGTTTCATTCTAATGATCTGTTACAGAGAACTGTAGCAGTTGTACATTTTGCTTCTAGAAGCTATACCTGTCTCCGAATCTCATTGTTTCAAGCAGGTCAGATACATTTCAATTTGTATATAGAGAAATGTAAAGCTGTGCATCTCCAAGCTTTCACTCCTAAGATCCCTTTAGTTGTATTTTATGCTATCCTTGTGCTTTAATATGCTTTCCCCTATTTATCTCTTGCACTGTACTGAGCACACATCAACTGAATGACTACTCAGGGAACATTCCTATGTAGAAACAGAGAGGGGAGGCATGGAGACTCCAGTCCGTTTCCATGGAAACCTAGTGATGCGCCAACAGAGAGGTGCAGAAGGGACATCCACCCTCACGGAGGATCTTCAAGGACACATGCCAATTGCAGAATCTGTGGCAGCCTCCCCCTTCAGCACATCTGCATCTAGATTAGCTGAATGCTTTTATCCTGGCAAGCTCGGCTGGCTTATTTCTCATGCATATTTCTAGTTATCTGAGCGAAACGCCCTCCCTCATCAGGATAAATATGGTACAAAATGCAGTTACACAGCGTATGCATTTTCTCCTTTTCACCCTGTCTGTAGATGCTGTGTAAAAAACACATACGGTATCTTCTTATTTAAAAAGCAAATTTATATGCCATATAATTACTAAGAGTAGCTTGAGCTTTTATACAAGGCTCTAGAAGAAAATAAATGCAGTAAAAATTCAGCAGGCGCTGGAAAAAAACACAGCTGTTAGCATAATGGACAAATCTACAACAAGAAAGACCAGGCTTGCAGATGCCCTATGCATTCTCATGGTGTGCCCTGTACTGCTATATACATCAATGTTGATATCTATTAGCATGACCATCTGTTTATTAGAAATTACTCAACCAGTAATCAGCAAAAAAAATATAGTGTCTATGCTAAGGCTCTAACTGAAGACTACATGGTATTTATGGCATTGCCATATGATGACGTGCCAGTCAGAAGGGTACCATGACATACCTGTATCATTTATATTACCACATACATAACCACTACACATAATATACTAAAAATCACGTAAACATGCAAGCCTAATCTGGCTCATAAACATATCAAACTCCATTGGTGCATTGAGAGCAAAGAGACAAGCTTTTATTAAACAAGGCTAACATTGGGCTTCAAGAGTCCCTTGGCCACAACACAGGCCAGGGCAACAAAAAACATACCTGTGCTTTTCCATTGCAGAGACACAGGTTTGCTTTAATGCCCAATCTCCTTGGGTCCCACAGGTGCTCTGTTCAGCCACCAGAAGCAAGAATAGAAAACCCTGCATAAGTCCCAGGTCGCCTACATGGGAATGAGGACTCTCTCCTGTCCCCTATATGACAGTGCTGGACACACATTAGCAATGGGGATGAAGTCATATGCTCCTTCTTACCTGGAAGTACCAGGTATTTTCCTTGCTTTCAGTGGCTGAATAGAGTGGTGTGGGGTGGAAAGGGGGTAGAAGGAAAATAATATGCTTCTTGGGAGTGGGGGGAGGGGCATTAAAACTAACTTTTTTGTTCTGCATGAGCAAAGCATTGGTTTTCTTTAAAGTTAAAGTGGGCATAAAGGCTACAGGGTTTTTACCTTAATGCATTCTCTGCATTAAGGTAAAAAACTTTTTAGGTGCAGCTCCCCATCTGACCCCACTAAATACTTACTTGAGCTTTTCTCAGTCCAGAGCTGTGCCCGAAAGCAGCGCTACTCTCTCTCCCTCCTCACTGCACTCAGTTAGAGCAGCGGGAGCCATTGGCTCCTTTTGCTGTCAATCAAATCCAATGATGGGGAGAGGGGATCTGGGCCGAGCCACACTGTATGTGTCAATAGATGCACACAGTGTTGCTCAGGATTCAGCATGCACAAGTACCCCTTGTTAGGGGGTACTCAAAGGCAGGAGGAGCCAGGATTGTTGACAGGGGGCACCAAAAGAGGAGGAACAGGGCTGCTTTGAGCAAAATCATTGAACAGAGAAGATAAGTATACCATGTTTGTTATTTTAAAAACATCACTTTAAATCAGATCTAAAGCCTACTATCTTTTACAGCCAAAGAAGCTGCCATCTTAACCTCTGATCTGCAGTTGCCATGATGCTTCACATGTTATCAATTATAACACCAGTCATTTAATGGTCTTACAGTTTAGTTGGGAGCTAACATAAGCACACTAGTAACTGTAACAGGTGGATTTAAGTGTATGCAAACTGAAAAACTAAAACTTAAACTTACTTATCCTTAGATGTGGTAGGTGCATTAGTATTTTATTATTTTTTTTACATAGTGATCCATCCAGTAATACACATTTGTCTTAAAGTGGCTACACTCACTTCTTTACTGTACCTATGGGGCAATGTAGCCACCCTTGGACAGTAGCATTGTAAAACCTGTGGAGATGATAGTGTTAGAATAACTACCAGATTTAGATGGATTTTACATAAGTGACTATGATATTAAAGCATAACTACAGCCATGGGCGTCCGCAAGGGGGTGAAAGTGCCCCCCTGGAATCAGGGATCAGCATCTGTTCTGGGTCCCGGGCACCTTCATTCCGGGACAATACAATATCCTGAAATTAAAATGACAGAGAAGCAAGCACAGCCATCGCCATGTCGCTGGGTCTGCCTCCCCACCTCCACCTGAGAGACTCTTCTTCCTCTTACTAGCCAGGCTACTGGTTGCTAGAGCCACCTGGTGTCTATCAACCAGTGACGTCACACCTGTGACTCCCTGCCCAGCATTCAAAGCAGAGGAGGAGTGTTAGTACCTTTCTCCTCCTCCGCACCTAGTGCTCTCCGTGGGCTGGCCCCCCCCCCCCACCATGAATGCCCACCCACCTCCTCCTCTCTTCTCTAGGTCCAGGCTGGCTCCGCCTCCACCACGGATGTTCACCCACCTCCTCTCTTCTCCAGGTCCTTCAGCCTCCTCTAAAGCAAGGGACTCCCCAACCACCGGGCTGCACTGCCACTAGGAGGAGCCATATCAGCGGTGGGAATATGGGGGGCGTTCACCTTCCCCAGGAGGCTGGGGCTGTGGT
This sequence comes from Lithobates clamitans, assembly GCA_037952925.1. Classification (NCBI taxonomy): domain Eukaryota; kingdom Metazoa; phylum Chordata; class Amphibia; order Anura; family Ranidae; genus Lithobates; species Lithobates clamitans. The sequence continues at coordinate 1,119,537 of JBBGZY010000534.1, forward strand.
TTGTTGGACTGGTGGCAGGCGACAGGCTGCGGGTTGCAATTCACTGACACTACATCTGGGCAGGCTATGGGTGGCAAGTGACACTGCATATTGGCAGGCTGTGGGTGGCAAGTGACACTGCATCTGGGCAGGCTATGGATGGCAAGTGACACTGCATATTGGCAGGCTGTGGGTGGCAAGTGACACTGCATCTGGGCAGGCTATGGGTGGTAAGTGACACGGTATCTGGGCAGGCTATGGGTGCAAATGACACTGTATCTGGGCAGGCTGCAGGTAGCAAGTAATAAAATCTGAAAAAATAGGGGATTGGCGCTGTTCACTGGTAAAAAATAATAAATAAACTATAAACAGACTCCTAACACAAGGGAAACATTACACCACAATTCTGGGTGAGTGAAAAGTACAACACAGTGTAATATAGTATTTGTAAATAAATATACGTGCTAAAAATTGTCACAAAATGTGCAATCTGCCCAAGGTGAAATATTATATAAAATAATAAATAAAACTCCAAGCAATAATATAAGTGAATGATCAGTCAGGTGTATAAAAAAATATTTTACAAGATCCACAGAAAATATTCAATGAAGGGTATAAGTGAATTATACCCTAGAGAGAAGACAAACACAGTGTTGCCCACTACAAAATGGTGTATATACTAGTGAAGCTGAATGGTGTTAGATGAAAAATAAAATCAAAAAGAGGACTACTAACATATGGTGTGCATAAAAATATTAGTGTTCAAAGAAAATAATGAAAAACATGAAAAAATGAAAAAAATGAAAAAATGAAAAAGTCCAAGCATCCAAGAAATGCAAAAAAAATGCCAAAAAATGCCGTGTATATTAAATATATTGTTCAGTGTACATAAAAAGTTCTTGTGCAGCAAGTTAGTGCATCTTCAAATGGTTCCAGGTAAGTCCGTCCCAATAAATGTATACTGTCCTGTGTGGAGCCCCCTCTAGTGCCCCCACTCACCGGAGCGCCCAACCCCTGCAGGGGTAATGGGCATGTAGATGTAAATCCGATGATCCAAGCGGTCGGTGTCCCCTTCACCACCTGCTTTCCACTTGTGTCACCAGATCGCTTTCAAAAGGCATCCACCCGGACAAAATACCATGTGCAGGGAGAAGAGAAGAGCCTCATAGTGTGATTCCAAATATGACTTTATTAAGCTCAAGCTTACAACAAACGAAAAAAACTAAAAACTAAAATTGGTACGCATACGTCCTTTTTTCCTTCTGTTTGTGTCTTTCACTTACGGTTTCGGCAGTCGGCTGTGGAACGCACGCCGCTAATACTGCACTGTCTGCGGCTTCTGACGTGGAGCCAGCCGGCAGAGTGCTGTTTGATTTTAGTTTTTCGTTTTTTTCGTTTTTTTTCGTTTGTTGTAAGCTTGAGCTTAATAAAGTCATATTTGGAATCACACTATGAGGCTCTTCTCTTCTCCCTGCACATGGTATTTTGTCCGGGTGGATGCCTTTTGAAAGCGATCTGGTGACACAAGTGGAAAGCAGGTGGTGAAGGGGACACCGACCGCTTGGATCATCGGATTTACATCTACATGCCCATTACCCCTGCAGGGGTTGGGCGCTCCGGTGAGTGGGGGCACTAGAGGGGGCTCCACACAGGACAGTATACATTTATTGGGACGGACTTACCTGGAACCATTTGAAGATGCACTAACTTGCTGCACAAGAACTTTTTATGTACACTGAACAATATATTTAATATACACGACATTTTTTGGCATTTTTTGGCATTTTTTGGATGCTTGGACTTTTTCATGTTTTTCATTATTTTCTTTGAACACTAATATTTTTATGCACACCATATGTTAGTAGTCCTCTTTTTGATTTTATTTTTCATCTAACACCATTCAGCTTCACTAGTATATACACCATTTTGTAGTGGGCAACACTGTGTTTGTCCTCTCTCTAGGGTATAATTCACTTATACCCTTCATTGAATATTTTCTGTGGATCTTGTAAAATATTTTTTTATACACCTGACTGATCATTCACTTATATTATTGCTTGGAGTTTTATTTATTATTTTATGCATTATTTTATATAATATTTCACCTTGGGCAGATTGCACATTTTGTGACAATTTTTAGCACGTATATTTATTTACAAATACTATATTACACTGTGTTGTACTTTTCACTCACCCAGAATTGTGGTGTAATGTTTCCCTTGTGTTAGGAGTCTGTTTATAGTTTATTTATTTTTTTTTACCAGTGAACAGCACCAATCCCCTATTTTTTCAGATTTTATAGCAATTGGATCGCACCTTGGTGCTTTCTTTATCTGGGGGGCTGCAGTTCGGTCACAAGCCCGTCCTAAGCGCGGAATACCACTAAATACGTTGCAGGTAGCAAGAGACACTGCAAATTGGCAGGCTGTGGATGGCAAGTGACACTTCATATTGGCAGGCTGTGGGTGGCAAGTGACACTGCATATTGGCAGGCTATGGGTGGCAAGTGACACTGCATATTGGCAGGCTATGGGTGCAAGTGACACTGCATATTGCCAGGCTGTGGGTGGCAGGTGACACTGCATCTGGGCAGGCAATGGGTGGCAAGTGACACTGCATCTGGGCAGGCTGCGGGTAACAAGTGACACTTCATACTGGCAGGCCGCAAGTGGCAAGTGACACTGCATCTGGTGGCAGGCCGCGGGTGGCAAGGGACACTGCACCTGGTGGCAGGCCGCGGGTGGCATGTGGCACTGCATCTGGTGGCAAGTGACGCACTGCATCTGGTGGCAGGCTATAGGTGACAAGTGGCACACTGCATCTGGTGACAGGCTGCGGGTGGCAAGTGACACACTGCATCTGGCGACAGGCTATGGGTGGCAGGTGAAACCCTACATCTGGTGGCAAGTGGCACACTGCATCTGGCGGCAGGCAACAGAGGCAAGTGACACTCTGCATCTGGCGGCAGGCTGCGGGTGGCAAGTGACACGCTGCATCTGGCGGCAGGTGACAGTGGCAAGTAACACTGCGTCTGATGGAATACGATGATGGCAAGTAACAGGCTGCATCTAGTAGCAGGTGATGGGGGCAAGTGAAACACTTCACCTGGTGGCAAGTGATAGTGGCAAGTGAATTAGGATTGGCAAGGATAGGCAATTAGGATTGGAGCACGGGAACTGTCATAGACTGACGATAGGATACGAGCTCGGTGCTCGTGGATGTTTTTTACTATAGCCTTCTGCTAAATGTAAGTGTACCATGTTGTTTTTAACCTAATAAACTGATTTATATACAGGATCACGCTATGTGCACTCTCTTCCAACACTCCACATATATTCATCCCATTGTGACAAGCATTGAGGAAATGGGGACGGTTTGAAGACACCCTTTTGAGGTATACGAACTCGGCGTTCGTTGGATTAACTACATTCATTTTACAAAAGTGAGTGCATCCCCCTTCTGTGTCCTGTCCCTTTTTCCACTCTGGCCGCCACCGAGTTATACTATATACTGTCTGCTTATGTTTTTTATATACCATCCTGCACACCCACCACCCGAATCGCCTGAACTACTGGATGGGACCCTTGCCTGCTGGTGATTTGTTATTGGATTACAAGCTGTTGTCTTGCAGCAGTAAGGTGAGCTGCTTGCGAGCACAGAGGTGTCCCCACTGAAGACTTTTTTCCCTTTCCTGTGGCTTGTGGACTTGCCTTTTTTGGAACTAATGACTCATTGTTTGAGCACATTGTACTACAAGGCGGTGGGACTGTTCACCATTTATTTATTCACTTGGAGTCACTAATAAGAATTTGCTGAGTTACCACATATGTGCTAGTATGATACTAGCTCTTTTGCGCTGAGATTTCTTTTTTTTTGTTTCAGTATTTACAATATTTTTTATGTGCTAGTATGATTCTAGCCCTCATGTACATGGACTTTTTTTGATTTATATATTTTTATTTGGTTCATTTTTTTTTTGCACCCACACTGTATTTGTCACTCATTTTATAGCTTTTTATACGTTTTAGGCAATTTTGTTTCCTCAGTCTATTCGGATTTGGTGCTCATGAGACTGCACTTTATTACATTTTATTATACTGTTATATTTTGTATAATTTTTTCATTTTGCCTTTCTGGAACTGATGACTCATTGTTTGAGCACTTTGTACTACAAGGTGGTGGGACTGTTCACCATTTATTTATTTACCGTACTTGGAGTCACCAATAAGTATTTGCTGAGTTACCACATATGTGCTAGTATGATACTAGCCCTTTTGCACTGAGATTTTTCTTTTATAAGTATTTGCTGAGTCACCACATATGTGCTAGTATGATACTAGCCCTTTTGCACTGAGAATTTGCTTTTCTTTTGTTTCAGTATCTACAATATTTTTCATGTGCTAGTATGATACTAGCCCTCATGCTCATTACACCTTTTGTAAAAAATTTTCATTTTTTCACTCACCTCTCTATACATTTGAGTTAGCCCCTTCCCCTTCCTCTTCCCCCCTTCCCTTTTTATCACAGCACAATCACCACTCACTTTATTCAAGTGAAGCTGCATCTGGTGGCAGGAGATGGTGGCAAGTGATAAGCAGCATCTGGTGGAAGGCGATTGTGGCAAGTGACAAGCTGCATCTGGTGGCAGATGACGGTGCAAGTGATGAGCAGCATCTGGTGGCAGGCAACGGTGGCAAGTGAAAAGCTGCATCTGGTGGCAAGCGATGGTGGCAAGTAACAAGCTGCATATGGTGGCAAGCAATGGTGGCAAGCTGAATCTGGTGCCAAGTGACAAGCTCAGGGTTCCCACTGATTCTGCATTATGGTGAGTTGAACAATTTCATTATTTCTCAAACCTTTGCATACCTGCGCTTTATGTGATAATGACTAAGCCCCTTCATGATATTGCCAAAAAAAGGCGGAGCATGGGTGACCTTAAAATGATGCCCCCCCCTCCCCGAAAAAAGTTCTGCGGATGCCCATGACTACAGCTAATACTTTTAAGCAGTTACATAAACTGCGTTTTTCCTTTTGGAATAAATTAATAAAAGCATCCCTGTTAGTGTTAAATGGTTTGTCTCAAATTTTTGTTGCTGGGTAGTTTGGTCTGTTAAAGGAAGATGAAAAATAACAGACCTACTGGCCAGATTACCAGGTGAAAATGAAGAGAAAAAAGATGGGAAAACGAATACAACCACCAAATTTAAGAATACATTTTTGTTTTTGGGTTTAGATACGTTTTAACTGTTTTGGGAAACAGTTAAATTGATGGATTTAGTTTTGCTTTAATCCACCACAAATATTTTTCAGCTTTGGTACATGTTGGGGAACTAAACTTACTTTATTACATCTCTTTGAGGTTCTGGTTCCAAAATCTCTGTGTTTGAATTCACAGGCATACAGACCTTGTTTGAGGGGATCCCACTTACCATACTGAATTTTAAAGCCCTTTCATATTATAAGGAATGCAACAATTGAAGTGATAACATTCCAAAATGGAAATAACACTCAAACCCCAAAATGGACTAAGAAAAAAGAGCAAGGAATAATATTTACTAGCTTTGCAGTCTATGCTGATTGCAATACTTTAAAACATGATTGTGACTGTGTTCCCCCTTTCCATATATCAGCATTACAGCCAAAAAGCCTTTTCCCTATCCATGGATACCTGATGTTACATACACCTGAGAGGTTCCTGGCTCTGGCCGCTGCCGTTTCCGATTCAAATCAGACATTTTTACCTTTGATCGAATTGCGATCATTTGCATACAATTTTTCATTAGTAGTTTCCATTTTTATTACACCTAATTGGTAAGTTGAATTATCTTTGGTACATATCTTTTGTACGTTGGTGCATGGATCCTAATTCGATTCTATCCCTCTTTTTCCCCTTTCTCCTTTCCCCCCCCCTTTTCTTGCTGTTTTTTTCCCTTTCTCCTTCTTCATTTTTTTCCCTTTTCCTCTATTTCTCCTTCCCCATCTGTCCTGTCCCTTTTTCTATTTCTCTTCCCTTCCCTTCCTCTCCCCCTTTTCCCTCCCCCCCCCTTCCCTGCTGTTTTTTCCTCTCTCTTTTTGTTTTTGGTCCAATCAATTAATGTTTATATTTGACCACATTTATAACTCACAACATCACAACATCGCCCCCACCTACATCACCAACCTCATCTGCAGATATCGCCCAAATCGCCCCCTCCGCTCCTCCCAGGACCTCCTGCTCTCTAGCTCCCTTGTTACCTCCTCCCATGCTCGCCTCCAGGACTTCTCCAGAGCCTCTCCCATCCTCTGGAATTCCCTTCCCCAGTATGTCCGATCAGCCCCTACCCTGTCCACCTTTAGGAGATCCTTGAAAACTCATTTATTCAGGGAAGCCTATCCCACACCCACATAACTGTCCCTGAGCCACCCCCATCAAATCATTCTTTGCAGCTATTACCTTTTGTACCACCACCCCCTCCCTTTAGAATGTAAGCTCTACAAGCAGGGCCCTCCTCTACCTTTTGTATTGAACTGTACTGTAATTGTGTTGTCCCCCTTATACATTGTAAAGCGCTGAGTAAACTGTTGGCGCTATATAAATCTCGTATAATAATAATAATAATAATAATAATAATAATAATAACTCTAAATTTACAGTTTTTACCTGAATTTACCCTTTCCTATTCACCCTTCTTATTTCATACGATTGGTGCTTTCTGTGTCCCTTGGGTTGGTTGACCCTGACCACCGGGCTGTGCTTTACTTCTTTTGGAGACCATAATCTTTCATAGGGTCTGTCCCATAGGTCATTATACTTGGGGTTGGTTGCATTTTCAGCAAACAGCAACAACAACAACAACAACAACAACAATTGGTTGCATTTTCAATATTGAGATTTTTACCTGCAGCAAATTTATTTTTTGATATTATTGTGATCTTTTGTTGTCCTTTTTATGTGCCCTAAATAGAATCTCTAGCTCCTGAAGAAGCGTTCTTTGTCAACGTGAAACATGTAGAGCAACTAGAGAGCATCTCACCTTGGATCACTAGACCTGTAGCATCTTGTCCACTATAGCCTTATAATCGTTCACTGCTTTATGTTTGGGGAAGTATATTCTCCTCCATTTGGATTAAGTGACTTGATTATATGTCTATATTTCCCTTAAATTTCACACAAGCTTGCGGGATAGGATCCTCATGGTGTACAAATACCAGGTTTTATGTCTAGCCTGAATTGTTTTTAATACTTCTATGTTTGTTCATTGTCTTTTTATACTTTAATAATAAAAATCCCAAACAAATCTATTTTTTTGTAGTATAATACTGTTGTGCCTCCAAAGTCCCATTCTTAGATTTTATGTGTTTACAAGGAATAATGGCAGTGACCATGATGACTAATTGATATTAGAAATAAAATAAAAAAGGTGTATCTCTGCGCTGTGGTGGGGTGGCAGCTGACACAGATAAGTAATATACCAAAAGTAAATGAACAGCGATGAAATGTGAATATTGTGTTATAAATAGACAGCACAAAAAAACTGTTAAGGTGAAAAAAAATGCTAAAGTGAAAAACACACACATATATATATATATATATATATATATATATATATATATATATATATATATATATATATATATATCCAATCTTAAATGAAAACCAACAATGAAAAACCAATATAATGAAAATGATAAATTCATCGGATTCCTCCCCCTCTCCGGTGTCACATTTGGAACCTTTCAGGGGGGAGGGGGGTGCAGATACCTGTCTAAGACAGGTATTTGCACCCACTTCCGGCATAGACTCCCATGGGAGTCTATGCCTCTTCCCGTCCCCACCGCGCTGTCTGCTGGGAACACACAGCTCCCAAGAGAGAGCGTGGACCACTTGCGCAGTAGGGAACCGGGAAGTGAAGCCGCAACACTTCACTTCCTGATTCCCTCACCTAGGATGGCGGCGGCAGCTCCCGAGAACCGAGCGGGTTCTCGGCATCGCCTGCCGACATCGCTGGACCCTGGGACAGGTAAGTGACTATGTATTAAAAGTCAGCAGCTGCAGTATTTGTAGCTGCTGGCTTTTAATATTTTTTTTTTTTGGCGGTGTGGGTGGACCCAGGCTTTAAGGGGTCCCCTTGATAATGTCCTATTGGACGAAATGCACCGGGGAGGAGACACTAGTGCTGACGCCAGGCTACTGTACGATATCGGTTCGGCAGTGGCACATGTTTTTATGATTCATTTTGTTTTGGCTTTTAACATACAAATCCAATAAATACTACACTATGGAGACTTCATCTGGCTCCCGGTGAGCTTTATATACTACAGCTACATCTGGATGGTGCAAGTTGCTGAACAGCCTTCCCCACAAGAAAAGGCAGATCTACACTGAGTGTGTGTTTGATGCTGTAGAGGCAGCCAGCTTTTTTGGTGAGTGTCCATTTCACAGGGGTGCGGTGGATGATTCTGGAGCACTGTACACAATCACCTCTTCACTTTTCAATTCACCGCCAATTTTTTGTGCATATCTTTGCACTGAACTATTGTGCTTTCACCAATAAGTTTATATTGCTGATCCTATCATGGGACTGTGCATTTAAAGTGGGGTTCCACCCAAAAAAACAAACATATCTAAAAAATTCTAAAAAACAAAACAAAAAAACATTTGGATATTTTTTTTTTTTTACTTACCTCTAAATGCCTGTTGCTAGGGGGTCCCTCGTAGTCTGCCCCTTCGTCTGCCTGGGCTGGTGACATCACTTCCCCCTGGCACAGGAAGGGCTCGGCTCTTCTCCCTCCCTCCTGTCAATCATCTGGGACCCATTGCAGGTCCCAGGTGATTGAGCGGCCAATCACGGCGCTCAGCGCCGCTCGCGCATGCGCAGTGGGTGCCAGGCTGTGAAGCCACAGCCCGGCGCCCACAGTTGAAATGCCGGCGCCGACGAGCGGAGGGGGGGGACGAGCGGGGCTTCGATCCCCCGCACCGCTGGACCCAGGGACAGGTGAGTGTCCAATTAAAAGTCAGCAGCTGCAGTATTTGTAGCTGCTGACTTTTAATTTTTTTTTTTTTTAATGGCCCCCCTATATATTTTTTTCACTTTAGCATTTTTTTTACCTTAACAGTTTTTTGGACTTTATTTCAATGTGCTGTCCATTTATAACACAGTATTCGCATTTCATCGCTGTTCATTTATATTTGGATATATATAAATATTAGAAGTCAGATCACTTTACACTTATAGGAGACTTAGAAAATCCCTCATCAAAAATTAAACTCCTATTTTATGGTTTGCATGTATTTAGTTGTCAATCTATGTACAGATTCCTGTGAAAATCAACGACATAGGAGTGTGCAGCCTATTGCATTAGATTGTGCATCCCAAAGCTTAAAGACATATGCGTGTGTGTTTATATGCAGTATCTCACAAAAGTGAGTACACCCCTCACATTTTTGTAAATATTTTATTTTACCTGGTTTAGACATTAATAGCTGTGTGTTGAGTTATTTTGAGGGGACAGCAAATTTACACTGTTATATATGCTGTACACTCACTACTTTACATTGTAGTAAAGTGTAATTTCTTCAGTGTTGTCACATGAAAAGATATAATAAAAATATTTACAAAAATGTGAGATACTGTATATATGTGTACACTATATATATATATATATATATATATATATATATACACACACACAGTTGTGCTCAAAAGTTTACATACCCTGGCAGAATTTATGATTTCCTGGCCATTTTTTAGAGAATATGAATGATAACACAAAAACTTTTATTTTACTCATGGTTAGTGTTTGACTGAAGCCATTTATTATCAGTCAATTGTGTTTACTCTTTTTAAATCATAATGACAACAGAAACTACCCAAATAACCCTGATTAAAAGGTGATTTTGGCCTGATAATATGCACACAAGTTGACACTTAGGCGGCTTTCACAATGGGGCATCGGCTCCGTTGGTGGTAAAGTGTCGCTATTTTTATCAGCGCTTTACCGTCGTTTTTGCGTAAGTTTTCGGCTGCTAGCGGGGCACTTTTAACCCCCGCTAGTGGCCAAAAAAGGGTTAAATTGACTGCAGCAGTGCTTTGCGGTGGTTCGGTGGTGCTGCCCATTCGTTTCAATGGGCGGGAGCGGTGTATACACCACTCCAAAGATGCTGCTTGCAGGAGTTTTTTTTAACGTCCTGTCAGCGCATCACCTCAGTGTGAAAGCACTTGGGCTTTCACACTGAGATTGCAGGGGAGACGTTTTTCAGGCGCTTTACAGGCGCTATTTTTAGCCCAAAAGCACCTGAAAAACATCTCAGTGTGAAAGGGGTCAAAGGGGTTTGAATGGCTATTAAAGGTAACCATCCTCATCTGTGATCTGTTTGTTTGTAATTAGTTTGTGTATAAAAGGTCAATGCGTTTCTGGACTCCTGACAGACCCTTGCATCTTTCATCCAGTGCTGCACTGACGTTTCTGAATTATGAGTCATAAGGAAAGCAAAATAATTGTCAACGGATTTGCGGAAAAAGGTAGTTGAAATGTATAAAACAGGAAAGGGATATAAAAAGATATCCAACTAATTGAGAATGCCAATCAGCAGTGTTCAAACTCTAATCAAGAAGTCGAAAATGAGGGGTTCTGTTGAAACCCATCCACGGTCAGGTAGACCAACTAAAGTTTCAACCACAACTGCCAGGAAAATTGTTTGGGATGCAAAGAAAAATCCACAAATAATTTCAGGTGAAATACAGGACTCTCTGAAAACATGTGACCAAGAAATCCTAAATTCTGCCCTGGTATGTAAATTTATGAGCACAACTGTATATACACTGTGATATTGGGGTGTTTAGCTCAGTGTTAGACGCATCTTCACGTAGTGAGTCCACAGCAGTCAGTTATCAGATTTGAGGGCATGGCAGCTCATTTTTATTAACAGGAACAAAATAAAAGTTTACACACAGGATTTCCCACACAGGGGTTCTTCTCAAGTAAATTCATATAACAGAAAATGCCAAGCCTCCTGGCTCCTAGGCTTACTTTGCCTTGCAGTTCCCTGCTGAACCGGCCTACTCCTAGCCTCAACAGGATTCTCCAGACCCCTGGGTTTGCTTACTGTCCCCCAGACTTCAGGACTTTCTTCAGCCCCCTTGGACATGCTAGTCGCCTCGGCTCTCCCAGCCTCCCAGACCCTTCTCTGGTCTCACAGGCCCTTGTAGCCGTCCCAACAATCCCAGTCCTTCAGACACAAAGTCCCCCCTTACCAGGCATGTAATTTCACACAGGGCAGACAGCTTTTCAGACACAGGTCTGTCTTGATGCAGGAGCAGCAAGCTGCACACAGTCCACCTTCCTTAACTCTCTGCTCTCACCAGCCCCTCGTTATGTGGGCTGTGTGCACCTGGGCACACAACCAGCTGGCAATCCATAAGACCTGGACACAGGGTTGGAGATTCCGTCCCACCCAAGACTCTGAGGAATCTCCAAACTACAGAGCCCCATCTAAACATAGTAAAATCCGGAGAAAGCTGCCAGAGTAGATTTCTCCTCTCAAAATAATTGCTCTGTAGCCTTGCAGTCACCTGCATTGCAAACTCTGTGTCCATTTTCCATTCCTTTTCACAGTGACAGGGACTCTCACTATTACAACACATATACTGTATATATACACACACACACACACACACACACAGACATTCTTTTAAATAAATGTAAACAAGCCTTTTCAAATGTATTAAAATATTTTTTTAATGTTTTAATACATTTTACATCTTATGGCAGAGCCGCTCAGTGAGAGATTTTTCCCATCTCCCATTTCTGCACACAAAACGATGATGCTAATGGCGCATGGCAGGGGCATTTTATGAACCCAATGGGCCTAAATGCAAGATCATAATTTGGCCCTAATGAAAGTGAGAGTGCTATATGCTATAGCAAAAGTTGAGTGCGGTTTTCAGGGTGCTGTAGGTAGTGCCCACTGGTTACAGTAAAAATGCCCAATGATCGAGGGGTTAATCGTTAATTGTGCGGCCATTTGGCTCCCATTCAGCTCCTTCCTGACAAGGTTGCCAGCCTCCCCAAACTTATTTTCTTACTAGCAAAACATAGAAAATCTACTGACAGAGCGCATTTTTTTAACGAGGATCTAAAATAATGCAGAAACTCCTATTAAGAACTAAAGAGAAGAAGGGGTGGAGGGATAGAAACAGAAGGGGGAAGGAGGGGGAGGGAGAAGGGGGAAAAGAGATAGGAATAGGAGGGAGAGAGAGAGACAGGAGAGAGAGGAAATTAGGATATGGAGGGAGGGAGGTGGGGAGAGAGAGAGCAATGTGGAGGGGAGGGAGGGGGGTGAGACGGGGTGAAAGAGGGGAAGGCGAGAGAGACAAGGTGAGAAAGAGAGGGGGGCGAATAAGAGAGAGGGAAGAGACAGCAAGGGGGGAGAGAGGGGGCGAATAACAGTAAGGGGGGAAAGAGGGAGAGGGAGAGAGGGTGGAGAGAGGGGGAGAGAGAGGGGGAGAGAGGGAGAGGGAGACCGACCTGCTACTCACAATCATGGTCCCATGCTGCTCTCCCTTAGACTCAGGCAGTCAGGATCAGAGCTGCTGCAAGCTCTATATTTAATTCAGCCGCTTTCACAGCAAGCTTTTTCACAGCAGCAGCCTATGCAGGCCAGGGGGTGGAGTGTGGGCAGGGCAGACATAGTGGGGCAGATGCATCTTCCTCCGTCCTGTTTGTATAGCTTAATGTACACTGGGATTTTTTAGAGAGGATCTGAAATAATGCAGAAAATCCTATTAAGAGGAGAAGAAGGGGTGGAGGGATAGAAACAGAAGGGGGAAAGAGGGGGAGGGAGAAGAGGAAAAACAGATATGAATAGGAGGGAGGGAGAGACAGGAGAGGTGGGAAAGTAGAAGATGGAGGAAGGGAGGCGGGGGGGAAAGGTGAGGGAGAGAGAGGAAGGTGGGGGGAGGGAGGGGGGATGAGACGGGGTGAAAGAGAGGGAGGAGAGAGAGACAGGGGTGAGAAAGAGAGGAGGGCGAATAAGAGAGCGAAGAGACAGAGAGGAGGGAGAGAGGGAGGTGAGAGAAAGAGAGAAGGGGTGAACAATAGAGAGGGAAGGGAGAGAGAGAGGGAGAGGGGGAGGGAGGCAGAGAGAGAGGGATAGAGGGAGAGGGAGGGAGGGAGAGGAGAGAGAGCAGGAGAGGGAGAGAGAGGGACGGAGAGAGAGAGAGAGAGAGAGAGAGAGGGGGAGAGAGGAGAGAGAGAGGGGGAGAGAGAGAGAGAGAGGGGGGGAGAGAGAGAGGAGAGAGAGAGGGAGAGGGGGGAGAGAGAGGGGGAGGGAGAGAGAGGGGGGAGAGAGGGAGAGAGAGCGGGAGAGGGGGGAGAGAGAGAGGGAGAGGGGGGAGAGAGAGAGGGAGCGAGGGGAGAGAGGGAGAGAGAGGGGGGGGAGGGAGGGAGAGAGAGGGAGAGAGAGCGGGAGAGGGGGGAGAGAGAGAGGGAGAGAGAGAGAGCGGGAGAGGGGGGAGAGGGAGAGAGAGGGAGGGGGAGGGAGAGAGAGAGAGAGAGAGCGGGAGAGGGGGGAGAGGGAGAGAGAGAGGGAGAGGGAGGGAGAGAGAGAGAGGGAGAGAGGGGAGAGAGAGAGAGAGGGAGAGGGGGAGAGGGAGGGAGAGGGGGAGAGGGAGGGGAGGGAGAGAGAGAGGGAGAGAGGGGAGAGAGAGAGAGAGGGAGAGAGAGAGAGAGGGGGAGAGGGAGAGAGAGGAGAGAGAGAGGGAGAGAGGGAGAGGGGGGAGAGAGGGGGAGAGAGAGAGGGGGGAGAGAGGGGGCAGAGAGGGAGAGAGGGGAGAGAGAGAGGGAGAGAGAGAGCGGGAGAGGGATGGAGGGGGAGGGAGGGAGAGAGAGAGAGGGAGAGAGGGAGGGAGAGAGAGCGGGAGAGGGGGGAGAGAGAGCGGGAGAGGGGGGAGAGGGAGAGAGAGGGAGGGGAGGGAGAGAGAGGGAGAGAGAGAGAGCGGGAGAGGGGGGAGAGGGAGAGAGAGAGGGGGAGGGAGAGGGAGGGAGGGAGGGAGAGAGAGAGAGAGAGAGGGAGAGAGGGGAGAGAGGAGGAGAGAGGGAGAGGGAGGGAGGGGGAGGGGGAGGGAGGGAGGGAGAGAGAGAGAGAGGGAGAGAGGGGGAGAGAGGGAGAGAGAGAGGGGGAGAGAGGGAGAGAGAGAGGGAGAGAGAGGGGAGAGAGAGAGGGAGAGAGAGGGGAGAGAGAGAGGGAGAGAGAGAGAGAGTGGGAGAGGGGGGAGAGAGAGGGAGGGAGGGGGAGAGAGAGAGAGAGAAAGAGAGCGGGAGAGGGGGGAGAGGGAGAGAGAGAGGGAGGGAGGGAGGGAGAGAGAGAGAGGGGAGAGAGAGAGGGAGAGAGGAGGAGGAGAGAGAGAGAGCGGGAGAGGGAGAGAGAGGGAGGGGGAGGGAGAGAGAGAGAGGGAGAGAGGGGAGAGAGGGAGAGAGAGAGAGAGGAGAGAGAGAGGGGGAGAGGGAGGGGGGAGAGGGAGGGAGGGAGAGATCCAGGGGTGGAGTGTGGGTGGGGAGGACATAGTGGCGCAGATCCATCTTCTTTGGTCCTGTTTGTATAGCGCAATGTACACTGGGACTGCTGATCCTGTCTGTGAGTGAGGTATTACATGATTGCAGTGCACCCGCCCGCAGCTCGCAGGCAGAAACACCACAGCCGGCAATGGGGCAGATCCAGCACTGCTGGTACAATGGATTACTCTGAGGTATACTGTGTGACAGGGCCCCTTGGTCACCTTCCCTCTGGGCCATGTGTCCTGCAAACTGGATGATACGGCACTAGCGTACGGGGTGGTTAGGGTGTACCTTGGCACACCCGACACACCCAGTGCGCATGCCTATGGTCAACGACATAAGCAGAGATATGAAAAATCTGAGTGTTTCAAGCTCAGAAAACTGTTGATATGGTTGAATAGTATGGAAAAGCTACTGTTTTTCTTTTTGTTTAAAAACTATGGATGTAGCTTTAAATGGAAAGATAATTTGTGCCAGTTGTGGACAATGAGTGTGCTTCACATGCACACAAAAATTTGATTGAAGCAAAAAGGGTATATGTATGCCCTGTCCTTCTACCCTGCTGTCTCCCTGCCCCACTCACATTTGCCTATAATTTTTGGCTGTCAAAATGACAGCTGGTAATTGCTGCTGTCAAAAAATGGAACTTCTGATACAGTTTTATAAAGAATGTTCAGCTTCAATCTACATAAGATGTCAATTAAAGAAACAAATCAAATACATTTAAAAAAAAACTAAAAATGTTCCAGTTTAACCCTTGTTAACCCTTAGTTTACCCTAATCAGACCTAACAAATTCATTATTTCATTTCTCCCCTTGGCTATTATTTTCCTTCTTGTTTTGCTTATTTCAAATTTTCTAACTGCTAATATTTAAAGTTTTTTTTTTAGTGTTGCATTTTTTTAAAATGCAAAATGAAAAAGATAAACTTGATTTCATTTGTAAATAATTTTGCAATGTTTTCAAACCAAAATAATAATGTTAGTGCCAAATTATGTTATAAAATTTATAATTTTATCTAATGTAACACCTTTTTTAATGACAATCAAAGTTGGAATAATGTGTGTTTTTTTTCCGTTTAGTTTTGTTTATGGTCTATGGATTGCACAAGAAAAAAAAAAAAAAATTTGCAAGACAATATCAGCAAAAAAAAAATATTGTTTGGCCTTAAAAAATGATGTCTGTATTAGATGTTGTTAAAATGTTAAATCTGCTTTGGTCCATAGGTGGTGTACAGGTGTGAGAGCTAAAGTAGATAATAATAATCAATTTTAAAAATTGTACTTAGCAATTAAACATGATATGTTGAACTCAAGCCTGATCCCACAGCTTTGTTCTGAATTATTTGAATGGAAGTAGTCAACCCCCTAGATGTCTATGACTACCAGAGTTCCAGAGCTCTGCTGTACTGGGATTGCAAAAGGTTGAAACCAAGTCAAATTCAGGTACTTAAAAAGCTTTCATTATAAATATAAATTTCTCAATGTATTAAGCTGTAATTAATTGTGCTTTTAAATCCGTCTGGAGTTCAGATTTAATTAGAATTAAAAAAAAAAAAAAAACAGATGTCCAGGAGCAGAAGAAAGCAAAGCAAATTGCTAATTCTAAACAAAGGCAACATCAGCTCGTGGCATCCTTTAGGGTGGGCAGCCAATGAATGACAAGACATTCATTTAGCTTCTTTGCTTGCAGAACATGTTCCAGGGCTGTCCTCTGTGTGTAGTAAGGATGTCACCAGAGTTGTGAATGACCGTACTGGCACAATGCCTGCTCTGCCAGTGTGAGCAACTGCATGTCAACCCCCCACTGTAATGATTCAAAGTATTTTATTGTGAAAATGGCCAAAAGACAACCAGCCAGCAGTGTGTGTGAAGCAGCATTAAGATGCCAACTTTGTCCTCATTTACCCTCCAAGGCCTCCAAGTACTCCTACAGTGGCAGAGAACAGCTGAGCCGCCAGTACAGCTAGACAGGCGATAGATAGATAGATAGATAGATAGATAGATAGATAGATAGATAGATAGATAGATAGATAGATAGATAGATAGATAGATAGATAGATAGATAGATAGATAGATAGAGAAGCAGAAGTACACTGGTCTTCCCAGTGAATGGCTGTGCAGAGGGGTGTGTCAGCAGAAGTCTGATCATTGGAGGAGAGCAGACTGAGTTCCCAGCACAACCAGAGAACTGACTACGCTGTGCTCTCATGCCTAGTATGGTCAGTTTTAATAGGAAAGAAGAGGGGACACTAAGATATTTCACACAAAGGAAGCAATACAAAGGGAACTGGATATGCTTTCATACAAGTGCATGGTATAGCAGGCACATATGAGGAATATATAATTTTGTGTTGACATATTCTTTAACCACTTCTCCTCTGATTAATTGTTTAAAGTAGTAGGTGTGATGCTGTTCTATTAGTATGGGTGAGTAGGTCCTTTTGCAGAAAAACAAGTGTTTTAAATTCACACTCTAAATAGTGACTAAAAAGCAAAGTGATATGTAAGCCTAGTGTAAGAAAATAGGTTATATGGCCCTTAACCTTATGTGAATCATTAGATAAAGTGACAGGTGCTCTTGAATCCGACTAGATTGTCTTTCCAACAAAAAAGAAAATAAAAAAAAAAAAAAAAATATATATATATATATATATATATATATATGTCAAAAAATGTGTGCGTGTGTGTATATATATATATAACTCACGGTGGAGCTGCTGATTTATGATCGGGCCTGTTCTCTGATCTCCTCACCCCTCTTAACTTATTCAGTCCCCTTGACACAGCTGTAGTGCAGTGTTGTAATGACACTAAGGCTGGGTTCACACTGGTCCGACAAACGCTCCGACATTGGGAGCTCATGTCGCATGACGTGTGAAATGTAATGTTTCCCTATGGGAGCCGTCCTAACTGGTCCGACACAAGTCGTTCCGACTTTAGAAATGCTCCCTGTACTACTTTGGTCCGACTTTGATCCTACTTCAGCCTATTGACTATCATTGAAGTCGGATCAAAGTCGGATTGCCGTCTCGCATGATCCGACTTCGGCACGCGACTTGTGCTCAGATGATCTTGAGGGGGAACTCCGCGCCAAATTTTAAATAAAAATCCGGCATGGGTTCCCCCTCCAAGAGCATACCAGGCCCTTGGGTCTGGTATGGACCTTGAGGGGAACCCCCTACGCCGAAAGGGCGGCGTGCGGGGGTCCCCCCAATCCATACCAGACCCTTATCCGAGCACGCAGCCCGGCCGGACAGGAATGGGGGTGGGGACGAGCGAGCGCCCCCCCCCTCCTGAACCGTACCAGGCCGCATGCCCTCAACATGGGGGGGTTGGTGCCTTGGGGGAGGGGGCGCGCTGCGGCCCCCCCACCCCAAAGCACCTTGTCCCCATGTTGATGAGGACAAGGGCCTCTTCCCGACAACCCTGGCCGTTGGTTGTCGGGGTCTGCGGGCGGGGGGCTTATCGGAATCCGGGAGCCCCCTTTAATAAGGGGGGCCCCCAGATCCCGGCCCCCCACCCTATGTGAATTGAGTATGGGGTACGTAGTACCCCTACCCATTCACCTAGGGAAAAAGTGTCAATTTAAAAAAAAAAAACACTACACAGATTTTTAAAGTATTTTATTAGACAGCTCCGGGGGTCTTCTTCCGACTTCGGGGGTCTCTCCGGTTCTTCTCCGCGCTCTCCGGGTCTTCTGCCGGGCTCCTCCTCTCTCTTCTGCTCTTTTGCCGCTCTTTTGCTAAAGAGGAGGAGCCCGGTCTGCTGCCTTCTTCTCTTCGGGGGTCTCTCCGGTTCTTCTCCGCGCTCTCCGGATCTTCTGCCGGGCTCCTCCTCTCTCTTCTGCTCTTTTGCCGCTCTTTTGCTAAAGAGGAGGAGCCCGGTCTGCTGCCTTCTTCTCTTCGGGGGTCTCTCCGGTTCTTCTCCGCGCTCTCCGGATCTTCTGCCGGGCTCCTCCTCTCTCTTCTGCTCTTTTGCCGCTCTTTTGCTAAAGAGGAGGAGCCCGGTCTTCAATCTTCTGCCTTCTGCCCTCTTCTCTTCTCCTGATGTTGACACGACGCTCTCTCCGGCTAGAATGCTCTCTGTGCGCTCTGCTCTGACTTATATAGGCGGTGACCCCGCCCTCTTATGCCGTCACAGTCCCTGGGCATGCTGGGACTGTGACGTTTTAGGGGGCGTGGTCATCACCCGATGACCACGCCCCCTGTATGCCGTCATAGTCCCAGCATGCCCAGGGACTGTGACGGCATAAGAGGGCGGGGTCACCGCCTATATAAGTCAGAGCAGAGCGCACAGAGAGCATTCTAGCCGGAGAGAGCGTCGTGTCAACATCAGGAGAAGAGAAGAGGGCAGAAGGCAGAAGATTGAAGACCGGGCTCCTCCTCTTTAGCAAAAGAGCGGCAAAAGAGCAGAAGAGAGAGGAGGAGCCCGGCAGAAGATCCGGAGAGCGCGGAGAAGAACCGGAGAGACCCCCGAAGAGAAGAAGGCAGCAGACCGGGCTCAACCTCTTTAGCAAAAGAGCGGCAAAAGAGCAGAAGAGAGAGGAGGAGCCCGGCAGAAGACCCGGAGAGCGCGGAGAAGAACCGGAGAGACCCCCGAAGTCGGAAGAAGACCCCCGGAGCTGTCTAATAAAATACTTTAAAAATCTGTGTAGTGTTTTTTTTTTTAAATTGACACTTTTTCCCTAGGTGAATGGGTAGGGGTACTATGTACCCCATACTCAATTCACATAGGGTGGGGGGCCGGGATCTGGGGGCCCCCTTATTAAAGGGGGCTCCCGGATTCCGATAAGCCCCCTGCCCGCAGACCCCGACAACCAACGGCCAGGGTTGTCGGGAAGAGGCCCTTGTCCTCATCAACATGGGGACAAGGTGCTTTGGGGTGGGGGGGCCGCAGCGCGCCCCCCTCCCCCAAGGCAACAACCCCCCATGTTGAGGGCATGCGGCCTGGTACGGTTCAGGAGGGGGGGGGCGCTCGCTCGTCCCCACCCCCATTCCTGTCCGGCCGGGCTGCGTGCTCGGATAAGGGTCTGGTATGGATTGGGGGGGACCCCCCACGCCGTTTTTTCGGCGTAGGGGGTTCCCCTCAAGGTCCATACCAGACCCAAGGGCCTGGTATGCTCTTGGAGGGGGAACCCATGCCGGATTTTTATTTAAAATTTGGCGCGGAGTTCCCCCTAAAGATTCATACCAAACACAGTGTCGGGCATTGGCGGGGATCCAAGTCGGATCCCCGTTCATTGAAAGTCGGACACATGCCGGCTTCATGTCGCAGGGCAAAGTCGGATCCAAAGTAGGACGGCTGTCGTGTCGCACCAGTGTGAACCCAGCCTGATACCTACTTTAGCTCACAATATGCATTCATATATATTTACCTCTACCTGGGTGCTTGTAACTCCACCTGCAGGAGAAATAATAACACTGCACGCAAACTTCTGTATTAACCAAAATAACTTCTTTTTACCTAAATGAAATATGTATATAAAAGTTTTTTTACAGTGACTACACTATCACATCAACGTAGTGTGACAGTATAGTAAATAGTTATGACAATCTTTGTACACATACACAGATATACCTAAATATATATATACCAGGGAGCTCCCCCTACTATAATAACATAAAGTCACTATCCTATATAACTAGTTGCAGGGCCCTGCAAGAGAAGAAATAGTCCTGAAGTCTTCAGTCTTCGCTAGCTATGAATCAGTATTTGTAATCCACAAAGAGTTCTTTTGGAGTGTTGCACAGTGCAAGTTGATACACAAAGGCAATTATAATCCAGAAGATTGATTAAGTGTTCTTACTTGAAGAAGACAGACATCTAGTATAAGTATCTGGATATTGAAGTCTGTGTAAATGTAATACTTTCCAACTCAATTGTTCCGTGGGACTATCAGTCCCAGCAACACTCTGTAAGCTCTAAATGTGTGTAGTGTTAAACAAACTCCTGGGTGTTAACCCTCTCACCGCACCGGATCCGGACAAATGGATGTCTCCATCTCAGCAGTTCTCAGTCCATGTGGAGCCACAACCACGTGTAACACTAACTCTCGGTGGAGCTGCTGGTTTAAGCGGGCCTGTTACCTTTACTTTGCTTCCCTCTGTTTCACCGGCACCGGGTCTAGGGGTTCCTTGAGTTTACTGCTGGACGACACACGCACTAACACTGGAGTACGTTTTCAATGCTTTATTAAACAGTCAAACTTTAGGAAGTAGCAGGAAAGAGGTGGAAAAGGAAACTTTCAGGAGAAACTCAAATATCTTCTTCTAATATCTTAGCAACAAATGTCCCGGTAGATTTCAGATAATTGGATGGGATGCGCTCCCCTTGTGGGACACACTTTTTGCTCGTCTGGATAGGCCTCTCTCACCGGTCTAGCAGCCAGTATGCAGCACAAATCTAAAGTCTCTGCCACAGACTTACTTGGGGGGGGGGGTAAATCTGCACGATCCTCTGCCACAGGATGTATCAGATCTTCTGCAGTGGACAGTCAGTCACAGTGCCTGAACCTTTAAGCCGAACCGGCGACACTATGTTGTATAATTACTTCTTTTGGATACGTCCTGCAACCGAGTCACCAGGCCCCTCTATAGACCAGCACGCTGCGTGATCTCTTCAAGACGGGTCCTCCCCTGGGATCTTCTCGGCTGTCCAGCTTCGTCACACAGGATCGACAGTTCGAACCATTCCTCGGCCGCGGTGGTAGGCTCCAGACAAGCCTCTGGACCCACCCCTGTGCCGCAGCATCGCGGGCCTCCCGATCGGAGGACCACGAGGTAGCTCCTTAACGCATACCTGTCGGCCAGGAGGGCCAGCAGGTGGCTGTAAAACGACCCTAAAACATGGCGTCTGTCCCATAAATTCCCCCTTCCCAGAATGCAGCTCGGAGGACCACCTCCACCGAGCTTGCCTCCGAGACAGAGGAGCATCTATACACTTTGACACGTTGCCTTTCCAACACTGACTAGTGGTAACAGTGACACCCACCGGTCAGCACGGAAGCACACACAATGTCAGCCAAGCTGGAACAGAGGCGAACTTTTAACCTTCCTAACACCCAATTTACTAAATGTACTAAATTTGTAAATCTACCAGCGCTACATACTTCCCCCACTACAATAGACGTTGTCCCCAACGTCTGTCCTTAACGCAGTAACAGTAACTCTAAGCCTGAGAGTAGCATTTGAGTTTCTCATAACTTTGGATAGGCAAGGAGAAAGAAGAAAAGGACAGTTTAAAGACATTATAACACTTATATCCATAAAACATTATGTTCACAGCCGCGAACAAAACCACAATATACATTTTTTTTTCCCTCACTAACTAACTAGCTGAAAAGCCTCCCAGCTCTGCATATGATCCGATGATCCCTGAAAAAGAAACATATTTAAACACACGTATATACACTACACAGCACCAGGAGCAAAGCCTCATTTAAAATGAGACTCTCTTCCTATGATCCATACCAAAATATATATATAATCTTTAGGAGTCCATCCCTGCATAAGAACTTTTCTTATCAAAGAAATCCGGCTATCAAACAGAAGCCCTTGGATTTAAACACAGAACAGGATCCACAAATCTTGACCACGCAGATCTCTCTTGCCCTGAGGATCTGGTAGAGTCACATATTTTCCTTCTTTATCTACAGTGGTGATAAAATACACAGAATTGTCCTTTCCCGGTCTGCAGATCACCACTTTATCAGCATAGATATGCCGACCATAGTTCCAATGAACAAAGCATCCGTTAAAACGCTCATCCATCCGGACAGAACATCCAGTCTTTCTAAAGGGCTTAGGCACAGATAAGTAGTCCCAAACAGCTTCATTGTACCAAAGTTCCCGATTAGCTTCAATCTCCCGCATGACATCCTGGGGCACATAAGGAAATTCTAATCCATACTCTGCGGCCACACGCTTGTTTAACATCCTTTGCAAGCGAGCAAGTTTTGGCAAAGATCTGTCTTTTCCTATACCAGGCGGTACACAGGAGTCTAATGACTTTTTCACCATAGACCCAGCAGGTGTCTGTAGTGATTCAATAACTTTTGACAAAGTCCCAGCAATAGCACTGTGCGTCTCCACACAGGGCGACGTCTTCCTAGAACTCATGGCAGTCCATTTAGGAAGGGTCATTGTGGAGGCAACATCTCCGCCTTGTGACCACAATAGCTCTTGCGACATGGTTTCGAACAAGTCATCATCCCCGGAAAGATCCAACATGGATTCTATTTCCGAGTCTCTCAATTCTTCTGTTGGCAAATACTTATTTACAGTCCCCAACAATGGCTTACCCGTTCCAGACGTAGGCTCTGGTAGCTCCGGCTCAGGTAACCTCTGGGGTAGGCCTCGACCACGGCCGCGAGAAGCCTTCACATAGCCCACCTTCCCCTGAGTAGGTACTACAGGAACAGGTGTAGTGGACTCAGGAATCACAGTAATGTCTCCTGATGAGATGGCAGTAGCAGTGTTTCTCTCCGAAACATTATCGGCAGCAACAGGCGAAGTAGGGGCCAGTCGCTCTTTTTCTATAGCGGTAGCAGCTTCCACTGTAGCGATACCTGTCACCCAGTCCATCCGATAGGCACGGGGTGGCATAGTAGGTGGCTCCACTGCAAACAAATACTCTCCACACTGCGGACATCGGCCGAATGGACGAAGATGCACGGCCAATCCTCCACATCGATGGCAGGTCATGCCCAGTCCCTCAACATCTCCCGAGGTATACAGGACAAACTTCTCCTGCGCTTTCATTCGAACTCCAGTATCCGTAAGCAGAGTTCCTGATTGCACAGTATTCATCACGGTGCTTGCCGGGAACACTCTGGGTCCCACAACCGATTGCAACGCCGGAAAAGACATGGCCACACTGTGATCTTTTCAGCACGATCACAAGGCTTCTCTTCTCCTCTGGCGCCAAGCACACTACACATGTCCCACGCGGTAGCAAGTAGGGTAACTCCTCCCACTTGTTCTTTCAGTCACGTAGCTCACGGGCCTCTTCTGGCGCCCAGCATCTACGCACCAAAAACAAAGTCCCGAAGTTTAACCTTTCCTCTTCCTGAAAAGATTTTTTTTTCTTTTAAGTCCAGCTCTCTCTGTAAACTCCCGGTATAACACTCCACTGGGTTGCAATAATTGTCGGTCAACAAATGCCAGACGACGCCCCCACATGTAGCACTAACTCTCAGTGGAGTTTAAGCGGGCCTGTTACCTTCACTTTGCTTCCCTCTGTTTCACTGGCACTGGGTCTAGGGGTTCCGTTGAGTTTACTGCTGGACGACACACGCACCAACACTGGAGTACGTTTTCAAATATCTTCTTCTAATATCTTAGCAACAAATGTCCCGGTAGATTTCAGATAATTGGATGGAATGCGCTTCCCTTGTGGGACACACTCTTTGCTCGTCTGGATAGGCCTCTCTCACCGGTCTAGCAGCCAGTACGCAGCATGGATCTAAAGTCTCTGCCACAGACTTACTTAGGGGGGTAAATCTGCACGATCCTCTGCCACAGGATGTATCAGATCTTCTGCAGTGAACAGTCAGTCACAGTGCCTGAACCTTTAAGCCGAACCGGCGACACTATGCTGTATAATTACTTCTTTTGGATACGTCCTGCAACCGAGTCACCAGGCCCCTCTATAGACCAGCACGCTGCGTGATCTCTCCAAGACGGGTCCTCCTATGGGATCTCCTCGGCTGTCCAGCTTCGTCACACAGGACCGACAGCTCAGGACCATTCCTCGGCTGCGGTGGTAGGCTCCAGGCAAGCCTCTGGACCCACCCCTGCGCCGCAACATCGCGGGCCTCCCGATCGGAGGACCACGAGGTAGCTCCTTAACGCATACCTGTTGGCCAGGAGGGCCAGCAGGTGGCTGTAAAACGACCCTAAAACATGGCGTCTGTCCCATAAATACCCTCTTCCCAGAATGCAACTCGGAGGACCACCTCCACCGAGCTTGCCTCCGAGACAGAGGAGCATCTATACACTTCGACACGTTGCCTTTCCAACACTGACTAGTGGTAACAGCGACACCCATCGGTCAGCACACACAACGTCAGCCAAGCTGGAACAGAGGCGAACTTTTAACCTTCCTAACAGCAAATTTACTAAATTTACCTAATCTGCGGTAGATTGTAAATCTACCAGCGCTACACACGCTGTCACACTGTTCCGTTTACAACGACCAGGAGTCCTCGGTTACCTCCTCCGCGGGTCTCCGGAATGATCACTTCTGCTGCTCCAGCACTCTGCGATCAATGATGGCAGGATCCTTGCTGTTGTTCCGCTCCTTCACAAGGTAGGCCGCAACCCTGTGGAACACACACACCCACAGAGTTCTGCTGGCAGGCCACACGTCCCAGGAACAAGAGACCTAAGATGGCCGCTCCCAGCCCTTTTATATCCTCCCCACAATGCATTTCAGTTGTCCTCTCGTCCTTGAGCATTGTGGGTAGATCATAGTTAATGTCCAGAAATAAACAATCACTTCCATGTCACTTCTCAAAATGATAAAAATAAATGTATTGCAGTCTTATAATTAGGCACTAGATGGCACTATATCAACTTATTACCTTTACCACAATACATATGACTAGAAACAAAAGTTGTCAGCGCTACATACTCCCCCTGCTTTAAATCTTTGGTTCCCAAAGATATGCAAGACCTTGTTCCTGCTACACATTTTGGCCTCTAGACGAGTGCACAGGACCAACAGAGGAGCCTCCCACCAATTCTCAGGTGTTGGGAAACTATTCTGTGTACCCACAACTGTCACCTTGGTGTCAGATACAGGTGTGTCAAGGGGTGAAACAGGGCTCTCCATTACCAGATTGACAGAGGAGGAACTAGGCTCATCGACATTCCTTTTACTGGTAACCTTTGATACTTGCCAGTGTATCATATGTTAGTCTTTTGGGTGGGCGAATGCTCCTCTTTCCTCTCTGTACTTTTGGTGTGTCCTCTATTTCTGGGTGAACACTGTTTTCTTCTATTTCAGACCTTGTTTCTTCCAATTCAGTGGGAGACGAACACTCTTCAGCCCTTTCAGACAATGGTACAAACTCTGGAACTTCTGGCCTAAGGGCTTCACTATCTTCTCTGGTTGTCGGGAATGAAACACTCCTTTCAGCTTCGGGTGTCTCAGATGACCACAACCAACTAATGTGCATGTCTCTCTCCTCACTATCTTCAGTTGTTAAAGACCCAGACTGAGACCTAGTTACAGGCCGACGTACAACATTTGATGTAGATGATAACTCCTCTTCGGGGATTATCCTGAATGCATCAGTGAGGGGCAAAAGGTCATTCCGATGCCAAGTCTTAATTGGTCCAGCGCTTCCTTCTGGTCTAATTTCAAATACTGGGAGCCCTGGGAGCTGTTTACATACAATGTATGGCTGTGACCTCCAGCGATTTGCCAGCTTGTGTTTCCCAGGAATACCCAAATTTCTTAATAGAACTTGGTCACCAGGTTGTAAATCTTGAACCCTTACTTTGAGATCAAAGTTTCTCTTATTTCTACTCCCTCTGTTGTTTGACATAGTCCGAGCCTTCTCATAAGCAATCTTCAGACTCTTCCTCAGCCTATTTGTATACCCTCGATGAGAGGTTTCTGAGGTGTGGTCCAGGGAAGTTCCGAAAGCCAGGTCCACTGGTAATCTAGCCTCTCGCCCAAACATCAACCGATAAGGTGAATATCCTGTGACATCACTCCTGGTGCTGTTATACGCATGTACTAAAGCAGTGATAAAGGGGGAAGTCACGAGGTATGTGACGTCACGCGTAGGGACGGGACAGGCACTTTCCACTGATTGATGCGCATGAGCTCGCTGCTCATTGGTGTTTTGTCATTGCTGCTCTGTTTTTATGTGAGTACCTTTTGTTTTAATAAAATCCGTTTATGGATATATAATACTACACTATGTGGCACCCCCTTCTTTCTATTTACGTCCCCCGCATTCACTGAGGGACTAAGGTGTTTGGAGAACTGGATTCGGGTCCAAGAACAATATGAGACGGAGCCAGTACCAGCAATGCTGCTAACGCTGATACCTCAATATTTTTAGGTAAGGGGCCATTACTTATCAGTGTAGGATTTCTTTCACGAAGAGGAGTCACTATTTCTTCCTGGTTTAAGCACTTCACGATTTCCATCCACCTTACAGAATGCTCTGTGGAAGAATACCTTCCTATGTTTAAATTCACTTGATGTTACATGGGCACAATATGGACTGATTTGAAAGCTTTGTCACTGTATTTACTGCACCTGGCACTTTATTCATGTATTTGCTTCTGTTTCCATTTAATAAATGCAGATAGATTTGTAGGTTTGTCACAGAGTTGATTTCTTGCACAGGACACTTTGTTATTACAGTGCGTTTTTATGCATTTTTTTTACACGCACAGCATTATATTGTTTGCACTGAATTTCTTCTGCACTTTTCACTTTTCTGTCTTCTGGTTTTATTGAATTATGCACTTTTACTTTTAGTGTATTTCTATTGTGATTTATGGGTATGCAACTTTGAAGTATTTATGCACCTTTATTGCACGCCGCACCTTACTTTTGTATTTAATCATGACACTTTACCATGCTAGTTCCAGCTAAATACAAGCAGTATACTAATTTTTCCCTCTAGGGATATTCGTGTCACTTATATACCCACCTATACTGTTACCTATAGCACTATTTAAATTTTCTCTTTGGATTAGCGCAGTACCACGCTTTATTTTGATTTTACTGATATTTTAGGGTTGATTTGGACCCTATTCAGAGCAAGCAGCTTTTCCACCTATTTCGCCTACCTGTACATGACAGCGCAGGAATAACTTTTTTACATTTTGTTTTTTTACTATAACTATTAATCACTAAAGCACTAGTCAATTTACTCAACAATATTGTTCACTAATTTGCATCCAGGGCCGGACTTACTATTGGGCTTGACTGGGCTCAAGCCCATGGGCCCTACCCAATAGGGGGCCCCACTGCACCTGCGCTATAGCTGAAAGACGGCTACAGCGCGGACACCAATTGCCGGGAGGGTGTCCATGGCCGTCCTCCTGTTTACTTCCCCTCTGCACGCCACCGCGGGTGCGCATCGGAGAAGTTCTGTGTCCCTTGGACACAGCCAATCACAGATCATGCTAAATGGCCAGTCACTATTAAAAATGTGAATTTAAAACACTTGTTTTTCTGCAAAAGGATCTACTCACCCATACTACTAGAATAGCACCACACCTACTACTTTAACTCATTATTCACTTTATACTCTACTTAGGTAGATGTATTAGTAGAGGCAGCAGTTCCTAATACTAATAACATACAGCCATTTGCGTGGGACCACACAAAACCTCTTTTGATATCTGAATGATGATGATCATCCCTAGATGATGTCTCTTTAGACGAAATGCATCGGGACGAGCCCTGCTGATGTCATTGTGTTACCGACAAACTTCAATTTTATCCACTTTTCCACAAATTTTGATCCACTTTCTAAATGTGAGTGTTTCCAACCTTCCTTAAATAAATTTTACGTTTATATGGATTCACACTATGTGGAGTATTTTCTTTTTTGGTCATGCTATTTTGAACACTTGAGAGAATTTGGTCTGACAAGTTGGCTGCTTCTGAAGACCGCTTCCTGGTGACATCTCTTGACCAATTGGATTGACTTACAACTTGATCTGGAACCCAGACGTGGAGGTCCCATATTTTGGTGGTTGCACCATAAGCCTTGTTGACTCACTGAGCATATGCCCATTTGAGTCTTCTCACACTGGTAAGCCTCCTCCTCCACCGGTGGTGGTTCTATTGTCTGTGTCCTCACCTCAACATTGATGTCACGTGGAATCCCACTTCTAGTTACACAATTTGTTTTCACCTATATATAAGGCAATAAAAACCATAAACAACCATGCAAAGTCTTTGAATAAATGGTATCTTATTGCAGCAGCGCTGCGTGCGCAAACCTCCTAGACACGTTCTTTATATGAGAAAAGAAATAGAAGTGGAGATCTATGATAGCTTCGGTGCTGTGTTCTGTAGGAGCAGGGAGCTTCTTCCACCCAAAAAAATCACCACGTGAGGGGGAGTAGACCCCAATGGGAATGCACTTACCAGAAATTCAGCGTACAAGAGCCTTTGATAACACTAGTAGTTCTCCACCTTCTCTAAATGAGCACCATATGTCAGTAATACTCTTGGTTATTGAAGCATAACATATAGGAGGAATAGAATGTCCACATAGTGTGATATTGCTAAAATCATTTTATTCCACTAAGCATCCAAACATACCCCCCCATATGATATGCGTACCAGAGAATATAATATATAGAGCAATTGTATAAAGTGCACTGTGCCTGTTAGGTTTCACGGTATCCGGGAAGTCCTCAAGAGCGTTCGCTGTGTGCAGCTGAAATGACACACTTCTTGGTTCCTCTCTGGTCCATGGAACGCACACGTCACTTCCGGTAGATTACGTCCCTGACGCGTTTTGTCACTTCCGGACGTCATCTGAGGGTGTAATCTACCATGTAAGAGGCCGGTATTTATATGAGTGACAAACTCAGTGGCCAATCCGGAAAGGCATGCTGATAAGTGTTTAAGGGTTACTTATAAGCATGCCTTTCCGGATTTCCGCCCAAATCCCCACACTGATACCAGAAAATATAGCCGAATTAGACGCCCCGATTACGTCAGAAGAATTAGAACTGGCACTAAATTCAACTAAACCAGGTAAGGCCCCAGGGCCAGATGGCCTTACTCTACAGTATTACAGAACATAACTCCCATCCCTTGGTCCCCATATGGTGACCTTCTACAATAAAATAGGGAACACGGCAGCCTTTTCCAGCGACACCTTATGGGCACATATCACGGTCATCCCTAAGGATGGCAAAGATCCCACAGTATGCAGCAGCTACAGACCGATTTCCCTCCTAAACATGGACCTTAAGCTGTTTACCAAGATTCTAGCAACTTGACTAGCCCACCACCCACAAACTTTAGTCCACTTAGATCAAGTGGGCTTCATCCCCACTAGAGAAGCTAGGGATAGTACAATTAAAGTACTGAATCTAATACATGTAGCCAACCAGACCCACACGCCTTCCGTCTTCATAAACACCATCGCAGAATAAACCTTCGATATAGTTAACTGGGAATACATGTTCTCAGTCCTTAGATATGTAGGACTAGGGGAAACCATGACTAGATGGATCACCCAAATATACTCCTCCCCTACCGCACAAGTTAAAGTAAATGGAATCCTATCTGACCCCCTCTTG
Source organism: Lithobates clamitans (assembly GCA_037952925.1). Taxonomy (NCBI): domain Eukaryota; kingdom Metazoa; phylum Chordata; class Amphibia; order Anura; family Ranidae; genus Lithobates; species Lithobates clamitans. The sequence goes on from JBBGZY010000534.1 coordinate 1,149,349, forward strand.
ATCACGAACGGGAGTAGACAAGGCTGTCCGCTGTCACCCCTCCTTTTCGCCTGATCATTAGAGGCATTCCTATGTAGAATCAGAAACAACCCAGACATCCAAGGCCTTAAGGTGGGAGACACCCAATACAGAGTTCTGCCTATGCGGATGACTTGCTTTTTTCCCTTACAAACTCGTCAATCTCCCTCCCAAACCCCCTCCATGAATTTGATACCTATGGAAACATATCCAACCTCAAAATGAATTATAATAAGTCAGAAGCCATGGGTGTAGGGATACCACAAACTGCTATGCAAATACTGCGCTCCAATTCTAACTTTGAGTGGACATTGACTGCCCTGAAATACCTGGGCACTTCCGTTCCAGCTAATCTTAATCATACCTTTAATCTGAATTTCCCTCCTTTACTAATCTAAACCTGGACCTTACTAGAATCATGGCACAAGGGCCTCCATTCCTGGTTTGGCAGATACATCTTATCAAGATGTGCATTCTACCAAAATTCCTCTACTTACTACAGGCACTTCCAATCTCTATCCCAACATCGCTCTTTAGACAAGTACACAGTAAGTTCAACAAATTTATATGGGCAAATAGGAAACCGAGGCTACCCCGTTCCCTAATCTCCCTGCCCAAGCTTAATGGAGGCCTAGCGGTCCCAGATGTGAAGAAGTACTACCAAGCTGTACAACTGGGTAGGATTATAGACTGGTGCCATCATCAAGACCTGAAGTTATGGACACACCTGGAACAAGCTCAAACACAAGTACCCCTGCAGGGAGCTGTTTGGTGTTATGAACATCTCCCGGCACATGCACTGATAGGGACGACACTCCGCATAGGGTCACAAGCCTGTCTCACACAGTCACTATCCACACCTTACTCACTCCTATACCCCATTATAGGGAACCCGAAATTTCCACCAGGACTGGACCCCCAGGTCAGGAATGCTTTAAAAGATATAAACTGTACACAAGCACGACACTTCATGATAAATTACTCTTGGCCCTCTTTAGAAACACTAAGAAGCGAAACGGGCACCTTTAAACTGCCGTTTTGGGCAGCTGTCCAATTAAGACAGTTCCTCACATCCATACCTAACCCGCAAGGGTTTAACAAGCCCCTTACCACCTTTGAGGACTTCTGCTCAGAGGAAGGTGTACTCCCGAGGACACAATCCATAACGTACAAAATTCTCATTTCCCCGACGGAAAGCACGCACCCCCCCTTTCTGAGTAAGTGGGAGAGAGACCTAAACTGTACATGCACTTCGGACCAGACCCAGCATATCATAAAGTTTGCCCTAAAATCCTCGATCTGTACAAAAGTACAAGAAACTAATTATAAGCTCCTGACAAGGTGGTATTTGACCCCACATGTCCTACATACTTACTACCCGAACACCTCAGCACTGTGCTGGAGGTGCCAGGGAGACAGGGGTACGTTGTTACACATATTCTGGTCTTGTCTGAAGCTGTCCCATTTCTACACCACTTGTTAAATGCAGCAAAATCCTGTATCCCACTTCAATGGAAAAGTCAAACCCCACCAACGGTGGCTAGTTTGATCCGGAGGGTAGAAGACATTAGTAAAATGGAAGACTTGGTGCTCACTGCGAGACAACAACAAGAAAAATATAAAGAGACATGGGCACTGTGGCACCAGTTCATTTTCTCCTCAGAAAGTACCGCTCTTAGGACTTCTTGATGAAGTCAATACCCCAATAAAGATGAACTCTGAGGCCGTCCTAAATCAACCAGGGCCTCCCTATACCCTCCCCACCGCTACCCCACCCTGCCCCGTGCCCCCTCCTGCTCCCTCCTTAAATTCCCTTCCTTGGGGACTCCCCCCCTTCCTTCCCCGCCCCCCCGCCTCTGGCGATGGAATTCCACCCGGACGGGGTGAGAGGCGGTTGGAGGGTGGGGAGGAGGGGAGGAGGGAGAGGAGACAAAAAGTGACCAAAGTTTTCCAACCTTCATCACCTCTTACTAGAAGTTTAATCGATGAAGAGGGCCCCCGGCCCCGCAGCATCAATTAAGGAGGTACTCATTACTGGCTATGCAACCATGAGTTTGAAAATTTACATGAACCCTGTCTTATCTCTCCCTCCATGTGTTGATGTTGATCACGTTTTTTCCCCCTCCCCTTTTGAATGTTTTTATATATGTTTGTACTCATTGTCTTAGCCCATGTTGGGCATTAATAAAAACTTATATTTGAAAAAAAAAAACATAAAATAGAGGAAGACTATACTAGATTATTTGGAAATTTTTTTCCAAAGTTTGATTGAACATATTTTCTTTAAACAGAATTATTAGCCTATTACTGTTTAGAACTGTAGTTGCGCTCTTCTACCGCTAGAGGATGTCAGAGAGCAACAGGAAAGACATGGATTGTAATGTAGCTATGTATTCTAGAATCTTAAACTGAATGACATGTACAGTGCTTTGAAAAAGTATTCACACCCCTTGAAATTTTCCACATTTTGTCATGTTACAACCAAAAACGTAAATGTATTTTATTGAGATTTTATGTGATAGACCAATACAAAGTAGCAGATAATTGTAAAGTGGAAGGAAAATGATAAATGGTTTTCAAAATAAATACCGTAAGTATCTCAATAGTGTGTTGTGCATTTGTATTCAGACCCCTTTACTCTGATACCCAATACTAAAATCTATAAATCTATATCTATAAATCTATCTATAAATACAGCTGTTCTGTGAAGCCCTCAGAGGTGTGTTAGGGAACCTTAGTGAACAAACAACATCATGAAGGCCAAGGAACACACCAGACAGGTCAGGGATAAAGTTGTGGAAAAGTTTAAAGCAGGGTTAGGTTATACAAAAATATACCAAGCTTTTAACATCTCATGGAGCACTGTTCAATCCATCATCCGAAAAATGGAAAGAGTATGGCACAACTGCAAACCTACCAAGACATGGCCATCCACCTAAACTGACAGACGGGGCAAGGAGAGCATTAATCAAAGAAGCAGCCAAGTGGCCCATGGTAACTCTGAGGGAGCTGCAGAAATCCACAGTTCAGGTGGGGGAATCTGTCCACAGGGCAACTATTAGTTGTGCACTCCACAAATCTGGCCTTTATGGAGGAGTGGCAAGAAGAAAGCCATTGTTGAAAGAAAGCCATAAGAAGTCCCGTTTGCCATTTGTGAGAAGCCATGTGGGGGACACAGCAAAAATGCGGAAGAAGGTGCTCTGGTCAGATGAGCCCAAAATGAAACTTTTATTCAGCAGGGACAGGGAAGCCGGTCAGAGTTGATGGGAAGCTGCATGGAGCCAAATACAGGGCAATCTTAGAAGAAAACCTGTTAAGAGTCTGCAAAAGACATGAGACTGGGGCGGAGGTTCACCTTCCAGTAGGTTAAAGACCCTAAACATACAGCCACAGCTATAATGGAGTGGCTTAGATCAAAGCATATTCATGTGTTAGAATGGCCAAGTCAAAGTCCAGACCTAAATCCAATTGAGAATCTGTGGCCAGATTTGAAAATTGCTGTTCATAGACGCTCACCATTCATTCTGACAGAGCTTGAGCTATTTTGCAAAGTAGAATGTGCAAAAATGTTTACTCTCTAGATTTGCAAAGCTGGTAGAGTCATCCCCAAAATTACTTGCAGCTGTAATTGCAGCGACAGGTGATTCTACAAAGTATTGACTCAGGGGTGCTGAATACAAATGCACGCCACACTTTTCAGATACACTATTTATTTGTAAAAAATCCTTGAGATCATCGTACATATGTGATATTGCATCTGGTTTAGCATTCTTTGATCCAGGTCGGTGGGTAATGTGGAAAGAGAAGCGTGAAAAAACAGGTCCCATTGAGCTTGCTGTGGTTTCAGCCACCTAGCGGATCTCAAATACTCCAGATTTTTATGATCGGTGTATATTACTATTGGATGGGCAGCGCCTTCCAACAAGTACTTCCATTCTTACAAAGCTACTTTGATGGCCGGTAATTCCCAATCCCCTACATCATAATTCCTATCCGCTGGGGAAAGCCTCCTTGAAAAAAAGGCTACACGATGCATTAAGTCCTTGATACCCTGACTCTGGGAAATAACTGCCCCACTGCCATTTCGGATGCATCTACCTCAAGGATGTAGGGCAATGGTGGGTCAGGATGACTGAGGATCAGGGCTGAAGTAAAAAGTCTTTTAAGTGTCTCAAAAGCATCTTGTGCCTCCGGATTCCAGCGGAATCTCAGGTTTTGCTTGGTCAGCTGCGTGATGGGAGTGATTATGGCAGAGAACCCCTTAATGAACTTTCTGTAAAAGTTTGCAAAGGCCAAAAAACGTTGTACTCCTTTCTTGTCCACAGGTACAGGCCAATCCAATATGGAGGACACCTTCTGGGGGTCCATTTTAATTCCTGTCGGGGAAATCAGAAACCCTAAAAACTGAATGCTCTGCTGCTCAAATTCACATTTTTCTGCCTTTGCATGAAACCACAGCAAGCTCAATGGGACCTGTTTTTTTCACGCTTCTCCTTCCACATTACCCACCGATCTGGATCAAAGAATGCTAAACCAGATGCAATATCACATATGTACGATGACCCCAAGGATCTATCTGTTCCAGACACTATCTTGCCCTCAGGTAACTTTCCTCTCCTCTACGGACATTTCTAGGCCCCCTGGGACCACACTGACAACTAGGGATGACTTACTTTGGAGGGGGAGACAAATTTTTGTTCCAGAAGATGTATGGGTAGGGGTCTTGAAGCTACTTCATGATCATAAACTGGTAGGTCACTTTGACGTCCATAAAACCCGTGAGCTGGTACGGCGCACATTCTGGTGGCCTGGTCTGGAGGAGTTTTGCAAAAAGTATGTGAACCCATGTCCTGTCTGCACTCAAAACAAGACGGCAAGAAGTAGGGCCTGGGGACTATTGAAACCCTTGCCTGTTCCTGATAGACCATGGAGGATGATCTCCATGGATTTTATAGTAGAGCTCCCGTCTTCTGAAGGATGTACTGCAATCCTTGTAGTTGTGGACCGATTGTCCAAAATGGTCCATTTCCTGCCATTAAAAGGCACCCCATCTGCTATGGAAACCGCTAGAGTGTTCATAAAGGAAATTATCAGATTACACGGAGTCCCTGCAAACATTGTGTTGGATAGAGGTGTTCAATTCACCTCACGCTTCTGGAGGGCCTTATGTGAAACCTTAAGAATTGAATTGGCCTTGTCCTCAGACCTACCACCCCCAAACAAACAGGCAGACCGAGCAATATTAGCTTCACCTCCTTTGTTCAAGACGATTAGGTGCCATTACTGCCCTTAGCAGAATTCGCCTACAACAATGCCAGTCACTCAGCTACAGGCAGTCCCCTTTCTTTGCTAATTATGAATTTCACCTGTCATTTCTACCTGACTTTTTTCCAGAATCTTCAGTTCCAGCAGTCCAGAGCAGTCGCAATAACCAGGTCTTACAGGAGGCAGTGACGAAGGCCCAGGCTGACAGCAAGAAGGCTTTCGATTAAAGGAGAAGAGGGGAACTGAATCTGCAGTTGAGCGACCAGGTATGGATTTCCACGACTAACCTCAGGTTGGCATGTCCATCAAGAAAGTTGGCACCCAAGTTCATAGGACCATTCCCAGTAAAGAGGAAACAAAATGAGGTATCGTATGAACTTTCTTTACCTGGCTCATTGAAAATCCATCCTGTGTTCCACGTCTCACTGTTAAAACCTGTAGTACCCGACCCCTACCCTGACAGAGTCTAGACCACCAGAACCTGTTCTGATTGATGGTAGTCAGGAGTTCGAAGTAGAGGCCATTATAGATTATAGGAGAAGGCAAAATCAAGTACAATACCTAATAAAGTGGAAAGGGTACGGTCCAGAAGACAATTCCTGGGAACCCGAATGTAACATCCACGCAAGAGGCTGCCCATTGGGAGGGGGCAATGTCAGGGACTTACTGTATCAAGATGGAGATGCGTGCGTGCGTGCTTGCGCACATGGCTTCCAGTGTTGGCCAGACGAGCTGGGCAGCAGAGTGTGTGTGCACGCGGGAGCACGCGCCAGATGTACGTGTGTGTGCGCTAACCTCTGCTTGGTTCCAATGGGCATTTAAAAGAACAACAGCTGCACTTGTGATCTGCAGCTTACCCCTGTTCTGAAACCTGTACCTGCTCTCTGATTACCTGTGTTTGACCCAGCTTGTCTCACCCTGCTCCAGCCTGCTGCTGATCCTGCATCTCCCATCACACCGGATCACTGATCTGCATCTGCCTTTGCTGCCATCCGCATTCTGGTCCTTCCTGGTGATTCATCATCCGCCCTTCTGTGCCAGCTACCACAGATTGCACAGACACTCCTACCTCACTGCGCTTTCGAGGCCACTGTCCCAACTCTAGTGGCTTATCAGCCAGGGATGTAAGAGAGGTCTCCTCCTACAAGTCAGGCTCTACAATAAGGTACGTAATAGAGGATAGGACACAATAGGGCTGTTGTGTGCAAAGTGTTCCAGCCTAGCTACCAATGTTCATCCCTGGATTACCTATGGGCACTGTGGAGAACCACTACTAGAAGTATATCATAGGGGTAGAGGGGAGGAGTCAAACAAGAACACCACATCCCAATAGATAAATTGAAAAAAAGGGGACTTGAGGCCACAGAAAGGCCAAGGGACTTTTACGGTGCTCGATAAACAAAATGAAAATTTATAAAGTAAAAAAATATATTTTCTTAATAAATCTTTTAAAAAAAGACAGACATGAGACAAAACACTGATGAATGTTTACAGAACAATTTTAATCAAAATATGATATAGAGCTTAATACCACTTTCTCGACATGTTTTGCTTTCTTAAGCTTCTTCAGGAGATATAATGTGGCATCTGATCAACTATAGAATGAGAGATAAGCCATAAATACTCATGTCCAAAGATATACATAACAACCATATTAAATTCAATTGGTGTAAAAGTATACATCAATACAATACATTTTTGAGTATGGATCATTGCAAGGTATAAATATCGCTACATAATGTGTCAGCGGAATTACAAAAAAGAATAATGATAAATTTGAAAACCATAATAATAATAATGATATTGAAAAAAAAAAAAAAACCACCACAAACAATCCACCTTGCCAGTATCGTAAAAACTGGAAGTAACTGTAGATATGTATTTGAAACTCGAAATTGTGCACAAATGGGTTATGCCCTCCAGCCCTGACTCCCTGGTAAGGCATGCAGAGGATCTCGGTATGTAGAGTAGATGAAACTCTCTGTAAAAAAGAGAAAGAATCAAATACATTGGTGTCAAAAGGTAAGCATCAGGGAGTGGGTATTACAAAAAATACTTGTAGTGAACCACCCTGGCGTAGTGAAAGATAAGAATATTGGTTGCAAATACCTCTTCAGGTGAGTAGAATCAATAAAGTTTCAAAGTCACATCCAGAGGATGGTTAAAAGCAAATAGCCTCTTAGTAAAGGGTTCCTTAAACACAGCGGGAAGCAAGCGCAACTTTGCAGGATGTGAAAACGACCCCACATGAAACCTGCAGGTCAAACAGCATAAGAAGGCGCTATGTTTCCCATAGCTGGGGACCTATACATTTAAAAAAACAAAAAAAGAAAAAATTTTTTTTTTTTCACCAGTAGGAAGATGAATGAAAGTAAACAGGAACAAAGCTGATAACAAATCCATGACTGGAGCGGAGTTGGAGACTTACTTGAAGAAGACACAATTGGCAGAAAAGAACACCAAAGTGGTCCACCAGAGGGACCGCAGCGTTGTCTGCCTGGCGTCGGAAGGGAATGACAGAGGGTGGTGGGGAACACCCCGCTTTATACCCCTCTCCAGCGTGACAGCGTCCGACTCGCCATCACGCTGCGGACCAAACGAGAGGACCACGCATGCGCACACATCCAGGCTGCAAAATGGCGGCGACGTCAATGACGCAGGAGCGTTCATTGACCGGCAGCCATTTTGGAAAATCCAGTGCCCGGAGAAAGACATAGAGAGAGCCCTCGGAGGTAGACAGAGGGAGGACAATAGTGCCTCCCAGTCTATGAGGGGAAAAAAAAAAGACTGGAAAATAATGGAGCTGGGATGCATGAGCCTTGGGCGGTCCTCATAAAGGGGCACAGAGCAGTCGGAATATTGATTGGAGACCATGCCGCTGAGTGCCTCGGGTGTCCGTACATACCACAAGCAATGGAGAAAGGGCTAGGAAGGCAAAGAGCACAAAAATTGAGAAGTGACTTATATGGTAGTCGTATAATCAATATCGAAAAATAATAATTAATCACAGCATGTTTAGGTGTAGGGTAAATGGTGGACAAAAAAAAAAAATTCATGATTATTATAGAAAGGGCTTAAAGCTTAAGACATCATTTAAACCAGGGTATTTGAGGGCATTTAAAACAAAAATCCACCTGGTCTCTCGCTGCAGCAGGATCCTGTCATAGTCTCCACCTCTTTCGTTTGGGGGGACGTATTCAAGAGCAAAAAAATGCATTTTTTTATCATCAAATTGATGACATAGACCTATATGGTGGCTAATGGGGGTCTCCATCTTTTTCTTGGTGTCCAAGGAGACGTGGTCTCTAATTCGATGGAAAAAAGGACGTTTAGTCTTTCCCACATAGAACGCATTGCACTCACATATCATTAAATAGACCACGCCAATGGATTGGCAGGTGGCCAGAAAATTTGGATTATAGACTTGTCCATTAGGGAGAGCAATATTACGTGATGCGTAGATATATCTACAAAAATCACACTTATGACAAGGTCTGGTCCCCTTGACGTTGGTGTTGTTTTTAGAGAGAGGGGCATAATGGCTATGGACAATATGGTCCTTAATTGAGCGAGAGCGTCTATATGTGATTTCTTTTATGTGTTTGGAGACATTGGGATCTCTCATTAGTAGATACCAATGTTTCTGTAAAAGATCCCGTACCTGCTGGTGTTGTCCAGAAAATCTAGTAATTAATCTCAGACCGGAATCCGGTCTGGGGGTGGTTCGACCATGGATGAGATGGGTACGGCCCTGCTTTTTGGCCCTTAAATAGGCTCTTTTAAGGCATTTGTTACTGTAGCCACGCAATCTAAGGGGGTCTCTTAATGCTTTGGCCTCAGATTCAAAATGAGCGTTTTCACTACAATTTCTTCTTAGCCTCAAATATTGTCCATACGGAACATTGGTTATCATGGAAAGTGGATGTGAACTGGTAGCATGCAGGAGAGAATTTCCCGCTGAGGGCTTCCGAAAGAGGGTGGTCCCTATAGTTCTATCAGGATTAACAAAAATTGTTATATCCAAAAAGGTAAGGGTGGACTGATCTGCTTCCATGGTGAAGGTCAGATTGTATGAATTTAATTTGAGGCCTTCAAAAAAACGGGAGAGATCCTCCCTACTGCCCGTCCAGTTAAGGAACACGCTGTGAATGTAACGTCTCCAAATTGGTATGTGTTCCAACAGGGTCTGCATGTCATCCCTGAAAAACAGGTTTTGCTCCCACTCCCCCAGGTACAGGTTCGCATAGGAGGGGGCACATTTGGTCCCCATAGCGACCCCCTGCACCTAGAGGTAATGGGAGCGTGCAAACATGAAAATGTTGTTTGTCAGAATGAACCTCAAGAGGTCCAAAATTAACCCATTATAGGCCACAGACACATCAGTATTTCGAGAGATGAAGCCCTCCAAAACTGCCACCCCCAAATGATGGGGGATGGAGTTGTAGAGGGCTTCCACATCCAGGGTAACAAGCCACGCTTCCTCAGGAATGGCTAAGCCGTCTAGTGTTCTGAGAAGATCACTAGTATCTTGTAGATACGATGCCAGACCCGCGAACATGGGGTCTGAGGAAGTCGTCGACCAGTTGGCTAGCATTTTCAGTTAAGCATCCGTTTCCGGATACTATCGGATGGCCAGGGGGATTCTGCAGATTCTTGTGGATCTTAGGGAGGGCATATAGTTTTTTTTTTTCAATATCATTATTATTATTATTGTTGTTTTCAAATTTATCATTATTCTTTTTTGTAATTCCGCTGACACATTATGTAGCGATATTTATACCTTGCAATGGTCCATACTCAAAAATGTATTGTATTGATGTATACTTGTACACCAATTGAATTTAATATGGTTGTTATATATATCTTTGGACATGAGTATTTATGGCTTATCTCTCATTCTATAGTTGATCAGATGCCACATTATATCTCCTGAAGAAGCTTAAGAAAGTGAAACTTGTCGAGAAAGTGCTATTAAGCTCTGTATCATATTTTTACTAAAATTGTTCTGTAAACATTCATCAGTGTTTTGTCTCATGTCTGTTTTTTTTTAAAGGATTTATTAATAAAATATATTTTTTTACTTTATAAATTTTCATTTTGTTTATCGAGCACCGTAAAAGTCCCTTGGCCTCTCTGTGGCCTCAAGTCCCCTTTTATTCACTACTAGAAGTAGTTTTGCCAGCCCTATCCCCACGGGTGCTACAAGTGAATTGGGACAAGTGTGTCGCTATTCTTGCTACAGAAGTTCCTGTGAATACTGCTACTGTCACTCTGCTGGCTGAAGTTGCTGCTCCTTCAGATATTGTGACTGCTCCAAGGCCAGACAACCTAGTGATCTCCCGTAGACGAGGTAGGGGCCACCAACGATCCTTGGTGGTGGAACCTCCCAGGAAGAAGACAAGTGAGTCGGGTAAGCCTGATGTGAGTGAAGGCAGTGTGCCTGTGGGGACTCTTAAACCTGTAGCCATCAAGGGAGCAGAGTTTAGAAGGTCTGCCATTACAACTTCAAAGTGCAACTTGCACCCGGCTGACGAGTTTTCAACTGAATTTTCAACGGAGTCGGATTCAGACATTCTGTCCGATTGGATATCTGAACTGTTTTCTGATAATGTGTCCTGGCCTGAGAGGTGGTCCGAAAGTGATGCTGAGCAGCAGTGTGAGGACACAGAGGAGGAAGTTCTCTCCACTATCCAGACCTCCGGGGTTGGGCCTGAGTTGTTAGCATCTGCATCACCTATTCTTTGCCCTGCAAGTTCTTTGGAAGAGGAGCGGTGGGCTCACTGTGCCAAAACCCCTGATGTCATGGGGGAAACGTTCTCTCTATTTACAAGTATGTCTCACAAACCTGAGAAAATTGCAGGCTATCGTGTCAAGTGTGCCTCGATGTCCATCCATCTTCAATAACATCGCCCGATGGACCCGAAAAATAGAAAGAAAAAAGAACCTCTGCCTCGATGGGAGGCGTCCTGCCAACTGCTGTATTTTCGCTGTGACAGCTGTTATGTGCCGTCAGAGGGGTCATCCGGTTACGTCAGCGTGTGGCCCCTGCCTTGCCTATATAAGAGCTTTCACAGCGAAAAGACAGCAGTCAGCGGAATGGCTCCCATCGAGGTGGAGTATTTTCATTTTTTTTTCTATTTTTCGGGTCCGTCGGGCGGTGTGATTGAAGATGGATGTACATAAAGTGTCAAAAACTATGTATATATATTAATGATTGAAGCCCTATGGCCGATACGGATATGAACAACATAGACTTACCATAAGACTTACAACATGAAATGGACCTGAAGTGTGCCCTGGTCTGATGGACGGTATACCAAAATAAGGGGGCATACCCAAGATTAGAAATTAATATTTTGTGCCCAAGATGCCTAGGCACTCCATGCTCCTTTTTTCACTTGATCTGGGCATGCCCAGCAATAACTGAATACTGGACGCAGATCATAAAATTCCTCCACGACCATATGGGTTCACCACTACAACTGGACCCCAGACCGTGTTTACTGGGCCTACTTCCAGACGCTTTGTCCAGACCTTTAGATACACTTCTCAGTGAAACACTCTTCACTGCTAGAAAACTAATTGCCAAACATTGGTTGAGAACCACTTCTCCTTCTGTCCAAGACTGGTTGAGAGAGGTGAATGCGTCCCTGCCATATAAAAAAATACTCTACATACACAGGGGTTGTCCCAAAAAGTACCATAAAATATGGAACGTATGGCTAACCAACGATAATACCTGTACTACATGATCACTAAGATATACCTACAAGACTATAGAGGATACGACTCTCCTCACCCTAGATAGGTATTTTGGGGTAATGCCCAGCTCGATATGAACGATACAATGTAAATGGTTAACCTAGCTACAATGTCCAATTATGTACGTACCAATACCTTCCTAGCCCGATGTAAACTATGTTAGAAATAGCAAGCTGGAATACCTGTAATGCTGTAACCACTGATGCTGATGACATGACATGCTTCTATTTTTTTTGTATGATGTTTTCTGTCAAAAATAAACATGTTCTTTTCAAAAAAAAAAAAAAAAGAAATTAATATTTTGTGAAGAGAAATTAATTTGAGAAATGCCCTGAAAAGGGGGTGGGAGGGTGGGTATCGCGCACAGAAAACCGACAAAGACCACAGGTGAGCGGGCTGGTTAAATACCCTCCCATAAATTTAGGCCACCATACTGGCCTTCTTACTTATGATTGAAGCCCTACAGCCGATACGGATATGAACAACATAGACTTACCATAATGCCCTGTAAATACGATCGGACATTGAGCGGACATTCCGACAACAAAATCCATGCATTTTTTCAGACGGATGTTGGCTCAAACTTGTCATGCATACACACAGTCGCACAAAGTTGTCGGAAAATCCCATCGTTCTGAACGCGGTGATGTAAAACACGTAAGTCGGGACTATAAACGGGGCAGTAGCCAGTAGCTTTCGTCTCCTAATTTATTCTGAGCATGCGTGGCACTTTGTGCGTCGGATTTGTGTAAATTCCGATCGGATTTTGTTGTCGGAAAATTTTATAGCCTGCTCTTAAACTTTATGTGTCGGAAATTCTGACGGAAAAAGTCAGATGGAGCCCACACATGATCGGAATTTCCGACAACACAATCCGATCGCACTTTTTCCATCAGAAAATCCAACCGTGTGTACAGGGCATAAGACTTACAACATGAAATGGACCTGAAGTGTGCCCTGGTCAGATGGACGGTATACCAAAATAAGGGGGCAAAAACATTCAGGTAGGGGTGTAGTTTTTAGTTTTAGTTTTATTCATTAAGCAAGTTTGGTGAATGCCTGTGCCATTTCCACCTGAGGATTGGGGATGTACCAGGTGAAGCAGGCAGACTTCCACCTGCCTAGTCTCTTAATGACATGATCTGGGACCCAATGCCGGGATGCGGCCGAGGCTGCTCCAATACGGAAACAGTGACCGGAGTACTGACTGGGGTTGAGGTGTAGGTTGTGAAGAAGAATCCTCACATGTTTGACGAACTGGCAGGCACTCAATCGGAAAAGGTAGCAGGGGACGGAAAAGGTAGTAGGGGACTAGAGTTTGACTGTTCCAGTAGGAGTAACAGTAGGCGATCGAGTATGGTTACTGGACACCAGACATTGTTTGTTTTATAGAAGTGGAAGTCTACCCTGGAGCCTGATTGCTGGGTTTTAGATACTGCAAGGTGGAGAATGAAATGGTCTTGGTAGCGAGCCAGGTGACGTCTACGCAGAACTTGGCCGGCGGGGTTGCTGCAGGTAAACTCGCTAGGCCCCAAGAACCCGTAGTAGGCTAGGTAGATGGACGCTTGTATGACCAGGCTGGGGAGAAGGCCAAATGGAGAACTAGCAAGGATAGTAAACATATTCCTAAAGATGGCACTTGTTATAGGCAGACGTTTGGCATTGATTATAGGTTGTCGTTCCTGGATGCCGCGTAGGATGGCTTGGATCGTATGGGATGCGAATAAAGATGGTTTTGCGGGATCTCGTAAAGCCAGAAAGTCTCGGATGCCGGCTAAGTATACTCGGATAGTTTTATGGGAAAGGGCCAACTGATTATGGCAATTTGAGATAAAAGCCAGTATGTCTGTTGCTGTTTCCGTGGAGCAGGATGCTAGGAATTTGTTGAATATGTTCCAAGCTGTATAGTAAGCTTTGAGCGTGTTGTGGAACAGAGACTGGTTGATGAGCTGGGTCACTCCGTGCAGATGCTGTTCTAGTCCAGAGTCAGCTGAGACCAAGCAGGGATAAAGGCTGATACTGGGTCTGCTCTGGGATCCTGCTGAAAAAAGAAGTGTAATAAAGCGAGACAGTGCATCTGCTGCAAGGTTGCACTTGCCCGGGATGTACAGTGGACATTAAACTGGTGCTGTAGAGATAGTTGTACCAGCCTGTGTAGGAAGGACATAATCAAGAGTGACTTGGACCTGCCTTTATTAATAATATCGGCCGTGGGCTGGTTGTCGGTGGTGAAGGCCATGATTTTTCCTGTCCAATTATGACCCCAGAGCTGAGCGGCTGCCAGGATCGGGTAAAGCGCAAACAGGGAGGAAGTCCGGGTAAACCTGGGGATTAGGAGTATCTCTGGAGGCCATGGTCCTGCAAACCAATGGTGGCCAAAAATTGCAGCAAAGCCTGTGGAGGCTACAGCATCTGTCACTACCTGCGGTGATAAGGGCGATATTGATGGTATAAACATCGATATACAATTCCACGTAGTAAGGAACTCCTCCCACATTGATAGGTCCGCTACTGCCGCGGTGTCTGAGTTAAGGATCTGATTGGGATCCTGTGTCTGGGAGAGGAAGACCAGGAGGCATGACACAAAAGATTGACCCTGGGGAATGATCCGTATTTCCAAGAGAGATTGAAGCTGCTTCTTAGTATACCCCCTTGTATGGGTAAAGTCTTGGAGGACTGACCTGATGCTGGTCAGCTTGTCAAGGGGGAGGCTGGCCTGCATGGAGCAAGTTGACTCCGAGGAAGGTGATGGAGTGTGCTGGTCTGTCTACCTTGTGTTCCGCAGTGGGAACAGTGAGTTTCCTCAATTTATCGAGGTCTCCTGGGGGCACACATGGCTGTTCAATTAACAAGAAGTAATCCAAGTAATGGATGACTTCTTGACACTGAGCTTGATGGGGCAGTATCCAGGTGAGGGACTGTGCAAAAGTGTCGAAGAGCCAGGGGCTGCTCTTAGAGCCAAAGGTCAGTTTGGTAGCAAAGTAGTACACCTCTTTCCACTTAATGCCGTGCCAGCACCAGAGGGACGGGTGGATAGTTAGAAGCTTAAAAGCGTCCGAAATGTCAGCCTTGGAGAGCCAGGCGCCTGTGCCTGCTTTGATAATGGCCTGAATTGCCATGTCTACAGAAGCATACTTCAGGGAGAACTCCTCCAAGGGAATTAGAGAATTCAGGAATTCAGGCTGGGAATGTGGGAAGAATGAGGCGCAGACAGGTCGTACACCAAATTGACTTTATTTGAGAACTTGCCCTTGACAAGCCCAATAGAGCTAACTCTCCAGGTGTTGAAAGGGGGCTGAGTGAAGGGGCCTATAAAGCCTGGCTCCAGTTCGGTCTGTAACAGCTGGTCTATGGCCTGTTCGTCCTACATTCATTGTGTGGGGCAGAGAGATGAGGCCGGTATGAAACCCTGCTGTAAATCCTTGGATAAGGAAGGTGGCCAGAGAGGGAGTGGGGTGTGAGGTGAGTTAGAGCCCCAGCCATAGGACATTTACTTGGCCTAGTCAAGACTTTTTTCGCTGCTTGACCTGGCATAAATTTTGTGGGTGCGTCCTGTGGCATACGATACAACTGACTGCCGCGTTGGCACACCAGGTGGCGGTGTGGGTGGAGGACTGACAGATAGATCATAGTGGTAAGCGCAGGCCGGCAAAGTGACGGCAGAACAGTTCGGTGTCCATGAGGCTCCAATCCATGTCTGTCTGGAATTGTGAAAGCCTGGCTGCTGCCTTGGCGGAGAAGGAACGATGATAATCGTAAAACAAAAAGCCTCCATACTTATAGCCCAGGTCCACCACGGTGTGAAGATACAAGTCCAGCTCTTCCCTCCTGCTGGGAGAGGCTGAGCATAGGACATCTCTCCCTCAGCATCCCGAAGGCCAAGGCAAATTCTGGAACGGACAACTTGTGGTTGAGCTGGGATCGTTGACCTTGAGGATCACTGACACGTCTCCCCAGGTGTATGATTTGTTCTCTGCCAGGTCATGGACTGAAATGAGGAGGGAGGCAAGGTTGATGTCCTTGCCGTCCAGTATGTCCTTCCTAATGCTGGCTGGGACCAAGTGTGCTGGGAAGACAGTGGGACTCTTCCCTGTGGTACCTGCAGGAAGGGGTGTCAGAACCTGAACTGTGGCCGGGTCAGGGATAGCAGTGGCCAGGCGACCCTCCAAGAGTGCCAATCTAGCTTGGACATCCGTGACCGTGGTAGACAAGGATGACACCATGGTGTGGGGTTGAGAGATCGCGGCAGATATCGACTGAAAGGACGCTTGCTGGGTGATGGGCCCAACTGTGGCTGGTGGAGGGAAGAGGAGCCTGAAGAGCTCGGCCTTCCTGGCTGTAGCGGGGAAGGGCACACGCCTGCGCCTCAGTTCCGCCGTCAACTTGGGGATGGTCCATCCCCTGAGGGACTGCACACTGCCACTCTCTGAAACCAGAGAAGGTGACAGAGGGGCCGTGAGGTCTTCACTGCCGACCTGAGACATGGCTCTGGGTGATTTGTGCCCTAGATGCGATGTCCTGTCTTTGAGGTCGAAAGTTGGTTGACCGGAACCTATATTGGGGTTGACATGAAAGTCGAGGTTGTTTCTCTTTTCTATATATCTTGGTGCAGGATGGACCTACTGAACTTGACTGACCTAGAGGAGAAATGACAGATGACAACTGGTGAGGGGTTTGACTACCTAACTTGGAAAGTGACTGATTTGTGTAACTTTGTAGTGTGTTTGCGCGACTGTAAGGGGAAGTAGCGGTGAGGCGGAGGTTTTAACAAATGAATCGAGACCAGCACGAAGGACTTGATGTGAAGTGACTGCCGGACCTGAGAAGAAATGACAGGCAATATGCAAACAACACCTGTAAGGCTGAAGTGATGGGTGCGAAACGGTGCTTTGTTGGTTAGAGAGGATTTGACTCGAAGCGACATGTGCGTGAAATGAAATGAGTGAAATGATTATGCCATGATAGAGGCACGAATCAGTGTGCCGCAACTGCGACAACCAACGAGTCGGACTGTGGAGCACAGAATGAAATGAGGCCAAGCCAACTGGGGCACACCGGGGCGAATTGATGCATCGCAGATGCCACTGTATTCGAATCGGAGTGCAGTACATGACAGTGAAATGAGTGAAATGATTTGCCATGACAGAGGCACGAATTGGTCGTGCCGCGGCTGTGACTGACAACGAACCGGACTCTAAAGCATGTACTGAAATGAGGCCAAAAAACAAGTGGGGCACGCCGGAACTAATCGGTGCATCACGGATTTGACTGGATTCGAATCTGAGCACAGTACGTGACAGTGAAATGAGTGAAATGATTTGCCATGACAGAGGCACGAATCGGTGTGCTGCGACTGCTACTGACAACAAAGCGGCAACAACAAATGAGGCCAAAAAAAACAACTGGGGCACGCCAAGAAGAATCGGTGCGTGAGGATGCGACTGGACTCGAATCGAAACGTGATACGTGACAGTGAAATGAGTGAAATGATTTGCCATGACAGAGGCACGAATTGGTGTGCCGCGACTGCGACTGACAACGAACCGGACTCTGAAGCATGTACTGAAATGAGGCCGAAAAAACAACTGGGGCACTCCGGGACGAATCGGTTCATCATGGATGTGACTAGATTCAAATCAGAGAGTGGTACGTGACAGTGAACTGAGTAAAATGATTGAAATGATTTAGCCATGACAGAGGCACGAATCGGGGTGCCGCGATTGCGACTGACAACGCACCTGACTGTGGAGCATGGTATAGAGATGAAAAAACAAGTGAGACATGCCTGAACGATGCTGACGCGACTGGATTGGAATCGGAGTGAGGTATGTAAAATAATGAAATGTTTTGGTATGATAGAGGCACGAGTCAGTGGCTAATACTACGGCTACGTGTAGGGTTTCTTTAACCAATGACTCGTAAGTTCGATATCGAGGTTTGATGACAAGATATCTAACAAATGGTGATGCATGAATTAAAAAAGGTCAAACGAAATCCTACCTGTGACAGCCGAGCCAGACACATTGTATGAAAACTGCGAAAATTTCGAACACGCAACTCACGGATGCTAATGAGTTGAATAGTTGTCCTAGTGACGTGGTATCGCGCACAGCAAACCGACAAAGACTACAGGTGAGCAGGCTGGTTAAATACCCCCCGGGCTCCTCCCATAAATTCAGGCCACCATACTGGCCTTCTTATATATACACACGCACATATACACTGTATATATGAACTATTGCATTTGAATATTACAGATTTACTTTTTTTCCTGCCAGGAGATAGCACTCTTCTTACTTTTGCCTGTTAACTCACTCTATTGTAGAAAATATGTTGTTTACTGAACAACAGCTCAAGCTCAATCCTACAACACATCCAAATGGCCCATGAGCAGGCCAGGACTGGGCTGTCTGGGCTGGGTGTGACATGCAGAGCGGGCCGCAGGTTCCGACATGTGGGACCAGCCGCGGGTTTCGATATGCAGGGCCGGCCGCTGATGTTCCACATATGCTGGGTGGTGGTGGGAGGAGCAGAAAGAGTCTCCTTATTCCCTGCCTACCAAGCCGATCCATGGCAACCCAGGCCGTCGCTGAACAGGAAGTCCGTGTTCGCGAATGCACCCCGCAGACGGTCACCTCCAGAGTGGCCAACTTTTCCTAGATCTCCTACTGATCGCCTCATGAGTCACACCGGGATATGTGACTCCGGCTCTGTGTATTCAAGGCACATTACGAGCCGTGTAGAGGAGGCCGGGATTACAGGGATCAGGATGGTTCTGTTCTGAGTCACCCCAGAGGTGAAGGCCGGGCCTATTTTTCTGTCCCAGTCTGGGCCTGCCCATGGGGACTCTTCCCCATCCCTTCCTGCTGGCTGCATTCATATGGTGACATACGGAGTGTCAAATAGAAATAGGAAGTCCGATGACAAATGGTTTCTGCTGTATTCTTTTGAAAATCCCACAATGCTCTGTAAGTCCAATGGCATGGGTACACTCTGTAATAATTATTTATTTTAAAAACAAAGATTATATAGCTAGTAACATAGCATATATAGTAAACCAGTTTATAGCTATATAGGAGAAAAAAATGTAACTGACCAAAAATCATTAAAGTGCAGCTTAAAATATAAAACTCCATGATATTTAATTAGATTTAAAGATCCATTTACCATGCCTCTTACATGATGTACCCCTTGCAGCTAAGGTGTTAATGGAGAGGTCTACAAGGGAGTTTATTAATTAAGATCATTCCCACCCAGTATATTGGCTCTTGACAGAAAACGTGTTCATCAAGAAGAAAGTAAATTAATTATTTGAAGTGCACATCTAATTCCAATGCACAGTCCTGTGACACTGCTGTCACAGCGGCTGATTTACAAAGGGGTGTAATTAGATTTTCTCTGTGTCCTTAACATTCTGCACTATTTAAAGCCCACCACACCAACTAATATTTTTGGTTCAATTCACAAAAGTAAACCATGTGCAGTAATTTTTAATACTTTTTTATTATCAAAACTAGATTTTGAATTCACTAAATGGACTACCTCACAGATCAACTGAATTTACTTTTACTTTTGTTATTTATTATTATTATTGATACGTGCAGTGCTTTGATCATAAAAAAACAACCATAATGATATTTGCATGGATTTTCACTTCTTAAAGTGGAGTTCTGACCGTTTTTATATTTTTTTTTAAACAACCCCTGTGACAGTCACCACTTATACATTTAAAAACGGCATGTGCTGTATATTAAAAAGTTTCTTGGTAGATGAAAGGTCTTGGTAGATGTCTTAGGACTTACTTGGAAATCCTAATTCAGCAAGCAGCTATCCTGATGGTGGGCATCTGAAGCGCTCTGGGAAGCCCAAGTGCTTTCACACTAGAGTGGTGCGCTTGAACACATTAAAAAAAGTCCTGCAAAGCAGCATCTTTGGGGACCTTTAGGAGGGGTGTACACAGCGACCTTGCCTATTGAAATCAATGGGCAGTGTCGCTAAAGCGCCTGCAAAGCGCTTCGGCAGCGGGGCTACACGGGTGCTAGCGGGGGTTAAAAGCGCCCTGCTAGCAGCCAAAAAGCACTGCTAAAACGACGGTAAAGCGCCGATATATTTGCCTGAAGTTCTGCTTTAACGTATGAGTCAGAGCAGTGACTACTCCCGCATTCTACCTGAAGGCTCCATATGATGATTCACTAAAGCCGGCCATAGATGGATCAAATTTAGATCCATCTATGAGCTAGCTGGTTGTGCTTAAGTCACTCTATCAATCGACTTCAGTACATCCAGCCTGTTGATTTTTTTCATACAATTACTGCCACTGGCTATGGCAGCAGTGATTATTGTATTCTAATGGCAGGGAAACCTCCTACTGTCAGGATACAATAGCGCAGTGGGTGGGGTGGGGTGGGGTGGGGGTCCCCCCCATCAACACAGTCAAGTGATTTTCTTTCCTTCAACCCTTGGTGATATCCCTAGGATTCGGAGGGATTTCCTCTCACTTCCTGTTTTGGCTATGGGAAGGGAAAGCTCCCTTACTCTATCCAAAATGTTTTGCCTTTAGTGACACTTTAATGTTTATTTATAAAACCACGAAAACATATCTCAATTTAAAAAAAAATAAAATTGACCAAAATATATACCAAAACAGAACAAGGTTATTTATGTGCAGTAGTTATTTGGTAGTCAGGGGTAACTAATCTAAAGGCACACTTTTCCCATATGCTGCTTAGCTGTAATCTCATATGTAAGAACACATTTATAGAGATAAATGGCGGATAAAAGCCTCTCACTGGAAATAGTACACTAAAAGAATTTTTCATTCAAAAGACTATTCTTGGCTCAAATTCAACATTTCTGCACAGATCTAGTAGAAAGAGGATTAAAAATCTATATCAAGGGATTATGTTGGAGAGAAAAGCTCACCTTTTCACCCTGCACTTACTTTCTTCATTTATATAGTGTTGCCACTTTTTCTGCAGCCCTTCACAGATCCAAAAACCATAGTCTCTCTTTGAGATATGTTGCAGTCTATTGTCGCTAGCAAAATCCACATGCGCACACATACAGTAGTAGGGTTGCTTTGGCTGGAAGCTAATTATCCTACAAGTATGATATTGGATTGAAGGACAAAACCAGAGCACATATAGGAAACCCACACGCAAGGAAAACAACAAATTCTAGTGTAGTTATTCTATATGATATGTATTTAGTGTATCTTAACTCCTACAGTGAGGAACATTTAAATCTAAGTCATTTTTATTTTTGCCTGTGACCTTCTTCTCTTGGGTCCCTCATTTCCTGTGACTATGACACGAGGTTCAGAAATGTGTGATGAGGTCATTCACTGGCAGAGAAAGACATATCACGTCCCCAGCCTCCTTTTCAGGAGCTGCTAAAACAGATGCGGACAAGATTTGTACAGATCCTCACATTTGAGAAAATGCCATCCACGTTTCAGTCCTATACATTGGGGTTGATTTACTAAAACTGGAGAGTACAAAATCTAGTGTAGCTGTGCATGGTAGCCAATCAGCTTCTAATATCAGTCAATTAAGCTTTGACAAATATAATAATAAATCAAACCCATTGTCTTCTATTCCAAGCCCTAATGAAGGTGCATCTTTGGATCCCTGAAGCATGTTGGCTACCCTTTTGCTTGTTCATCTGACCCTACAAGAATAAAGTTGCATTGGTGCTATTGAGCAGTGGGGTGCTATCTTAGTTTCTATTTTTACTGTATATTACAAATTTGGAAGGAAACTGTAGAGATTGTTTGGGGTGTGGAAGCCACTCAGTAACCAGATCACTTACACCAACATTGTTACATTATTGAGACATACCCAAATCCACAGCTCCACTCAAGACTTGCCCCTGCTGTACATGGAGAACCTGGGTGTGGGCCACTGTAGTCTGTCGCCACTTCCCATCAGAAATACAAAAAACTGTATCACCGTCACTCCACTCTTAGCTCTTTATTTATTAGTTGTCAACAAAATGACTGTCTCTACCTGGGAATCAGTGGAGGCTGGTGTTTTTTTTGGGGGGGCAACAAACAACCACCCCCCGGCCGGTGGCAAGATCCACACACCCCCCGCTCCTGCTCTGCCAGGTCACCGGCACCCCACCTCACGGTTGGTCATCCAGTCCCGCACTTACCCCATCTAGGGGGGTAGCACTTCTATGGGCAGCGGGCATCTCCTCCTGCTCTGCATCACGGCAGCTTCCGCCGTGCATCTCCTCCCTTCACCTCCTAGGCATCCAATAGGATCACCTGTCCTATCAGCCAATTGGGTAACGGGTCTCAGGACCCACTTCCCGATTGGCAGGGAAGAGAATCCGTGTGAGAATAGCGGATATTCATTCACTATTCTCACATAACTGGGTGGGATCGGAGCACAGAGTGCAGAGCTCTGGCTCAAATCACTTGTTTCAAACCCCCCCATTGGAATCCATGCGTCCGGCACCCTGCATGTGGATTAGGGGCCAGATGCATGGATGGGGGGGCGGCACCCATGCTCCCTGATGGACGGGCCGCCACTGCTGGGAGCCAACCTTCCTTGATGCTTTTCACCATTCTTGGCTTGCTTACAAAGATAGGGGATGTCCCTTCCCCCCCACTTCTCCTATCCTTATGAGCAAGCCAACAGTGGTGACACAGGTCAAGGAAGGTTGATTCCCAGGTGGAGACATTGCTGGAGACAATTAATACACACCATAAGAGGAGTTAAGAGTGAAGTTACATTACATTATTTTGGGTAGAAACAGCAATAGGGCAACCTCCTGGGTCCAGTACCATCTTTCCACTCTTAAATAACCTGTCGTGACAAAGCAGCTGGAGCCACAATATGGTCAGAGTTTTCAGTCACAAGCCACCCTGCCATACTCTCTTTTCTTTATAGCTAGCCAGGAAAGACACCAGCTCACATGTTATTCATGCTTCATTTGGGTATCCATTATTTGCTCTGTTGTCATTTTTTGATTTATATTTCTCAACGTACTGTATATTCTGATCTGCATCAGCTCATCTTAGGGTTCATGTTAAATCCCTTTGGTAGCCGATTATCAGCAATCCCTTAGAGCCCTTTCACACTGGGGGGGGCGTCAGCGTCGGCGGTAAAGCGCCGCTATTGTAAGCGGCGCTTTACCGTCGGTATGCAGCTGCTAGCGGGGCGGTTTTACCCCCCGCTAGCGAACAATGGTTAAAAACCACCACAAAGCGCCTCTGCAGAGGCGCTTTGCCGGCGGTATAGCCGCGCCGTCCCATTGATTTCAATGGGCAGGAGCGGTATACACTCCGCTCCTTCACCGCTCCGAAGATGCTGCTAGCAGGACTTTTTTTACTGTCCTGCCAGCGCATCGCTCCAGTGTGAAAGCCCTCGGGGCTTTCACACTAGAATTAAGGCAGCGGCACTTTCGGGTCGGTTTGCAGGCGCTATTATTAGCGCAATAGCGCCTGCAAACCGCCCCAGTGTGAAAGGGCTCTCATTTGTTGGTCAATATGGGGTTAATTTTTAATTAATTTTACTGAGGAATGGTATATGTGTTTCTCTTGATATGTGCTTTGTAATCCATAATGATAAATGTATATTATATTTGAGTGGTGCTGAATATTGTTTAGGGGGTTTCTTTTTTCTCATTTGTGTGCATCACATTAATAAAAACATTGCAAAACATTGAAGTTCTAACCTTCCTTATTCCACTAAAATGTTTCTGTTTTTGTACATGTCCCCCATTGAAGAGATTTATCATTCTATATATATACAGTGGGGATGGAAAGTATTCAGACCCCCTCAAAATTTTCCACTCTTTGTTATATTGCAGCCATTTTCTAAAATCATTTAAGTTCATTTTTTGTCCTCATTAATGTACACACAGCATCCCATATTGACAGAAAAACACAGAATTGTTGACATTTTTGCAGATTTATTAAAAAAGAAAAACTGAAATATCACATGGTCCTAAGTATTCAGACCCTTTGCTGTGACACTCATATATATAACTCAGGTGCTGTCCATTTCTTCTGATCATCCTTAAGATGGTTCTACACCTTCATTTGTGTCCAGTTGTGTTTGAATCTACTGATTGGACTTGATTAGGAAAGCCACACACCTGTCTATATAAGACCTTACAGCTCACAGTGCATGTCAGAGCAAATGAGAATGATGAGGTCAAAGGAACTGCCTGAAGAGCTCAGAGACAGAATTGTGGCAAGGTACAGATCTGGCCAAGGTTACAAAAAAATTTCTACTGCACTTAAGGTTCCTAAGAGCACAGTGGCCTCCACAATCCTTAAATGGAAGACGTTTGGGATGACCAGAATCCTTCCTAGAGCTGGCCGTCCGGCCAAACTGAGCTATCGGGGGAGAAGAGCCTTGGTGAGAGAGGTAAAAAAGAACCCAAAGAT
Organism: Lithobates clamitans; assembly: GCA_037952925.1. Classification (NCBI taxonomy): domain Eukaryota; kingdom Metazoa; phylum Chordata; class Amphibia; order Anura; family Ranidae; genus Lithobates; species Lithobates clamitans. Next base: position 1,173,797 of record JBBGZY010000534.1, read on the forward strand.
CACTGTGGCTGAGCTCCAGAGATGCAGTCGGGAGATGGGAGAAAGTTGTAGAAAGTCAACCATCACTGCAGCCCTCCACCAGTCAGGGCTTTATGGCAGAGTGGCCCAAGGGAAGCCTCTCCTCAGTGCAAGACACATGAAAGCCCGCATGGAGTTTGCTAAAAAAAACACCTGAAGGACTCCAAGATGGTGAGAAATAAGATTATTTGGTCTGATGAGACCAAGATAGAACTTTTTGGCCTTAATTCTAAGCGGTATGTGTGGAGAAAAACAGGCACTGCTCATCACCTGTCCAATACAGTCCCAACAGTGAAGCATGGTGGTGGCAGCATCATGACGTGGGGGTGTTTTTTAGCTGCAGGGACAGGATGACTGGTTGCAATCGAGGAAAAGATGAATGTGGCCAAGTACAGGGATATCCTGGACGAAAACCTTCTCCAGAGTGCTCAGGACCTCAGACTGGGCCGAAGGTTTACCTTCCAACAAGACAATGACCCTAAGCACACAGCTAAAATAAGGAAGGAGTGGCCTGACAACAACTCCGTGACTGTTCTTGAATGGCCCAGCCAGAGCCCTGACTTAAACCCAATTGAGCATCTCTGGAGAGACCTAAAAATGGCTGTCCACCAATATTTACCATCCAACCTGACAGAACTGGAGAGGATCTGCAAGGAGGAATGGCAGAGGATCCCAAAATCCAGGTGTGAAAAACTTGTTGCATCTTTCCCAAAAAGACTCATGGCTGTATTAGATCAAAAGGGTGCTTCCACTAAATACTGAGCAAAGGGTCTGAATACTTAGGACCATGTGATATTTCAGTTTTTCTTTTTTAATAAATCTGCAAAAATGTCAACAATTCTGTGTTTTTCTGTCAATATGGGGTGCTGTGTGTACATTAATGAGGAAAAAAATGAACTTAAATGATTTTAGCAAATGGCTGCAATATAACAAAGAGTAAAAAATTTAAGGGGGTCTGAATACTTTCAGTCCCCACTGTATAGATATATACCTATCTATATATATATATATAGATAGATAGATAGATAGATAGATAGATAGATAGATAGATAGATAGATAGATAGATAGATAGATAGATAGATAGATAGATACACATTTTTGCAATTATTTTATTATATATTTTAATGTGACAACACTGCAGAAATGACACTTTGCTACAATGTAAAGTAGTGCTTGTACAGCTTGTATAACAGTGTAAATTTGCTGCCCCCTCAAAATAACTCAACACACAGCCATTAATGTGTAAACCGCTGGCAACAAAAGTGAGTACACCTTTAAGTGAAAATGTCCAAATTGGGCCCAATTAGCCATTTTCCCTCTCCGTTGTCATGTGACTTGTTAGTGTTACAAGGTCTCAGGTGTGAATGGGGAGCAGGTGTGTTAAATTTGACGTTATTGCTCTCACTCATACTGGTCACTGTAAGTTCAACATGGCACCTCATGGCAAAGAATTCTCTGAGGATCTGAAGGACCATACAGCAGTTTAACGGGACAGGTTCCACTCAGAACAGGCCTCACCATGGTCGACCAAAGAAGTGCCTGTGCTTAGCGTCATATCCAGAGGTTGTTTTTGTGAAATAGATGTATGAGTGCTACCAGCATTGCTGCAGAGGTTGAAGAGGTGGGGGGGCAGCCTGTCAGTGCTCAGACTATATGCCACACACTGCATCAAATTAGTCTGCATGGCTGTCGTCCAAGAAGGAAGCCTCTTCTAAAGATGATGCACAAGAAAGCCCACAAACAGTTTGCGGAAGACAAGCAGACTAAAGACATGGATTACTGGAATCATGTCCTGTGGTCGGATGAGACCAAGAGATGGTGTCAAGCGTGTGTGGCGGCAACCAGGTGAGGAGTACAAAGACAAGTGTGTCTTGCCAACAGTCAAGCATGGCGGTGTCATGGTCTGGGGCTGCATGAGTCCTGCCGGCACTGGGGAGCTACAGTTCATTGAGGGAACCGTGAATGCCAACATGTACTGTGACATACTAAAGCCGAGCATGATCCCATCCCTTCAGAGATTGGGCCAGAGGGCAGTATTCCAACATTATAACGACCCCAAACACACCCCCAAGACGACCATTCTAAAGAAGCTGAGAGCAAAGGTGATGGACTGGCCAAGCATGTCTCCAGACCTAAACCCTATTGAGCATCTGTGGGGCATCCTCAAATGGAAGGGGGAGGAGTGCAAGGTCTCTAACATCTACCAGCTCTGTGATGTCGTCATGGAGGAGTGGAAGAAAACTCCAGTGTCAAGCTGTGAAGCTCTGGTGAACTCCATGCCCAAGAGGGTTAAGGCAATGCTGGAAAATAAAGGTGTGCACACAAAATATTGACACTTTGGGCCCAATTTGGACATTTTCACTTCAGTTTTGCAGAAACACACTACAGTTCATTTAACATGGTTTCCTATGAATGTAGTTCACATCTGTATATTTTATGGAAAGGGCCAAGGACTTTTTTCTAGTCTTTGGTTCCATAGACTTCAATGGATCAAAAATGTGTATTGAAAAATACAAAATGCACGTCCAATATGCAAACTGCAACCTGCATAGGTGTGAACCAGGCCTTCGGGGTGTACTCACTTTTGTTGCCAGCGGTTTAGACAATAATGGCTGTGTGTTGAGTTATTTTGAGGGGACAGCAAATTTACACTGTTATACAAGCTGTACACTCACTACTTTACATTGTGCAAAGTGTAATTTCTTCAGTGGTGTCACATGAAAAGATATAATAGAATATTTACAAAATGTGAGGGGTGTACTCACTTTTGAGAGGTACTGTATGTATATATATTGTTTTTTGTTTGTTTGTTTTTTTACGGTAAGACTTATCATATTTCTCAACTCTGCACCCCACAAGTTTTCAGAAACATACCCTCCCTCTGCATAAACTATTGTATAGTAATAATAATTTCTCAGCACCAATATTTTGGCAATATAGGACATGGGTGATTAATCAAATGGGGAGGACGAGGGATTATCGCGGTGCCAGAGAAAGCAAAGATAAGAAGATAAGATAGCAAATGTAAAAATACAAAGATACTTTATTTCACAAAATTCAAACTTCGATACATACATCCTGTATCGAATTTTGAATTTTGTGAAATAAAGTATCTTTGTATTTTTACATTTGCTATCTTATCTTCTTATCTTTGCTTTCTCTGGCACCGCGATAATCCCTCGTCCTCCCCATTTGATTAATCACTAATGTATTTTGGGATGAGGTGCTGTATCCAAATTAACCTGTCTAGCCACACCCCCATTTTTCAATATAGGACATGGATTGATGATCCCAACATATTTGGGTACCTGCTGAGTTCTCTAGACATTTGTGCCAGACCTAATTCAAGGAATATGATGAATGGCTGTGCCCCTTTTTCTTCCACCAATCACTAGTGATTTCCAAGATAAAGCAGCTTGGAGATTTCCTCTGGTTCTCCTCCTCCCTTCTCTATAGCCACAGACTTGAAAACTTTGGCAATCTGACGTGCATATTTATGAAAAGATCTAATGCAAGAAATATCTTTTGGTGGTCAGATCATGCTGACCGCTTTAACTGACCGCAGATGTTTATAGGTGGATTAACCGCTTTCCCTCCCCATCACTTTGTCTTTTTTCCCATGGAGCTTTAAAGGAAAGGTCTAATAACATGAATACTCACAGTCATTAAGTATGGCTGCATTACATATGCAAATCAAGAAGTGGGTATGTATCTTGGAGCACTAATGTCTCATAGGATCATCTGCATCTTTTGAGTGGAGAGGACATGGCATCTTGTAGACTCAGCTAACAGGAGCTGAGATACTTCAGAGGCAAACATACAAGTGGCATCCTAGGCAGGGAATAAAAAGAAAGTGTTAGGTGTCAGCAGAAGCTCAGAGGGCATTTTATTTTCATAATGTAGCAGAAAAGTATGTATCTATTCCTAGTTATTCTATATCATATTGGCTTGCGATAGGCTCAGAGGAGCACAAGGAGCATAGGAAATTTGTTTCTTAAAAGCCTTCCCATGTTGTTTTGTATTTTCTTACATATCTCTGTATTATGTCATTTGTTTTGTTTTTTTCTAACAGAAAGAAAAAACAGAATATACAAAAAACAAAAACAAATGTGTACTGTATTATTTACTTTTTTATTTGACTTTTTTCATCATCTTTTTTTCTTCTGGTTAAAAAGTTACAAACAGAATACACAAAAATAATGAGAAAAACAAACCCATTGGGAGTAATTAAAAGCCCATTACACCCTTTATTACCAAAACACCATCTTACTTTTGCCTTCCCCATTGATGTATTTCAATAATAAATTTTACTGAAATGTCCTGAATTTTGCCAAGATTTCAGCAAACCAAAATCAGTCATTTTCAGCCTTCCCTAGCAGTTACCTTCAACTGAAATGGGATTAGGAACAACATAATGCAAATGTTTGCACTGAAAATTAAAAAGCTCTTTAAAATCTTAATTCGAATTTGGATATGTGCCTGTTTCAGATACAACTACAGTAGACCTTAGTGTATTTTAAAATAGAAAAAAACATTTACCACTAAATAACATTTTGTATTTGAATTGTCTTATGATTTTTTTCTACATTGCCAGGCAGAAATAATTATCTTCAGTCTGTGTTTTTCACATTCAGTGGTCCCACAAATCTTTCAATGACAACTGTTTTGTCATCCATTATATGTACAACAGTACATTTCACTTTAGCTACACAAATTGATGTCAGTGAAAATGAGGAACAGACTTTCGATTGGCAAATGCAGTTAACTTTTGACATCAGTCTGAGACAATTCTGAGATCGTTAGAATTCAGTGCAGTTGACCTGCATTTGACCTGCTTAAGGCTCCATTCACATCTAGGCATCCGGGATCACGAGTGGACTCGCCGTGTCATGTCTGGAGGAAACCAGGCACTGCTCATCACCTGGCCAATACCATCCCTACAGTGGAGCATGGTGGTGGCAGCATCATGCTATGGGGATGTTTTTCAGCAACAGGAACAGGGAGACTAGTTAGGATCGAGGGAAAGAGGAATGAAGCAATGTACAGATTAATGAAAACTTGCCCCAGAGCGCTCTGGACCTCAGACTGGGGCGAAGGTTCATCTTTCAACAGGACAATGACCCTAAGCACACAGCCAAGATAACACAGGAGTGGCTATGGGACAACTCTGTAAATGTCCTTGAGTGGCCCAGCCAGAGCCCAGACTTGAACCCGATTGAACATCTCTGGAGAGAACTGAAAATGGCTGTGCACTGACGCTCCCCATCCAACCTGATGGAGCTTGAGAGGTCCTGCAAAGAAGACTGGGAGAAACTGCCCAAAAATAAGTGTTCCAAGCTTGTAGCATCATACTCAAAAAGACTTGAGGCTGTAATGGGTGCTTCAAGAAACTATTTAGCAAAAGCTGTGAATACTTATGTACATGTAATTTTTTCGTTTTTTATTTTTAATAAATTTGCAAAACTTTCAAACAAACTTCTTTCATGTTCTCATTATGGGGTATTGTTTGTAGAATTTTGAGGAAAATAATGAATTCATTTTGGTATAAGGCTTTAACATAACAAAATGTGGAAAAAGTGAAGCGCTGTGAATATTTTCCGGATGCACTGTATACAAATTGAAAAGTCAGTTCACAGTAGTAGAAGAGGTAGTACATTCATCTCTCTGGTGGACTGTGTATCCACCCTTAGCTCCATCAGTCTCTTTGGCACATCCAGTAGTGTCAGTTGCCTGTGTTCCCAGCCCCATGCTGTGGTTCCTTGCTTCAACCCTCATATTATTGCGGTTTCCTATAGAGATGTAGGGGTCAGAGGATAGAAGCACAGTGAGGGACAGGGGACACAGGAATTCAACACTCTTAAAAGGTACAGAGTTGGAACTGAGAGAAGGTAGGAGACCTGGGCCATCAGGGAAGTGAGTATACTACCTCTTCTAATGCAGGAAGCTGGCATTTTAATTTGTTTAGAAACCTAACAGGGTCTTTTTACGTAGAGGTGACTATAACTTGCATAGACATAGATACAGTGGTAGCCATCTACAGATTCTCCATAGCAAAAAGCAAAGTAACATCATTACTCTTTTGGACCTGTGTTATTTCATTATGCAAGGAAATAAAATACATTATAAGTAAATAATAAACACTAATATAGTCTGCAATTTTGTTTCCCCAGCTTACAGTGCCAAAATTTGCAATAAAAGCAGCAAGACATATAAACTGTGTTGCTGGGTTGGACATAAAGAATACACAAAATAAAAAGTAATAGAAGGGCTACAGTATGTTTCTTTGAGAAAACAGAGCTTTATTTCCTCCATTTTCTCCAGTAAAGGTAAACATTTTATCTATTGTTCTTTATATTTCTAGATTTTCAAGTGCAGCTCTTTGTCTAACCCAAGTCTAGGCTTTATAGTTTAGCTCTTTGCCTATATTAGGTGTAGGCTTTTCCATGCAGCTCTTTGTGATCTTGTCTTTTGACAAAACTATCAGCGTTCAAAGGTATGGAAATGTACTGCAAGCACATAAAATACAAACAGAACAATACTAAATTACAATGTGGTGATGGTTATCATGTGAATGCTACTTCTACAAAGAAAAACTTCTGAGATGTATTTAATTACTGCATTTAATAAGGGTCATCTTGATATACCTTCACGCAACTTCAATTCATTAGTGACAAAAATATTACACAACATAAGGAACCATAAAAATGTCAAAAGCTCTGTGGTCTAAGATTACCTACACTTCCAGAAAAGCATTTTAATTTAAAGGGTGGTTTAAAGATATACTGATATAAGCAGCTGGATACGTCCATAGGTACAATTTGTAGTTAAAGTAATTTTGGATAGTGTTGGGAATGGTTAGGTCAGGCTTGTCCAAGAGATACAACAAAAAGTTAAAAGAAATCTTTACAAGGTGAAGAGAAATGTCCTCTTAGAGAGTAGTAGTTACTAGGGAGGAGCCGAACACCCCCCCCCCCCCCCCCGGTTCGGTTCGCAGCAGAACAAGCGAACAGGAAAAAAATTAGTTTGAACATGCGAACACCATTAAAGTCTATGGGACACGAATGTGAAAAATCAAAAGTGCTAATTTTAAAGGCTTATATGCAAGTCATTGCCATAAAAAGTGTTTGGGGACCAGGGTCCTGCCCCAGGGGACATGTATCAATGCAAAAAAAATTTTTAAAAACTGCAGTTTTTGTGGAAGCGGTGATTTTAATAATGGTTACAGTGAAACAATAAAAATGAAATATTCCTTTAAATATTGTGCCTGGGAGGTGTCCTTAGTATGCCTGTAAAGTAGCGCATCTTTCTTATGTTTATAACAGTGCCACAGCAAAATTACATTTCTAAAGGAAAAAATGTCATTTAAAACTGCTTGTGGCTGTAATGTATTGTTGGATCCCGGCAATATAGATAAAAATACCAAAAATACCAAAAAAAAAGGCATGCATGTTACCCTAAAATCCTTCAGGTCTGGTATGGATATTAAGGGAAACCCCACACCCAAATTTTAAAAAAAATAGCCTGGGGATTCCCCAGGCACTATATACTCTGAAAAGCAGTATATATACTATACAGCCTGCCCTATATACACTGCAGAAAATTGGGCCTTAGGTGTTGGTGGTACCAGTACACTGTAAGCCCTCACAGATACTCTTGTTGGGTGCAGAAATGGGCCCTGCTGTGAAATATTATTTCAAGAATTGTAATTAGATGCCCCTGTTAAACGGGGCAGAAAAATTGGACCTTGGGTGGTGGTGATGCCACAACACTGTAAGCCCTCCCAGATACTCTTGTTGGGCGCAGGAACGGACCCTGCTGTGCAATATTATATCAAGAATTGTAATTACATGCCCCTGTTAAACAGGTGTAGAAAAATTGAGCCTTTGGTGGTGGTGGGGGTGGTGCAACAACACTGTAACCCATCACAGATACTCTTGTTGGGCGCAGGAATGGGCCCTGCTGTGAAATATTAGTTTAAAAATTGTAATCACATGCCCCTGTTAAACAGGGACAGAAAAATTGGGCCTTGGGTGGTGGTGGTGGTGCCCTAAACCAAAAATATTGTTATAAGCTAGCATCTTTTAAATTGAGGAGGAATAAGATAGTCAGCATAGGCAGTCTTCAATGGATCCCACATCCATAGCAAATTCAATCAGTTACATCAGCATCAGGTGCTTGATAGCTGCTGATCCAAGACAGATTCATTTTTATGAATGTGAGCCTATCAACGGAGTCTATGGACAGGCGCCCTCTTTGATCCATTACAAACCCTCCAGCAGCACTGAATGTGCGTTTAGAAAGCACGCTGGATGCAGGACAGGCCAGTAGCTCAATTGCATATTGAGCAAGTTCTAGTCAGTGGACCATCCTCAAGACCCAGTAACCCAGGGGATATTCTGTTGGACGGGTCTCCAATTCTGCTCTTGCCCCTAGATATTCCTGCACCATTTAATGCAAATGCTGGCGATGGTTGCTTGAACCGATAAGACCTTGGCACTGAGGACTGAAAAATTGTTTAAAGGCATCGGTCAGCTGGCCACCTTCTCCACCGCTCTTCCTCTGACTGAACAAAGCCTCAGCAACATGTTGTCTAGCACCAGGAAATTGTAACCTCCCAGGGTCTGGAAATGCATTGCACAAACCTTTCTTCAAGGCCTCCTGAAGATGTTTCATCCTCTGCTCCCTCTGCAAAGGCAGTTCTGCAACCTTACCCTTGTAACATGGATCAAGAAGGGTTGCCAGCCAGTAATGATCCCTCTCCTTGATACCACAAATCCTAGGGTCCTTTCACAGGTTTTGCAGAATCAGGGAGGCCATGCAGCATAAGTTTGCAGAGTCATTCGATTCTGAGAACGCTGGGTCACTAAGGATCACATGATCGGTAACTACCTCCTCCCAGCCATGTACAACTCCTTGGGTTTCTGGGGACAGGAAACCATCCCTTGAAGACTGCTGCTGAGAGTTAACCTCTACATCCATGCTGACACAATCCTCCTCCTCCTTCTCCTTTGTGTGTTTAGCAGGCCTGCAGGAATGCTATCTGGATAAAGACGGCCTTGAGAGGTAAGGAAGTCCTCCTCTTCCTCCTGCTGTTCTGCCTCAAGTGCCCGGTCCATGATTCCATGAAGCGTGTGCTCCAACAGGAAGACTAGAGGGACAGTGTCACTGATGCATGCATTGTCACTGCTCACTATCCTTGTGGCCTCCTCACATGGTGACAGGACAGTGCACGCATCCTTGATCAGTAGCCACTGGCGTGGCGAAAAAAAGCCAAGCTCCCCTGACCCTGTCCTAATAATCGCACAGGTACTCATTTATGGCTCTCTGCTGTGTGTGCTGCTGCTGCAGCATTGCCAACGTTGAGTTCCACCTGCGCATACAACTATTCCTGGCTAAAGCTGGCATGGCGTCAACCACCTTTGATCTCTGCCCAGTGTGGCTCCTGTCACCTAGGCAGACCAACTCAAGCGTAGCCCCTTGAATGCTTACAGAGCACCGCTGGCTCAGGGGACAAATCTGCAGAAGTGGTCATAGAGGAAGAAGGAAAGGATGAGGTGGAGAGAGTTGTGGCACAATCACCACTAGCATTTTGGAAGTGTGGTGGCAGAACAAGCTCCAACACCCTCCAACCCTGTCCTGCATCCTTTCCAGCTGCCAGCAGTTACCCAGTGCACCGTGAAGGAAAGGTAACATCCCTGCCCATGCTTGCTGGACCACGAGTCAGTATGAACCTTACTGCTGACCGCCCTGTCCAACATGGCCAAAACATTTCCTTCCACATGACAGTAGAGAGCCAGAATGGCTCTCGCCACGCTTGATCCACTTCAGACATAGGTTGCAAACAGCAATGGTGTGATCTGCACATCACACATGTCAAAAAAGGCCCACACCAAGGAACTTTTAAAAGTCAGTGGGGAGTCAGCAGTGCCCTGCACCTGCGGAGCTCTGCGGTGTGATGCAATAGGGTGGCTTCCCTTTAGCTACCCCCTAGAGGACATCCTGTCTTGTTGGAGTTGTGCCTCCTCCTCCTCCTCTCTTCTCTCAGGCACCCAAGCACAGTCAGTGAACTCATCATCCCCTCCCTGCTTGTCCCTGGAGCAATCGTGGCAGTATGCTGCAGCTGGGGGAGCATGACTGCCAGTTATTTGTCCTTCTTGGGCTGTTACTCCCTTCCTCAACCTGGGAACCAACATCGGAGCCTTCAAATCGCTGCGCATCCTCCAGCACCATGTACCCGACACTGTGGTCGAATAATTCTGGGCACTCCTCTGTGCATGATGGTGGGGCTACGGAAGGAGTGACTGTGGATAAGGAGCAGGTGGAATAGGCCACTTTGGCAGCTGCGTTGGAAGGCAAACTACACTGTATTAGAAACTGTACTACGGCTGCACTGTATTGTGTACTGTGTACACCACCAGAAGTGTAGTAGAAACTGTACATACTGTATTAGATACTGTGTACACCGCCTGCACTGTACAATGGTTGCACAGTGGTGTAGTGGTTATCACTTTCACCTAGCAGCAATAGGGTCGTTGGTTCAAATCCCGACCATGACACTACCTGCCTGGAGTTTGCATGTTCTCCCTGTGCCTGCGTGGGTTTCCTCCGGGTACTCCGGTTTCCTCCCACACTCCAAAAACATGCTGGTAGGTTAATTAGATCCTGTCGAAAAAATTGACCAAATATGTGTATGTTGTATGTGTTTGTAAGCACGTCAGGACCTCATGGGGCAAGAACCGCGCTATACCGCAGGTGGACACCGGCGGCAAAAAGCGTCCTGAGGCAATTCAGTTCACATAGGTAGCGCTATACAAGTCATTCATTCATGCACTGTATTGTATACTGTGTACACCACCAGAAGTGTAGTAGAAACTGAACACACTGTATTAGATACTGTGTACACGGCCTGCACTGTATTAGAAACTGTACTACCTGCTGCACTGTACTGTGTACACCACCAGAAGTGTAGGAAAAACTGTACACACTGTATTAGATACTGTGTACACTGCCTGCACTGTATTAGAAACTGTACTACAGCTGCACTGTATTGTGTACACCACCAGAAGTGTAGTAGAAACTGTACACACTGTATTAGATACTGTGTACACCTCCTGAAGTGTATTAGAAACAGTACATAACAGAATGCACTGTAGATATGGGCTACATTGGATGCAGAGTGTGTGTATATATATATATATATATTTATATATATATATATATACACACACACAGTATCTCACAAAAGTGAGTACACCCCTTACATTTTTGTAAATAAAAAATATTTTATTCTGTCTTTTCATGTGACAACACTGAAGAAATTACACTTTGCTACAATATAAAGTAGTGAGTGTACAGCTTGTAAAACAGTGTAAATTTGCTGTCCCCTCAAAATAACTCAACATACAGCCATTAATGTCTAAACTGCTGGCAACAAAAGTAAGCACACTTGGGCACACAATGTCCAAATTGGGCCCAAAATGTCAATATTTTGTGTGGCCACCATTATTTTCTAGCACTGCCTTAAGCACTTGAGCATGGAGCTCACCAGAGCTTCACAGGTTGCCACTGGAGTCCTCTTTCACTCCTCCATGATGACATCATGACCCGAACATCGAGCTGATCCCTAGTTGTTACCAGAGCAGGTGTCTGTTGGAAGATTTCCTCTCTACTCCTGTTCTGGTGACAACTGAAACATTTTCAATTCACCTCAGTCTTGCCTTATCTTCTGTCCTGCTGTCAAAGGTCACAAGAACAAATAGTGACAGTGAATCTCCATCAGTGGAAACATAGATAGCAAACACACAACTACAAAAAAAATAGCTTTGGGTATACTTTTATGGTCATATTTTGAATGCTTAGTGTAGTCTGAGGACCTGCGTAAGCAGCCAGATATTTCCTAGAGTTGTAGATCTACACACCCAAGTATAATAACACGATTACCCATGTGTGCTTAACTTTTACCATTACACAGTTTTCTAGGATTAGTTATAAATGTCCATTATAAAGAAACTATGGAGATCATTTTCTAATGGAGTAGGAATTAGCCTTGTGCCCCACAAATACAAAATTTAGGTCCAACTAGACCGCTGTGAGTGCAGACAGGGACAGGGAGCTCGCCCTAGCTTCCAGCTGTAGCAATGTCAAAGGAAAAGATCTATAATCAGCAAGGCCACGCTTCCAACACATGTTGCTCTGCCCCATGGAGCTTAATCATAGGGAACATGTGTGCTTAACTTTTACACAGTTTTCTAGGATTAGTTGTAAATGTCCATTATAAAGAAACTACGGAGATAATTTTCTAATGGAGTAGGAATTGCCCTTGCTATGCAGACCCCTGGGACAGGAATCATTCATTATAGTTAAAGTATATCTAAACCCAAGAGCAAAAATGTAATATATTGTCACCCCAGGACAGGCTACAGGACACCTCCCCTCTCTTCAACTCCTTACTTTAGGTGAGATGTTTTGGAGATCACAGAGATAGCTGGGAACAATGCTAACTGACAAGAGTGCAGCACACGCAGAGAGCACAATAAGTTATCAACTCACTTTCTGGCAGGATCAACAAGTATTTCTTGTACATGTCAAACAGATATAACAAAATGTTTTCAATGGCCTACTTTATCATTTATTATATTTACAGGAACCAAAAAATAGGTTCGCTGATACAGTGGTATTAAACCATAAAGCAAATATTATTATTCTTTAATTGCAGTTTATGACCAATTCCTAGATTTGGTGTATGCATTTTCTTTTCTTTTTTATGCCCCGTACACATGATCGGATTTTCCGACAACAAATGTTGAATGTGAGCTTGTTGGCGGAAAGTCCGACCGTGTGTATGCTCCATCGAACATTTGTTGTCAGACTTTCCACCAACAAATGTTGGCTAGCAGGTTCTCAAATTTTCCGCCAACAAATGTTTGTTGTCGGACTTTCCGATTGTGAGTACACAAGTCCGTCGGACAAAAGTCCACACATGCTCGGAATCAAGTACGAGCCGGAAGCATAACTAGCATTATGGAGATATCACGTACGCCTTGTACGTCACTACGTTCGTAATTGTTGGCCAACATTTTTGTGACCGTGTGCATGCAAGACAGGTTGGAGCCAACATCCTTCGAACAAAAATCCACGGTTTTGTTGTCGGAAAGTCTGATTGTGTGTACGGGGCATAATACAGGAGATGTGTTACTGTCCAGATCACCAGGTGGAAAAAGAAGGATAAAAGCCTAAAAAAGAAATCTAATGCAACCACAACATCTAATGATTGGTAATATATTAAACTTTGGTTTTGGGTTTAATACCGCTTTAAAGTGATTGTAAAGTCTATTTTTTTTTTTAATGACAAACACGTTATACTTACCGTCTCAGTTGGTTTTGCACAGAGCAGCTCCAATCCTACCTTTCTGGGGTCCCTCTTCAGTGCTCCTGGCCCCTCCCTCCTGTCGTGTGCCCCCACAGCAAGCAGCTTGCTATGAGGGCACCTGAGCCGAGTCATAGCTCCCTGGGTCCATTCAGATATGGAGCCCCGCCCCCACCACCTCTCTTTTCTGTTTGACTGTCTTTGATTGACAGCTGCGGGAGCCAAAGGCGCTGCTGCTGTGTCTCAGCCAATCAGGAGGAGAGTCCTGGACGGCTAAGACACTTGTGGAAATTGCGGGAAAGAGATGGGGCTCGGGTAAGTATTAGGGGGTGCTGGGGAGGATGCTACACACAGAAGGTTTTTTATCTTAATGCATAGAATGCATTAAGATAAAAAAACCTTCTGCCTTTACAATTCCTCCTTAAGGTTTATAATCACTTCAAATTTTACTACTATTAGAATGTAAGCTCTTATAAGCAGGGCCCTCTTAACCTTCTTAAATTTTATTGTAACTTTACTGTCTCCCTTTATATAGAAAAGCCTGGAGCAACAGCATGCAATGATGTATGCAAAGGGCGCACATGACAGTGGTAGCAGTGTAAGGGTTAAAGTAATTTGTGAGTGTAGAGCCGAGGGGGAGGGAGGATCAGGGGTGGGACTAGTTAAAAAGGAGTTCCCGCGCTGGGAGGGACAACAGAAAGATTAGGAAAGTTCCCGCCCACCCTCCCTAATAATTAGAAAAATGTTAGCGTGGAAGGGTATGGTGTTTTTTCTTTTGTTCGCAGGTGAAAAGGAGAAGATGTCGTGGCAGTGGCGGGCGTTGGTCTGGGCAAAGGAAGGAAGATGGCAAAAAGTAAGAGTGGGGATCCAACGCTGATATGGGTCCGGAGGTTTTTTGGTTCCCGGTTAACGGAGGTTAGCCGGGAAGTGATAATGGGGCACTGCGGTCACGGCAGTCTCTGAGCCAGCTTGTCGGCTTGAGGCCTATTGGAGATTTTGGATTAGGGCTGCAGTGCTATAGTTGTTATCGCCATCAGTTTGTTTTTGCTAAGCGATTGCTCAGACCAACGCTCTTTTGGATAACAGGTTGTATAACAGATGTTTTTTGGTTATTGTTTTTTCGATGACAGAATTTATTATTTTATATTTTATATTTTGATATGTTAAAATAAAGTAGGCTGCTACGGCCTTTTTTATTACTCCAAAAGCTGGTGTGGTCTTATTTATTTGGAGTAAGAGTATAAGGGTTGGTATAGTTAATATACATCTGTTATCCAATAGTCATGTAAAGTGCTTGCGCAAACTGTTGCCGCTATATACATCCTGCAAAATAATAATAATAAATAAACCCATGCTAAGAAAAATATGTAGGCTGCCATTGCAAGTTCTTTCTTCTGAAAATGCTGCCTGTCAGGCTTTTATGAAGCTGCTTCCACTTTAATACTTTCTGGGTCAATTCCACAGAACATATATAAAAGTTGAGAAATACTGGATTTGTTCTGATGTTTATTTGACGCATTATTGTTTTGAGTCAGCTTGACATGGCCAAGCAACTAGCATTGTCAGTAGAAGCCCATGTTTTCATCTCATGCAAGATGTACTTTAAGAGAAATTGGAAATATATCTTGGAATTAACAAAAAAATGTATCTTGAATAAAATAATGAGATACTCCTTTGCTAGACCATTCTATACATTTCTTTATTGCTATTGTTCATTTTAAAATATAGTGTTGGGCTTTATCAGAATAAATAATATAATAGAATAAATAAAATAGTATAGTAAAACTGACAACACTAGCATAGAAAACACTGTAAAATTATTTTTATTGTTTATCAAATTTAATACCAAAGAGAAAAGTGAAAATATTTTTTTCAATACTATTTCTTGCCAGTGCTGACACAGACATGCACTGATGAGAGTGATGGGTGATGTTTTATGCAAGAATAGACCATGGCTTATAATTCAAGCTCTTTGTCATTTTGATCAAGCCTTTTATATCACTGGATAAAATGGTACTTCAGGCTCATTTGGGAAAGAATCTGTTAAATTCAAAAATGATTTGTCTCCATATATTTTATCCCACCCCCCAGCACCCTTTCTTAACTGCAAGCCTTATTTCTGCAGCTGCCTGTGATACAGAGTCTGCATGAAACGTCTGTCCTATTGTCTGCTTAGTCTGGCATGGTGCCCAGTCCACACATCATAGGTCCCCTGGCATGCTGCAAACTGACATTTCTTGATATTCTACCATTGTTCTCTATCCCAGCTCACAGACGCTAGGGACAGAATGAAAAGCCTACTCACAGCACAAAGGGTTTATTGGGGTCTGGATGCATATAAACAGTACTGGCTAACAATGTAACTAATTAAGAAGGCTCCCAATCAGATGGAAGGGGGGTCTTCAATTGCCAGCAGAGGATTAGGTACATTAGGAAATAGGATAGAAAAAAAAAAAAACATGGAACAATATGTTCAATGTCAATATATTGGGGTTGTAAAAACAAGAGAGAGACACAAAATAAAACATTTAAAATAAAGTATTTGAAATTCAGCCTTCCTTTAATATGGCTTTGATTTGGGCAATACTAAATATCTTTGTGACTGTTTATGCAGAAACAAAGGGTTATCCTATGATGGCAATATCAAATATACTATAAACTTGTTATACCTTAAATAGACAACATTTTTTAAAAAGGATTGTGCAATGTTCAGTGATACACTGCATCCAATCAGCAATAGTTTTTACTGCTTTGAATGCTCTATGCTGTTGAAAGATGGAATATGATTGGTTGCTATTGCTATTTTACATATCAAAATTCTCTTTGCACTGTCTTTACGATGCCTGTTCTAGATTCTAAAAAAGAAAAAAAATAAAGGATCGTAAGAAGTAATACACTGTTAGAAGGAATGAATTAAGTGCTGAGCTTGCCTGCTTGAGATGCAGTTGACAAAAGATGCCAAAACCATGTAGTATGAGCCTCCACACAGATTTCATCTGAGTTTCCCATTCATACATATATCAATATTTGACAAATGTCTGAGCAACCCAATTTATAGACCTTTCCTACATGAAGTTTATGGAAATGGGACTAGATTCACAGAGCCATGTCCCAGCTTAGGATGTAAGAGGCAGGAAAGGCAATATTGGAAAGCAAAAGGCAACCTGAAATAAGATCTCTAGTTATTATAAGAGGTACTGTAGGAATGAGACAGACTGGGTGGGCCAAACTGTTTTTATCTGCTGCCACATGCTATATTTCTCAACAGCTCTAGACTAATCAGGAGCGTCTTCCCCCACCCCTTCAAAATGCTTTTAGTTGTCAGAATAAATTAGAGCAGAGAGAGAGAGAGAGCAAGGAAACAAAAAAAACAAAAAAAACCCACATGCTTAATTAAAAAAAAAAAACCCCGCTTACCAGTGCTAATTAATTAGCATGAAATTACCTCCCTCGGATATGATAGCATCTGAAGGAAATTTTCGCCGCTTCGTACGCCTGATACCAAAAGCGTCTCATCTGATATTTGCATCAGTCTAGTCCTTCGTTGGAAGCTTTAATATCGTTTGAAAATTTTGTTTTCCCCCTCGTTTGGTCGCTGTGTAAAAATTCCGGGATGCAGAAGCAAACGAGAGGATTGGCAGCTCCAGTGTGTTCTGCTTCCGGTGCGAAGAGAGATGGTAAGCGCATCAGGAGTTTGAAGAGTGATGTGGATGCATGGGAAATCGGGTCATGTTAGGAAAGGGAGGAGGGGGAGACAGAATATTAGGAGGGAAGTGAGAAAGACCCACCCCAGAATGAAGAACTTTCTGCTTTAGCCTAATTCGATATTAGAGTTATTTTTGGTTCCATGAACTGCACATACAGTTATTTCCAATTTAGACATAACCAATAAACAAATACATATTTTGTTCATATTTTTAGGCTTAACTAGGATCTACAGTGGAGTACAAGGAAAAAGTTATTTTTATAGAATTGTGTGTGACAGGTCCTAATTAGATTTATTAAATTGGACCTATCAATGACAATTCTGCATGAATAAATTCCTTGGATGTCACCATATATAGCAACAATATATTAAAAAACTCCACCATTTATCATTAAAAGAGGTCCTTTAATTCCAGTCAAGTGACTTTGCCTAGGCTGAAATGATGTCATCTGTCTGTTGCAAACAGATGGAAGCATTTCCTCATTCTCCTCACCCCCAGTGATCAGACTACTACATTGCAACTTTGTGCCAGGTCAAAAGATAATAGGCTGCAGCAGGGGATTATTTGTGTAAGACAATTATGAACACACCCAAGAACTGCAAGAACCAGACTTTACATTAGTATGTCATCTATGAGCAAGCATCTCAATTCAGGAAGCAGAAAGTGATCCTGGATGATGCGTGAACAAAGATGGCTCCATTCTTCTAGCAGGCAAAGGAAGAGGACTGCATTGCCAAGGGGAGTGCAAGCATTCCCACTGGAAGATTTCCTATATATTCTTGTTCCAGGGACAACCATAACATTTAGATTTTTCTATCACTTTCAGTCCCAGTAACTAATGGTCAGCAGGACAAATAGAGAAATTAACCCTCCGCAACAGGGGGCACAGACAGCAATAAGGACCTGATGGGGGATCTTACTCACTCATACTGTAGAAAAAATGTTGGCTTTGAGTACTTTTAACTTATTTATGTATCTGTATCATGTTTGTGCAGAACAGAGAACATTAAACCATTGATATATGTCCGTGCCCAAAGGAGCTTACAATCTAATTGTTCCACCGAAGCCTTTCACTCATTATCCTTGCATATCCTGGATATACTCTGTTTTTACCTTTTTTTGTCCATTTAAAACTTTATTACTATTTTCCCGAGCTTATTTATATTCAACAAACTATTAGATAATCACCTGAATGACTGCAGCATACAGGGATATATAATGTAATACTGACACATAATCACACACATAGGTTGGACTTGATGGACTTGTGTCTTTTTTCAACCTCACCTACTATGTAACTATGTAACTATCTAACATTTGTGTTGCAGCAGGTGTTAAATTTAAATAATCTTTTCTGTTACCTCTCATAATTTAGATCCATCTTTTTCTTCACCTTCTCTTTCCCCCTCCTCCCCTCTATACTTTCCATTATTGCTGTAATACCTTTACCCTTCCTTTATTTTAAAAACTGCATAAAACCCTTGGGATTTACCAGAGCAATCAAGATTCCTCATATTGTTCCTTGCAATAGTTCTACACTTATGTTGTCTTGTAACAGATGTAATTAATGTTGCCTACAAGGAGTTTGTACTTCACTTATCCGCTTTATACTGTATTAACTGCCAAGCTCAGCTCTACAAAAGTTTTAACATTCCAATAGTTTAAAAATAAAGAATTATTTAAAAAAAAAACACAAATGTACATTTGCTATGCTTTTAATAACATTCCTGAAACTGCACCCATCCATAAAAAAAGAAAAAATAGTGCCAGATTGTCTTGCCATTGACCTGAATTGGATATTGCTCCAGCAATATGGATTTGGGGACGTTATTGTGTAGGCAGATAGCCCAGCACAAGATTTTCGCAAGCCGTTCAAGAAGATACATACAAACCTACAGTGGAAATTTGTTTTATTGAAGATGCTAGGAAGGGAGACTGGGGGGTGGTGGAGAAAAGGTGAACTTGTACCTTAACATTCACACAGAAAGTGAATGTTAGCTAGATCAAGATTTAAATGAATCCTTATCTGTTATATGTGTCTGTTGTGCTGTTTTAGCTGGTCTTTTCTTACAAACTATGTTTTTATCGTTGCATCGTTTGTCAGGGTTTTTTTTTGGTCCCTGTATCTTGTTGGGGAGATCTACCCCAAGTAGAAGAACATTACATTTATGATTTTTTTGTAGGTGGTGGGCCTTTTAACGGTTATTCCCATGGGTATATTACACAGTACTACAGTAACAGATATTCCCATGAGTATATCACAAAAATACATATCAGTATTTAAAAAAGTTTTTTTATTATTATTTGTACATATAATATAGCTTATCAAAACACAAGGGCAACAAATAAGCCCACAAAGATAAAAACATTTACATGTAACAGACATATTGTAACACATGTCATACGGAAACTGACAACATGTTTCGCGGTGCAAACCGCTTCTTCAAGGCTTTATTATCTGTGTCTGTCTCAAAGTATCTAGTATTTACATAAACAAAAACAAAATTATTGACTATACAGAATTTCATACATTTAATATAATACATATACAGGTGTATATTCAAAAGAACTGTCTCCTGGCAGGAATGGGGGGGGGGGGATGTTAAATAGAATTTTGATATATGTTAGTATACCTTAAAAATCTGCATTCGATGTGTTCAAGCTAAGGGGAGAATATCATTGACACTGTATGCCGCCCTTAGTCACAATGAGAAGGCTGTGGTTCTTGTATCACTGATATTTAATGTACATATCAAGTTCTTACACCAACACTTACATCAACACCGTAGAACTAAATAAAGAGAACAAATATGCAGGACATATAAAGTCTCACATGCTTTTATCCTTTATCAAATCAATAGGGATGGAAGTACGCGTTATATATAATCTTTTACTAGTTTATTCTTACTAAATAGCAATAGTGTAGATGTATACTTTTTATACCAATTTTTTTCTCCTATGTGTCGATATGGGAGAGGTTTACAAGAGTGTAGTAAGGTATTACTATTTAGTCCCTCCCTGGGTGTCTTGTGGTCTTGTTGTGGAGGTCTGTGAGTGCTGTGGATGGTTGATTCCGGCTGGTTTGCTTCACAGTTCCGGAAGCTGCGAGGAACAACGGATGTCGTCCCTTTTCCCCCTCACCGCCTCTTTGGGACGTGGGGATTTGGGCTGCGTTCTACTGTGCGTCGATGTCACGCCCCCCCGCATCCTGCGCATGACGTCAGTGCGCCGGCGCTGAGTTTTTCCATCGGCGTCTCCTATGGGGAGTTTTGGCGCCATGCGCTTGGCGGACTTGTCCGCTCGGGTGATTGCATCTCCCCTCTCATCGGGCACCTGTGTGACATTGGTGGTTACCCAGCACCTGTCCACTGAGTATATATTCTCCCCTCATTGTGTTCTGACACTCCGTTGGGTTAGCTGTGTGGACACTATGCACTATTGAGTCTAGCACTCTGATTTAGACATCAAGGTAACAGTATGTTTTTTCTCTTCCTGGCTTTTCACACTTTGGACTTCTACTGTGATTGTTCCTTTCTGGGCTACTAGTATGGCTCCCTCACTACGTGTTAATATTTTTTATGCACACCTGAGGTCCTATTTTCTCTACTTCATCCTTTCTTGCTGATTTCACCTCTGATCACTGTCTGGTACCATCTATGGTTCACCCCACATATCTATTAAGCATATTACATTGTGATTTGTGGTGATGTCATTTGTATCACCCTTATTCATGGGATATCACACTCCTTGGAATATCTATTCCCTGTTTGGGTTGTCATCCTTGTGCTCTGAGTTTACCGCCTCAGCTCCTGTGACTGCTGATTACTCTGGCTGGCCTCCAGTCCTCACTGCTTAACATCTAGACTCCTACTTGATCCCTAGCTGGGTTGAGTTCTTTTCCACTAACCTCCTTCTATATTCCCCCTCCCATGCTGAGACATAGTGTTTACCTTCAATTTATAGTATTTACATCTTTAGATACCCACATCGCATCCGCTCTTGATGAGTGGAGATATTCCACAAAACGCTTTGAGCAATTGGATGCTATTCACGTTGTTACTATCTAGGAATAATTTACAATCTTACTGTACTATGTTGACGTTATGTATATGTTTTATATTCTTGTCATTCATATGGAACAAAAGAATCTGGCAATACTATGCATTATTATTTTATTATGCTATTATACTTGTATGTATTACTGTATTTAATAAATATTTGATCTCTATATAAAATTACCGTATTTATCGGCGTATAACACACACCGGTGTACAACACGCACCCCAAGTTTAGGAGGGAAGTTTAAGGGAAAAAACTTACATTTAAATGCCCATCATTGCAGCCTTCTCAGTGCAGCCTTGCCCCAGTGCAGCCATGTCAGTGCAGACATGTCAGTGCAGCCTTGTCAGTGCAGCCTTGTCAGTGCAGCCTTCCCCAGTGTCCATTGCAGCCTTGCCCCAGTGCAGCCTTGCCCCAGTGCAGCCTTAACCCAGTGCAGCCTTGCAGCTCGCAGTTTGAAAATCCTGTGATCCCCTGCGACCCTGAGCTTCAAAATCGCTGACCGCGATTTGAAAATGGCGCCGCCGGCGCCGAAATACACAGAGCCGGTCCTCGGCTCTTCTCAGCTGCTCTCGTTCACTTTCGGCTCCACTCGTAGTCCCGCCCGGGATGGGCGTGACTGTGAGCGGAGCTATCCGAACCTAGCCGAGTAAACTTGGCTAGGTTTGGGCGGCGCTCAAGTGAAGCCGAAAGTGGCCGAGAAGAGCCGAGGACTGGCTCTGTGTATTTCGGCACCGGCGGCGCCATTTTCAAATCGTTTCCAATGACTACAATAGTTGTGGATGCTTGGAACCACCTTCAAGCAGAGATAATGAGTCCATAAACAGTAAGTACAGTCAAAAATGCACAGACACACCCACATATCTGTACTCTGACAAACAAAAAGTTATAGGAAAACTTGGTGGGTTTGTAAGTACTTCAAGTCTAAGAAGACAACATGTAGACATAAAACCTTCATAAATGTTAACAGGACATGAGTCAATTTGGAAGGAAAAACAAAACACAACACATACCTAATCCATAAGATGCCATAAGTTGCAAAATATTGTATTATCATTTACTTTCCCAGTTTCAGAGTGAATGAAACTTCACTCCAAGCCCCAGGAAAGGAACAAAAAACCCAAAACAAAATGCCTACAGTTTCTCAGAGTTATATGGATCGAGATCTCATATCTGTGCACAGGTTCATTTATTTGAGGATAAACTTGTAAAAAAAAATAAAAGGTATACCGTATATACTCGAGTATAAGTCGTTCCGAGTATAAGTCGAGGCCCTAATTTACTACAAAAAAAATGGGAAAAACTTATTGACCCGAGTATAAGATGAGGGTGAGAAATGCACAGCTACTGTAAGTGGAAAAGAGGGTCAACAATGCCCATTTGCAGCATCACTGTGCCCATTTGCATGCCTCACTGTGCCTATTTGCAGCCATAGGTCCCCTGAACTTCAAACTCGGTAGTTAAGGGTTCCTAGATGCCCCCTAGCTGCAGCCAAAATTTGGGGTCTCTGAACCCAAAGGGTCCTGAAATGACATTGCTGCAGATGGACACAGTTGACCGAATTTGGGGCCCCGTATCTCTGGGGCACTTAGTGCTAAGAACCCCAAATTTGGTATGCAAACCCAGTGGAACTAGCACCATAAAAATTCCAAAGCTGGTGTTTCTAGCACCAGGTGGCCCCGAGATACAAGGCCCCAAAAATCAGTTCAGAAAATGACAAGCACTTTTCTGCAGCTGAGAATGACATTTTCTGAACCGGGTTTGGGGCCCCGTATCTCAGGGCCACTTGGTGCTAGGAACCCCAGCTTTGGATTATGGAATCAGTTCCACTGGGTTTGCACACCAAATTTGGGGTTCCTAGCACCAAGTAGCCCTGAGATACGGTGCCCCAAAGTCGGTTCGGAAAATGAAATTTTTTGCTGCAGAAAAGTGCTTGACTCAAGTATAAGTGGAGGGGGGCACTTTCAGCACAAAAAAATGTGCTGAAAAATTTGACTTATACTTGAGTATATACGGTAAATGTAAACTGGTACTAGTACTGAGTTCATTACAAAAAAATAAAAGCACGTGTGGTTAATGTGATCACATTTCTTATTGATGGCCATCCAACAATGGTGTGTACACACCCCTTAAAAAAAAATCTTTGTTTACACATAGACAGTTCATGCACATCCATTACATCACTCAGACACCCACATTTATTTAGATTGAATCCCATACATTCTGGATAGAGAGACCTTTGGCAATTGCAAATTAATTGCTAGGCGTTTCTGGCCACTGGGAGAAAACAAAAGAAAGAAAAAAAAAAACAATGGAATATTATACTTTACCTTCTGTTAGGCATGTGTATTTATGCATATGTACAGCTATCTACATACAGCTGCTTTATATGTAAATATACTTTCAGGAACTCACTTAACCTGAAAAAAATATAACTTGTAGACAAAAGCTATTACTCTATCCCCCTATTTTTCTTTAACCTATTTAAAGCAAACAATACAACATTCTTACGTGCACATTGGTAAATGGTTAATGACATTCCCACTTTGATCTAGTGAAACTAAAATGCCATAGACCTCTAAAACATAACTTATATCTTGTATTTCATTCCCAGTTTCAGTGTACTGACTAGGTTCCCGATGGGCAAGTTATTCCCTCCATTTTTCCAATTCAAGGATTCAATAACGTTTCTTTTAAAGGATTGGAATTCTTTCACAAACTTATTCCGTTCCTGTTTCATTTGCCTAATCTCATACTGTAAAGCCTCATTCTCGGCCTTAATAGTTGAGGAAGGGATGTATGATCTCGTATTTTCATATTTATTACTCCTAGGCCCTTCACCCCACCATGGTGAGTGCACTTCCACGTCACGCCTCTTTGTTGTATATTGATTCTGTTTTTAATATTCATTTTACACACTAAAATGAATTGTTCTCAGATATTAGCTTCAGTAACTAGACTTCCACAGTTTGGTATTTTAACAGAAAACATTGAGAATATTACTGATTGTAAATTCCCACAGCAAAAAACAAACAAACAACTCTCTTGTAGATCAGTTTCAATGTCCTACACACAAATACTATGCCTTTAGTGGACACACCATTTAAATAAAAAACAAAAACCTGTCCTGTTGAACCTTTTCAACAAAACAACCAAGACCACACTCTTTCAGTGTCTTTCTAATAAAACACATACCGCATATACTCGAGCATAAGTCCAATTTTTCAGCACATTTTTTTGTGCTGAAAGTGCCCCCCTTGACTTATACTCGAGTCAAGCACTTTTCTGCAGCAAAAAATTTCATTTTCCGAACCGACTTTGGGGCCCTGTATCTCAATTGGGGCCCCAAAATTGGTTCGGAAAATGTCATTCTCTGCTGCAGAAAAGTGCTTGACATTTTCTGAACCGACTTTGGGGCCCTGTATCTCAGGGCCACTTTAAGCTAGGAACCCCAAATGTGGTGTGCAAACCCAGTGGAACTGATTCCATAATCCAAAGCTAGGGTTCGTAGGACCAAGTGGCTCTAAGAAACGGGGCCCCAAATCCAGTTCGGAAAATGTCATTCTCTGCTGCAAAAAAGTGCTTGACATTTTCTGAACTGATTTTTGGGGCCCTGTATCTCGGGGATACTTGGTGCTAGAAACCCCAGCTTTGGATATTTTATGGTTCTAGTTCCACTGAGTTTGCACACCAAATGTGGGGTTCCTAGCACTAAGTGGCCCCGAGATACGGGGCCCCAAATTCGGTCAACTGTGTCCATCTGCAGCAATGTCATTTCGGGACCATTTGTTCAGAGACCCCAAATTTTGGCTGCAGCTAGGGGGCATCTAGGAACCCTTAACAACTGAGTTTGAAGTTCAGGGGACCTATGGCTGCAAATGGGCACAGTGAGGCATGCAAATGGGCACAGTGAGGCTGCAAATGGGCATTGTTGACCCTCTTTTCCACTTACAGTAGCTGTACATTTCTCACCCTCGTCTTATACTCGGGTCACTAAGTTTTTCCCATTTTTTTGTGGTAAATTAGGGCCTCGACTTATACTCGGAACGACTTATACTCGAGTATATACGGTATGTACTCACCATACAGCACACTCAAACAATGGTTAGTGAGAGAACTGAAACTTGGTAAGCTCAAAAGAAACAAATAAATAAAAACAACATTTTTCCCACTAAGTACTCCCCCCCCATTACATTGACCGGTTATAATGGTACTTCCAATGTACTTTTTCAACTATAATTACGGGATATTTAAAAAAAACAATATGTGGTGTATCCTCTTTCCTTATGCCTTGTACACACGACCGGTTTTCCCGTCGGAATAAACTTTTTTTCCAATGGAGTTCCAACGGAATTCCGCTCAAGCTGTCTTGCATACCCACGGTCACACCAAATTCTGATCGTCCAGAACGCGGTGACGTACAACACATACGACAGGACTAGAAAACCGAATTTCAATAGCCAGTAGCCAATAGCTTCCATCTCGTACTTGCTTCAGAGCATGCGTTGTTTTTTGTACTAAAAAAATGAATAAAAACCAAGCGCTGATGTGGAAAGATATGTGTGATATAAATAAATTGTGCTTAAAAATATATATATACCAATATAGTTAGTGCTATGAAAAAATCAGTAAATTAAAGCTGCTATCAATATAGGGTGATCAGATAACCAAACAAATAGTACTAAGTATATAAGTACTTGAAAGGATCCTTGAAAAAGTCACGTGTCAGTGATGTAACGCGTGGGAGGAGCTTAGGACGTTCAGTGCTGCAATACACCTGAAGGTTAACAGCAGCTGTTTCTCTATGGGAAACCTCGTCCACAGCGGCTGACTGCAATCTGCTTATTTGAATGCTTCTAATAGACCGGGAGTTTGTGAGTGTATCTTTTGTCCCTGTTTTGCTTATGTACTATCTAGTAAGTTCACTGCACAATGATCTATTTTTCTATTTTTTCTTTGCTTGCTTTGCATAAAACCTTTATCCTGAGAGCCGAATCACCAGCAGTGTAAATGCTGAAGTGGGATACAAGAAAAACTAAATATCCTGATACAAACGATCTAACCCAGTGAGTCAATCAATCTGGATTAAGGGAAGGAACTGTTTAATTATTTTTACTTTCTCCCACTATTTATCTCTGCCTGGACATTGTATTTAGAGTGTCATTATTATTTTATTTATACTCACCGTCACATCACCAATTTGAAGATTTATTTTGGCAATTTTAACACATGTATTAGCACCATAATTATTAATTTATTTTATTCACATGTATGCATTTTTTATTCCTGGATTTAAGCTTAGTCGCAGCAGCATATTGTGCACTATTTATTTAAAGCGCATCAATTTTATACTTAGTACTAGTTGTTTTTTGTACGTCGGAACAGCATACAGACAAGTGGTTTTCCCGATAGGAAATGGTTTCCATCGGAAAAATTTAGAACATGTTCTCTTTCTAGGTCCGTCAGAATTTTCGACGTAAAAAGCCTGATGGGGCATATACACGATCAGAATATACAATGAAAAGCTCCCGTCTGACTTTTCTGCCAGGCATTCCACTCGTGTGTACACGGCATCACAGTTACTCTGATACCCACTTAAAAAACATTTTTTCCCCAGATAAACTTGCTGTGACCTCCAAACTACCGGAAAAACTGACCAGCCCAATAACCTAAATCTGCATTACACAAATCTCGGTATTATATTAAATACTTTCAGTCCTGGACCTCAACTCCGTGTGTTGTAAATTACCCGTTTACTATATTTGAGATTTAATATCTCTCAGATATGATCTGGGTTAAATGAAAGTTATTTGACCATGAGTTAAAGCTTTAACACAATAACAAAAATGTATTGGTATATAGTAAAGTAGGCCTAGACTAATACACACAATCTATCTATTTGTACAGGGAAAGGGTACAAATCATGGATTACATGAAGGAATACAGAGTATATTCCTTAAAACATTAATATACAAACAGTAGGAC
The DNA here is from genome assembly GCA_037952925.1 of Lithobates clamitans. Taxonomy (NCBI): domain Eukaryota; kingdom Metazoa; phylum Chordata; class Amphibia; order Anura; family Ranidae; genus Lithobates; species Lithobates clamitans. Next base: position 1,200,933 of record JBBGZY010000534.1, read on the forward strand.
ATAAAAGACTTAAGACCAACATATTTAGATACAAGTACAAGGGAGACACTTCTGTGAAGCTATGTTGCACGCCCTCCATAGATACAAGCTATAGTAAATATATTCATAATTACAATATTTTACAGCTATTAATGGGGATTTTACATAAACTCATAAGGCAAAAAGCTCCATTCTTGGAATTATTATCCGTTTTGGGGCAACTCTTGCTTTACCCATAACAAGCGTGCAGTAGACTTCTCCAGACTTGGACACAGTTCTGAGGTATGAACATACGCCATAGCCGGACACACTAGCGTCAGAAATATGGTGGAGCGCATATTGCTCAACCTCTTTAAATGTTTTTGACACATAACAACGTGGTATCTTTACTGAAGACAGGTTTTGAAGGTCTTGATGCCAAGCTTCCCAATGCGGCCTGAGGTCATCATGAAGTGGTTCATCCCAGCCTATTTTGTCTTGACACATCTTTTGTAGTATCCCTTTACCAACTAAGATGAAGGGAGCGACAAATCAGAGAGGATCAAAAATCGAAGTGACTGTAGACAGCACTCCTCTTCTAGTGAACGGAATTTCCTTCTCTGGGCTGGCCGCTCAGCTGTTGGCTAATTGCCAGCTCCTATCTCTCCACAGTGACTCACCTGTTGATGATATCCTAAACGTCAGTCCTGCCTACTTAAGCCACACCAGTCCAGATGATCTCTGCCTTCACCTTGGTCACATCTCTAGAGACGCTCTCCTGTGTTCCTGTTAAAGATTTGTTTGGCTGACATTCCTTCAGGTTTCAGACCCTGCTTGCTGTTCTACTACGCTGTTCTCTGGCTCCCTAATGTTTTGGCTTGTCTGACTATCCGTTCCGGTTCCTGAACTCTGGCTATGTTTTGACTTCATTTACTCTGTTTACCTTTTTTTATTATTATTAAATAAGGGTGATTTAACTGTCTTTCTGTCTCAGTCTGATTCATGGTTTCTGGCAGTAGGCGAAGGCCATGAATTCAGAAGATACAGTCAATCCACTTGTCGGTAATATTTTTTCCAGATTGGATGAGCAGGATCACCGCATGGATCAGTTTGCCATGGCGTTACAAACGCTACTGAGTCGCACGGCTCACCTAGAATCTCCCACTGTGGCTGCTCCTGTAAAACCTGTGTTGCAGGCTGTCCCTGCTGCTGCTCCAGTCTCTGTGCAGGCACCCGCCTCGAGTTTTACCTCTATAAGGGGTATGTCTGGTTCCACTCTGCTTCCCCAGCGATTTGGGGGCGATTCAGACCAATGCAGAGGGTTTCTCAACCAGGTTGAGATAAGCTCAGCGAAGCTGGCCCCCCTACAATCAGCACAAATAAAAACTCAAGTGTGTTTCTTTAGTGCTACGTTTGTGCTGTTTTGTGCCGTAAAAATTTACATTTGTGCTGCTTTTATTTTTAAGATATTAGCAATTGTTTTTTCCAGACTATGACATCACCTAGCCCCCCTACAACGCCCAAATGACACAAAACTGGTCTCGTTGGTTAGTGCTACGTTTGTGCTGTTTTGTGCTGCTAAAAATTCCGTTCTATCTTTTATCATTTTTGCGTTATTAATGATTTATTAAAGGTCACCAAAGGTCAGTCAGCCCCCCTACAACGCCCAAATGACACAAAACGGGTCTCGTTGGTTAGTGCTACGTTTGTGCTGTTTTGTGCTGCTAACATTTCCGTTCTATCTTTTATCGTTTTTGCGTTATTAATGATTTATTAAAGGTCACCAAAGGTCAGTCAGCCCCCCTACAACGCCCAAATGACACGAAACTGGTCTCGTTGGTTAGTGCTACGTTTGTGCTGGTTTGTGCTGCTAAAATTTTTATTTGTGCTGTTATGGTTTTTAAGTTATAACAGTTAATTTTTTTTTCAAACCCCACTCACTTTGCCCACCCTACAATCAGCACAAATAAAAACTCAAGTGTGTTTCTTTAGTGCTACATTTGTGCTGTTTTGTGCTGCTAAAATTTCCGTTCTACCTGTTATCGTTTTTGCATTATTAATGATTTATTAAAGGTCACCAAAAATCAGTCAGCCCCCCTACAACACCCAAATGACACAAAACTGGTCTCGTTGGTTAGTGCTACGTTTGTGCTGTTTTGTGCTGCTAAAAATTCTGTTCTATCTATTATCGTTTTTGTGTTATTAATGATTTATTAAAGGTCACCAAAGGTCACTCAGCCCCCTATAATGCCCAAATGACACAAAACTGGTCTCGTTGGTTAGTGCTACGTTTGTGCTGTTTTGTGCTGCTAAAATTTCCGTTCTATCTTTTATCATTTTCGTGTTATTAATGATTTATTAACGGTCACCAAAGGTCAGTCAGCCCCCCTACAACACCCAAATGACACGAAACTGGTCTCGTTGGTTAGTGCTATGTTTGTGCTGTTTTGTGCTGCTAAAATTTCCGTTCTATCTTTTATCATTTTCGTGTTATTAATGATTTATTAACGGTCACCAAAGGTCAGTCAGCCCCCCTACAACACCCAAATGACACAAAACTGGTCTCGTTGGTTAGTGCTACGTTTGTGCTGGTTTGTGCTGCTAAAATTTTTATTTGTGCTGTTATGGTTTTTAAGTTATAACAGCTTTTTTTTTTTTCAAACCCCACTCACTTTGCCCACCCTACAATCAGCACAAATAAAAACTCAAGTGTGTTTCTTTAGTGCTACATTTGTGCTGTTTTGTGCTGCTAAAATTTCCGTTCTACCTTTTATCGTTTTTGCGTTATTAATGATTTATTAAAGGTCACCAAAGGTCAGTCAGCCCCCCTACAACGCCCAAATGACACGAAACTGGTCTCGTTGGTTAGTGCTACGTTTGTGCTGGTTTGTGCTGCTAAAATTTTTATTTGTGCTGTTATGGTTTTTAAGTTATAACAGTTTTTTTTTTTTTTCAAACCCCACTCACTTTGCCCACCCTACAATCAGCACAAATAAAAACTCAAGTGTGTTTCTTTAGTGTTACATTTGTGCTGTTTTGTGCTGCTAAAATTTCCGTTCTACCTTTTATCATTTTGGGGTTATTAATGATTTATTAAAGGTCACCAAAGGTCAGTCAGCCCCCCTACAACGCCCAAATGACACAAAACTGGTCTCGTTGGTTAGTGCTACGTTTGTGCTGTTTTTTGCTGCTAACATTTCCGTTCTATCTATTATCGTTTTTGCGTTATTAATGATTTATTAAAGGTCACCAAAGGTCAGTCAGCCCCCCTACAACGCCCAAATGACACAAAACTGGTCTCGTTGGTTAGTGCTATGTTTGTGCTGTTTTGTGCTGCTAAAATTTCCGTTCTATCTTTTATCGTTTTCTCGTTATTAATGATTTATTAAAGGTCACCAAAGGTCAGTCAGCCCCCCTACAACACCCAAATGACACGAAACTGGTCTCGTTGGTTAGTGCTACGTTTGTGCTGGTTTGTGCTGCTAAAATTTTTATTTGTGCTGTTATGGTTTTTAAGTTATAACAGCTTTTTTTTTTTCAAACCCCACTCACTTTGCCCACCCTACAATCAGCACAAATAAAAACTCAAGTGTGTTTCTTTAGTGCTACATTTGTGCTGTTTTGTGCTGCTAAAATTTCCGTTCTACCTTTTATCGTTTTTGCGTTATTAATGATTTATTAAAGGTCACCAAAGGTCAGTCAGCCCCCCTACAATGCCCAAATGACACGAAACTGGTCTCGTTGGTTAGTGCTACGTTTGTGCTGGTTTGTGCTGCTAAAATTTTTATTTGTGCTGTTATGGTTTTTAAGTTATAACAGTTTTTTTTTTTTTTCAAACCCCACTCACTTTGCCCACCCTACAATCAGCACAAATAAAAACTCAAGTGTGTTTCTTTAGTGTTACATTTGTGCTGTTTTGTGCTGCTAAAATTTCCGTTCTACCTTTTATCATTTTGGGGTTATTAATGATTTATTAAAGGTCACCAAAGGTCAGTCAGCCCCCCTACAACGCCCAAATGACACAAAACTGGTCTCGTTGGTTAGTGCTACGTTTGTGCTGTTTTGTGCTGCCAACATTTCCGTTCTATTTATTATCGTTTTTGCGTTATTAATGATTTATTAAAGGTCACTAAAGGTCACTCAGCCCCCCTATAATGCCCAAATGACACAAAACTGGTCTCGTTGGTTAGTGCTATGTTTGTGCTGTTTTGTGCTGCAAAAATTTCCGTTCTATCTTTTATCGTTTTCTCATTATTAATGATTTATTAAAGGTCACCAAAAGTCAGTCAGCCCCCCTACAACGCCCAAATGACACGAAACTGGTCTCGTTGGTTAGTGCTACGTTTGTGCTGGTTTGTGCTGCTAAAATTTTTATTTGTGCTGTTATGGTTTTTAAGTTATAACAGTTAATTTTTTTTTTCAAACCCCACTCACTTTGCCCACCCTACAATCAGCACAAATAAAAACTCAAGTGTGTTTCTTTAGTGCTACATTTGTGCTGTTTTGTGCTGCTAAAATTTCCGTTCTACCTGTTATCGTTTTTGCATTATTAATGATTTATTAAAGGTCACCAAAAATCAGTCAGCCCCCCTACAACACCCAAATGACACAAAACTGGTCTCGTTGGTTAGTGCTACGTTTGTGCTGTTTTGTGCTGCTAAAAATTCTGTTCTATCTATTATCGTTTTTGTGTTATTAATGATTTATTAAAGGTCACCAAAGGTCACTCAGCCCCCTATAATGCCCAAATGACACAAAACTGGTCTCGTTGGTTAGTGCTACGTTTGTGCTGTTTTGTGCTGCTAAAATTTCCGTTCTATCTTTTATCATTTTCGTGTTATTAATGATTTATTAACGGTCACCAAAGGTCAGTCAGCCCCCCTACAACACCCAAATGACACGAAACTGGTCTCGTTGGTTAGTGCTATGTTTGTGCTGTTTTGTGCTGCTAAAATTTCCGTTCTATCTTTTATCATTTTCGTGTTATTAATGATTTATTAACGGTCACCAAAGGTCAGTCAGCCCCCCTACAACACCCAAATGACACGAAACTGGTCTCGTTGGTTAGTGCTACGTTTGTGCTGGTTTGTGCTGCTAAAATTTTTATTTGTGCTGTTATGGTTTTTAAGTTATAACAGCTTTTTTTTTTTTCAAACCCCACTCACTTTGCCCACCCTACAATCAGCACAAATAAAAACTCAAGTGTGTTTCTTTAGTGCTACATTTGTGCTGTTTTGTGCTGCTAAAATTTCCGTTCTACCTTTTATCGTTTTTGCGTTATTAATGATTTATTAAAGGTCACCAAAGGTCAGTCAGCCCCCCTACAACGCCCAAATGACACGAAACTGGTCTCGTTGGTTAGTGCTACGTTTGTGCTGGTTTGTGCTGCTAAAATTTTTATTTGTGCTGTTATGGTTTTTAAGTTATAACAGTTTTTTTTTTTTTCAAACCCCACTCACTTTGCCCACCCTACAATCAGCACAAATAAAAACTCAAGTGTGTTTCTTTAGTGTTACATTTGTGCTGTTTTGTGCTGCTAAAATTTCCGTTCTACCTTTTATCATTTTGGGGTTATTAATGATTTATTAAAGGTCACCAAAGGTCAGTCAGCCCCCCTACAACGCCCAAATGACACAAAACTGGTCTCGTTGGTTAGTGCTACGTTTGTGCTGTTTTGTGCTGCTAACATTTCCGTTCTATTTATTATCGTTTTTGCGTTATTAATGATTTCTTAAAGGTCACTAAAGGTCACTCAGCCCCCCTATAATGCCCAAATGACACAAAACTGGTCTCGTTGGTTAGTGCTATGTTTGTGCTGTTTTGTGCTGCAAAAATTTCCGTTCTATCTTTTATCGTTTTCTCATTATTAATGATTTATTAAAGGTCACCAAAAGTCAGTCAGCCCCCCTACAACGCCCAAATGACACGAAACTGGTCTCGTTGGTTAGTGCTACGTTTGTGCTGGTTTGTGCTGCTAAAATTTTTATTTGTGCTGTTATGGTTTTTAAGTTATAACAGTTTTTTTTTTTTCAAACCCCACTCACTTTGCCCACCCTACAATCAGCACAAATAAAAACTCAAGTGTGTTTCTTTAGTGCTACATTTGTGCTGTTTTGTGCTGCTAAAATTTTTGTCCTACCTTTTATCGTTTTTGCGTTATTAATGATTTATTAAAGGTCACCAAAGGTCACTCAGACCCCCCTACAACACCCAAATGACACAAAACTGGTCTCGTTGGTTAGTGCTATGTTTGTGCTCTTTTGTGCTGCTAAAATTTCCATTCTATCTTTTATCGTTTTTGCATTATTAATGATTTATTAAAGGTCACCAAAAGTCAGTCAGCCCCCCTACAACACCCAAATGACACAAAACTGGTCTCGTTGGTTAGTGCCTCATTTGTGCTGGTTTGTGCTGCTAAAATTTTTATTTGTGCTGTTATGGTTTTTTAGTTATAACAGCTTGTTTTTATACTTGTGCTTTTTTGTGTCATAATAATAAAAATTTGTGCTGCTTTTATTTTTAAGATAATAGCAATTTGTTTTTTCCAGATGATGACATAACCCCGCTCTCCTGTCACATACCTGGTTAGTGAGCTCCTGGTTAGAAAGCAGCCATGGGAGCACAGCGAGGTATGAGTGCCTGTGATCAGTCCAGTAGACTGCGTGGTGGCAGCAGTCAGCAGGTGGATGTGGCGGCAGAACCAGCTGGTGGCAGATGAGCTGGCACTGAGCTTGGCTGGTGGCAGACTGTGGGTAAGCAGCTGGAAGCAGGAGACAGATGAGACCTTGCTGGGCTGAAGAGCTGTAGCAGGCTGGATGAGCAGGATGCAGGGTCAGATGAGCCGGATCCATAATGGTCAGGCAGATCAGGCATAGACGGCACACAACAGGATAATCGGGTCACAAACTAAGTCAGCAACAGGAGGTAGATCAGGCAAGAAGAGAAGGCAGAAGCAGAATCCAGAGACAAGCCAAGGTCAGGGCAGGTAGCAGTCAAACGGAGGTCAGGAGCAAGCTGGGTTAGGATCAGAGGTCAAACACAGGAATCAGGAATGAACACACAGAAGCGGCACACCAAATTGCAGCCTGTTTAAATAGTCTGTCTAGTGCCAGCATTGGTGACAGGCTCACGCTCATCTGCCCAGCCAGTTGCCAGTCTGCGCATGCGCATATGTATGTACAGGGAGACATCATTTGTGCTATGCGAAAGCCTTCACTGACACCCCCTACAGCAGCCAAACAAAATGAAAACGGGCTGGTTGGTTTGTGTTGGTTAAATAGTAAATAACTGAAAAACAAAAAGTGGTAGAACTGATATTTAAACAGCACAAAGGAGGCACCAACCAGCCCAGTTTCATGCCTTTTGTCTCTTGTAGGGGGGCTGGGTAACCTTTGGTGACCTTTAATAAATCAACAATAACTGAAAAACAAAAAGGAGATAGAATGGAAAGTAAATAGGCACAAATCAACACAAACGTGGCACTAACCAACCAGCCCGTTTTCATTTTGTTAGGGAAGGCTTTTGCATAGCACAAATGATGTCTCCCTGTACATACATATGTGCATGCGCAGACTGGCAACTGGCTGGGCAGATGAGCGTGAGCCTGTCACCAATGCTGGCACCAGACAGACTATTTAAACAGGCTGCAATTTGGTGTGCCGCTTCTGTGTGTTCATTCCTGATTCCTGTGTTTGACCTCTGATCCTAACCCAGCTTGCTCCTGACTAGGGATGAGCTTCGAGTTCGAGTCGAACTCATGTTCGACTCGAACATTGGCTGTTCGCAAGTTCGCCGCACAGCGAACAATTTGGGGTGTTCGCCCCCCGTTATTTAATCAGGAAAATGAAGAAGAGAAGAACAGAAGAAGGAAGAAGAGAAGAGGATGAAGAAGAAGATGAAGAGAAGAGCGGGAGCCTCCCCTCATGCCATGGGTGCGGAGCGGCCCGAGGAGAAGAAGATAGAAGACGCCGCGGAGGAGATGCTGGACGAGAATGCCGGAGGAAGAACCAGAAGAGCCAGAAGAACCAGAAGAAGATGAAGGAAGAAAGAAGAAGCATTTAAATAAAGGAATTGTCAAAAACTGTCTCTTGTCATTTTTAACATTTTTGACAGTTTTTTAGTGAAATGGTAGGGGTAAGTACCCCCTTACCATTTCACACAGGGGGGGCCGGGATCTGGGGGTCCCCTTGTTAAAGGGGGCTTCCAGATTCCGATAAGCCCCCCGCCTGCAGACCCCCACAACCACCGGCCAGGGTTGTGGGGATGAGGCCCTTGTCCTCATCAACATGGGGACAAGGTGTTTTGGGGGGCTACCCCAAAGCACCCTCTCAATGTTGAGGGCATGTGGCCTGGTACGGTTCAGGAGGGGGGGCGCACTCTCGTCCCCCCCTCTTTTCCTGTGGCCTGCCAGGTTGCATGCTCGGATAAGGGTCTGATATGGATTTTTGGGCGGACCCCACGCCGTTTTTTTTTTTTTTTTTGGCGCGGGGTTCCCCTTAAAATCCATACCGGTCTGGTATGGAATTTAGGGGGAACCCCACGTCATTTTTTTTTTTAAATTTGAGCCGGGGTTCCCCTTAATATCCATACCAGACCTAAAGGGCCTGGTATGGAATTTAGGGGGACTCCCACGTCATTTTTTTTTTAAATTTTGGTTCAGGATTTCCCTGTGGGGAATTCCCATGCCATTTTTATCAATGAACTTCTATGTGTATTGTCGGCAATTGAATAGCCGCGGGTAGTTTTAAATGGCTTTTTTTCCTTCGAAACGTCATTTTGCTGTCAGACTGTTCTAAACACAGGAAACATGCGCCCCTTTACAGGCATACTATAGACACCCCCCAGGTACGAAATTTAAAGGGATATTACACTTTTATTGTTTGACTTTAAGCATTATTAAAATCACTGCTCCTGAAAAAACTGCCATTTTTAAAACTTTTTTTTGCATTGATCCATGTCCCCTGGGGCAGGACCCGGGTCCCCAAACACTTTTTATGACAATAACTTGCATATAAGCCTTTAAAATTAGCACTTTTGATTATTCATGTTCGTGTCCCATAGACTTTAACGGTGTTTGCGTGTTCGAGCGAACTTTTTTCCTGTTCGCATGTTCTGGTGCGAACCGAACAGGGGGGTGCTTGGCTCATCCCTACTCCTGACCTCCGTTTGACTGCTACCAGCCCTGACCTTGGCTTGTCTCTGGATTCTGCTTCTGCCTTCTCTTCTTGCCTGATCTACCTCCTGTTGCTGACTTGGTTTGTGACCCGACTATCCTGTTGTGTGCCGTCTATGCCTGATCTGCCTGGCCATTATGGACCTAGCTCATCTGACCCTGCATCCTGCTCACCCAGCCTGCTACAGCTCTTCAGCCCAGCAAGGTCTCATCTGTCTCCTGCTTCCAGCTGCTTACCCACAGTCTGCCACCAGCCAAGCTCAGTGCCAGCTCATCTGCCACCAGCTGGTTCTGCCGCCACATCCACCTGCTGACTGCTGCCACCATGCAGTCTACTGGACTGATTTCAGGCACTCATACCTCACTGTGCTCCCATGGCTGCTTTCTAACCAGGAGCGTGACAGGAGAGCAGGGTGATGTCATCATTTGGAAAAAACAAATTGCTATTATCTTAAAAAAAAGCAGCACAAATTTTTATTATTATGACACAAAAAAGCACAAATATAAAAACAAGCTGTTATAACTAAAAAACCATAACAGCACAAATAAAAATTTTAGCAGCACAAACCAGCACAAATGAGGCACTAACCAACGAGACCAGTTTTGTGTCATTTGGGTGTAGTAGGGGGGCTAAGTGACCTTTAATAAATCATTAATAACGCAAAAACGATAAAAGGTAGGACAGAAATTTTAGCAGCACAAAACAGCACAAATGTAGCACTAAAGAAACCCACTTAATTTTTTTTTTGTGCTGATTGTAGGGTGGGCAAAGTGAGTGGGGTTTGAAAAAAAAAACTGTTATAACTTAAAAACCATAACAGCACAAATAAAAATTTTAGCTGCACAAACCAGCACAAACATAGCACTAACCAACGAGACCAGTTTCGTGTCATTTGAGCATTGTTGGGGGGCTGACTGACCTTTGGTGACCTTTAATAAATCATTAATAAGGAGAAAATGATAAAAGATAGAACAGAAATTTTAGCAGCACAAAACAGCACAAACGTAGCACTAACCAACGAGACCAGTTTTGTGTCATTTGGGCATTATAGGGGGGCTGAGTGACCTTTGGTGACCTTTAATAAATCATTAATAACGCAAAAACGATAATAGATAGAACGGAAATGTTAGCAGCACAAAACAGCACAAACGTAGCACTAACCAACGAGACCAGTTTTGTGTCATTTGGGCGTTGTAGGGGGGCTGACTGACCTTTGGTGACCTTTAATAAATCATTAATAACGCAAAAACGATAAAAGATAGAACAGAATTTTTAGCAGCACAAAACAGCACAAACGTAGCACTAACCAACGAGACCAGTTTTGTGTCATTTGGGTGTTGTAGGGGGGCTGACTGACTTTTGGTGACCTTTAATAAATCATTAATAACGCAAAAACGATAACAGGTAGAACGGAAATTTTAGCAGCACAAAACAGCACAAATGTAGCACTAAAGAAACACACTTGAGTTATTACTTGTGCTGATTGTAGGGTGGGCAAAGTGAGTGGGGTTTGAAAAAAAAAATAAACTGTTATAACTTAAAAACCATAACAGCACAAATAAAAATTTTAGCAGCACAAACCAGCACAAACGTAGCACTAACCAACGAGACCAGTTTCGTGTCATTTGGGCGTTGTAGGGGGGCTGACTGACCTTTGGTGACCTTTAATAAATCATTAATAACGCAAAAACGATAAAAGATAGAACGGAAATGTTAGCAGCACAAAACAGCACAAATGTAGCACTAACCAACGAGACCCGTTTTGTGTCATTTGGGCATTGTAGGGGGGCTGACTGACCTTTGGTGACCTTTAATAAATCATTAATAACGCAAAAACGATAAAAGATAGAACGGAATTTTTAGCAGCACAAAACAGCACAAACGTAGCACTAACAAACGAGACCAGTTTTGTGTCATTTGGGCGTTGTAGGGGGGCTAGGTGATGTCATAGTCTGGAAAAAACAATTGCTAATATCTTAAAAATAAAAGCAGCACAAATGTAAATTTTTATGGCACAAAACAGCACAAACGTAGCACTAAAGAAACACACTTGAGTTTTTATTTGTGCTGATTGTAGGGGGGTCAGCTTCGCTAAGCTGTTGAGATATACTTTGAGATCTTTGCTTTCTGAGAGAGCCTTGGCCTGGGCAAACCCTCTATGGGAGACGCAAAAACCTGTTGTGTTGAGTTACCCTGAGTTTGTGGCTTCTTTTAAAAGGGTATTTGACGTTCCCGTACGCTCCAATTCTGCTGCCAAGTTCCTCATGTCCTTTAGTGTACGGGAAGTGTTGCTGATTACGCAATTTAATTTTGTACTCTGGCAGCAGAGGTTGCTTGGAACAATGAGGCCCTCGTGGCTGCTTTTTCTCATGGTCTCTCGGATACCATCAAGGATGTGATAGCAGCCCAAGATATACCCACTGAGCTGGAGAAGTTGATCATGTTTGCCATCCTCATTGACTCCAGACTCAGAGAAAGACTCTCTTTTAAGGAGCACTTGTGGAAGCCTTCTGTACATTTGTCTCTGAGCTTTGCAGTCCCACCATTGCCTCCCTCACCTCCCATGCCTCCTGGTACTGAGTCGGTCAGTAAAGATGAACCCATGCACTTGGGTTTCACGTGTCTTTCTGCGGATGAGAGAAACCCTTAGGAGGAGGGAGAGATTGTGCCTTTATTGTGGCCAGGCAGGTCACTTTTTGAAGTCTTGAACTACCCGTCCAGGGAACACCCAAACCTTGAGGTCTTGTCATGGACAGACCTTAGTCCTGTTTCGTCCCCAGTTATCAAGATGGATAAGCCCCTGGTTTCAGTTACCCTTTCTTGGGCTGAGTCGTCCGTCGAGATATAGGCTCTAATCGACTCTGGGGCTGCAGGCCTGTTCATTGATGCTGCCTTTGTATCAAAGCACTCGATTCCGCTGCAGCTGCGTGACACTCCACTTGCCATTGAGGCTCTTGACAGGAAACCTCTACAGCCTGCCCATGTAACTCATGATACTGTTCCATTGTCCATGGCCGTAGGGGCTCTTCATCATGAGATAATCCAATTCCAAGTTATTTCTTCACCTAAGTTTCCGCTGGTTATTGGTTATCCTTGGTTACAGAGGCACAACCCCTCTTTTGATAGGCTCCGTGCTGAGGTTCTCTCCTTGTCACCCCAATGCAGTAAGACATGCTTCCAGAAGGTAGCCAAGGTCCTGGCTAGCCCTGGAGAGCCACCACACAGATGTCTGTTGTATGCTTCCGAAACTAAGAGAGAACAATATCTATTGTAAATTGGAGAAGTATGAATTCCATTGCGAACAGGTTAAATTCCTGGGTTATGTAATTTCCACTGCTGGTTTTTCGATGGACCCAGAGAAACTTTCAGCAGTCCTACAGTGGCCTCGACCCGTGGGTTTTCATCCTCTGCAGCGTTTTCTTGGCTTTGCCAACTATTATCCGAAGTTTATTTGTAACTTCTCGTCTCTGGTCAAGCCCCTGACTGATATGACCAGAAAGGACGGTAACCCACAGAGTTGGTCTCCGGTGTCCATTAAGGCTTTGAGAGTCTCAAGGCTGCCTTTGTTTCTGCTCCTATGTTGGCACATCCTGATCCTACGTTACCTTTTATCCTTGAGGTTGATGCTTCTGAGACTGGAGTTGGCGCCCTTCTGTCTTAACGTCCTACCTCTGAGTATGGGCGTCCGCAGAACTTTTTTCAGCGGGCATTATTTTAAGGTCACTCATGCTCTGCCCCTTTTCAACGATGTAATGAATGGGAGGGGCTTAGTCATTATCACAAAAAGCGCAGGCATGCAACGGTTTGAGAAACCTGATGCAAGTATTTCTAATTTGCGCTGGAAAGATATATGTCTTATATAAGAGATAATTCATCTTCACTTTGTATTGGAAGTTACTCAGGCATACCATGCCCATATAAATAGCCTAGAGAATTTAGATCTTTTTATATAGCAATACATGTTGTGGGTGCCCATATTTTGATCTTGATTAAAACATCTATACTGTATGAGTATTGGAGCCAGTGTACTGTATAAACCCATGGAGAATCAAGCTCATAACCTAGAAACTTGGCTGGTGAAGAGTTAAGGGAATCCCTGTGTCCTGGAGCAAACAGTGGCTGACCTTATGCAAAGCTTAAGTGAGCTGAGATAACAAGTGGAGAGTTGCAGAGTCTGGAAATGCATAAACAGTCACTCCATTTAGAATCTTTGTATACACTAGATGTGCCTAGGAAGTCATCTCTAGCTCACTAGACCCATTCCTTGTTCTTCTTCTATTGCCGGTCCACAGCCACTTCCCATTTCCTGTACATGTGTACCTTCTGCTTCCCCCGTACACCATCACTTACTCTCCCGATGTCACCCAAATTCAAAAAGACCGCGATTCCATCATCTAGAGGCAGGAGACGTGGCCACGGCTGATCCTTGAAGGCTGGCCACACCCCCTTCCCTTATTCCTGCCCAATCACTGCCTTTCTCCTCACAGAAGGTGCCGTTACATAGCAAAGAGTGCCCATTAGTTAAGCTGCGGGGTGGAGGGAGGGATCTGTGCTGTGCTAACATGATTGATGTTTTTGCAGACAACGATCCTGCCCGGCCAAGCAGCCTAATTTAGAGGGGTACATACGGTGGGGCAAGGGATAACCTGAGCATCACCTCTCCACTTGTGGGCGGCGCTGGCCAGATCTACATCTTCTCGACTCTCTCTACACAGTGGGGTAGGGACTGGAGGCGGAGCCGAGCGGCCGAGCGAGTGAGTCTGAGTCAGATCATGCCAGAGAGCAGCAGCAGTCAGCAGACTCAGAAAAAAGTCTGCAGCGGACCGCTCAGCTCACAGACACCCACTTGTCTTGTGCGGACACCTTGCTGATTCCAGGGGGGGCACTTGATCCCCCTTTCCCCCTGCTGCGGACGCCCCCTAGGCTCTGAGAGCGCTATGCATCCTTGTGGCTACTTTTCCAATAAATTGTCACCTGCGGAGTGCAATTATGAGATTGGTGACAGAGAGCTGTTAGGGATCATTTTAGCTCTGAAGGAATGGAGACATCTTCTTGAAGGTACCACTGTGCCGGATCTCATTCTTACTGACCATAGGAATCTCACATTCTTGTCTGAGGCTAAATGCCTCTCTCCCAGAAGGGCGCAATGGGCTCTTTTCTTCTCTAGTTTCAATTACATTGTCTCTTTCTTACTAAGAATGTAAGCGCTGAAGCTTTGTCACAACAATTTTCCTCCACTTCCAAGATGGAGTCAGTTCCGATTCCTGTGATTCCTCCTGATCGTATTCTGGATACGGTTCGCACCAGTCTCACTTCTCCTTTGGGTGATAAAATTCCTGCTGCTCAGGTCCATGCTCCTCCTGGGAAATTTTGTGACCGCTACTTTGTCCCAGAGAGTCTCTGTACTGCCATGCTCCAGACTTACCATTCTCCCAAGGCTGCTGGCCACCCTGAGAGGAATCAGCTCTTTTGGGCCATTTCCCAACAATTCTGGTGGCCTAGTCTACGTGCCGATGTAACCGCCTTCGTAGCTGCCTGTTCCGTGTGTGCTCAGAGTAAGACTCCACGACACCTTCCAGTGGGCCTCCTACAATCGATACCCAATGGAGAGAGGCCCTGGACCCACCTGTCTATGGATTTCATTGTGGAGTTACCCAACACTCAGGGCAACACAGTTATCCTTATGGTAGTTGACCGGTTCTCGAAAATGTCTCATTGTATTCCGCTTAAGAAGTTGCCCACTTCTAAGGAACTGGCTTCCATTTTTGCTCAGGAGATCTTTCACTTACATGGGCTACCCAAAGTGATTGTCTCGGACAGGGTTAGTCAGTTTGTGTCCTGGTTCTGGCAGGCCTTTTGTGCACAGTTGGGAATTCAGCTTGCTTTCTCCTCTGCGTATCACCCACAGTCTAATGGGGCAGCAGAACGAGCCAATCAGTCCTCAAGTTTTGTGGTCCTCCGAGGGGGAGGGGTTATTGAGGGGGTACTGTTGTCAGAAACCATGAATCAGACTGAGACAGAAGTACAGTTAAATCTCACTTGTTTAATAATAATAAAAAAGGTAAACAGAGTAAACGTAGTCAAAACATAGCCAAAGTTCACGAACCGGAACAGATAGTCAGACAAGCCAAAACATCAGGGAGCCAGAGATAAGCGTAGTAGAACAGCAGGCAGGATCTGGAGACTCACTTTTATTCACTGTACTCACTTTTGTTGTCAGCGGTTTCGACAATAATGGCTGTGTGTTGAGTTATATTGATGAAACTTCTTAATGAAGAATATTGCAAGCGTATAAATAATCTAGACAAAGATATGGATCTAGTTTACAATAAATTACAGCACCTTAAAAATGCATCCAATTTTAAGGAACAGGAAGATAAAGTTAAAAATCATCTAGACCCCCTTGGTGATGTGGGAGGCGCACAAGCCAGTTATCAGGGGCATCCTGATTAGCATTGGGGCACGTCTCAAGAGGGAAAGAATCCGTAGAACTGAAGAGCTTCTTCTTCAGATTAAGACCCTAGAATGTACACACAAGGCTAGCCTAGCCCGCTCCGTATACCAGGAGTTACTTAAAGCACGCGAAGAGCTTCGCTCGCTTCTATTGCATAAAACAAAAGAGAGGTCAGCATGGTCACGTCGCATGATGTACGAATTTTCTAACAAACCTGGCTCTCTCCTGGCCAGAGCTCTACGAGGCCCCCGCACCAAAACCTACATCCCCCACATTCTGTCCCCTTCGGGTCGGAAGGTCTCTACCTCAACAGATATGGCTGAGGAATTTTGTTCGTTCTACAGTGGTCTCTATAACTTAGACAAACCCCCTTCCGATGCCCCCAACCCCACTGGGGGACCTACCCCACACGAATATTTAGCCTCCTCTGGCATGCCATCCCTATCGGCCGATACCGCGGAAGAAATGGAGGACCCCATTACGGTGGAGGAGTTGGGGGTAGCATTGGCTAGTTCCAAGCCAAAGAAAGCTCCAAGCCCTGATGGCCTTACTCCAATTTGAAAACCTTCTTTGAGACGCTTTCTAAACCGCTAGTGGCTGCACTTAACTCGATCACGAAAGGTAACTCCTTCCCCGTAGACTCCCTCAGGGCTTACATATCTCTCATCCCTAAAGAGGGAAAGGACCTACTTCGTGTGGGAACTATCGACCGATAGCTCTACTAAACACCGACTTGAAACTATTTGCCAAGATCTTGGCAAACAGACTGCTCCCACACATACCAAACCTAATTCACAAAGACCAAGCGGGCTTTGTCCCTCAACGGGAACCCCGCGACAACACAATTAGGGTGCTTAACCTTATACATGCCGCGAGGACCGCGCGACGACCCCTTCTCCTGCTGTCAACAGACGCGGAGAAGGCTTTCGACCGTGTGGACTGGACATTTGTTAGGGCTATTCTAGAGCACATTGGTCTCCGTGCGTCGATGCTCAGCTGGATATTGTCACTCTACTCTAATCCCACAGCCGCGGTTAGGGTTAATGAAACCAGGTCGGGTTATTTCAACATTCGGAATGGCACCCGACAGGGTTGTCCCTTATCCTCCCTAATCTTTATACTTACTTTGGAACCCCTGCTTTGTAAGATACGGGCCAACCCCCACGTTGAGGGCTTCCATAAAACATCCGAGGCCCATAAGGACTGACCCCATTGCCTCGCTCCCCATTCTGCTTCATTCCTTGAGGGAGTACGGGGCCTTGTCACTATTTAAAATAAACATGTCTAAATCCTCCATGCTCAACATCACACTGGGCTCGCAAAATATCCGACAATTGCGCTTGAAATACCAGTTTCACTGGGCAACTGATACCATTCCTTATCTAGGAGTGGCCATCACCTCGGACCCTGCCGACCTTTACCAAGCAAATTTTGCCACTCTGCTTCACAGACTCAAAACAGATCTGCAGCATTGGCACTCCCTCACTTTAACGTGGTTTGGACGCTGTAATGCCATCAAGATGACAGCACTCCCGAGGGTACTCTATCTACTGCAGGCTCTCCTCATACATCTCCCACCCTCCTTCTTCAAGCGAATCGATGCACTTTTCCGAGAATTTGTCTGGTCACACAGGCAGCCATGCATCAACTTACAACTACTCTATATGGCGAAACGCAGGGGAGGGGTGGGACTTCCAGACGTGAAAGCATACTACAGGGCAACGCATCTCACCAGATTAATAGACTGGTACTGTCATTCAGAGGCCAAACAATGGGTTACTATGGAGTTAGAGGAATCCGGTGGTACAGCCAAGAGTTGGCCGTGGCTCTCCACTCCGATCCCGAAGATCGCCGAACACCCAACTCTGGGAAACACATTGAGAGTTGCCAGAGAAACCTTTCGTAAAACCCTGGTATCACCCATTCCCTCTCCCATGGTGCCGATCCTAGGCAACCCGGATTTCCTTCCGGGCTGCCAGGGTCCAATTTATAGATCTTTGTCAGGAGGCAATAGATGGCCACACCTTCATGACTTCCTGGATTCCAGTGGCCGGCTCAGAGCGGCTGCGGGAATGGAGGATCTGGATCCGCCGTTGGACTTCTTGAGCGGACTCCAACTGCGTAACTTTATACGTTGAAGCGCTCGGATTCTAGGTCCCCCACGCCCACTTATGGAGTTGGAACGCATCTGCCACCGCAGAGAGCCCGTACGCCACTCTCTATCCTTGATTTACCTTTCTCTGATTGCCCCGGCTGAGGGCTTTGTGCCCCCCTTCCTCACTAAGTGGGAGACAGAATTGGGAGCTCACTTTGATGAAGCACAAAGGGAAAAGATCTTACATTTCGCCCAAAAATCCTCTCTGGCCACAAGGGTCCAGGAGACATGCTACAAAATTGTGACCAGATGGTACAGAGTGCCATCCACTCTTCACCGGTTCCTCCCGCAGGTTCCAAGTCTGTGCTGGCGTTGTGGAGCAGGAGAAGGAACAATGTTACACATTTTCTGGGATTGTCCCAAGATTAAACCTTTCTGGCAGGAGGTGACAAATACGATCGAGCATTTGACGGGTGTCACCTTGGGGGGGGGATCCCGGGGCCTGTTTGCTGCACCTCTCTAGAAGTCCAATTAAGAAGTACAAAGCTTCCCTCACTATTCAATTACTTAATGCTGCTAAGGCCTGTATCCCTCTATTTTGGAGACTGGAAACCCCACCAAGGAAGGTCCAGTGGAATGCCATGGTTAACGAACTGCGTGATATGGAAGATCTTACGGCCACCCTGCATGACAGGGAGGAAGCCTTTCGGGAGACGTGGCGTCCCTGGCAACACTTCATTTATTCTGAAGCCTACCTCCGGGAGGTGACTTAGCTTGAACACTCCCTGGTACGGGGGCCCCGCCTGGCTGGGGGGCTGCACCGCCGTTTCCTTTCTTTACCTTTTCCCCTCCTACTTCCCCTCCTACCCCCCTCTCCTCTCTCTCTTTCCTTCGTTCTTCCCCCCTTATTGTTTCCCAATTCTCTACCTCTCCCCTTTCCCACTCCCCCCCAATCCTCTTGTGTTTTCACACAATCCCCTATACTATTCTAAGGGAAGATCTGATCAGATATACTGTATATCATGGACTACATTACACTATGGTAGTTACCCTTTGCCGGACTCTACTGATCAATGAGGAATATCTCTACTTCTGGTCAGTGGAGAGTTTCTTTCTTCGTTATTTTGGTTTACCTTACTATCTGTCGATAAAAGATAATTACACAAGCTATTAGTTTGTACAAGGCATATCTCAGGGAATTACTTGTAAATGGGTACTAAGATAGTCATTACATTAGACCCACTCATTCAATCAGGCTCCACCTTGACCACACAGATTGTGTAATTAAGAGGAATGTATATTTGTACATCTTTGTCGACAACAGTTTCTGTTAAAGGCTTCTCCTTACTTCTGTTTTACATTATACATAAAATGTTATAGGTCTCAATAACATGTACATCAAACTGTAACATGCACTATTGAAAATAAAGGAATTAAAAAAAAAAAAAAATCATCTAGACACATTCTCTCGTGACACTTTATTAGTGAAAGAGAAAAAATTCTGGAGAGACAAAAGAGCTTTCCAAGAAGGGAAGGCATACAAATGGCACCAGGGCAACATACCTAAAAATCTCTTGAATGGACAAAAAGACTTTAGACAGAAGGGCCAACTATACAATTCTTATTTCAACTCTTCTACAGCCTCTGCTTCACAGAAATCGTAGTATGATGGCAGAAGGTCACAAAAGACCAAACGCTCTCATTCACAAGAAGATGGAACCCAAAAGAAAGGTTTAGTGGAATCTACACCAATACAACCTCCAACTATTCCTTCAACTCATGGACTTGCTCCACACTTTGGTAAAGGTAACACTCGAGATGGCTCTGCTGCTCGCCCTTATGGGCAATCTGGTGATGGCTCTAACATTTCTCTAGGCACGGGTGTTTCTATACAGGATTCTCTTGTTGGGAATAGATCCCAAGATGCGGAATTTCCCATACACGATCAAAGACACAACACTTAACCAAAAAAAAAAAAATATAGACCAAACTAACTCTGATGAAGTAGATACCAGAGAGTTGCCTGTTTCGGATTCTATAAAAAGTGATGAGGCCCTTGACATCTTGATTAGCCTCTTGGAGGAATCAGATCCCTCAGAGTCAACTGACTTGGTGGATGTTCAAGCATCTCTGGAAGCTATCTCTGTTATTAAAAATGAACCATCGATCGCCGGGGGGAACAGGATGTGATGTGCTGAGGTTGGGGGAGGGGCCTGGCAGTGGGGCGGTGGAGGACGGAGGCAGGAATGAAAAACGGCTGCTCGGAAGGCACGGGGTGAGAGACCGGGGCCAGCCGACTAATCCCCCCCCCTCTTAGGTGGTGGAGGTATACACTGGGCGGCCGGCCATATACAAAGAAGGAAAAAAGTCCTGCGGACTAAGCACACGACAGCTGCAGGCTGGCCGGCTCGGCGCCCGCTAGTCATCACGGCGTTCCCCCGTTCCTCACCTTTGGCTCAGCTCCCTGGATGCCTGGATGCCTCCTGGATGCTCTCCGTGACATCCCCCTGTGCTCTGTAGCCGCACAGCACCGCGAGACGGAGTGAGGAAGAGTGAGCGTGTGCTGTGCATTCAGTGTATGGCGGCTCTTGCTTACAGGGGCACGGTGTGAAGTGAAGATCTAGCGGCGTGGGGATCCCCTCGCCTCAGTCGGTGTTCGCCCCTGTCAATGTGAAGTAACCCCCACTGGAGGACGGGAAGCTTCTAAAGAGGCCTGTTGGACCCAGGTAGAACCTGTTTTTTGCGGGAGAGCAATCCCACCTACCTGAACTGAACTGTTGTGACGGTAATTAGTCTTAACATAGAAACAAGAACTCAGTGTAAAAGTGCAGCGGGCCTGCGATAGCCAGAGGAATAGCAACATATCTATGTTTACCATAAACCTTACAAGTCAGGCAAGAAGAGAGGCTGAAGGGACCTGTGGCTACAATGGCTACAATAACAAAATTAACAAATTTGCATTGAGAAAGTGTCCGGAAGTAAGTTTAAAAGGACTGACGGGGTGCATTTTTGGAGTTAATGTTTTGAAGTTAAAACACCTGTAAACTGCTGAACGGCCGTGCAGGGGAGAGGCAGAAGCGAGGTAACCCTGCAGAGGCTGTGGGGCTGATGAAAATAGGTGAACGAACAAAGTGTAAGGAAGTGAGGAATATGAGAGGACGCTCCCAAAAACAAGCAGAGCCCAGCAAGCCCAGAGAGAGCTTAAATTCCAGCACAATCCAAAAATATCTAAAAAGCCCAGGTATGGACAGTAAACAACATGAAGCTAAAGGGAGGTGGATGGTGGGCAAGGGGGGGGTGGGGGGCGGCAGGGGGGTAGGGGCGCCCTCGCAGAGCAATATTAAAAAGAGAGGTGGAAATGTGTGGTATGGAGGTTAGGTGTCTGTCCTATAATGTGAAGGGGCTTAATTTACCCGGGAAAAGGCGAAAAATCTTAAATGAATTGCAGAGTTTTGGTGCAGACATAGTTTTTTTACAGGAGACCCACTTGGTGTATGAGGAAAATATTAAGCTGAATTCAAAGAATTTCCCGTCCTGGATCTATTGTGATACACCAATCAAAAGGGCGAAGGGAGTGGCTATCGGGTTCTCAAAACGGATTAAATTTACATTAATCGAGAGGAGGACTGATGCAGAGGGGCGGTTTTTGTTGGTAAAAATTAAACTAGGAGAAAGGACGTACACATTAGCCAATGTTTATTGCCCGAACAGAGACCCGATAAGATACCTCTCCCGGACCCTGGACAGTTTGAGGGCATTTAAAGAAGGGGAAACGATTCTAGCAGGTGACTTTAACTTTTGCTTAGACCCAGCCTTGGATAGGTCATCTGGAACCCGGGAAGTGGGTAAAAAACCGCTGATGAGATTAGGGAGAAAGTTCCACGATAACCAACTAATCGATGTTTGGCGGGTACAACACCCCAAGGAGAGGTATTACTCTTTCTTCTCCCCGGTCCATAGGACCTATTCAAGGCTGGACTACTTGATGGTGGATCACAGTCTGTTGGAGGGTATAGTGGAGTCAAAGATTGAGACCGTGACCCTTTCTGATCATGCGCCAGTATCGATGATAGTAAAGTTCAGGGGCCTACAGAGGGTCCCATTTTCATGGAGATTCAACGAAGATCTTCTTAAGAAAGATAGCGTTGTTACCAAAATTCAACGGGAAATTGATGAGTTCTTTTCCATTAATGAGTCAGGTGAGACAACGGGGGCAGTCCTATGGGAGACCTTTAAGGCATACATAAGGGGGGTCCTAATCTCTATTGACTCAGGGGAGAAGAGAGAAAGGGGAAAAATGAAAGATAGTCTCATTACTAACATACACCAGTTAGAACAGCTCCACAAAGCCTCTAAGGGCTGTGATGAACCTGTACTTAAAGAATAAGAATAAGAAGAATATCGAAAAGAGAGGAGCTAAGGGAGTTAATAGAAGAAGAGTCAGTGAAAATTAGGAATCAATATCTAAAAAACTGCCACCTGAAGGGAAATAAGGTGGGGAAGCATTTGGCATCTGTCATTAGGGAAAAAAAGGAGAAGATCAAAAATAAAAAAGGCGAAATGAGACACACCACCAGAGAGATAGGAGAGGAATTTAGACAGTTCTATTCATTGTTATATTCAGTAGGGCAGAGGGAAAAGAGCAGTGGGAATAAAGAAGAGAAGATGAGAGAGTTTATAAAAGGGGCGGGCCTACCTACCTTGCCAGAAGCAGATGTCTTAGAGCTGGAGAGTCCGATAACGGAAGAGGAGGTATATGTGTCCCTAAAGTCATCGCCCCCGGGAAAGAGTCCAGGACCAGATGGCTTTACTACCAGCTTCTATAAAAAACGTTGTAGTACCCTGGTCCCTCGGTTGTGCAAAATGTGGAACGGCCTTGGGAAGCAGGGAGAGATGTGTAGAGATGCTCTTTTGGCTTCAGTGACACTAATTCCCAAAGAGGGGAAGGATCTACCTCGTGCGCGAGTTATAGACCGATTGCGCTCTTGAACGCAGACACAAAACTTTACGCTAAAGTGTTGGCACTTCAGCTCAGGGAGAAAATGACCTACCTGGTTCATCCGGACCAGGTTGGCTTTGTCCCTGGGAGGGAAGGAAGAGATAACGGGGTTCGGTCTCTCCTGATAATGGAGGCATTTAAATCTAGTGGGGCCCCCAGTCTGCTTCTGTCGATAGACGCCGAGAAGGCATTCGACAGAGTACACTGGGGGTTCATGTTTTGTACACTCGAAGTACTGGGAGTAGGGCCAACAATGTTGAAATGGATAAAAACCTTATATACCCAACCTACAGCATTCGTAAAAGTTAACAACATTCCCTCAGCACAATTTGTCATGGAAAACGGGACAAGACAAGGATGTCCTTTGTCCCCGCTTCTGTTTGTCCTGGCCCTAGAACCCTTGTTAGCCACGATCAGGAGAAATCCAGATATAAGTGGCTGCAGAGTGGGTGAGGAGGAACATAAACTGTCCACTTTTGCGGATGTACTTTTTTATGTTTCTAAACCTAGATCTTCGATTCCAAATCTGTTGGCCACATTGAAGAAATACAGTGAGCTCTCAAATTATAAAATTAACATAGAGAAATCAGAAGCCCTAAAGATTAATATCAATAAACAAGAAGCGTGCAGACTGGGGGCAGTTTTTCACTTTCTCTGGAAGGATAATATTAAATACCTGGGAGTCAATTTAACGGGGCATAGGGAGAACCTGTACAAATTGAACTTGAAATGAAATGAAATTAGAGGGGAAATTAACAGAATAAGACACTGCCATGTCTCTTGGATAGGGCGAATTAACTTAGTAAAGATGGTGTTAGCCCCAAAGGTGCTATATAAGATGCAGATGCTCCCAATTCCCTTACCACAAAATTTTTTTAGTGCACTGACTAGTTTAATTAATCAATATGTCTGGGATAATAAGAAACCTAGGATAGTCCATACAGTATTGAGGACAGAAAAAATAAGTGGGGGGCTGGCCCTATCAGATTTGAGGTTGTATTATAAAGCAATTATAATAGCACGGGCACTGGACTGGGAAAATAATAGAGGAAATAAAAGGTGGGTCAACTCAGAAAAAGGGTTAAGTAATACACAGTTAAATCATTTGATTTGGAATCCCCCACACTATAGGAACTTGGGGAAAGACACACACTATATTACACACCTTACATTCAAAATTTGTGATCAGATGTACTTGAACAATAAATGGGAGTTTAATTCACCTTTAATTTTTTTGAAAGAGAATATTTACTTTCCCCCGGGGATGGAGAAGGTAGGGGGTAAATGGTTATTGGACACAGGGGCACAAGTAAGGGACATTATTAAGCGTGGGAAAATTAGTACATTTAGAGAATTAAAGTCACAAGCGGATTCATGGTTATTAAACGAGTGGAGATACGGCCAGCTCGTGCACTTTGTTAATAGTCTCCCAGGCCCATTAAGGGAGGAAGCGGACTATAGACCGATAGAAAAATTATTCTGTAAAGATTCAGTGAAGAGGAAAATCTCAGAGATTTACAAAATTTTGGTGAGGGGATTGGGGCTGGAGTCTCCGCCCTTCATCAAAAAATGGGAAGAGGAATTGGGAGCACGCGGTGATGGAGCTAAAGTGAGGAACATCTTGGGGGCAACGCACGGTACGGCAGTGGACATAAAAACAAGGGAGAGTAAATATAAATGTTTGACTAGGTGGTACATGACCCCAGTAAAAATTAGTAAGTTTATGCCAGACAGGTCCACCAATTGTTGGAGAGGATGCAGACTACCAGGTACTATGGCGCACCTGTGGTGGGACTGCTCCAAAATTTAAATTTTTTGGAAAGAAGTGAATAGGCTAATCAAAGAAATAACGGGCAAGGAGATCCACTAGGATCCTTGGGAATGCCTGTTCCATAGGTTGGAAGGAGGGAAAAGAGGCTATAAAACATCAATAATCCCAGTTTTGTTAAACGCAGCTAAGAACGTAATACCAAAGAAGTGGCAGGAACTCAAAGCCCCCAAGATTAGGGACTGGGTAGCCAGAGTGAATGAAATCTATATTTTGGAGAGAGAAGAGTCAGGAGAATTTATGGAAGGGGACCAGGACGAACAAAGGAGTAAATGGGATCAATGGATAGCATTTAAGAAAACCGAGCATTTTGCGGAAGTAATTAGACAGTAACATAGGATCTGGACACAAGCAATGGTTAAGAGCTGTTTGGAAGAGGAGATAATCTGCGGGGACTGGGGGGGTGGGAGGTGGGAGGGAACGGGTGAGGCATATGGGGGGACTTATTTATTGTATGTGTCTAAAAGAATAGGAGAATTGTGATATTTGTCCTATTATGTTCCCCCCATATGTGGGGGGTTTAGTTTTCTTTTTTTTGTACTGAGATTTTGAAAATTAAATAAAGTTTAAAAAAAAAAAAAAAATGAACCATCGACTGTTATACCCAGTTTCAAATCTAAATCTGACAAATTTCCCCCCCTGTCTGAAAATTTGGCATTGGCAACTTTTGTCAATCATGTCACCAATGATTTTTTAAAAATGCACAAACGCAAACGTGGTGGAAATCTCTCTCAGGAAGAGACTATTGCGCTACTCTCACTATGTGCACAACACTCTCTTACAATCAAACAGGCTAATAAGGGGGGTAATATAGTCATTATATCTGACACACAATACAAAACAATGTGTCTTAAAATCTTACACACCATGAAACTTGGTATAAAATAATTAGAAAAAGTACAGTTGATAGGTTTTACTAGGCCTTTTATACACTTGTCGATGATGCTTTCTCACGGGGCATCATTGACAAGGGTATATGGTTATTCATTCGCACTAAGTACCCCATGATTCCAACATTGTATTGTTTACCTAAAATCCATAAACAAACTCCCCTTCCTCCCGGAAGACCTATTATCTCCAGTAGAGGAAGTATTAGTGATAACTTAAGTAAATATATTGATGCATTTCTTAGGAACGTCCCGTCCCATATAAAAGACACCATACACTTTCTACAGATTCTCGAAAATGTCTATTTAAACCCTGACAGCTTATTAGTGGCCATTGATGTCGAAACACTGTATAGCTCTATCCCGCACCATCTTGGGTTAGTGGCTATACAGCATATATTGTCTTAGAATGTAAGCTCTACGAGCAGGGCCCTCCTGTACCTTTTGTATTGAACTGTACTGTAATTGTGTTGTCCCCCCTATACATTGTAAAGCACTGCGTAAACTGTTGGTGCTATATAAATCATGAATAATAATAATAATATTGTCCCAGTCACACAGAGATGATAAAAAATTCCATCAATTCATTATATCAGCCCTTGAATACATTTCAACACATAACACCTTTACTTTTGATGGGTCCCACTACCTCCAGGTACAGGGTGTCGCTATGGGGAGATCATGTGCCCCCTCTTACGCGAACCTGTACCTGGGGGAGTGAGAGCATTCTCTTCTTGATGATGAGGAGCTATTACCTTTAACAAGCAATATTACAACATGGCATCGTTATATTGATGATGTTTTTATGATTTGGGAGGGCTTCATTAACCCTCTTAATGCATTTATGTTGGCCATCAACAAAAATGCCTTTAATCTACATTTCACCATGTCGTACAGTGACAGTGATCACTTTTTTGGATGTCACTGTTCAAAAAAATTAGAATGGTGGTCTCTCCAATGGGCTCTTTAGGAAGCCCACTGCGGGAAACACCATCCTCCACGCATCGAGTACCCATCCACAATCACTCATCAAATCCATCCCTTATAGCCAGTACCTCAGGCTCAAGAGAATTTGTTCTACGGCTGAATCCTTTAAACTTGAGGCAGATGGTTTGAGAGATCGCCTGCTCTTACGCGGCTATTCCCACACCTGCCTCAAAAGGGCATATTGGCAAGCTTGCAACAAACTGAGACCCAATCTACTCTTTCCAAGAGACAAAGACATCTCCATAAAATCACAATATACTAGATTAATAACTAAATTCAGTAACCAACATAAAAATATTAAAAATATTCTTACAAAACATTGGAAAATCTTACAGGCTGATCCCATTCTCTGCTAGCACATATCACCACACCCTAACATTACATTTTGCAAGGCTAGTTTGCTGAAAGACAAATTGGTACGTTCTGAATTTGTAGGAGAATTCAGAAAAGATCCGTGTAAATGCCTTGGCACATTCACCTGCAGGGGATGTGCTATATGCCAGTATATGGATACAAGATACCGCATATTGTTCTACCTAATGGTAGAGCATTCAAACCTCAGCACTGTGCGAACTGCAAGACCCCTGGTGTGATTTACATGTTGCAATGCCAGTGTCATAGTTTTTACATTGGCAAAACGAAACTTGAGTTTCGCAAAAGGGCAGGGAGACATATAAAAAGCATAACTAGAGAGCGCATGCGCGGTAGCTTCTAAGATGGCCGCTAGCCTGTGAAGCTCCGCTCCACCCCGGCCCCTTTCGTTCCTCCAGCGCTGACAGAGCGACAAATGCAGCTAGATAACGGCACCCCCGGGCGCGTGACACCCCCAGGAACCGACCGATGCTGGTGGGGACGGCCAGAAGAAGCCTATCGAGCCAGATGACGGCCGCGCCTGGACCGATCAGCTATGCCAAGATGGCCGCCGCTCCTCCGAGACACAGCATGGCTGCAGCAGCAGAGGAGTCCATAGCTGACCAGGATTGTGCCTCACCGCAATCGCCAGGTATAGGGGGCTCCCCACTTCCGCAGGCCCATTCACCTGCATCCACTGAATCCCTCCTATTCAGCCTGCAAGCAGGCCTTCCATCCACACCCATGTTGGATCCACATACAGGCCTTTTGCTGTCTGTCAGTGAAGCCCAGGAAGCCTCACCCATCCCCACTGACTTTCCCTCCATGATGGAGGCCTTTGCTCAGCTGCTTTCCAAAAGCCTGGCACAAAACACAGCTCATATTACATCCTCCATACATGCTGACATGCAGCAGTTTGGGCTCAGACTAGACATTATGGAGAAAAAAGCAGATCAAGCTGGGGCTAGGATCAATCAGAATACTGCAAGACTGCAAGACATGCAGGATCAACTTGAGACAGCTTTTGCAAAGATTGATGATCTGGAGAACAGATCAAGACGATATAACTTCAGAGTAAGGGTCCATTCTGTCATCAAAGTCCTCATTAAAGATCTTGTTCCTGAGATCCCGGAGCACCGTTTAGAGCTTGATAGGGCCCACAGAGCTCTGCAACCTCCCCGTAAAGATGGATTCCCAAGGGACATAATAGTTAAGCCCCACTACTACTCTGTGAAGGAGGAAGTCATGCGGAAAGCCAGAAATCTGAATGACTTATCTGTTCTTGGCCACAAAATTCAGATCTTTGCAGATCTGTCCCCCTACACGGTACAGAAGAGGAGGGCTCTGAAACCTCTACTGCAGCTCCTGCAAGAGAAAGAGATTCTCTGCAGGTGGTCGTTCCCGTTGAGGCTAAACTTCTCGTATAAGAGCAGAAATTGCAGCTTCTCCACCTTCGTGGAAGGTGAACGGCTTCTTCTCCAGCTGGGCCTCATCCCGCAAGATTCTTCAGCTACATAATCAAGCAGGGGTAACTCATCCTCCACCAAAAGACCCCCTCCAGCAAGCCCTCTTCACCCATCCTGGCTCAAACAAAGCACCAAGAGGTCGAAAGAAAATTTCCCCACGTGACTTTTTATCCTTTTTACTTGGCTCAAAGATTCACCAAGGGTGTCTGGCGCCTGAATTTGGATCCTTTGAAGAACGTTTTTGTTCTTTTTTGTTCCACTGGTCCCGGGACTTCTTATTGTTGGTTTTTGGCCCCCCTTTTTAGGGCCCTTTTTATTTTCCTTTTGTTCCCAATGAAGATGTATTGATCGTCATTGACACAGGCAATGGTTTTGGTTATTATGTTTCTTTTTCAATGGGCCCGGGGGGTGGGGGATTTTCCACAGAGGGTCCCCTAATGGGGTTGACATGCCCCCCGGGGTTCCACGGGGGGGCTGGCCCAGATCCGGGGACTCCCACCCTCTCCCAGGCAACGACAGGCTCAGCCTTCTGTTTTATATAGAGGGGGCATGTTTATACTCTTGAATGAAGGTTTTCTCTGTAATACAAGTTATTAACAGTTAGTTTACACAGAGTCCATACTCTTACGATACGCGCTGTCATTTGTTTTTAATAGACCCGACTGTGGTCTTCGGTTAGTTTTTTGCGAGGAATTGGGGCCGAGGAGCTCCCAGTGCGCTGTACTAGACCCCAGGAGTGCCTTTGGTTCCCCTGGGATCTACATTGACCTCCCAGTTTAAGGGAGGCTCAGGCCTTAGTGGCTGCAAGGGTAGGAATGACAGTCCTTCCTACTCTTTGGGCTGGGTGGGGTTGGTGTTCCCAACTTCCTCAGTACATTTATCAGATATGTTGAACATTTTATTGTTATTCTTTTCACACTGTACATCTTTAATCGCACGTCTCTTTTTTCCTCTCTTTGCTCTCCCCCTCCCTTTCTTTCCCTATGTTCTCCAGTATGGGTTCTTCCAGATTCAAGGAACTTCTCTGGCTCCTCATCCCAGGCTCCAGTGGACATCATGCTTCTCAAGCGAGGGTTCTAAACTGTTTCCGCTTATCAGGGGGTAAGCCACGGTATGGGATAATAGCTTCCTCCCCTCTGGACTATGGCTAGCTTTAAAGATCGGAAACTTCCTCTTAGAATTATATCACACAACACCCGAGGCTTAAATTCCCCAATTAAACGTAGAAAGATCTTTCAGTCCTACCACTCTATGCACACTGACGTCCTGCTCCTACAAGAGACGCATTTCCCAGTGAGTTACAAGCCGTCTTTTCTTCACCAGCACTATCCCCAATTCTTCTTGGCCTCAGCAGAAAACAAAACCAAGGGGGTGGCCATTTGCTTCGCCAAGCATCTGAATGTTTCTCAACCAGAGAAGATAGTTGATCACCAGGGTTGCTTCCTATTAGTTTCGGGCCACATTGATGGCGAATTATATACGTTCGTGCCGTATTACGTGCCAAACAGAGGACAAAGAAAGTTCTTTGGCCTGTTGCTTAAAAAACTACAAGCTCATCTCAAAGGCACTGTATTTATAGGAGGGGACTCGAACACCACCTTCGACTCCGCACTTGATAGACTTGCCAACGGGAAATCTAAATCTAAACGCCCGTCCAAACAGAGCACGAGAATAGCAGCTCTCCTGTTTGATGAAGGTCTGGTCGATATCTAGAGGGAAGCGAATCCACATAAAAAAGATTACACTCACTTTTCGGCTCCCCACAACTCATTCGCCAGGATAGACCACATCTTTACCCGTGCGCGCACCATCCCACTTGTCCTTAGCTCTCGGATTGTTGATTCCCTGCTGTCAGACCACGCCATGGTCTTGGTAGAGGCCCAGAAAGTAGGCCCCTCTAAGGGATTACAGGAGTCCCTCCTCAGTGATCCTATAAATTGTCTGGATATAGCTACAGCCATAAAAGACTACTTTTAAACTAACCAGACGGCAGAAGTTTCCCCCTCCACCGTATGGGCAGCCCACAAATCAGTTATTAGGGGACACATTATTAGCTTATCATCGCATCTCAGAGCGGCTCACAAAGCTGACATTCTCAAACTCACATCAGAATACAGGGCCGCAGCCAAGGCGCACAAGAGACTACCCACCTCTGACTCCTTAGAGTCCCTTGACAAATCTAGGACCACTCTTAACCTAGCTCTGACCTCAGTTGCTGAAAAACACTTAAGATGGACGGGGGCAAAACTTTATTATCAAACGGACCCGATGGGTTCTAGACTAGCAGCCAAACTCAACCCCAAACAACGCTCTTTAGCGTTCCCCAAAATCAAGACACCAAATGGAGACCTGACACAAAACCCCACAAAAATTATGAAAGCTTTCTCACAATTTTATGCTAACCTGTATAAACCCTCTGAGTCCCCTTCATAACCACAACGAGACCGTTTCCTCAAAGATTTGCCTCTTCCATCTTTATCTAAAGAACATAGGGAGTACATAAAAAGGGGCAATCTTCAGGAATTTGAAAGCACTTGCCTGACAAAGGGGTCCTGCGCGGCCCCGAAACGTTGCACCTCTCTTGTGATGTGACCGTTTTCGATTAAAAACCTTTTTTGGACAATCTTGTTTGCTGATCCATGGTGTGCTGGCGAAGATGTACTTCCGTTTGATGCTTCCAGAACCCAACTGGTAATCATTACAGCACCCGTTAATGCTCTATTGCCGTTTGTCCGGGAACGTGTGCAACTGGAATATTGAATTGATTGGGTTGCAGAATGAAGGGGGCTAGAGACACAGTTAGAGGATGGTTGTGGGGATGAGGCAGAGGGGCGGGAGCCTCTGTCTTGGGACTACCAGGCAAATCCACAGTGTGATCTCATTGGGGTGGTTTGCCGGTAAGCCCTGGGTATGAGGTTTGATCCACATCTCTTTGGCTTGTCTCACGAATACTTCCACCTACCTAGACTCTTTTAAGCCCTATCATGCTTCTACATAGTATATAGACTCAAGCTTCATGTATTGCTTTCTTGTATCTGTCCCCGTTTGGGAAAGATAGATGTATTCATCTCATTTTATAAGACTGTATTCGATAAATAAGTATACGGTATATATGTTATTTTTGCTTTTGATCTGTATGACGTTTTTTATTTACAAAATAAAAATTATTTGAAAAAAAAAAAAGCATAACTACAGCCAATCCAGACTTTTCCATTGGTGGACACGTGAGGGACCTACACAATGGTAAAATCCCCAAAATTTCCTTCATAATCCTCGATAGGATTCATCCGAATGCGAGAGGTGGAGATTGGAATAAACTCCTTCTCCAAAGAGAATCTCACTGGATTATGGAGTTAGATGCGACCAACGTACCTGGACTCAACAGTGTACTCAGTTATAGACCTTTTCTTGAGGGGTTTAGTTCTGGTGTATCTAAAAAGGACATGTAATCCTGCACTCAATGTTTTGATTTTTCTTTTGAAAAAGTTATTCTTTGTAACATCATAGAAAATGTTATGATTTATAATCAGAATATGCTGCTTTGGGTTACGTATTGTAAATATTCTCTCTTGTTCCAACAGTGTGGGATTTTATATGGGGATGTGTTGTTGGTCGCTGGTAACTGCATCATCCCTTGAGGATGGGAAAGCATTCTGATCATCCTGCCTGCCCTACACAGTGGTGTCTGGATCATGTTCAGGTGGGCTATGTATGTGTTGGTTTGCCTTTCCGCCCTTAACGATGCTCATCACATGCCCCTGTTTCTATGTGTCCCAACAATAACATATGTGTTTTTTTTATAGATGTACACTGATCTCCATGTGTAATAAGCCCCTGAGGAAAGGACAAGTTCCTGAAACGTCGGGCTCAATTCTCAAATGCAGGAGATTGTATCAGTGCCATTTTGTATCTTTATGTCTTATCAAATATATTGTTCTTAACCAGTCACGTGTATTGTTGCACATGCACTGACTTCTTAATACAAAAATATTTAATAAAATACATTTACCGTATATACTCGAGTATAAGTCATCCCGAGTATAAGTCGAGACCCCCAATTTACCACAAAAAACTGGGAAAAACGTATTGACCCGAGTATAAGTCGAGGGTGAGAAATGCAGAGGGTCAATAATGTCCATCTGCAGCTGCCTGCCTCCCTGTGTCCTGTGCAGCCTACCTGTACCCTGTACATGTGTGTCCTGTACATGTGTGTGTGTCCTGTACATGTGTGTCCTGTACATGTGTGTCCTGTACATGTGTGTCCTGTACATGTGTGTCCTGTACATGTGTGTCCTGTGTGTATGTGTGTCATGTGTGTCCTGTGTGTATGTGTGTCATGTGTGTCCTGTGTGCATGGGTGCATGTGTGTCCTGTGTGCATGTGCAGCCTACCTGTGTCCTGTGTAGCCTTCCTGTGGCGATCTCCATCCTCAGACAGCGGCCGTGTGATGATACTGTTCGGCGGCCATTCCACAGTTCAAAAGCCGCGCCTCCTTCTCGTCTGTGATAGGCTGACCGCTGACTGCCTATCACGGACATTCTCTCATTCTCATACCACGGACGAGGATGAGAGAATGTCCGTGATAGGCTGTACACTGACAGCTGTTCAGCCTATCACAGAAGAGCAGGAGGCGCGGCTTTTGAAAGCTGGAATAGCCTCCGTGCATTATCAGCACACGCCGGCCGCCGTCTGCCTGCATGACACGCTGATCATGCAGACAGACGGCGCGGACTCGAGTATAAGTCGAAGGGAAACTTTCAGCCCCAAAAAAAGGGCTGAAAAATTCAACTTATACTCGAGTATATACGGTATATATATATTGGTTTTGTATTTACATTTAAAATCCCAACCCTCATTTGGGGGACTTTTTCTTTACATTTGAGTTATTTTGAGGGGACAGCAAATGTACACTGTTATACAAGCTGTACACTCATTACTTTTTTTTTTTTACAGTAAAGTGTACACTCACTACTTTACATTGTAGCAAAGTGTCATTTCTTCAGTGTTGTCACATGAAAAGATATAATAAAATATTTACAAAAATGTGAGGGGTCAAAATAGACATTGCAGTGTATTATGTAAGAGACAAGAACCAGAATTATTGCACAGATACACTGCACATCATGTAAGAGGCTATGCTAGACTGTAATGAAAAAGGGAAATATTAGGCCATTTTTTTTTATTACAATGTATTATGTCAGAGGTGAGCCAGAAAGATTGCACAAGCATGCTGCACATAAAGTGAGCGTTTTTTCTATGCTCCAATGGAAGAGGGGGAGATGAGGTAGGTTTCATCATTAAATAGACTTTTAAAGATTATTCCTTATGAGACAAAGCCCAGAAATATTGTACAGACTCTATAGTCAGCTACTAGGCAGTTGAAGTAGTACCATTTTGAAAGGGACACACATCAGTCAGCTTATATTCCATTTCAGCAACACCTTAAAATTGATGCACTGGGGTTGATTTACTAAAACTGGAGAGCGTAAAATCTGGTACAGCTCTGCATAAAAACCATCAGCTTCCACTTTTTTTGTCAAAACTTTATTGAACAAGGTAAAGTTAGAAGCTGATTGGCTACCATGCACAGCTTCACCATATTTTGCACGTTCCAGTTTTAGTAAATCAACCTTAATGCATGCAACTGTTCAGGCCAAATATACACAAAAGAATGTATTTTTATCACTATAAAAAAGAAGAAATATTGTAAACACTGCATAGGTATAATTACTACAGTTTCTTGTAGGCCTCATTGCCTAGCACATTCCCATTTAGCGTTGGAGGTCAAAAAGCAAATTAAAGTTTATATGCTTTAATTAAAACATAATTAACAGGCAGCAGATAGCAGACAGTATACTTAATACTTATACATTTTTTTTATACGTCTGAATGCCTAAACCAGATCCTCATTAGCTTTGTAGGACCATAAACACATTTCTTGATAAAACTGCCCAGTTTGCTCAGACAGGATGTGGAAGGCGTTATTTTATCTCTGATACATTTTAGGTTTGTGGCAAAAATGTGAATATTATAACTGGTATTATTTTACCTTTATACCTCATATTGGCATTTTTTGGGCTGCCTTTCTATGCCCTTATGTACTGCCATTTACTCCTGTCTGTATGCTAAAGTTATAAATAAAGAATAAAAAAAAAAGAAGGAAACTACCCAGTCTTTCATAGGTTTTATTGTTTAAACCACATGACTACTTAGCTTTGGAAGAACAAAAGAAAGGCACAGTTTATGTATTTTATTGCAATAGAAGTTGCTACACACAGCATACATATTTCTACAATCTCTTGCAGACATCACTGACTAAATCACATCCCCGTTGAGCTGTGGACAGCACCCAAATTTCTGGGAGCCTCATTTGATAAAAACACTGTTGAAATTATGGACTTTTGTACATACTGCATAGGGAGGACTTTGAAAATGACAGATCACATCAAGTTTTGCAGCTCAACAATATTTCAGTAACTTCATAGACAATATTCAAGCACACATGGAAAAAGGAGAGACACCACTATTTTAATTAAAAGCAAACTTTAAAGAGGAGCTCCAGGCTCCCCCCAAAAAATGAAGTCAGCAGCTTCTTCAATCGGATTTGGGTGCACGTGCTGGCATCTGAAGAAAGGAAAACAGTAAGTGAAGCCTTGTGGCTTCCTACTGCTCATGCACGAGTGGTGCTGCACCTTGTAAATGGTCCTGTAGTCTTCTGGGACCTGTGATGTTTCCTGGAAGACTGCGTGTGAAGGTGGGAGGGCAGAACTTCTGGCTCAGTTTGCCACGGCGATCTGAGCCGGAAGAGGGAGTGGGTACCTGTCAACACCAGGTACCCGCTCCCCCTCACCCCAAAAAGTTCCAAATGTGGCAGTAGAGGGGGGAGGGTGCAAACAAGCGGAACTTCCCCTTTTGGGTGGAGCTCTGCTTTAATTCACAGGACAAAGACAGCTGAATATTGACTCCATACACAGTAATAGAAAAAAATTATTTGGTTGCAGGAAAAAGGATAGCAAAGTGTTTTACTGACTACAAGCAGAGTATTTAAATGCTTTTACTAGTCCATAGTTTCAGCAGTAAAAAGAGGCCAACACGTTTTGGGGGACTGAGGACTCCCCGTTCATCAGGGCTGTATGTAAAAGTGTGATAAAAAAAAAGTATGATAAAACATACATACAGCCCTGATGAAGGGGGAGTCCTCAGTCCCCCGAAAGGCGTTGGCCTCCTTTTACTGTTGAGACTTCAAAAAAAATACAAATACACTTACCTTCATTGGATACCGGACGCTCCTTTACTTCTTTTTCTTCCACATCATACACAGAGTCGCTCTTAAGGCGGCATACCGAGGTAGCAGCCCAAGCCCAAACTAGACTCTCCACCACCTTTTTCTTAGACTGGGCACGGACCTCTGGAAACCAATTCCTTTAATTTGCCCACACCCTACCAACCTACAATGCTGACTGATCAAGTCAGTCCAGTGCGATCTACACCCACTTTTCCATCAGTTTTTTTCAGGCTCTCCCCCAGGAATCAGATCCTTGACTGACAGCTCCACTCCACTTTGTACGGCCTGTGGGAGGGCCTGAAACAGCTAAGGCAACGTTCTAACTTAGCCCCCCTCCAGCTTACCTATGCCCTCAAGCTTTCCCTGCAAGCTTTCTTTATTTTGTAAACAATGGCTTGGGGAGCCAGTCTGTATGATGAGGCTACATTTTAGTGGGGGTTCCCCCCAATCCATACCAGGCTCTTTGGGTCTGGTATAGATTTTAAGGGGAACCCCCATGCCAAAGTAAAAAAAATGGCATGGGGCCCCCCCAAAAATTCATACCAGACTCTTACCTGAGCATGCAGCCCAGCAGGTCAGGAAAGGCAGGGGACAAGCGAGCTTTGTAGCAGAGGGCCTCTTCCCCACAACCCTGGGCGTTGCTTGTGGGGGTCTGCATGCTGGGGTCTTATCGGAATCTGGAAGCCCCCTTCAACAAGGGGCTACCAGATACTGTCCCCGATGTGAATGAGTATGGGGTGCATTGTACCCCTACTCATTCACCAAGTGTCAAAAAGAAATAAAAACACACACAGTTTTTGACAATTCCTTTATTAAAAATAGAAAAACAATGCCCCCCCCCCCAATGTAGATCAATCAAAATTCCCCTCAAAATCCGAAGGGCCTGGTATGGCTTGGGGGAACCCCCACACTGTTTTTTTTTCACATTTTTGTATTGACAGCAATGTTTTTACTTCTTTCAGCTGTTAGCGGGGAAGACCACTGACAGCTGATGACTCATCCGTTGTTAAGGACAAGGCAGCCGGCTTCTTTGGCCCACTCCTTAACAGCCAGCTATTCACTGTGCTCTGTGCCCTGCTGTCAGGTTCATTACTTCAGCCAATCAGGGCCCTAGATTGCACTGTGCATTGTGGGGCACTTGGCAGGGGGCAAACATCCTGTCGAGCTGCTTGGCCCGAACAGTTTGCCCATCTCTACTGGCAGGGTTTAGAATCACTTTAACAATAGAAACAACAAAAGACAGCAAAGAGTTAGCAACCAGACTAAAGTACAGTTTCCTAACTGACTGACTAAACTAATCTTTCCCTGTGGAGTTTGTCTGCTTTTACCTATGATTTCCCTACAACATCTTCTAATTCACTGACAATATGGCTACTTTGTGCTCCACTGCCACATTTGTAGTGAGGGGGCTGGCTTAAAGTGGTTCTAAGCGGCTGTAAAAACATGCTTTTAGTAGCTTTTTTCATTGCCGTTAATGCACGTTTAGCCGTGCTAGCTTTTAGCTGCATTTCTCTGCCTCTATTCAAAATCAATGGCTCCCTATGAGAGCCAATCGATTTGATTAGAAGTTGCACCAGAAGTCAGATCACGATGAGCCGACTTGCGGTGCGGCTTGTGCGCTGAGAATCTTGAAGGGGAACCTTCGGCAAAATGAAAAAAAAAAACACTGGCGTGGGGTTTCCCCCAATAGCATACCCAACCCTTCAGTCTGTAAAAGCCTGTGTGTGCATGGACACATAGAATAACATGGAGAGGCATTTTTAAGCTGCAAAAAAAAAAAACTCTGACTCTGCTAAAAGCAGCTGTAAACACGCCCTGTGTGCAAGAGGCCTAAGGCCTCTTTCACACGGACTGTCCGTTCAGGTCCGCCTGTCAGTTTTTTAGGCAGACCTGAACGGACACTCCATGGAGGTCTATGGAGCATCGGATGTCAGCAGTGACATGTCCGCTGACATCCGACCCGCTCCGATCCGAAAAAGTGTAACGGAGGAAAAACTTACTTTTCCATCCGTTTTCGGATCGGATCGGGTGACGACGGACTCTACGGTCTGTCATCATCCGATCCCCCATAGGGGAGAGCAGCGCTCTGACAGGTCCGTCGCTGCACAGTGTGCAGCGACGGACCTGTCTTTTCCTGCTCAGCGGGGATCGGCGGAGCGATCCCCGCTGAGCAAGCGGATGTTCACGGGGCAGATCATTACTGATCCGCCCCATGTGAAAGGACCCTAAAGCTTTCTTTTTTATATTAAAATAACAAACATATCTATACTTACCTGCTCTGCGCAATGCTTTTGCACAGAGCAGCCTTGATCCTGTTCTTCTGGGGTTCCCCGCCAGCGCTCCAGGCCCCTCCTCTTGGTCAAGTGCCCCCACGGAAAGCAGCTTTCCCTGGGGGCACCCATGCGTGCTTGCTCCTGACCCCTGCTGTTGTGCCCTGCTCCCGTGTCACAGTAATTGATTGACAAAGCTATCAATCTGTCCAATGAGGAAAGAAACAGCAGCGGAAGTCGCTGCGCTCATGCACATCACTGGATCGGACTCAGGTAAGAAAAAGGGGGGGTCTGGGGGGAAACTGCAGCACAGAAGGGTTTTACACCTTAATGCATAAAATGCATCAAGGTGAATAACCTTAACATAAAAGTCCATGCTAAAACGAAAATCCCTGCATCTATAGACACCAACATTCTAACACTAACCTATCTATCCCTGTAAAGAAAAATCAGTATACATACCTTTTCTGCAGGCAGTGGCGTCTCCAGCTTTCATATTTAGGGGGGGGGGCACATGGGGGGACAGTAGGGGGGCCAACTATAAAAATTTATATATATACACACACACACATACAGTGCCTTGAAAAAGTATTCACACCCCTTGAAATTTCCCACATTTTGTCATGTTACAACTAAAAATGTAAATGTATTTTATTGGGATTTTATGTGACAGACCAACACAAAGTGGCACATAATTGTGAAGTGGAAGGAAAATGATAAATGCTTTTCAAAATTAGCACCTGGGGCGGATCCTATATCTGGCATCCCTCCCCCCAGGGGGACAGGCAGCGCACCGTACGTCGACGTCAAGTGATGTTAGGGTAGTATACTGGCAGATTGGGGTGATATAGTGCCAGGTTAGGGTGATATAGTGCCAAGTTAGGGTAATATACAACAGTGCCAGGTTAGGTGGTAGTGCCAGGTTATGTGATATACAATAGTGCCAGGTTAGGTGATAGTGGCAGGCTAGGTGGTAGTGCCAGGTTAGGTGATATACAATAGTGCCAGGTTAGGTGGTAGTGGCAGGCTAGGTGGCAGTGCCAGGTTAGGTGGTAGTGCCAGGTTAAGTGATAGTGCCAGGTAGGGTGGTAGTGCCAGGTAGGGTGGTAGTGCCAGGTTAGGGTGGTAGTGTCTGGTTAGGTGTGTAGTGCCAGGTTAGGTAATAGTGCCAGGTAGGATGGTAGTGCCAGGTTAGGGTGGTAGTGCCAGATTAGGGTGGTAGTGCCAGGTTAGGTAATAGTGCCAGGTTAGGTTATAGTGCCAGGTTAGGGTGGTAGTGCCAGGTTTGATAATAGTGGCAGGTTAGGGTGGTAGTGCCAGGTTAGGTAATAGTGGCAGGTTGAGGGCGGTAGTGCCAGAGTAAATACATATGACAACATGAATAGATAAGAGTCCTGTTCCCCTCTTCCTCCAACATCTGCACTAAAAGCATGAATCTATGACTGTCCCTGCTGCTGCAGAACCCGCTTCTCCCCCTCCCTGAAGTAAACATAAAGAAAAAAAAAACTCACATGGGTGCTGGCAATCTGAGGATTGATTCTGGCTTCTTCTTTCTGGAACTGTAATCAAAATGTGGCAGGTGGGAGGGAAAGAGGGAAGTTGGTGTCTATAGATGCAGGGATTTTAGTTTTAGCATGGACTTCCACTTTAAGGCTTTAGAACCACTTTAACCATAAGCCCCCTTAATGGCCCTTTTAAGCCTGCTGGCCATAGTCCAAAGGCCATGCAGTGGATCATGGTTTAAAAAAAGTCTCCTGCGCGCATACACATTTGCCAGGCTCCAACTCTAAAACCCACTGGATTTTTCTAGAACCTACAGCAAATCCAAACCTCATCCCCACCGACCACCAAGCACAAAATCCACACACCTCCTGGAATCTGTTTTCTAGATTGTGGAACTGTTCTGTAACTCATAAAAGAAAAAAAAATGTAACTAGCGTGATATGAGTGCTTTTGTTCGTTCGGTTATCTATAGAAGTGAATTGTAAGAAACCAATACAGGATCATCATATACAGGATCATGTTGAATCTCAGAAGAATAATGAAAATTATTTGTAAGCACTAATATTACAAGCTAAACAACCCCAAAATCTGAATTTTGCTTGTATATAATTAGTGTGGTTCTTTATCTTTAAAAAAGGTTCAGATAAAGCATCTGCAATGTGCGATGCTGTTGTCTGAAGCATGGCAAACAATCACTATGCCGTGAATGTGCCTTGAGGGCACACTGCCATCTGGCAATGAGAGTATGTGGGCTTCAGGACTTGAATATGTAATAAGGACAATATTTATAAAACAAACAAGAACTGATAAGGAACTGAGAAGGATCATATAGCAATTGCTATAATCAAGATGTACTTAGCTTTCAAATAACCTCATAATTTGTAAAAGTAATACTAATATTAAATATAATATTGAGGGGCGTGGCCAGGCAGCGCATGTAGCAGGACACACTTCTCCTCTGCTCCGCCGAAAATCCTGACAATTATCCTCTGGATCACTCATCCAACCCGCTGACACCCCCGATCGGAACCGTACACTATCCGGGCCGCAGCTGACCCACCTACCCGATCGATTTGCGGCTGCAGAACATGCCAAAACGGGGCAAGGATGGTGGCGGCCTGCCCGCAGCTCAAGCCCAAGATGGCGCTTTGCAACAGAGATCCCAAAAGGAGAAATATAAGGAGGCTGCTCAAAAGCTCCTGTTTGGCAATAAAACATCAAAAGAACTACCATCACCCACATCTGACCTTAGTGAAGAAGAAGGAAATCAGCTGGAGATGGATAATACTATTCCACTGGAGGATGGCACTGGATCCCCTTCTGACTGGGCCGCAGTGAGTACAGTTTCACATTCTCATCAGAGCACTCAGCCACCAGCCCTGCCCCCGGATAATGCTGAACCCACTCTCAGAGATATACTCTCAGCAGTAACTATCTGCAACAGATCCATCTCAACCCTGACTGATGAAGTTAAAGGTGTCAAAGCTGAGATATCCTTTGTGAGACAGGACATGCAAAAGCTGAGGGAGCGCACAGCTGCAATAGAGAGCAGGGTCAGTGTAATTGAAGATGATTTAGTACCCATGCAGAGAGATTTAAAGTATAACTGCCATCTTACAGATCAGCATGTAGCGCGCTTAGATGATTTGGAAAATCGCATGCGCCGCAACAATGTCCGCGCCTTAGGATTCCCAGAAAGGATAGAAGGTAAAGACCCGGTCACTTTCATAGAACAATGGCTCCTCACTACATTTGGAAAAGAAGCTTTCTCTCAGCTTTTTGCGGTGGAGAGAAAGCACAGAGTGCCATCTCGCCCGCTGCCTCCTGGCAATCACCCTCGTGCTTTTCTGTTTAAGCTCTTAAACTACAAAGACAGAGATGCCATTCTTGCTAAGGCCAGAACCATGGGAGGTAAGCTGAATATTGAAAACTCCAAAATCTCCCTGTTTCCGGATTTCTCGGCTGAACTCCAAATATAATATTGAGCAATTCACCACTTGCCGACCAGTGACAGACCTGTACATCTATGGACTTCAAGCGGTGAAACTGGGATGATCTGAGGCATCACCCCTAATGGTTTCTTCAGAGCCGGCAGTTGGCTCTCTTGTAAAAGCAATCCTAGCGACTAACTAGCGATTGGATTGCTTTTACAAGCAGCGGGAGGAGATGTTTGTCTGTCCCCACACTGCCCTCCACAGCTTTCTCAGGCTCTCCTGTCCCACTGGGAGACCTGAGCGACCAGCCAGGGCAGGCTGATCTTCCCGGATCAGCTTTGATTGGCTCTCGGCTGTGGTAACTCAGAAGCAATGACCTGACAACACATTTCCGGTTTACTTGGATGTCAACGGCGCCATTTTCACAAATCAAAAGCATTCGAAAACACCGATCTTGGTGTGATCTAATGCGTTTAAGGGCAGATGAAGTATTTGGGGTCTTATAGATCCCAGATCCCCCCATAAGGAGTACCTGTCACATGCCTATTGCCGTCACAAGGGATGTTTACATTCCTTGTGACAGCAATAAAAGGGATCAAGAAAAAAAACATTAAAGTGCTACAGTGTGTTCGGGTGGCACTGGTGGGGGGGGGTGCGTCTGGGGGAGGCAGTGCCTGAGTGTGTTGTGCAATGTCATGGTGCAGGGAGCCGAGCGGAGTGGCCGGTGACTTGTGTGCTGGTCTGCGGGACTGGAGCCAAGCAATCCGGGAGCAGGACTGTCAGTGCACTGCTGTTCAGACTGGAGTGGACTAAAGGGACCATGTGGCATGGAGAGAGACTGTCAAAGTGACTCAGGATGGGACGTGTGCGGGAGAGGTGTCATCATCATCTGTGCTGCCGCACACAGCTGTGCCTGCCTATTCTAATTTCTTGCCCTCCTGAGTCCTGTCACTGAGCTACTTACTTAAAGTGATTGTAAAGTCTTGT
Source organism: Lithobates clamitans (assembly GCA_037952925.1). Taxonomy (NCBI): domain Eukaryota; kingdom Metazoa; phylum Chordata; class Amphibia; order Anura; family Ranidae; genus Lithobates; species Lithobates clamitans. The sequence continues at coordinate 1,243,110 of JBBGZY010000534.1, forward strand.
TCCTTTTTATGTTAAAAATAACAAACAAGTTATACTTACCTGCCCTGTGCAGTGGTTTTGCACAGAGCAGCCCAGATCCTCCTTTTTTCTGGTCCCTCTTCGGTGCTCCTGGCCCCTCCTTCCTGTTGAGTTACCCGTGCCGAGCCACAGCTCCCTGAGTCCATTCAGACACTGCACTGTGGCCCAGCCCCGCCCTTTTTCTCTCCTCATTGCCAGGCTGACTTTGATTGAAAGCAGCCGGAGCCAAGGGCGCCACACTGCTGTCTCAGCCAATGTGGAGGGGAGTCCCGGGCAGCCGAGACACTCCTGCAACGTTGCTGGATCTAGAGGGACCTCAGGTAAGTATTAGAGGGGCTGAGAGGGGCTGCTGCACACAGAAGGTTTTTTAACTTAATGTATAAAATGCAATAAGATAAAAAGCCTTCTGCCTTTACAATCACTTTAACCACTTTAAGATTGTCATCTGCAAGGTGGCTCCATATTCCTGACTAAGCGTCATATGACGTCCATCAGGATAGGCCGCTCTTGCATGCCCCGGGGGCGCGCAGTGTGGCAATCGGTGGTGCGGTGTGTCACTTTGACACGCCACATCTCCGATCTTGGTAAAGAGCCTACAACGTAGGCTCTTTACCATATGATCAGCTGTGACCAATCACAGCGGTAACCAGGAAGTGCCAGTAATCGGCTTTCCTCAATTCTGACAAGGCACGGGTAGAGGAGAGCCAATCTGCGCATTGATCATCAGTGCAGTCCCCATTAGAGGTGCCCATCACAGATAGAAATAAGTGCCCATCAGATGTCAATCAGTGCCCATCAAAAATGCTAATCAGTGTCCATCAGCAATGCCTGTCAGTGCCCATCACAGATGCCAATCAGTGCCCATTAGTAATGCCTGTCAATGCCTCCTCATCAGTGCTGTCTATCAGTGTCATCTATTAGTACTCATCAGTGCCACCCATTAGTGCCCATCAGTGCCACCTATTAGTGGCAATCAGTGCCACCTATCAGCGCCCATCAGTGCTGTATATCAGTGCAGCCAATCAGTGCCCATCAGTGCCACCAACCAGTGCCTCATCAGTGCCCATTAGTGCCACCTTATTAGTGCCTGTCAAATAAGGAGAAAAGAAACTAAGAGAAACTAAGAAAAACTTTTGTTTGTTTTAAAAAAATGTTGGTTAGCAAAAAAAAAAACCCCGTGCTGATTAAATACCACTAAAAGAAAGCTCTATTTGTGGGAAAAAAATTAATTTGGGTACAGCGTTGCATGTCCACAGATTTGTCATTCAAAGTGTGACAGCGTTGAAAGCTGAAAATTGGCCTGGGCAGGAAGGGGGTAAAAGTGCCTTGTATTGAAGTGGTTAAACTTAAAATAAGAAATATGTTTTGTGCCTTACTATCTACCTTAAATGACATTGCTAATTGCATATTGTACTTGCTTTTAGCCTAAATACTGAAATTTGCACTTAAAAGTGTAATTTTGTAACTTTTGGAAATGCCAGTAAAAACTTGGCTGTGCCAGTACGTTTTGGTTGTCGTGTCAGTAAATTTCATTTTCAAAGTGACTAGACTTTCTGGATTGCATTTGGCATTAAAGGGCCATATCTTTAAAACCGTGAAACTGACATTCGCCTAAGGTGAATCTTCCAGGTCCAGGTGTTTCAAATGACAGTGATTGATTCACCACCAGTGATTGTGTGGTCAAAGCCACCTTCACTGTTTTCTAAATATGCCCCATGTAAATCAAAACCTTTTTTTGTTTTGGATAGAATAGGAAATGGTTAAAATCCCTGTCAGTTTGAATCCTGCTGTTTGTCTCCCATTATGGAAATTTGCCTTCATTTCCTGTCCTGGAGACACAGCAGAAAGTAAGGGGAAATCTCTACAAAATGAAAGGGAATTCCCCTCTTTGATGTCATTGGAATCGGCATCCCCATTGGAAGATTTCTCCTCATCTCTTGTTTTGGTGAGAACTCTAAAATGTTGAATTTCCCATCAATTTCTTTCTCTTTTTACTTTAAAGGGGTTGTAAAGGCAGAAGGTTTATCATCTTAATGCATTCTATGCATTAAGATAAAAAGCCTTCTGTGTTTAGCAGCCCCCCTCTGCAGCGATGTCTGCAGCAATGTCCACAAGTGTCTTAGCTGTCCCAGACACTCCTCCTGATTGGCTGAGACACAGCAGCGGGGCCATTGGCTCCCACGGCTGTCAATCAAAATAAGTCAGCCAATCAGGGGAGAGAGGGGGCAGGGCCGGGTCGAGGCTCTGTGTCTGAATGGATACACGGAGCTCTGGCTCAGCTCGGGTGCCCTCTGTAGCAACCTGCTGGCTGAGGGGGCACTTACCAGAGGAAGGGCCAGGAGAGCAGAAGAAGGACCTGAGAAGAGGAGGTAAGTATAATATGTTTGTTATTTAAAAAAAAAAAAAAAAATGAACCTTTACAATCACTTTAAAGGTCTGCATCAATGCCATCAAACAGGTTTTGCATCCCCATAAAAGTCTATATGAATGCAAAACAGACTTGAAGAAGGTCAAATGCAAGTTAGAAGGAGATCTCTTGCAGGTCACATGCACTTGTATATTAATTCGCAATCATCCCAGAAACATCTCAAACTGATGTCAAACTGATACCATTAAACTGATGTCAAACTGTTATACAGCTCAGTGCTTGTGCTGTGTCATTTGGCCCTTTCTGTCACTTAAAAAACCTGGCTGAACCTGCCTGGTTCTGCCCTTCCCCTGTAAACTGACCACGGTATATCATGGCTGCTGAGCCTTGACACCGGCTCAGTTTACATGCCTCCGTCAGCACAGCTCTGCTCTGTCCTCTCCCCTCTCTGCCTGTCAGCTCGTGCGTGAGCCGTGACCTCCCCTACTGCTGCCATACTATGCCTAATAACTTTCATAACTAATTAGTATGCCCTCTGTTATATCAGGTTAAATCGTTCAGTGCCATTGTATTTTAAAAATGATGTGGCGCATTACCTTACTTAAGACCACCACTGAGCGGCTCTCCTCCTCTCCTCCCGGTGATATCAGAGGGAACTTCAGCCCTGTTGGAAGAACAACAGCAAAGTTGCTTATAAACTGACTATATATATATATATATATATATATATATATATATATATACATATTTATGGTTGAAGCCCTATGGCCGATACGGATATGAACAACATAGACTTATCACAAGACTTACAACATGAAATGGACCTGAAGTGTACCTTGGTCTGATGGCCTGGCATACCAAAATAAGGGGGCATACCCAAGATTAGAAATGAATATTTTGTGAAAGAGAAATTATTTGAGAAATGCCCTAAAAAGTGGATGGAAGGGTGGGTATCGCGCACAGGAAACCGACAAAGACCACAGGCGAGCGGGCTGGTTAAATACCCCCCGGGCTCCTCCCATAAATTCAGGCCACCATACTGGCCTTCTTACTTATGGTTGAAGCCCTATGATACGGATATGAACAACATAGACTTATCACAAGACTTACAACATGAAATGGACCTGAAGTGTGCCTTGGTCTGATGGCCGGCATACCAAAATAAGGGGGCAAAAACATTCAGGTAGGGGTTAAGTTTTATTGGTTTTAGTCTTATTCATTGAGCAAGTTTGGTAAATGCTTGTGACACCTGAGGATTGGGGATGTACTGGGCGAAGCAGGCAGACTTCCATCTGCCTAGTCTCTTAATAACGTGGTCTGGGACCCCATGCTGAGATGCTGTCGAGGCTGCTCCGATACAGAAAGAGTGACCAGAGTAGTGACTGGGGTTGAGGTGTAGGTTGCGGAGAAGAATCCTCACGTGTTCCATGAATTGGCTGGCACTCAAAGGTTTGACCGGAAAGGGTAGAAGGGGACTAGAACCTGACTGTTCGGGCAGGAGTGACAGTAGGCGGTTAAGTATGGTAACTGGATACCAGCTATTGTTAGTTTTGTAGAGGTGGATATCTACTCCGGGGCCTGACTGCTGGGTTTTGGATACCGCAAGATGGAGGGTGAAATGGTCTTGGTAGCGAACCAAGTGACGTCTACGCAGGACTTGGCTTGCGGGGTTATTGCAGGTGAACTCACCAGGCCGCAGGAACCCGTAGTAGGCCAGATAGATAGCTGCTTGTATGACTAAGCTGGGGAAAAGACCAAATGGAGAACTAGCAAGGATAGTGGACATGTCTTTGAAGATGGTACTTGTTATAGGTAGGCGTTGTTTCTGTATGCCACGTAGGCTGGCTCGGATCGCATGGCTTGCGAACAAGGACGGTCATGCGGGATTTTGTAGAGCCAGAAAGTGTTGAATGCCAGCTAAGTATAGCCGGATAGTATTGTGGGACAGGGCCAAATCGCTATGGCAATATGAGATAAAGGCCAGTATGTGCTTGGCGTCTGTAGTAGTTCCCGCTGAGCAGGTTGCTAGGAATTTATGGAAAGCGCTCCAAGCTATTTGGTATGCTTTGAGCGTGTTACGGGGCAGAGACTGGTTGATGAGCTGGGTCGCTCCGCAGAGATGCTTTCCTAGTCCAGAGTCAGCTGAGCTCAGGCTGGGATACGGGCTGATACAGGGTTGGCTCCGGGAACCTGCAGAAAGAAGGAGGTGAAATTAAAGCGGGACAGTGCGCCTGCGGCAAGGTTGCATTTGCCCGGAATGAATGTACAGTGGATGTTGAATTGGTGCTGAAGGGAAAGTTGTACCAGCCTGCGTAGGAAGGACATAACCAAGAGCGACTTTGACCTGCCTTTAGTAATGATATCTGCCGTGGCTTGGTTGTCGGTAGTGAAGGCCACAGTTTGTCCAGTCCAGATATGACCCCAGAGCTGAGCTGCTGCCACGATCGGGTAAAGCTAGAAGAGAGAGGAAGTCAGGGTAAACCCGGGCGTTGAAAGTATCTCTGGAGGCCAGGGTCCTGCAAACCAATGGTGGCCAAAAATTATAGCGAAGCCTGTGGAGGCTGCGGCATCTTTTACTACCTGTGGTGATTGGAGTGATATTGAAGGTATAGACATGGTGGAAATGAATTCCTCCCATTCCTCCCACATTGATAAGTCTGCTACTGCTGCAGTGTCCAAATCGAGGATCTGATCGGGGTCCTGTGCCTGTGAGAGGTAGACTAGGAGGCGTGACACAAAGGACCGACCCTGGGGAATGATTCGCATGGCGAAATTGAGCATGCCCAACAGGGACTGGAGCTGCTTTTTAGTACACCCTCTTGTGTGGGTGAATTCTTGTAGGACTGACCTAATGCGGTTTAATTTGTCAAGGGGTAGGCTGGCCTGCATGGAGCAAGTATCTAGATTAACTCAGAGGACGGTGATGGAGTGTGCTGGTCCATCAACCTTATGTTCAGCGATGGGGTCATTGAGATTCCCAAAGACAACTCTCAATTTGTTGAGGTCTCTTGGGGGCATACCGAGCTGTTCGATTAACAAGAAGTCGCCCAGGTAATGGATGACCTTTTGGCACTGAGCCTTATGTATAAGTAACCAGGTGAGGGTCTGTGCAAAGGTGTTGAAAAGCCAGGGGCTACTTTTAGAACCAAAGGTCAGCTTGGTAGCAAAGTACACTTCTCTCCACTTAATGCCGTGCCAACACCAGAGGGACGGGTGGATGGGCAGGAGTTTAAAGGCGTCACAGATGTCGGTCTTGGAGAGCCAGGCACCTGTGCCTGCTTTGATAATAGCCTGAATTGCCATATCTACGGAGGCATACTTCAGGGAGAACTCCTCAGAGGGAATTAGGGAATTGAGGTTGGGAACATGAGAAGAATGAGGCGCAGACAGGTTGTACACCAAGTGAGCTTTATTCTGTGCCTGTGACAGGTTGTACACCAAGTGAGCTTTATTCGAGAACTTGCCCTTGACAAGCCCAATAGGGCTAACTCTCCAAGTGATGAAAGGGGGCTGTGTGAAGGGACCTATGATGAAGTCTCGCTCCAGTTCGACCTGTAATAGCTGGTCTATGGCCTGTGGCCGCTGATAATAGCTGGTCTATCGTCGGTGGCTGCTGAGTGGAGGTTTCGGTATTCATAGGTTGTGTGGGGCAGGGAGATGAGGCCAGTATGGAACCCTGATGTAAATCCTTGGATAAGGAAGGTGGCCAGGGAAGGTGTGGGGTGTGAGGTGAGATAAAGCCCCAGCCATAGGACATTAACTCGGCCTAGTCATGCCTTCTTCTGCTGCTTGACCTCACATAAATTTCTATAATGTGCTCTCTGGCATATGATACAGATATGGAGCAGGCGGCATTGGCTAAAATTACATGAGCCATAGTTGTAGTTGTTACAGATAGCTGCTCCTCCTACGGTCCGAACAGAGTGTCCAAACTTGTCCACTTGGGACGTCTGTACCGGGGCCGACGGGCCTTGAACTGCAGAGGGGAACTCGAATGGGCGAGTAACTGCCGTGTTAGCGCACCAGGCAGAGGTGTGGGTAGAGGACTGGCAAATAGCGCACAATGGTGAGTGCAAGCCAGCAAAGTGACAGCAGAACAATTCAGTGTCCATAAAGCTCCAATCCGTGACTGTCTGAAATTGTGCCAGCCTGGCTGCTGCTTTGGCGGAGAAGGAACGATGGTATTCGTAGAACGAAAAACCTCCATATTTGTAGCCCAAGTCCACCACGGTGTGGAGATATAAATCCATATCTTCCCTTCTGCTGGGGGAGGCTGAGCATAAGACATCCCTTACCATGCCAAAAGCCAGCGCAAACTCTGGGACGGTCAACTTTCGGTTGAGCCTAGGATCTTTGGCCTTGGGGACCACTGACACGTCTCCCCAGGTATAGGCTTTATTCTCTGCCAGGTCATGCACTGAAATTTGGAGGTGTTAATGTCCTTGCCGTCAAGGATGCCCTTCATAATGCTGGCTGGAACCAAATGTGCTGGGCAGATAGTAGGACTTGTCCCTGTAGTACCTGCAGGAAGGGGTGTCACAATCTGCACTGTGGCTAGGTCAGGGATGGTCGTATCCGGGCGAGGCTCCAAGAGTGCTACTCTGGCTTGAACATCCATGATTGTGGTTGACAAAGATGACACCATAGTGTAAAGTTGGGATATGGCAGCGGAAATTGTTTGGAGGGAAGCCTGTTAGGTACTGGGCCCAGCTGTGGCTGGCCGGGGGAAGAGGAGCTTGAAAAGCTCTGCCTTCCTGGCTGTAGCAGGGAAAGGCACACCCTTGCGTTTCAGTTCCGCAGTTAATTTGGGAATGGTCCATCCCCTGAGGGACTGCACGCTGCCACTCTCTGACATTGGGGAAGGTGACAGAGGGGCGGTGCAGTCTTCGCTGCCAGCTTGAGACATGGCTCTAGGTGGCTTGTGCCCTGGAAGTGTCCTGTCTTTGAGGTCGCAAGATGGTCGAACCTATTGAGGGTGACATAAAGTCTAGATTGTTTTTTTTTTCTGTATCAGCATACGTACCCAACTCCTGTCTTTTTTAGAGGGGTGTTTTTTTGTTTTTTTTTACCTGGGAGAAAACTGTCCAACCTGGTGCAGGGTGGACCTACTGAACTTGACTGACCTGGAGAGAGAAATGACATATGACAACTGGTGAGGGGTTTGACTATCTGAATTGAAAAGGTGACTTAAGTGACTGACTTGTGTAACTTTGCAGTGCGTTTATGCCACTTTGTTGATTTGTAGTAGTTTTGAGTCTTTTGACTTGATGCGACTGTTGCATGAATTGAATTGAGTGAAATGTGAAAAGCAAGTAATCAAACTATGGAGCATGAATATGAAATGAAATGAGTGAAATGTTTATGCCTATATGTAGGCACGAAACGGTGCCGCAACTGCGACAAGCAACAAATCGAACTGTGGAGCAAATTAAATTAATTGAAATGAGGCCAATCCAACTGGGGCACGCCGAGACGAATCGATGCCACTGGATTCGAATCGGAGCGCGGTACGTGACAGTGAAATGAATGAAAATGTTTTGCCATGACAGAGGCATGAATCGGTCATGCCGCGACTGCGACTGACAACGAACAAGAATCTGGAGCATGTACTAAAATGAGGCCAAAAACCCTGGGGCACTCCGGGACGAATCGGTGCATCTCGGATGCGACTGGATTCGAATCGGAACGTGATATGTGACAGTGAAATGAGTGCCATGACAGAGACTCGAATCGGTGAGCCGAACTTTGCGATTAACCATAAAAACGGGCTCTAGAGCATGTACTGATATGAGGCAAAAACCCCCTTGGGCACGCCGGGACGAATCGGTGCATAAGAATGCGACTGGATTCGACCCAGGACGTGATTCGTGACAGTGAAATGTTCACCATGACAGAGGCATGAATCGGTGAGCCGTAAACTGCAACTAACAACGAGCATGTACTGAAATGAGGCTGTAAAACAACTGGGGCACACCGTGATGAATCGGTGCATCACGGATGCCATTAGATTCGAATTGGAGTGCGGTAAGTGACAGAGAAATGAGTGAAATGATTGAAATGGTTGAAATGATTTAGCTACGACTGAGACACGAGTCAGTGTGCCGCGATTTTTGCGACTGGCAACGACCTGTCTGTGGAGCATGGTACGGTGATGTAAAAACATTTGTGACACGTTTAACGAAGCGGTGCGATACTGTTGTTCCAGTTTTCGACTCAAAGTGAGATACATGAAATGTAGAAATGTTTGATATGATAGCGGTGCGAGTGAGTGGCTAATGATACGGCTACGTGTAGGGTTTTTTTACGAATGACTCGTAAGTTTCGATATCGAGGTCTGGTGACAAGATATCTAACATAAATGCATGAAATGAAAGGTCAAACGAAAAAACCCTACCTGCGACAGTTGAGCCAGACACATTGTACAAAACCACGACAGTAAACTTATGACTCGTAAGTTTCGATATCGAGGTCTGGTGACAAGATATCTAACATAAATGCATGAAATGAAAGGTCAAACGAAAAAACCCTACCTGCGACAGTTGAGCCAGACACATTGTACAAAACCACGACAGTAACGAAACCTCGAGGACTTCGAAGACGGACCTCATGGACGCTAACGAATCTCAAATAGTTGGCCTAGTGACGTAGTATCGCGCACAGGAAACCGACAAAGACCACAGGTGAGCAGGCTGGTTAAATACCCCCCGGGCTCCTCCCATAAATTCAGACCACCATGCTGGCCTTCATATATATATATATATATATATATATATATATATATATATATATATATATATATATATATATATATATATATGTATATATATATATATATATATATATATATATATATATATATATATATATATATATATATATATATATGTATATGTAGCACTAACTCACGGTGGAGCTGCTGGTTTAAAGCGGGCTGTTACCGTTACCTTCGTTACCTCAATTTCACCAGAACCGGGTCTAGGGTCCCGTTGAGTTTATTACCAGACAGTGTAGACACCAGACACTTGTGTATCTTTTCCAATGCTTTAATGAAGGGTAACTGAAGGAAGTAGCAGGAAAGAGGTAGAAGAAGAATTGCAGGGAAGTTCAAATACCTTGTCTTGATATAATATTAGGAATTGGAATCTTGTAGATGAATGTACTTTCCTTTTAGGGTTGAATCTTTGCCTGCCCGGATAGGTTTCTCTCACTAATCTAGCAGCCGGTACGCAGCACGAACAAAAGTCTCTGCCACAGACTTGAATGAAATAGAAACCCATACGATCCTCTGCCACAGGATGTAATGGTTTATGAATAGCAAACACAGCACTAGAACCTTTAAGCCGACCCGGCAGTACTATGCGGTAGGTTAACTTTAGGATGCGTCCTCCAACTGAGTCAACAGGCCCCTCTCCAGACCAGCACTCTGCATGATCCTTCCATGACGGGTCCTCCTCTGGGATCTTCTCAGTTGTCCAGCTTCTTCCCGCAGGACAGACAGCACAGGACCATTCCCTTGCTGCTGTGGTAGGCCCCAGACAGGCTTCTGGGCTCACCCACACGCTGCAGCAACGTGGTCCTCCCGGTCGGAGGACCACGCAGTAGTATTCCTAACACATATCTGTCGGCCAGGAGGGCCAGCAGGTGGAACGAAAGAACCCCTAAAACATGGTGTCTGTCCCATAAATGCCCTCTCCCAGAATGCAACTTGGAGGACCACCCCCACCAAGTTATCTCCGGGACAGAAAAGCACTCATACGCTTCAACGTCTTGCCTTTCAAACACCGACCCATGGCGACAACGACACCCACAGGCACAGTGTGAAACTACATGCAACACAGTCAAACTGGAACAGAGGCTAAATCTGACTATGTATGAAACATATAACCCACTAAATTTACCTACAAGCGGTAGATGTAAATATACCAGCACTACATATATATATATAGTTGCCAACAGTCCCGATTTTCCTGGGAGAATCCCAATTTTGGGACCCTCGTCCTGATTTAATCTTGTCCCAATTGTTTTCTTGAATTTTTGGTTTTGTCCCGAGAAAATCGTGAGTGTTTTTGTCAAAAAACGGCAACGGCTCCACAAAAATGGCCGCCGTCGCCTCCACGAGTCAGTCACAGAGTTGTTTCCCCTTGTGTTTAGTGCAGGGGAGAGGGGCAGCCAATCGGCTTCTCTCTTCAGTGTACAAATAGAAAATTCTATTGTACACTGAAGCCTATTAGCTACAGGGATTGGCGATCCCTCCCCCTATCCACTGAACACAAGGAAATGTTCAGTCGCCACCGCCGCCAACCCTCCACTCTGCCCCGTGTGTGACAGTGTCCGAGAGCGACACTGATGGAAGGAGCGGGGCTCGCTGGCTGGGGACAGTGCACTAATGGTCCTGGCTCCCCCCTTACAATGAGCAGGTATACAGTCACACTGATGGAAGGACTGGGGCTCCGCTGGCTAGGAACAGTGCACTGATGGTCCTGGCTCCCCCTTGCACCCTGTCCCCCCATGTCACCACCATACCTGATTCCCCCCTCCCCCTGTGTCACCACCATACCTGCACCCCCCCTCTCCCCTGTGTCACCACCATACCTGATTCCCCCCTCCCCCTGTGTCACTACCATACCTGCAACCCCCCCCTGTCACCACCATACCTGCAACCCCCTCCCCCACATGTCACCACCATACCTGCACCCCCCCTCCCCCCATGTTACCACCATCCCTGATTCCCCCCTCCCCCTGTGTCACCACCATATCTTCACCCCCCTCTCCCCCCTGTGTCACCACCATACCTGCACCCCCCTCTCCCCTGTGTCACCACCATACCTGATTCCCCCCTCCCCATGTGTCACCACCATACCTGCAACCCCCTCCCCGTGTGTCACCACCTTACCTGCTTCCCCCTCCCCCCCGTGTCACCACCATACCTGCACCCCCCTCTCCCCCCATGTCACCACCATACCTGCTTCCCCCCTCCCCCCGTGTCACCACCATACCTGCTTCCCCCATCCCCTGTGTCACCACCATACCTGCTTCCCCCTCCCCCCTGTGTCACCACCATAACCTGCAACCCCCTCCCCCCATATCACCACCATACCTGCAGCCCCCTCCCCCATATCACCACCATACCTGCAGCCCCCTCCCCCATGTCATCACCATACCTGTTCCCCCCATGTTGCCACTCTACCTGCACCCCCTCCCCCCATATCACCACCATACCTGCCCCTCCTCCCCCATGTCATCACCCTACCTGTTCCCCCCATGTCGCCACTATACCTGCACCCCCTCCCCCCATATCACCACCATACCTGCAGCCCCCTCCCCCCATGTCACCACTATACCTGCCTCCTGCCCCCATGTCATCACCATACCTGTTCCCCCTCATGTCACCACCATACCTGCACCCCCTCCCCCATGTCAACACCATGCCTGCACCCGCCTCCCCCCCATGACAACACCATGCCTGCATCCCCCTTCCCCCATGCCTGCACCCCCTCCGGCCTAGTCACCACTATGCCTTCACCCCCTCTGGCCTAGTCACCACCATGCCTGCACCCCCTCCGGCCTAGTCACCACCATGCCTGCACCCCCCAGGTCACCATCATGCCTGCACCCCCAAATCACCACCCTGTCTCCACCCTTCCCCAAGTCAGCCTGTAACACCCCAAGTCATCATGCCTCCACCCACACACCTCTCTCCCCTTGTCACCACTCTTGAGGAGATGTAGCTAGACTGTAGCCAACACTCCATCTGCAGCCAACACTCTGCTGGGGGCACTGATTTGAGGCACTCCTCTGGGGACACCTGATGTAAGAGGCACTCCGCTGGGGACACCTGATGTAAGAGGTACTGTACTGGGGATACCTGATGTAAGAGGCACTCCACTGGGAATGCCTGATGGAAGGAGGCACTCTGCTGGGGCACCTGATGCAAGGACAGACTCTGCTAGGGGCACCTGATGTAAGGATGAACTCTGCTGGGGGCACCTGATGTAAGAAAAGACTCTGCTGGGGGCACTTGATGTAAGGACAGACTCTGCTGGGGGTACCTGATGGCATGTGGTGGCAGGCGATGTAGCAGGTGACACGCTCAGTGATCCCACTGATTCTGCATGTGAGTTGAATAATTTCATTTTATATTACAATGTAATAATAGAAATAATGCTCTTCAATCATCCTGACAACACCATAACAACCATGGTGCCGGTATGATTGAAGCGCCAACACCAGGTGTTTGGAGTATCTTTATCTGCTGATGGTTAAACTCTGGAATACACATTGCTATTGTGGTGTAGGATCTGGGTCTGCTGTCCCTCCATCCCTCTCCCTCTACAACCCTTTCCCCCTGCATCCCTCATTCATCTCAGACTCTAACCACACCCCATTTTAGCCACGCCCATGTAAGCCACGCCCACATTTCACTTAAACCATGCCCATTTTTTGGCGCCACGTTTTTATTTTCCCTATGCCACGCCTACTAACGCATGCCCCGCCCCCTAATTATAGTCTGACTCCGCCTACCGCCAAAAAGTGCCCCCCGGAATTTTTTTTTCCAATGTTGGCAACTATGTGTATATATATATATATATATATATATATATATATATATATATATATATATATATATATATATATATAAATATGCATTATACCTATCTATGCCAGCAGGTGGTGCTGTATTATTATAGTGTATTATTATAGTGTATCATGTATTCTATGATATGAGAGGAAGTACCCTCTGTGTTGTTCTCTTCCTGTCTGTGTTTCTGGTGATGGGCTCTCATCAAAAAAAAAAAACGCTACGGCTTATTGTCAATTTGTCAGTGTTTGGATGTCAAGCATATGCCTATATTCCAAGTGAGACGCCATCCAAGCTGGAGAACAGAGCCATAGAGGGCATTCTAGTAGGCTACAGTGAGCAAACTTAGGCTGCATTCACACCTGAGCAGTTTGTAGCTTGAAGCTCAGACACTGGAGGAGAAAAAAAAAATCAATGACTCTCCATGGAGATGGTTCACATCTCCACTCCGTGTCACCTGAAGCCAAACAAGTTCTGGAGCTTTTTTTGTCGCTCAAATCAGGCAAATTCGGGCATTTTTGTGTGTATTTGTGTGTTTAATAATAATAATAAATTTTGTGTTAGGGTGTTTAGTTATTTATTATTATTTTATTTTTTAAGGGATAAGGATTAAAGTTAAGGGTTAATTATTTATTTATTGTTACTTAGCATTTATTGAATGTATTTACTTTTTATTTATGATTTTTATTTATTTGTGTATTTATTTTACATTTATTTATTCATTTATTAAATAATAATAATAATAATAATAAAAAAAAAATAAAATAATAATAAATAAACCTAACCCCAACTCCTAATCCTAACCTAAACTGAACTTGAATCCCTTACCCTAACAAAAAAACATTATAATAAATGAATAATAATAATAATAATAATAATAATAATAAAAGAAGAAATAAAAGCTAACGGAAAAGCTAAAAAAGCTGAAATACCTAGAAACAAATGTTGCAACAGAAAATAGTATTCTCTATTGGCTAAAAAAAAAAATGCTAAAGCCCAAAAACAATGCATACAAACGGGCAAGAAAAGCACTCAAAAACGCTACGCTCAGGTGTGAATGCTGCCTAAGGGTTACAGAATCCTACACCCAAAGACTGACAAAGTGACAGCCCATCACCAGAAACATTGTTCCCTGAAAGCTGTGAAGTGAACATGCCAAGCAAACCAGAAGAAAAGGTCGATCAAACTGAACCTGTGCAGGAGTCAGAACAAGAGGTGGAACTTGCAATGCCTAAATAAAGTTCCCCACCAGATCCTGCTAAACTACCTGAAGTCAGAAGATCCACTCGGGCTACAAAGGGGATACCACTCAGCAAGCTGTCACACACTGTTAAAACACACAGCGTACTTAAACCAACATCCTGGGGAGACAGAAAAACTGCCAAAATGTGAGGCCAATAAATGGGGAAAGGCAGAAGAAAAATAACTAGAAAAGCTACAATGTCTGGGGAAATTGTGAAAAGTGTTCTTGCCTCTACAACTGGAGTGGGTGGAGTAACTGGGTGGAGTGGCTTGAGTAACTGTTGTGTGGTTGGAGTGGCTAGAGTAACTGTGAAAAGCGTTAAAAAGCTTAATATTTCAAAAAGTATAAATAGTAGTTAAAAAGTTGAAGAAGTCCCATCAGCTGAAAGAGCTGAGCATTTTTTTTCAAAACTGAATTTTTTTTTTTAAATAATTTTTTGTTTCCAAAAATGATTTTTGTTTTAAATTTTACTTTTTTCAAAAAAATATTTATTTTTCAAAAATAATTTTTTTTCAAAAATAATTTTTTTTTCAAAAATTATTTTTTTTTCAAAAATTATTTTTTTCAAAATTATTTTTTTTTATTTTTTTTTATTTTTTTTATTTTTTTTTCAAAAATTATTTTTTGTTTCCAAAAATTTTTTTTTTCAAAAATTATTTTTTTTTCATAAATTTTTTTTTCAAAATTTTTTTTTCAAAATTTTTTTTTTTCAAAAAAATTTTTTTTTAAATGTTTTTTTTTCAAAAATAATTTTTTTTATTTTTTATATTTTTTCAAAAATAATTTAAAAAAAAAAAAAATTTTTGAAAAAAAATTTAGAAAAAAAAATTTTTTGAAATAAAAATAATTTTTGAAAAAAAATATTTTTAAAAAAAAATTTTCGAAAAAATTTTTTTTTTGAGAAATAAAAAAATAAAAAAACATTTAAAAAAAAAATTTTTTTGAAAAAAAAATTTTTGAAAAAAATAAAAATTTGAAGAAAAAATTATTTTTGAAAAAAAATTATTTTTGAAAAAAAAATATTTTTGAAAAAAAAATCATTTTTGAAAAAATAAAATCATTTAAAAAAAAATTTTTTGAAAAAAAAAATTTTGAAAAATTTTTTTTTGAAAAATATTTTTTTTCAAAAATATTTTTTTTTCAAAAATGATTTTTTCTTCAAATTTTTATTTTTTCAAAAATGATTATTTTTTTTTCAAAAAATTTTTTTTTTCAAAAATGAATTTTTTTAATGATTTTTTTTTCAAAAATTATTTTTTTTAAATGATTTTATTTTTTCAAAAATTATTTTTTTTTCAAAAATATTTTTTTTTCAAAAATATTTTTTTTTCAAAAATAATTTTTTCTTAAAATTTTTATTTTTTTAAAAAAATTTTTTTTTCAAAAATTTTTTTTTTTATTTATTTTTTTTTTAATGTTTTTTTATTTTTTTATTTCTCAAAAAAAAAATTTTCGAAAATTTTTTTTTTAAAAATATTTTTTTTCAAAAATTATTTTTATTTCAAAAAAAAAATTTTCTAAATTTTTTTTTCAAAAAATTTTTTTTTATTTTTTTTTTTTCAAAAATTATTTTTTAATATTTTTTTTAATATTTTTTTTTCAAAAATTTTTTTTTTTCATGGGGTGGTCATAATGTTTTGGCTGATAATGGGGTGGTCATAAATGATTTGGCTGATCATAGGGTTGTCAGCTTTTGTCACCTCCACCTCCTCTAGTTTTGAACATTTCGCCATTCATTCCTATGGGACCAATTTTGCCGCAAAACCGACGATATTTAATGAACCATTCGGCGAAACGTTCCACAAAGTCATAGCACACCAATCTTCTATGTAGTGTAAAAGCTGTGGGAGGAGTTAGGGTGGTAAATTTGGCTATAATAAGAATAATAATAATATATATATGTGAGATAACAGTAAGTGGTCTTGCTATGCAAGAACACTTAATTAAAGTCACTTCAAGAAAATAAAACCTGGACACTCACAGAGCTCCCTCCTAACCGCAAAACTATAGGAAGTAAATGGACTTTCAAAATAAAGTCAGACGCAGAAGGGAATATCCACAAATACAAAGCCAGACTAGTTACCATGGGTTACTCTCAGAAATGTTGTGAAGATTACAATGAAACATTCGCTCCCATCATAAAACACTCCACCATCAGAGCACTTCTTAGCATTGCAGCCGGGAAGGGCATGCAAGTGAAACACCTAGACGTTAAAACTGCTTTCTTATATGGAGACATTACCGCTTCCCGACCAGCGCCGTAGTTTTACTGTGGCAGAATGGCATGGGCGCAGTGTTAGCGGGATCAGCCCAGGTACCTGTGTTTAGCCCCTCCACCCAGCCCAGCCCACCCAAGTGCAGTATCGATCGATCACTGTCACTTACAAAACACTAAGCACACATAACTGCAGCGTTCGCAGAGTCAGGCCTGATCCCTGCGATCGCTAACAGTTGTTTTGGTAGCCTTTGAATCAGTCGCTAACAGTCAGGAGCTTTTTTACCTGTGAGTCTCACTAGTGTACCCCTAAATTTAGAGACCAAAATGTCAAATCGAAGGTACACTAGTGAAGAGGCCTACACGTTTCTGAGCATGACAGATAGTGAAGAGGAAGTCACTCATCTGTCAGATTCAGGCTCAAAATACGATTCTATAGACAGCAGCGGCTCCATGACAGATAGCTGATGACGGAGTAGTGGTCCTTGCCAAGGTCAGGCATACCAGACCCCAATCTTCTTATGCTGTTGAGGTGCAAGAACCGCAGGGCTTTCGTATGGAGCAGAGAAGTACTTGTGCCGCTCATCCTTCTGGTGAACTGGCAAGAACCAGCGGCCTAGTACATCCTGGTTGTACATCCAGCACTGCAGTAACACGTGGTGAGTCCCATAAGTGCAGTTCAAGCTGGCGAGGTGGTAGCACGAGTAGTGTCCCGCTGCCACCAAGAAGATGAACACAGGCCCGTCGTGCCCATAGTGCCCTTCCTGCTGCATTCGCCAATCCTAATAATTGGGAACCCACCGCTTCTGGCCAACCCGGCATTCAGGTGGAAACAGTTGATTTTCCGTTACTTGATTTTTATTCGCTGATCTATAGATCTATTGTGGACTAAAGCAATTTATACGCTGGTCAACTCATCACCGCTAATCCCCAGCTGACCCTTGCCAGAGAATGGAAACCAATTATGGTTTCTGAATTTAAGATCTTCCTGGGCCTATCCCTCCTCATGGGCATAACTAAAAAGAGTGAGTTGTGGTCATATTGGTCCACTGACCCAATTCATCATATGCCCGTGTTCTCTGCCTCCATGGCCAGGGCACGATACGAGCAGATCTTGTGGTTCATGCTTTTTAACGACAATGAACTCTGTCATCCTCAGGGTGACCCTGAATTTGATCGGCTCTACAAAATTTGGCCCCTCGTAAACCACTTCACCCAACGTTTTGCAGCCTTGTTTACTCCCCATCAAGTTGTTGAGTTGATGAGTCCCTGATTAAGTTTTCTGGCCGCTTATCATTCAAACAGTATCTTCCCAGCAAGTGTGCCAGATACCGGGTCAAGATGTATAAGCTCCGTGACAAGGCCACAGGCTATCCATAAAGTTTTACGGTTTTTAAATGATTTTTTTTTCAAAAATGATTTTTTTTATTTTTTTTCAAAAATTTATATTTTTTTTCAAAAATTAATATTTTTTTTCAAAAATTAATATTTTTTTTCAAAAATGATTTTTTTTAAATGATTTTTTTTCAAAAATGATTTTTTTTATAAATGATTTTTTTTCAAAAATGATTTTTTTTAAAATGATTTTTTTTTCAAAAATGATTTTTTAAAAAAAATGATTTTTTCTTTTTTAAAAAATTTTTCTTTTTCAAAATTTTTTTTAAAAAAGATTTTTTTTCAAAAATTATTTTTTTCTTCAAAAATTATTTTTTTTTTCAAAAATTATTTTTTTTAATTATTTTTTTTTTCAAAAATGATTTAAAAAAAAAATTATTATTTTTTTTTTCATGGAGTGGTCATAATGTTTTGGCTGATAATGGGGTGGTCATAAATTATTTGGCTGATCATGGGGTTTTCAGCTTTTGTCACCTCCACTCTTGTTTTGAACATCTTGCCATTCATTCCTATGGAACCAATTTTGCCGCAAAAACGACGATATTTCGTGAACCATTCGGTGAAACTTTCCACAAAGTCATAGCACACCAATTAAATGACATTGAACATTTCGTCATTCATTCCTATGGGACCAATTTTGCCGCAAAAAAAGCGATATTTTGTGAACCATTCGGTGAAACGTTCCACAAAGTAATAGCACACCAATTGTCTATGTAGTGTAAAAGCTGTGGGAGGAGTTTGGGTGGTAAATTTGGCTATGATAAGAATAATAATAATATATATATGTGAGATAACAGTAAGTGGTCTTGCTATGCAGGTTAGCTAGATTTTTTGTTATAGGGTCAGGGTACCCGCCATTTATTACCCAATAAAGGTTTAACTCCCTGATCACCCAGTGGGTGATCAAAGTTAGGTTTTAGCATCAGATAGGGTCTGCATCGCTCCAGGCAGCGTCAGATTAGTGCCAGTAGCACTAACACCCACGCACGCACCATACGCCTCCCTTAGTAGTATAGCATCTGAACAGATCAATATCTGATCTGATCAGATCTATATTAGCATCCCCAGCAGTTTTAAGGTTCCCAAAAACGCAGTGTTAGCGGGATCAGCCCAGGTACCTCCTAGCACCTTTGTTTAGCCCCTCCGCCCAGCCCAGCCCACCCAAGTGCAGTATCAATCGATCACTGTCACTTACAAAACACTAAATGCATAACTGCAGCGTTCGCAGAGTCAGGCCTGATCCCTGCGATCGCTAACAGTTGTTTTGGTAGCATTTGAATCAGTCGCTAACAGTCAGGAGCTTTTTTACCTGTGAGTCTCACTAATGTACCAGTAAATTTAGAGACCAAAATGTCAAATCGAAGGTACACTAGTGAGGAGGCCTACACCTTTCTGAGCATGACAGATAGTGAAGAGGAAGTCACTCATCTGTCAGATTCAGGCTCAGAATACAAACCTGTAGAGGACAGCTGCTCTATGATAGATAGCTCTGACGACAGAGTTGTGGTCCCTGCCAAGGTCAGGCGTACCAGACCCCGTTCTTCTGCTGTTGTTGAGGTGCAAGAACTGCAAGGCTCTCGTATGGAGCAGAGAGCCAGTACTAGCGCCGCTCATCCTTCTGGTGAACTGGCAAGCACCAGCACCCTAGTACACCCCGGTCGTACATCCAGCACTGCAGTATCACTTGGTGACTAGGGATGAGCTTCGTGTTCGAGTCGAACCCATGTTCGACTCGAACATCGGCTGTTCGGTCGTTCGCCGAATTGCGAACGATATGGGCCGTTCGCGCCAAATTCGTGTGGCGCGTCACGGCCCATAATTCACTGCGGCATCGCAGTGCATTGCTGGCTGATGATTGGCCAAGCATGCACTATGACCCGCATGCTTGGCCAATCACAGCGCCGTCAGTAGAGAGAGCTGTAATTGGCCAAAGCCAGGGTGGCTTTGGCCAATTATGGCTCAGGGGATTTAGTACACACCCCACACTATATAAGGCCGCCTGCACGGCGGCCCTGTGTAGTGTGTGTTCCGGTGTGCTGAGAGATAGAGAGAGAGAGAGACAGTGTCATTTGATTTGAGTTAGATAGATTAGGCAGAACAGTCAGTCAGTTAGCTGCACTTACAGTGTATTGTGTATATATATGCATCCCAGGTGTTGCATATATATATATACACTGTATTCAGTTTAGCTAGATCCGTTCCTGTTATCTTCTATCTAGACTATTTACATTTAGTGCAGTGTGTCCTGCTCACAGTGTTCAGCTAGATCCGTTCCTGCTATTTACATTCAGTACAGTGCGTCCTGCTCACAGTGTTCAGCTAGATCCGTTCCTGCTATTTACATTCAGTGCAGTGTGTCCTGCTAACAGTGTTCAGCTAGATCCGTTCCTGCTATTTACATTCAGTACAGTGCGTCCTGCTCACAGTGTTCAGCTAGATCCGTTCCTGCTATTTACATTCAGTGCAGTGTGTCCTGCTCACAGTGTTCAGCTAGATCCGTTCCTGCTATTTACATTCAGTACAGTGCGTCCTGCTCACAGTGTTCAGCTAGATCCGTTCCTGCTATTTACATTCAGTGCAGTGCGTCCTGCTCACAGTGTTCAGCTAGATCCGTTCCTGCTATTTACATTCAGTGCAGTGCGTCCTGCTCACAGTGTTCAGCTAGATCCGTTCCTGCTATTTACATTCAGTACAGTGCGTCCTGCTCACAGTGTTCAGCTAGATCCGTTCCTGCTATTTACATTCAGTACAGTGCGTCCTGCTCACAGTGTTCAGCTAGATCCGTTCCTGCTATTTACATTCAGTGCAGTGCGTCCTGCTCACAGTGTTCAGCTAGATCCGTTCCTGCTATTTACATTCAGTGCAGTGCGTCCTGCTCACAGTGTTCAGCTAGATCCGTTCCTGGTATTTACATTTAGTGCAGTGCGTCCTGCTCACAGTGTTCAGCTAGATCCGTTCCTGCTATTTACATTCAGTGCAGTGCGTCCTGCTCACAGTGTTCAGCTAGATCCGTTCCTGGTATTTACATTTAGTGCAGTGCGTCCTGCTCACAGTGTTCAGCTAGATCCGTTCCTGCTATTTACATTCAGTGCAGTGCGTCCTGCTCACAGTGTTCAGCTAGATCCGTTCCTGGTATTTACATTTAGTGCAGTGCGTCCTGCTCACAGTGTTCAGCTAGATCCGTTCCTGCTATTTACATTCAGTGCAGTGCGTCCTGCTCACAGTGTTCAGCTAGATCCGTTCCTGGTATTTACATTTAGTGCAGTGCGTTGTGCTCACAGTGTTCAGCTACATCCGTTCCTGCTATTTACATTCAGTGCAGTGCGTCCTGCTCACAGTGTTCAGCTAGATCCGTTCCTGGTATTTACATTTAGTGCAGTGCGTCCTGCTCACAGTGTTCAGCTACATCCGTTCCTGCTATTTACATTCAGTGCAGTGCGTCCTGCTCACAGTGTTCAGCTAGATCCGTTCCTGCTATATACATTTAGTGCAGTACGTCCTGCTCACAGTGTTCAGCTAGATCCGTTCCTGTTATCTTCCTACTGACAG
Organism: Lithobates clamitans; assembly: GCA_037952925.1. NCBI lineage: Eukaryota > Metazoa > Chordata > Amphibia > Anura > Ranidae > Lithobates > Lithobates clamitans. The sequence continues at coordinate 1,264,477 of JBBGZY010000534.1, forward strand.
GCAGGCTTGTCTGGTTACAGTATATAAAGCTACCTGAAGAAAATTACAGGTGTTCTTTTTGATCCTATTAGTACCACGGTCAGGCAGCTAGACTATTTACATTTAGTACAGTGCGTCCTGCTCACAGTGTTCAGCTAGATCCGTTCCTGTTATCTTCCTACTGACAGGCAGGCTTGTCTGGTTACAGTATATAAAGCTACCTTAAGAAAATTACAGGTGTTCTTTTTGATCCTATTAGTACCACGGTCAGGCAGCTAGACTATTTACATTTAGTACAGTGCGTCCTGCTCACAGTGTTCAGCTAGATCCGTTCTTGCTATTTACATTCAGTGCAGTGCGTCCTGCTCACAGTGTTCAGCTAGATCCGTTCCTGCTATTTACATTCAGTGCAGTGCGTCCTGCTCACAGTGTTCAGCTAGATCCGTTCCTGGTATTTACATTTAGTGCAGTGCGTCCTGCTCACAGTGTTCAGCTACATCCGTTCCTGCTATTTACATTCAGTGCAGTGCGTCCTGCTCACAGTGTTCAGCTAGATCCGTTCCTGCTATATACATTTAGTGCAGTACGTCCTGCTCACAGTGTTCAGCTAGATCCGTTCCTGTTATCTTCCTACTGACAGGCAGGCTTGTCTGGTTACAGTATATAAAGCTACCTTAAGAAAATTACAGGTGTTCTATCCCAGCTTAGTGCAGCTACAGGCCATTAGTATGTCTGGAAGGCCAAGAAGGAGAGGCAGACAGTCACAAGCCAATAAGAGAGGGCAAGCAGGCTCTGTGTCTAGTGCTGGTCGTGGAGACGGTGCATCCTCATCAGCACGTGGCCATGGGACACGCTTGGCCTTTTTTTCGGCAGCTGGCCGTGTTGAGCCGCAACATGCGGAAGACTTGGTCGAGTGGATGACCAAGCCGTCCTCATCCTCCTCATCCTCTCTCACCCATGCCCAGGGTGCTTTGTCTGGCAAAGCAGCGGCCTCTTCCCTCAGCTCAATGTCATCAGTGACTCCTTCCCTAGCTCCACCATGTCCTCATGAGGATTCCCTCGAACTGTTTGACCACAGTGTTGGGTACATGCTCCAGGAGGATGCCCAGCGTTTGGAAGGCTCTGATGATGATACTGAGCTCAATGAAAGCAGTAACATGAGCACGGACAGAGGGGGTGCCCAAGAAGGACAGCAATCTGGCAGTCATGCTCCCCCTGCTGCAGCATACTGCCAGGTTTGCTCCAGTGATGAGGAGGGAGGGGATGATGAGGTCACTGACTCAACGTGGGTGCCTGATAGGAGAGAGGAGGAGGAGGAGGAGGAGGAGGAGGTGGCACATCACCAACTAGGCAGGATGCCCTCCAGGGGCCAGCCTAAGGGCAGCACATTGACTGCATCACACCCCAAAGCTCCACATGTGCAGGGCGCTGCAGTCTCTGCGCGTTATTCAAAAAGTTCTTTGGTGTGGGCCTTTTTTGAGACGAGTGCATCAGATCGCACCGCTGCTATTTGCAACATATGTCTCAAGCGTATCTCGCGTGGCCAAAACATCTCCCGCTTGGGTACCACATGCTTGACCAGACATATGTTGACCTGCCATGCAGTTCGTTGGCAAGCGTATCTAAAAGACCCACACCAAAGAACAAAGACGATCTCTCCTTGCTCCTCATCAGCTGAGATTTCCAACCCCACTAGACCTTCAGTCCTCTCTGAGACCTGCAGTGAGAGGAATGAAGGTGTAGAATTAGGTGTGTCACAGCCAAGTACTTGTGGGCAATCTGCTTTTGGTACACCGACGTCAGATTGTACCAGGCAAATTTCCCTGCCCCAGCTGCTGCAGCGCCGAAAGAAGTTTGCTCCCAGCCATCCACATGCCCAGCGGTTGAATGCTAGCTTGGCAAAATTGCTAGCACTTCAACTGCTGCCTTTTCAGTTGGTAGACTCTGCCCCCTTCCGTGAGTTTGTGGAATGTGCGGTTCCTCAGTGGCAGGTACCCAAACGCCACTTTTTCTCACGGAAGGCGATTCCGGCTCTCTACCGGCATGTGGAAGGCAATGTCCATGCCTCGCTGGACAGGGCGGTCAGCGGTAAGGTGCATATTACCGCTGACTCATGGTCCAGCAGGCATGGACAGGGACGTTACTTAAGTTTCACGGCGCATTGGGTGACTCTGCTGGCAGCTGGGAAGGATGCAGGACAAGGTGCAGTAGTGTTGGAGGTTGTTCCGCCACCACGCCTCCAAAATGCTGATTGTGACACACCTCTCTCCTCCACCCCCTCCTCTTCTTCTTCCTCCATGGCCTCTTCCTCGGAACCAGCGGTGCTCCATAGGCGTTCAAGGGGCTACGCAAGTACGCAGGCCAAAAGATGCCATGCGGTGCTTGAGCTGGTGTGCTTGGGGGACAGGAGCCACACTGGGGCAGAGGTTCTGTCAGCTCTGCAGGGGCAGGTTCAGAGGTGGTTGACGCCATGCCAACTTAAGGCAGGAATGGTGGTTTGCGACAATGGCACCAACCTCCTCTCTGCCCTCCGACAGGGACAACTGACCCATGTGCCCTGTTTGGCTCACGTCCTTAACTTGGTGGTGCAGCGGTTCTTGGGCAGGTACCCGGGCTTACAGGATGTCCTGAGGCAGGCCAGGAAAGTCTCTGTGCATTTCCGCTGGTCATATAATGCCAGTGCTCGGCTGACGGACCTCCAAAAGGAGTTTAACCTGCCCAAGAACCGCCTAATCTGTGACATGCCCACCAGGTGGAACTCGACGTTGGCCATGCTGCAGCGGCTGCACACGCAGCAGAGGGCCATCAATGAGTACCTGTGCGACTATGGCACCAGGACAGGGTCAGGGGACCTTGGTTTTTTTTCCCCACGCCAGTGGGCCATGATCAGGGATGCATGCACTGTCCTGTCACCATTCGAGGAGGCCACGAGGATGGTGAGCACTGACAGTGCATGCATCAGTGACACTGTCCCCCTTGTCCACCTGTTGGAGCACACGCTGCGTGGAATAATGGACAGGGCACTTGAGGCAGAACAGAGGCAGGAAGAGGAGGACTTCCTTAGCTCTCAAGGCCCCCTTTATCCAGACAGTGTTCCTGCGTGCCCGCCGATCACACAGGAAGAGGACGAGGAGGAGGAGGAGGAGGAGGAGGAAGATTGTGTCAGTATGGAGGTGGAGCCTGGCACTCAGCATCAGCAGTCTTTAAGGGATCAGTCCCAAGGAACACATGGACTTGTACGTGGCTGGGAGGAGGTGGCTGCGGACGTTGTTGTCCTTAGTGACCCAGAGGACTCCGGACCGAATGCCTCAGCAAACCTACGCTGCATGGCCTCCCTGATCCTGCAAAGCCTGCGTAAGGATCCTCGTATTCGTGGTATCAAGGAGAAGGACCAATACTGGCTGGCAACCCTCCTTGATCCACGTTACAAGGGTAAGGTTGCGGACCTTATCTTGCCATCGCAGAGGGAGCAGAGGATGAAACATCTTCGGGAGGCCTTGCAGAAAGGTCTGTGCAACGCGTTCCCAGAGACTGGGAGGTTACAAACTCCTGTTTCTGGACAACGTGTTGCTGAGGCTTCGGTCAGTCAAAGAAGGAGCGGTGGAGAAGGTGGCCGTCTGACCGATGCGTTCAGACAATTTTTTGGTCCGCAGCCCCAAGGTATGATCGGTTCCAGCAACCATCGCCAGCGTCTGTTTTACATGGTGCAGGAATACCTAGGGGCAAGATCAGACTTGGACACCTTTCCCACCGAAAATCCTCTGGGTTACTGGGTCTTGAGGATGGATCACTGGCCAGAGCTTGCACAGTATGCAATTGAGCTACTGGCCTGTCCTGCATCCAGCGTTCTTTCGGAACGCACATTCAGTGCTGCTGGAGGCGTGGTAACCGATCACAGGGTGCGTCTGTCCACCGACTCGGTCGATCGGCTGACCTTCATAAAAATGAATCAGTCTTGGATCACCACCAGCTACCAAGCACCTGATGCAGATGTAACCAAATAATTTTTTTTGAAATCTCAGATCCCTTCAAAGACTGCCTATGCTGATGCTGAGTGACTACCCCTGAGTAATTATCCTCTTCCTCCTCAATCATCACGCTGATAGCTTGTAAGAACATTTTTGGTTCTGGGCGCCACCACCAGTGCCTAAGGCACAATTTTTCAGCCCCTGTTTAACAGGGGCGTGTAATTACAATTTTTGATGTAATACTTTGCAGCAGGGCTCGTTCCTGCATTCCAACTAGAGTGTCTGTGAGGGGTTGCAGTGTTGTGGCACCAGCACCAGTGCCTAAGACCCAATTTTTCAGCCCCTGTCTAACAGGGGCGTGTAATTACAATTTTTGATGCAATACTTTGCAGCAGGGCTTGTTCCTGCGTTTCAACTAGAGTGTCTGTGAGGGGTTGCAGTGTTGTGGCACCAGCACCAGTGCCTAAGACCCAATTTTTCTGCCCCTGTCTAACAGGGGCGTGTAATTACAATTTTTGATGCAATACTTTGCAGCAGGGCTCGTTCCTGCGTTCCAACTAGAGTGTCTGTGAGGGGTTGCAGTGTTGTGGCACCAGCACCAGTGCCTAAGGCCCAATTTTTCTGCCCCTGTCTAACAGGGGCGTGTAATTACAATTTTTGATGCAATACTTTGCAGCAGGGCTCGTTCCTGCGTTCCAACTAGAGTGTCTGTGAGGGGTTGCAGTGTTGTGGCACCAGCACCAGTGCCTAAGGCCTAATTTTTCAGCTCCTGTTCAACAGGGGCATGTAATTACAATTCTTGATCTAATATTTCACAGCAGGGCCCTGTGAGGGCTTACAGTGTTTTGGCCACAGCAACACCTAAGGCCCAAATTTCTGCTGAGTATATAGGGCAGGACCCTACTTTCAAACATCTAACTTACAAACGACTCCTACTTGCAAACGGAAGGAGACAACAGGAAGTGAGATGAAATCTACCCCTAAGGAAGGGAAATTCTCTCCTGTAAGAGTTAATATGGGAAAACAATTTCTCCTTTCCACTGATGCTTTCCAATCCTTGTTCCACAAAAAAACCCAAATTTTCAAAAAACATTTTTCATTGGGACAAAAAAGTGAGGTGAAATCTTCTGAAGAGGAGGAAAGACGCAAAACAAATGTCACAGGGGTGATAACCCTTCCCTATGTTTTCCAAAAAGCTTAGAAAAGATTTTTTGGCTGGAGCTAAACACATTAAAAATGTTCAAAATTACAAACAGATTCTACTTAACAACAAACCTACAGTCCCTGTCTTGTTTGCACCGCCTGAATACTGCTGTTCAGAGTATATAGGGACCTTTCCTTATTTTAATTTGGGTGCGGGGTTCCCCTTAATATCCATACAAGACCCAAAGGGCCTGGTAATGGACTGGGGGGTACCCATGCCGTTTGTCTCACTGATTTTCATCCATATTGCCATGACCCGACATGACATTAAACCCGCAAGCAGTTTTAAATGAGATTTTTTCCTTTAAAAATGACATTTGGTGCAGGGACTGTTCTAAACATGGGAAACACGCGTCACTTTACAGGCATACTATAGACACCCCCCAGGTACGATATTTAAAGGAATATTTCACTTTTTTTTTTTTACTTTAAGCATCATTAAAATCACTGCTCCCGAAAAAACGGCCGTTTTTAAAAGTTTTTTTTGCATTGATACATGTCCCCTGGGGTAGGACCCGGGTCCCCAAACCCTTTTTAGGACAATACCATGCAAATTAGCCTTTAAAATGAGCACTTTTGATTTCGAACGTTCGAGTCCCATAGACGTCAATGGGGTTCTAACGTTCGTGCGAACTTGCGGTCCGTTCGCGGGTTCTGGTGCGAACCGAACCGGGGGGTGTTCGGCTCATCCCTATTGGTGACATGGTGAGTCCCATAAGTGCAGTTCAAGCTGGCGAGGTGGCAAGCACAAGTAGTGTCCCGCTGCCACCAAGAAGACAAACACAGGCCCGTCGTGCCCATAGTGCCCTTCCTGCTGCATTTGCCAATCCTAATTGAGAGCCCACCACTTTGCCGCTATTCCCAAGCTGAGCCTTGCCAGAGAATGGAAACCGATTACGGTTTCCGAATTTAAGATCTTCCTGGGCCTATCCCTCCTCATGGACATAACTAAAAAGAGTGAGTTGCGGTCATATTGGTCCACTTACCCAATTCACCATATGCCCGTGTTCTCTGCCTCCATGACCAGGACACGATACGAGCAGATCTTGCGGTTCATGCTTTTTAACGATAATGAACTCTGTCGTCCTCGGGGTGACCCAGAATTTGATCGGCCCTACAAAATTGGACCCCTCGTAAACCACTTCACCCAACGTTTTGCAGCCTTGTTCATTCCCCATCAAGTTGTCTGCGTTGATGAGTCCCTGATTAAGTTTTCTTCCAGCAAGTGTGCCAGATACCGGGTCAAGATGTATAACCTCTGTGACAGGGCCACAGGCTATACATGTAGATTTATGGTTTACGAGGGAAGAGATAGTCACATAGAGCCGGAGAACTGCCCAGACTACATAGGGAGCGCTGGTAAGATTGTGTGGGACTTTGTGTCACCCTTATTCGGAAAGGGGTGCCACTTGTATGTGGACAATTATTGCTATACAAAGCTTCAGAACGAACTGGATCCTTCCTTAAATTCCAGGAAGAGATCATCACAGCCCTTCTGTTTCCAGACGGTGCTGTGGCCCAACTTCCCAATCCAAATACAGTAAGCCGGCTACATGGGAGGCATTTTCTGCATGTCCTCCCTGGTACCCCTACCCAAAGAAACCCCCAAAGAAGATGTCGTGTCTGTTATATATAATATATAATATAATAATATATTATATATACAATATATAATATATATATCTTTATAACCATTATTTGCTCAGCAGGTACGCCATTCAGCTGCAGCACAGGTTTATTTATCTTGACAGCAACAGCGTTTGCTCCCATGATACGTAAAGCTGTGACTCCAGCGCTTATGGAGGTGATTTCACCACCACAGTTAAAAAAAATGGTGCATGTATGCCCATCATTAGAAGTGGGTGAATGAAGGGAGGTATTCTAATGGTGGGCATATCTACCGATCAATCTCTTTTTTTTGTTCAGCCCACAGGCTGCATGAAAAAAAACCCATTACAATGTATGCCCAACAAGGACCAGTAACGTACTGGTATGTTCCTGGACTTTGAGTGGTTATACCAGAATGATGTCTACAGGTTTAGGTATCATCTTTTGGAGCCTAGCCATGTACAGGACCCCGAAAACCAATCACAGCCTTCAGGCTTTCTAAGGGCATAAAATGGTGATTTCACTTCCTCACTACATATCACAGTTTCGGAGGCCTTGAAATTTCAAGATAGCACAACCCCCCCCCAAATGACCCCATTTTGGAAAGAAGACACTTCAAGCTTTTTGCTGAGAGGCATGTTGTGTCCATGGGATATTTGATATTTTGCCACAAGTTTTGGGAAAATTACAATTTTTTATTTTTTTTTACGCAAAGTTGTCACTAAATGATATATTGTTCAAACATGGCATGGTTTTATGTGGAATTACACCCCAAAATACATTCTGCTGCTTCTCCTGTGTACGGGGATACCTCATGTGTGGGACTTTTTGGGAGCCTAGCGACGTACAGGACCCCAAAAACTACGCACCGCCTTCAGGGTTTCTAAAGGCGTAAAATTGTGATTTTACTCCTCACTACCTATCACAGTTACGGAGGCCCTGAAATGTCCAGATAGCACAAAACCCCCCCCCCCCCCAAATGACCCCATTTTGGAAAATAGACATGTGGTATCCCCGAACTCAGAATGTATTTTGGGGTGTCATTCCACATATGCCCATGGCATGTTTGAGCAATATATCATTTAGTGACAACTTTGTGCAAAAAAATATATATATTTTTAATTTTCCTGCAACTTGTGGCAAAATATAAAATATTCCAAGGACCATGGATATTCCAGTGGTTAAGGAAGATCTCTACATGGAGTAACCACCAGGGTTTGAGCAACGAGACAACCTTGTGTGTAAACTTCAGAAGAGCATCTACGGTCTTAAGCAATCTGCAGGGATGTGAAATGAGAAAGTGAACAAAGTACTTACTAAAGAGGGATTCTCAAGAAGTAAAGCAGACCCCTGTCTCTACTCCAAGAATCAAGAAGACAGATGGATATACATCCTTATCTATGTCGATGACATTGTAGCCTGTTTTGAACAAGAAGGGGATTACAATCCTCTGCATCTAAGTGTGCACTTGTTTGTTGTCTCTTCCTGTCTGTCTTCATGATGCTGCAAGACATGAATTGCTAATCCTCCATGAAAGTAAAGTGTTCTCTGCATACAACAAGCTTCCAAGCGCATGATTCAATAACCTGCTAATAAGCCCCTCCCTCTGTAGATCTCGGAGTGGGGCAGGAGAGTGCCGGGACATCAGCTGACCGACATCGCTCTGCAAAATGAGGTATTGCGCTGCATCATTTTTAAAAAACAATGGCACTGAAAGATTTAACCTGATATAACAAAGGGCATACTAGTTAGTAATGAAAGTGACTTTACAACCACTTTAAAACAAGCCAAAAGCCCCAAAAATATTGTATTCTGATAACAGTATGTTCTTTCATCTAGGTTCACATCTATGCAGCTGCTGTGTTTTTCAGTCACGTTTGCAGTGTGTTTTCAATTTTTAAACCCCCGCTTTTTATGCGTTTTTGCATGCAGTATTCATACATTTTGCATTTTACATTTTTCATCTCTTTAACCACTTCAGATCCGCGCTATAGCCGAATGACGGCTACAGCACAGACCTGCTTTGCCGGGAGGACGTCAATGGACGTACCCCCTGCAGGGCGCGCATGACGTGCTCTGTGATCAGCGAGTCTATGATCCTGACCCCTTACCACGTGATCAGCTGTCAGCCAATGACAGCTGATCATGTGATGTCAACAGAATCGGTAATCGGCTATTTTTTCTCCTCGCACTGACAGCGTGAGGAGAAAAAAAAAGCTCGATCACCGGCAGCCGTGAGAGGGACATCAGTCCCTCTTACGGCGAGCTGTTGCATATCCTCAGTGCCCACCTGTGCCCCCTGCCAGTGCCACCTAGCAGTAGGCAACAGTGCCGCCTACCAGTTCCCACCAGTGTCACCCATCAGTGCCCACAGTGCCACCAATCAGTGCCTCAACAACAGTGCTGCACATCAGTGCCCATCAGTGTCACCTACCAGTGCCCATCAGTGCCGTCCATCAATGCCCATCAGTGCCACCTATCAGTGCAGTGCCATCTATCAGTGGTACCTATCAGTGCCCATCAGTGCCACCCATCCGTGCCATCCATCAGTGCCACCCATCAGTGCCATCTTATCAGTGGCCATCAGTGCCGCCTTATCTGTGTCCATCAGTACCGCCTTATCTGTCCCCATCAGTGCCGCCTTATCTGTGCCTATCAGTGCCGCCTTAACTGTGCCTATCCGTGCCCATCAGTGCAGCCTATCAGTTCCCACAAGTGCAGCCTATCAGTAAAGAGACCAAAAGGGGGGGCCACCCTTATAATTCATGCCTAGTCATAGATAATAATCACTCATCCAGTGCCACTCCTCAGGTGTAGAGGCCATATGCGTAACCAAAAACAAGCATAAATAGATAAAAAGGGAACCAAAGAAGAACACAAGAAAGTGGTCTTCCTGGGTCCAAAGACAGTTACTGTGGATATGGTGGACAATGATGGGAGAGTAGTATAAAAAATATGACAAAGTTTATTAAAGTACCAAATACTAAAATGTACAAAGATATCACCAACAATTGGACAAATAAAGTTGGTCCACCAAAAACAATGATGAATAGGCCTATCGAGTGCAAAATGCACACGGTATGCCCATTAGCCAGACTCACAAAAATAAAAAAACAATGACAGACATAAAAAGAAACCTAAAACATGCACGGTGCAGGCGCCTGTATTCCCACAGATGCACAAGACCCCTATGGCTAAACGCCAAATCTATTTGTTAGAAACCTGATTGCTAATTACGAGGGGGCATTGTGCGTGTGTGGTCCCCCGGGGAGATGGGGATAATGGAATTGGGCCAAAAATAGAGCTGCCAAAATGGTGAAAACTCCACTGTGATATGTCACCATCTACTAAATGCTAATAGTGGGTGGAATGGAGGAACTTCAAAGGTAAGTTTTGCATGCGCATGCTCAAAATATTCCATTAACACAAGTCCATTCCTGGGATAGGATAGATAGTGTATCATTCAGAGAGTCTCTCTCAAGGTGTGGTGATTGATTAGAGCCGCACAGTTACATGAAGTGGTCTCTGCCAGGTGCTATTCGCATAGCAAAGCAAAATAGCTAGAGGTTGCCTGGAACTGTCCTTATGGTTCAGTGTGAGTCATTTACCAGTGGTTTGATATATATCACTGCATATTGTCCCAAGATCCACATTTACCTGAGCAGTGCCACACAAGTGTTAACAAAGGATCTATGCGGAGATGCCGAGTGAAAACAAAAGCTGAAAAGATTACATTACCGCCTCTTGATAGTATGAGGATGGCAGTCAGAGTCTCCTATGTTTCCATGACAACCCGACGGCTCCGTAGTTTCTCCACCTGTGGTGTAGGTGCTGTCTATGACAGACTACGTCATGTAGGAGCGTGGTATGTGGTACTCCGCTTGTCCGTAAGTTCAGGCTGCGGCTGTAGCAAATGACAAGCAAACGCCTTGCTGTTTGGCAGTTCCGTATGGAGAGATTCAAATTCTCCTATCCGAGGTCCCCATCTCCCATTGGAGTAGAGGGATGGCTGAGTCGGCGTCTGCACACCGTGATTACGTTGACGCGTTTCGCAACGTCATGTTACGTAGCTTCAACTGGACGTCCATAGTCTGTCATAGACAGCACCTACACCACAGGTGGAGAAACTACGGAGCCGTCTTGTTGTCATGGAAACTTTAATAAACTTTGTTATATTTTTTATACTACTCTCCCATCAATGTCCACCATATCCACAGTAACTGTCTTTGGACCCAGGAAGACCACTTTCTTGTGTTCTTCTTTGGTTCCCTTTTTATCTATTTATGCAGCCTATCAGTGCCCACCAGTGCCGCCTCATCAGCGCATATCAATGAAGGAGAAAAATTACCTGTTTGCTAAATTTTATAACAAACTATGAAACATGATTTTTTTTTTCAAAATTTTCCAACTTTTTTTGTTTGTTTAGCAAAAAATAAAAATCCCAGTTGTGATTAAATACCACCAAAAGAAAGCTCTATTTGTGGAGAAAAAAATGATAAAAATTTCATTTGAGTACAGTGTTGTATGACCGCGCATTTGTCATTCAAAGTGCGTTAGCGCTGAAAGCTGAAAATTGGTCTGGGCAGGAGGGGGGTTTAAGTGCCCAGTAAGCAAGTGGTTAAACACACTGTGCATTGCTGGTTGGTAAGGAGCTGGCCGATGAGTCATCAGCTGTCAGCAGGGTTCACCCTGACAGCTGAATGTAAAAAAAAAAAAAAACGTGAACAAAACGCAGTGGGGTCCCCCCCAGCTCCAAACGAGGCCCTTCTGGTCTAGTATGGATTTGGAGGGGATTCCCCACTCCAAAATAAAAAAAAAATGCCGTGGGGTCCCTTCCTAAAATCCAGACCCTTATCCGAATATGCAGCCTGGCAGGTCAGAATGGGGAGTAGGGAGGGGACAAGCATGCAGCCCCCTTCCTGAACTATACCAGGCCGCATGCCATCAACACGGGGGAATGTGTGCTTTGGGGTGGGGGGCTCTGCCCCCCGCCCCAAAGCACCTTCCCCCCATGTTGATGGGGACAAGGGCCTCTTCCCCACAACCCTGGCCGGTGGTTGTGGGGGTCTACGGGCAGATGCTTTTTTGAATCTGGAAGCCCCCTTTAAGAAAGGGCCCCTGGATCTTAGCCACCCCACTTTGTGTATGAGTATGGGGTACATCGTACCCTTACCCATTCACCCCAAAGAGCAGTGAAGTGTTAAAAAAACAAGAGACGGTTTTTGACAAGTCCTTTATTAAAAATGAAAAATGTCCCCCGTCGTAGCTCCAACGTGTCTTCTTTCTCCGGTACTGATGTCTTTGTCCTTCAGTAGTGTCTTCTCCCTCCGATGCAGTCTTCTCCCCTGGGGCTTTCTTCTCCTAGAGGTGTCTTCTTCCTCGCCACTACTTACCTGCTTAAAAAAAAAAAAAAAGATCTTCTTTTAACGCTGTCTTCCTCCATTGTGTTGTCTCCCGCTGTCTGACATTTCTTATATAGCCATGGGGCGTGGCCAACCAATGACGTTACCTGGAGAACGCGCCCCTTGTGACAATGCGTAATGACTTATCGGTTGTTAAGGACGGGACGACCGGCTTAAATGGAAAATGTTTAAATGGAAAATTAAAGGTTGCAAAAGACATCAAAAATTGCATCACAAACACAACATTTGCGTTTCTGGTGCAATTCTATTGAAGTCTATTACATGCAAAATGCGGGAAAAAAGTCCCCGACCCTTTCCAAAAACGCACTGGCTGCAAAACACATAGATGTGAACGTTTACCATAAGAAAACCATGTTAAATAGACTGAAGTGCATTTCTGCAAATTGCAAATCGCACTAAAAAACTTAAAAATGTGAACCTAGGGTTAAGGATGAGTGAATTTGCCTGGGTTTGGTTCAGGAACAGTCTTGCATATACCTTGCAGCACACACCATCAAAGTCTTTAGGGGAAAACTGGAATCTTGTTTTTTAATTCTAGCCATTTGTAGGAGTAACAAAAAAGATATTGTCAAGTTATTATTTTTAGTATATGAATTTCTATTCTTTATCTCATAATTATATTACGATTTTCTCCAAATTTACTAGCAGACCAAGCTGACTAGGTGACAGTGACATGGTTTGGCATGAATAATAACATTTTAGGCACTATTGGTGGTAATATAGTTACTGCAAACCCCTGCACTATCATGACTCGGGTAGGGCTGAGAGGGCGGAGTGATATTTAACATTAAACAAATACATTAAACATCATAAATAATACAATAGGACACCAGTAATTTTTTGTTTTTAGTATCATGGACACAGATTTTATTAGATAACAAAATAATAACAACATAATTTAGACACCAATTCTTTAAAACAGATACAAGAATTCAAATGCAAACATTAAAGCCAGGTCCTTGACAGTGCCACCCAATGTCATGTTGTGTTGGAAACCCGTACCAGCCACCAGCCATTCACAACCAGCTCGGTGGGTACACACCAGTAATTTTACACCATTATTCACCTGGAATAAACCTTAGTACTTCCTTCATGAACACCAATCATACATATTTTTGACCATTATTTAAGGTTAAACCAGCCGTCCAAAGATTACCTTAACTTTTTGGCCTCATCAATGACCCGCCGATGCTGTGACAAAAGTAAGACATTCCCCACCAGGCCTCTATTCTCCTCCCGTACCACAAGTCCCCAAACTTATGAACAACTAAACGTATCCATATTCACACATTTAACAAGCGGGTGGGCCAAACTGCTCACCACGCGTTCTGTTCCTCCTCAAGGTTTCCTAAAGCTCTGACCACCTCCTCCCTGCTCCCTACATCATAACCTCAATCAGCCCACCCTGTCATGTGTCCTTTCTCCTATGTGCTCAGGGTAGCCCCTATTGCTGGACAAGTTGGTTTGCATGGTTTTATAAATTTGTAGAAGAAATATGAATAAATGCATGTAGAATAAAAAAGGAATTCATATACTGAATGTTATCATTACATTATCCACACACATTTATGAAAAGTCAGTGGTTTGAAAGGATGTAAAGATGCACTATAAGGTGCTGGTACATACATTCAGAGAGTGTTCTACATGTCAGATATCAATGCATACAAATTCAGATTCTCTACTAAAAACGATTTCATGCATAATTACTATGCCGAGGTAAGAATTCTCAGGTGAAAACTACTAAGAAAAGTACCTATAATTATAAACAGTAATAATAGAATTCTTTTTGTATACTCAACGAGCAGCATCAGGTACAGTACCTAGCGAATCACTCTTGAAAGGTTTAGGCTGGGTTCACACTGCGGTTTGCAGTCTAGTGTACGGTGTGTTTCTGTTCACCGGTTCAGGTGGCAATTTTTGCCTGAATTCGCACTTGAACTGGACCTAAAAACACACAGGACCCTTTTCAAAATCGCACCGCGGCCGCCCTGGAAATGTGTGAACCAGCTCCATTGAGAGACGGTCACATTCACATTTTATGCAAATTGAATGGGGTTAAAAACGTATCCAATTTGCATATATGTGAACCCAGTCTAAAGAAGGCTAACAATGAATCTATGAATCAAGGCTTCTTATTTGACTGGATACAGAAAGTTATTGAATTGTAACTACAGCTTTTCATGGTCATCATCAGGGGCGTTGCTAGGTAAAAAAAAGGCCAGGGGCTTCAGCCCGAAGTCAGAGCCCAGCACCAGGGGGGGGGGGGGGTGATGGTGCGGCAGATGGTGGGGTTGTATGGAGGGGGGTGTTACCTACCTGACATACACTGACCTACCTGACATACACTGACCTACCTGACACACACTGACCTACCTGACACACACTGACCTACCTGGCTGACATACACTGACCTACCTGACATGCACTGACCTACCTGACATGCACTGACCTACCTATCTGACATACACTGACCTACGTGACACACACTGACCTACCTATCTGACATACACTGACCTACCTGACATACACTGACCTACCTGACATACACTGACCTACCTGACACACACTGACCTACCTGGCTGACATACACTGACCTACCTGACATGCACTGACCTACCTGACATGCACTGACCTACCTATCTGACATACACTGACCTACGTGACACACACTGACCTACCTATCTGACATACACTGACCTACCTGGCTGACACACACTGACCTACATGACATACACTGACCTACCTGACACACACTGATCTGCCTGGCGGACATACACTGACCTACATGACACTCCTGACACGCACTAATCTACCCGATACGCACTGACCTACCTGACACACACTGACCTACCTATCTGACACACACTGACCTACTTGATACACTGACCTACCTGACATTTCTTTTTTTAAATCTTCGTTCTGTCCCACTCCCAGTCACAGCCACCATGGCCGTTATTCAGCGTGACTCTGGAGGTTGAGGGAGAAGGAGGCGTCGCGTTCTCCTGATCTCCTTCTGCTTTCCTCAGGCCAGGCGGCATATCACTCAGCCTGTCAGTCAGTGCAATGGGCGGCGCTGCAACGGCCGAATTACACAGGTAAATTGCGGCTGCCGCCGCTGCTGTCTAACCTATTTTCTCTCCCTTTCTCTTCACTGCAGGATAGGGTTGCCCCCTTTTCTTTAAGCCAAACCTCTACACTTTAGAGGTGCATGGAAAAAAATTTTGGAAAAAAAGCTGCATGGCAAATATTAGCACAACACATTTTGGAATGGATTTACACCTCTATTCATACATTATTATATGTGTATGGCGACTGCACAGTATATGTTTAAATAAGATTGGAGTGTATTAATACTTTATCCTTTGCGGTTTCCACCATCATTCACAATTCTTTTTTCACATTTAAATTGATATACACTATAGGATTGTAAAGACCTGGGATACCTTTGGGTGCACTAAGGAGCGCAATAATGCAGGACGCTTTATTGGTGAGTGTTACCCCCCCATAATACAGGGGTCAGTGTTACCCCATATAATTTAGGGGCCCCCCATTAGATCAGAGTCCCCTTATATCAGTGCTCCTCTTAGAGACCCAAAAAAATTAAAATGGAAAAATGCAGCACAACCTCCCCCTATAATTATATTCATATATGAAAAAATAGTTGTAAATGATGGTGGAAACCCCCAAGGATAATCCAAGTACTAATACACTCCAATCTTATTTAAACATATACCGTGCAATCTCCATACACATATAATAATGTATGAATAGAGGTGTAAACCTCCAATTCATTCCAAAATGTGCTAATATCCAATTTACTTTTTCGGATATTAGCAAAACACATTTTGGAATGGATTTACACCTCTATTCATACATTATTATATGTGTGTGGCGATTGCACAGTATATGTTTAAATAAGATTGGAGTGTATTAATACTTGGATTACCCTTGGGGGGTTTCCACCATCATTCACAATTATTTGTTCACATTTAAATTAATTATTTTAAATCAATTATAATTATAGGGGGAGGTTGCACTGCATTTTAATTTATTTTTGCATAGTTTTTTTCTTGGAGTTTTAGTTTTATTCTAGGTGGTTTTTATTTGTTTTTTTAGATCAGAGTCCCCTATATCTGATCCTCTTTAGAGACAAACCATCAGTCTCTAAGGGGGGTGCTGATATAAGGGGACTGTAATATAATGGGTTTCTCTGAGAAGAGGGAGGAGGAGGTAATATAAGGACAAACTGATCTAATGTGGGTGCTGATATAAGGAGAGTTTCCCTTATTTAGTAGAGGTCTCTAGGGAGGGGAGGTGGGGGTGCTGATCTAATGGCGGGTGCTGACTGCTGATCTAATGGGTCACCAGCAGACAGTCTGCTGGTGACCCATTAGATCAGCAGTCAGCACCCCCTCTACATTAGCTCAGAGTCCCCTTATATCAGCACCCCCCTTAGATATCTCTAATAGATCAGTGACCCCCCCATCAGTGTCCCTTGCCCCCCATTAGACTGCCTTACCGAGAGCCGTTTAGAGTCAGGAAGTGTGGGAGCCAGAGTTTGGGGGCGGAGCGAAGCTGCTCTTCTGTAGTGCCATTTTCCTTCCTTCCATTGTGTGGGGGGGCTTGGGGAGAAGGCATAGTAGAGGCAGATGCTGCGTCACTGTGCCCACTGTGTAGGCAGGACACATTTGAACTGGTACACTCACTCACAGGGCTGCTGTTAGGAATCATGGGGCCTCCACCCCTGAGGGGGGGGGGAGAGGTGGGGGGAGGGAGGTGAGAGAGAAGGATGAGGAGGCAGGAGAGAGAGGGGGTGCTGACACAGAGGAGGGTGGTGCTGACAGAGAGGGGGGTGGGCTGACAGAGAGGGGGTGGGCTGACAGGAGTAGGGGGTGGGCTGACAGAGAGGGGGCGCTGACAGAGGAGGGGGTGGGCTGACAGAGAGGGTATGGGGCTGAGAGAGGGGGGGTACTGACAGAGAGGGGGGTGCTGACAGGGGGGTGGGCTGACAGGGGGGTGGCTGACAGAGAGGGGTATGCTGACAGGGGGGTGGGCTGACAGAGAGGGGGGTGCTGACGGGGGGGTGGGCTGACAGAGAGGGGGGTGCTGAGAGGGGGTGGGGGTGACAGAGGGGGGTGCTGACTGGGGGGTGGGCTGACAGAGAGGGGGGTGCTGACAGTGAGGGGGGTGCTGACAGAGTGGAGTGCTGACTGGGGTGGTGGGCTGACAGAGAGGGGGGTGCTGACAGAGGGGTGGCCTGACAGAGAGGGGGGTGCTGACAGGGGGGGTGGGCTGACAGAGAGGGGATGCTGACAGGGGGGTGGGCTGACAGAGAGGGGGGTGGGCTGACAGAGAGGGGGTGCTGACAGAGGGGGGTGCTGACAGGGGGTGGGCTGACAGAGAGGGGGGTGCTAATTGGGGGGTGGGCTGACAGAGAGGGGGGTGCTGACAGGGGGTGGGCTGACAGAGAGGGGGGTGCTGACAGGGGGGTGGGCTGACAGAGAGGGCGGTGCTGACAGAGAGGATATGGGCTGACAGAGAGGGGGTGCTGACAGAGAGGATATGGGCTGACAGAGAGGGGGGTGCTGACAGAGAGGGGGTGCTGACAGAGAGGGGGGTGGGCTGACAGAGAGGGGGGTGCTGACAGGGGGGTGGGCTGACAGAGAGGGGGGTGCTGACAGGGGGTTGGCCTGACAGAGAGGGGGGTGCTGACAGGGGGGTGAGCTGACAGAGGGGAGGTGCTGACAGGGGGTGGGCTGACAGAGAGGGGGGTGCCGACAGAGAGGGGGGTGCTGACAGAGGGGGTGGGCTGACAGAGAGGGGGTGCGACAGGGGGGGTGGGCTGACAGAGAGGGGGATGCTGACAGGGGGTGGGCTGACAGAGAGGGGGGTGCTGACAGAGAGGATATGGGCTGACAGAGAGGGGGGTGCTGACAGAGAGGGGGGTGCTGACAGGGGGTGGGCTGACAGAGAGGGGGCTGCTGACAGGGGGGTGGGCTGACAGAGAGGGGGTGCTGACAGGGGGTTGGCCTGACAGAGAGGGGGGTGCTGACAGGGGGGTGAGCTGACAGAGGGGAGGTGCTGACAGGGGGTGGGCTGACAGAGAGGGGGGTGCCGACAGAGAGGGGGGTGCTGACAGAGGGTGTGGGCTGACAGAGAAGGGGGGTGCGACAGGGGGGTGGGCTGACAGAGAGGGGGATGCTGACAGGGGGTGGCTGACAGAGAGGGGGGTGCTGACAGGGGGGGTGGGCTGACAGAGAGGGGGGTGCTGACAGGGGGTGGGCTGACAGAGAGGGTGGTGCTGACAGAGGGGTGGGCTGACTGAGAGGGGGTGCTGACAGAGGGGGGTGCTGACTGGGGGGGTGGGCTGACAGAGAGGGGGGTGCTGACAGTGAGGGGGGTGCTGACAGAGTGGAGTGCTGACTGGGGTGGTGGGCTGACAGAGAGGGGGGTGCTGACAGAGGGGGTGGCCTGACAGAGAGGGGGGTGCTGACAGGGGGGTGGGCTGACAGAGAGGGGGATGCTGACAGGGGGGTGGGCTGACAGAGAGGGGGGTGGGCTGACAGAGAGGGGGTGCTGACAGAGGGGGGTGCTGACAGGGGGTGGGCTGACAGAGAGGGGGGTGCTGATTGGGGGTGGGCTGACAGAGAGGGGTGCTGACAGGGGGTGGGCTGACAGAGAGGGGGGTGCTGACAGGGGGGTGGGCTGACAGAGAGGGCGGTGCTGACAGAGAGGATATGGGCTGACAGAGAGGGGGTGCTGACAGAGAGGATATGGGCTGACAGAGAGGGGGGTGCTGACAGAGAGGGGGGTGCTGACAGAGAGGGGGGTGGGCTGACAGAGAGGGGGGTGCTGACAGGGGGGTGGGCTGACAGAGAGGGGGTGTTGACAGGGGTTGGCCTGACAGAGAGGGGGGTGCTGACAGGGGGGTGAGCTGACAGAGGGGAGGTGCTGACAGGGGGTGGGCTGACAGGAGAGGGGGTGCCGACAGAGAGGGGGTGCTGACAGAGGGTGGTGGGCTGACAGAGAGGGGGGTGCGACAGGGGGTGGGCTGACAGAGAGGGGGATGCTGACAGGGGGTGGGCTGACAGAGAGGGGGGTGCTGACAGAGAGGATATGGGCTGACAGAGAGAGGGGTGCTGACAGAGAGGGGGGTGCTGACAGGGGGGTGGGCTGACAGAGAGGGGGCTGCTGACAGGGGGGTGGGCTGACAGAGAGGGGGTGCTGACAGGGGGTTGGCCTGACAGAGAGGGGGGTGCTGACAGGGGGGTGAGCTGACAGAGGGGAGGTGCTGACAGGGGGTGGGCTGACAGAGAGGGGGGTGCCGACAGAGAGGGGGGTGCTGACAGAGGGTGGTGGGCTGACAGAGAGGGGGGTGCGACAGGGGGGGTGGGCTGACAGAGAGGGGGACAGGGGGTGGGCTGACAGAGAGGGGGGTGCTGACAGGGGGGGTGGGCTGACAGAGAGGGGGGTGCTGACAGGGGGTGGGCTGACAGAGAGGGTGGTGCTGACAGAGGGGTGGGCTGACTGAGAGGGGGGTGCTGACTGGGGGGGTGGGCTGACAGAGAGGGTATGGGCTGACAGAGAGGGGGGGTGCTGACAGAGAGGGGGGTGGGCTGACAGAGAGGGGGGTGCTGACAGAGAGGGGGTGGGCTGACAGAGAGGGGGGGTGCTGACAGAGAGGGGGGGTGCTGACAGAGAGGGGGGGTGCTGATAGGGGGGGTGGGCTGACAGAGGGTGTGGACTGACAGAGAGGGGCACGCTGACAGACTGGAGGAAGGGCAGATAACAGACCTCAGTAAAGAGGAGACACATCGCGCGCCAGGCAGGGAGGCGGGACTCCGGGCGGCCAAGATCAGCCACAGTCCAGCCCAGCCCCGCCTCCACATGTAACCATTTACCACCTCCACCGGGCCAATCACAGACATGTCCGCCGCCTGCACAGCCAATCACAGAGCGCCCGCTGCCCAGTCCTTGTATGTGACAGAGTGTAACACAGATGTCAGTGGGCACGGGTGATCTTGCGGCCAGGGCCACTGGTCACAGGATAGCTGCGACATGTCTGTATGCAGCGCTGCATAACTAAGCAGGGAAAAGAGGTGAGGGAGGTGGCGGTCCGATGGCTCAGTGCCTGCTCGTCTTTCCTCCACCTCCAATGCTGCCCGCCGCAGCCGCGACCCGCGCGCTAGTTTCTCCTCCATACCTGCCGCTGAGACTCGGGGCTATGGGCTCCACATTCGGGGCTCCAACCTCGATAGCCACCCACTGGCGACGCCTCTGCTTCCGGGTATCGAGACTCCGGCGCTGTGATTGGCCGGAGTCGCGATGACGTCACTCCCGCACGCAAGATGACGTCACTCATGTGCGCGGGAGCCGCCAGTAACAGCACAGTCTAACTGAAGCAACGGCAAGTGCGTGCCATTGCTTCAGTTTGCTTAAGTGCGCATGTGCCAATGACGTTGGCACATACAAATGCAGGGATATCTCCTAAATCGTGCAGGTTTAGGAGATATCCAGTGTAGCTACAGGTAAGCCCAATTATAGGCTTGTCTGTAGTTAAAAGTGGTTGTAAAGGCCTGTGAAGGTCTTCACAGAGGACCAGGGGGCACTCTTTACGTCTAGAGGAAAAGGGATTTAATCTCCAAATACGGAAAGGTTTCTTCACAGTAAGAGCTGTGAAAATGTGGAATAAACTGCTTCAAGAGCTGGTTCTGTCCAGCTCAGTAGATTGCTTTAAAAAAGGTTTGGATTATTTCCTAAATGTACAGAATACAACTGGATACTAGCACTTATAGATAAAGTTGATCCAGGGAACAGCCGATTGCCTTTCGGTGGACCAAGAAGGAATTTTTTTCCCCTGCTGGAGCAAATTGGAGCATGTTTTGCTGGGGTTTTTTTGCCTTTCTCTGGATCAACTGTGGGTATAGGATTGTGTATATGGGATTGTATCATCCCCCTCCCCCCCCTTTTTTATTGGCTAAACTAGATGGACTTGTGTCTTTTTTCAACCTGACTATGTAACTATGTGTACCCTAAGTAGACAATACAGTTATGCAAACTTTGATTTGTAGTAACATGTCAACAGCTAAGCCCTCCTTCCTTATATTTTATTATATAAGTAAGTATAAATATAATAATATTATATTTAATATAGTATTTTTACTATAATAAATTTCTCTCCCTGGCTGCTAACCCAGGCCATGGAGAGCACTGACACATAACTGAAATGGGAAGGGCAGAGGAGTCTTTGACATGTATGTTGTGATTGACAGCCAGGATTTGCCTTCACTATGATGTGTTTGAGTAAGATGGCAACACCAAATAAAATAACTGGGTCTCGAGGACAGACTAGAGCAAAAGTTTTGTTTACTGATTATGCACAAAGTACATGTAAACCCAGTCATGAAAATCTCAGGAGTACATGTAGCCAGGGAGTGGTTGCAAACAGGCTGCAGGAGATCAGCAGCACAAAGATACCACAAAGGATAAAAAATTACGAACATAACCTTCGGCTCGTACCCTTAGGTCACTCAGTGGACATTCTGCATTCCGAACATATTTAGTTGTACATGCCTTTATGCCATGTTTTTGTAGTGTACCCCCCCTCCCCCCCCCCCCCCCCCCACCGTGGGTGATCAGTTGCCATGTTATTTTGCATACTACAATAAAAATCATTGTACCAGAAAAACGATCAGCGGAAGTAATTCTATTATTTATTTTGAATAAACAATTTGAAAAAGTAAAAAAAAAAATTAAAAAAGTAAATAAAAATAGATCAAATGTCATTCAGTTATGGTTTATACATGTGTATTTTAAATGTTCTTTAACCATTAGAGAACAGAGTGTTGAAAGCTACCAGATTGCAATACTATTGTTTATAAAACAAGCTTTGCTGCCTCCTCATGGACAGTTCGGGGACTGCTTCATCAAAGTAAGAATTATATCACTAGCAAAAGTGTGCCCATTTCAGAACAGGAAAGGTTTGCAATATAATGAACAATGCTAAGGAAGTTACTTAGTGGGCAGTATGGCAGTATCTGAAGGAGAAGGTTGTGGTGGGTATGATAGGAAGGGGGGACTTTTGGATAAAAGGTTTACCCCTATGAATAAAAGCTGACCTTTAAAAAGCACCCGGGCAATGCTATGTGGTTTGTCCTAACCCCTTAAACTGGCACTGGGCAGGTTATTCTACATGTAAATGTGAAAAAAAGAAAAAAGGGAAAAGGAAGGAGCTCCTCTACTGAATATTATTAGTACTTGCATTATCCAAATAAAGAATACAATATTTTTCCCTATGGAGGACACTGTCCTGAAGTCCTGGTTTGGAGAAAGATCTTTTATCTCCTTACTGAAGATCCACCTGTTGATGCTGGGTTGGCAGACAGCTCTTGGAACATTGTAAGACCTGATTTAGGACTGTAGTGTGTGCTGCTCCTGTAAGGATTTTCTGCTAAGTAGATTGTCACCCATTGTTATTATCATTTTGGAGTATGCTGTGAGCTTGAGCCTCTCTCCTGTTCAAGTTCTTCAGCAATAAATTCTAAAACAACATCCCCTAGGCTGAGCCTGTATTGTTGGTGTGCATGCAACTGTGTTTGTGGATGGCAGGCTCTGAACTAGCAAGGTTACAAACAATAGAAAAAAAGTAGGTCAGAGGAGAGCCAAGTAAAGGGAGCCCATACCTTTTAGGGTAGGGTGACCAGACGTCCCCGGTTTCTGGGGACAGTCCCCGGAATGAGGACACTGTCCCCAGACCAAGTCTGTCCCCGGTTTTGTCCCCAGATTGGATTTGAACAGGGGCCTTAGCAATTTCAAAGACAGTCAGTGCAGAATTGAAAAAAAAATTGCACCCCCGCTCCGCCTCTCCTACTAACTTAGGGGGGGGGGGGGTGGTTTCCATTATCTGTGCCCCTTTCTGATCCTCCTGTGCTGGTCAGAGCAGAGGGACTATTTTTTCAGTTTCGGGCACATGACCATTCCGCTCCCGCTCGCATGTTCTTCTGCCTTGGCTCAAGTCCCTGCTAGCCGCCTGCCTGCCTATCTCCTTGCCTTCCCCCGGTGGAGTGATCTTCCTCTGCTCAGCTACGGTCCCCACCCAGTAGTAGCCGGGGCCCAGAGAGTTAGACTTGAGAGGCTGTGAGGCGGGTGGGCGGCGGCGCCAGGCAGAGAGAGGCAGCTGAGCTCAGCCGACATCGATCGTTGGGTTGCCAGTGCTTTCAAGGCTTCAACACAGGTGTGCTTTGGGGGTGTCTGTGAATAGACTACATTGCACTGTGTCTGTCTCTCTGGCATCATGGATGGTATCATAACTTACAGACAGCAGGCACTCTATCATGGCTCTGGCTGGCTCTGTCACATAACATGGCTGCTGGGTGCTGATTTTGTTACCTTATTGGTCATATGTATCAGCACCCAACAGCCATGTCATGTGACACACTGACACAGAGCCAGCCAGAGCCATGATAGAGTGCCTGCTGCCTGTGAGTTATCATAATGCTGATGATCTTAACCAGTTGCAAACCACCTCATAGCAGATTTACTTCTACAGGGTGATCGCGCTGCACAGGATCAGATATATACTGTATATACGTGATCTTGCATTTCTGGGTATCAGAGCCGATCAGCGGGTCCGGCGGACGTCGAGTGCACGGGCAGAAGGGCGGTCTGCCTATGTAAACAAGGCAGATTGCCATTCTGTCAGTATGGAAGACATTGATCCTGGGAGCTATGCCTTCCCCTAGTAAAAGCACCTCCCCTACACTGAGAAAACACTTGTTAGGCGCAAATTTAACCCTTTGGTTGCTCTAGATGTTAACCCCTTCCCAGCCAGTGTCATTAGTACAGTGACAGTACATATTTTTAGCACCAATCACTGGTTCCCACAAAGTATCAAAAGTGTCACTTGGTATCTAATTTGTCCCTCGCAATAGCGCAGTCCCAATATAAGTCGATAATTGCCGCCATTACTAGTAAAAAACAAATATGTCCCCAGATTTCATTTTAAAAATCCGGTCACCTTATTTTAGGGGGATTGCCAAGTCAAGCATCCATTAGGGGTGCGCATCTTCACTTTTCTCACAATTCCATTCGATTACGATTATCCTGTCCACGATTCCATTCGATTCCGCAATGCATCACGATGTATCACAATTACAGTGCAAGGTTAAAAACTTTTTATCCAAAAATTCAAGCAGTCAGAAAAACTAAATTTTTCTCCAGTGGCAGAGGGATGTTGGGATCAGAGGCAGAGGGATGTTGGGATCAGAGGCAGAGGGATGTTGGGATCAGAGGCAGAGAGATGTTGGGATCAGAGGCAGAGGGATGTTGGGATCAGAGCCAGAGGAATGGTGGGACCAGAGGCAGAGGGATGGTGGGATCAGTGGCATAGGGATGGTGGGATCAGTGGCAGAGGGATGGTGGAATCAGAGGCAGAGGGATAGATGGGATCAGGCAGATGGTTGGTGGGATCAGAGGCAGAGGAATGGTGGGATCAGAGGCAGAGCAATGGTGGGATCAGAGACAGAGGAATGCTGGGATCAGAGGCAGAGGAATGGTGGGATCAGAGGCAGAGGGATAGATGATATCAGAGGCAGAGGGATAGATGGGATCAGAGGCAGAGGGATAGAGGGGATCAGGCAGAGGGGTGGTGGGGTCAGAGGCAGAGGGGTGGTGGGATCGGAGGCAGATGGATGGTGGTATCAGAAGCAGAGGGGTGGTGGGATCGGAGGCAGATGGATGGTGGGATCGGAGGCAGATGGGTGGTGGGATCGGAGGCAGAGGGATCAGGCAGACGGATAGTGGGATTGGAGGCAGACGGATGGTGGCATCAGAGGCAGACGGATGGTGGGATCAGAGGCAGACAGATGGTTGGGATCGGCGGCATACGGATGGTGGGATCAGAGGCAGATGGATGGTGGGATCAGAGGCAGACGGATGGTGGGATCAGAGGCAGATGGATGGTGGGATCAGAGGCAGACGGATGGTGGGATCAGAGGCAGAGGGATAGATGGGATCAGGCAGACGGATAGTGGGATCATTGACACTGGCACTAAGGGTACAGGCATACATAGTAGAAATACACACTGCTGCCAGGAGGACAGAAGTAATGGAATCTGCTGCTGACAAACCGATCTGTGAAGTTCACTGTATTCTCTCAGTGCTGAGAGTTCAGCTCTTCCCTGTTGCACATTCCAACACACTAGGAGTTAACATAGTGGAATGTGTGAACGGGGAAGCTGAACTCTCCCACGAGGTCAGTACAAGTTGTAAGCAGAGTACACTTATATGTACTCTGCTTACTCCTGTTAAACTGTGCCTTATCAAATCCCCTCTTATTGTACATTAAGTGCCCAACTGTAAATGCCTTTTAAAAAATATGTAGCTATATACCACATATTTCAGACTGTTCCTCAGCTCACATGTAACTCAGACCCGGCTGGCCACTTGCTGCTCTCGTCTCTCCTCTCAGCTGACATCAGCGTAGGATTCTCAGCCCCGCCCGCTGTAGCTGTTGGATTGAGAGAGGAGAGCTGTGCGCCGGGCAGTCACATGAGCGCAGAGGAACAGTCTGAAATATGCTGTATATCGTTTAATATTTTTAAAAAGGCATGTACACAGTGAACATGAACAGTGGGGCACTTGGTGTATTAAAAGAGGGGATTCGTTAAGACACAGTTATTTTAAAACTTGTAGAGTATGATGAGGGTGCTCTCCCAGGAGGGGTGGGGCAACTCGGGATGACGTCACAGCATCGATGCCGCATCGTGGACACCTGAATCGCGATGCATTGATGCTACGATTATATTCAACACCCCTAGCATCCATGCAAAGAGGATGATAGTAATCCTGATAAGTCCTGCACCTTACTTTCCTGCTTCTCTAAGGGTTTGTTGACATGTGCAGCAGCCCTTACCATCCCTCTAAAAAGTGATCCACAGTGGATGACTTTTCAGAAGCATTTGGCAGACAATATGTCTCCTCGGTGCCTGATTTAACTCTTCTAAATATTGTACCACCACACCACATTAAGTGCATGCAGATTTGCATGGGCCAAGTTCAGCAGTGATAACGCCCATAGAATATGACAGGCTGTTTCATTTTTGCCATTGCTGCGAAGCACACCATCAGTGCTGTGGCATGTGTACAGCCCTGAGCAGCTACCTTTTCTATGTTCAGGCGGGCCGTTGGAGGGTGGTAAAACTGTGGCTCAACTGCCCTGTTTTACCACCCCCTGGTAGCATATGTGAACGAACTATAGCTGTAGAGTTCCGTAACACGTCTTACAGAAAGAATGAAAAAAATTGCATAGATTTCCCTCCTCAAAGTGCATACCAGACCCTTTGAGTCTGGTATAGATTTGCTGGGGGACTTTTTTTTTGCTTCTTTACATGAGGTCCCCTCTTTACCAGATTTATTTTGGGGTGGACTCCCCAAAATAGCAAATTATTCTTCATTCTTGCTCTAGGATATTCTACAGCAAACCTGATATTTACAAAGAAAAATAAATGGCACTGTTTAATTTACTGACAAATGAAATATTTTGGGGGCCTTTGGTGGGGTGTGCCATTTTCTTATTTTATTTTTTTATAGAAGCCAGAAGGCAACTGTTATTTTCCGGCAATTTAACTTTTTTTTCCTTTGCAAATTTTTTTAAAAAATCACTGCTCCTGGCCTAACGGGTTTTTTAAATTAATAATTTCATTTTTCTTATTTTCGCACTGGTTCCTAGGGCAGTGCACGCCCACCCCCCGCCTGATAATTTTTTGCCAACCCTTTGCCTTTTAGTTCATTAAATGGGTATTTTTTATTTGACAGATAGGGATGAGCCTGATGTTCGAGTTGAACATCGGGTGTTCGTCTGTTCGCCGAATAGTGAACAATTTGGGGTGTTTGCGGAAAATTCGAAAGCCGCAGAACACCCTTCAAAAGTCTATGGGATAAATCAAAAGTGATAATTTTAAAGGCTTATATGCATGGTATTGTCATAAAACATGTTTGGGGACCCGGGTCCTGCCCCAGGGGACATGTTTCAATGCAAAAAAAAGTTTTAAAAACGACCGTTTTATCGGGAGCAGTGATTTTAATAATGATTAAAGTGAAACAATAAAAATGAAATATTCCTTTAAATTTCGTACCTGGAGGTGTCTATAGTATGCCTGTAAAGTGGCGCATTTTTGCTGTGTTTAGAACAGTACCTGCACAAAATGACATTTCTAAAGGAAAAAAGTAATTTAAAACTACTCGCGGCTATAATGAATTGTCGGGTCCTGTCAATACAGATAAAAGTAATTTAAAAAAACGGCATGGGATCCTCTCCAGTCCATTACCAGGCCCTTTGGGTCTGGTATGAATATTAAGGGGTACCCGAACCAAATTTTTTTGAAAAAGTTGCGTGGGGGTCCCCCCAAATTTCATACCAGGCCCTTCAGGTTTGGTATGGATATTAAGGGGAACCCTGCGCCAAATAGTTTTTTAAAAAATGGTGTAGGGGTCCCCCCAAAAATCCATACCAGACCCTTATGCGAGCACACAAACCTGGCAGGCCGCAGGAAAAGAGGGGGGAGGACGAGAGAGCGCCCGCCCCTTCTGAACTGTACCAGGCATGTGGCCCCGCCCCCTCTGATGCACGGGGACTTCCCAATGGCTTCCCCGTGGTGGGGGGCAGGGCCACATGCCTGGTACGGTTCAGAAGGGGGGCGCTCTCTCGTCCAGGTACGTCACCGCGTGGCCCCGCCTTCACTTATAAAAGAACTGTTATCGGCGCTGAAGCGCCATATGGCGGGTGCCTCTCGGCAGATCTTTTTTATTTTATTTTTCGGTCCGTCGGCGGAGCCATAGAAGAAGATGAATGGACTTTGTGGGACATTTTTATTCTTTTATTTTTTAATAAAGGACTTGTCCCAAGGTGTGTCTTGTTTTTTTTTTAACATTTTGACACTTTTTTTGTGAAATGGTAGGGGTACAATGAACCCATTATCATTTCAAACAGGGGGGGTGGGATCTGGGGGTCCCCTTGTTAAAGAGGGCTTCCAGATTCCGATAAGCCCCCCGCCCGCAGACCCCCACAACCACCTGGCAAGGGTTGTGGAGATAAGGCCCTTGTCCCCATAAACATGGGGACAAGGTGCTTTGGGGGGCTACCCCAAAGCACCCTCCCCATATTGAGGGCATGTGGCCTGGTACGGTTCAGGAGGGGGGCGTTCTCTCGTCCCCCCTCTTTTCCTGCGGCCTGCCAGGTTTGCGTGCTCAGGTAAGGGTCTGGTATGGATTCTTGGGGGGACCCCACACCGTTTTTTTTATTTTGGCACGGGGTTCCCCCTAAAATCCTTACCAGACCTGAAGGGTCTGGTATGGATTTTGAGGGGGACCCCTACACCATTTAAAAAAAAAAATTGGTGCAGGGTTCCCCTTAATATCCATACCAGACCCAAAGGACCTGGTAATGGACTGGGGGGGATCCCATGCCGTTTTTTTCAATGACTTTTATCTGTATTGCTGGGACTCGACAATTTATTATAGCCGCGAGCAGTTTTAAATGACTTTTGTTCCTTTAGAAATGTCATTTTGTGCAGGGACTGTTCTAAACACAGGAGAACTGCGCCACTTTACAGGCATACTACAGAAACCCCCAGGTACAAAATTTAAAGGAATATTTCACTTTTATTGTTTCACTTTAAGCATTATTAAAATCACTGCTCCCGAAAAAACGGCAGTTTTTAAAACTTTTTTTTGCATTTTTTTTCCCCTGGGGCAGGACCCGGGTCCCCAAATACTTTTTAGGACAATAACTTGCATATTAACCCCTAAAATTAGCACTTTTGATTTTTCACATTCGCGTCCCATAGACTTTAACGGTGTAAGCGTGTTCAAACAAATTTTTTGCCTGTTCGCATGTTCTGCTGCGAACCGAACCAGGGGGTGTTCGGCTCATCCCTATTGACAGATTTAGCTCCCATTAATTGTGGTGACACTGCTACTACAGTGATTGCTGCTAGCTTTTAGGTTGGGAGCTAAGCAGCGGCCCTGCTGCTTAGTGAACACAGCAGGTTGCTCCCTTGGCACAGGAGCCATTCAGGGATAACATTCCTGGCACATGGGCTGAGTGAGCCACCTCTGCGTTCACTAAGCAGCAGCTTAGCCATTTGGAATGGGTCCTAGAAGCTAGCAGCAATTGCAGTAGTAGCAGTGCCTACTACAGTGATTTCCAGCTTCCACATGGATCCCACAGGTAAGGTACATGCTGGTACCAATGTAACCATACAAAAATAGCTATACCTAAATCTTCAGCTTTATGAAATTATTTGTCTCCTTATTTGGCCAATTTTGCTTTTCAATACTAATGTTGAATTACTAGGGTTGCCACCTTTTCTTCAAGTCAAACCCGAACACTTCAGCATTTTTTTTTCATAGTATGCATAGATAAACTTTGCATAGATGTTGCTATTAAATAACATTTCTAATCATATAAAGTTAATCACAAGAGTCCCCATTTACTTCAGAGTCCACAGAGTTCTCCTTTTACATCTGAATCCGCAGAGATCCCCTTTTACATCTGAACTCGTAGGGGTTCCGTTTCACTGTAAGGGGGGACTCTGCAGACTCTGATGTAAGGGAGAACTCTTGGGACTCTAACATAAGGGATGCTCTGGTGTACGGAGAGGACTCTGATGTAAGGAGGAACACTGTGGCCTCCGGTGTAAAGGGGAGCTCTGATGTAATGAGTGCTCTGAGAACCCTGATTTATCTTAGCGTACTCACTTAGAGGCAGGAGAGAGAAGGGGTGGAGGTGGGAGACTTAGTCCAGTCTGAATAACGTGTCCGGGTCTCAGTCTGAAACCTGGAGGCATGATTCCAAACCCGAACTGTCCGGGTGAATCCCGAACAGGTGACAATGCTAGTTGAATCCACTATATGTAAGATTATGTCTAAAGATTTATGATATAATCAATTTTTAATTCCTTCCCCCCGTAGAATACAGTTTTTACTTTTTTTTTGCATCTCACGCTGCTGATCCCCCCTGCACATCATTTCCCTGGACTGGTATATCATGCCTGTGCAATGAGTGTTGGTACAGCAACGTAAAGTTTTAACCAGAGGTGCGAGTAGCAAGGTAACAATGCAGGAGCACAATTTTCACCCCTAACATAAAGTTCCTGAACAAGGATCTTCATGGCAGCCTCACAGTCACTAGATATTATTTATTAAAATTACAGCAACATGCTAAGGCTTTTATGAGATTTTAATGATTAGGTTTAATTCAATTTAAAGCTGAAGAAAATTCCTTAAATACTATAGTCATGTGTTTTCTTATTTGAAACTTGTATCAGAGTCCCTTTATATCAGCCAACCCCCGCCCTGCGACCAACAGTTGATCTCTAAGGGGCAGGGGAGGGCGCTGATATAAAGGGACTCTAATATAATGAAGGGTGCTAATATAAAGGTATGTTAATCTAATGGGGGGGGATGATTATCGGGGCGTGGCTTGGCGCGCAGCAGAGATGGACGCTTAGTACAGGAGCTCCGGTGGATTAGCAGCCTGAGCCCGTTTCCTAGTGCCGACAGCACCTCATAATGAGCAGAAGGAATCTGGGAACACCTCGCACCAGATCTCGCTGTTCAGCGGCGGCTTACAAAGGAAGGAATATATCTGATTTACTTAGAAATCTCTCGGCGGAACGGACCAGCAGGCCGGGATCCAAGATGGCGACGCCACATGCGGAGGAGGATTTCAGCGAGGACTCGCAATCCACGGCGGATGGCACTGGTAGGAACACTCCTCACCCTGATCTGCCGCTCACTTACGCTGGCATGTCAGGCTTTGCAGCCGACATTAAAGCCACTTTCTCTGCGGCTATCACTGACTTAAAGTCCAGCATGATTATATTAACAGACAAGATGGCCACGGCGGAAGCTGCAGGCAGAGGCAGAGACATAGCAATCCACCGTTTAGAGAAAGTTACCTCCACACAAGCCCAACATCTCATTGAGATAAACAAGCATTTAGAGGATTTGGATAACAGAGGGAGGAGGAACAATATAAGGGTGAGGGGGATCCCCGAATCGGTGGAAGCTGAACAAATACTCCCAGCTCTGCAAAGAGTCTTTAATAGCCTATTAGATAGGCCTGAGGACACAGCAATAGAATTTGTGAGAGCCCACAGAGCTCTCAGAGCAAGAGGCCCTGATACAATGCCACCCCGAGATATCATTTGCTGCTTGCAAAGCTTTTCTCTAAAAGAGGATATAATGCGCAGAGCACGCAGAAACGATCAAATCATCTTTAATGGCGAGACTATTATGCTCTTCCATGACCTCTCCCAGATAACTTTAAAAAATCGCAGAGCTTTGCGACCACTCCTCGACAAACTTAGAGAAAAGGACATTCGCTACACATGGCGCTTCCCATTTGCACTTCTGGTGAATCACAATGGGAGACAACATACCCTAAGATCCCCTGAGGATCTACCAGATTTCTGCCACGCACTGCAAATAGATCTCATAGAATTACCAGAATGGTACCAGGAGTTCTTATTGCCTCCTCGGGAGAACACACAAGCAAGATCACCACTCACTTCTCCAGACAAGCGACATTCAAAGAAAATGAAATCGTCACGCCCAGGTGGCTCTCAAGCAGGTACACCAAACAACAGACCACATTCTTCCAGAGGAATGGAGGATATTTGAGGATCTCTCTCCATCTTGGATTTATAACAGGATGGTTCAGATGGGAAAGACACACCACTCACTCTAAACCCAATTCAACTTTGGATATGCCTCATAGACCCACTCAATGAAGATCAAGATAAGTCATCACAGAGCGGTCTTCACAAAGACTTCCGAAATTGACATGAGATAGGCTCCTTTATAAGGGAAGATCCAAAGAGTTGCTCAGTTTTAAAGATGATGATAGGAATGGGTAGTTCTAAGTTGTTAGGGTTAAATAATTTGACAAACCCATATAAGGTTTATAAAGGTTGACACGGAAATTAAAACTGATGCGGAGCCATTAGTACCAACAATATCAAGGAAATCCTCTCCTTACACGTTTGAACGTGGAAGGGATGGGAGACAAGCTCCATTTAAAGGAGACCCCATGATTTCCACATAACAGGTTGTTCCTCTCCACAAAATGAGGTTAATAATATTATTATTAAAGTTAATTTCTCTGTTCAAGTTTAACTCTACACGAGTAGAGACCACAGTTCCCTTCTTCAAGGGGAGGAAAGGGAGAGGGGAAAGAAAAAATGTTCTCTCTTTTTTTTCTCTTTTTTTTTTTTCTTTTAGGCACTAGGTGACCAACACAACTATAGCTTACTTATACAGGCGGCTACCGGTTTCAGCTCTAATATTTAGTGTTGTTTTATTGTTACATTTAAATTTGCATCTCTAAAAAGCCGGGCAGTCATCCACTGCTCCCAACAAGTGCTCTCTAGTGGGAGGGATTCTCCTACTGGATAGCACTAATTTAAATTACTTCCTTGGACCACTTTGGTTCCAGGGAGAAGACAGTATATCTCACTCCTCTTTTCAACTTTTTCTTATTCTTACTCTCACCCTTCCTCTTTGATCATATCTTATCTATCTTCCCCCCTTTGTTTTGGTTTTTGTTTTTTCTCTTACCTTTTCCATTTCTCCTTTTAATTTCTCCTTTTAATATTATTTCTCATCTATTTTTCTAATAACCTAGGACCCGAAAAGTGTATTGACTATTCACAATCTATAGCTAAAATACTAACAGTCATTAAGCTTTGTTTCCAGATCTTGTGCTGACGGCTCTCCTTGAATCCACAAGATGACGTACTCATCTCTGGGACACTCTCCCACAGTGATTTCCCATAATATGAATGGTCTAAACATTCCTGAAAAACGCTCCACTCTACTAAGAGAACTCAAAAAAGGTAGGCCCAAGTTTGTTTTTTTACAGGAAACTCATTTCCAGACCGATAAGGTCCCCAAAATGACGGATTCCTTTTTCACACAAACCTACCATGCTACGAACAGTACGGCCAAATCTAGGGGAGTTTCTATACTTATTAGTAGAGATGCTTCCTTCGAAGTCACAGATAAAATGGTGGACCCGGAGGGCAGGTTCCTATTCCTTAAGGGAAATTGTTCAGGCACCCCCATGACTTTAGCTAATGTTTATTTTCCTAACACAGCACATGCAACATTCTGTAAACGCATTCATGACAAACTCCGAGATTTCAGTACAGGATGTCTTATTCTCGGAGGAGACTTTAATGTACCATTAAACCCTTTAACTGACACATCTACCGGCAAAACTTATATCACTTACAAGATCCTTAAAAGGATTAAAACACTACTCAACTCTCTACAACTAGTCGATTCCTGGAGATTTGTGCATCTTAATGATAAAGATTATACTTTCTATTCATTTCCACACAGCAGATACTCCAGAATAGACTATATTTTTATTACACAAAAAGACCTCGACAGAATCTCAGAAGCAAAAATAGGAATTCAAACGGTAACAGATCAGGCCCCTACATCACTATCCTTAAATTTATTTGACTCTACATCAAAACCCAACCAATGGAGATTGAACTCAGCTCTATTGACAGACCCAGTCTGGCTGCCGCAAATAACTAAGGCACTGAAAGAGTACTTTACACACAACACCACACCTGAAGTAAACCCTTTGACAATTTGGGAGGCACACAAATGTACAATCAGAGGCGATCTCATTCGAGCAGGCTCACAACGTAAAAAAGAAAGAGATAAACAAATAAAACAACTGACAGGGAAAATCCGAAGTCTAGAAACATTACACAAACAATCACTAACAGAACAATCAGCAACAGAACTATTAGAAACAAGGAAGGCACTACAACAGATTTATGACACTAGGTCTAAAAGATTTTTATTCTTCCAGAAAAAAATTTATTACGAACACGGTAACAAAACAGGCAAATTTTTAGCGAGAGCCCTGAAAACCACTAGAGCACAACACAATATCTCCGGCATTAGATCAAAAGAAGGAAAAATAGACATTACCACCAAACAAATCGCACGCAACTTTCACGACTATTACACGGCCCTTTATAATCTACCCACCTCACAAAAATCCAATGAGTCGCAGGAATCAAGACAACAAAGTATTCAAAACTATCTTAGAGAATCCAAATTACCCATCCTGACAGCAGAAGAAATATCCCAATTAGAAAAACCCATCGAAGCTATAGAACTACAACAGACAATCAAAGACCTTAAACCAGGGAAAAGCCCAGGCCCAGACGGCTTTACAGCCATTTATTATAAAACGTTTCAGACCACTCTACTAGGACCACTACTAAGAGCTTTGAACTATATGTCACAACCCAGAGAGATCCCACCAAACTTTCTGGCAGCTCACATCACAATTCTCCCCAAGCCACATAAAGATCCAGCAGAATGCGCTAGCTACAGGCCAATCTCGCTTCTGAATTTAGATGTGAAATTGATGTCAAAAATTATAGCTAATAGGCTAAAACCTTTGCTACACAATCTGATAGGCACCGAGCAGGCAGGATTCATGCCCGGCAGAGAAACCAGAGACAATGTCATTAAAACGCTCAACCTGATTCATGCGACTAGGAAAGAGAACATCGAGGGCCTTCTCCTGTCAACAGATGCGGAGAAGGCCTTCGATCGAGTGGCGTGGGACTTCATGCTGGAAACCTGCAGATATATTGGCCTGGGAAGTCACATGATGACGTGGATCTACTCTCTCTATTACAATCCCACGGCTCAACTCAAAATAAATGGTTCGCTTTCAGAAACAGTTAAAATCAGAAATGGCACGAGACAGGGTTGCCCCCTCTCGCCAATTTTATTTATTCTAACACTAGAACCATTCATTAGACGGATTGTGGCAGAGAGAGCAATAAATGGTTTTAAAATAGCTGGAAGAGAGTTCAAAGTGGCAGCTTATGCGGATGACCTATTATTTTTTATATCCAACCCCCATATTTCACTCCCTACCTTATTAAAAGAATTCTCTTTATTTGGCCATCTCTCCAACCTAAAAATTAACTACTCCAAGTCTGAAGCAATGAACATTAGCATACCCATGAATAAAATAGAAGCTATCAAATCCAACTGCCCCTTTAAATGGGAAAACTCAGCTCTAAAATATTTAGGAGTATGGCTGACCCCCCAGATCTCCCAAATTTATGAACGCAATTTCACCCCGCTATTAAAGTCAATTTGCTCAGACCTTCAAACCTGGCACACGAAAAGTTTTTCGTGGTTTGGACGCATTGCTATATGCAAAATGACTGTACTACCTCGAGTATTGTACTTATTTAGAAACCTGCCAATCAAAGTACCCCAAAGTTTCTTTAAAGCCTTAAACACAATCCAAATGAAATTTATATGGGCCCACAAAAAACCCAGAATTCGCTGCACAATACTCACACAACCTAAGGAGAAAGGGGGGATGGGAATCCCAGACTTTCGTGCGTATTACTTGGCAGCACACGTCACAAGGATAGTGGACTGGCATTGTCATCACAAAATTAAAGATTGGGTAGAATTAGAAGAGGCAATGAATCAGACCCCAATTAGGTTCTCACCATGGATCCCATGGACTAGCCTTTCGACCGCTATGAAATCTCACCCCCTCATAGGCACCACGCTCACAATTTTTCATAAACTAACCAATCTCACAAACTTCTCCTCCCACTTAAGCCCACTCACGCCACTACAAGACAACCCTAACTTTATACCAGGCATTAAGAACAGCTTACTCCGCTCCACAAACACAAACAGAACACTACTAGCCATGGACTTCTTCTACAACAAAGATTTCAGAGATTATACCGATCTAAAAACGGTAAATAACATTCCAGACCTACCTTTATGGACATACTTTCAGTGTCGAAGTTACCTAAACCAAACTAGGGAAAAAAATAACTTCAATAGACCAATGACAGACATAGAAGAGGCCTGCCAGAAAGGAGAACCGATCCACAAAATGACTTCTCTGATCTATAAATGGATACAAAATAGCATGGGAGCGATGGACCACGGATTCAGGGAGAGCTGGTCAAAAGCATTAAAGATCTCATTGTCAGAAGATCAATGGAGAAAAGCGTGCATTTTTGCCCATAAATGCTCACTGAGTACAAGCACCCAGGAAACAGCTTATAAGCTGCTTACCCAGTGGTATGCCACACCGGCGAAACTGCACTCTTGGTTTCCGGATTACCCTGACACATGCTGGCGTTGCCATAATGAAAAAGGAACACTGCTACATATTTGGTGGCAGTGTCCCATACTAGAACCTTACTGGTCGGAAATTAAGGAGATCATTCTCCATATCACTGAGACGTCTTTAAAATTAGACGCAGCGGGGTGCCTCCTCCATGTCAACGATTTCCCCATAAAAAAATATAAACACTCACTCTCTAAACACTTGTTGAACGCTGCAAAAGCTTTGATTCCAATCCATTGGAAATCTACAAAGATACCAACTATTAAAGATTGGCTCAACAAGGTTACAGAGATTCATGAGATGGAGGAGACTATAGCCCAGGCAGGAGAAAATGTTGAACGCTACCATAAAACATGGAATCCCTGGATAATATTCAGATATTCTCAAAAATACTCAAACTTAATGAACCAAGTTTAAAGCATCTAAACTTTAAAGTCAGATCAAACACAGACCATCTACTTATAAAACAAATTATGGCATTGACTACTTGCTTTGTAAAACCGTTTGCTATAAATGATCCAAATACAGAAAAAGAATGTTCGGTATAGGATCTGAGGTCCTTTACCCATCTGATTGGGTTAATGCTATAGATTGTTTCCTTTATTTTTACTTCTTACATCTTCTTACCACTTCCTATTTTTATACACTGATTAACATGTGATAAAACTTTGAGACACTATTAAAAATGCACTTAATTTAAAGGCACAAGTCTCTTAATTGAAAACAATTGAATGATTTAGGCTGATTGAATCAATGTTGAATTATAGATATAGGGGGTCATTTACTATAGCGCTATGGCGCTAATTAGCGCAAATTGCCGCGAATTAGCGCTAATTCGCGGCAATTTAGCGCTAATTCGCGGCAATTTAGCACGAATTAGCGCTAATAGCGGTAATTCGCGCTAAAACGGTATTCACTATAGCGCTGGTGAGAAAATTCTCCCAAAATCGAATTTACTATAGCTCCCTGAAACTAAATAGAGCCCAAACCCTTACTCTGCTAAAACCTAGAGAATTGCACATGGAAATAATTTTTAGAGCATGATATAATTGCCTAAATGGTACTGAAATATGCGGTATATTATTTAAAGATTATCTGCTTTTAAACTGTGTGAAAAAGTGATTTCTACACTGAAATATCTTTAAAAGTCTGAAAAGTGAAAAATTCCCCGTTTTGGACAACTAGGTGCCAACACAACTGAGCATGCTCAGACCTGAAAATAACTCTCATTTTAACTCAAGTGTCTTTTTTACCTGGAGGTATAGTAAATACCAAAATGAGAGCTAATTAGAGAACATTTTTTGGGAGTTAAAATCTGCTCTAATTTAGTCCAAATGAAGTTTCAGTCACTGATTCTAATGGAACAATTCTAACTTTCACAAAAAAAACCTTTTAATGTTGAGATGAAATGTATCTTTCTGTGAAATACATTTTCCTTTGCAACATTGTTGCTTCTACTTAAAATATTTTGATTTTAAGAATGCTACAATGTGGAATGTTTTGATGTTTTGGTAAAATATATTTTTCTCTGTCACTTTCACTTGTTTTTCTTCATCTCACAACCATCTTTACCCCAAACTCACACAGGTGTCTTTATAATCCACAAACAATACCATTGCTGATGAAAATTTAAAATGAATCACAATTTTTTGTGCTTTGTATTATTTGCAAATATTCATAATTTGAGCCCAAAAATGTGATATGTGTACCAACATCAGAAATCAAAATGTCATTCCCAAAAATTTGAGGGTAATATTCTACTCTCACCCACAAAAAAACACCAAATATCACAGAATGAATCAAGAAGAATAACTCTTGAGTAATGTAATTCCATCACCTGTATGTCCATAGAAATGCAGTATTTATGTGTTTTTATGTGTATTTATGTGTAGTTATGTGTAGCTATGTGTAGGAGGGTCTCACACGTGGCAGCTCTGTGGCTTAGAGGTTAGAACTTCTGCTTAGTATCTCTGAGGGTCTGGGTTCAAATCCCAACCATGTTACTTCATGTAGAGAAGTTGTCTCATTTCCCAGGTCCTATAACTATGTCTAATTGTAGTAGTTATGTGTAGGAGGGTTCCACCACCATTGTAAGTCTTTTCCAGATACACTATATAGCCAAAAGTATTGGGACGCCTGCCTTTACACACACATGAACTTTAATGGCAGCCCAGTCTTAGTCCGTAGGGTTAAAATTTGATTTGGCCCACCCTTTGCAGCTAGAACAGCTTCTGGGAAGGCTGTCCACAAGGTTTAGTCTGCCTATGGGAATGTTTGATCATTCTTCCAGAAGTGCATTTGTGAGGCCA
Organism: Lithobates clamitans; assembly: GCA_037952925.1. NCBI lineage: Eukaryota > Metazoa > Chordata > Amphibia > Anura > Ranidae > Lithobates > Lithobates clamitans. The sequence goes on from JBBGZY010000534.1 coordinate 1,303,181, forward strand.
GGCACTGATGTTGGATGAGAAGGCCTGGCTTGCAGTCTCTACTCTAATTCAGCCAAAGGGTGTTCTATCGGGTTGAGGCCAGGACTCTGTGCAGGCCAGTCAAGTTTCTCCACCCCAAACTTGCTCATCCATGTCTTTATGGACCTTGCTTTGTGTACTGGTGTGCAGTCATGTTGGAACAAGAAGGGGCTTTCCCCAAACTGTCCCCACAAAGTTGGGAGCATGAAATTGTCCAAATTGTCTTGGTATGCTGACGCCTTAACCTCCTTGGCGGTAATCCCGAGCGTGACTCGGGTCTGACTTTTTCTGTCAGGAGCGGTAACCCCGAGTCACGCTCGGGGTAGCAGTGCAGAGCATCCAGCGGAGCCCTTACCTTCTCCTGGGTTCCAGCGATGCCCTCCACTGTCCTCGGCTGTGCTCCGCTGTGATCGCCAGCGCGATCACAGCATCTCACTTCCTAGTTCCGTTCCCTGCGAGCAGCAGCGGCGCACGGGAGCGGAACTAGGCGGGAAATTCAAAGTTGAAAAGTTCAAACACAAAACACACATATAAAAAGAGGTGATACAGTGTAATCTGAGAGGATTACATTGTATCATCTCAGATCTCACTGATACAGTGCCCCTTGCCCCAGTGCCCATTGCCTCCAATAAAATATTGAGATGGAATCCAAAAAGCGCCATTTCGCTACAAAATCGCCTTTGGAGCAGTTGAATGACAGCGACAGCGACACGGAGTTGCTCCCAGAACTCAGCGATAGCGAGTCGTGGGGAGATTTGTCGTCTGACACTGAGCTGACAAGTGACAGCGATGACAGCGGTGATGATCCTACACCTGACATCAGCGACGTGCGCACTTGGTGCCCTATTGAGTGCGATACGGACCAGGTAGCGCCCCCAAGATTTCCCTTCACTGGATCACCTGGGATGAAGGTCGAAGTTGAGCGTGGCAACCCTCTGGCATACCTGCAATTATTTCTCACAGAGGAGGTAATTGAAAAAATTGTCCTAGAGACAAATCGCTACCAAGAGCAGCAATCCGCTACGCTGCATGCCAGGTTTTCCCGAAGCAGAAGGTGGGAACCGGTGACTAAAGAGGACATCTGGCTGTTTCTCGGACTCATTATTCTTCAGGGGGTGGTGGGGAAACCACGCCAGAAATGGTACTGGACCACGAACAAGTTATTGGCCACTCCGTTTTTTGGTACTGTGATGTCCGAATACCGTTTTTCCCTCATCATGAAATATTTTCACTTCACTAACAATGAAGAGTTTGATGAGGCCACGCATCCTGCGCCCAAGCTAAAAAAAATCTGGGAGGTATGCCAAATTATTGGGAACAATTTCCAGCGGGCCTACGTGCCAGAAAGGGACGTCAGCGTGGATGAGAGTTTGATGGCCTACAAAGGACGCCTAAGCTGGATCCAGTATATTGCATCCAAAAGAGCGCGGTTTGGCATCAAATCATACATGCTCTGCGAGTCATCCACTGGGTACATATGGAACTCGGTCATTTACACCGGTAAAGGCACGAAGTTCAACCCCAGGTACAGCAATTATGGGATGGCCACATCATCTGTCCTTACACTGCTGGAGCCATTACTGAACCAGGGATATTGTGTCACCATGGACAATTTCTATACGTCGCCGGAACTGTTTGAGGTTTTGATCCAAAACAAGACGGATGCCTATGGTACAGTTAGGCCTAACAGACGTGACATGCCATCAATGTTTGGGAAAAAAAAACTAAAACCCGGAGAAATGGTTGCCTGGCAGAAGGGTAAGATGATGGCAATACGTTGGCGAGACAAGAAGGACGTGTGTCTCATGAGCACTGTGCACAATACCTCCACTGCCACGGTCCACACAAAAGGTGGGAAAGATGTGCTGAAGCCGCAAGTCGTCATAGACTATAATTGCACTATGGGAGGTGTCGACCGAGCCGATCAGGCAATGACCTTTTACCCGACTATGCGGAAACAGCAGAAAAAATATTATAAAAAGATTTTCAGGCATCTTCTGGAACAATGCCTTTGGAACGCTTACATCTTGTACCGAGCAGGGAGTGACAGGCCTCTTGTTCATTCAGATTTTATCTGGAAGGTGGCTGAGCAGATTTTTGCCAAACACCAGATGCCATCAGTTGATGCGAACAGACCTGGACGACGTGCTGTTGGTGTTGCCAACCCAGAACGCCTAACAGGTCGCCACTTTATGGACTACATACCGCCAACCGCAAAAAAGGCAGCACCTACCAGGATGTGTGTGGTTTGCTGTTCACACAGAGATGACAAGGGAAAAAAAATCCGAAAAGAAAGCAGGTTCTTTTGTCCGGATTGTGACGTGGGACTGTGTGCTGTACCTTGCTTTAAAATTTATCACACTCAGGATGTTTACTGAATTTTCTTTGTCTGACAAATTTCTTTAGTTTGTATTACATTATTGAATAAAATTATATTATTTAAAAATTTAAAATCATGATTTTGTGTTTCAAACTTTATCACATCTGGGATGTCTACTAGAGTCTTGTTTGGTCAGGTTTAAGTAAGTAATTACTAAGAATTGCAGGCCTATAATACATAGCATCAAATTTCCATGCAAAATAATTGTACCGCTTTCAGCACAAAATTCCAGACAGAATCATACCGCCAGGGAGGTTAAGAGTTCCCTTATCTAAAACTAAGAGGCCAAGCCCAACCCCTGAAAAACAACCCCGCACCATAATCCCCCTCCACCAAATCATTTGGACCAGTGCACAAAGCAAGGTCCATAAAGACATGGATGAGTGATTTTGGGGTGGAGGAACTTGACTGGCCTGCACAGAGTCCTGACGTCAACACAACAGAACACCTTGGGGATAAATTAGAGAGGAGACTGTAGGTCAGGCCTTCTTGTCCAACTTCAGTGCCTGACCTCACAAATGCACTTGGAAGAATGGTCAAACATTCCCATAGACACACTCCTAAACCTTGTGGACAAGAAGAGTTGAAGCTGTTATAGCTGCAAAGGGTGGGCCAAATGAGTTTTGAACCCAATACTAATACTGGGATGCCATTACAGTTCATGTGTGTTTAAAGGCAGGCATCCCAATACTTACGCCAATATACTGTATATTGCTTGTGACACTGAGCATGGCTATGGACTTAGGGCTAGTTCACACCACAGAGATGCAGAGAACATGTGTGGGTCTGCCCTGGTGGCTAAGTGGGTAGCAGTTCTGTCTAGCAGCACCTGGGATGTTGGTTCACTTCCACCAACATGCTAATGCTTGTGTTGAAGTTTATATGTTCTCCCTGTGTGGGTTTCTCACCACAATCTAAAGACATGCTGGCATCTTATTTGTCTCCTGTCGAAATAGGTTCTAATGTAAGAAAGTTAATTTTGGACTTTATATTGGAAGCTCATTGCAGCCAGGGACTGATGTTAATGTTTATTAGCACTAATCATGCCCAGGGACTTGGACATTTCAAATTTTAGGGTTTACACTGCACAGGTACATATGCTTAGAAAACTTTTGCTTTGTTTATGTGGATGCAAATGGACTTTGATCTTTGTCCTGTAGTTGGAGATTTGATGCACATAGCCAAGGCTAACACAGTTGCGAATACTATTATGTGTTCCTGCTCATCAGGTGCAATCACTTTAGACATACATGAAGAGACAGATTGAAAGATACTGGTGGGCGTGTACTTCTATTGGGTGTGTCAGTGTGCTAACAATACAACCTCTCTTATATAAAGGCCTGCAGTAGGGGGGTTCGTTTGGCCTGAGAAGGTCAGGTTTTTTGTTGTGATGGAGAAGGAATGATATTGGGAGATTTGATGAAATTCTTGTGCATTTTTTCAATCAAAAGTGGGTTTATGTGGCCATGCTGTCAATGTTGTGTGTGTATTGTTCCTGTCTGATCATGCAAACATCGTTTGGAAGCATCTGCTGACCTACTATTTTTGATCTCGTTTAATTGTGTACACCGAAATGCAGCTTCCAGTAGAACATGGTCACCAATGTATGGATGTGTGGATTGTGGGCTGGTGGTGGGTGTTTTGAATAAGTCTTTTGCAATATTATGTTGGAATGCTTTGTAAGAATGACTGTTAAGTATGTTTCTATAATCTTTCAGATAATAATGTGATGTGTTGCCCGTTATACACTGAAATTAAAGCTGTGTCCACTCTAAGGTTTTGTCTAATTTTAGATTGTAAGCTCCTATGAGCAGGGCCCTTAAAATTCCGTTGCTAAATGTAGTACCATATATCCTGTCCAAATTTTTTTGAAGCTAGTAAATGTAAATTTATTTTTTTTCTGCTGGTAAAATAAAAGTACATTGAGCTCTTGTTGTGGTGTGTCGGGTTTTTTTTTTTCCTTCTACTTTTCTTTCTTTAGTTTTTTGTGGGTGGTGGTTTTGGGGAAGTGCAATATCTCTTTTATATTTTATTTCAATATGTATTTGTGCACCAAAAAACTAATCTCTTTGCCCTGGTTCACATGCTACTTTGAAATTGTGCTACTTCACTTGAAGTAGCATGATTTCAAAGTAGCAAGGTCAGCGTGATTTCAGGTGGCTTCATACACAAATGTCTATTGAAGTCGCACCTGAAATCGGCAAAAATAGTGCAGGAACTACTTTAGCAAATTGATGCGGTGCCACAAAAAAAAGTTGCATCAATTGGAACAGTGCCAGTGCCATTGCCAATAGTCACGCGATTTGATCTCTCAAATCGCATGACCAATCGCTCCAATGTAAACCTAGGCTTCTGCACAACTGCAAGTTAATGATAAAGGTGGAATCTTTATATATAACAGCTGTGGAGAATTGCAGGTAATGAATTCAGCTGGTGGATAGGCAGTGTTTGAATGTGTCAGCTCTGGTTCACATTGGTGTGATTTGACATGTCAAATCTGTGGCAATTGAACTGTTCTAATTAGTGCGATTTGTATTGATATTGGTGCAGAAACCTGCACCGATGTCTCTGATGTTGCCCCCACAGTCGGGACTGACATGCAGGAATGAAATTGTGGGAGTTCAGCTGTACGCTTTCCTCCTGCTGTCAGTGTGAACCAGGGCTCAAACTGGGCCTTTTGCCTTTGTAATTCACCTGCTGCTAACCCAGGGACACCATTTCTTAGCAAACTCCCTTAAGTTTACCTTCAAATATATGTAGAAATACAGATTTGCATATCTGAAAATAAAAAAATACTAATCATGGTTGAGATCAAATATTCGCAGCTGCAATGTGGTTTCACCTTCTGACCTGGAAATTAGTCATTGTATGCACCCGGAAGTTCTTGTGCTGGTCAGGATCTCAATCTAGGTGGACATGGCGAGGTCTCTTTAGCAGAGAGGAGGCGCTGCTCATTGGCCGGGTAAGTGTAGGATATGTACTTGTACTTAATCAATGCGGGGGTGGATGTCATAGTTAGATTTGGTGTGGGTGGGGTTCATTGATTTGTTTGGCATCACCACACATTTGCTTCCGTCCCATGTGCACACATCACTTCCTGCATTTGTTCTGCTGATGTAAATCAGTAAGGACTATGCAAGTATAAATGAGAGCTCCTTTTATTAAAATATATATGACTTGTTTCACAGCTGGGCGAATTTTCCAGCAAATTTGGACCTCTGAGTTGCATGGCAAGTTGTACCCCATGATTCTCAATGACAACCATTCATATCTGTGCTACTTTAAGTCGCACCAACTTCAAAGTAGTCCCTGTACTACTTTGGTGTGACTTGAGGTATATCGGGTACAATATTACACAGGCATTCCCAGAAGTTGGGGCCAAGTTGCAGCGGCAAAGTGGCAGCAAAATAGTGTGACTTTCAGGTCGCAGCAGTGTGAATGAGATTCAAGGATAACACCTTTGAATTTGGCCCTATTGTCACTGGTGCATCCTGAAAGTGTAACAAATTCGTCCCTGCACTACCTTGGTTTGACTGATGCAATTTGAGGTCCATACACCACAAGATTACACAGACATTGCTTCAAGTCATGACAAAGCTGTGCAAATGGGGCCTTATTCAAAGGTGTTATCAATTAATCGCATTAGGTTACTTTCACACTTGGGTGACTTTTCATGGAGCTTTGGACCTCAGAGTCACATGAAAAGTTGTCCCCCTTGATTTCCATTAATATTTATTGGAGCTGCACGATTAATCGTCATCGTAATTTTTTTCCCCTTTACGATCTTGAAAAAAGCGTTTCACGATTCTTGCTATTGCAAAGAACTCTCTCTGCTCTTCTGAAGCCACAGCCGAAAAAACAGGAAGTCTGCCAAGAATTAGAACATTCTTTATCAGTGAACTTGACTAGAAACCTTGTAACAATTTGTCAATTAAATAGAATTCTGTGTAAGTGAGGAAAGTTTAACCACTTAAACACTAAACATTTTTCTGACATTTGTTGGTTTCAGGTTAAAATCATTTTTTTTTTTGCTAGAAAATTACTTAAAACCCCCCAACATTATATATATATTTTTAGTAGAGACTCTAGAGAATAAAATGGTGGTTGTTACAATATTTTATGTCACACTGTATTTGCGCCTTTCAAATGCAATTTTTTTTGGAAAAAATTACTTTAATGATTTAAAAAAAAGAAAAGAAAAGTTAGCCCAATTTCTTGTGGGATAATGTGAAAGATTTTATGTCACGAGAATCGTGATCTTTTTATTCTAAGCAAAAAAATTGTGATTCTCATTTTGGCCAGAACCGTGCAGCTCTAATATCTATGCAACTTCACCCATGTTCACATAGGTCTGAATTGACATGTCAAATTGTAGGCCAAATCAGCGCCTATTGATGGCAATGGAACTGTCCAAATTGGTGCGACGCCACAACAATTCCCAAAAGTAGTTCCTGCACTACTTTGGGCGACTTCAGGGGGCGATTTCTTACCTCCCAACTTTTTGAGATGGGTATAAGGGACACCTATTAGCAAAAGTAGGTAGGCATAGGACACCTTCTTAAAGGAGAACAGTTGGGACCTATGTGATTTCACTAGCCATTTGTGCAGGAAAGTGCACTGATGTCTCTGAAATCGCTGACAAAGTCAGGCTGAGTCACACTTGTGCAACTTTGGACATCAGAGTCGTATGACAAGTCATACCCCATGATTTTCAATGTGTACCATTCATATCTGTGCGACTTCAAGTAACACTGACTTCAACGTAGTCCCTGTACTACTTTGGTCTGACTTTGATGCGAGTTGAGGTCCATAGACCTCAAGTTTACACAGGCATTCCCTGGAATTGCGGCAAAATTGCTGATGCAAAATCGTGGGAAAGTTGCGTGTCTTTCCCTGCGACTCCTGCGTCCATAGACCTCAAGATTACACAGGCATTGCTTAAAGTCGCATTAAAATCTCGCAACTTTCAGGTTGCACAAGTGTGAAAGGTGCCTAAGTCACTGTGCTGAGTACTATTTTATACCTAGAATATAAAGTAGTCCCACCATCAAACACTAGTAAACATATGTTCTCAATATAATTGTGCTCAAATGGCTGAAAATCACACAGATGGTATCACCTACTGAAAGCTTGCATTGTACTCAGCAGCGTATGCTGAAAAGAGGCGAACGCCTATTAGCCAATGCCACATCGGCACATCGGCATGAGCATGGTTGTTACTATAATATTAATGCCTGAAATGCAAAACATTCTTGTATTGAATCAAACATTAGTAAATGTATTTTCTCTGTAGGTAAGTGCTCAGCTCTGTAGCATAGCGGTATACCCTGCTGCCCCCAAAAGTTCAAGCCATGAATTCAAATCCCACTGACAGCATTACCTCCTAGAAGTGTGCATTGTACTCAGAAGCATAATTAGCCAAAGCACATCAGCTTGCTTTATTCCATATTTTAACTCTTCAAATGCATGCAATGGTATGTACTTATTCAATAATATTATGGTATGGAATTCCAAAATTCAAGGAAAAAAATGTCGTAGGGTCCCCCCAGTACATACCAGGCCCTTCGGTATGGACTTTAAGGGGAACCCCACACCAAATTGTAAAATAAATTTGATGTGGGGCCCCCCAAAATCCATACCAGACCCTTATCCGAGCATGCAGCCTGGAGGTCAGGATAGGGGGGGACGAGTGAGCACCCTCCCCTTCTGAACCTTACCAAGCCACATGCCCCAAAGCACCTTTTCCCCATGTTGATGGGGACAAGGGCCTCTTCCCGACAACCCTGGTCGGTGGTTGTCGGTCTGCAGGCAGGGGGTTTATCAGAATCTGGAAGCCCCCTTTAAAAAGTCGGCTCCCAGATCCTGCCCCCTATGTGAATAGGTATAGGGTACATTTTACCCCTACCCATTCACCAAAAAAAGCAGTGAAATGTAAAAAAAATCAATAGCCGGTTTTTGACAAGTCCTTCATTGTAAAATAGCTCCGAGCTGTCTTCTTCCCTTGGCCATCTTCTCCAGACGCTGTCTCTCCCTCCTCCATCTTCTCCCCGAGCTGTATTCTCCCAGAGCCGTCTCTCCTGCCGCTGCCATGTTCTCCATCTGCTGTCTTCTTCCGCACCGCTGGTTACCCACTAATAAAAAAAAAGCTGCTCTTTTTCCATGGTGGTCTTCCTCTGCTTTGTTGTCACCCGCTGTGTGGCGTCTCTTACATAGCCATGGAGCGGACTCTCCGGGTGACATTATCGGATGGCCACAGAAGACCGCCACAAGAAGAGCGGCTTTTTTTTTTATTAGTGGGTAACCGGCTGTGCTGAAGAACACATCAGCGGGGAAGATGGTGGCAGCAGGAGAGACAGCTCGGGGAGAAGAAACATCAAACACTAGTGAATGTATTTTCTATGTATTTTCTATTTATGACTGTGCTACACCCAATAGGCTAGCAGTCAGCACTTCTACCTTGAAGAACTCATGGGTTCAAATCCCACAGAGAAATACTAAAAGATTGAATTAGTGAAAAAAAAAGCAAATGACTATTAGCCAATTAGCCAAAGTAGCATATGCTGAAAATAGGTGAATGCCAATTAGCCAATGCACTTTAAATTTGGCTGATTATATAAACTCTTCAAATGCATGCAATGATATGTAAGTATTCAATACTATTATGGTGTGAAATTCCAAACACCACACACTAACTAATGGGCAGATTACATTTTTTTGTTTGTTCATTTTAATTCGCTTGTGCACTGAAAAAATAAACACAGCTGGGGGATGGTAGGTTGGCTGGTATTTGAACTTGTACCGTGAGTGCTGTGGAGACATCTGAGCAGACTACTAAGCCATTGTGCTAAGTATGAGACCTACATAATAGTGTAGTATTATTAAAGAATGAAAATAAATAATTACCGTTTTATAGTCACCTAAATTAAAAAATAAAAAACAACATACAACAAATAGGTAACCTAAATGTATAATACATGTAACTTTACAGAATAGCAGACATTACTATGTAATAATCATTCATAACTGCATTAGTTAGCAAAAGAAGGAAAGAAATAGGAATACTAATTGCAACATACATCAATAGATGCACACGAGGTAGAGCACATCTCACATAAAAATGTTTCTTTCACATACATGGATCATGGCTACAGTACACTGCTATATAACAACTTGATAAGAATTGGCATTTGTATATACGCGGAAGCGCTAATTAGCGGCAATTTAGAACTTTCAAACGTTTGTTCTCCACTTATATCGCTGATTTTCATGCACAAATTCGCCGTTTTGTTTCCATTTGGCTAAAATTGGCTCTATTATTTGCCATAGTGCCCAGTACTTCCTGGAGTTATAGTAAATGACCCCCATACTGTGCGCATATTTCTTTTTCTTTCTGTTTTATGATGGAGCTGCGACTCCATAGTTGCAATAACTTGACTTCAATAAACTTTGATGTTAAAAAAAAAAAAATCTAATGGGGGGGGGGATTGGTCTCTGAGTGAGGTTCTAATATAAGGGGACGCTAAGCTAATGGGGTCTGTAAGGGGGGGGGGTGTTGATGTAAGGTCATAGACTAAAGCTTGTAGACTTCACCTCCGTAACATCTCTAAAATTCGCCCCTTTTTAACTAATGAAACCACCAAGCTCCTCATTCACTCCCTTGTTATCTCTCACTTTGAGTATTGCAGCTTCCTCCATAGACTATCCCCTCTGCAGTCTATCATGAATGCTGCTGCCAGACTCATCTACCACTTACAACCGCTCAGTGTCTGCCAACCCTCTCCGCCAATCCCTCCACTGGCTTCTGATCGCCCAGCAAATTCAATTCAAAATACTAACCACAACATACAAAGCCATTCACAACTCTTCCCCGAGCTACATCACGAATCTTGTCCGCAATTCTCACCCAAACTGTCCTCTCTGCTCCTCTCACGACCTCCTGCAATCAAGCTCCCTTGTCTCCTCCTCCCATGCTCATCTCCAGGACTTCTCCAGAGCCTCTCTCATCCTCTGGAACTCGCTACCTCAATCCGTCTGGCTATATCCTACTTTGGCTATCCCTAAAAACTCAACTCTTCAGGAAAGCCTATCATGCCTGCAGCTAATCTTTTATCACTTCCATCAGCTTATTTCCCACAGTTACAACCTTTTGTACCACTTGCCCCACCCTATTGTAAGCTGTTTTGGGCAGGGGTCTCCTAACCCTCTTGTATATTATTGTATTGTACTGCGCTACATAAACTGTTGGCGCTTTATAAATCCTGTATTATAATAATAATAATAAGGTGACCTCATATAATAGAAGGTCTCTAAGGGTGGGTGCTGATATAGGGAGAATCTGGTCTAATGGGGGGGTCTGTAAAGGGGGGTGCTGACTTACGATTAGCAGCAGTCCCCCTCCCTTAGAGGCCCCCATTAGCTCACAGTTCCCTTATATCTGTGCCCCCCCCCACTTAGAGACCTTCATTATATCAGAAAGACCCCCCTTATATGAGCGCCCTTGCTGAAAGATCGCTTTACCGGCAGGACTCAGGAGCAGCTGCAAGCCAGTAAGTGTGGAAGGCTGGGAGGCAGAGTTCAGGGGCGAAGCAGCTGCAGCTCTAGGGCTGTTTTCCTCCCCTCCAATGTATGCAGCATATCATTGCTTGCTGTGACACCCGGAATTCCTGGCAACCAATGACTGCATGCAAAGGAGATCACTGAGGTGGAGGGGGAAGAAGGCGCCGGGCGAGGGAGAAGGCACTGGGCGAGGGAGAAGGCAGGGAGAACAGGAAGGCAGCTGCAGCTGACAGGAGCAGAGCCCAGTGCCGAACCTTGGTCCAGCCATCTTGGAGCCCCCTTCACAGTGGCGGAACTCCAGGGCCTGGTCACAAGTGCAACTGTTGCAACCCTGGTAGTTCCTCCACTACTTCAGTATAAAACAACTCCTGCAATATGCCTTTGTGTAGTAATTTACTGTAATAAAGACTGGTTAATTGTGCTCTCTATTCTTGTGCAGGGTGACTGGTCTTGTATCCATCCCCTGTAGTTTTCTGCAGGCTGCCTATAATGGAAAGATGTGCTGGATCCCTCCCACAGCTCGGCTCTCTCTATATGTGCAACACAGTGATCACTAAGTTTTATAAAGTAATATCTGGGTTCTGTAAAGACATTTGGTGGACAAAAATTGCTTTATTTGTGGTTACTGAACAAATATTACACTTTAAATGAATTATTTGTGCCTGGAGTTGAGCTTTAGGAATGTAGTCTGCTTGTGTAACCAGGGTATCATAAAATGCGTGCTTGGGTCAGCATCCAGGCTCAAGTCTTAAAAGAAAATCAATGACATCTCTATCAGTATTTTAAGTGGGGGTATTTCTAAGCCAAGACTAGCAAATTTAACAGAATGCAGGCATTTCCTCTAAGGCTGGGTTCACACATGTACGGTGCGAAATGCAGCTTCGGTTTTCCTGCGACGATAAATATAATTCATTCAGCGGTTCCTCAGCGTTTTAGCTGCGGATCAGCTGACCAGGGATAGGGAGGAGGTGTAGTGAGGAGGGGGAGAGAATTTGTGTTCAGAACAGAACACATCTGCGAATCAGATGCATTCCCATTAAAGATTATGTGCATGCAATTCGCACCGCGCTGTCTAGAAAACGCACACTTTTTTTGTGCAACGAGGAGTGCGGATGCAACGCACATATGTGAACCAGACCCATTCAAAAGAACATATTTTCAAATGTTCTGGGAATTGAATGCTGTGTAAGCCTTAAACCAAACCTATGAGCCTTGATTGATTATTATCTTATTTTTTTGTAGTCAGGACAATTTATTTTAGTATTTCTGGTTTACTCCAGGGTGCATCTACTTTTGGTTTGAGCCTTGCCCCATAGTTTGCAAAAGCTGTAATAAAATGTTTAGTTATATTTATCTTGTATTGTTCTTATTAATAAGTTTTATTAAAATGGAACTTCAACCAAAACTTTTTTTTTTGTTACAGAAGTTTTTATTTGGAAGATCAAAGGTAAAATTTCAATAGAGTGAAGGTGATATCATTCAGTAATACAATGTAGTATAAAGGTTATACAATAAGTGGTATCAACTCCTATAGTATTCAAATTGTTAGATAAGCACAATATATATGACAAAAAATCATCATATTGTTAGAAGAAGATATGTAACAGATTGTAATAACTAAAACTTTTTTTTAAGAGTGAGAAATAATTTGAACCTTTTAAAAAAAAAGGATTTTGCAGTTCGTGTCTCTATTGGAAAAATTTTGCTTCCTTTCACACAGGCATGATACAAAACTGAGTGCCACCTGCTGGTGGAATTTGATATTAAAAGTAAAAAAAAAAAAAATCAAAGCTCTATTAAATGTTCAAGATGCATAAACGTTATTTTAAGATGCCTAAATAAATGAACATTAATGGAGCTTACCAAGGAAATACTGGCTTTTCTTTAATTGAAACTGCTGCACACATGGGAACTATGTCAATATCAACCTCAGACATAAATTAATCAGCAGAAAATCCATTCTGACTACAGAGATGCAAACAAGGAAACAAAACCCTGCAATAATAAATGCTGCAAAGTTACATACATTAAAACGTATCACACAAACAAAAGGGGACTTCAATACAACTGGACCAAAAAGCTGCATCTACAGCAATGTGGTTACCTAAATCAATGTAACCAGAGATGTTACATTGGTGACACAGGACAAAAATAACATGACAATAAATCTGCATACACCGATCAGCCATAACTTTATGACCACTGACAAGTAAAGCGAATAACATTGATTATCAGGTTATTAATGTCATCTGAAAGTCAGTGGGATATATTAGGCAGCAAATGAACATGATGGCCCTGAAGCTGATGTGTTACTGTATGTAACGCACCCGCTAAGGAGCCGCAGGTAGAAAGGGATTCCCCACCCTGCACAGCCAGGCACACCACATTTTCACAGCACACTTGAGGCAAGGAACAGTCCAGTGCTTTGTTTTTTATTTTTATTAGCGGGTTTAACTTGGATAAGGAGAAGGGTAATATGGGATGCCCACTTTACTTCAGTAGAACTTTCAGGGACAACTTTTTCTGTACAGCTACTTACACTCCTTGGCTTCCTCCAGCACAACACTTGCTTGAAGCACTACAACTCCCAGGACCAGCTGGCACTGTTAGATTGGTAGCAAATGACCTTTAGAGGCAGGGACTGTGGGCCCCTTGTTTGTGTAGCAAAGTCTTATACCCAGCTGTCCTTCTGTGGCTACTGATCCCAGCACCACCTCTTCAGCCACTGCCAGCCCACTTGTCTGCAGCTGCCCCTTTCCCCACCCCTCTTGGCTAAACCATAGTTGCCAACATTGCAAAAAAAAAAAGTGGGGCACTTTTTTGGCTGTAGGTGGAGACGTATAATAATTAGGGGGCGGGGCATGCATTTGTAGGCGTGGCGTAGCAATAAAAATAAAACTGCGGCACGCGAAGCACGCCGTGGCGAAAGAAGGGCATGGTTTACGTGAAATAGTGGGCGTGGCTTAAAATGGGCATGGCTCAAAGGGGGTGTGGTTAGAGTCTGAGATGAATGAGGGATGGAGAGGGAAAGGGGGAGAGAGGAATGAAGGGACAGCAGCCCCAGATCCTACACAATAAAAATATGTGTATTCTAGAAAGTTTAACAATCAGCAGATAAAGATACACCTGGTGTTAGCGCTTCAATCATCCCAGCACCATGATTGTTATGGTGTCAGGATGATTATAGCGCATTATTTCTATTATTACATTGTAATATAGAATTAAATAATTCGACTCACCATAATGCCAAATCAGTGGGATCCCTGAGCGTGTCACCTGCAACGTCGCCTGCCAGCAGCAGAGTTCATCCTTGCATCAGGTGCACCAGCAGAGTCCGTCCTTACATCAGGAGTCCCCAGCAGAGTCTGTCCTTGCATCAGGTGCCCCCAGCAGAGTCTGTCCTTGCATCAGGTGCCCCCAGCAGAGTATGTCCTTGCATCAGGTGCCCCCAGCAGAGTCTGTCCTTGCATCAGGTGCCCCCAGCAGAGTCTGTCCTTGCATAAGGTGTCCCCAGCAGAGTCTGTCCTTGCATCAGGTGCCCCAGCAGAGTCCGTCCTTGCATCAGGTGCCCCCAGCAGAGTCTTTCCTTGCATTAGGTGCCCCCAGCAGAGTCTCTCCTTGCATCAGGTGCCCCCAGCAGAGTCCGTCCTTGCATCAGGTGCCCCCAGCACAGTCAGTATAGACCCCCTCAGTGCAGACCCCCCTCCATCAGTGCAGACCCCCTCAGTGCAGACCCCCCTCCATCAGTGCAGACCCCCTCAGTGCAGACCCCCCTCCATCAATGCAGACCCCCTCAGTGCAGACCTCCCTCCATCAGTGCAGACCCCCTCAGAGCAGACCCCCCTCCATAAGTGCAGACCCCCCTCCATCAGTGCAGACCCCCTCAGAGCAGACCCCCCTCCATCAGTCTTCAAACTAGAAAAAATGACTGCGCTATCCCCAAAGAGCAATACATGTGAAATAATTATGAAAAAGATATTAATGAAAAAAATTATAATATCATAATAAATAGCTGCAACTATAAATGTGAGACACATCCACTGTATAAGCAAAGACCAAAAAGATAGCTGCGCTGGAATTAGTGAAATGAAATCAAGCAATGAAATAATGTGATCACCTTATTAAACACAAAAATAAAAACATCCATCCCCTCCATCAGAGCAGACCCCCCTCCATCAGTGCAGACCCCTCAGAGCAGACCCCCCTCCATCAGTGCAGACCCCCTTTAGAGCAGACCCCCCTCCATCAGTGCAGACCCCCTCAGAGCAGACCCCCCTCCATCAGTGCAGACTCCCTCAGAGCAGACCCCCCTCCATCAGTGCAGACCCCCTCAACAGACCCCCCTCCATTAGTGCAGACCCCCTCAGAGCAGACCCCCCTCCATCAGTGCAGACCCCCTCAGAGCAGACCCCCTCCATCAGTGCAGACCCCCTCAGCAGACCCCCCTCCACCAGTGCAGACCCCCTCAGAGCAGACCCCCCTCAGTGCAGACCCCCCTCCATCAGTGCAGACGCCCTCAGCAGACCCCCCTCCATCAGTGCAGACCCCCTCAGAGCAGACCCCCCTCCATCAGTGCAGACCCCTTCAGAGTAGACCCCCCTCCATCAGTGCAGACGCCCTCAGCAGACCACCTTTCATCAGTGCAGACCCCCTCAGAGCAGACCCCCCTCAGTGCAGACCCCCCTCCATCAGTGCAGACGCCCTCAGCAGACCCCCCTCCATCAGTGCAGACGCCCTCAGCAGACCCCCCTCCATCAGTGCAGACCCTCCCCTCCCATAATGCCCCCCAGGCCCCAGCAGTGAGCACATAGTGGAGAGGGGAGGGGCCGATCCATGCGAGAGGAGAAGCCGATTCATTGGCTGCACGGATCGAGCCCCCTTCCTCTCTCCACTGAACACTATCTATCAGTGCAGACACCCTCAGCAGACCCCCCTCCATCAGTGCAGACCCCCTCAGAGCAGACCCCCCTCCATCAGTGCAGACCCCCTCAGAGCAGACCCCCCTCCATCAGTGCAGACACCCTCAGCAGACCCCCCTCCATCAGTGCAGACACCCTCAGCAGACCCCCCTCCATCAGTGCAGACCCCCTCAGAGCAGACCCCCCTCCATCAGTGCAGACCCCTTCAGAGTAGACCCCCCTCCATCAGTGCAGACACCCTCAGCAGACCCCCTTTCATCAGTGCAGACCCCCTCAGAGCAGACCCCCCTCAGTGCAGACCCCCCTCCATCAGTGCAGACGCCCTCAGCAGACCCCCCTCCATCAGTGCAGACGCCCTCAGCAGACCCCCCTCCATCAGTGCAGACCCTCCCCTCCCATAATGCCCCCCAGGCCCTAGCAGTGAGCATATAGTGGAGAGGGGAGGGGCCGATCCGTGCGAGAGGAGAAGCCGATTCATTGGCTGCACGGATCGAGCCCCCTTCCTCACTC
This sequence comes from Lithobates clamitans, assembly GCA_037952925.1. Classification (NCBI taxonomy): domain Eukaryota; kingdom Metazoa; phylum Chordata; class Amphibia; order Anura; family Ranidae; genus Lithobates; species Lithobates clamitans. The sequence continues at coordinate 1,319,564 of JBBGZY010000534.1, forward strand.
CACTGAACACAAGGGGGAGCGATCTAGCGGCGGCGGCACCGGCGGCCATTTTCCTGAAGCTAGCTTCCAAAAAATTTAATTTGCAAACATTCCCGATTTTCCCTGGGTAAATCCCAATTTGGGACAGCCTCCGATCGGGACGAGGGTCCCAAAATCGGGATTGTCCCGGGAAAATCGGGACTGTTGGCAAATATAGCTAAACTTCCACAGTCCTCCCAGACTGACTCTGCGTCCATCTCAGACTGCTCTCACCCAGTCCTCTCTGGCTGCTTCTCAGTTCTCCTCGACTGTAATGCCCCGTACACACGGTCGGATTTTCCGATGGACAATGTCCGATCGGAGCGTGTTGTCGGAAATTCCGACTGTGTGTGGGCTCCATCGGACATTTTCCATCGGATTTTCCGACACAGAAAGCTGGACAGCAGGAGATAAAATTTTCCGACAACAAAATCCGATCGCGTCAATTCCGACCGTGTGTGGCCTGTTCCGACGCACAAAGTGCCACGCATGCTCAGAAGAAATTCCGACACGGGACAGCTCGTTCTGGTAAACTTAGCGTTCGCAATGGATACAGCACTTTCGTCACGCTGCAATGTTCAAAATGGTTTAATACAGCGCACTCTCTTCTTCTTTATAATGTGACAAGAATTAAGTAGTTTTGATGCTCATATTCACACACACTTCTCACAAACTTCTTTCGTTACTATTTATCGGGATTCCCTCAATATATTTTGATTTCTCACATCTGACAACATATTTTTTTTTTTTTTACTTTAATGTAGATTCTTTTTTTGTGTTTCTCTTTTTTAATTGTTTTTTTTGGTGATTTTGATTTGTACTCCCGAAAATGTTTGTGTGTTTTTTGTGACAAGTTCCCACAACACCACTAATATGTTGTTCTATTTAATCTGTAGGAGATTGTTTGGTGTTGTTGTCCCTTGTTAATTTCACATTTTATGTTTTTAGAAATGTACCTGAATACTCACCAACAAACTATCCTTTTTGGATGAAAACACACACAGGAGAGTAGAATTTACCGAAAAAATTTTTATTAAGGGGTCACAACTATAAACAAAGAGGGAGGCAACACTGGAGAAACTGCAGAAATTGGCGAAGCCTTGGACCCCCAGGGCAGACATCAATTATTTAAAAGCAAAATTGGTGGCCTGAGGAGTCCTTATCTAAGGGAGGGCAGTCTGGTCCAGAAGTCCCAGAGATCCGGAAAGCAGCAGATGACATCTGTGTCCCCAGGCTGTGGTCATACGAGAGACTGCATCTTCTGTCAGACCAGACTGAACCAAGGGCAATCACTCTCAGGTCTTCCTTCCACGCTTCCTTCCAGGCTTTGGCTGTGGTGGTGGAGTTGTGGCAGCAGGAGGAGGAGGATCGTCGATCTCAATGACATCCATTGTGTGTCAGTTCCCCACTCTCCCCCTTACGTAGGACTTTATAAATCAGGTCCTCAGAGATCTTGCGTTGGCCCGCCTGCATGCCCTGCAATTTGGTGGCAGCCATGCAGGAAAAGGCCTCTTCAGGACTGGGGAAGGCTCTGAGGGACGCCGAAGCCTCCTGGATCAGCCTGTATGCTGAATCCTGCACAGGACTGGAAGTCATCTTCCTGGCTCGTTTATGTGGCAGGCGGAGGGGAGGAACCTGAGACTCAGTCAGGCTGCGACTTGTCCCAGGCTTCTCTTGGCTGACACTTAGCCCCGCCTCCTCCTGGCTGACACTAATCCCCACCTCCTCCTGGCTGCTACTAATCCCCGCCTCCTCCTGGCTGCCACATTCCACAACCTCCTCCTGGCTGAGGTCTTCCTGTGTATGAAAAAGGGACATAGTTTTAGTATTTTTTACATCAATCACACACAATTTTCACCTCCTGACTGCTGCAAATTGAATGTTAACAAATATAACAGACTATCCTTCTGAGCCCAGCATTTTGCATTCTTGTCCAAATTTTGGGTGCCCACTACTGTCTATTGATATGTAAAACACTTTATGAAATCAGCAATTAGTGATCAATAATAACATCTAGTAAACATCATTTATTTATTGCCCAGAAATCTGTAGAAGAATGCTATACCTGACTCCAGCTGGGATCCTCCATTTCTTCCTGGTTGGAAGGCCCAGGTTGGACATCAGAAGCCTCAGCTGGTATGGAAGGAAGTGTGGAAGGAAGAGTAGAGAGGGATTCCCTGACTTCAGTGTGGTCTGACAGAAATCGCAGTCTCTCATAGTACCACAGCCTGGGGACATAAACGTCATCTGCTGCAGCTCCGGACCTCTGGGAATCCGTGACCTTCTTGCGCTCCATAAGATACGTGCTCCTCAGGCCACCAATTTTGGCTTTTAAATAGGGGATGGTTGCTGTGGGGACCACCGGCGTCACCAACTCCAGCAGTTTCTCCAGCGCTGCCTGCCTCTTCTGTTTATGGTTATAGTGGGGGTGTCTGACTTGCCATAGACAGGGCAGCTCCCTGTACTTGTCAATAAACAGGGGCAGGAAATTGTGGTCGTTGAACCCATCCATTTTCTCTGCAAGACACAACACAAGACAAACCCTAATGTAAGGCCAAACTCCCCTAATCTTGTTACAATATAGGCTTCCATTTCGAAGCAGTATAGGCGCAAGTGTAGATCCTACCTTCGTTAGCACAATCGGCGTCTCCGATGCTCCTTCCTCCGCTCACAGATCGTACGTAAGACGCGCGCGTTACGATTTATACACACTGCGCATGCGTATAACTCCGCCCGCCCCTGACGTTCTTTCTACTCTATTCCCCGCCCCTTTTCGTTCGGCGCAGTGGAGGAAGAGCACATGGCGGATAGACAGCAGGATCGTGCTAATTACAGCAACGAGGAGGAGGAGGAGGAGGAGGAAAGGCCGGAGCCTGAAACGTCCCTATCCAGAAGGAGATTAAAGGACTCAAATATGTCCTTTGGGGAGATGTTGGAGATGGTGGACATCCTGAAGAAGGCCGACTATGATGGAAAGTATGGGCCTTACCCCAACCCCAATGTCCGAAAGGCCAAGATCATGGCGAAAGTAGTCAGGAGTCTGCACCGGAAATTTGGGGTACGACGATCGAAAGATCAGCTCAGGAAGCGGTAGTCGGACCTGAAATTACGAGAACATGAGCAGTACCGAAAGATCCGGAGAGTGCTGCAAAAAAGTAAGTAGTTGTGCTGTGTTCCTATTCTTTATGTTTATGACGTTCGTGCTGCTCCATGTGCTTTTAGGAACTGTTGTACAGTTTAAAATGGCAACTTTCATGTTCATGGGCACATTATTCGTTCAGATCACACATTTTTATTTCGGACTATAAAATACCATTGTTTAGGCCATATGCATTTGGCCACCATTTTGATCCCCTATACTTGTCTTCAAAGAATTGGGTTGTGTAGATGGCTTTGTTACTAGAATGAAATGCAAACTAGATTCTGTGTAAGGAGAGGACACTCAGCAGCTGTTTTCACATCTGGACACTGGAGCACTAGTGTGGGACCCCAGAACACCATTTTTATTAGGGGGGCCATACAGGTGCTCCAGTGTATACTATAGGGGGGGCTACATCTGTGAAGCTTGTACCAAACAGGTAAAGTATTGCAGCTTGACAAAGGACACTAAAAAAGCTACATCTTGGAACTCGGCTAAAATAGATAATTGTACCCCACTTCCAAACAATGTTTCATCTTTATAGTTCTGCCATCAAATATCTGTGTGCTAATTATACCATTTTTGTTTTACATAGGGGAGAAAAGACTCGGAGGACACCCCTCATCCGAGGAGACCAGAGCCCCCCCCCCCTCTGGAAGAAGGGGAAATCCCACCAACACAAGATGAGCAGGAGGAAGAAGACGTGGTGGAACTAGTCACCACAACAGGTGAGTGTCTGCGACCACAGGCTCAGATAAGAGATGGATGGCGGGATTTTTTTTAGACCTAATTTATTTTGGGGTTCCTCTCTTTTTAGGTGATCGTGAGGTTGTGGATGAAGATCCTTTCACATCCGAAAGTGCCCAGATGCTTATCGGCGAGATCATGGGGTGTAATTTACAATTGGAAAACATCAAGCAAAACATCAATGATGTTATTCCAAAATATAAAAACATCATTGATGTTTTGGGGCGAGTTTAAAACCCCTCCAAATCACTTTCTTCTTTTGTCTGCTACAATGTGCGAAATGTTTTTGTGATTTTTCCCAGAGCCAAATTTGGAGGATGCACACAGTGTGCCAACATGTGCTATCTGCCATCACGGGAGATCAATGGACGCGTTTTGGGGGTGCAACCCCTTCCTCAACAATAAAGTAGCGGTGAGGAAGGGCTTTCTCCCCCAAAACACGTCCCTTGATCCCCCCTGATGGCAGATAGCACATGTTGACATTGTGAAATTTGTGTGCATCTTCCAAATTTGGCTTTTCCTGGGGTGATTTCACCCCATCTGAACGCAATATCAAACACAGTTCCTAAATACTCATGTCTGATATTGCCTTCCAGTTCTACCAAATGTGAACTTTGTAAGATCAAGATTTGTGTCTTTCCTGTGGGTTTTACACAGGCCTGTTTTCTATAAAATGCACATTTTGATTTTGGATAATGACACCACAAAAATTGTTATACAACAAACATGTCAGTTTGTCAGAAAAACCTTTGGTAAATGCGCATGTGATTGTGCTGGTATTAAAAAGATTGTTCATCAAGAATGTGTGGATTATTGTCTCAACGCTACAACACTTTTGGGGTGATGTAATTGTTGTTTTATGAGAAAATGGGGGGTAATTTCCTAAGGGCAAATCCTCTTTGCACTACAAGTGCAGTTTCAGTGCAGTTGCAAGTAGAAGAGCCTGGGGGGAGATGCCTGTCGAGAACTTGAGGTCCTGCAGGCTTCTCCCTGTGGCCAAATACCGCAAGGTAGCGACCAACCTCTGCTCCGGAGTGATGGCTTGCCTCATGCAGGTATCCTGCCTGCTGATATAGGGGGTCAGCAAAGCCAACAAACGGTGAAACGCGGGGTCCGTCATCCTGAGAAAGTTCCTGAAATCATCAGGATTATTCTCACGGATCTCACGGAGCAAAGGCATATGAGAGAACTGGTCACGCTGAAGCAACCAATTCTTGGTCCATGAACTCCTCCTCACCCTGTTCATGGACTGGACTTGTGTCAAGGTCAGGACCCCAACACCAAGCCCCCGCACAGCACGAACTCTACGAGGAGTACGCATACGAAACATGGCTAGAAAACGGTCGGCTGCTCAGAACGAAGTAACAGAACGCACTGAAGAACAGCAAGGCCTGTGAAGAGCGACCTGAAAACCAGTAACGAACGAACAAGAATACAATGACTACTTAAAGTCACGCGGAACTTGCTTGCACGCACTGAAGAGCAGATACAAACCCACAAGCACAAACTGAACGGCAGAAAACGATCTGAAAGCCACGAGTCTGAAAAAGCGCAAATCGTCTCTCACCAAACTTTTACTAACACGAGTTTAGCAAAAGGAGCCCAAAGGGTGCCGCGCTTGGTTCTGAACCGGCCTTTTCTAGTCTCGTCGTACGTGGTATACGTGACCGCGTGGTTGTCGATCGGAAATTCCGACAACTTTGTGCGACCGTGTGTAGGCAAAACAAGTTTGAGCCAACATCCGTCGGAAAAAATCAGAGGATTTTGTTGTCGGAATGTCCGAACAAAGTCCGACCGTGTGTACGCCCTATAACACTTACCAGCCCATCTGGCTGTCTTCCTCCCTGGAGATTTGCCTGGCAGTGTTCTCCTTCTGCTGTTCTTCTCCTGCTGCCGTGCCACTGGCCAGGACACCTGTGTGTGTCGTGAAGAGTGTCCCTTCCGCACCTGAGCTCCAGAGACCCGAGGTCAACCCCCCAGACTAGGGGGCTACGCTCAAGGGTCTCCGACAGTCTCTTAACGCTCCATCTTCAACCCAAACTCCACTGCCCCAGGGCCTGCCCCCTGCCGACCCATCTGTTGGGCATTGGTCAGAATACTCCAGACAGCTCCTCCTCACCTCCACTCTCATTCTTTTGCAAATTTCCAGAAAATTCTTAAAGTAGGAGGAGGTCTCAGAAGTGCTGCCTGTGAGTCATCCAGCAGGGAGGTGCGGTGATGTCAGAGGCTGGTGAGGCACTGGCTAGTATTAGAGCCAGATACACACAGGTTACATATGCCGCGATCATTAGAGCGAGAGCAATAATTCTAGCACTAGACCTCCTCTGCAACTCTAAACATGTAATCTGTAAAAAATTTTAATGCGTCTCCTATGGAGATTTATAAGTACTGAAGTTTGGCGCAATTCCACAAGTGTGCACAATTTTAAAGTGTGACATGTTAGGGAATTACATTATACAAAAAAATCGGGCTAACGTTAGTGTTGTTTTTTTTTTTTATTCATGAAACTGTTTTTTTCCCCCCCAAAAAAAACGTTTAAAAAAAAATTTGCTGAGAAAATACCGTGTGACATAAAAAGTTGCAACGACCACCATTTTAAGCCCTAAGGTGTCTGCTAAAACAATATATATAATGTTTGGGGGTTTTGAGTAATTTTCTAGCAAAAAAATGACCAGTTACACTTACCGGTAAAAGTGTTTCTGGGAAGTCTTCCAGGACGGCACCCTGAGAGATGACTGGTCCACCTGAGAGGAAACACAATCAATCAAAGAGGTTAAAACCCCCACCCCTCCCTGTGCTCCTCAGTTGTGAAAAAGTATGGCAAATGCAACAGCAAATGGCAGCGAAGGTCTCAATATAAGTGATAAAACACAATGCAAATCGTCAAATAGTCCTTTTGAGCAAATTACAGCTCTTTGTGAGAGATATACAGTCTATTTGCAGGGCAGCCTTGTAGGGGGAGGTGAAGCCACTCCAATATGTAAAAGAGAAAAGAAACAGCCGGGGAGAGGACACATATATGCTTTGCAAGATGGATGGATGCAGTATTTATACTCTTCTGATCTGAACACACAATTACTTCAATAACGCAATAAGCCCTCCACTTCACTGCCTGGCTGAGTTGCAAGCCTCGTTCTGGATTGCGTTCGTATCCCGGAAGTCCGTGGCAAACAGATTAACCGACAGCATAGAGGAACAAGGCTTTCTTCCACCATAGACTGCAGAGATCATCCATGGCTTTTACTGGAATCCCCTGCGCTGGACATGTGAGTGTTTTTAATGCTAAATTGTCATTAAATATTACTATCTTACTAAGAGGCGCCTGTTGCTGTTTCTTTTCTTGTGAAAAAGTATTGACCCACACCAGTGCATGAGAGTGAAAACAAACACCAAAAACTCTATAAATTATGAATATACCTAAAAAGATCGGGTGGGAAGTAGGCCTGCGTCCTGGAAGACTTCCCAGAAACACCGTTACCGGTAAGTGTAACTGGTCATTTTCTCAAGTCGTCTTCTAGGTCGGCACCCTGAGAGAGAAGCAAGCAGCTCAGGCCTACCTTAGGGCGGGACAACCGCCAGATACTGAGAAGACGGCAATTCCACTCTATAATGCCTCAGGAAGGTGTTCTGGCTTGTCCATGTAGCGGCTTTACATATTTGCTCCACCGATGCTCCAGCCCTTTCTGCCCAGGAGGTCGGGTGGATGTGCCTTAAGGTCCCTCGGGACTGCCGTACCAGAATGCTCATACGCTGAAGAAATAATATTTTTAATCCACCTTGCTATGGATGCTCTAGATGCTTGGTGGCCCTTCTTCTGGCCAAAAAAATTAACTAATAAATGGCTGGACCTTCTAAACACTTTAACTTTTTCTAAATAAATTAACAGACGATGTCTGACTTCTAGACCAGGGTTTCTCAACTCCAGTCCTCAAGGCGCACCAACAGGTCATGTTTTCAGGATTTCCCTCAGATGAAACGGCTGTGGTAATTACTAAGGCAGTGAAAACTGATCAAATCACCTGTGCAAAATAGTGGAAATCCTGAAAACATGACCTGTTGGTGCGCCTTGAGTACTGGAGTTGAGAAACAATGTTCTAGACAATGAAAAGAATTTTCCCTCTCATTCCGGGGATTGCTGCAAAAGGAAGGAAGCACAATCTCTTGAGTTCTATGGAACCTCAAGGCTACCTTCCAGAGGTACAGGGGGTCCTGCCAAAGTAGAACCCTGTCCTCAAGTAAACAAAAAAATGGCTCTTTAATTGAAAAGGCTTGAATGTCGCTTATCCTCCTGGCTGATGTAATTGCCAGTAGGAAGGTCAACTTAAAAATTAGGAATTTGAGGGGAATCTGATCTAACGGCTTAAATGGAGCTTTGGTTAACCCCTCTATAACCAAAGTAAGGTCCCATGGTGGAAATCCAGACATCTGAACTGGGGACAACCAGTCTTTGACCGACAAGAACCTCTTGATCAGGGGGTTTAGAGCCAATCTCTTGTGCAAAAAAACAGGACAAGACTATTACCTGTAATCTAAGCGTTTTGGTTGCCAGTCCGTGATCGGCACCATCTAGGAGAAAATCCAGGATGGCAGGGATCCCTTGTTGGGAGGTCCCTCTTGTCTGACATCAGTGTGAAAACACCCCCCAGGTCTTAGCGTAAATACGCCTTGTAACTGGCTTCCTACTTAGTATAAGAGTATCAATTACTCTGTCAGAAAGGCCCTTCTCCCGCAGGTTCTGCCTTTCAAGAGCCAGGCCGTCAGCCTGAAGAAGCTGGATCTGGGTGGCAGATTGGACCCTGAAGGAGAAGGTCCTGCCGAACAGGAAGATGCTGAGGCGGGGCTATGGACCAACTCCACAGGTTTGGAAACCAAGCTCACTTGGGCCACCATGAAGCGATTAAGATCAGACTGCTCTCTGAGAGATACAATTTCTGTAGTACTCTCGGGATGCAACCCAAGGGAGGAAAGGCATAGGCCAATCGTAAATTCCAAACTTGGGCCAAAGCGTCTATCCACTCCGAACCTGCTTCGTGTGAAAGAGAGAAGAATCTCTTTACTCTTCTGTTCTTCCTGCAAGCGAAGAGATCGATCTCTGGATCGCCGAAATGCAGACACACCAGAGTGAACACTTCGGGATTCAACTCCCATTTCCCCTGGAGAATCGACTGTCGACTGAGATAGTCTGCTTCGATGTTTAATGTTCCCTTTATATGCACTGCAGAAATAGAGAGGATCCGATGCTCTGCCGATCCCAGGATCTCCAGCGCCAAGGCCAGAAGAGCGTGAGATCTGGTGCCTCCCTGATGATTTAGGAATGCCACAGCTGTAGCATTGTCTGAAAGGATCTGGACCTCTCGGTTCCTGATCCTTCCCTCGAAAGCCCTTAGAGCCTCCCCGACGGCCAAGAGCTCCCGAAAATTGGAGGAGGCGCTCCTCTGACCTGGGCCCCAAGAACCCTGGGCACGCAGTTCCTCTAGGTGGGCCCCCCAACCCCAGGAACTCGCATCTGTCATTATCCTGAGAGGCTAAAGTTGGCCCCAAAGGAGACCCCCCTGAAGTCTCTGAGGACAAAGCCACAACTGTAGTGATTCCCTTACCATGCCTGGAATGGGAACTTTGTTGTCCAGCCTTCCTCTCTCCCCATCCCAGGAGGACAGGAGGAAGTTCTGGAGAGTCCTGGAATGTAGCTGAGCCCATGGTACTGCTGGGCTACAAGAAGTCATTAGACCCAGAACCCTCATGATCCCTCTGTAAGAGATCCTCTCTGCCTCTAGCAGGGATGAAACTGTTGCAATAAGGCCCTCTACCTTGTCCTGGGGTAGGATTATTTTCTGTTCTGAGGAATCCACCAGGAATCCCATATAGACCTTTGTCTGAGAAGGTATCAACGAGCATTTTTCCTTGCTGACAATCCACCCCAGAGATTCCAAGGTACTCACTACTCTGGCTAGGTCTGAAAGCAGGTGATCTCGAATGTCGTCTAGGTAAGGGATCAATGCCACTCCCTGGAGATGCAGGAAGGCAACCACCTCTGCCAGAACTTTCGTAAACACCCTTGGGCTGGATGCCAGCCCGAAAGGAAGGGCCGCAAACTGCCAGTGCTGTATTCCTTACGCTGAGGCAATCGCGAACCTGAGGCAATCGCGGACCTTAGGAAAACCTGATGTTCTGGAAAAGATCGGGACGTGGAGATAGGCATCTTTCAGACCTATTGTTACCATAAACACGTCCTTCAGAATGTGTTTTCTGAGAGTATAGATGCTCTCCATGCGGAACTTCTTGTACCGCAAGAAAACATTCAGACTCCTTAAATTTTTAATGAGGCGATACTGAGGGCATTGGAACAACGAAGATGTGAGTAGAAACCCTGCCCCCGCTGACCCTCTGGGACTGGCACCATGATGCCCTGTTTTGGTAGCTCCTTGACATTCTACAGAATACCTGCTGTTATGAGGGGGTCCCTGGGCAAGTGTCAGAAGAAGCCTTCGTTCCGGTCCGGTCGTTTTTCTCGTATTCCCGGCGGAACGGCGTTTCGGCGCATGCGCGTCCGCGGCTCGGCGTTACGGCGCTCGCGCACGCGCACTGGTGCACACCCAACGTGATTCCCTGGGCGGCCTATAAAAGGCGCTCAGAGGATCAAACAAATTGCTGGTTTGTCTCAGCTTCCTGTAGTATCTGAACCTGTATCCTGAATCTCTGCCTGACTACCTGTTGTGACCCGGATTTGCCCTTGGACTTCTCTTGCCTCTCTCCTGGACCTGACCTCTGCCTGCTTATCGGATTCCCACCAATCTCCTGTGTTTGACCCTCGGCCTGTTACCTGGACTGTCTCCTGTCTCCCAGCCTGACCCCTTGCTTGTGCCTGGACTTTCTTGATCTTGTCACCTTACCTTGCAGATCCTGTAGTGCCATAGCACCTTTCCAGTGTTTGACCCTCTGCCCAGCTCTGGACCTCCTGCCGGTTGCCTCTGTCTGCACCCACCTACCAGTACCTACACAGCGGCTCCTCTCTACTAGACCTCACCAGCGAGCCACTTACGGTCCATTGGGGAGCCTGTGCCTCTTTGTGCCGCTCACCCCCTGTCCCAACTCCAGGGGGCGGACTGCGCTTAGTCGCAAAGGCGAAACCGCTCTCGGCATCTCGGCCTCGGTAAGTACTATCTCTGACAGTACAAACCAGCCATGTCTGAGGCCGACAGAGCGCGTTCCCCATTGGAGATCCTATGTCAGCAGGTCTCGGCCCTCACTGAGGCCGTCCAGAAATTACAAGACGGCTACGCCCAAATTGATGGTCGCCTTCAGCAGCTTTCCGGACCATCTCCAGCTCCTGCCGCGGCTTCTGTATCTCCCAGTGGAGATTCCTCTCCTCAGATGCCAACTAATCCCACTGTGGTCATGGCCGCTCCAGAACCCAGGGTTCCCACACCAGAGCGCTTCTCCGGCAATCGCAAGAAGTTCAGGGCCTTTAAAAACGCTTGCTCCCTGTATTTGGCTCTGCAACCTAGGACCTTTTCATCAGAGGTGGTAAAAGTTGGGTTCATCATTTCTCTCCTGGCCGATGAACCACAAGCTTGGGCTCACAGCCTAATGGAACAGAGAAACCCTATCCTGAACTCCATAGATGCCTTCTTCGAAGGTATGGCACAACTTTACGACGACCCCCAGCGCACGGCCACGGCCGAAACCTTACTGCACAACCTGAGCCAAGGACGTAGGCCTGTAGAGGACTGCATTGTAGAATTCCGGAAAAGTTCAGCCGATACTAGCTGGAATGAACCTGCCCTTAAATATCAGTTCCGTCAAGGGCTGTCTGAAGCACTGAAGGATGAGCTGGCCAGGATTGAGACCCCTGATTCTTTGGAAGACCTCATCCAAGTTACCACTAAATTGGATCGTCGCATGCGTGAGCGACGCACGGAGCGTTTTCAGACTTCTCGCCCTACCTGGGCGATGCCTAAATCGACTCCTGTCCATCCGCCTTACACAGCTCCACCGATTCCTACCACTCCTGAAGCTGAACCAATGCAGCTTGGCCTAGTCCGCGCCCCGCTCACTTCGGAGGAAAGACTACGAAGACGCCAGGGCAATCTGTGCCTTTACTGTGGGGGTTCTGGACACTTCCTTCGTTCTTGCCCCGTGAGACCCAGTAAGTCCTGCTTACGGCCTGCTTTTAATCAACAAGATACCGGGTCTTCTCAACCTTACGTTACTCTTTTTGTCTCCCTACAGCTCCCGGAAAAGGAGGTTCACCTCCCCGCTATAATTGACTCCGGAGCGTGTAGCTGCTTTTTGGATGCCTCATTAGCCGCAAGCTTGCATGTTCCTTTGACCACGAAGAACCAAAGTCTACGGATCCACCTAGCTGATGGGTCTCTTCCCCGCTCAGGGCCCATCACGCAAGAAACCAGACCCATCCTTACCACCACTGATACTGGCCACCAGGAATACCTCCGCTTCGATATTATCTCTTCTCCAATGTTCCCCATAATCCTGGGGCTCCCATGGCTTCAAGCCCACGAACCACAGATTAACTGGAATAGGAGAGAAGTCTCTTTCTCATCTCAATATTGCTCCAGACATTGCCTTCTCCCGGCCCCAGCTTCCGTTTCCACCATTGCAACCACGTCCAATGATCTGCAACATGTACCTGAGAGCTACCTGGAATTCAGAGATGTATTTGACAAACAACAGGCAGACTGTCTACCACCTCATCGGCCTTACGACTGCCCCATAGACCTGTTGCCGGGTGCTGAAATTCCTTTTGGCCGCATTTTCCCTCTGTCCGAAACAGAATTAAAGGCTCTTAAAACATACATTGACGAAAATCTTGAGAAAGGGTTCATTCGCTCCTCCTCATCACCGGCTGGAGCTGGTATTTTCTTTGTAGAGAAAAAAGATGGATCCCTTCGACCTTGCATCGATTACAGGGAATTAAATAAAATTACCGTCAAGAATCGGTACCCGCTTCCTCTCATCCCGGAATTATTCCAACGCTTCAGATCCGCCCGCATCTTTTCCAAACTAGACTTGCGTGGCGCCTACAATCTCATCCGGATCCGAGCAGGCGATGAATGGAAGACCGCCTTTAGATCCAGGTTTGGACACTATGAGTACCTGGTAATGCCGTTTGGACTCTGTAATGCCCCGGCCACGTTCCAACACTTAGTGAACGATATCTTTCGTGAACATCTTGACAACTTTCTAGTAGTCTACCTTGACGACATTCTCATTTTTTCAACCACCCTGGAACTCCATCGGGTGCATGTCAAACTGGTTCTCTCGATTCTCAGAAAACACAAATTATACCTCAAGGCAGAGAAATGTGAATTTGAGAAAACTACAGTGCAATTCTTGGGATTTATAATTTCGACTGACGGTGTCGCAATGGACCCCCAGAAGGTCAAAGCAATCCAGGAATGGCCAGCCCCTGTAGACAGAAAAGGGGTACAACGCTTCTTAGGTTTCTCCAACTTCTACCGGAGATTCATTGTAGGATTTTCAACTATTGTGGCTCCCATTACTCAACTGACACGCCAGCATAGTCGTTTTCAATGGTCCTCAGAGGCCCAGGAAGCATTTCTAAAATTGAAGGCACTATTCTCGTCTGCACCAGTCTTACGACACCCGGATCCAGCCCTGCCCTTTATTCTGGAAGTTGATGCCTCAGAGACCGCTACTGGTGCCATCCTCTCACAGAGACAAGGACTCAAGGCTCTATTACATCCCGTGGCTTTTGCATCCCGGAAATTAAGCATTCCCGAGAGAAACTACGACGTAGGCGATAGAGAATTACTAGCCATCAAATTTGCCTTAGAGGAGTGGAGATATCTGCTGGAGGGGGCGTCCAATCCTATCATAAACTTTACTGACCACAAAAACCTGGAGTACCTGCGAACTGCTAAACGTCTAAGACCCAGGCAGGCCCGATGGGCTCTCTTCTTTTCCCGGTTTAATTTCCACATATCTTATAGACCAGGTTCAAAGAACGGAAAAGCGGACGCACTTTCAAGGATGTTCCATGAAACTTCCCAGGTAACAGAGCCAAGTACCATCTTGTCTCCGCAAAATTTCCTTCTAGTTACTCAAGGAGACCTTATGTCCGCAATCAAATCCACATCTGCTCAATGCTCTGAACCCCAAGTAACTTCTATGGAGAAACGCAATGATTTATTTTGGTCGCATGGAAAAATCTTCGTCCCGCTGGAATCAAGACTCCTAACCCTACAGTCCTTTCATGACCACAAGCTAGCAGGCCATTTTGGGTCACAAAAGACCATGGAATTGATCTCTCGTTTCTTTTGGTGGCCAGGCTGGAGACAAGACTGCAAGGACTATGTTTCATCCTGCATCCCGTGCCAGCGTAGCAAGGGCTCAAATACAAGGGCATGGGGGCTGCTCAAACCCTTGTCTATCCCTGAACGCCCATGGGCGGAAATCTCCATGGACTTTATTGTGGATTTACCTCCATCAGGAGGATTCACCACTATCTTTGTCGTAATTGATCGACTCTCAAAAATGGCACACTTTCTGCCTATGGTGGGTACTCCCTCTGCCTCTGCTACTGCTAGCATGTTTTTTGAAGAAATTATCAGGCTTCATGGCACCCCAGTGAGCATCACCTCTGACAGAGGGGTTCAATTCACTTCAAAGTTTTGGAAGGAATTATGCAAGACCTTGGAAATAAAGATTTGCTTGTCTTCTGCTTATCATCCTCAAAGTAACGGTCAGACGGAGAGGACAAATCAAACCCTGGAGCAATACCTCCGATGCTTCTGTTCCGATTCCCAGGACGAATGGTCCTTCCTCCTACCTTATGCAGAATTTGCATATAACAACTCCATCCATTCTGCTACCAACCAGACACCTTTCTGGTCCAATTTTGGATTCCACCCTTCCTTTCTTCCAGTCTCCATCCCTGAATTATCCGTCCCTGCGGTGCAGGACCGAGTAAATTCTATCCAGTTAAATTTTCAAAAGATCAAAGCAGCGATGCAAAAGGCTCAGGATGACTACCGAAAGTACTACAACAAGGGAAGGAAGGAGAACCCGGCCTTCAAAGTAGGCGAAGAAGTATGGCTATCAACTATCCATCTCAGACTGCCAATCCCCTCTCGGAAATTGGGGCCAAAATTTATAGGTCCTTTTAAAATAAAGAGGGTAATCAACCCAGTCGCTTTTGAATTAGCCCTTCCTGATGCTTACAAGGTACACCCAGTCTTCCATGCATCCCTCTTAAAACCTATGGCTCCCAGTCCTTTTCCTGACAGAGAAAAGCCTCCACCACCACCGGTTCCAATCGACGGAGAAGACGAGTTTGAGGTAGAAAAAATTCTAAGTTGCAGAAAAAATGGCAGACAGCTACAGTATTTAATTAAATGGAAGGGGTATCCTTCTGAGGATAACTCCTGGGAACCAGCCAGGAATCTACATGCTCCTCAACTTCTCCAGGCTTTTCACCGAGAACATCCAGAGTTGATGTCAACCTTGGGTGTCCAGAGGCCACCCCTCGGGGGGGGGCACTGTCAGAAGAAGCCTTCGTTCCGGTCCGGTCGTTTTTCTCGTATTCCCGGCGGAACGGCGTTTCGGCGCATGCGCGTTCGCGGCTCGGCGTTACGGCGCTCGCGCACGCGCACTGGTGCACACCCAACGTGATTCCCTGGGCGGCCTATAAAAGGCGCTCAGAGGATCAAACAAATTGCTGGTTTGTCTCAGCTTCCTGTAGTATCTGAACCTGTATCCTGAATCTCTGCCTGACTACCTGTTGTGACCCGGATTTGCCCTTGGACTTCTCTTGCCTCTCTCCTGGACCTGACCTCTGCCTGCTTATCGGATTCCCACCAATCTCCTGTGTTTGACCCTCGGCCTGTTACCTGGACTGTCTCCTGTCTCCCAGCCTGACCCCTTGCTTGTGCCTGGACTTTCTTGATCTTGTCACCTTACCTTGCAGATCCTGTAGTGCCATAGCACCTTTCCAGTGTTTGACCCTCTGCCCAGCTCTGGACCTCCTGCCGGTTGCCTCTGTCTGCACCCACCTACCAGTACCTACACAGCGGCTCCTCTCTACTAGACCTCACCAGCGAGCCACTTACGGTCCATTGGGGAGCCTGTGCCTCTTTGTGCCGCTCACCCCCTGTCCCAACTCCAGGGGGCGGACTGCGCTTAGTCGCAAAGGCGAAACCGCTCTCGGCATCTCGGCCTCGGTAAGTACTATCTCTGACAGCAAGTGAGTCAAGAGAAACCTGGGGGGAGGGGGAGAGAGAAACTCCAGCCTGTATCCCTCTCTTACAATCTGGAGAATATGGGGGCTCTGCGTAATCTCTTCCCACTGAGGGAGAAAGTGGAAAAGTCTTCCCCCTACTCTTATGTCACTTAGGGACTTTGTCAGCTGACTTGGCTGGAAAAGAGAATATTTCCATTCTGTTTGTCTCTTCCAACCCCCCAACGTCTGTTAACAGAGCCTTTCTTATCTGGGAAACAGTTCTTCGCATGGGGGCCTTGAAAAAATCTCCTTTTGTCCTTCTTAGGTTTAGTAGGAAACTTTTTCCCTTTTTCGGTAGACCTAGCAAGAGCCTGATCTAAAATAGTACAGAACAGGAAGGAACCCTCAAATGGGAGGCCACATAAGCGGGTTTTAGACAAAGTATCCCCATCCCAAGTCTTGACCTACTGGGCCCTCCTTGCTGAGTTTAACAGAGCCCCAGTTTGGCAGTTATACACACTCAACCACTACATCAGCTAAGTAGGCAACCGCACTACCTATCACAGTGGTTCTCAACTCCAGTCCTCGGGACCCACCAACAGGCCAGATTTTAAGTATTACCTTGGGGAGTTGCAGACTAGAATACTGCAATCACTGAGCAGCAAGTGATATCACCTGTGATGTATTTCAGCTATCTTGCAAACCTGGCCTGTTGGGGGCCCTGAGGACTGGAGTTGAGAACCACTGACCTATCACCTCTAAAGAATCTAAGACCTTTTTAGACTTGGAAGTTCGGGATACGTGGTCCATTAACCTGTAGATCCATGTATCTGCGTTTCTTGCTACACAAGCTGAAGCTAATGTGGGGCTCATAGCCGCAGCATTAGCCTCCCAAGCTCTGCGCAAAATGGTCTCAGCTTGCCAATCCATCTGATCTTTGGTGTTGCCTGCGTCTTCAAAGGAAAGATCAGACTGCTTGGAAACTTGTGCCAAAGAAACATCCAGTCTGAGGCTTTTAAAGAACTTTTCCTCATCTTCATCTTTAAGGGGTACCTACGTTTTCACGTCTTGTACTTTAAGAGCTTTCTTTCAGGTTCCTTCCATTCCTTCGGGATAATATCTTTTAGGGCTGGGTGAACTGGAAGGACTCTGGACTGAGGCTTGACTAAGCCCCTGTACATCTTGTCTTGAGCAGATACCTGAGCCGCAGGCTCCTGTATCTCTTCAGACACAAATAGCTCTAAGAAGACCCTCCATGTCATTGGCTGAAAAAATATGTCTGCCTGACTTGGAGTCCTCCCCCTCCTCCTCATCCTGACTGTCTACCAGACCCTCATCAGAAAATCCCTAATCAGGGGCCTCAATGTCCTGTGAAAGAAGAGATCTGGGAAGTTCTGGCCGCCTCTTAGAACCCCCCGGGATGAGGCAGAGCCCTCCTGGGAGGAAGAACCTTCCTTACTGGTATGAGGTTTTGGGTCCCTGGATTTGAGAGAGGTCTGAAAAGCTTTAAGCGTAGACAGCATCTCAGTTTGGACTGTAAGAAATTCTCTCATAACCAGAGATATTTCCTTCCCTGTTAGCTTTTGAATACATCTAAAGCAAAGGGATTTTGAATGTTCCACGGGTAATCTCTCATTGCAATTTCCGCATCGTTTAGAGTGGACAGAAGATTTAACAGGAAGGCTGGCAAACCTCTGGGCAGTGGCGTCCCCCCCCCTGAAACAAAGGATACATAGGCACAAGATTAAAACGGTACTGTGTCACACAGAGGAAAGAGTCTGGGTACCCTTCCCCATCAAAACCTCTGGAGGCCGGTCTGACTCACCCCCTGTGGTCTCCTCCATGGCCACGGACCCTGTGGGCTTGCACTTCATGCTGCTGGTGTCAGTATCTAGCTTCCTCCTTAGTAGATATTCTCTGACAATCACCCATATGCACAGAGGTGGGCACCTGTTCCTCCTGGTCTGTGTCCTTTTATTTTCATAAGGACAGCGTCGTCTTCCTCCTCCAGAAACTCCGCCGCCATTTTGCCGGAGACCGGAACCAGAAATGATGCGGGGCACGCTGAGGTCACTTCCGGCGCTGGGGAGGAAACAATGCCATTCCTCCCCAAGAAGCCGAGAAGATGGCACCGGCGCACTCAGCAGGCCTGGAAGGCAAGATAGCTGGCATGATTGCCTCTGTAACACAGGGGGGAAGGAAGCGTAATAGATCTCCCTCCCCGGAGACTGGGCCAAGTGGTGAGTCACTAGAGCCCCAGGACTCTTATAGCCAGATGGGTCCAGGTGACCTGAAACCAGAGTGGGCAGAGGATCCGGAGGAGTTGGTCTTAAAGGACCAGGACGTAGGGGAGGCTGAAGATTCCTCGGCTGAGGCTCTGAAGAACCAATGTCAGCCTCCCATTCCCAGAAATTGTTTATCCAATCTCTAATGGAGATGGTACGAATTGGGTTTAAGTTACCTCCGGCCCAGGAGTCTGCACCCTCTTGTTCTACTTTGGGATCTTTGCGACCTAAACAAATTTCCCAAGCCTTTCCCTTGCATCCGTTACTGGAGCAGGTCATTTATGCGGACTGGGAACATCCTGACAGGATATACTTACCTCCCAAAAGGTTTTCTGTGTTATACCCTATGGAGGAAAAGTTTAGGAAGAAGTGGAGCACACCTTTGGTAGACGCTGCCATATCTTCTGTGAATAAGAATTTAACCTGGCCAGTGGATAATGCCCAGCTTTTCAAGGATCTGGCTAATAAAAGTCCTTATTGAAGGCCTCCTTTTCAGTTGCCAGTGCAGCAGTTCAGCCTGCTATTGCAGCTATTGGGATTTGTCAATCCCTAAAGGATCGCTTTAAGAGGATAGTAAGGAACATACCTTCCCAGGGGGAATCTGCTGAGGAGCATTCAGAGATCCCTCATGCCTTGTGTTTTGTGGTAGACGCTTTAAAAGACTCAATTCAACAGATGTCTCGTTTTGCGTTGTTATCAGTTCATATGCGCCGAATATTGTGGCTAAAGAACTGGTCTGCTGAGACACCATGTAAAAGGCTACTTGCTGCCTTTCCTTTTCATGGAGAACGCCTGTTTGGCGATGATCTGGATAAATATATCCAAAAGATCTCCAGGAGGTAAGAGCGCTCTGCTTCCTATTAAAAAGAAGGGGAAGCAGCCCTCTTATAAAATTCCTAATCCCCCAGGGCCTGGTGCCTCTTCCCCTAAGCGGTATCGACGGCCTCAGCCGTCGGGTTTAAAAGACCACAGGGTCAGAAAAAACCCTGGGCCCAAAAGCCACCCAAGCCCAACTCCAAGTCTACCTTGTGAAGGGGCGCCCCCGCTCTCACGGGTGGGGGGCAGGCTTCAGCTGTATGGGGAAGTCTGGGAGGAACTGGTTCAAGACAGATGGGTCATTTCCACTGTAAGGCTGGATTCACACCTATGCATTTTTAGTGCTTTTTGCATTTTGCAGATTTGCACTACAGTCCATTTAACATGGTTTCCTATGGAACACATTCTATAGTACAAATCTGCAAAATGCAAAAAGCACTAAAACTGCATAGGTGTGAATCAAGCCTAAAGAACGGTTACAAAATAGATTTCCGGGAGGTTCCCCCGAACCATTTTCTACATTCAAGGGTCCAGGTGGATCCAGAGAAAAGAAGATGCCTATTCCTAGCTTTACACCATCTGCTGATGCAAGGGGTAATTGTAAAGGTCCCGCACGAGGAAAGATTCAAGGGGTTTTACTCAAACCTATTCACTGTGCCGAAACCAAATGGGGAAGTAAGGCCCATTTTGGACCTCAAGGCTCTCAACTTCTTTGTAGACGTCCGATCCTTCCGCATGGAGTCGGTTCTCTCGGTCATAAGGTCTCTAAGAAAAGGAGACTATTTAGCATCCATAGATATCAAGGATGAGTACCTTCATGTGCCGATCTTCGGGCCACACCAAAGGTTTTTACGCTTCACTGTAGAGGGCAGTCATTTCCAATTTGTGGCGTTACCTTTCGAACTAGCCACGGCCCCCAGGGTCTTCACAAAGGTTCTGGCCCCAGTATTGGCTTCCCTAAGATCTCAAGGAGTCTCCATAATAGGATATCTGGACAATCTACTTCTAAGGGAATGCTCTCGCACTACACTAATTCTAAACGTGTCAAGTACAGTGCGCATCTTACAACGCCTAGGTTGGGTCTTGTCATGAAGATCCTGCCAATAATCAGCGATCCAGACGCAGGGGGACACGGCCGCGGGTTCCACTGCGCATGCGCACGCGTTCACGGGTGCTATCACGCACGGGCACGCGCGCGCGCGCACTCCCGCTAGTGCCAGGCGGGCTATTTAAACCGGCCTGTCACACTCCATCCCCGCTGTCTGCTCTACAGCGTTCCGTGTGCCTTAACCTGATCTGACCTGTGTACTCTGCTATCTGACCCGGCTTCCTGTTAGACCATCCTGCTATCCGCCTGCACCAGACCCTCTTGGCTTGCCTGACCATCCCTCTGTGTTGTCCCTGGTACCTCTGCTGATCGACCGATACCGACCTCTGGCTTGTTTGACCACCCTTCAGTCTGACACCTGTATCCAGCGTTCCAGTCTACTACCTGCTGCTTGTTCCTGGTTCCAGTCCAGCGTTCCAGTCTACTACCTGCTGCCTTGTTCCTGGTTCCAGTCCGGCATTCCAGTCTACTACCTGCTGCCTTGTTCCTGGTTCCAGTCCAGCGTTCCAGTCTACTACCTGCTGCTTGTTCCTGGTTCCAGTCCAGCGTTCCAGTCTACTACCTGCTGCCTTGTTCCTGGTTCCAGTCCAGCGTTCCAGGCTACTACCTGCTGCCTTGTTCCTGGTTCCAGTCCAGCGTTCCAGGCTACTACCTGCTGCCTTGTTCCAGGTTCCAGTCCAGTGTTCCAGGCTACTACCTGCTGCCTTGTTCCAGGTTCCAGTCCAGTGTTCCAGGCTACTACCTGCTGCTTGTTCCAGGTTCCAGTCCAGCGTTCCAGGCTACTACCTGCTGCTTTGTTCCTGGTTCCAGTCCTGCTTACTTACCTGCTTACTTACCTGCTTCCTTATCTGCTGTGACTCCGGGACCTCTCTGCGATTCAGCGTCCTCTTCAGCTTCTGGACCCAGAGGGTGTCACCACTCCTGAACTTCCGGTGACTGTCGATCCTGCCAGGCACCTATACCACTCCTCACTCCTGGCCTTCTGTCTCCATTCCAGAGGAACAGGAGTGGGAGCTGTAAGGGAGGTCCTTCTCTGCACTTCAGGCTCACAACCCACCAGGTACGTGACAGGTCTGGTCTTGTACACCGCCCAAGAAAAGGTGTTCCTTCCGCCCTTAAAGGTCGCCTCCATAGTGGAACTTGTAGAGAAGGTGAAAAAAGAACTAGCCCATTCTATTCGGCTGTGCATGAGATTACTGGGCAAGATGGTGTCATCTTTCAGCGCAGTGCCATATGCACAGTTCCACTCCAGAGTGTTCCAGAACAGTATTCTAAAAACCTGGGACAAGTTAGTTTGATCCCTGGATCAGCCTATGGTTCTATCTCCACAGGTTCTATGGAACCTCTCTTGTTGGTTAAGAACCAGCCACTTAAAAAGGGGGAAGTCTTTCCCACCTGTAGCCTGGAAAGTGGTAACCACGGATGCCAGTCTATTCGGCTGGGGAGCAGTCCTAGAGGAAGCATCTGTTCAGGGAGTAAGGGAGTATGGTCCCAGACAGAGAGGACTCTGCCCATCAATCTACTAGAGATTCGAGCAGCTCGTTTGGCCCTGCGATTCTGGACATCCAGGTTGCGAGGGCTTCCTGTCAGAATCCAGTCCGACAACTCTACAGTAGTGCACCCCGAGGTGTTTCTATAGATCTGTCAATACTGGGGGACCCCAGAGGTGGATCTGCTGGCATCCAGATTCAATGCCAAACTGGACAGGTTTGTATCCAGGACCAAAGATCCGTTTGCTGTCGGGATAGACACATTAGTAGTTCCTTGGGATCAGTATTCTCTGATATATGCCTTTCCTCCAATCCAGATTCTGCCGCACTTACTACGCAGAATACAGGAGGAACGGAAGCCAGTGATCTTAGTGGCCCCAGCATGGCCCAGGAGATCATGGTACTCGGAGATTGTAAAGTTGGCAGCAGGGGACCTGTTGGCCCTCCCTTGCCGTCTAGACCTGTTGTCTCAAGGGCCCATATTCCTTCCTTCTTTACGGTCGCTGAATTTGATGGCCTGGCTATTGAGACCAGACTATTGAAAGACCGTGGTATTATGGGTTCAGTCTTGTCCACTTTGATAAACGCTAGAAAGTCAGTTTCTAGAGCTATATATTACAGAGTATGGAAGTCATACATTTCTTGGTGTGAGGAAAGGAAATGGAACCCTCGTAGGTATACGATTGGAAGAGTTCTCGCCTTTCTCCAAACAGGAGTAGACTTGCAGCTCGCTTTAGGGACAATTAAGGGAGAGATTTCGGCCTTATCTGTTTTTTTCCAGAGACCAATTGCATCCCATTCTTTAGTGCGGACCTTTGACAAAGGAGTAACGCACATGAGGCCACCGCTTAAACCACCTTTATGTCCTTGGGACCTAAATTTGGTACTTTCAGCCTTACAGAGTCAGCCCTTTGAACCTATTAGGCATATTCCGTTTGTCCTATTGACCAGGAAATTTTTTTTCCTAGTGGCTATAACATCGGCTAGAAGGGTGTCAGAATTGGCTGCCCTTTCTTGCAAGGAACCTTTTATGGCTCTTCATCAGGACAGAGTGGTCATGCGTCCTTGTCCGGATTTTCTACCAAAGGTAGTCTCCAAATTCAATTTCATTTTCATTTCATTTGAATCAGGATGTCATTTTACCTTCCTTTTTTCCAAACCCTAAGGGAGGAAAAGTCGCTTCACTCACTGGATGTGGTGAAAGCGATAAGAGTTTACTTGGAAATGTCAGCTCCTTTTCGGAAAACTGACTGCTTTTTTGTCTTGCCTGAGGGTCCAAAAAAAGGGCAACCGGCAACAAGTTCATCTATATCCAGGTGGATTCGCCAGACTATTGTCCAGGCGTATGGATTAAAGCACAGGGTTCCACCACGGGATTTAAGAGCACACTCCACCAGTGGGGTTAGTGCATCATGGGCAGTATGCCAGCAGGTGTCTATGGCTCAGGTTTGCAAAGCAGCCGTTTGGTCTTCAGTTCATACGTTTACCAGGTTTTACCAGGTGGATGTGAGATCTCAAAGTGAGACTGTTTTTGGCAACAGCGTGTTGCAGGCTGCTTTATAATCTCAGGCCCGTTGAGCTTAGGGATAATGTGTCCCCCCCCTCAGTTGCATTGCTTTAGGACATCCCACATAGTCATTATTATGGTGCTCTGTGTCCCGTGATGTACGATAAAGAAAAACGGATTTTTAAAACAGCTTACCTGTAAAATCATTTTCTTGGAGTACATCAAGTGACACAGAGGTCCCTCCCCTCTTTTGGGATCGTCATTGCTTGCTACAAAACTGAGGCACTTCCTGTATTTTTTCTGAACGGCACCCGCACAGGTAAGGAGGGAGACAGGAAAAAATGGCCCCTGATGTTCTGGGTACACCACTGTACCCAGGGTCCTTCAGTCCTTAGGGGGGCTCTTCCCAATGCTGCCCCCCAAGGAATATAAGATGGGGAAACCCCCCAGGAAGGATATCAAAATCCTACCGACCCAGAGGCTTCCTCAGCATGGGGTCCGGCTCCCAGGGGGAGACCAGCCCCAGGCTTCGGGATTTCTTACAGAAAAAAACAAACGGTTTCGCTGTGGGGAAACACAAAAAAAACCGAGGAGCACAGGGAGGGGCGGGGGTTTTAAACTCTTTGATTGCGTTTCCTGTAAGGTGGACCAGTCATCTCTCAGGGTGCAGACCTGGAAGGCGACTTGAGAAATTATGATTTTTACATGTAGGAGAGAAGTGTCAGAATTGGCCTGGGTGACAAGGGGTCAATTGCCATAAGTAATATACAAATAATTATTGTATATGGTTTTTATGGTAATTTACTATATTTTCAAAGCCTTTACTCAAGCAGGTGGCTTAACAGACAAATTACTGAAGTTTGAAGTTATAACTTCCAACCAGAAAGTTCACAGTAAATAGAAAAATAATAAATGATTATCTTATTACATATAGCATAATATATGATTTAGCTTGAATATAACAGTACCTTTTCAGCAGCAGAAGATTCTCATTCTCACTCTTAACTGTGTGAGAAAAACACGGGATTGTGGGTAAATCTTATACTCATAAACAATTGTTTTTTCCTTGTAGTTAAGAGGGCTGGACTGGAAGGGAGCATTTGTCTTTTAGACACATGCCTCTTCTATGACACTGCAGTGAGAGGCGTGCCTCCACTGCAGCATTTTTATTGGACAGCTGGGACCAATGGTACTTTACTATTGGTCCAAGACTCCAAGCTGTTTATTGAGCTCAGTGGTTCTGACAAGAAGTGAGAGGCACTGTGAGCTCAACCTCTCAGTCTGGTGCAGAGTGTGTCAGCTTGTATTTAAAGTGGCCGCTCTGTATTCCACTTCTGACAGGCTGTGCAAGGAGCCCCATATCTCTGGAACCATAGGTCGTAGGAGCCCCAGTGGTGAGGTAGGACTTAGGCTACATTCTCCCCAAATTTGGGGTCTCTGTGACCCCAGGTCGCCGAACTACGACCCTCGATTTTTTTTTTTTAATGTTCATGGCCCTGCTTTACCTGCCTCCCCTGACAGCACGTCCCTGTCATCCAGCCCTCTCTGATTCACTCACCCTGACCCAGAAAAAAAACTAACAAACCCTACACTAGCACACTAGAGAGTGCTACAGTTAAAAGCAGAATAAATTACTTAACTATATTGTGTACATTGGCTGAAATTAAAGTATCTTTACTTTAGAATTTGTAAATAATAAAAAAAAAAGCATATTTATCAATGAGTGGCTTTTGAGATTCAGAATGAGATCTTGCTGCCAAAATGACAGCTGGGTCTTGCCAAAAATAGCAAAAGTGGCATGGAAGGAGGACAGAACAATAAAACTTTAAAGTGTTACAAACTGTTTAATTTACATTGTCCCTTCCATTCTTTATGTGGATGATGGCACTGTAATTATTTTAATAAAAAAAAACAAAAAACATTGAAGTACCTTTTTCCTAATTAATATACAGCTGTCCCATGACTCAGATCTTTCCCAGCCTGTCTGCAGGGAAACATAAGCAGGAGCTTCTAGTCCCCTGTTGCTGGTTACATATTCAAAAAAAAAAAACAGCCTTTAGAATAGAGAGTACAAAATAAATAATATCAAACTGTTTTAAATAGTCATACAAATATTTGAAATCAAATCTTTATTTTTGGCAATAACACAGTGTGGGTGGATTTCTGCCAGTCACAGGCTGCCATGCCCCTCCAGTCTGTGTCTTAGACCCCTTTCTTGACCAGAGCACTTTTTGCGATTCGGCACTGCATCGCTT
Source organism: Lithobates clamitans (assembly GCA_037952925.1). Classification (NCBI taxonomy): domain Eukaryota; kingdom Metazoa; phylum Chordata; class Amphibia; order Anura; family Ranidae; genus Lithobates; species Lithobates clamitans. Next base: position 1,345,128 of record JBBGZY010000534.1, read on the forward strand.
TCACTTTAACTGACAATTGCACGGTCTTGCGACGTTGCACCCAAACAAAATTGACGTCCTTTTTTTCCCCACAAATAGAGCTTTCTTTTGGTGGTATTTAATCACCTCTGCAGTTTTTATTTTTAGCGCTATAAACAAAAAAAGAGCGGCAATTTAAAAAAAAAAAGCAATATTTTTTTACTTTTTGCTATAATAAATATCCCCCAAAAATATATAAAAAAATATTTTTTTCCTCAGTTTAGGCCGATATGTATTCGTCTACATTTTTTTTTTTTTTACCAAAAATATCGCAATAAGCGTATATTGATTGGTTTGCGCAAAAGTTATAGCATCTACAAAATAGCAGATAGTTTTATGGCATTTTTATTATTATTATTTTTTATTAGTAATGGCAGCGATCTGTGATTTTTATCGTGACTGCGACATTATGGCAGACGTATTTAGCACTATTTTGGGACCATTGTCATTTATACAGTGATCAGTGCTATAAAAATGCACTGATTACTGTGTAAATGACACTGGCAGGGAAGGGGTTAAACACTAGGGGTGATCAAGGGGTTAAGTGTGTCCTAGGGAGTGATTCTAACTGTGGGGGGGGCTACCACTCACATGACAGCAATCACTGCTCCTAATGACAGGAAGCAATGATCTCTGTCACGTCACTAGGCAGAACAGGGAAATGCCTTGTTTACATAGCCATTTCCCTGTTCTGTGGCTCCGTGACATGATCGCTGGGACACCGGTGGATGAGTCCCGCAGGCACAGTCACGCTGTACACGGCAGGCGCGCCCGCTAGCCCCGCCAATTAAAGAGGACGTACAGGTACGTCCATTTGCCCACCACTGCCATTGTGCCAACGTATATCGGCATGCAGCAGTCAGCAAGTGGTTAATCTACATGTAATACCCCACCACCATTGTGTTTAGCTGGTTAGTGAGCATGGTGCAAAACTGTAGGAATTGCCTATATACTATTACAGCACATAACCCATACACCAAGAATTAATCCTGAATGATCACAATGTCCTCATTGAGACAATAATGATTGTTCTAGCAGGCTTGGTACGAGTAGATCAAAGTGTGCAGTAGCTCGGCTCTACAGGTTACGCGTATGAACGCTTCTTCAGGAGCTTACGCATACAGTCTTTATAATATGAAGAAACGTGCGTGGAACTGATTTAAGCCACTGTGTATGGTGTCAACTATCGACCGGAATGTATAGTCAGTAGGTTTAAAATAGGTTTTAAAATTCTTAATGATGATCAATTGCTGATATCTCAAGATCGAGAAAATGAATGGTGGTAGGGCAAGAAATTTCATAATGAAATTCTGCTGAATCAAAGGAATAGTTGTGTTTTTAAATAGATAGTGTTCAACCGCAGAAAAACCTAAATCATAAGGGATACATGTATATAGGGTAGCAACATCTGATGTCGCTAAAATCATGCCATCCTGATACTCAATGGATTCTAAGAGTCTGATGGTGTCTCGAGTATCCTTAAGGTAGGAGATGAAAGTCTACATACCTTCCTATTCTGGATGTGACCGAGTCAATCCCACTGACTATGGGACGTCCAGGGGGATTGACTGGGTCTTTATGTACCTTAGGACGGTAGTATATTGCAGGGATATGAGGAGCCAAAAGGTATTAAAAAATGATCCTCTTTTTTGTCCAGAATGCACAACGAAGAACCCTCATTAACAAGGTCAACAAGGGCATTTTTATAGCTAGATGTAGGGTCCATGGGAATGCGACTATGTGCTATGATCTCCAAGGATCTTATTCATCTCCTTCACATAGTCCTTTTTATCTAATATGACAATCCCCACCCCGCCTTTATCTGCGGGGCTGATGATCACGTTTTTTCATTCACAAATTTGTTTCAATCCAGCCTTAATGGCTGGTTTGATGTGAACTTTTTTGTGGGGTAACACAAGGTTACGAAAAACATTAATTGAAGGTGCCATAGTCCCGGGAGGGTTGAACAAAGAAGGGTTAGATATGCCCAAATGAACATGGTCATCTCGAGCCGTTAATGGAGCTGATCTGGCAAGTTGTGTGAGGAAATGTCTCTGGATACTGAGTTTATGGATAAACGTCTATAAACGTGATGTATGCCCCAGTTGAAGTCCATTGGGATGAAACGCGTCAGCCTTGGCTTTCAGCTCCCCACATTGATCTTTATTCTGTGATCAGTTTTATATTCATGGATGAATGTTGTTTTTTTTTCAATAAAACCCACCTTTTTGACCTACACCATATGGAGGCATCTTTTCTTTCTATATACCTCGGATGAGAGTTTTTGGCTTTCCACTCCGGCCATTTAAACACCCGAGTTCCAGCCTCACGTTTATCCACACGATTTCCTGGATTCTTTCTTGGAGTTTGCTGGATTCCCTGGATCGTTTCTGGAAGTCTGCTAATGGGCCATTCTTGCATGAGTGACTCGTTGCTGACACTCGAGTCCACTGCTTCCGGTAAGAGTACATACCCCTCATCTTGGGTAGAAGACACATTATCCCTGGTGCTCTACATGCCTGCCAAGGCCTTTGTACTCCACTTCTGAGCAACAACCTTTTTGTGCTGGACTCTAAGTTGACCTCTCTATACACACACATAATATAAACACACACACACTATATCAGTGATGGCGAACCTTGGCACCCCAGAGGTTTTGGAACTACATTTTCCATGATGCTCATGCACTCTTCTGTGTAGTTAAGCATCATGGGAAATGTAGTTCCAAAACATCTGGGGTGCCAAGGTTCGCCATCACTGCACTATATATGTGCTCTCTTTGGTGTGTATTGCTAGTTTTTTTTTTGGGAGGGTGCATGTATGTGATCAGCGCAGGGGCAATCAGCACTGTCCAGACAGAGGGTCAGGAGAGGTCATGCAGCCTCAAAGGACAGTCAGAGCAGAATAAAGACAGCTCCTACAAGCTTTAACCAGTGCACGGCAGGACACCGATAGAAGTCACAAGACTGCTATATACTGCTGATGAGAAAAGCAGTTTATATTTACTAAAATAATTGCATTTCCATGTTCTTTGTACTGTGGGGAACCAGATATAGTGAATGCAGGGTCCTGGGTTGAGTAACATTTTAAGACTGCACTGGGCCAAACACGTACTGGGCACAGCCATGCCAAAAACCCTTTTCAGAAGAAAAATGAGGAAATATGCATTTGTAACATTTATTTTAGGAAATACATTTTAAAACACATCTTTATTATTTATACAAAAAGGACTAGTTTGTCATAATGCATATAAATCAAATAAAAGGCCACTTTAGGAAATCTGGGAACTTAAGCCAGAAAAAAAACAAAAACAAAAAAACAAAAAACAAGCATTACAAAAATGAAAACACATTAACGTTTCCTCTTAACAAAAGGACATTACAATAACATCACAGACAGGTTGGCAAGTGCATGGAGCTTCCTGTCTCTTCATACCTTAATCCTTAGCATGTGAAATATATATAAATCTTTTGGATGATATAGTTTTTTATTTGCTAAAACATAGCAACTCGACAAGTAAATGATTATTTTTTTTTATTATTATTTTTACATTTTAATGGAGCGCAGCTTAGCAAGTGGAAGGATTTTTAGAGAAGGGTAAATCAGAGATTAATAATAGGACACTTTACAAATGAAAGGGCGACAGGTATACTTAGAAAAAAAAAAAAAAAAAAAGATAAATACACAGACACGCTTATTATTCCTGCCTGGAAGGGAGCACATTAGTTTTCCACCCACTGAGTCAAATACATAGACTGGTTGCTTCTAGTACTGAAAAAAAGAAAAATGTGAACATTGATTGAAATTTGATTTAAAGCATGTGTCTGGGCATCAAAAAAAATATGAACTACCTATCTGTAATAAGAACATTTCCCATTGTTATGTCCTTAAAAAAAAAATGGCATATATAGAAAAATATCTGTTGCCCTGTTAGAAATCTAGTGAGCCCCTAACATGCCCTGGTATACGTTGCCCTGTTATCTCTGCCCCCTTTGGTTAGGTTACTAAACACCTCCGCCTCCATAATGGTATAAAGGAGATGTGTTCTTTAGCTCAAGGGGAGAACAGAGAAGGGCAACAGGGCTGATTAGGAATACAGTGCAGCAAATGCATCATTGTCGGCTTGCTACAGAAAGCAAGAAGCTTACTGGATTTCTTCAGAATCAACGGGTATTTTACTGTACCTGCAATGTTTTTAAAGAGATAAAAGAGAAATGTGCATGTATTGCAGAGATTTACTACATATTTTTTTTTTAAATTTTCCCTGACAGACACTTTAATACTACAATGCCATGATGAGTGATAAATTACAAAATAGTGGCAATAAGAAAAAAAAATATTGGAGAGATCAAAGAGGGGGGGGGGAAACAAAAATCAGATAAATAACAAAAATGTAAAAAAATGTCATCAAGAAGAAAACTTGGTCTAATAGGAAGGAGGGGGCAGTTCAACAGTTTGATGAGAGAGGAAGAACTGCAAGGAATGCGATCAAACCAGAAGGGTAAAGTAAACAACTGACAAATAAGGTTCTCTGAAAATCTCAAAAACAAAGCATTTTTTTTTTCTTAAAATGAATAAAACTTCCTTAATCCACTTTCAATCTCATCCGTTTTCCATCTTCTTTCACAGGAATAATAAATACCAATTCAGCCCACAATCCATAAATGAAATGCACTTTCACATTCACATTCTTTAAATTTGACTTTCGGCACTTAAGAATGAAACAAAAATTTCACTATATGACATTCTTGCTAGGAATACTTTGCTCTGAGCTCCCTGATGACAGAGCAAACTGCAGAAAGGTTTCAGAAAATGAGAGAGCCAACTGGACTTACAATGAGCTATATCTCTATACAGTTCACCGTAGCAATGAAAAGGGTACTGCACAATGTAACAAGGCAGTTAAGTGGCTCACACTAGTAGGAAAAAAAATAACTAAATACAGATGTCTACTGTCCCCCTCTTAGTCTAATGACTGCCATGATGCCTTCTCCCTTTTATGGCACAAACTTGCAGATCAAGGCCCAGTCAGACCTGGAGACCCTGAAAATTAATGGGCTAACCTTCCTGTACTTCCTTCCCTCTATTCCTCCTGCACAATGTCACAGGAGCTGAACACATAGAAACTGAAGGACAGGATGAACATGATGGAGGGTGTACGATCCCAGGATTATATCTCGTTGGAAGAGTAGTCTTTTTCCGATGTGCCGTTGGAGAGCATGTTTCCTTCTTGAAGCCTCTTGACGCGATATGCTTCAAAATGAATACTGCTTGTTATGTCTTTGATGTTCTGCATGTGCGTCCTGCATGAGAAAACCAGATAATGGCGTTTAGTATAGCAATGCTTAGCACTGTACTTCTATTGTGCAGTCAATTTACGCAGCACTTTACACATATATATTGTACATTCACATCAGTCCCTGCCCTCAAGGAGCTTACAATCTAAGGGCCCTAACTCACATTCGTACATATACTAAGGCCAATTTAGGCAGGATCCAATTAACCTACCAGCATGTCTTTGGAGAACCGGAGGAAACCCACGCAGACACAGGGAGAACATGCAAACTCCGGGCAGGTATATATAAATATATAAATATAAATAAATAAATAATGGCACATAATTGTGAAGTGGAAGGAATGTGATAAATGGTTTTCACATTTTTTTTACAAATAAATATCTGAAATGTGTGGTTTGCATTTGTATTCAGCCCCCTTTACTCTGATACCCCTAACTAAAATCGAGTGGAACCAATTGCCTTCAGAACTCACCTAATTAGTAAATAGAGTCCACCTGTAATTTAATCTCAGTATAAATACAGCTGTTCTGTGAAACACTCAGGAGGTTTGTTAGAGAACCTTAGTGAACAAACAGCTTCATGAAGGCCAAGGAACACACCAGACAGGTCAGGGATAAAGTTGTTAGGTTAGGTTATAAAAACATATCTCAAGGTTTGAACATCTCACAGAGCACTGTTCAGTCCATCATCCGAAAATGGAAAGCAGTATGGCACAACTGCAAACCTACCAAGACATGGCCGCCTCCGGTGGGAGAATCTGTCCACAGGACAACTATTAGTCATACACTCCACAAATTTGACCTTTATGGAAGAGTGGTAAGAAGAAATCCATTGTTGAAAGAAAGCCATAAAAAGTCCCAATTGCAGTTTGCAAGAAGCCATGTGGGGGACACAGCAAACATGTGGAAGAAGGTGCTCTGGTCTTATGAGACCAAAATTTGAACTTTTTGACCTAAAAGCAAAATGCTATGTGTGGCGGAAAACAACACTGCACATCATCATGAACACACCATCCCCACCGTGAAACCTGATGATGACAGCATCATGTTGTGGGGATGCTTTTCTTCAGCAGGGACAGGGAAGCTGGTCAGAGTTGATGGGAAGATGGATGGAGCCAAATACAGGACAATCTTGGAAGAAAACCTGTTAAGAGTCTGCAAAATACTTGACTGGGGCGGAGGTTCACTTTCCAGCAGAACAACAACCCTAAACATATGGTCAGAGCTACAATAGAATGGTTTAGATCAAAGCATATTCATGTGTTAGAATGGTCCAATTAAAGTCCAGACCTAAATCCAATTGAGGCTCTACGGCAAGACTTGAAAATTGCTGTTCACAGATGCTCTCCATTCAATCTGACAGAGCTTGAGCTATTTTGCAAAGAAGAATGGGCAAAGATGTCACTCTCTAGATGTGCAAAGCTGGTAGAGACATCCCCAAAAAGACATGCAGCTGACTCAGGGGGGCTGAATACAAATGCATGACACACTTTTCAGATATTTATTTGTAAAAAATGTTGAAAACCATTTATCATTTTTCTTCCACTTCACAATTAAATTTGTGTTGGTCTATCAAATAAAATACATCTATGTTTTCGGTTGTAACATGACAAAATATGATAAAAATTTCAAGGGGTATGAATACTTTTTCAAGGCACATACATATATATATATTTTTTCTCAGAACAAAGGCCCACAAGCCAAACATTCAACCAAGATAATGCAATACAGAAGAGAGAAGTATGTCTGACATTTTCACAGGGAGGAAGGAAGTAGCTGGTGTAAGGCCACAAGGTGTCGGTTACAAGAAATATCACGCTTACTGCAACAGACGATGCACAAATGTAAAAGGGAGACAGTAATATGGACATGGCATCATCCTTTCTCTTAGTAAAACACTAATATGAAGAGCATAATGCTGTATAAATAAATTGCCATATACTGTAAAATTCTGGTGGTATTTCCTTTATTAGGTTCATGAAACATGGGCGCCTCTAGATAGAATGCAATATGTGATAAAGTGCGGTAACACATTGCTGGCCGACTCACCTTATCAGAAGATCTCGCAAGTGAGCGAATTCACAATGACCAATGTTTTCCACTGCAGAAAAAAAAAAAAAAAAAAAACTATAAGCATTTAATCTCATATACAAGGTCAAGTAAAATCAGAGGAGCCAGCACTCATTTTACCAACTCATTAAATCCACCTATAAACTGCTGTATGTGATCTAAGGGAAATGACCGACTTAAAGCTGAACTCCAGACACATAAAAAAATCATTAACACATTAATAATCGTAAATAATCTTACTTGGTATCAGCCTCCTGCAGTCTACACTACATTCTGTATAGCAGAGCTCAGAGATGCAAAAGCACCCAGCCACGAGTGCTAGAGTGCAGGAGCAATGCTGATAGAAAGTGGGAGCAGAGTGACAAAGTGATAAAGATGCTAGTGTGCGGTTTTTCCTTTCACTGCCCAGTCACCGAGTGGGGAGAGGACCTGTAAGTGAAAGTGAAATGGCAAAAAGAAAGCTCAAGTCCCCTGCCCTGCCAGATAGGACTGTGTTGTGTAGCAGAGCTGTGTAACTATTACAGTAATAAACTATGATGTAGCACAATTTAAAACTCTTAAATAATTTTAACAAAGTCCAATCAACACAAAGTGGTTATAATATATATATATATATATATATATATATATATATATATATATATATATATATATATATACACACACACAAATTGCTGCTTGATTTGACCACACCCCTACACCAATACAGTAACACAAAGTCCATGTAATATCGTGCTTCCAGCCACCACCAGCATGTATGACGTATCTTCCAAATTATCCAACGCCACCCATGCTTTGCATGCTTCCACCTTGTGTAAATGGTGAATGCTCACTAATAATCTTAGAATCAAGCTCAAAAACTGCGTTTTTGCATTCACCGTTTACACAAGGTGGAAGCATACAAAGCATGGGTGGCTGTGGATAATTTGGAAGATACGCCATACATGCTGGAAGCACGATATTACATGGACTGTGTGTTACTGTATTGGTGTGGTCAAATCAAGCAGCAACTTGGGTCTTTGTTTGTATGTATATATATATATATATATATATATATATATATATATATATATATATATATATATATATATATATATATATTTTTAACCATTTTTTTTTTTTTATTGCGTCTTTAGTCACATATTAAAGCTGTGTAACTCTTGGACTGACTGGATGGACAGAAAACACTTTTAGCAATTAAGTTAAAGTGGTTGTAAAGGCTCAAGGCTTTTTACCTTCATGCATTCTTTGTATGAAGGTAAAAAACCTTCCATGTGCATAATCTGGAAATGGAAAGAACATAATTTCACCATAAACTGGCCACGACCACGTGCTCCTCACAAGATTTCTGACAGAGGAGTGAAAAGAATTATCAGAAGGAGTTGTCCTAGAGCCAAGGACCACTTGTGGAAAGCTCCAGAAAGACCAGGAATTAACAGGTACAATTGTTTCAAAGAAAAATATTGCACTCAACCGCCATGGCCTGTATGCACACTCACCACGCAAGACTCCATTGCTGAAGAAAAAGCATGTTGATGCTCATTTAAAGTTTGCTGCACAACATTTAGACAAGCCTGTGAAATACTGGGAGAATATAGTTTGAGGAGACCAAAATTTAACTCTTTGGAAGCCATAATACAGATCATGTTTGGAGGTCAAACACCCCCATACCAACAGTGAAGTTTGGAGGTGGGTACATCATGGTGTGGGGCTGTTTTTCAGCATATGGTACTGGCAAACTTCATATCATTGAAGGAAGGATGAATGGAAAAATGTACCAAGACATTCTTGGTAAAAAAATCTGCTGCCATCTACCAGGATGATGAAGATGAAACAAGGGAAGTCATTTCAGCAAGACCATGATCCCAAACACAAAGCCAAGGAAACTCTCAATTGGTTTGAAAGAAAGATAATAAAGCTGCTAGAATGGCCCAGCCAATTACCTGAATTCAGTCAAATAAAAAAATCTATGGATAGAACTAAGGATCAGAGTTCATAGAAGAGGCCCATGGAACCTTCAAGATTTGAAGACTGTTTGTGTGGAAGAATGGGCCAAAATCACAAAAATAATGCGTGCAACTAGTTTCTCCATGTAGGAGGCATCTTGAAGCTGTCATAATCAAAGGATTTTATACAAAGTATTAAATAAATTTCAGTTAGTGTGTTCAATACTTTTTTCCTTGTGTCATTCCATTTTATTACACTTAAAGGGGTTGTAAAGTCAGAAGGTTTTTTTCTCTTAATGCATTCTATGGCTCCTGCTGCTGTCAATCAAAGTCAGCTAGCCAATCAGGGGAGAGGCAGGGCCGGGTCAGGGCTATATGTGTGAATGGACACAGAGCTGTGACTCGGCTCGGGTGCCCCCATGGTAAGCAGTCTGCTGTGGGGGCACTCAACAGAAGGGAGGGGCCAGGATTACAGAAGAGGGACCCGAGAAGAGGAGGATCTGGGCTGCTCTGTGCAAATCCACTGCAAAAGAACAGGTAAGTATAACACTTTAAATTTATGAACTTATGTGTTTTGGTTGCTTTGTATGTATGGAATGCACGGGTTGTTACCGACATGTGGTGAAAATTTCATGTCAATAGCACCTTTAGAAATAGAATTACCTAGTAAAATTGTGATGTGTTCAATACTTATTTTACCTGCTTAATGTATTTAGTGCATTTTGCCATTTCCCTGAAGTTTAGGTTTAGGAAACACTTGTGTGAGTTGGCTAGTATAGGGATTAATAAATTGGGAGATTAAAAGCAGAGGCAAACATTGCTCCCTAAATTTTTTACTGCTGGAAAATCACTAACAGGCAAGTAATCAGACAAAAAATGTTGGGTTTGGGCCAAAAATAAGGCTGAGCAGATTTCAGAATGATCCTTGTAAGTGACATTGCCCAGATCTCAGTCTACTAGCCAATAGAAAGGACCCGTATTTGTCTCAGTAGCTCAAATCTGTAAATGTAATCTAAAGCCAGAAGCTAAAAGAAAGGGTACTCTGTATTGTTTGGTCCTTTCCTAACCAATAGGAGAACCAATACTGGCATATACTATATATGGCACAGCAATAATTAAAACAAATCTTTGCTTTGCCCATGCAGGGCAAAGCAAAAGGTTTGCTTTATTGTACCCCTCTCTAGCGGAACATAGACACTTTTCCTTCACCCTGCCACTGCTGGGAGCTTTGAAAAAACAAAAAAAAAACAACACCACCACAGTACTTCCATGTATGGAGAAGCATGTGACTTGCATCCTTTTCTCTCATTTGGCAATTGGCCTACAGCTGTCACATGGGGTGGAGAGATTTGGATGGAACAGTGGAATATTCCCTTTAATTTCTGGCAGCTGAACAGAGCAGTAGAGGAAGTGATGGAGAGGTGACTATATGCTACTGGGGAAGGGGGCATTAAGGTTTGATCGAGCACATCATAGGTAGCCTTTCCAGGCGGCCCTTTAAAAGTTTGTAAGGTCAGAGGTGTTCCATGGGCTTCACGAGCATGTGATCACTGTTATTTGCCATCATGGTGATCAGGAGCCCACCCCGCCAGCTACTGATCATAAAAAATGACTAGGAACTGTTGGTGACAGCACAGTCACTGCACTGGGGGGGGGGGGGGTGTCACTGAGTGAGCGCGCTCTCAGCACAAACAAGGGACACCAAGCTGTACACTTAATTTGGGTCAGCTCGGTGTTAAAGCCCACCGCTATTCTGCTACATATATGTGTACAGCTAATGTTAAGGGGGGGGGGGGGGCAAGAGCAGACTTGTAGCCTTTATTAACAAATGAACAATCATTTTCATTATTGCCCACCAGGTGGCAGGCATTAGCCAAGGCTGAATCGTAAGAAGATGCAGGCAATAAAGTTTTAAGTCACAATTACTTTCAGGGGATCTGCAAACAAAGCTTAGCAGAACTTAATGTGGGGCTGGCACTGACTTTTTCCCCCTCTAAAATCTTTTCGTTTGATTCTTATCCGTCATAATGGTCCAGGCTAATCCCCTTAATTTTACACTGTATATAAAAAAGGGAAGGCTTTGTGTAATTTAACAAAGAGTTAAAATCTCCTCGGCGTTGGACACGCCACTCGTCTGAAGCCAAAGAACAACGTGAGCCTGTAGAGTGGAAAGAGGGGGTGGTGGGAGGAGAGGGGTGCGCGAGTAACCTCGATCTGAATTAAAAGTACAGACGTGGCAGGAGATGCTAGCCACAGATCATGTGCTGGCCTGGTCCAAGAGTCTGCTGGATATAGAACAGCCAGCAAGCAAGGCCTTGCTATACATCCAGAGGAGGGAAAAGGTGCTGAGATAGACTCAAATAAAACAGAAATAGAATCTCAAATAAAATCGGATCTAAGCAAAACCAGGCATTGCTACGCCAGTCACAAGACGTCTATGCACTGGGCTTTATTACTGACGAGAGACAACAGGGTGCCCACACCCACAGCAACTGATCACAGATCTTTTACAGAAATGCTGAAAATGCAAGTTGCTTGGCATTCCTGATCAAATGACTAATAATTTCTGAGCCACCGAGCAGGCATGACGACAAGTCAGAATGGAGTCAGAACTTGCTATCTGTAGACTTGTTCCAAGTCAGCGAGCCAAAAAGTATTGAAGTCACTGGTTTAGCAGGGGAGGAGGCAAGCGGCTTTTTCAGAAGAGATCAGCAATGGTAGCTTATATATATTTCTCCTATATATTTCACTCAGGATAGGTTGCCTTTAAAAGTGGTTGTAAATCCTTCCATATACCCAGTGAAGGGACTATCCTCAGGTCATACGCAGAAATGAAAACAAATCCTCCTACATAAGTTGTATCTGTCTATCTGTAGTTTTCTCTTCCCTACATCTATCAGTTCAAAATACTGAATTTACACTCTACAGAGCTCAGTGAGGAGAGTTCTGATAGCTGATTGGAGGGAAGAGACACACCCCTCTACACAGCACACAAGAACAGGGCTGAGGCTGTCAATCTGCTGTCAGGAAAACTTGTCAGATTGACTCATGCTGATAGCAGAACAAAAAAGCAGACACAAATGACACAGTGGGGAAGAATACTAAAACTGGTACAGCTGTGCATGTTAGCACATCGGCTTCTAACTTCAGCTTGTTCAATTAAAGAGGAACTGCAGTCTGCTCACAATTTGTAATAAAAACATCTTAGCCATACTGAAGCTTTCCTCCAACCACTTTGCAGATGTTATATATACTGTGATTCTGTACTTGCCAAATATGCTGCAGAAATCTCCCTCCACTAAGCTTTTGCCCTTCGTGCTCTTAATTGAGACAAGTACACACTATAGAGGAATATGCTTTGTTCATATTTCATGTCTGAGGTTAACAACCACTTACAGCCAAAACTATACAAAAGCAAATTCTGATTGGCTGAAAACTGTTATGCCATGTTGTTACTTTTATTAAAACCATCTCCAAGCTCCACTTCCTGATACTGAACACATGGGCAGAGTTCTCCCAGATTCTACACAGGTAACTAGATGTGGCAGTTCCAATATGTCATCATTGACAGGTTCTATTTAAACAGGTATATAGAATTTTAGACGATTCTTCAGAATTCAATTTCTGGATGGCCCCATTGGCATTGCTTGACTCAACAAACTTCTAAAAAGAAATCTGAAAGAGCTGGGAGGAGGATTATCTTCAAAACAATGACTGCAGCCAATCATTGTTCAGGACGTCAGACAGCCACAAGTGTGTGGCAGTCTGAATACAACACCCAGCAGAGGAGATTCCTGCATCCACACTGTTTTTGTCCAAGAGTGTATGGCTAGTTCTATACGTATCCATTACCTCTCCCAGAGATCAAATATTCCCATGGACAATACCATTTTCCCCACAAGGATGCCATTTTTATTCAAGCATCATCCAGGGTCAGCATGTACTTCTGGGACTAATATGCTGGCTTAGAAATGGCACAGTTCCATAAATCCGGGTGACAGTGTAGTTCTTGGTAGTGTTCACATATATCTGACACATTGCGACTTCCTACAATGTTGCAGTCTCATCACTGAGGGGAAAAAAGACTGAGGAAATACTTCCTCCTATCTACATCTGACTGATGACATCTCAGTCTAGAATAATGTCCACTTTAAACGGAACACATCTCATGAAAAATACAAAGGCAGTCATTGCTGATCTCCTTCTGAAAAAGCCATTTTCCTGGCTGTGACTGACCGCAATTCTTTTTGAGTCAATGATCCAGAACAAGTATGCAGCAAGAAACTTTTCCTGGGTCTTTGTCTTAAAATGCACCAATGTCAGAGTGGTAACCTGTATACTAACCAGCCAGTTTTTTCAGAAGCAGTGGCAGCCTACTTGTTTCCTTTAAACCTTCCATCATCTCTAGCAGGGGGTCTTCAAACTACGGCCCTCCAGTTGTTCAGGAACTACAATTCCCATCATGCCTAGTCATGTCTGTGAATGTCAGAATTTTACAATGCCTCATGGGATGTGTAGTTCCGTAACAGCTGGAGGGCCGTAGTTTGAGGATCCCTGATCTAGAGCCTTGGGGTGTTAAAGATCCTAAAGTGGACCTAAATGATCAGAACGCTCATAACCTAGTGGCTTAATGTGCTTAAATAGCTCCTGCAATTGTTGGTAGTCTTGGAGAAAAGGTGGATCCGTGAATCCTTCCAGTGGCTTGCCACATGACCAAGGTCTAGATGGGTGTTTCTCAACTCCAGTCCCCAAGGCGCCCCAACAGGTCATGTTTTCAGGCTTTCCATTATTTTGCACAGGTGATTTAATCAGTTTCACTGCCTTAGTAATTACCACAGCCGTTTCATCCTGAAAACATGACCTGTTGGTGCGCCTTGAGGGCCGGAGTTGAGAAACACTGGTCTATACATTTGGCTACCTGAAATTTGAAAGGAGCGCTAAGAATTCACAAGAGATCTCGTAACATGGAACATTACAGTAAAAAATTTTCCCAAAGAAAGATAAGCATTTTAACAAAGTATGGGGGTGTTTTTACAATTAATTTATTCTTTTTACCAAAAAAGTCGAGCATAAGGCCACCACCAAACCAGGCTACTGTAGCAAATCTGCAGCATATGATAGCATGTATTAAGATGATGGCATTCTCCACTTATGTATGTGTTGGAGGACTGCTGGACCTCAGAATGGGCCAAGATACAGCAGTCAGGATCCTACTTTTAGAAGCCGCTCTTTGTCAGTAAGGGTGCCCCACAGGGTCCCTGGAGTAATCCATAAAGCTTTAATCCTTCTATTGCTTTATAGACCATTTAAAGCATGTGGCATGCAATCAAAAGATCAGTGCATTCAATACCCAATTTAAGGACCTCTGTACTGTTTCCGAAAGTAAAATCCAAAATGGTTTGCTGGTTATTCAATCTTCAGCCCCTTTCACTTGGTCGGACTGATTGGGTCCGCTTGTCAGTCTTTCAGGCAGACCCGATCGGACCATCCATTGCCCTCTATGGAGCGGCGGGTGTCAATGAACATGTATCCATTGACATCCGATCCTAGCGGCTAAAAACAGATAGTTGGGGATCCCATTTGTTTCCCATCTGTCTATCACAGGGGTTTTAAACTGCCGGCCCTCCAGCTGTTGCGGAACTACAAGTCCCATCATGCCTCTTCCTATGGGGATCATGCTTGTAACGGTCAGCCTTGCAATGCCTCGTGGGAATAGTTCTGCAACTGCTGGAGGGCCACCAGTTGGAGACCCCTGGTCTAGCGGGTCGGATCAGATGGCGTCAGGTGTAAACGGACAGGTGTTTTTTTTTTTTATATACGAGGAGAGTGGGCTGTATGTGTCTGCTCTGCATAAGCAGAGCGGACAAGAACCTGTCATCCGCCTTCTCAGCGGCGACCAGCGGACAGATTCCCCACTAAGCTGGCAGAGTCTGCCCCTTGTGAGAGGGGCCTAAGTGCCCATTCACATAGGAACTACATGTGAATCGCACAGGATCATGCTACGTGTTCCTGTGCAATTCACATGCATTTCAGTGCAGTGCAATTTCAGCCCATTCATTGTGAATGGGCTGAAATCGCACCGCACCAAAAGTAGTGCATGCACTACTTTTGGAAATGCACTGCAACTGTATCACATGGTACTATTGTAACATGCAATCCGGTGCAGGTAAACACGTTGCATTTGCGTACAGCGTTTGGGGGGGTTGTTAACTTTGCACTGACACCCACTGCAGATCGCAGGGGCAGTGCGATTGGAATTTGGTGCAGGAAACCAGCACAGAACATGGGTTGCCTGCATGGCATTCTAGTGTGAATGAGCCCTTGATCATAATCCACGCCCACAATGTTATTTTAGCTCTCTCTCAGTTTTCAGCCAGGTTTAGTGGAGCCCGTTTTGGATTCTCTGGCCATTCGGAGTTAGAGGGTGACTCTGGTCAAGGAATTTGGTGGGCTCTGATGCACAAGTTTAATGCATCTCATCAATTTTTATCCCTTGAGTGATGGGCTTTTTGACTTTATTTCCATGAAGCTTGTAATTGTAAATGGTGTTGGGTCAAAGATAGTCTGCAAGTTTCGAATGTTTAGTCCTATTGGTATTAATCTCAAGCCAAATAAAACTCTTTTAGCTTGCATGTCTTGAAAATAAACTGACAGCAATGCTCTGCCATCCACAAAATCCAGGCCTGCTAAATGTGCAGCAAAGCCCTTTCCTTGTCTAACTGTCCTCTTCACTACCCATTCCAAATCCAGGGTGAACAACAATGGAGAATACTAAAGACATCTGTATGCTTTACATTTAGCAGGCTTCAACAAGCATGCATTTGTTTAGTGGTGATGACTGACACTTATTAAATGTTTGGCAAATGTGATACTCAGTTCAGCAAACTGATGTAAAACACCTATACTACCCTAAATTATGACAATTATAGTTGAAACACCATGACATTTTAAAAAGTCTGCTTGATCATTTTAGGACCAAAAGCTATGTAAGCAAAACAAAGATCACAACACAAAGTGAGGTTAAAGCCTAACTTCACTTTTGCCATCACTGTAAATAATTCGCTTGGGCCAAGCATGGGGCCACTGAGAGCACTGTATAAACCGTATGTAGCATCAGCTACATAGTGTACAGTGCTGTGTTCCCGCAGCAGAAGAGGGACTTCCTGTTCTTCTCCTGGAAGGAAATGGAGTCAGGCTGAGTGCTGCTCATCCAGTCACATGAAGCCTTGTATTTTACCAATGAATACATCAGTGAAGACTGATGTAATCCGCACGCCTCTCCACCTCAGCCATTCAGAGGAAGCCTTATTCATTCATAAATTACAAAACTTCCTGTGATTGAATGAGCAGCACTCAGCCCGACTTGATTTTGTTCTAGGAATAGAATGGGAAGTCCCCAGTGGCGGTGTGTCCATTAAGGGTGCACGGGCGCCACCCCCTCTCTCCAGCCACCCCCCTATATGAATAATAGATAGATTCATGCATTGCATGAAATCGATCCATGGCCGCCGCCGCCACCCCCTGTTCAGGTGTCCGGCCCCTTTTCGGATGCCTGAACTACAGCGGCGGGGGATGTATTTTGATTAGAGCCATAGGCTCCAAAAAAAAAAAAAAATTTCATGGGGCACAGTGAGGCTGCAATTGATGTTTTTTTTTCTGAATTATTCAGTTTGTTTGCGCCCCCCCCAAAAATTTTATGCACCAACCGCCACTGGAAGTTCCCATACAGCTGCTGCAACACAATTGCATGTAAAAGGCTGATGCTACATACACTACAAAGTGCTGATAACAGGTGTATGTACTCTATTAGAAAAGGAAAGTTTGTTTGGGCCAGCTTGGAGCAAATTAAAGTGATTGTACATATACTCCTCGTTTAACGACTTACCTGTTTAACGACCGCTTGGACTTACGACCAGCTTTCCCGACCCGAGTGATGCGCTGTACATCACTGTTTTGTACAGTACAGAATTTGTGTTTATATTTTTGTGTTCTGTACTTATGCAAATTAGAACAACGTTATGGAGCTAGAGTTTTGTGTTTAGA